>OV815969.1:1262500-2512500 GCA_929112965.1 Mythimna albipuncta | reverse complement strand
AATTTACCAACTTGGGACTATGTATCGCAACTAGCTCTCTCTACGGCGTGGACGCAACTCAAGTCAAAGCTACTCAGGAGTTGACACAAAGTAAATGCGGGGAAAATGGTGAAATGATGATTCACTGACGTCGCCGGGCCTGTGAGACCGCATGTCACCAGTTAAAGGTTAATTTAAACTAGATGAGGCTGTTTGCATAAACCATCGCATCTATACGTCATACAATTTTTTTTCTGTCCGAAAATCGAATTTGCGACACGCAACGCAGCAACCTATCGCTCGTTCACTGCGCCAACTGTGCCGTCAAGTATAATTTATAATATAGATTCTTACTACAGCAATTATTGTTGAATGAATTTTCAATCGTTTGACCAATTTATACTTCTACAACCCATCTAAACTGTGGACTCTCATGATGGCCATTATCACGACGTACGCCACAAAAACATACCTGGGTGTCATTTAAGAGGGCCCGTCCCAGCTCATCTGTCGTCAACATGAACATGGTTTAAAAACTTGGTTGGTTCTGGAACTTTGGTTCATCCGAAGCAATGTTTGAAAAAGACGCAACGTAAAATAAGAGATAACACCTGAACATTCCGTTGGAATTAGGTAATACCGTCTGGAACCAGTTTTATAAAATATTCACTCGAATATTTTATAAAACTTGTTCCAGTAAATACGATTTTTTTTTTAAAATCTTTAGGGGTCCAGCGACGGATGCATTTCCATACAAACGTAATACCACGCTCATTTGCAGTTGGAGCATATTTCCAACATATTATGATGAAATTCGGTTACAGACAATATTTATCTAAGTTCCTACGTCTTTCTTTAAGAAAAAAAACAAAAAGAAATTTAAGCGAATTGTATTTCGCACTTTTTACAGCTTAAATGGCAAAACATACCATTTGTCTTTTCCTGTATTAAAATAACAATATTTCTAATATTCTCGACGTAGGAACCTAGATAAATATTGTCTATAACCGAATATCATCATAATATGTTGGAAATATGCTTCAATTGCAAATGAACGTGGTATTACGTTTTAATGGAAATTCATCCGTCGCCAGCCCCATAACTGTTTTTCGAAAAAAAAATGTCGTCATTCAGAATTTGAATTAAATGTGCAAGGATTTTCTATGTAGTTATATTTTAATTTACATTTATGGGTCTAAATTCAGTACTGTTCTTGCACATGTTTAGTACTGGATTAGTTTTAATTTAATTTATGATTTGATTTCAACAGAATCTAGATCATTTCCAAAATGTCTAGAGAAAGAAAGATGTGTAAAGTCTTAAGTCAGTCTTAAGTACGTAAGAGCGGTTGTATGAAAAATAATGAAAATGTATCGCGGGTTGGACGCTCTTAAGAGAACTAGGTATCACACCAGTGTTTACTCGTTCACTACCAATTAGAAAATTGAAACACGTGGTGGCGTTTGTTTTTAATCTTCTTACAATCGATATTAGAGTATATTTTTATAACAGCGTCGTTTTCTTCTCACGTCTTGTTATAGATAGCTGATTCGCCAAACATACACATTTTTTTCAAGATAATTGCGGCCTTGAAAGCCGATGAATTTTAAAAGAAAATTCATTAACATTTCGACGGGTGCAAAGTAAAAAAAGTTATCTATAACTTTGCGATTTTATGATAGTTGCAGTAACTTACTAAACAATTATATTCTAAGACATGGCATATGGTCTTTCAAGTCTTTTTTTCAATTATGTTTTTGAAAAAAAAAGAAAATTACTAAACAATTGCTTATTATTCACTTATTATTTATTATAACTAAATATCAGAAAATTAAAAAATTGGAGATAACTTTTTCTACTTTGCACCCTTCGATTTATATTTGATGTGTAAGATGTGTTTTTTAAAACCAATTTGCAAAACACCGAGATGTATAAGACGCATGCGGGTCTGCTCCACATGTAGAAAATTTTGAAATGCAAAATACTCGTAACGCGTCCCGCGTGCGTATTCCGCGCATATACTTGTCTGAAACGGACTTTCGCGGGGGCTACGCGTGCGGAGGAATCCCGCATGCGTTATGGAATACGCACGATATTAAAAACATTCATAAATATGTTTTTTTATGGTGGGAAAAATCATCAAATGACAACCCCCGCTCTTGGACGAAGCTGGAGATAGTGTCAGACTCTTAATGACTAAAAGACCCACCCCGTTCCTTCAAACCTTCATACCGGGGCTCGAATTCCCTTTCGGATAACCTTAACCGGATAACCCCTTAAACATTGGTTCAATAACTGTTTTATTTTGCACTGCATGACGTAATAACATGATAGTGTAGTATTGTTTAAGTGCATACCATCATTGTAATTCACTTTTTCTCTATCAAGCACTTCATAGCTAACTAGCTTTTGCCCGCAGCTTCGCCCGTATACATAAAATATAGCCTATGTCACTCAGAAATAAAGCAGCTTTCTATGAGTGAAAAAAATTTAGCAATCGGACCAGTACTTCCAGAGATTACTTCCTACAAACAAAGAAACAAACTTTACCTATTAAATTAGTGTAGAAGATTAAATGCGGAAACATGTATTTAGAAACTATTGCATAATTTGTTGTTTTTATTAATTATTTATAACCTGTTTGTTTTCTGATTAGATAATAAAATTAAATACCGTGCCATTATCGTATGATTTGAAAACGGTCAATCGCCGATGCTAAAATATCGTGTCCGCTAAAGGTGAACGCACACTTATTCGAACCGAACGCGCCGAACGAGTCGAAAGGATTTTTCTTTTTGCTGGACTCCTTCCAAATTTGGCCGATTCGACGCAGTTAGATGTGCGAGGTTTAGAGGTATGCGAAACAGAGAGAAAAAGTCCCGCATGCCTCCGCTCCTTTGAAAAGGGAGTATCTTCCGACCAGACGGGTATTATGTCTGGTGGGCGACTGCCCGACAGATGACCGAAATCATCTATATAGGGTGACTGGTAATTAGTGACCGATACTTATACACGATTTTATACTCATGATTACAAACAACTTTCCTAAAGAAACCTTTTTTTAAACATTGGTTTTATCATAATAACAGCTATTTGCACAAATTTGCGCGCGCGCCTGCGGTTTCTCAGCTGTTAGCCACATAACGCCCTTGTCTCATGTACCTTACCTACAATAGTAATAGTGCACCCGCGCCGCTTGTAAACTCATCGGTGTATGTAATCAGTGTAGGTACTTCCATGTTCCGGTTAAATAATATATGTTAAACAATGAGTACAAAAGCGAAGTTTCTTTGGGACAGTTGTTTGTGATCAAGAGTACAATTACTTGTATAAATATCGGTCACTAATTACCAGTCATCCTATATATGTTCAAATAGCAAGGAGAACTTTAATTGCGCGATGCAGGATTAGTTCTTATGTGGCGCCATAGATGTCCCTACAGGGTTTCATCGAAAATCATATAGAACATTCTAAAATTCGTTTCTTTCGATTCGTTCGACGTGTTCGATTTGGATAAGTGTACGTTCACCTTAAAACTCTAAGTATTCAGTTTCCTTGTCGAAGTTATTTTTAGACATTCATTCGGGATCCCTTAGCAACAGCTTTGACAGGTGTTCATCCGATCAGTTACAATCACAGCAGGCATCAGGCGGCGCTGAATTATAGCTGGTTGAAAGGTAAAAAGTATAAGAGGTACAGTTTTGGGAACTGGACAAAGGTAGCTACAGACGACCTGTGCGTTTTTTTTTTTTCTTATAGTTTCGAACAAGAAATGATTTGATGAAGGATATCGATTTATAGAACTGATAAATGATATTTATTTTCCAAATCGGTTTTAGAAATATAAACTAGATTTGGCTGGAGTTTCCTTGAGAAGAAACACCTAAACTAAATCAGGGGTCAAAAAGTATCTTTTAATTTTTAAAGTCCATACAGCAAAAATGTAATGGTTAAATCTTAGGAGAACCATGCATATTGATGTCCAGTCAGTGCAAGCATTTGTCAGTATTGATGTACCTCAACTCAGGACTACTAAAGAGTTCAAGCGACTTGACGGACAATACCAAGGAAAGAATATTTGGGAAGGCAGTATAAAGGACTCAAAACTGCCAGCCAATATGTTAAAATTACCGAAATTAGTTAACAATAATTAAACAAATTAAACAATAAAATAAACTTAAATAATTAAAAATAATATTTACACTAAATGCCTAGCTAAACATGACGTCATAAAACTCCTCCGCACCGCTGTCGACTGGAAGTGTGCCCAAAAGGCTGGCGGCATTGCCACGTTATATGGCAATGCTTATTCTCTGACCGAGGTAGAAGCCAGCCCTTGGGTCACGCGAAGAGTCAACTCGTCGACGGCGCCCGCTGTTTGATAATTCTTTAAAAAGCATATGAGCTCGGACTCGGACCCCACGGCCCGAGAGTTTCAACCCTAAACGGCTCAAAAATATAACTGCCGACGAGGCTGTTATATTTTCGCCGCTTGAGGTTCTCTGCAGCCGCCGCGGCTCGTACGTACTCCCCACATTCACAATCTACACTAATATTATATAGAGGTAAAGCTTGTTTTTTTATTTTTTTGTTTGTAGGAGCTGATTTCTGAAAGTACAGGTCCGATTGCAAAAATTTTTTTCTTGAGTGAGATAGGCCGGACAAAAGCTAGTTTATTAATAAAAATGTTCAATCCCCCTTAATCCGGAACTAAAAAGACCTAATTTAATTTAAATACCAGGCTTAATTACTTTAAATAAACGCAGTGAATCACATATAATTCAACAAATTAATAATTCATTTTAAATTTAACCGAGCATGTAAAGAACACTGTTTTGGTAGTGGCGTAACTATGGCTATAACAGCTGTGTCACTGATACGGGGCCCCCTGTCTACAGGAGCCCCGACGAGCATAAAAAATTTGTAACATGTTATCTACAATTCTACAACCATAAATTCTGTTAGCCTACAACACGGAAGTCAGGATTTTTTTTTTGGTGGGGAAAAACATCTAATGACAATCCCCGCTTTTGGGCGGAGCGGGAGATAGTGTCAGACTTTTACTGACTAAAAAACCCACCCCGTTCCTTCAAGCCTTCATACCGGGGCCCGAATTCCCTTTCTGATAACCCTGGCCCCAGTGGGCTTTGATCCGGCTGGGCCCCTGCTGTTGCTGACAGTTCCTTGAGGTGCGCGGGAACAGTGCGCGCCTCCGACGACTTGGGCGGCCACCGAGGCTTTCTACTAGCCTAATAGAATTTAACGTTGTGGGTCCCCATGTTCCAAACTTTTATTCTCGTCGGGGAGCCTATAGACCGAGGGCCCCGTATCAATGACACGGCTGTTACGGCAGTAGCTACGCCCCTGTGTCTCGATCTCAGTCAGCATCGCAATGAGAAAAATGATTAAATCTCCTCCCGCACGCTAAATTATACTCGCTCGAGTATGTAATGTAAAAAGTATAAGAGCATCGATTTTGAGAATTGTTTGTAAAGCTGGTTCCAGATAAACGGTGCGGGATGTTGCGTTTTTGGTTTGTGACATTGTGACGTAAGTAGCTGCGGGAGTGAAACTCTTTAATAGGCATGCCTTTTAAGTTCTTTCGTTTAAATATTTACCGCTAATTTTGAATTTAGAATTGCTCAATTTTCAAATTTGTTTGAATTTAGAATGGCAAAACAATTGAAATAATTAGGATTGATGCAACTATTTAGTTACAGCGTTGCTTTGAATCTATCAAGTCGCGCACAAAAATTAATTTCTTTAAGGAAAACGTTCGTGCTATATTTTTTTACAACTTTCGGAGAAGCCTAACTCGGATTCAATGTTTCGAGGAGTTAAGATCTGTATTTTATGATAAATAAAATACAGGTCTTAACTCTTTTAAACTAGTGCTTGACTGCGACCCCGCCTGACGGTAAGAGTAATTACATACGAGTCACTGGATTCTAATAGCGGCATCGGTCGAGTGAATGTAGAGAATTATCGAACGTACTCTCGGGATAAAAAGCATTTTAAATATTATTTCAGCACATGTAGAGTTTGAGAGCAGAGGTGACCGAGGGGTAATGGCCCCGCCTTAGGAGTTGTAGGTCGCAGGTTCGAACCCAGCCAGGCGCATTACTTTGGAAGGAAAACATCGTGAGGAAACCGGCGTGTTCTAGAACTAAAAATTCGAAGACATGTGATATTTAACATTCCGCACTGGGCCCGCGCTCTCCAAGAGAGGAGGCCTGCCAAAATGCTTTTTTTATTTTTGATAATGATTACGATGAGTTTATAATAATTAACCTTACCTAATGGTAATTAAGTTACCGTACTAAACTATAATTAATTGCCTATACTTTTCGCAAGGCCAAGTGAACTTGTACTTGAATTGAACCCGCGACCTCTCAAGCGGTCAATGGCAGTGTGCTATAGTGACTTGTTGCCCAAGTACAATATAAAACGATGGGTCCATTGTGCGCAGGTATTTCGTTGAACTTTGTTACAGATCCCGCGACCCTGACCAGGTCATCAGTCCACCTTGTACGAGGCCTTCCAACGCTGCGTGTTCCGGTACGCGATCGCCACTCCAGAAACCTTCGTTCCCATCGTACACCTGTTCTGTGTGCTATGTGCCTGCCTATTGCCACTTAAGTTTGACGATTTGAGATGCGTGACGCACAGGACCGGTCGTTTATTTATTTATTTATTATATTTATTTAACCTTCATGCAACACAAGATACAAAAGAGGACTTAATGCCGTAGGCATTCTCTACCAGTCAACCTAGGGTAGTGCAGAGACAAAATGGCAGGTGCATAAAAAATAAAGAAAATATTATTTAAAACAATTTATTATAGAATTATATATAAAGCTAAAACCAAACATACATATACAAAAGCATATTTAATAAAATATACAGCTATACTTAAATACAAATATATACTATTATATATATATATATATATACACAAAGAAAAGGAGTTTTGAGATGATTCTACTATTTGTTCAGAAAGTAATTCCGCAACTTCCGCGTGCGTACTGACTCGTGGCCGTTCTGATATCAAGAGGTAGCGAATTCCATAGAAGGATAGACTGAATATAGAAGGAGGAATGAACAACATCAGAAGTATGAGAAGGACAAAGCAGTAGGAGATTGTTAGAAGAACGCAGATTCTTGGCGTGTGAAGAACAGAGATATTGGAAGTGAGATATAAGATAAGAAGGAGGCGTAAGAGAGTTGAGCAAAGAAAAACCGGCCAAGTGCGAGTCGGACTCGCCCATGAAGGGTTCCGTAGCAGCAAGTAACATAATATAAAAGTTCTTGTAATGTGTTGTAACTTTGATCGATGTTTTAATAATAGTGTATTTTTTTCGGTTTATGACGCATTAAAAAAAAACTACTTACTGGATTTCGTTCAAACCAATTTTCGTTGGTAGTTTTTATAGTAATGTACATCATATATTTTTTTTAGTTTTATCATTCTCTTATCTTAGAAGTTAGAGGGGGGGGGACACACATTTTACCACTTCGGAAGTGTCTCTCGCGCAAACTATTCAGTTTAGAAAAAAAATATATTAGAAACCTCAGTATCATTTTTGAAGACCTATCCATAGATACCCCACATGCATGGGTTTGATGAAAAAAAAAAATTTTGAGTTTCAGTTCTATGTATGGGGACCCCCAAAATTTATTGCTTTTTTTCTATTTTTGTATGAAAATCTTAATGCGGTTCACAGAATACATCTACTTACAAAGTTTCAACAGTATAGAACTTATAGTTTCGGAAAAAAGTGGCTGTGACATACGGACGGACAGACAGACAGACAGACAGACAGACATGACGAATCTATAAGGGTTCCGTTTTTTGCCATTTGGCTACGGAACCCTAAAAAGAGTTGTCAAAGCTCGCAGACTTCTTTGGCGAATAGAACCATTTGAGCTCCGATCTGAAGCTTGATACATGGTCATATTTCCTCAGGTTAAATATGAACCTGATGCAGTTGTTCAGGAGCCTATCAAGCTTATCCAGCAAGGCTGCGTTCAGGTCATAGTAGCACACATCACCATAGTCGTTGTGGCGACCCTTGGAGGAGGTCTACATCCAATAGTGGAGTCTTTTGGCTGATATGATGATGTGTTACAGATTCATCATTATTTTTTTTTGTAGCATCTATTACCTACTAGTTCATAAAGGATTATTTTAAACTGTAAGTATATCAAAAATTCTATTCTTCACTAATAATAATAATAGTGCATCAAATATTATAATTATTAACCCTTTAACCGCCTGTATCGGATTGGTCCGAGCGTTTCTTATTCTCAAGGGTCGTGTACTTGCAATTGCGTAATCCATCTCGTTTAGCTCTTCAAACGGACTTATGATGTTTTTATTTTAAAATGTCGATTCAATATATTTTTTTTATGGGAATCCGGATATTTGAGGGAAAAGATATCCACCTAAGGAAACAAAGGAATATTACAAAAGAATAAGTTAGATTTTGAGAATTGATTGAAAACGTGTTTAAAGACGAACGGTGCGTTGTGGCTGGTCAAGGTAGAACTACACTTTTCCTGTTCACACGTGTGCCACACACGCCGATCTGGGCACGTCGGTCTCCATACATTCTAAATGGAAACTAGACTTGTAGAGCTACACTTGATCCACGCCACGCGACGTCGTTCTACGTATGAATCAGGCGTGTTACACGTGTGCGTCAGTCTATTTAGTTCTAGCTTTAAGCTAGAACTACACTGCGCTCACATGGCCCACATACGCCGATTTGGGCGCGTCGGTCTCCACATTCATCATTTTATATGACAACTATAGCACTTGCTGAGCTACATTAGATCCACGCCACACGACGCCACGCAACGCGCCGCTAACGGTATGTACAAACCAAGCGTGGTCCATATGTGCGTCAGTCTAGTGTAGTTCCTGCTTTATGTGATAAACATAAGATTTTAAAGTACAAGCACTTCTATAGATCTATTGTGGATTTTAATTGTTTGTGAAGATATGATCATCTTCACGTCCCAGCCGCCGATATACCGACCCCGACTACCAGCTACTGTAGGCGAAGGCTTGCGGACGATGAGCATATGTAGGTCACTGTCCGGCTGTCCGGTACTCAACCAGACTGAGCCCAAGCCGTTAAAAAATGCATTCTGAACCACGCGCTTCTCAAAGAGTTGTCAGCAAACCGTAGGAGCCCAAAAGACCGATGTCCGCTAAGGTCGCTGGTTTTTTTTTACGATATATTTAAGTATATTTTATATTTAATTATATATGTAGGTTTATTTTGTATAAGTATATGGTAGTTGTATTAGTACATAATTTTGACCCCTTGTTTTCTCGTAATAATCTTTTATTTATTTTTATTTTTTTATGCACCTGCCATGTTTTCTCTTCACCACCCGTTGACTGGCAGAGAATGCCTAAGGCATTAAATCCGCCTATGTACTTTTATGTTGCATGAAGTTTCAATAAATAAATAAATAATAAACCCGTGGTTTTAGAACGCAAAGGGCCACTCGTTTTTTTTTTGGTGGGTAAAAATCATCCAAATGACATCCCCCACCCTTGGGCGGAGCGGCAGCTAGTGTCCAGACCCTTACTGACTAAAAAACCCACCTCATCCCTTCTTGCCTTTTGTACCGGGGCCGAACTTCCCCTTCGGATAACCCAGTAGGCTTCGGCCCGGCTAGGCTGCTGGCGGGGTTTTAGACCCACTGGTGTAGTTTTAGTCAGTAAAAGTCAGACACGCCTCCTACTCCTCTCTAAAGCGGGAGAAATCACAAGATGAATTCCTACCTCAAAAAAACCCTACAATAAAGACCTCATATTTTCTTTTATTCATGAAGATAATAACATTTAATTTTTATCGCCATCCTATTTCTTATCACTGCAGCGCACGCGCAGTAAGTCAGTGACAACATAAAGCAGGCTATTTATAAAATTAGCTGGTACGAGAAAGCTTGCGCTGGAAATAGATGTGGCTACATCTTTTTATTCTAACGTTGGAGAGCATTGCCCTAGTGCCAGGGCCGCCTGTAGGTCCTAGGCTCTTTGATTTAAAGCTAAACTGTAGAAAGAAAGAAAAATATTTATTTTGGCGCAAAACATTGTAGACAGCAAAAAACACGTTGAAACTTAAGGCTACCCGCCCACGTCAGACTTGTAGGACAGATAATCGGGCCGATTTTGTATATTTGTAACATTGTTCTGTATTTCTGACCGACTTTTTGTAGGACGTGTGCGTTGCACTATTGCTAGCAGTGTGTTCTATTTTTCTCCTGCAAAAAATTGGTCACCGACTGTTATCGGACGTGGGCGGGCAGCCTAAGATAAACACAAAAAAAATATATAAACTAATATTTGTAGCTAAAGCTTATTTTTTTTAGTATTCCGATTGTTATTGCTGATGCCTGGGTCGACTCCATCGTATTTGGGTGACTTTAAGCCTTCTGATAAAGAGCATTTATAAGCGAACATTACACGGTAGGTTTTGCTGTCAGTTTTGCCACAGTCAAAGTTTTGATTAACGAAAATCCTACCGTCTAATGCGGTGATTGATGTTTTTTAGTAATGATTGACGAAACCCCTCATTCATGATTGATCGTCGCCTATAGATAAGACCCACTGTGAGCGACCACGTTTTAGGGCGCTATCATACTAGCGGTTGGCGAGCAGCTGCGGAGCGGAGCGGGCGCGTAGCAACGACGACACGGACGCGTAGCAAATTCGCAACTTTTCGACGACACGGCGACGTACAATACACTTAGTAACAAAATGGATTCCGATTCTGCACACTTTGTTGACTTTGTTACTTTGAAGATGCCGAAGACATCTCGTTGTCGGATCTCGTTGCGCGTCCGTAACAAAGTCATTGCATAGCGTGTTCATTACACGCTCGTAACGTATACGTTGCGCACCCGCTCCGCTTTGAGGACGCTCGCAATCTGCTTGTATGATGAAGCCCTTAGTGTCATATAACTGTCATTACTGGCAACACGCACTGGTCTGACTGATTTTTGTCGTATGAGAAATACCGCGCAGTTTTTCAAACGCCAACCAACCGAGTCGCATTCTACAATTGACCTCCTCCTCAAAGTTAGACTTGCCTTACTGGACTAAATAGTTATTATATCCCGAGTTATATGACATAAGAAGAAAGAAAGATATGAGAAGGTTTCTAGAAGAATGCATTGTATTTTAACTTTACTATGGTAATTATGCTAACCAAATTGACGTTGAAATCGACAAAGCGATAAATAGGTATGTATATAAAGACAAAATTCTGAAAATGGCAACTTAGTTGCAAAAGATATAGTTCTCAAAATGATCAAATTCTCAAAAAAAAAACTGATTCTTGAAAGGGCCAATTCTCTTTGAGCCTAATTTTGTTAATAGCTAATTCTTTAAATGGCTTTTCTACGATATTGTTGACATGAAATGCCAACACAAAAAAACTTTTTACAAAAAAAAATTTAACGGATTTCAATGTTAAAAAAAACACTGAAAATTACAAAATAACTTAAACACTGAAAATTATAAATTTCGGAAGTCGGTGTTTCTATAGTAGTTTAGTCGATTCGTTATTAAAAAAAAATACTTCAAAATCGGTCCACAATTGACCGAGATATCGGTGAACATACATAAAAAAACATACATTCAGCCGAACATAGAACCTTCTCCTTTTCGAAGTCGGTTAAAAAGTTATCACAATACTTGTAAGTGTAGTGCCGGTATTATACTTGAAGTGACTGCTCATTAAGGCTTATAGTCCCTTGAACCATCTGGCCAAAATTATGTGGATGCACCTCTCGCACCCGCCTAGGCGGCAGTACGCAAATCTGTGCATTTATTTGCGGCCAACAGCGCCCGAAAAGCGCGCGGCTGACCTTTAAATCCATTTTCTGTGCGAAATATAGATTGATTTACATATATGCAATGTTCATTTTGAAGAATACCATAAACCACCAATTTTTATGTGTAAAAATGTTTCTAAAGATCCAAGCCGTTTCGAAGGAGTAGGGAAAAGTTGCGAAAAGTGGCGAAATTGCTAAATTTTTTTTTTTTTTTGACAATAGTATTAATAGCACGAAAAAATCAAATGTTGATAATATTGTTCATGAATCTATAATAAACATATATTTTTTTCAAACCTATTAACTTGGCCCTTACCGAGGAGTAGGCTTCAGAAAGTCACTGTTTTATGGCACTTTTCGGGCGCTTGGGCCTTAAGGATTATTTAAATCAAGTTAGGCTGCCCTAATTTCATACTACTTTAAATCAACACTCGTATCTATGTTTGTTTTTTCTTTATTCACTGTCGACCGACGAGTGGACTCGTGATCAATTCAAATGAATGCTGAGTATTCTCATGGTCAAGGGTAGAAAGTAGAACTTTCAGCTGCTTAAGGCGTCTAGTCCGTTAAACATCTGGCCGGAGTTAAATATGCACATACATTAGGCACAACGGATCTTGAGCGCTCGGCGTCAGAGTGGGGATCGCTTTACGCATTCCATACATTGGCGAGCCAATCGTCTTCGTTGTTAGATACATGCAGCAACGCAGGGAACGAATGAGGAGTAACGCCTATGACGCGATGGCGTGGCGAACCAATCACTGACACTCCCCGCTCCTGCGTCTCACTTCGCACCACTAAAGAGACCGAATATTTGACTTCTGCGCAACCGCTCAAAATCCGTTATGGCAACTGTACTCGTATAGCCGCCTGCATCCGCATAGGGCCCAGCTGGTCTTTGAAACCGTTTTCTTTGCGAAATATTTAATGATTTACATAATTATGCTATGTCCATTCTCAAGAGCATTTTCAACATAACATTTTTTTTTTTTTGTGTAAACTTAATATTGTAAAGATCAAAGACGTTTGGAAGGAGTAGGGAAAACAAGAGAAAAAATATCATGTTATATTTTTTTTTATCAAACGAAAATATCATTAGGTAATTAGTTTTAATACCTACATGTCAAACCGTGTCTGAAACACGTATCTGGAATTTTTATGAAAAGGATCTATGTGTTTCTCTTGCTCAGTAGACGAAACTGAGCCTACAACAATTTTTTTTTTCAAATCTAAAAATTTTAAAAATGTTTTTTTTTTGAATCCTAAAAATAAAAATAAAACATTTTTTTTTTTCAAAACTAATAATTCGAAAAAAAATTAATATCTGTTAACCTACCATTACCAAGGAATAAGCTTCGGAAAGTCACTGTTTTATGCCACTAAACGGGAGCAAGGGCTTTAAGCGGCAGCACGTCAGCTATTTAAAGTGGTTACATGTTAAATACAAACATGTTTACCAAGTGGTAAAAGTTTAGATGAATACAGACACAGATCTGTCTCATTCATATTGATTCGAGTACCTCATTAACAAGAGAAAGGTTTGGTAAATGCCTGTTTGTTCTGCGCTATTGTGTGGATTTTGAAGCCCTTTTAAGTAAATAATCTACACTAATAGATAATTTGTTGAGTTTTAGATTTAAAGTAACACCTGTATTTTATAATTTCAAATGAGTTAATACGATTATTAATAAAGACGTAAAGTTTGTTTTTTTGTTTGTAGGAGGTAATATCTGGAAGTACTGGTCCGATTGCTAAAATTTTTTCACCGTTAGAAAACTGCTTTATTCTTAAGTGATATTATAGGCTATACTTATTTTAAGTACGCGGGCGAAGCCGCTGGCAAAATCCAGTATTCCATTATTATCACACACCGCCATCTAATCTCAAACTAAGAAGAGTACTTGTCCTCATAGCTTAAAGCTATGTACTTGGGTCAAGGGTCTTCTTCTGAAAGGAAGATTCGGCCCCAGTACGAAAGGCAACGAAGGAACAAGAGTGGGTTTTTAGTCAGAAAAAGTGTGACAATCTCTGACACTATCTCTCCCTCCACCCAAAGGCGCGGAGATGTCATTGCATGATTTTTCCACGTACAAAAAAAAGACTATGAGTAGGTACTAGATAACTGATAAATATATTTAGTGTATTTCTAAATACATACATATTATTGATAAACTAGCTTTTACCGGCGCAGTTTTGCTCCCGCTCTTCCCTACTTCACCCTACTCTACCCTACTCTACCCTACTCTACCCTACTATACCCTACTCTACCCTACTCAACCCTACTCTACCCTACTCTACCCTACTCTACACTATTCTACTCTACCCTACTCTACCCTACTCTACCCTACTCAACCCCACTCTACCCTACTCTACCCTACAGACTCTACACTAGGTACTCTACTCTACCCTACTCTACACTGCTCTACCCTACTATACCCTACTCTACTCTACCAAACTTCACATAAACCATGTACTAAATAGTCCGAACAAAGCCTAAACATTTGGTTTGGATAAGTGAGCCCGTTCTTGAGTTATAAAATTACAACGAAAAGTGGCATTGATATTTATAAATATAGATAAAATTTGTTTCTTGTTAGTAGGAGGTAATCTCTAGAAGTACTGGCTGCTTTATTCCTGAATAACTTAGGCCTATATTTTGTGTAAGCGGGCGAAGCCTCGGCCAAAAGCTAGTTTTATGATAAGGTTTGGTTGTCGACTTCACCGACTAAAAGTTCTCTCTGTCTTGGTATGACAACCTTCCGGCCGGCGTGTCTAGAATTTTGAATTGAATTAAATTCAGTTATTTATAACAGTATTTATGGCGCTTAAGACATTTTGGTCGAGAAAAAAGTATCCTCTAAATGCTATCTTAGCGCTGTATGTTTTAATAGTTGACCGGCCTATTGGTGTAGTGGTTAGTGACCCTGACTGCTATGCCGGAGGTCGTGGGTTCGATTCCCACCCAGGACAAATGTTTGTGTGATGAGCATAATCATTTGTTCTGTGTCTGGGTATAATTTATCTATAATATGTATGTATTTAGAAATATATAAGTATATTTATCAGTTGTCCAGTAACCGTAACACAAGCTCTGCTTAGCTTGGGACTAGACGGCGTTGTGTGATAGTTGTGGAATATTATATTATTATAGTTCTCTTAGACGACATAATGTCAATGTAGCACTGCAGCGAACATTTGTTTTAACTTTTCAGTATTTTGAAAAATAGTTTTCATTCATCGACTTATATTCTAGTGATAGACAAGCCCTGTCTATCACTAGTATAAGTCGATGAATCAGATGCTTCGGTATCGGTACAGATCGCGCGGTGAATTAAGATCGCTAGGCAAAAGTGGAAGGGGCATGCGCAGTATTCAATTCTACGGTCTATTTGGTGACGTGTGGCGTGAGGGGGGCGGGTGTGCGCCGACGGCGACACGTCATTGGTAGATCAGCCGCTCGCAGCGATTCCCGCGTTGCGTTCACGCTCTTATTGGATACTGTTGTACTTGGGTACCGTTGCGTACAGCTTGTGTTATCGTATTAGTAATACGTAGTCGTAAAAAAAAATAATGGTTAAAAATAAAGTTTTAAAACGGCAAGCCAGAAAAATGGTTTACGACGTGAATTGTTACGTTCAGAAAGAAAATAACGAAATTATTATTATTTTTTTATTTTAAATGTTTTAATTTTTTGTGTTTTACCTACTTACAAGATAAATTACAAGCAAAAACTAGTGTTATTATAAGTTAAGTTACTAAGGTTCAAACATACGAGATTAAAAATAAAATCCTAACATACTAAGAATTTCTGTGCGCAATTGTACACATGCGCCGATTGCCCCCACTACTTTCACCGAGCGTTCTTAATTCACCGCGCGACCTGTAACTTAGTTCCTTAAACCTTTCCTTCCCTGACTACCCTCTGACGGCCCTGGCTGACCATCAGTTCGTTCCGGAATGCAGGCGAGGACCAGTTCTAACGTACGGCCTCAGCGTCCTCGCGTACAGTTTGTTTTTATTGCCCATTACGCGACTATGTTTACAGCCACTTTACAGCTAATATGAAAGTCTTTACTAGGCTATTGTGAGATGCTGTACAATGGATAAGATGAGAGATTATATATAAAGAATGCTGCAAATGCCGATGATTTGTTTTATATAAATCTGATTTAAAATTCCAAAACAATTATAGAAATGTCTCGTGTATAGTTTGTCTAGTCAAACGACTTGGGTAATTATTAGGGTAAAATGAAATCTGATGTAGTCAACACTGGTTCAATAATCAAGGTGGATTAAGAGATCTTGATCATTGTTTACTAATAGAACAACCTTATAAAATGTATCGAATATAAGTATTTTTTAAATGATTAAATATTATACAAAATTCCCAACTCGTTAGACATTTTAGACAGACAATATACACTTTTTTTTTCACAATTATCACACAACGCCGTCTAGTCCCAAGGTAAGCAGAGCTCGTTTTAAGAGCTAGACAACTGATAAACATTAGACTTGCAACGAATATTCGGTTACTATTCGGTATTCGGCCCATTCGGCTGTTTTTATTATATTTGGCCGAATACCGAATATCTACATAATTATTCGAACGAATATCGAATACTTAAGTAATATTATAAACTTAAGGATGACGTAGAGTTAAAGTACATGACAAAAAAAAATTGGCAGGATTTTCAAATCAAAAAGGCTAAACATGCAGTGCGTTAGCAATGTATTTTAAATAAAACTATTTTGTATCGAACTTATAGTTTGTGCATTTTAATATTTTATGATTAAGTGTTTTTTTTTTTTTAATTTAGCTACAGCTCAGTTGAAAACACAAATCTAGCCAATAATTCCCTCAACTATTTTCTCACATACTTTAAATACAGAAAAACTAATGAAAAATAAATAATACAAAAAATGTAATGAAACGCAACTCAAGATACTGGTGTAGTTTTTAGACCACTGTTCCAATAATTATGTTAATTTTATTAGTTACAGTAAAAACATTTACGTTAAATGTTAAGGGATAATATTTAACAACGAACCAATGTTATTGTTATTGAATTAAATTATTTTGTTTGTTAAATTCCTAAATATACATTTTATTGTTTTAAATATTTCCTAAATAAACACGCTAAAAATATTAACAGCAATACCTCATCGATAAAAAGCAGGGGGTGACTTGCAGGTTGCCCTGCTTGGGCGGAGCATCACCGTACCTTCGTGGGGGCGATCAGCCGTGAAGACCGCCGGGCCTTGGTTGAGGCTATGGTCCGGAGCGAGGAGGAGTGGCAGGCGATCGCCGACTTCTGCAAAGCAGTAATGCTCGCAAAGGAGCATGCCGACCGCAACGGCGTTCTCGCCGCCACCGCTGAGATTCTGATCCCGATTTCCTCCCACCATAGGCGCGGGACATGAGCAATGGTTAGCCCGCTGTCCAGCCGTCCTGTAACTGCCCGGACCAAGCCCAAGTCGTCGACGGCGCGCACTGTTCCCGCGCGCCTCAAGGAGTTGTCAGCAACAGCAGGGGCCCAGCTGGGTCAAAGCCTACTGGGGCCAGGTTTATCCGAAAGGGAAGTCGAACCCCGGTATGAAGGCTAGAAGGAACGGGGTGGGTCTTTTAGTCAGTAAGAGTCTGACACTATCTCCCGCTCCGCCCAAGAGCGGGGGTTGTCATTGGATGATTTTTCCCACCATAAAAAAAAGGGGGTGACTTGCACACTCAACAAATCGGCCCCCAAAACGGTCGCTAACACGAAGTGACGTAGCAAAAAATTATTATTATTAAATCTCATTATATTATATAAAATGTATTTACCTGTAAGAATAATGTCTTAAGTTGTTATGTGCATCTTATATTATGATCATAATATACCTACTGCCGTTTTCGCCATACAAATAGGTTGTAAAATTGTGGGTCATCGTTCCATTAAAATTACAAATAATTAAAATTAATTGAGCAATAATTATAAAAGAGATTAAAAAAAGATAAAATAAGATTCATTAGCAATAATTTCAAATATTGATGTAAATTTTTCAGTCATCTGAACTTTAGTTGAGTCGAAATTAGTTTAAAAAAAAGATTAGGTATTTCCTGCCGAAATCGCAGACCCGTCTGAATACAACCTAAGTCCAAATCGATTAAACACAAACATATGTACCTAACCGTGAGTTCATTTTTTGGGCACGGAGCTCAAACACATACATACATGTCAAATTGGTTTGCTGTTACTTTTGCTTCTGCGAATACCTCCGACAGAGTACAGTTACAATCAAAATGAAATGATATATTGTCGAAATGTAAAGCTTTTTGTTAAATGCGGTTTTATTAATCTTTATCGATAAGACGTGAAAGGATATTGCTGAAAGGATGAGTTATGGCTGTATTTAAGCGTATTGGGAGAATTGAAGTTATAATAATTTGGGAATTGTTTGAATGCCTGCTAATGATATCAAAATAAGCGGCGTAAAAGAATGAAAGACTCGGCAAAATTTGGTGAAATATAGCCTACGATGTTCTTATACCTAACAAATTTACACAAAAAAAAAAATCAAAAATCGGTCTACTATGTCTTGGAATAGCAGAAAAAATGTGGTCTTTGGATGATTTTCTAGTTTTTGCGGGCGAAATCATCATTGGTAAAAACTATTGATTTAATAAAAAAGTTACTTACCTACAATATGTGTATTTTTATTATAACCTGAATAACAATTTTTATAAATAAATACCATTACGTTAACAGTAGTAAAGAAAAACACAAAAAAAAAGCGAAATATAGGAATATTGGACCATTGATACAATTAAGAAAACGATTTCAATGCAAAAAAGAGATATGCAGGTTCAGATTAATACTAAAAAAATGTACATACATACCGAAAAGTTATTGACCTTAACGTAATCTATATATATAAAAGAAAGTCGTGTTAGTTACACCACTTATAACTCAAGAACGGCTGAACCGATTTGGCTGAAAATTGGTGGGGAGGTAGCTAAGAACCAGGAGAAGGACATAGGATACTTTTTTTTTTTTTAGGGTAGAGTAGAGTAGGGTAGGATAGAGTAGGGTAGGGTAGAGTAGGGTATAGTAGGGTAGAGTAGAGTAGAGTAGGGTAGGGTAGAGTAGGGTAGGGTAGAGTAGAGTAGAGTAGAGTAGGGTAGGGTAGAGTAGGGTAGAGTAGGATAGAGTAGGGTAGGGTATAGTAGGGTAGAGTAGGGTATAGTAGGCTGAAGTAGGGAAGAGCGGGAGCGAAGCCGCGGGCAAAAGCTAGTAATTTAATAACTGCAAAGTAAAGGAATTTTATACTAACATCCAAGAACAGAGCACTTTCCTAGATTACTGACAAAGTATTAGATATCTTTGTTTACGCCCCGCAAGCCAGACAGCTTACACTGATTACTAATTAGCTTTCTTGTTTAGCACATTATTAAAATTATTTTTTATTTTTGCATTATTTTTTTTAGATTTTTATTAAGAAATTTTTTTTTTTTTCTTTTCTTTTTTTTTACTAAAACCCATTTGTGTCTTTTAGTTGTCTTTTGCGTTTTAGGGCGGCCGTAACTCTTTTAATCGTTCTCGCAGCCCTAATGAGCATCAGCCTAACTGGTCTCATTCTGATTTGCTGACAGGACGCACTCTCACCTCAGGCTTGGTCATTACACGACAGTCGGGCGGCGAGCTTCTCATTGCTTTTATTTCTCTAAGCTTGCGCATACAATGTCCTTGAGTCACCCTGTTAATCTTGACATCAGAGATATGTGCTGGTAGCTAAGGCTTTCGCGCACGGCTGCTACCATCTTCTTTGTTCGAATGTTTAACATTCTTCTGTTCTGTGGCCACGCAGAAGGTGGAGGTCTAGACCACGGTCTAAACTAGGGCTAGAAGCAAGAGGTCACCGCCGCCAATTCTTTTTTACTACCTTCAATCTAAATTTGAAATACAATGCTCAAAAAAATCCGTTTTTCTGTAAACAATAATAATATTTAAAATAATTCCGCAAAGCACTTGTCTACGCGACTGTCCAAGTTCAAAGTCAAGGCGTGCCTGGCACGTTATTGCAAGCTCGATTCTTGATTTACGACGCGACTGTACATATAGTTTGCTCATACTTGTGTACGCGAGTGTACTTATGTATGAAATGTGTGGTATGGAAGTGGGATGGAGTATTTTTGGCGAGTTCACGATGAGGGTAAATCGTGTTGGTAGGCAAAAAATTTGGGAAGTAATATCATTATCATCATTTCAGCTGAAAAAATTCTATTTTTTGACAGACCTCCCCCAAGTGTCGCCATAACGACCGGTCCTGTGTGTCTCCTATCCATTGGATTCCCGCGACCCTTACTAGGACATCGGTTGCCGTAGGAAGTAAAGTGCCTTACCTAAATATTTATTTGTCTAAAGAAATAAAAATTGTTTAAATTTTCAAACATAAACCTACCTACTTACCTTTGGCTTAAAATCACTCAAAGGGCAATGGAAAGATAGCTCGGAGTTTCCTTACGCGATCGCATCAGTTGGAAAACCAAGGCTACTAACATAGCCTCGTAGAATCGCCACTTACAATTGCCGAAACGGATCTTGAGCGCTCGGCGTCAGAGTGGGGATCGCTTTGCGCATTCCATACATAAGCGAGCCAATCGTCTTCGTAGTTAGATACATGCAGCAACGCAGGGAACGAATCAGGAGTAACGCCTATGACGCGATGGTGCGGCTAGCCAATCACTGACACCAAAAAGACCGAATATTTGACTTCTGTGCAACTTGAAGCCAGCGCTCAAGATTCGTGTCGGTAATTGTAAGTGGGCAGGGCACATTGTCTGCAGAACATATATAGTCGATGGGGCCGAAATGTTCTGGAGTGGCGATCACGTAGCAGAAGACGCAGCGTTGGAAGGCCTCCCACAAGGCTGATCAGTGACTGGTGAGAGTCGTAGGAATCCGATAGAGGCGAGAAGCATAGGATCGTTCGTTGTGGCGACACTTGGGGAAGCCTATGTCCAACAGTGGACGTTTTTCAGCTGAAATGTTGACGATGGAAATTGATTTATTGAAGCCAGTGTTTTCTTATTTACATGTTTCTGAATGCATCTGTCTATTACAGGAGTAACTTCTAGTGTAAGTTAGAAAAACGAAAAGAAATACTACTTATTATAAATTATTTGTTATATCTAGCGGAGGCTATTAAAATGATAATCTTTCTTTGATCACTAGGTTAATAAATGCTTTGGAAAAGGGGATGGGATGTGGTCGCCTCCTTCTGCGAAGCAGTAATGCTAGCAAAGAATGGCCGAGAGGCCCCGGGTATCAGGAGTTGCTGGGCAATCCCCGACCTCCTCAGGGGCGGGCTTGCGTAAGACGAGCAACTGGTAGCTCACCGTTCCTGAAACAAAAAGAGCAACTGAAGGACACATGTAGGTTTTAGTCAGTGAAAATCTGACAGGCCCTCTTACGAGCTTGCCAATGTGAGCGGTAGCAAAGCGCGGTGCTGCGAGCGGTAAGATTAAATGTATGAAAAAGTTTGGAGCACGCCGCGAGACGCCGCTAATAGCAAAAACGCTCCACTTCGCTCCGCTCACCGCGCCGCGTACCTAAGGCGCGGGCAACACAGAAGAGACGTAAGACTAGGACGCGTCGCGGACGGGGCGGATACGAGACGCAGACGCGACTTTTTAAATTATATAGAAGAGACGGGGCGTATACGCGACGCACTCGCGCAGTCAGCATTCAACAGTCTGATTGGTTGAGCTGGCATACCACCCCGCGCCCCGTCTTCGCCCCCGCCGCATCCCGTCCACGTCTCCGTCGCGTCCGCGCCCCGTCTCTCCTGTGTGTTTTGAACAAAGGGCGCAGATGTAAAAGCGCTGCGCCCGCGCCCCGTCTCTTCTGTATGTTTTGCGTCGCGACGCTTCTATACATGTTGTATGAAAGGGACGCGGTAGAGACAAATGTCCGCGCCCCGTCTGCGTCTCATGTCTCTTCTGTCTGGCCCGCGCCTAAATACCAAACTTGCAACTAGGCCGTAAAGCGGGAGAAATGAGAATGATTTCTCATCATCATAACAGCCGAAGGACGTCCACTGATGGGCATAGATCTCCCCCAAGCGTCGCCACAACGACCTGTCCTGTGCGTCACGCATCCATCGAATTCCCGCGACCCCGACTAGGTGGTGGGCCTTCCAACGCTGCGTTTTCCAGTAAGCGGTCGCCACTTCAGAATGATTTTTCATCTAAAAAATACTGCTCTAGATAAGGTAAATAAAACAACACATTTCGTAAACGAGGAGTACACTGCAAGTGCCGAATGGTCATCATAATTATGCGTAAATAATGTCAATTTGCAGCACAGTGAGATTACGAGAAGATTGGCCATTTCCCTGAAGTCGTGGTGATGCGGGAGCGAGAGATGGATAGCAGCTGATAGCTCGAGAATTACACTGAGCATGTTGATGCACACTGACTTTGGAACTTGAATTATTTTTCTTTATTAACCGACTTCAAAAATAAGGAGGTTCTATGCTCGGCTGAATTTAGGTACCTATTATTATCTATACATCTATACATAAATATAAACAAAATTGGAGTATCTGTTTGTAACTAATAACTGCTTTTTACTACATGCATATGAATATAAATACGGTACATAAAACAAAATATTTTTTTATCATTTTTGTCTATCTGTCTGTCTGTCTGTCCGGGTTAATCTCTGAAATGGCTGAACCGATTTTGTCGGGACTTTTTTGTCAGGTAGCAGTTAGCAGGCACGTCAGATATTGATTTGTTATTTTGTACGAGATTACCATTCTATGCCATTTCTTTCAATGGATTGTCAGTGGTTGACCAATTGAAAGTCATAATGACACCATTATATTCGTATTAGCAGATTACTAAAACTTGTCAAAATTATGAAGACCATATGGCTAATTTTAAAAAATTTCTACCTCGCAGTTTTTGAAGGCCGATTTAAGCCAACGTAGCCCCATTAAGTACATTTTTTTTTTTTTTGATTCTGAAAGCTGAGAGTCTGGCGCATTCTTGAAGCCTACTTAGGAACATCATGAAGTCTCCTCTAAGTCACTATTTCACGAACGTAATTTTTTCACTTTACACCAAGTTTTTCATAACTTTCATCACAGTTACGAAGCTGATTATTTTATGCATAAAAGTACTACTCATGACGTATCAGTTGCAAAAAAAAATCTCGACCAAGCCATGTACTTTTTTTTCAAACATTTTTTAGATTGGTCTGGTCATCATCTGGTCATTCTCAAAAAAACAGAATTAAATTCATAACTCGAAAACTATGAAAAGTCGCGGAACATACATGGGGGTGATTCGGATACCCCACGATACGAGGGACCTAAATTTTATTTTTGGACGTCAATGTTCCGGCCACCCCTGTATACATATTTAACTCTATGAGTTAGCTCTAAGATATAAGCAATGTTAATAGCTAGCATAAGATAACTACTGTGTGAAGGGAAAATAAATAAATAAATTATTATTATTATTATTTTATATTATATAAAAGTGCACGAGAACTGGTTAGAGACGGCGCGAGAGAAGAATGTCTGGAATGACTTGGGGGAGGCCTTTGCTCAGCAGTGGGACAGTAATGGCTATTAAAAAAATATATATATATATAAAAGTGTTATTAACTCTTTACCAGTATATTAGCTGAAAATGCTTGAAATAATGCGAAGATTAGTGCCTATACACATCATAAAGTAGAAAGTAAATAAAAAACTGGACAAGCGCGATTCGGACACGCGCACCGAGGATTCCGTGCAAACTACAATTCCCGAATGGATTCTCGTAGATTTATCCGAATTGCAAAAGAAGTTTTTTTTTTGTGACGTAGGTAACAACTTTACTGTTTTCAGATTTATTCCTATACCTGTGCTATAAGACCTAACTTTATGCCAAATTTCAGGATTCTGGGTTAACGGGAAGTATCCTATGAATTTCGATCTTTGAGAGTATCGAAATGTAATTTTTTTGCGACATAAACGGCCGTATCTTTTTTATTCATTAACTTAGAACTTTGATTTTTTCACAGTGAAAAGGGACCGCAGATCTGAGTACATGGTTTTAATTTCAACTCGATACCTCCACGCGTTCTCGAGTTAAAGGATCTTGACAGACAGGCAGACAGACGGACAACAAAGTAATCCTAATAGGGTTCCGTATTTTTCCTTTTGAAGTACAGAAACCTAAAAATAAATAAAGTTTATTTTATTCTATCATAATTATATGACTTAACAAATTGACTTAAAAACTAGCCTATGCAACGCACTCACTATTTTTACGCTACACGCACATAACGCAAACGCACGATTAAAATATTTACGCATTCTTCAAACCACATACTGACGTCACGAATCAAATAAAAAATAAAACTAAAATATCTGCAGTAATAATGCATTTGTTTCTTTTATTTACCTTATAATTAGATAACAGTATCATGTAACGGCTATCAAAGAAAAAAAAACGCTGATTCATTGAAAAATCACTTTCAGTGTTCTTAGGCGTAAAATCACCGTTTCTGCCATTTGTTGACGACGGATTATAAGCCTTATTGCTGTACAGATAAGGTTAACTTGGAATTTTGTGGAATAGTATCAATTAGTGATTTAAAACTATTTCGTAAAAAGTGTTAGCAGTGTCTTCCGTTAAGGAAGTCTAACACGGATGCAGATAATTTTTTTGAGTCTAAGTTCTACCTTCTAGAGTCGACCAGTTTCTTTAGGCAAAGTCATCTGCCGTCTTAGTATAAAATCCGCCACCCAATGAATTTCCTGCCAACTGGCATCAACTACTGCATCAGAAAAAGTCGCCAACGAAACGAAGTTCGACGAGTCACACAGAAATCCATTTGTGCTTGGCTACAAAATGAATCAGAAACGATAACAGAGGTATGTAACCTCCTTTGACAATATTACAAAGATTGAGAACAGTGGTGGCCCAGTATTTTGAGGTGAGAAATCATTCAGTTACTTTTCGCGCTCTAGGGTAGGTATGTCAGGCTTGAACCTATTAAAACCTCACATGCGTCCTTCTACGGCTTCCATTTCAGAAATTCCCCGTGGCCCTTGCGGGTAACGGACCTTTTGGGCCCATATGGTTGGATGGCGAGATACCCATTGCTTGTCACCTGCAACCCTGAGCCTGTAAAGACCGAGGATCACCCGATGATTCCCGACGTCTCCTGTGGCGGCAGCTGAGGTGTGATGATGTCTATTATCTCACTTGTGTGGCCATCTTCTTGGCTGGCATTAATTCACAGAAGGAGGTGATAGCATCCCATTCCCTCTCACTCTGGACCATGTAGCACAGTGGTAACGGCTCCAACTTACGAGTTGCACGTCGTGGATTCAAACCCAGCTAGGTACTTTACTTTTTGTAATTTATTTCAATACCACTGCTCTTATTCAGAACGGTGTAGGAAAACATCGTGAGGAAACTGGCATGTTCTAGTACCATCACTTCGGAGAAATCTGACATGCACCAACCTGCACTGGGCCAGCATGGTAAATTACGGCCCTTTTCCTGTATTGGAGAGGAGACCTGAGTCCCAGCTCTGGGAACACTTACGGCTAATTATGCTGCTGTCATCACAAAGAACGCAACCATAACTAACTACAACAATATTCCTTGAAGACGTAAACCTATTAAAAAAAAAAAAACGCTCTAAAATTTTCCGGAATTCAGACAACATGTAACATGAACTCACAAGTAAAAAACCGACCAAGTGCCAGCGGGACTCGCTCACGAAAGATTCCGTACCGTTCGTATTAAAAAAAACGGCAAAACTTCACGTTAGTTGAATGGGACCCCCTAAAATATTTATTTTATTCTGTTTCATAGTGCCGTAAAAAGGGGTGAATAGAGACTTAGGGGTGAATAGAGACAAAATTTGGTTTGGTTTTTCACTTTGATACAATAATATTGGCCTCTAACAAAGCATCGATTTTTTTAGAAAACAATTCATTAAAAAATTGTTACAGTTAAACAGTTAGGTATTGTTAAGTGATGCTGCAAAAAATATTCAAATATCGAAAAATCACCCTTTAAAGTGTTGTCCCTATTCACCCCTAAGTCTCTATTCACCCCATTTTACTGTATTTGTTGTTAGAGCGGCAACAGAAATAAATTATTTTTGACAATTTCAACTGTCTGACTACAGACAGACAGACTGTAGACAGACAGACTGTAGACAGACAGACAGTCCATGAGATACAGCTTGGTGATAAACGAACAAACAGACAGACAGACGAATGGACAGCGAATTGTTAGTAATAGGATCCCGTTTTACCATTTTCGTACAGAACCCTAAAAATTATGTCAGCGTCACTGATCGTGTCTATTTTTATCCACAAATTATGATAAGTAATCATATTATTATAATTCGCAAAATAATGTAATCATTGTTTTGTCTATTACAACCTAATTTTCTAATCAAGTTTTGCCGAAAATGCGATTTTGTTGTCATTTAAAAAAATGCTTATTATTGTTTTTATTTCGTTGTTTAGTTACAGAGCTTGGTAATGTTAGACGCGTCCATTACAGAGTGTTTTTTATTCTACTTTTTATTTGGCAAGCAAAACTGATGTCAGTCATTTTACTATCCCATTCAAGAAATACCTCTAACTTTATATGGAAAAGTGATAAATAAAATGAAAAAAGAAAATTAAATACACATCACATCATCGCAATACACAATGCAGATCTAGAAATTTTATCTATGTATGTTAAAATATTTAACCAGCCAGTAGGTAATTTTTGCAGTCACAATATTATCCTCCATTAATTATTTTTTAAGTGACATCACAAGATTGCTCTTTTACCAATCTTTAGTGAGAATATGTTTTTAAACTCCCATAGACCATAATAAATTGTGACAAGATTACGAGTATGTTTTTCAACTAATCACAAAAACTTACTGTCTAACAATTTACAACTACAACTTGCTATAAAAGAAAGAAATAGCGATGTTAA
The DNA here is from genome assembly GCA_929112965.1 of Mythimna albipuncta. Lineage (NCBI taxonomy): Eukaryota > Metazoa > Arthropoda > Insecta > Lepidoptera > Noctuidae > Mythimna > Mythimna albipuncta. The sequence goes on along the minus strand of OV815969.1, from coordinate 2,485,670 downwards.
TGCTTTATAATCTCTTTTTGCAAACTAACAAGAACCCCATAACTTGAACAGGATACTCACTTATCTGCCATCACAAATCCTCAGTATCTACAATTTATAAATTCTTCGCAGGCGCCATTACTACTTATGGTCACCGTTAATCCCTACAGCAAATTACTAGCGACATGCATTACCAGTATCTGAGAGCAATTTTATGCAAACTCACTATAATTATGTTGAACATAAATGTGTAGTTGAAGTGAAATGGTGGCTAGTCGTCAGGAAGAGAAAGCCGATAAAGATAGAATGAAATAATTGATTTATTAGAGCCTGATTTGTTTATTTAGATCGTTGTAAATAAGACGCTGGTAAGGGGTTATATTCTGGCGAGATTGTCCCATCACTGGACTACCAGAAGTAAGACTATGCGCCACCGGTAAATGGTGAAGGTCCTACTCATACGTACAAAACGTTTTGGGAACACATTCATTGTGCGTGCAGCTGGAATACACGTAATGATTTAGTCTGTATTTCTTGATAGCTACAACCTGCGGGTTTTTATGTCAGGAGTGATTAAGTGACTCCTAGATAAGCGTTCTCCATCGTCGACCACATCGCCATTCACACAACTATTTGGTGAGATAGAGGACAAGTGCGAACCTATCAATAATACTAATAAAAAAAATATGAATAAGGAAGATGTGATAAGAATGAATGAGCATGACTTTGATAGTAAGGGAAGTCATCTGGTACCCACGGTGAATGTATCAAGTCAATTAAATTACTAGAATGGGATCATTAAGTACTAAATTGAATGTTAAAAGACATTTAAATAAAAAAGGCATGCTGCGTCGACTACAAATTACTAATTTATCTACTAGTTCCTGTTAGCTGCTTTGCCCTCGTAAATGTCACATAAATGAACATTATCCCAAGGGAATTATAGCATTGGAATAAAAAACATCCCATGTGTTACTTTAGGACATGGTCTATCCGTGTGTTATTTATTGTGAAGGAGTAACAAACATGTATACAAACTTTTGCCTGTATTTCAAAAGATGTCCAGACAAGTAAGATTCTTTTTCGATCTTATCGCAAGCGGAACACCATCATTATCACATCAGCAATTCAATTTGTAATGCCAATAATAATATCAATTAGTTATAAAAAGTCAACATTACGACAGATTAAAATAAATTAAGTGCCAATACGTACACTTTATGTACTTACTTCAAAGCTTATTTTATAACTCTATTTCTTAGAAAAGCGTTACAGAAATGAGTAATTACTGTATTCATTGGAAAGTGTAGCCAAGGAAAGGCGTCGCCTGCTCCTACTACATGTTACAATCTACTAGAGGAAAAGCTATAATTATTATCTTAAAGTTACGAAGTTCCTTATGTTATTGAGTAAGAAGCTAGAAGCTAGCATGTGGGTAACCCAACGTTACTGATTTGATCCTCAGAGTAAATTCCAGAGCGTATTGCTAATGCAAACCCAGTTAATATGCTGATCAGGATAATATGGCATGTTTTTTTCCACGCAGGCCTCATAAAGCTGTCAGTAAAATTGATCCCTGACAGTTATCGCCCAGACAGGTGTCGCTGTCAGGGAGCGACAGGGAATGACATACTTTTTCTGACCATCTGTGTTCCTTTAGTTGTCCTTCGCGTTCCAAGGTTACTGTATTTTTTTCCGCATAGCCCGTTCCATCATTGGGCCACCAGGTGCACGTACGGCGATGCACCACCGGTATATGGTAGACATGCCACCTAAACGCACAACACGTTTTGGAAACACATTCATTGTGCGCACAGCTAAGGAGTGGAATTCCCTGCCGAAGTCAGTGTTTCCTGACAGCTACAACCTAGGAATCTTTAAGTCAAGAGTGAACAGGTTACTTCTAGGTGAGCGTGTGTGGTGAGATAGTGGTCAAGCGCAAACCAACCAGCAAAAAAAAAACTGTCTCACTGCGGAGAAAACAGCCTTACTATAATAAGCCTACACTGTACATACGCTAAAATGGTACTTAATTTACATTTCATCCCCGCCTTGTCTGTGAGCGTATAGGTCTGTGGAGCGATGGCGCTAGATGGCGACCGCAGTTTGAGGTTGGCGACTGAGTGTGGCGCGCGGACGGCACTCGCGCCCGTGGTTTAGTGTACGAACAGTGATTAAAATACTACACTATGGTTTGCAAAATTTTACCCAGGATTCAAAGCCGTAAGTGAAATTTTTTTTTTTTGATATTTTTCTGTGTAAATACTTTGAGGTAGAGGCAGACTTGCGTTTAGAAAATTACGCAAAAAATTTTTCGTGAAAATTTCATTTACTCTTTTTATGTGTAAGTGTGATTGCCATTTGCCAAAATATATTATATGAATTGGAATTTAAAATGTTCACCGTATTTTAATTTCTATATTTAAAATAGTTTTTTTTTTTTAATTTATTTATATTGTTCTCATAATAGTGGCGGCAAGAAATATGTAATCGATATATTTGTATTAATAATACATAATGATTTAAAATAATATCCATGGAGCTTCTTACACGTTCTTCTTCATAGAGTTCTTCGCTTTGAAATTTGCAATAAGCATCATTTTTCTGATTAACTGGCTGGACAATTCAAAAGTGCATATAAATGGTTTATTTAATAATGCTTTGATTCTTGATCATAAAGATAAATTACGATACCTATTCAAAATCTGAGTGACATTTTTCCATCCAACAAACGAGGAATTGAACCTGTAATTAATATCTAGATAATAATATTCCACAACTATCACACAACGCCGTCTAGTTCCAAGCTAAGCAGAGCTTGTGTTATTGGTACTAGACAACCGATAAACATACTTGTATATTTCTAAATAATTATAGATAAATTACACCCAGACACAGAATAAATTATCATGCTCATCACATATCCTGGGTGGGAATCGAACCCACGACTTTCGGCATAACAGTCAGGGCCACTAACCACTAGACCAACAGGCCAATCATTTGTGGAAAAACCTTAGATTTTACAAGTTTCACGTAACAGTGTTATCTTGAAACGGTCGCTGTTGCTTTGAAAACAGAAAATATTCGATAAAGTGGCTATAAAAATCTATTGGGCCGGATTTCAGTTGTAAAACCTACCTATTAGGAAATGTAATTTTCCGCTATCATTGAAATTAGTATGATTGAATTCTTAATTCTTTCCCATTCCTATTTCTTGTCCAGGCAATTACTGTCCCTTCCAGGTTGCCTGGAAGAGATCGCGGAATGCGATAAGGCCGCCCATTGTATGTATGTGTTTTATTTTCATTTTGTATGTGTAATGGTGTAGGTACAATAAAGCATTTTTTTTTGTTTAGCCTATACTGTCCCACTGCTGGACAAAGGCCTCCCCCAACTTCTTCCAGGTATCCTTTTCTTGAGTCACCTCGAACCAGTCACCACCATCCAGTAGCCTGATTCACGTAAAATCAAACAAGCTAAATATCGTTGAAGTTTTATAGTCGTTCGATCGAAGTCCTATCCAAAAGCGGTATTCACGATCTATCGATTTATTTCCAGTTACATTAATAAGTATTCTACCAGGATAATTGAATACAATTTTTTTTTAATCGACAAATTTCAAACAACTATAAAATCGGTGTCGTTCAAACTCTATTGATGGATGTGAATACGGAAATGGTCTAAACGACTAAATCGCTACGATATCGTTACGGTTTTCATTACGTGAATCGGGCTACTGGTCGCCTCACCACCTCTTCCCAGGTCGTATTATAGACGTAGGAAGAAAGGGTGCCAGGCTAAAATGGGTTTGGGCGGGTCTCATCAGTCTGATTGTTGGGCTAGAGTTTCTACAAAGTGGGCACATTAAGGTGGACGACAATAAAGTATATAATAAAAAAATTATAATTACATAATGATTTGACAATTCATGTAGAAAGGCAAGCTAAACTTAACAATGAGTTTTCTCGAAGCAAACTTTTGAGTGTGGACGATAGGATCCAGTGTACAATATATAAACCTACATAAATAAATCTAATACATAAATAAACATATTAACAAATACTAATATACAATATAATGTTTAGTTATAAATACGAAACCTGAATACAGTTTTTTCAGAATCAGTAACTGAATGGATTCCAATACTTTTTACACCATGTTATATTTATTCCTAAAAATATTTAAAAAGGTTACAAGTTGGATATCACCGAAATTAAGTACAAAACAGGTCGCGGTAGGTCATAGCGGGCATTCGGGAAAGCAAACAGCTGGGTGCAAGTGTAATACATTCCTACAGTTGCCTGTGTGGTCCGATGACTATGTATTTTTGCTGACATAACAAGCTTATAACTTTGTGATTTTTCATAATACAGTTATGAAATTTTGTACATACATTCTTTACATAATAACACTAGACACGTGTTTCGGGTCTCTTTAATTTAAAACTTTCTTAATTGACGATTTTTTTAAGGTTCCGTAAAGGGAGAAACGGAATCCTTATATGATCACTTTGTTGTCCGTCCGTCTGTCTGTCTGTCAAACCTTTATCTCAAGAACGCGTGAAGGTATCGAGTTGGAATTAAAACCATATAGTCAAGCCTGCAGTCCCTTCAAGCTGTGAAAAAATCAAACTTCTAAGTTAAAGAATACCAAAGGGTTCTGAAGTGGCGACCGCGTACCGGAAGACACAGCGTCAAGCCTCCTACAAGGTGGACAGATGACCTGGTGAAGGGGAATCCGATGGATGCGAGACGCATAAGATCGCGCATTGTGGCGACACTTGGGGGAGGCTTATGTCCAACAGTAGACGTCTATCGGCTGAAATGATGATGATAGTGAAAAAAAAATCTTCCTGCCCTTGTCTTTTATTACTTGGTAAGCAGTGATGCAATCGTTGATGATGAGGCGCGCTAGTTTATTAAGAGCCTATTCACTCTAGCCTTGAAGACACCTAAATTATAATAGGACGAGAAAACCGTTGCAGGCAAATTGTTCCAATTCCTCGATGTATCCGGTGTAAACGAGGCGAAACACTTATTTAGGTTAATAACGAAAGGGTGGATACTTGCCGTACGTCGGATGATGATAGAATCGAATAGAATATACAATAGGAGCCGGGTCTTGGTACAGGCCATGGTCCGGAGCGAGGAGGAGTGGCAGGCGCCTCCTTCTGCGAAGCAGTAATGCTAGCAAAGGAGGAGGCGCTCACGCCCCAGACGCCGCCGGGATTCCGATCCCGATTTCCGGCCACCGTAGGCGTGGGCTTACGGATGGCGAGCAATGGGTAGCTCGCTGTCTTACCGTCCGGATCGAGCCAAAGTCGTCGTTGGCGCGCACTGTTCCCGCGCGCCTCGAGGAGTTGTCAGCAATCGTAGGGGCCCAGCAGGGTCGAAGCCTACTGGGGCTAAGAGTCTGTTTCCGAAAAGGAGGCTTGCCTAGGGACTAAAGGCAACGAAGGAACGGGATGGGTTTGTAGTCAGCAAGAGTCTGACACTATCTCCCGCTCCACCCAAGGGTGAGGGATGTCATCTAGATGAATTTTACCCACCGAAAACAAACATGCAATAGGAAGTTATTCAACGGAGACACTAAAATACAAAGTGGAAATATACAGCACATGCATGATGAGTATGGCTTAGTAATAAACTGAATACGCAATGCTTTTAAAAATATAGCATTGATAGTTTCCATGATTAATGTAACCGCATTGGCAGGTTAGATTTCAAAACGTTATACGTTTCAATACATAATAAAATTATTAAACGTATGATTCAATCTACACCACAACATCAAAATTAATTGTTGACATTATTCATTGTTACACTTTCATTGTAGTGAACTGCCATTATTATAACACTGAGTTCCACTTGTAAGCCTGACTGAACGGAATAGTACGAGATGTCTACTTGCGTACCTCATCATTTCAGCCGATATACGTCCACTGTTGGACATGGGCCTCCTCCATGTTTCAACACAACGAACGTTCCTGCGCGTCTCGCTTCACCAATTCATCGGTCCACCTTGTAGGAGGCCTTACAACGCTGCGTTTTCTAGTACGCGGATCGTCGGTGTGTCTACCTGCCTACCTAACTATCAAGGATTTTTATCAGACCGGGAGATAGTGTCAGACTCTTACTGACTAAAAAACCCACCCCGTTATTTCTTGCCTTTCATACCGGGTCCAAGCTACTTTTTGGAGCTAACCCTGGCCCCAGCAGGCTTCGACTCATCTGGGCCCCTGCTGTTGCTGACAACTCTTTGAGACGCGCGGGAACAGTGCTCTCCGTCGACGACTTGTGTTCACAGCACAGTCAGGACAGTTACCGGACGGTCGGATACCTATCACGGTTAAACTAGGAATTACATTAAAGTACAGTACAATTCACGAATTATGGCGGCCGTGAAGTTTGCGCAGAAGGCTGCGCAATAACGTGTTTTAGGAACCAAATGGCGACGTGCGTGTTCGAGAAGAGTGTAGTATGCGCGAACGTTCGTAAAGGCTAACTTCACGGCCGCCATCATTCGTGAATTGTACTGTAGAACTATTTTGAATGCACGTATGCTACGTACGCCGATCAGGGCGCGTCAGTCTTCATACATTTTATATGGGAACTAGACTTGTAGAGCTACAGTAGATCCACGCCACGCTACGTCTTTTTACAAACAAATCAGGCGTTTTCTATGTTTGCGTCAGTCTAATGTAGTTCTAGCTTTAGACCGATGCACATGTAGGCCACGCCTGATTTGTACGTAGAGTCGCGTTGTGTGGCATGGATCTAATGTAGCTGTACAAGTCTAGTTGCCATTTAAAATGTTTGGAGGCTGACGCGCCCAGATCAGCGTTCGTAGCCCACGGATCAGATACTTTTGCGCATAATAAAACTCGCGATTAGCCCCTGTAGTCTTTCGACCCGGCTTGCGAGTTTTTCTGTCGTAGGTTCAAATTCAAGCAGGAGCTTTATTTTGAGTAAATTATTCCGTCACCAAAACTTCAAAAATTGTAAAGGAAAACATCGTGAGGAAAGTCATATGTCTTAGAATAAAAAAATCGAAGACATGACCTCCCCTGCACTGGGCTCACGTAGTGGATTGCGACGCACTTCTAGAGAGGAGACCTGATTCCCAGTTATAGCCTGTACAGTGTACCTGATACAGTAAAATCAAATATTGCTTGCACTTGACCACTATCTCTCCTCACTATAAACGATAATATGGTCGACGATAGAATACGCTTTTTTTTTATGGTGGGAAAAATCATGCATTGACATCCCCCGCCCTTGGGCGGAGCGGGAGATAGTGTCAGACTCTTACTGACTAAAAGACCCACCCCGTTCCTTCTAGCCTTCATACCGGGGCTCGAGCGCCCTTTCGGATAACCCTGGCCCCAGTAGGCTTCGACCCGGCTGGGTCCCTGCTGTTGCTGACAACTCCTTGAGGCGCGCGGGAACAGTGCGCGCCGTCGACGACTTGGGACGATAGAATACGCTTGTCTAATCACTTTTGATTCAAAGACCTTTTTTTCGGTAGGAAAATCATCTAATGACATCCCCCGCTCATGGGCGGAACGGGAGGACTTTTACTGACTAAACACTCACTCCAATTCCTTCGTTGTCTTCGTACCGGGGCTAAGCTACCTTTCGGAGCTAACCCTGGCCCCAATAGGCATCGACCCAGCTGAGCTCTTGCCGTTGCTGACAACTCCTTGAGACGCGCGGGAACAGTACGCGCCGTCGACGACTTGGGCTCGGTCCGGACAGTTACCGAACGGTCGGACAGCGAGTTACCCATTGCTCGCCGTCCGCAAGCCCGCGCCTTCATTCAAAGACCTTAAGGCTCAGGACCTGTGTGCAATCAACAAATCAAAACATTTATTTGCTAGAATAGGGTACATAAGGTGTTACAGTTTTGTTTCAGCATGTCCTGCCATAACATGGCGTGCAAATATATTCACAGTCAGTGTGAATATATTCACAGTCAATGCTGAATCTGAGTTCTTTTCACAAACGTTTACAGCGTTCGGCTCTCTAATTGGCTAAGAGCTTGTAGCGGGCCAATCGGAGCGCCGAACGTCATAAACGTATTGATAGCATTAACGTAAAACAAACGTGTACTAGGCACTAAACAATTTACTCGTTGCATACTTCCTCATACGATGGGCGCATTTCATGTCAGGCATTAAGGTATTTCACTCGATATCGTAGATTGATCGGTCATTTTACCAAAACAAACGCTCTTTTGCGTAATATTTCTGACTGACTTATATACTTACAACATTAGTTTTGGTATATAATATACGAAACTTGAAACACATCTCTAGCATTTTTATATAAAGATTCTATGTACAAAATTTCATAACTGTATTATTACACACAGTTATAAGCTTGTTATGTCAGCAAAAATACATAGTCACCGGGCCATTCAGGCGACTGAGGGATTGTTTTGCATTTGCAACCAGCTCTTTCCTGTTGCCTAATACCCGTAACCTATGTTGTAATTAGTGTCGGTGGTGTCCAATTTGTGAACTTTTTAAATATTTTTGGGAAAAAAATATAATATGGTGTAAAAACCATTGGAATCCATTCAATTACTGATTCTGAACAAACTATATTCAAGTTTCGCATATATTAAAAACTAGCTGTCCACCCGCGACTTCGTCCGCGTGTACTTCGATTATCGTACTCTAAACGTGTTTTCCCGTAGAAATGAGATGTTTTTCCGGGATAAAAAGTGGCCTATGTTCTTTACCATGTCAAAGGCTACATGCATGCCAAATTTCAACCAAATCCGTTTTTGCGTGATAAAGTAACAAACATCCAAAAATCCACACTTTCACATTTATAATATTAGTTAGGATAATGTCGTATATGTCGCAGCCATCTGGTTAAATTAGCCATCCAATTGGACGCCTAGGGCGTTCGTTAAACACAATCCAATTGGATGCCTAGGCCGATAGTTGTTAGAACTAAAAGCACTTAACGTTTAACAGCTTGGCATATTGAAAGTAGCACTTTCGAAATGACTGATCAAGACTCAGCCAAGTGATTCAAATTAAGTTCCGCTATTAAGTATTTAGTGATTTAATAATATTTCTCTATTACTATTACTAAAAAGTAGTTTTATATAATTTATAAACTCATGGTTACCCTAGTAAACTAAATGACTAAACAACTTTCAGCCATCTGGTTAAACGTTGCGAACAACGACATGGCTAGTGGTTCTTCAGCCATTTCATTGGATTCCGACGTTTAATGAACGCCCTAGGCTTTCAATTGGATGGCTAATTTAACAAGATGGCTGCCACATATTATTATACATCACTAGAATTCATATCACACAGAGTAAAACTCGGGCTGCGGGATGTTTGAAGAGTTCCCACGGCCCTAGAACGCAAAGGACACACGTGGATTTCATCATCATCATATCAGCCGAAAGACATCCACTGTTGGACATAGGCCTCCTCCAAGCGTCGCCACAACGACTGTTCCTGTGCGTCACGCATCCATCGTTCGTGTTTCGTGGGTTTAACTCAGTAAAAAATAAAATTAAACTTACCTACGTATAGTTTCAGGCAAAGGGAATAATAAGAATTTGTTTGTGTGAAAAAAAACGAATGAAAAAAGATTACATATAGTGAAGATGAAAACGTTGAGATAGATTTGTGATGTGAGGAGAATTGATAAAGTGAGAAATGAGTATATTAGAGGAAGTCTGAAACAGGCGCCAGTGACTTAAATGTTGAAGAGGAATTGTCTTGTTATGGTCATGTGAAACGGAGGGTTGAAACGCATGTTTATAATAGAGTTATGAATACAATTACCATTATATTCAGTCTCTTTAGTGTTGCGAAGTGAGAGCGGGGACGGGGAGTGTCAGTGATTGGCATGCCGCGCCATCGCGTCATAGACGTCACTCATGATTCGTTCCCTGTGTTTGTGGCATGTATCTAACAATGGCGACGATTGGCTCGCCAATGTATGGAATGCGCAAAGCGATCCCCACTCTGACGCCGAGGGCTCAAGATCCGTGCCGCAAATTGTACAGCATGTGGATGGGTGGAGAGAGAGAGGGAAGCCAAGGAAAAGATGGATGGATTTTGTGAGAAGTGTTATGAAAGAAAATAGATTTAGTGATAGCGTGACGAGTGACAGGACAGAATGGAGGAAAAAACGTGTTGCGCTGACCACAAATTAACACGGGGCAAGGGCAAGAAGATGAAGGCTGTTAAAAATAATGTTACTATCGTTGATTGAGTTTAGTTTCAGCTGAACTACTGACTGTTACACTTTTTAAACAATGGTGTTGTATAAAGTAACGGTCCCATTGTAATCTGTAAGTTACAATTTAGTATCAACTCCTTTGCATTTTACCGTGTTATTTTTATATTGTCGCTATGACAAGGAACATTATGATGTATCTTGCACTTATGCTTGCGCGATCCATCGTTTGTTTGTAAGATAAATGATAATGGAGCATCAAGCGTCGGTTGGAGAATGAAATTGTATTACTTAATATTTTACTTCGCCCGAATCAAAGTACCTACGTTTCTCTATACAGGGTTTGGTCGTATTTCCAGAATTTATCGTATGGATAAAGTTAGAAATGAGTATATTAGGGGAAGTTTGAAAGTGGCGCCAGTGACTGAAAGGTTGAAAGGAAATCGTTTGTCTTGGTATGGTCATGTAAAGAGGAGAGATGAAAAGCATCCTACCACCGTGGGATCTGGAGGCAACAGTCCTTGCACACATGCACGACATGCGCGTGGAGATGCAACGCCGGGGTGAAAGTCCTCTGCCGCGACAGGTCGCGGCATGGCGGACAGAGCTCCGGCGGGATCTCATGGTGGAATGGCGTCAGCGACTATCGCAACCCAGTGCTGGGCACGCCACAATTATGGCAATAAGTCCCCTCTTTGAGGCGTGGCTGGAAAGACCTCACGGCGTCCTTACCTTCCGCATGACACAGGTCCTCACCGGAAATGGCAAGTTCGGGAGGTTCCTGTTCCGAATTAAAGCGGAAGTGACGCCCGGGTGTCGCCACTGTGCGGAACACCCGGAGGACACGGTGGAGCACACAATCGCGGTGTGCCCTGCTTGGGTGGAGCATCGCCGTGCCCTCGTGGGGGTGATCGGCGGCGGAGACCTCTCGCGCCGGGCCTTGGTCGAGGCCATGGTCCGGAGCGAGGAGGAGTGGCAGGCGGTCGCCGACTTCTGCGAAGCAGTAATGCTCGCTAAGGAGGAGGCCGACCGCATCAGGCAACGACGCTCTCGCCGCCGCCGGGATTCCGATCCCGATTTCCAGCCACCGTAGGCGCGGGCTTGCGGACAGTGTGCAATGGGTAGCTCGCTGTCCGGCCGTCCGGTAACTGTCCGGACCAAGCCCAAGTCGTCGACGGTGCGCGCTGTTCCCGCGCGCCTCAAGGAGTTGTCAGCAACAGCAGGGACCCAGCCGGGTCGAAGCCTACTGGGGCCAGGGTTATCCGAAAGGGCGCTCGAGCCCCGGTATGAAGGCTTGAAGGAACGGGATGGGTTTTTTAGTCAGTAAGAGTCTGACACTATCTCCCGCTCCGCCCAAGAGCGGGGGTTGTCATAAGATGATTTTTCCCATCGAAAAAAAAAAAAAAAAAAAAAAAAAGAGATGAAAAGCATGTTGCTAAAAGAGTTATGAATTTACATGTGGATGGATGGAGAGGGAGAGGGAGGCCAAAGAAAAGATGGATGTATTGTGTGAGAATTGATAAGAAAGAAAAGGGAGTTAGTGATAGCGTGACGAGTGACAAGACAGAATGGAAGAAAAAAACGTGTTGCGCCGACCCCGAATAAAACGGGACAAGGGCAGGAAGAAGAAGATCCTCTAATCATCTGCTTAGAGGGTACATTTTGAAAAATCTTATCTAGTGCTTTTATTATTTATTTTTTTTTTTCGATGGGAAAAATCATCTTATGACAACCCTCGCTCTTGGGCGGAGCGGGAGATAGTGTCAGACTCTTACTGACTAAAAAACCCATCCCGTTCCTTCAACCCTTCATACCGGGGCTCGAGCGCCCTTTCGGATAACCCTGGCCCCAGTAGGCTTCGACCCGGCTGGGCCCCTGCTGTTGCTGACAGCTCCTTGAGGTGCGCGGGAACAGCGCGCGCCGTCGACGACTTGGGCTTGGTCCGGACGGTTACCGGACGGCCGGACAGCGAGCTACCCATTGCTCACTGTCCGCAAGCCCGCGCCTACGGTGGCTGGAAATCGGGATCGGAATCCCGGCGGCGGCGGCGAGAGCGCCGTTGCCTGATGCGGTCGGCTTCCTCCTTAGCGAGCATTACTGCTTCGCAGAAGTCGGCGACCGCCTGCCACTCCTCCTCGCTCCGGACCATGGCCTCGACCAAGGTCCGGCGCGAGAGGTCTCCGCCGCCGATCACCCCCACGAGGGCACGGCGATGCTCTGCCCAAGCAGGGCACACCGCGATTGTGTGCTCCACCGTGTCCTCCGGGCGTTCCGCACAGTGGCGGCACCCGGGCGTCACTTTCGCCTATCTTATCTAGTGCTCGGCTACGTCATAAAGGTGATATCAGACGGTTCACTCGAGTGAACATTCACACGAATGAATGCTTCATTTTTCTTTCATTCCATGTTCACACGACTTACTACGAATGACAAAGAAAGGAACGTTCATCTTTATTTAATTTTAAATATATTTTTTTTGAGATAAATATAGTTAAAATGTCATCTGGAATTCTGGTCCAAGTTGTCACGAAAGAATACATAGTTGTCCCAGGTAAAAAAGATTAGGAAGTACAGATAAACATAAAAGGCATTTTAATAGCCATTATCATATCCAAAAAAAAGATGTTACATAAAAAAAGAAAGAAAGACAAAAAAATATTTAAGACTCGCATAAAACAATACACTCAACATAAACTAACTTTAAAAAAAAACAACAACATTTCAAAATAAAACAAGATCTGCGCAAAAAGCCTAAACATAAGCAACGATATTTAAAAAAAAAATAACGTATCATTGGTATTCTGATAGGGCCTGTGATACCACGGACACAGTCACGAAACACAGACTAAACATAATTAAAAAAAAAATACAATGTTAATACACTAATAAAGTAAAATTAAAGGAAAAACTGGCTGACATATCAGAGCACAGCCGGAAACTACTGAGCGAGAAATTTTGCACAACATTTCTTTTTAAGACGGTATCAGACGGTTCACTTTTCTTTCATTTTTGTCTTTCGTTCGGCATCTTTCATTCGAAATTATTCGTCTTTTTTTTTATATCAGGAATTTAAATTGTGGCACACCTAAGTGAGATCAGAAGCAATGAGCATTATCTTTGAAAACCGTTAGTTCTGGTCTATATTATTTTGTTCACGCCACCATCGCGGCGTTAAGTCCCTCTTTGAGATGTGGTCTGGTGCTCTTATTCAGTAAAATACTGCTTACAAATTTAGTTTTGTAGTTTATATTTATTGCATTATTAGAATAAAAACCAATGAATCTTTTTATTTCTAGCTACGCGGCGGACAGCAAGCAATGACACACAACAAGATGCCATGCCCGAAGTAGCAGACTATGAAACGGCACTGGACATAGCTGGTAAGTTAAAGAAAGTTACATTATACCATATATAAATACTAGCTGACCAGGCCACGCGTTGCTGTGGCTAAACATAGCAGCGCCATCTATTGATTACTTACTCAACCCAGTCGAAAGGTATTGACATCTGTTAGAATCATTTGGAGTTAACAGATAATTGTGACTGTCAAATAATATCAAACAAATAGAGTCCGTCTAACGAAAGCGTGACCTGAGAAAAGGAGGTTAAAACCAAAAATTTTGTATGTGGTATTATTGAAATAGTAGGAGAAAAAAGTTTTGATACTTGAGTATTTTTTGTATTTATGACAATTGTAAAATAGTTGTATAGGAACTTAAATTTTAATCAAAAAGGTGTGTGTAGACTTAAACTAGAACTACACTACACCGACGCACACGTGTGAGACGTCTCAGACGTGTGCGGCAGGTGTGCACACTACACCGACGCAACGCGTAATACGTGTGATGCCTTTGATTTCATCGGAAGATTAAAAACAGATCAAGCTTGCTTTTTCATTTACCATCCATTTACACTTCCGCCTGACCACCAAGATCAGACGCGTGGATAGTCCCGCCCACCTTCCTCTAAAATTTCTGGGACCGATGTGTCCGCGTCGCGGACGTAGCGTCGCATGGCGTGGCGTGGATCAAGTGTAGCTCTTAAAAGTCTATTTTCCATATGAAATGTATGGAGACCGACGCTCTGAGATCGGCGTGTGTAGCACACGTGTGAGCAGTATAGTTCTACCTTTAATTATTGGTGGGTGTATGGTAAAGGTCAATAACACACAAAATGTTAGTTATTATTCCAAATTATTTTATCTGTTATTTCAAATGTCACTACATAATATTCAAATAATACTCTTTATTTACCATTTCATTCGACTCGTGAGCCACAGAAAGTTCAGCAGCTACCTCTTTCAAACTTGAACTAGGATTTCAGTCACTATTTCCTTCACTTTCGCGATTTTAACTTCAGTTGAAGACTTTGATGCGCTACCAGACAGACTGAGGCAAATCTTTCATTACAATTCAGCCGCTTTTGAACGCATTCTACTACTCATTAGCATGTTTTTGATTAAGTCGATTCACCAAAAGTCTTCTTTGTTCGATGTTTATGTCAATTACGAAATTCGCAATATGCCAGATTATCTAAAAATATAAGAAAAAAAATTATTATTATATCGTAAATATATCTAATAATATTTGTCAACAAGGATCAAGAATATAGTGTCATACTAACTTAAAAATTCAGAAATCGTATATAGTCCGTCTAATGAAAGCGTGACCTGAGAAAAAGAGGTTACAACCAAAAATTTTGAATATGGTATTATTGAAATAGTAGGAGAAAAAAGTTTTGATACAAGAGTATTTTTTGTATTTAAAACAATTTTAGAATAGTTGTATAAGAACTTAAATCCTAGTCAAAAACATGTGTGTAGACTTAATTATTTGGTGGGTGTATGGTAAATGTCAATAACACACAAAATGTTAGATAGTATTCCAAATTATTTTATTTTATCTGATCTCTCAAAAGTCGCTATATAATATTTAAATAATATTCTTTATTTTCCATTTAGCGTTCTGGCAAGAATACCAAGTGCACAACACCGTGATAGTCTAATAAAATAGTCAACATGATTTCAACTTCATCTCGTCTCGCCAACACTATTAATGTGTTTTAAGATTGTTGGGTTGGAATCGATTCGTTTTAGCATAGAGAAAATTAAGATCTTTTGGGATTAGTCAAGTGGGAACATGTTTTATACTCCAGTGATTGTTTCAAATGATACGGATCGACTCGCGAGACACAAGAAGTTCAGCAGCTGCTGCATCAGCATCTCTCTCAAACTTGAACTAGGATTTTCGCGATTTTAACTTCAGTTGCAGACTTTCATGCACTACCAGACAGAGTGAGGCAAATCTTTCATTACATCTCAACTGCTTTTGAACGCATTCTACCACTCACTAGAATGTGTTTTTGATTAAGTCGATTTACCAAAGGCCTTCGTTGTTCGATGTTTTTGTCCATTATGAAATTCGCAATATGTCAGATTATCTAAAAATATAAGAAAAAAAATATCATTACATCCTTAATATAACTATCTAATAATATTAGTCGACAAGGATCAAGATTATAACGTCATACTAACTTAAAAATCAAAAATCGTATGTAAACAATGTTGGTTTTCATTGAAAACACCTTCTTTCTCTTCTTGTTTTTGTTTGAACTTATTAACCGTAGTGTGTAGCAGTTTTTGCACGTTACTGTTTGTTGTTATTCTCACAATTAAGCAATTATTCTTGAAAAATAAATATCAGTTTCCAAAAACTGACAATTGCAACCATAGACTTTGACGTGATTTTTTTGGCAAAACAATGTTGCCAATTTAATTTAAAAAAAAAACTCCAGGTTACGCTTTCAGTAGACGCACTCTATAAACATTGTTGGTTTTTATTGAAAACATCTTCTTTCTCTTCTTGTTTTTGTTTGAATTTATTAACCATAGTGTGTAGCAGTTTTCGCACGTTACTGTTTATTGTTTTTCCCATAATTAAGCAATTATTATAGAGAAATAAATATCTGTTTACAAAAACTGACAATTACAACCATAGACTTTGACGTGATTTTTTCGGCAAAACAATGTTGCCAATTTAATTTAAAAAAAAAACTCCAGGTTACGCTTTCAGTAGACGCACTCTAATTAGCAATAAATTAAAATTGTGACTATAATTTGAGATTTAAACTATCCTATCTCTCAAGTTGGATCGAACTGCACATGGTGTGCGAATTTTATTATAATCGGTTAAGTGGTTTAGGAGTCCATTGAGGACAAACATTGTGACACGAGATTTATATATATTAAGATTAAGTGGTTTAGGAGTCCATTGAGGACAAACATTGTGACACGAGATTTATATATATTAAGATTAAGTGGTTTAGGAGTCCATTGAGGACAAACATTGTGACACGAGATTTATATATATTAAGATGTAGTTGTATATTGCTCACACGTGTGCCACACACGCCGACCTAGGCGCGTCGGTCTTCATACATTTATATGGCAAATAGACTTGTAGAGCTACACTTAATCCACGCCACGCGATCACGCGACGTCGTTCCACGTACAAATCAGGCGTGTTACACGAGTGCGTCGGTCTAATGTAGTTCTATACTTTTTCTTTCTTTCTTTTCTTTCTTTCTTCTAGCTTAAAGATCTGTCGAAACGTCTAGTTGACACTTCGCGTGACCCAAAGGCTGACTTCTACCTCGGACAGAGGATAAGCTTTGCTATACAGCGTGGCAATACCGCCAGTCTTTTAGGCACATTAACAGTCGACAGCGATGTGGAAGAGTTTTTTGACGCTATATTTTATTTTGATTTTTGTTAATTGTAATTAGCATAGCACCCACTTCTATTAAGATTGGAGACTCTATACTCGAAGTTGTGGATGATTACGTCTACCTCGGACAGACAGTCCAGTTGGTTGCATCTAATTTCGAGAAAGAGGTCAACCGTCGAATCCGACTCGGCTGGGCGGCGTTCAGGATCTTCTCATCCGATAGACTACAGTGTCTCAGGACGAAAGTCTAGAACAGAGGCCCATTAGGACCGAAAGGTTCTGGAGTGGCGACCGCGTTCCGGAAAACGCAGCGTTGGAAGGCCTCCAACGCTGCGTTTTTTACAAGGTGGACCAGGTAAATGTTGCAGATTTCCGATGGATGCGGGACGCACAGGATCGTTCATTGTGGTGACACTTGGGGGATGCCTATGTCCAACAATAGACGTCTATCGGCTGAAATGATGATGATAAGGCGTAGGGTTTTAATTTGTTTTTTATTTTATTTTACTGTAATTATATTTGTGCATAGTGCATACCTGTCATACTGTATGGATCAGAATGTTGGGCTGTGAAAAAGAAGGATGAAAAAAGATTACATGTAGTGGAGATGACAATGTTGAGATGGATGTGTGGTGTGACGAGAATGAATAAAGTGAGAAATGAGTATATTAGAGGAAGTTTGAAAGAGGCGCCAGTGACTGAAAAGTTGAAAGGTAATCGGTTGTCTTGGTATGGTGGCAAAAGAGTTCTGAGTATAAATGTGGAGATGGAGGATGAGGAGGATGGAGAGGGAGAGGAAGGCCGAAGAAAAGATGAATGGATTGTGTGAGGAGTGATATGAAAGAGAAGGGAGTTAATGATAGTTTGACGGGTGACAGGACAGATTGGAAGAAAAAAACGTGTTGCGCCGACCCAAAGTAATATGGGATAAGGGCAGTAATATGCTTAGCGACATCTTGGGCTCGATCCGAACGGTTACCGGACGGTCGGACGGCAAGCTACCTATTGCTCGTGGTTCGCAAGCCCACGCCTTCGATGTCGGTAACCTTGGTAACGCTTGTCTATCAACAATAATAACAAGAACATTCATATAACTACTTAATGGGTCACAAACTTTTCTATTTCTACTTGATCTATATCCTCAAACGTGCGTTAACGATTACTACAATACTTTAATTAATTAAGAGTCGATTACTTCCTCTTAGAAGTAATCGTACTGAAAGGTAAATTGTTTCACGACGTTCAAATGAATCGAGACGAGCAGAATGAGTGGTGTTAGTGACATTATGATTATGTTATTTATAATAATATGCTTGATTGAATTTAATCGATGGCAGTAGGAAAGACGCTTTGTTTTTAATTACTTTTTTACACCACCAGCTCGATAATACCTTTTTGTTTGTTATACAACCCTAATATAAACCAAGTCATTCTATTCCCAGGGATTTAATTACTCGTAGTATGTGTGTTCCCTTGGGAATAATGTGATTTGAATTTGGAACGTTTAAACCATTTGAAAAAAGACTTATTCAGTAAATTAAAATGTACGTGCAGTCGTGCATCTTTTTAAACTCTTTTGAGTTTAATAAAATATATAAAATTATTATATATAAAAAAAATAAAGAACGCGAGCGTTGATGACCCCACCTTAAAAAGTGTTTGTCGTTATCTACAATGTTTTTTGCGCCAAAATAAATCTTTTCTTTCTTTCTTTTTTTCTTTCTTTCTCTCTTTCTTTCTAAAAAAACCAGTGAAAGAACTTTTTTAATCGATTCAGTAATTTTTGATTTCATTCATTACAAACAAAAAAAAAATCTCCTTTTTATAATAGCATAGATAATAATAATAGCATATAATAGTATAGGCAAAACAATATAAATAAATGCGACACAATCATATTTCTAAACATCCATTTTTTCACGTTTTGACCGAATCACGTGACAGATAGAGAACCTAACACATAGATATAGTATATTAGATGTACCTAAGTACATATATTATATATCTTATGAATATCTCAATATAATTTGTTATGTGGCAAGGTTGTGAAACTATAGAGTTTCACAACCTCGCCATGTTGCTAAGGATAGCCTTAGCAACAGTTCAAGCTATTTGCAGGAAGGTAAGTTTTTTTTTACTAATGACGATGTCATTAACAATGGAGCACGGTTATAAAATTAACTAATTTTTAATAAACTTAAATATTAAAAAATATATATTAAAGTATGCCTAACCTAACTATACACACTAAAGGCTACTCCCTACTAAAATATGGCGTCATAAAACTCCTCCGCATCGCTGTCGACTGGAAGTGTGCCCAAGAGGTTTTTTTTCCGATGGGAAAAATCATCCTACGACGACCCCCGCTCTTGGGCGGAGCAAATTCAAATTCAAATTCAAATTCAAAGCATTTATTTCAAATAGACCATTTACAGGCACTTTTGAATAGTCAAACGTCGGTCAGTCCAAGAAAAGTGAAGCTAAATTGCACGTTCCAAAGAGTAGGTCTCTATGGAGAAGAACGTGCAAAAAACTCCATGGACACTCTTTTAAATCATATATGTGTTACATATAATGCTTGGTTACATATTACTTGTTGCTTCTATCATGTGAGCACAATGTCGATAGTGAAATAAAAATGTAAAATAATTAAAAGATAGAAACTGAATTAAGCCACTGGCAGCTAAGAGATGACCAGTCCCATCTGACGGCACCCGTTCACGAGCATGACGCGTGCATCAGCCCCACTCAGCTCAACCATTTTGAAGGGAACTGAACGACCCAATAACACGTGCCACCAACAGCGAGACATTTGAGTGAGCATGACAAACTCTCAACTGCCATGCTCGTAATGTCAAAAAAACAAAAGTTGTAACCTAATAAAAATGCTCCATGGTGCTTCACATTCACAAACTTGGAAAAAGTGCTTCTACATTATACAATGCAATTGTGTCTTTCAAATTAAAAAATAATAATATTAGTTTCCAACTAATCAACTAATTAGTACGCCCTAGTGGTAGTGGAGCTGGACCAGCATTGAGCCAAGCATTTTTATCTTGAATATAATCCTCCAACTTATAATATGCTTGTCTGCATAGTGTGCGTTTAATACAAGATTTAAATTTCGTTTCATTGAGAGCGGAAGATAGTGTCAGACTCTTACTGACAAAAAAACCCATCCCGTTCCTTCAAGCCTTCATACCGGGGCCCGAGCGCCCTTTCGGATAACCCTGGCCCCAGTAGGCTTCGACCCGGCTGGGCTGTTGCTGAAAACTCCTAGTAGTACAGTCCCTAGTAAATAATAATTAACTCCGTTTTTCGTAACAAAAATAAACCAAAAAGCTGTTTTTTTAATTGATATAAACTAATGCTTGATTGTGATTCCATATGATAAAGGTCTTTGCCTAGTAAGCAGTGATGCATTCGTTGATGGTGAAGCGCACCAGATTATTAAGAGATAATTTTTTATTATATTATTATTATTTTGCAAAAGAAAAGTGTTTAGGATTTTTTTGTTTTTTCGGTTGGAAAATCATCTAATAACATCCCCCAATTTTGGGCGGAGCGGGAGATAGTGTCAGATTTTTACTGAATAAAAACCCTCGCCTGTTCCTTCTTTGCCATTTATCCAGGGCCCCGGGGGTCTCTTTCGCATCACCCAAGGCTCCAGTACGCTTCGACATTGCTGGGCTCCTACCCCTACTACTGACAACTCGTTGAGGTGCGCGTGAAACACTATGCGCCGACGACGACTTGGGCTTGGTCTGGACGGTCACCGGACGGTCGGACGGCTACTCATTGCTCGCCGTCTGCAAACCAGTGCTTACTGTGGCCGGAAGTCGGGATCTTGGCTTGGGCGCGTTGGTCATTGCCTCGAACGTGCGGTCGCCTCCTTTGCTAGCATTACTGCTTCAGGAGGCGGCCGCCTGCCACTCCTCCTCGCTCCGGACCATGGCCTGCACCAAGGCCTGGCAAAAGAGATCGCTGCCGCCGAGCGCCAAAACGAGGATACGGTGGTACTCTGCCCAGCACCGCCGTGCCCTTTTTTTTATTTTTTTTTTTTTTTTCGATGGGAAAGATCATCTTATGACAACCCCCGCTCTTGGGCGGAGCGGGAGATAGTGTCAGACTCTTACTGACTAAAAAACGGGCGTGCCCTCGTGGCACACCTCTACCGTATGCTCCACCATGTCCTACGGGCGGTCCACATAATAGTGACACCCGGGCGTTTTGTTCCGCACGAATCCGGTCCAGGAATCTCCCGATAAAGTGTTTAGGACTGAAAATACAGCATTTAAGAAAGAAAGAAAGAAAAATTTTTTATTTGGCATACATACTCGTAGATACACACAGTGTAGTAACAACATGTCGACGTAGGAAAACGTATTTGCTGTAAGCCTCAAAAAATCGAAATTACGTTTTTTACATCATTTTTATCAGAAAAAAATACTGCGTCGATTGGTCTGGGTCTCATATTTTTACGACGAAAAAAATATCACTTACGTCGTAAGTTTTTTGAACAATATTAGTGCCTTTTTTGTCGTAAGTCTACCAAAATCGAGTATTTTTGGTGCATTTGTTGCTTACGCCATTCTTGCCGTCAGCAAATCTTTTAAACAGAGGCTTACGCTATTTTGGAAGGATAAGTGTTTTTGAATGCCAACACTTACATCATTTTAGTGGTTTATCTATTAGACGACAGAGATATTTACTACTTTTATCAGTAAGTATTTCATAATTAATAGTCAGTTACTACAAATAAACAGCATTTATTTTTCAAACAATTCAAAATAATACATTTTTGACGGAAATTAAATCGCAATTACGTTATACTTACAACGGTTATTGTGTATTAGTTAGTGATTTCTAGTACAAGGTATGTATAATTTGTGTTTCTATAAATTATTAGTAATTTTAATACGTATTATTAGAGCATTTATTCATAATTTAAAGTTTCGTTATTAGGTACCTATTGGTATTTGGTTTAATTTAATGTCTGAAAGAGAAACACGAATACACAATGCCATATTATTTAATTTCTTTTGTAGTATTTTTTTTTGTCGTTAGTGTTTTTGATTGATATACCTTAGACGTGAAGTCTTGATATTGAAATAATAATGACCAACGTTACACAAAAATTATTTTAAGTTGGTAGGTTATTTATTATTAGGGTAATGCAAGGGTGCACTATCGGGGTTATCGATTGTTGTCTGACGACCAAACAAGTTATTGTACTTGTAATTATTGCTGATTTTTATTGCCCAGGCACTCCTCATTCATCCCACTGGATGAATATGGGTTGGGCACGCCACAATCATGGCGGTAAGTCCCCTCTTTGAGGCGTGGCTGGAAAGACCTCACGGCGTCCTTACCTTCCGCATGACGCAGGTACTCACCGGACATGGTTCGTTCGGGAGATTCCTGCACTCGATTCATGCGGAAGTGACGCCCGGGTGTCGCCACTGTGCGGAACGCCCGGAGGACACGGTGGAGCACACAGTCGAGGTATGCCCTGCTTGGGCGGAGCATCGCCGTACCCTCGTGGGGGCGATCTGCGGCGGGGATCTCTCGCGCCGGGCCTTGGTTGAGGCCATGGTCCGGAGCGAGGAGGAGTGGCAGGCGGTCGCCGACTTCTGCGAAGCAGTAATGCTCGCAAAGGAGTAGGCCGAACACATCACACAACGGCGTTATCGCCGCCGCCGTCACCAGGATTCTGATCCCGATTTCTGGCCAATGTAGAAGCGGGCTTGCGGACAGTGAGCAATGGGTAGCTCGCTGTCCGGCCGTCCGGTAACTGTCCGGACCAAGCCCAAGTCGTCGACGGCGCGCACTGTTCCCGCGCGCCTCAAGGAGTTGTCAGCAACAGCAGGGACCCAGCCGGGTCAAAGCCTACTGGGGCCAGGGTTATCCGAAAGGGCGCTCGAGCCCCGGTATGAAGGCTAGAAGGAACGGGGTGGGTCTTTTAGTCAGTAAAAGTCTGACACTATCTCCCGCTCCGCCCAAAGGCGGGGATGTCAATGCATGATTTTTCCCACCATAAAAAAAAAGGATGAATATGGGTCGATTATGTTGTTAATGTCAATTATACTGTACGTTTCCTGTGGACCACCCAGAGGACACGGTGGAGCACACGGTAGAGGTGTGCCCCGCTTGGGCAGAGGATCGCCGTGTCCTGGTGGGGGCGATTGGCGGCGGCAATCTCTCGCGCCACGCCTTTGTTCAAACCATGGTCCGGAGCGAGGAGGGGTGGCAGGCGGCCGCCCAGGAAGCCGAACGCATAAGGCGATGGCGCTTATGCCTCAGCCGCCACCGTTGCCGCCGCCGGGATTCCGATCCCGATTGCCGATGCCACCGTAGGCGCGGTCTTGCGGACGGTGAGCAATAGGTAGCTCACTGTCCAACCGTCCGGTAACTGTATGGACAGAACCCAAGTCGTCGACGGCGCGCACTATTCCCGCGAACCTTAGAGAGTTGTCAGCAGCCGTAGGAGCCCAGCAAGGTCGAAGCCTACAAAGGTCAGGGGTTGATTTCTGAAAAGGAAAGCACGGCCCCGGTATGAAAGGCAACGAAGGAACGGGGTTGGTTTTTCGCCCAAGGACGGAGCATGTCATCTCGATGGGTTTTGGCCACCGACAAAAAAAACCTATACCTTTCCTAAAATTTTGTTTAATAATTTTTCCTATACGTATGAAAATTTTCTTAATTGATATTATTATGATCAGTCTTCATCTACAATTACAGTTCATTGTCTAATTAGTAGGTTCAAGGTCTATAAAATGGGAAAAAGTATTGTAATTTTTCAATTATATTTAATAATGTTTTTGCAAACGAGATGGCGAAGCGAAGACAGTGGATAGATGAGCTAAAATCCAAAAATGATAACTTGGAAAAGAAAAAGCCAAAAATTCAGATTTGAGTGAAATTATTTACAAAAAAGGTACACAAATCGAAACTTGCACTCACACTGAGGGTGTAAGCGTCCCAGTATTGTCATCTACACCAGATAGTAATAAAAGGTCATTTTATGAAAAACCAACTCCTACAAATCGTAGTCCAAACACTTATCTTCAAGCTACTAAAGAAGTTATGAAGCAAATGACACCGTGCAAAATAGAAAATTGCGAATCTTTTAATTACTCGCCATCACACTTTGACCATTCATCCTATAAGGTGCCTGTAACTGTTGATCGTGAACAAGATACATCATTAGATAGAAATGGTCACTTACTTGACGATGACAACGCGCCAAATTATTCAAAAGCTGACACATTGAGTGTCCTTCAAAGAACGCCAGAAAATCTTGTTTTAAAAAAATGGACCTAGATCATAATAATAAAACAGTGGACCGCTTGCCAGATACTGATGAAGAGGATTGAAGATCGACCTTTTTTCTATTTCTGTTTTTTTTATTTATTAATATCTAGCTTTTGCCCACGCGGCTTCGCTCCCGCTCTTCCCTACTTCAGCCTAATATACCCTACTATACCCTACTCTACCCTACCCTACTCTACTCTACCCTACTTACCCTACCCTACTCTACTCTAATAAACCTCACGGAGCCCGAGACCTTTCCAACGAATGTAAAACCGTGGAAATCGATTCGTGCGTTCTGGAGTTATAGCGTCAGGAAGGAAAACCCGACTTATTTTTACATAGTAGATTTTATTGATTTCTACTTATAATTGTTTTTTTTTTTATTAATAATTATGTTGATTTCTACTTATAATTAGATTTTATTGACTCGTTATACTAATAAAGTTTGTATTATATTTTGAAAGTACAAATTAAATAAATACAGCTAACTAACTGCCTTTTATTCGTAAAACATTTTTCCCACTATATTCAGTTAAATCAATAACATAAATGCAAGATAATTCTTCACTATGGCTTACGTCTTTATAGCTTTACTTAAAAAAATGAGTATGTCATTTACATCATTTTATAGTTATTAATATAATTTAAATATTTGGTTGCCATAGAAAATTCCCTAAGGTTACAGCGTTTTAGAGATCTGTAAAAAATAATTTGTTTGTTGTAAGCCACAAAAACACTGGTAATAATTGAGTTAGAGAGATATCTTTATAGCCAACATGTAATATGAAGAAAAATAAAAATACGTTTTTAAAATCATGTTTCTACGATGTATAGTCTATGAGTAATGATTTTTTTTCTAATTTCAAAAAAGTTTTTTGGCTCTGGTGAACATTTCATGTTTTGAGGCTTACAGCAAATACGTTTTCCTACGTCGATGTAGACACTAATAAATTATTATATATAATAAAAAAGAGACAACTAACAATATGTGTTTCACGGCGGTGCCAAATAGGTCCAGTTCAGCAATAATACCAATAATTTATAATGAATTCAAATAAGAACCTAATCGGTCGGCAAAATATTGAGCTAAATGTTTACTGATTGCTTACAGTGGCAGTTACCTAGGCTCTAAACAGTTATACAAGTAACTGCAAGACAAACATACCAACAGATACAGACGTAACATTACTGCGTTTGGTACACATAGTGAGGAGTTGAATCACCGCTTCACTTGTGACGATTTAAGAGCGAACAACCTGAGATACATTTACATTATCTACATTATTACGAGTATAACAAAGAGGTAAAGTTTATTTTTGTTTTTATGTTTTTTTTTTTTGTTTGTCTCCTACAAAATCTCTGGAAGTACTGGTTAAAATTTTTTTCAACGATAGAAAGATGCTTTATTCCTGAGTCACAAAAGTTATATTTGTTTAAGCGGGCGTAGTCTCGGGCAAAAGCTAGTTTTTTATACAACCGCTCTTACGTGATTATAACGTGATTATACATTTTTCATCATGTTTCTCTAGATATTTTATTAACACAAATATCTTATGAATATTATCTAGGTTTCTATTGAAATCTTTGTGTAAAACATTTCTGTGTAAAACTAATCTAGTCCACCTATCTCAATGTCAGCTATTTTGTATGAAAATTCCTTCATAATTTAAAAAAGAGTACAAAATGTATCTGATTCCTTCCCCATGTAACATTTCAAATACCTTAATTAGAGAAACAATAGAAAGACAATGAGAGAGTGAACGCAATTCGTATCTTAATTCTGGATTACAACTTTTTTTCAAAAAATAAATTGTAGTTATCCTGGAACAAGTTTTGTGAAATATTGTAGTGAGTCATAAAAGTATCAAATGCCAATAGAGCGTTTAGGTATTATTTAGGCGTTATCTTTCTTTCTTTTTTCGTAATCTGTCTTTATCAAACATTGTGTTAGCTGAAATAACATATGATATGATAGACGGATTGGGAAGGGCCCTCTTAATGACAATATTTTGAAGTTATACCTTAGAACGAATTTGAATAACTTAGGTACGATTGACAGATTTTACAAATAATTACAAAACACAAAAATGTAAAAATAAATAAATTAGGAAAAAATAATTTAGTAAGTACTTAAATATTCATAAAATAAGTTGAACTTTTAATCCAAGTTATTCTGATTTAAAACGCACCAATTTCATATTTGAAGACCTTATACAAGGTGTAAGGGACAGCCCTCTACAAACTTTAAGGGCTTGCTCAGTAGACGAAACTGAACAACCTTCCATAAAAAATGTTTTCAGGAAACGGAAAAAAAATCCGCCTAACCAAAAAAATTATAAATTTGATCTAAAAAAAATTTTTGTGGACGGTTGTTCAGTTTCGTCTACTAAGCAAGCCCTTAAAGTTTGTGGGGGGCTGTCCCTTACACCTTGTATAAGTTTCTACATATTGGTTTTTAGGGTTCCGTAGCCAAATGGCAAAAAACGGAACCCTTATAGATTCGTCATGTCTGTCTGTCTGTCTGTCTGTCTGTCCGTCCGTATGTCACAGCCACTTTTTTCCGAAACTATAAGAGCTATACTGTTGAAACTTTGTAAGTAGATGTATTCTGTGAACTGCATTAAGATTTTCACACAAAAATAGAAAAAAAGCAATAAATTTTGGGGGTCCCCATACATAGAACTGAAACTCAAAATTTTTTTTTTCATTAAACCCATGCGTGTGGGGTATCTATGGATAGGACTTCAAAAATGATACTGAGGTTTCTAATATCATTTTTTTCTAAACTGAATAGTTTGCGCGAGAGACACTTCCAAAGTGGTAAAATGTGTGTCCCCCCCCCCTCTAACTTCTAAGATAAGAGAATGATAAACCTAAAAAAAATATATGATGTAACATTACTATAAAAACTACCAACGAAAATTGGTTTGAACGAAATCTAGTGAGTAGTTTTTTTTTAATGCGTCATAAATCGAAAAAAATACACTATTATTAAAACATCGATCAAAGTTATAACACATTACAAGAACTTTTATATTATGTTACTTGCTGCTACGGAACCCTTCATGGGCGAGTCCGTCTCGCACTTGGCCGGTTTTTACTTTGTGTAACTGTGTGCGCAACAAGTTTTCCACCTTTCCTTACTAGAAAATTGTACGGATCTTATGAAGCAGGCTACGAGAGACGACGCGGTAAAAAACTAGTCAGCTATCATCGTCTGTCAGCTTTCATTCATAATTAGATACTAATAAGTACTCAACGTTATTATTCATAGATATATTGACCCCTTCACATTCCCTTAATTAATATGATATTATTTATTACGAATAAATATCACTAATACCTAGTATCTCTATGCAACAGCCGTGCAAAGGTCAGTGACACTCCCTCTCTATTTAGCAACCACGAGTTTCTTTCATTTTATAGTTATTATAGTACTTAATAATATTACTTTCTATTAATAACATTTTTTTATTGCTGGTTAATTGGAATCTGGGATTGTCTTTAGTATTTTAGAACCTAGTTTTGTACCACAAGTAATTACTAGCGGTATTTAACACCTAGTAAAAGAGTTACCAGACAGCCTATACATTGAATGGATGAACTTAAAATAAAAAGAGGACTAGCTTTTATAGATCCTGACATTTTCGAGGTAGGAAAACATCTAGTGACTACTGTCTAAAATCCACCTATGTCCTTCAGTTGCCCTTTGCGTTCCCTTGACACTGTACTATAAAAATCTAAAAACTAATAATAAACTGTGTAAACTACTCGAACCAGTTTTTCATGCTACCTACTCCCTTATAAGCGAAACCGGGTTATAAGCCGTTATAGGCCCTACAACGTGAACTAGTCTTTTTCTGTATCTATGATACTTGATTTCATAATTAGCGGAAATTTGTGAGAGTCGTCTTCCCATCCGATTAATATATATAATTTAGGTATAATATAATAATAATATATTTATAATAATATTATAATATAATTCCACACAACTATCACACAGCGCCGTCTAGTCCCAAGCTAAGCAGAGCTTGTGTTATGGGTACTAGACAACTGATAAACATACATATATATTTCTAAATACATACATATTAGAGATAAAATTACACCCAGTCACCCAGTCTTCATATTTATTGCTGCGGGTGAAGCCGCGGGAAAAAGTTGGTTTTATATCAATAAAAGAAAAGATAATACGAATCTATAATATTCCATACCATCTCACACATCTGACACGTGTCTTGTAAAAGCAAAAGAACACCACGCGTGTTATTCGCACGTGCATAAATTCGTCATCACACTCTCATGACTCTCTCTTACATTTCTACACCGTGACAATGCGATCGCTGCGAGGGTTAACCTGCAGTGGTCATACAGATTATATTTTTTATAAAATACTAGTCTTTGCCCGCGGCTTCACCCGCTTACGTAAATTATAGCATATGTCACTCAGGAATAAAGCAGCTTTCTATCAGTGAAAAAATGTTAGCTATCAGACCAGTATTTTTAGAGATTAACTCCTACAAACAAAAAATACAAACTTTACTTCTTTATTTAGTTTATTAGAACCCAAATAACACAGAATTTTTAGACATTTTGAGAAGGTACCTTAAAAACTGGTGGAATTTTCAAGCATTTCTATTCTGACAATATCGCAAGTTATTGGGCAAAATTGAAGAACTGGATTATTATATAAAATTAAAATTTAAAAAATTTCATGTTTTGCTTACACTATTAATTCTTCGATTTGACAGTGCGAGGTGACGTCACTACATGGCACGTCAATACAATGCATATTACTAGACAATTGAAAAACTTTTATATTAAAAAAAAAAACATATCTATTATATAAAAATGAATCGCAAAATGTGTTGGTAAGCGCATAATTCAACAACGCCTGGTCCGATTTCGCTAATTTTTTTTTTTTTGTTGTGTTCGTTATAATGAGGAGAAGGTTCTTATGGAGAAAAAATGAAAATTAGGGTAGTTTAGGGTAGAGTTAGGTAGAGTAGGTTAGAGTAGGGTAGAGTAGGGTAGAGTAGGGTAGAGTAGGGTAGAGTAGGGTAGAGTAGGGTAGAGTAGGGAAGATTAGGGTAGAGTAGGGTAGAATAGGGTAGAGTAGGGTAAAGTAGGGTAGAGCGGGAACGAAGCCGTGGGCAAAAGCTAGTTTTAAATAAATATATATATAGTTTTATTTTCATATGATCCGCAAGACCACTGCAGGGTTAATAAAAATGGTTACCATACTTGGTACCACTAACTCAATCCATTAGACATAATATTATTGTTCCACCAGTTCTTAATGAAAACCTTGCCATTGTGTGACGATGATAAATGCGAACTGGGTTTCTTTATGTATAGTACGACTATTGATAAAATAATTATGTTAACGTAGACATGTAGTAAAATCTATATACATTAGTTTTAGTATGCGAAGCCCGAAACACGTGACTAGTATTTTTATGTAATGAATCTATGTACAAAATTTCATGTATCATGAAACATCACAAAATTATTAAGCTTGTAATGTCAGCAAAAATACATAGTCACCGGGCCATCCAGGCGACTGAGGGGTTGTTTTGCACTTGCACCTAGCTGTTTGCTGACCCCTAATGCCCGTTATGACCTACCGTGACTTGTGTTGTACTTAGTGTCGATGGTTTTCAAATTGTGATCTTTTTAAATATTTTTGGGAAAAAATATAACATGGTGTAAAAACTATTGGAATCTATTCAGTTACTGATTCTGAATACATTATATTCAGGTTTCGTATATATGAGTACATACTAAAAATAATGTTAAGTATGTAACAGCAAAATACCACTCACTGATTAATCACGAAACCTCAGAAACTATAACACCTACAAACTTAAAATTTGGCTGGCAGGTCCCTTATAGGGTTTAAGCATCCGCTAAGAACATATTTTACGAAACTTTACCCCTAAGGGATAAAAACGGGGGTTGGAAATTTGTATGAAATTCCAATGTTTTTGAAGTTAGAAACTTTAAATTTAAAATGTATGCACTTAGATAGTGTGGAGGTGCAGTGTAATAATAACGTATATTAACCCCTTTTGGGGTTAAAACAGTTGACTCAGTCTGACTGGTCTCAAGTAACAAACATAAAAAAAATACAACCGAATTGAGAACCTTCTCCTTTTTTTCAAGCCAGTTAAAAACTCTTTTCACTCCCTTCTGTTCACAGCTTGTTATAATAAATATATGTCCACAGACACTAACAGTTTTGCTAACTCGTCATAATGTATACTCATCTTAACGATGCCGTTGTTATGATTCTGGCCACGTTCGTAGGCGCGCATTCCAATAGATAATTGTGATAGTGCAATATTATAATATTAGATCTTTATCTTCCACTGATAGAGAAATGAAATCTATAATAATCTAGATCTGTGTATCTGTTTTTTTAATAATTAGTTGATCAGATTATGTTGACGCCGTACGTCTAGAGGTTCGATGATGGAACGGACTTGGCGGAATTGAATTTCAATGGACACTCCCCGAAATGTAAACGGTAGAAAACCGACATTCTCAACTCGGCATCGAAGCTCAAGACTTGGAATTTTGATTCGACAAGTGCATCATTACCTATGATCTTCTTGGTTCGCTTCTCAATCGACTCCAGGGGATCTCAATTAATTACCTATTATTTATTATTATGTGACAATAGTAAAACCATGATCTCTTCTCTTCCGCAGGTTACGGCCGCTTCAGCCGGAGTGCGCTCGGTGCTTGCGCTTTCTCCTTCTTCGCTTCAGGCGTCCAGAACTGCGTCATGTCATACGTCCTTCCAGCTGCCAGATGTGAACTGGAACTCACCACCTACCAGGCTGGACTTATCAATATGGCGTTTATGAGTGGTGAGTTTTATCTAGTTCAAATCTGTGACGTATCATGAGGCGGTTATCACACTGCCACGCACCCCGCAGCGTAGCGCGTGAATGCGTGGCTTAACGTTGCTTGTAAGTATCTCCGTTTGTATAGAAAACACGCACAGTCCAACACACTGAAAATGCATGCACGCGCGTTCAGCAGATCACGCGCTTACATGCGGAGAAACATGCACTCACGCGCGTGGGTGCGGGGCGGAACGCAAGGTATGGAAAGAAAGAAAGAAAAGAAAAATATTTTATTTGGCAAACACACTCGTAGATACACACAATGTAGTAACAACATGTAGACACTAATAAATTATTATATATAAAAAAAGAGACAACTAACAATGTGTGTCTCACGGCGGCGCCAAATAGGTCCAGTTCAGCAATAATGCCAGACAACTACATGGTAGTTGCCAGACGCTGGTTTTCAACTGAACCTTATTTCGAGTGTCGAGTCTTATGGCACACTGAGTCTCGTAGTGCCGTGCGTGATTTTGTATGAAATAAGTGCGTTTCTGCGTGAATTTACAAAACGCACTTACGCGCATGAGTGCGTAAAAACCCGTACGATGATGCAGATCTGCACTCCGGCAAATACGTGCGTAGGTGCGTTTTCACGCGCTATGCTGCGTGGTGCGTGGCAGTGTGAAAACCGCCTTAAGGTTTATTATAAACAGTTAAAATCTGTATGTTTGTAAACTATGTAGAGGATAAATCTGAAACTACAGAACCGATTCCGAAAATTCTTTCACCAGTAGAATGATACTTTATCACTGAGTGACATTAGCTGTGTATATACGAGTATATTAGGTAGGTATATATTTTCTATTTTTACACGGACAAAGACGGTGGCAGAAGCTAGTTAAATTCTAAACCTAACTAAACACTAAATACATTACCTACACCAATACCTAATCTTGATACTATTGCAGGCGCCATGACGTCATAAAAAGAGCACAATCATCAATTTTATCTTACTCTTAAAAAATTACAGCGTTCGAGTTTATCGTCTGTCTACTTGAACAGTTTTATAGACTGAAGAAAGAGTAATTTTGATTTGTATAAAGACTAAATAGATCAGATTAGTTCTTACTGCTATACACTACTATTTTTTAATTAGTACACATACTTATAGGGCTTATTAGAAAAGCCCTTGTTATTTTATAAGTTAAATCTCAATAAATAATATTCATAAACAGCAAAGTTATTAGCGTTGGTTTATGTCCCAAAATGTCACTCAATTTATGGAAATATTGTGCAGGCTATTGATTAATGAATGAATAAATTCTACTAGCAATTGTTATGTTTGATTGATTCTATGATGAATTTAGGTTAGGATTTCGGTTTTTTCTACTCTTGACTACAAAAATATGATCAGTGACGGGTACAGATAGAGCCCCATTTTTTTGTGTACTAATTAAAAAATAGGGGTGTATAAGTTACACCACTAGTTTGTTACTACACCTTCGCTTCCGTGCGGGCCTGTGGACGACGAGTAACGGGTAGTTCGCCGTCAGCCAGCCTGTTTCTATGGTGGCTGGGAATCGTCCTCGAATCCCAATGCCCGGAGTGTCTCCTGTAGCAGTGGCTGAAGATGTCAGCAAATCGTAGGGGCCCGGCAAGGTCGAAGTCTACTTGGGTTAAGTGAAAGTGAACCCCGAGGCCCTCGAACAAGGTCAAAACGTGTAACACGAATGAGCTGGAGAAATGATAACTTTTTATTTTATTTTATTTTTTATTTAATTGGTATAAACTAGTGCACCTTCAGGTGGGATCGTAGTCAGGTTCCACCTGATGGTAACTAGTGATGCAATCTCTGATGTACCGCAGCAGGCAGATTATTCCAGTCCCTTCGACGCGGTGTAAACGACGTTTTCTTAGCTTTTTTGAAAACTTTTTTATAAATCTTGGGTGGAGATTTTATTTTATTTACTTGGCGATTCAAATGGTGTTCGGACGTAAAGAATTGCGCCATCCCATCTCTTCCCGTGGGTGTCGTAAGAGGCGACTAAGGGACATACCAGAGAATGAGCAACCGCATTCTCTGTAGATTTCAACAACCACACTGCGATCGCCAACCCACCTGCCAAGCGTGGCGATTATGGCAAACCCCCCCATGAAAAACACAACAAAAAGATGGCGTGACAAACAGGACTGGTTGGTCGTTGTGGCGACGCTTGGGGGAGGCCTATGTCCAACAGTGGACGTTTTTCGGCTGATATGACGATGATGATGACTTTGCGATCACATCAGAGCTTGACCCGCGAGTTGCCACTAACAAATAAAACCTACTACCAAGTTTAACGAAAACTACGGGAATTTACGAATTCGATCACGTTTTCACGGAAGTTTAACACTTACGTGCTAGATTTGTCATTTGGTCAGTGGTTAGACCCAAATTACAGGCTCGTTGTTAAAACAAATATGTCAATACGCATTGAAATCGCATCTAATAGAGATAACGAGAATAGCACTAATTATAATTATACTGTTTCAATATTTAACAGAAGACAATAATACCATCACGTGAGATAGTAATATTTTCAATCGAACAAGTATGTCAATAGTGCAAAAAATGTAAATAGTTGATTTTTGTGAATTCGGCAATACAAAAACATACAAAGCATCAGCTATATAAAGGTAGACACATAAATAACATATCAGAACATTTAGTTTAGACTCATACTAGTAAACTTGGCAAACTTTGTTCTGCCATACACATTGTAGGTATGTGTGTAAGGCTTGAGGTATTGCGAGTCACGAAACAGCGGTTAAGGGCCAAGCGCCCGAAAAGTGCCATAAAATTGTGATTTTCTGAGGCCTACTCCTCCGTAACGGCTAGGTCAATTGGTTTGAAAAAAATATATGTTTATTATAGGTTCATGAACAATAATATCAACATTTGATTTTTTCGTGCAATTAATACTTTTGTAAAAAAAAATATTTAGCAATTTCGCAACTTTTCGCAACTTTTCCCTACTCCTTCGAAACGGCTTGGACCTTTAGAAACATTTTTACACATAAAAATTGGTGGTTAAATATTCTTCAAAGTGAACATTGCATATGTAAATCAATCAATATCTCGCAGAGAAAATGGGTTTAAAGCGCTTTCCGGGCGCTGCTGGCCGCAAATAAATGCACAGATTTGCGTACTGCCGCCTAGGCGAGTGCGAGAGTTGCGTTCACATAATTTCGGCCAGATGGTTCAAGGAACTATACGCCTTCAAGATTTTGAAAAGTTTATTGAAGGTCACAGAGAACAGATGTACAGTTATAGCAAGCACGGAAAGATAGCAGAGAAGATGAAGAAATAGGATGAAAATGTAAGAAATAACAGATATGAAGAGAAAGTCTAGATTAGGCAAGACACGCGTAAGCACTAGCGATTTTAGCGAGAGACAAAATTGAGCGTGCATTCGCCGCCGAGATTATCAATGAAAAAATGGGGATAGCATTGTAAAAATAGCCTAAGATCTATTCTCAGACTTACCATAATAATACTAAAAAGAATTAAAAAAAAAAAAGTGAATAATAAATATACCAAACAAAAAAGTGTAAAACAATATTCAATTTATGTAGAAAATAATAATAATGAACGAAAAATATTAATATTATTGTGATAAAAGAGTAGGGCGCTTCGTGTCATATTTTTTGTAAATCGAGCTCAAAGGCGGTGCTTACAATCAAACAAACAAACATACAGGTGAAGCTAATATATAAAAGCTTGTTAAAATCGGTCAAGCCGATTCAAAACAGTTTTACTACAAACTTTGAGACACGAGATTTTTATTTTTACCCGACTGCAAGAAGGGTTGTTTTTCGCGCATATCTTGTATGTTTGTATGTATGTAATATTCTTTATTACCGCCTATCTTCCTATCGTTAGATTCGTCTTGATAACCCAAGTGTTCTTAGATAGGTGACGTTAAAAAAAAAACAACATATCGACTGTGAGATGCTATACGTTTGAGAAAAAAAAACATTTTTTTTTTTTACTGTGCAATATGTGTATCAAATTAAAGGGCTTATCATGAGTATTTCAAAATAGTATATCATGACCATGTTAAAAAAAAAGTACAACAGGAAATCTATGTTATTTATTTTGTACTGAGGCGAATGCCTAGGTCGGTTTCTGAACTTTATAGTGATTTTACGTCTAAAATATAGTTAATAAATAGTGAGATAATAATTGTGAAATAAAAAATTTAAATAAAAAAAACCCGACTGCGTAAAAAAATA
Organism: Mythimna albipuncta; assembly: GCA_929112965.1. Taxonomy (NCBI): domain Eukaryota; kingdom Metazoa; phylum Arthropoda; class Insecta; order Lepidoptera; family Noctuidae; genus Mythimna; species Mythimna albipuncta. Next base: position 2,450,303 of record OV815969.1, on the reverse strand, counting down.
CTTTAAATAAAAACTGAAAAGAATAATAAACAAGTTCAGTCGACAGTTCAGCAACAATCGAGACCCATTAAAATAATCTAGACTAAAATCATTCTATTTAATGTGGGTCCCAACTGTTGCTGAACTGTGGACTGAACTTGTCTATTATTCTTTTAGTCGGTTTTTTTTTATATACTGGATGAGCATAGCATATTCAGACTTATACCTACTGATACACCTACTAGGACCTTTTTAGGGTTCCGTAGCCAAATGGCAAAAAACGGAACCCTTATAGATTCGTCATGTCTGTCTGTCTGTCTGTCTGTCTGTCCGTCCGTATGTCACAGCCACTTTTTTCCGAAACTATAAGAGCTATACTGTTGAAACTTTGTAAGTAGATGTATTCTGTGAACCGCATTAAGATTTTTACACAAAAATAGAAAAAAAACAGTAAATTTTGGGGGTCCCCATACTTAGAACTGAAACTCAAATTTTTTTTTTTCATCAAACCCATGCGTGTGGGGTATCTATGGATAGGTCTTCAAAAATGATACTGAGGTTTCTAGTATCATTTTTTTCGAGAGACACTTCCAAAGTGGTAAAATGTGTGTCCCCCCCCCTCTAACTTCTAAAATAAGAGAATGATAAAACTAAAAAAAATATATGATGTACATTACTATAAAAACTACCAACGAAAATTGGTTTGAACGAAATCTAGTAAGTAGTTTTTTTTAAATGCTTCATAAATCGAAAAAAATACACTATTATTAAAATATCGATCAAAGTTACAACACATTACAAAAACTTTTATATTATGTTACTTGCTGCTACGGAACCCTTCATGGGCGAGTCCGACTCGCACTTGGCCGGTTTTTTCTTTACTAGAATTAAAGTTTTTTCCTTACAAGTGGTAATGGGCCTTTTTTTTGGTGTTGAAAATCATCCAATGACAACCCCCGCTCTTAGAATCCACCACCGGTCCACACAATGGACCCAGTGCGGGTTGGTGGACGCCAAGCGATTTCGAAGTTTTGGCTCTAGGAATTGCCGGTTTCGTCACGATGTTTTCCTTCACTGTTTTGAGAGCAGTGATAATAAAAAATTATACTGAGTAAAGCGCTTGCCTGGGTTTGAACTCAAATCACGTCAGTCGTTAGAAGCGACAAGGAATATGTAACCAAGATCTATGTAACTCATTTTTTTTTTTTTTTTTAATAGCCATTACTGTCCCACTGCTGGGCAAAGGCCTCCCCCAAGTCCTTCCAGACATTCTTCTCTCGCGCCGTCTCTAACCAGTTCTCGTGATACGCGTCTAGATCATCTCGCCACCTCTTTCTAGGACGACCTCGATGGCGCTTACCGTTTGCAGGAACCCACCGGGTGGCGATACTTGCCCAGCGGTCACTGCTCATGCGGCTGACTCACTCTAACTCATAATATATTTTAAAAAGAGTGTCCATGGAGTTTCTTGCACGTTCTTCTCCATAGAGACCTACGTATTGGAACGTGCAATTTAGCTTCACTTTTCTTGGACTGACCGACATTTGACTATTCAAAAGTGCCTGCAAATGGTCTATTTGAAATAAATGAATTTGATTGATTGATTTGAGTCGGGACCGTTACCATTGCGACAAAACTACTCCGTTTTGTAGAAACGCCACTGTGGCGTTTAGTATCTTCATAAATATATTGATGACAGCATTTTCTCCTTAAAGCGGGTCTTCCAATTACAACGTATATGGAATTATTAGCGAAAATATATCAAGTGTTACTACGATTTATTAGTAACAGCTCTGATTTGGAGCGGTGCTGTAGTAAATATTTTTAAGAAGAACGTAAATAAAGTAAATCCAAACTTCCAAACTAATATTATAAATGCGAAAGTAACTCTGTCTGTCTGTCCGTCTGTCTTTGCTTCACGCCTAAACTACTGAACCGATTTGTGTGAAATTTGGTACAGACATAGTTTGGAACTTGAGAAAGGACATAGGATAGTTTTTATTACAAAAAAAAAAAAAAAAATAAAAAAAAAAAAATTATTCCGGACACACAGCGCCATCTATTGGTCAAGAGTCGTCTTCAATTCAGGAAACTATGTGGGTAAAACCAAAAATCTGCCGGAAGTCAATAATTCACGCGAACGAAGTCGCGGGCAACAGCTAGTGGCTTAATAAAACAATAAATTATCTGTTATTTTTATGTGTTGGTATATCTCAGTACCTTTGGGCTTTTGTCAAGCTTACAAGAGGCCGAAACAACCTCACAGAGGCCCTTGGAAACTTTCATGAAACCAGGTTCCTACCGACGTTCATCCCTGTACGTGCTATGTTAGTGCATCCCAAGATAACCCCGGTTGGTGGGAACTATTGAGACATATTCTATTTCGACTGGCCTGTTGGTCTAGTGGTTAGTGACTGCAATACCGGAGGTCGTGGGTTCGTCTTCCACCCAGGAAAAATGTTTGTGTGATGAGCACGATCATTTGTTCTGTGTCTGGGTGTAATTTATTTTTTAATATGTATGTATTTAGAAATATATAAGTATGTATATCAGTTGTCTAGTACTCATAACACAAGCTCTGCTTAGCTTGGGACTAGACGGCGTTGTGTGATAGTTCTGGAATATATATATGGAAAACAAAATACAGCGATCGATTTTCTATAAGGAATTTAATTTTGGGAATCCATCTCGTAAATCAGGTAAGTATAAAATTAAGTTATGCCGTATCTGTTAAAGTCCATCTAAAATAAAGCAAAAATTGAACACTAGGTACAATTGCCAAAACGGATCTTGAGCGCTCGGCGTCAGAGTCCCCACTCTGACGCCGAGCGCTGATGCGATGGCGCGGCGAGCCAATCACTGACACTCCCCGTCCCCGCGTCTCACTCGCACCCCTAAAGAAACCGACTACATATTTACTTCTGCGCAACTTGACGCCAGCGCTCAAGATCCGTGACGGCAATTGTACTGGAGTTCTTTATAAAATGGACTAGAGTATAAAAGAGACCAATAAATAGTGTTACTGATAAAAATACCGTTAAAGACAAAGTTCCTACTTTTAGAAAACACGATATGCAACCATCAACGATTGCATCTGCTTGCCATCAGGTGGAGTCGCAGTCAAGCACTAATTTATATCAGATAAAAAATCTTTATAAACACGTTGCTTTGCCTTTAAAACCACAATTCGTCATAACTGGACATGCTAAATTAAGGACAGTTCCTAGATTTTAAAGCCATGTGAATTAAGAATACGTCGAACGAGTCAAATTGTCCGCTTATGTAATTCAGAGCGATTAGGCGATGGATTGAGCTGAACAATTAAACAATCGGTGTGCACAAGGCTGCCTGATTGTTTCTGGGCACGTTATGTAGGCTGCCTAAACGCAAATGTCAAGTATTTGTCATTCATCGTCATTCTGTCTTAGGTATCCCAATTTATTTGAGGTATATCTTGTTGATCTTCAATTTTTCACCGACTTCAAAAAGGAGGAGGTTCTAATTTCGGCTGAATGTATGTTTTTTTTATGTATGTTCACCGATATCTCAGTCAATTGTGGATCGATTTTGAAAATATTTTTTTTGTTTGAAAGGATATGCTTCCAAGTTGGTCCCATAGAAATATTCTTATCATCTGGTCATGAACTTCGAAGATATGGCACAGAACTCCTCATAGGATCACAGTACAACAAGTTACAAGTAAAGTTGCTTTGTTTATACGTGTAGTCGATGACTGAATGACAGACTGAGAGAAAAGGGGGGGGGGAATGTATTGAACTGATCTGATGATGACGCCAGAAGGTAAATCAATGTAACCTAACCGTGTTTGGGATTACTATAATCGTTATGAGATGCACTGTGGCTATAAATTATTTAAATTTGTCCGAGGTACTTTTTAATGGTGGTACAATAAAAAGAAAGTGCAAAATAAAAAACTTTTTCCAAAAAAAAATATAACCCACTTCTTCGAGTCGGTGTTTCTATAATAGTTTTGTCTCTTCGTTATTTAACACCGACTTCCGAAATTAAAGTTATTTTATACTTTTTAGTGTTTTTAGGGTTCCGTAGTAAACTAGGAACCCTTATAGTTTCGCCATGTCTGTCTGTCCGTCTGTCTGTCTGTCCGTCCTCGCTTAATCTCTGTGACCGTTAGCACTAGAAAGCTGAAATTTGGTACCTATATGTATATCAATCACGCCGACAAAGTGGTAAAATAAAAATTGGAAAAAAATGTTTTATTATATATGTAAAGTGGGAAGTGATTTTTTTTTTAATTTCTTCCCTAACGTGTGATATATTGTTGGATAGGTATTTAAAAATGAATAGGGGTTTACTGAAATCTTTTTTTGATAATGTCAATAATATCGGAAATAATCGCTCCAAAAGTAAAAAACAATGTGTCCTCCCCCTCTAACTTTTGAACTATAAGTTTAGAAAATATGAAAAAAATCTGAAAAGTAGAACTTTCTAGGAAAATCATTTTGAACTTGATGGAAAAAACAGTTTTTGTACAAAAAAGACCAAAAGGTTCTACAAAATAATTTCTGGACTAAGTTTGTTGTATAATCGTATATGCAAGAATTTTTTTAAACTCATAAGTGGGTACACTTATTGTGACGGATGGGAAACTACGGAATCCTACACTGAGCGTGGCCCGACACGCTCTTGGCCGGTTTTTTAACATTGAAGTCGGTTATATTTTTTTTTGGAAAAAGTTTTTGAAATAGGCTAGTTGCCGTAAAAAATGTAATTAGTCCGTCTTTCAGATTATTCAAAAACTTACACTTATTTTTTTATTTGTAAATTAAACCAAAAATTACAAAGATTTAGTCAAGTTACGTGTAACGTCACGCCGTGCTGCATTTTTTCGCACGGAGTGACGTCACACGTAACTTTAATGGGCTATAATTATGTTTGTTATTATTTGTTTATTTGAAAAAAGAAAAAATACGTGTCTTATATTTTTTTATAATCTAAAATAAGGACTAAATAAAATGTAACTATTTTGACCCTGGAAACTACCTTATTGCACTCCTTTGCAGTACGTACAATGAATGTGATAGTAGAGGACTTTTCTTTATTTTTTTACTAGCATTTGCCCGCGGCTTCGCCCGCGTGGCAATATGTACTTAAGGAATCGGGATAAAAGGTAGCCTATGTTCTTTTCCATGTCAAAGGCTATATGCATGCCAAATTTCATCCAAATCCGTTCAGCCGTTTTTGCGTGATTAAATAACAAATATCCAAACTTTCACATTTATAATATAAGTTAGGATTAACTTTTGCCCATGGCCGCGGAATAAAGCAGCTTTCTATTGGTGAAATAATTTCAGCAATCGGACCAGTACTTTCAGAGATTACCTCCTACAAACTAAAAAAACAAACTACTTGTACTTCTTTATAATATTAGTGTAGATTATTCCGCCATCACCTTTCTACCATCGGACAAGCCGACGTACGGCGAATGTCTACCCGTACGTTAACACCACCACGGTCCGGACTAAGCGTTTCGTTTCGTCGTTTATAACGCGTACATCGAAAGACTGGAACAATTTGCCTGCAGCGAAATCCTCGTCCGACTATAATTTAGGTGTCTTCAAGGTCGCGTGAGACAACGGTACCCACGTCCCAACCGCCGCCGTGATTCTGATCCCGATTTCCGGCCACCGTAGGCACGAGCTTGCGGACGGCGAGCAAAGTGTAGCTCGCCATCCGACCGTCCGGTAGCCGTCCGGACCGAGCTCGAGACGTCGACGGCGTGTATTGGTCTACGCGCGCCTCAAGGTGTTGTCAGAAAACCGCAGGGTCGAAGCCTATTGGGGCCAAGCGTCTACTTTTGAAAGGAAGATTCGGCCCCGGTACGAGAGACAACGAAGGAACGGGAGGAGGTTTGACACTATTTTCCACTCCGCCCAAGAGCGGGAAATGTCATCGAACGAGTTTTCCACCTAAAAAAAGATATACTCAAGGTTAGAGTGAATACGTTCTGAAACTAATGCGCCTCGCCATCAATTATTGCATCACTGTTTATCATCAGGTGGGATCGCAGTCAAGCACTGGTATAAATACCATTAAAAAAAAAAACAAAAAAAAAATTGTTCGTTTATTACATTTTTACTAGCATACCTGTTGCCATGCCCATCAAAAATCCACTCATGATGTTTCCATTCTTCTCATTTACCAGCTATCTCTTTTCTCCAGGTGGAGTAGCAAGTGCCTTCTTCTGGGGCATCGTCGGCGACGTGTTTGGCAGGCGGAACGTGCTCAGCCTGACACTTCTCATGGACGCTGCCATAACCTTGGCCCAGAGCACCGTGACTGACTACCGGTTGTTACTGGCTGCAAGGACTATTAACGGTTTTGTGATAGGTAAAGTATTAATAAAATAATAATAATAATAATAACGAACAACTACCGGAGATATATAATGAAGGACGGGACGGTTGACGTGTGTCGGGCATGCCACCGTCCGGGTGAGTCTATAAGACATATTATCTCTGGTTGTTCTCGTTTGGCTAACGGCGAATATTTGCACAGATATAACCAAGTAGCCAGGATTATCCACCAGCAACTTGCTTTGAAGTACAACCTAGTGGATTTAGAAGTACCGTATTACAAGTATGTGCCCGACCCAGTTCTCGAAAATGACCATGTCACTTTGTACTGGGATCGGTCTATCATTACTGACCGGACTATTGTAGCCAATAAGCCGGACATAGTGGTGATAGACCGATTAGCGCGCCGTGCAATAATAGTCGATGTCACCATCCCGCTTGACGAGAATCTCGTGAAAGCTGAGAAAGAGAAACAAATGAAATATCTCGACTTAGCACACGAGGCTGTCGACATGTGGAGTGTGGACTCGGCTGTCATTGTGCCAATTGTTGTGACCGCTAATGGCCTTATAGCCAAAAGCTTCGACGACCATCTTTCGAAGCTATCGTTGCACGGGTGGATCAAGGGCCTGATACAGAAGGCAGTACTCCTCGATACGGCTTGCATTGTGAGGAGGTTCCTGTCTCTGCAGCCCTAACCACCGGTAGCTTGGACCCTGCTCCCGACACCGGTGGATAACTATATTTTTATATTTTTAAATGTTTTTTTTTTCTTTTGTATAAGTAATTTCGTTAAAAAATATTTAAAAATGTAATTTTATATGTAAAAAAAATTGAATAAAGAGAATAATAATAATATTCCACAACTATCACACAACGCCGTCTAGTCCCAAGCTAAGCAGAGCTTGTGTTATGGGTAGGTACTAGACAACTGATAAACATACATATTTCTAAATACATACATATTGTAGATAAATTACACCCAGACACAGAACAAAAATGATTATGCTCATCACACAAACATTTGTCCTGGGTGGGAATCGAACCCACGACCTCTGGCATAGCAGTCAGGGTCACTAACTACTAGACCAACAGGCCAGTCAAATTAGACTAGACAGTATTAGATTAGACAGTATTGAAAGGAGAGCGACCGCTGACCGCCTTATTTGCGGTGCCGGGCGGAGATTCTTTACTTTTCAAATATAAGTCCAATTTTATTTTTTCTTATTTATGAAAATCGTCATGTGTGAACTACGTTTCTTAAAAGTTTAGTATAATTTAAAAATAAAATAACAAATATTACTGATTATTGACCAGGTATCGTTTTTTCACATTATTATTTATGAGTTTTATTACAACCTCCTAAAATATTGTGCAGTTTTAAAACTGCACCTTGTATTTGTGCCTGGCCTGTTGGTCTAGTGGTTAGTGGCCCTAACTGCTATGCCGGAGGTCGTTTCGGTTCGCCGGGTTCGATTCCTACCCAGGACAAATGTTTATGTAATGAGCATGATCATTTGTTCTGTGTCTGGGTGTAATTTATCCATAACATGTATGTATTTAGAAATATAGAAATATATAAGTATGTTTATCAGTTGTCTAGTACTCATAACACAAGCTCTGCTTAGCTTGGGACTAGGCGGCGTTGTGTGATAGTAGTGGAAAAATAATAATAATTTGGAATCTGGCCTTGGCGTTAATCAGTAGGTTACCATCAACCTAATCAAAACTATTTACGAATAATTCTGTTTTTTTTTGTTAGGTGGCCCTGCAACGCTGGTTTTCTCATATCTATCAGACTTAGTGGGACCTAAGAAGAGACAGCTGTACCTCAGCGTCGTGGGGATGAGCTTCATAGTCGCCTGGCTGGTACTACCTGGTGAGTCCTTATATAATTATTTAATCCTGAGAGGCTAGTCGCAAACCGCGGTATAGTTATCGGCACAAATATTGTGCGCTGGCTTCAAGTTGCGCAGAAGCCAAATAATAAAATTCGGTCTCTTTAGTGGAGCGACGTGAGACGCGGGGGCGGGGAATGTCAGTGATTGGCTCGCCGTGCCAGAGACGTCACTTGTGACTCTTTCCCTGCGCTGGCAGCATGTATCTAACAACGACGACGATTGGCTAACCAATGTATGGAATGCGCAAAGCGATCCCCACTCTGACGCCGAGTGCTCAATATTCGTGACGATAACTAGAACTTGTTCGATTTATAGTTAATCATACTATGTAATGTTGTAAAGGCGAAAGTTTGTTTGTGTATGTGTATTGTGTACCTTACTTATGTTTCGGATCGGATGAACAAATTTCAATGAAATGTGTACCAAACAGTGTGTGTGTGAAGGAAAACATCGTGGGGAACCCGGTATGTCCTAGAACCAATAATTCAAAATCATCGCGCGCTCTTGTCACCGCCGGCGTTCCAGCCGTATTGGAACCCCATGGCCTGGCACGCGACGATGGCAAGAGACCGGACGGCATGTCGTTATTTCCTTGGAAGATGGGAAGGCCTTTAGTATGGGACGCTACTTGTGTCGATAGTCTTGCGCCTTCACATCTTCCTAGCTCGTCGTGTCGTGCTGGTGCTGCCGCTGCGGCTGCGGAGAACCTCAAGCGGCGGAAATATAACAACCTTGTTGGAAGTTATATTTTCGAACCATTTGGGGTTGAAACTCTTGAATCGTGGGGTCCGAGTGCTCACAAGTTGTTTAAAGATCTGTCGAAACGTCTAGTTGACACTTCGCGTGACCCAAAGGCTGGCTTTTACCTTGGACAGAGGATAAGCATTGCCATACAACGTGGCAATGCCGCCAGTCTTTTGGGTACATTACCAGTCGACAGCGATGTGGAAGAGGTTTTTGACGCCATATTTTAGATAGTGTATTTTAGCGTAGGTTTTTATTATTTATTTATTTTGTAATTTACTGTAATTATAGTTATTAAGTTGTTTATAGGTGTAGATAATTAATTAATTTATAATACTGAAAATGTAAATAAATAAACTTCAAACTTATAATTCAAAGACATGTGACATTCACCAACCCGCACTGGTCCCGCGTGGTGAATTACGGCCCATTCCCTCTCCTAGAGAGGAGGCCTGAGTCCCAACAGTGGGAAAATTAGAAAGGCTGATGATGATGTTGATGTGTACCAAACACGGGTAGACCATGTTCTTTTTATCCTGGGTGTATCTTCCCTTAGGACTAGACTTTTACGAGGGTGGAGCCACCAACACAAAAACATTAAAGAGACAAATGTATGAAGCATTTGAGAGATTACATCTACAAGTCTACGTATGTAGGACAGATGAAAGTAAAATGGCAATGTAAGTTGCTCAAGTAGAAGAGCATGTGAAGTACCTATAGGAAAAATCCCAGGGTATGAGTCAGCGAATAAAAAAATCGAGGCAAGTACATCGATAAAAAACGGAAACACTTTCGCCCATGATATTAGATCTAGGACCTCAAGAGATTAACGGATCTAACCGGTACTTACTCGAAAAGCGTTAATAATAGTGTAGGTAAAGATGGACACAGCGTAGATCATAGTTCCCAACCATTCATGAGAACTACGGCCTCCTTCACCAGAAAACAAAATTCCAACGCCCCCCCTTTACATAATAGTTAATTATACTAATTTTATATGTCTGTCTATTAATAATAATAACAATATTTCACAATTATCACACAACGCCGTCTAGTCCCATGCTAAGCAGAGCTTGTGTTAATGAGTACTAGACAACTGATAAACATACGTATATATTTTATGTATTTCTAAATAAATACATATTATAGATAAATTGCTCCTAGACTCGGAATAAATGATCGGGCTCATAATAAACATTTGTCTTGAGTGGGAATCGAACCCACGACCTCCGGCAAAGCAGTCAGGGTCACTAACCACTAGACCAACAGGGGTTTAGTATTATCTATTAATAATCACAAATTAAAAATTAATTATCTCTCTCCATGTGTAATCGTCCTACTTGTGGTCCTAGTTGAGAGTCGTGATTATAATTATTTAAAAATACTAGAACATGTTGACATAACGCTCCTCATTTGCATTTGGCCCCGCTACGGCCGCTCATGCAAAGCTCCAGTGCCCACTAGGGGGCGGTACCACCCCCGTTGGGTATCTATGGCCTAGAGCATGCGGCTGTAGGTTTACTTCCAAAAGGGAATGCAAAGGGCTAAAACTACACCTATTATGTGGTGGTTTAGTCAGTAAAAGATAGCCACTGACTTTCAACAGAAAAGAAAATCGGCCTCACCATACAAAATTATAAACTTTTACACAGTTTGTTTGGAGAGGCCGATTTTTTTTTCGTTCTTGTGGAATGTTGTTCAGTTTCGTCTACTAAGCAAGCCTTTAAAGATTGTGGAGACCTGTCCCTTACACTTTGTTTTTTTTTTATGACACATTTTTGTATACAAAATTTTTAGTTTAAGCAAAACCTGAATACAGTTTGTTCAGAATCAGTATCTGAATCGATTCCAATCATTTTTACACCATGATATATTTTTTACAAAAATATTTAAAAAAACCGGCCAAGTGCGAGTCGGACTCGCCCATGAAGGGTTCCGTAGCAGCAAGTAACATAATATAAAAGCTCTTGTAATGTGTTGTAACTTTGATCGATGTTTTAATAATAGTGTATTTTTTTCGATTTATGACGCATTAAAAAAAAACTACATACTAGATTTCGTTCAAACCAATTTTCGTTGGTAGTTTTTATAGTAATGTACATCATATATTTTTTTTAGTTTTATCATTCTCTTATCTTAGAAGTTAGAGGGGGGGGACAAACATTTTACCACTTTGGAAGTGTCTCTCGCGCAAACTATTCAGTTTAGAAAAAAATGATATTAGAAACCTCAGTATCATTTTTAAAGACCTATCCACAGATACCCCACACGCATGGGTTTGATGAAAAAAAAATTTTTGAGTTTCAGTTCTATGTATGGGGACCCCCAAAACTTATTGGTTTTTTTCTATTTTTGTGTGAAAATCTTAATGCGGTTCACAGAATACATCTACTTACAAAGTTTCAACAGTATAGCTCTTATAGTTTCAGAAAAAAGTGGCTGTGACATACGGACGGACAGACAGACAGACAGACAGACAGACAGACAGACAGACATGACGAATCTATAAGGGTTCCGTTTTTTGCCATTTGGCTACGGAACCCTAAAAAGGTCACAAGTTGGTCACCGCCGACACTAGACAGAGGTCACGGCAGGTTATAGCGGACATTAGACACTAGCTCACAGCTGGATGCAGGAGTAAAACAACCCCTCAGTCGCCAGGGTGGCCTGGTGATCATGTATTTGTGCGGCAAACCAGGTAACATATTAAGCATATAACTTTTGGAAACGAAAAAAAAAAATTAGCCTCACCATACAAAATGATAAACTTGATTGGACAATTTGTATGGCGAGGCCGATGTTAGGCCAAAAAATATTAACTACAGAAGTCAATCTACGTACAAAGCGCGCTCGAGCAACGCACACATAGACATCGCTCACGGACACGATATCTCGGAGCGCCTCGGCCCGCTCGTCGAACAGTTCTTTTTTTTAAATTGATATTAGAAACTAATGCTTGCCGACTAGCGTAAAGTACCTAGGTATAAAAAGTGAAGTAGGTACATACATGAGATTGTCTTCGAAGTTGTCGTCAGCAAGTAAAAACTAAAATTTATTTATTTTTACTTTTTTGACCAATATAATGTTTAGAATTTGATGGAGGTTCCGAGGTTAAACCTAAAATGAAAAAGAATCATCTAACACACTATCTAGCAATTTAGTGAATTGCTCGGAACGGATAGGCATTAGGAAACCACACCTTCCAATTAATCAATTGATTGGAAATTGGTTTGAAAGGCCTCATTGTGGCTGTAAAGAGACTAATTTCATGCTGCCAATTGTGTCTTTGTATGTCTCTGTGTCGAATATAATTCTACACAGAGACACACAACCACCATGAAGAGCCAGAGAATGCGGTCGCTGTGGCCGAAATCGGCTAGATGGCATCATTATCATCATGTATCTCTGTGTCGTATAGAAATCGTTAATGAATTTAACGAGTAAGAGTAAGATGTTCAGGGCTTTGTGGCTATGTTATAGCTTCACCCTTGTAACCTTACCGTAAGCGCGGGCTTGCGGACGGCGAGCTTTGGGTAACTCGCTGTCCAACCGTCTGGTAACTGTACGGACCGAGCCTAAGATCGTTGAGCGACGATCAAGCGTCGACAGCGAAATTGACAAAAAAAAAATTAGCAATTTCGCAACTTTTCTCAACTTTTCCCTACTCTTTCGAAACGGCTTGAACCTTTAGAAACATTTTTACACATAAAAATTTGTGGTTAAATATCCTTCAAAGTGAACATTGCATATGTAAATCAATCAATATCTCGCAGAGAAAATGGATTTAACCTTTCAATCGTGGAAATGCGAACGCCGGCGTTCGCTTGGGGTTTAATGAATTAAAGCGCTTTCCGGGCGCTGCTGGCCGCAAGTAAATACACAGATTTGCGTGCTGCCGCCTAGGCGAGTGCGAGAGTTGCGTTCACATAATTTCGGTCAGATGTTTAAAGGGGCTATACGCCTTAAAGAGAACTTAATAACAATAGTATTAATAGTATTCTTCAGCTTTGAAAAACTAAACTTCGAACCTTAAATCTGGTATCTACATAGGAACAGATTCATTGTGCATAGGTATAGCTAAATAGTGGAATTCCCAGCAGAAGTGTGTGGTTCTTAATAGCTACAAACCTGTCCGTCTTTAAGTTATGAGTGAATAGGTTACCTACTTCTAGGCTAGCGTGCTCCACCGTCGACCACATCATTACTTACCATCAGGTGAGACAGTGGCCAAGCATTATCATCATCATCATCATCACCAGCCTTTTTAATTTCCCACTGCTGGGAATTAGCCCTCCTCTCTAGGAGAGGGAATGGGCCGTAATTCACCACGCGGGCCCAGTGCGGGTTGGTGAATGTCACATGTCTTCGAATTTTTGGTTCTAGGACATGCCGGTTTCCTCACGATGTTTTTCTTCACTGTTTTGAGAGCAGTGGTGATGAAATAAATTACACAAAGTATTGCGCCTGGCAGGGTTTAAACCCGCGACCTGCAACTCGTAAGTCGGAGCCATTACCACTCGGCCAACACTGCTTAAGTGGCGTCTATGAAATAATAAAAAAGTTCTCAATATGGTTTTAGCTACATACCACTTTCCTTTCTTACTTCGTCTTATTCCCACCTCATTATAAAGTAGTAAAAGTGTGTTTGTGTGCTGTCTCTATTTACATTTTTGAAAGCAATTTGTATGTACGTAAAAACTTAGGACTCTTTAAAATCAGAAGTGATTTTCACAACAAAAATACACGTAGTAAACACGAAATTGTCTTACCCAACGGGGTTAAATGGAAGTCCAAAGTTTGTATGGAAAACCTACTTACACGCGAGCGAAGCCGCTAACAGAAACTAATCTACAATAAATTATCCCAAAATACGAGATTTTACTAGCGGTACGAAGTTCTCATACAAGCCTGCCATGCACCTTTCGTCACAATCAGGAGAATAACAACACATGAAGTCACCTTTACACAATATTATGGATATCAACATGTTTTTATCACTAAAGAACGTTCTATGCCTTCTGGTTATGCGAATTGTAGATTAATAATATTATATTATTTAAATAAAACAAACTCTTTGATTCAACATAAACATTAAACTTTATCGTGCATTTAGGACGATCTTTAAAAAAACAATGAAATGAAAATAAAATGGAAAAACGAAATGATGTAGGTATACAGAAGCTGTTGGTTTTACCTTTTAAATAAATAACTGTTTTTATTTTTATTATTTATACCAACTACAACTACTACATATCTAATTACTAATTTATTTCATCACCACTGCTCTCAAAACGGTGAAGGAAAACATCGTGAAAAAACCGGCATGTCCGAGGAACAAAAATTTGAAGACATGTGACATTCACCAACCACTGGGCCCGCGTGCTGGATTACGGCATTCGCTTTCCTAGAGAGGAGGCCTGAGTCCCAGCAGTGGGAATATTAAAAGACCGATTAAGTGTGTATGTATACTTACTAATAAAGTCAAAGCACTCTTCCACATTGCTGTCATCTTAAAACGTTCCTAGAAGACTGGGAATATTGCCAACTTTCTGGTCATGTAAAGTGTATAATCAGTCTATACTTTACTCACTGGTGGGACTTGGGTCTCCTTTCTGGAAATAAGACTGGAAATTAATCTCCCACTCAGGCTCAGGATTTGATGGAATTTTTCTAGAACACGCTCTTTTTTCCATGATGTTTTCCATCACCGTTTTGAGAGCAGTCAACCAACCACTTATATTTGAATATCTCTTTTTTTCCAGGTATCGCGTGGTTGGTAATACCATTCAAATTGGCTAACTATGAGACTCTCTGGCCCATTCATTCCTGGAGACTATTCCTGGCACTCTCCAGCATACCAGGGTTCGTTTCTGGAGGCTGGGTGCTGTACCTCCCAGAAAGCCCCAGGTTGCTGTCAGATACTAACAGAAGCGAGAAGGCGTTGAAGATCCTGGCCTCTATTTATAAGGCCAATCATGGAAGTAGTGCAGAATATAAGGTATTTAATTTACGGAAAAAGTAATATTGGTTTTTTTTTTTTTTGACGATTTAAACCAGTGCTTGATTGCGATCCTACCTGATGGTAAGCAGTGATGCAATCGTTGATGGTGAAGCGCACTAGTTCATTAAGAGTCTATTCACTTTAGTCTTGAAGACACCTAAAACACAATCCTGCTGGTAGACCGCAGCAAGAAAATTGTTCCAGTCGAAAGACTGTACGCTGTATAAACGACCAGGCGAAATGCTTAGTCCTGACCGTAGTTGACAATGTAAGGGTATACTCGCTGTAGGTCGGGTTGTCCGATGGTACTAGTAGAAAGGTGAGCGCAGTATCAAGTCATGCAATTTCTGCACACACTCAAAATGCAACCATCGTTGAAAACTAGATAACATACTTGTATTAGCGCCTATCTGAGTTCAGAAAGTAAAATCAAATCACATAAGATGAAAGTGCTAGGCCCGCGAAATTCAAATTTTCTTTTTGTAAATCTTTATTCCAGATAAAGAAATTGATCCAAGACGACGTATTCGTGGGCAAGACGCTTAGTAGTGAGGAGAGCAGGACCAAGATGTTGTTCCTCAGCGTCATCAAGGACTTGAAGACGTTTGTATCCAGGAGTTATGCTGTCAAGTCCAGTCTGATACTCTTCATGTTCTTCGCTAATATGGCAGCGTGAGTATATATTTTCTATCAAAGATGATACGCTAAGACTACTGTTTAATTTTGAATGTGTTTTGGAATCAGTAACGAGACTGATAGAAGTAATTGTCTTGTGTTCAAAGAAGTCACGAAGAATTTAAATCTGAAATTCATTTATTTTATTGTTATTATTATTTATTTGTTAACATGGATTCTTGAATTTAAAAACAGTAGATATCCTACCGATAACGAGATTAGGATACAAGGTATAGTGCGTTTCATTTAAGAATTCCCTTCAAACAGAGAATAACCCGTAATTTTGGCTCCCCTGTCTGTCTATCAGAAAAAAAAAAAGTTGCCTTCAAGAAATGCGACATGAAATTGTTTTTAACGGTAGTCGCAACACTTTAAGGAGAAATATGAGGGGAATGGGATTTTATTTAAAAAAAACAGGTCTAAAAGGAAGGAATTAATGAAGAGGAACGATATTGAAGCGTGGCATTAACGGTAGTTGAAAGAATTGCATTGCAGGACTTTCGAAATGCAGTCCAGCGTAGCATACTTTAATCAAAAATAGTTGGTACTATTTCCAAAAGAAAAACAAAACAACAAAATTATATAAGGCAATTGTTAAAAGTAACGAAATATTAGTTAATCTCCCTGATATTAAGTAATTTCATTGCCAAAAATATAGCAACACTGTTTTTCCGTATAGCCAACATTACGGCAAAGGCAATTCTTATATGAAACGCACTATACCAGAGATCCCATAACGTGTTTAATTGACAGTCGTGCAAACATGAAAGAGCGATGGAACTATGTACCCTACATAACTCCAATCCTTTTAACAATGAACTGTTAAAGAGATTTTACGTATAATGGTCGGTAAGAGCTCGTGATAAGGTTTCAAGGCTCTAGAAAAAGAAACGTCTTTAAAATATGAGCCGTATCCAGAAATACCACTTTCTGAATCTAGTTTTTGATCCAACCGTCTAACGAAAGTCTACTAAGATGTTGGTCATAGCTCATAGGAATTAAGGCATTGGCTGACACGACTATCTGTACGAGTCTGCATGCTTCATCTTTTTCACCTTTCACTAGGTTCTCGTCATGTGAAACGGTTATATCAACAATCATTACACGTCTCGATTCGGTCCACTACCACTGGAACAGGTTTGCTGGCTACAATAGTTCAATCTGTATGGTCACAAAGTCCTACAAAATATTGTCATTGAACTCACGTGTATAACTACAATCGATGGCAAATCACTGAAATAGACCATTTATTGCCATCGACCACCCCTGAGCTTGCCACCGGGGTGGCGGTTGGTACTCCTTCATTCCCATCAGCCACCCCTGAACTTGTCACCGGTTGGCACTCTTTCATAACGTGTAAGAATTTACACACTATTGTCTAATTTTTTTTTTTTGATTTCTCCTTTCGCAGGTCTGCTGGAAGAAATTTCTTTGGAAATAAGCAGTACCTTTGTACTAATGTTTCTTAGTATTATCTTTTTCTGTTATTTTTGTGTGTACATAAATAGTTAAATAAATAAATAAATAAACGATATAAAATATACAAAAATAACTCAATTTTCTTTTATTATGCTTTCAGAGGCTTCGGTCTAAACATGTGGATCCCTGAGCTACTCCTCCGCATCCAGGGTCGAGAGTGTAAGCTAACAGCATCCACAGCTAAGCCGGAAAATGCCAGGCTGTTCAACGCCACCACGCATTGGAAGGATCTGAAATATGACTCATATGGCAAAGAGATACCTATCCCAGGACTCAATGATACCGGCTATGATGATCACTTTGGACAGAGCAGTACTTGTGATGCAACTATTGATCAGGAGGTGAGGGTCCCAATTTGATGACATTAAAATAATCGGCCTCCTACAAGGTGGACCAATGACCTGGTGAAGGTTGCAGGAAACCGATGGATTCGAGCCGCACAGGATCGTTCATTGTGACGACACTTGGGGGAGGCCTATGTGCAACAGTGGACGTGTATCGGCTGAAATGATGATGATAATGAAAGTAATTGCACAGTCATGTAATAACAATATAATAATATGTAACTTAAATAATAACAAATTGTTTACATATTGTACAGCTTTTTGTAATTCAGATTTTTTTATTGCATCAAAGAATTCATATCTAATGATTCGCTATCGGTAATCGAGACTCTTTGCCATATGAATAGATTTATAAAGCTCTATTTCATGGAGGCATCTTTCAACCTCTGGGATAAAACCATATTTTAACATGAGTTTTGTCATTTTCCAGGTGTTCACCTCAGGCCTAATAGTCGGTGCCTGCTGTGTCCTCGGCAATGCTGCTTGTGCCATCCTCTGCGCACGAGGTGGTGCTTTAGGAGTACGTCGTGCTGCGATAGCTTGCACAGCTGTATGTGCCCTTGCCAGTGCCTGCTTAGCAGCCACCGCCTGTTCCTGTTCCAGCTTCAATAAGATAGCTGTTGCAGCCGCTGCAGCGCTAAATGCAGCATCATTAAACGGAAATGTGCTGTTGATACGACTGTTGTTGCATGCTCTGCCGGCGCGGTTGAGGTGATTCAGAATTTTCGTGATTTCATCTAATTAAAATTTTCCATCTGAGCAGATTCATAATTCGGGCTGTTTACGAGCAATAAAATAAATAGCACGGGAATAAAATATTGTTGCAAGATTTTAAATAAAAATTTTCAGATATGGAACTGAATATTATGCTAGTTTGTTATCAGATATGAGTTTATTGTTAAAGTAAAACATTAAAATCAGATGCAAAATAGTTTGGCAGTATGAAGTTATAGGAAATGTCCCTTCTAACTATTGCCTTAAATAACATCTACAATCTACATTATATTCCTTACACTTTTCCAGTGGCCTTGGAGTTTGCTGGGGAGCCTGGTGGGGTCGAGCTGGTGGAGTAGCATCGAACCTCGCTGTAGGAGCGTTACTAGACTTTTCCTGTCCAGCACCCTTCATAGCAGTAGGGGCATTGCTTGCGCGTAAGTTTTTTATTTTGCGTATATTATCATAGTGTGTCCCCCTCTTCTTAATTCCCTTTTTTTTGGCATAGCATGTCTTCGTCTTACCTATATACATCTCAACCAGCTGTCAATTCACTATTCAACTTTAGAGTGATATCATTTCCACAAATTCGCCTTATTTTGGTTTCCTTCCTTTCATAATACGTCTATTGTTTCTTAAATATTTCGTAATCCTATAGTAATTTATAATTAATCATACTCTGCATTTTCATACATATCAGTATTATTTATAATGGGGGAATTTCCTTACGTAAGTCATATAGAAAGCTAATTGAAGTCAGTGGTAACTTACTAAACAATTATTTCACAGTATCAATCGGCGCTATCATGGTAATAAATCTTGGAGAAGACAAAGAAGACGTAAGTCAGAAGACAGAAGAAGAACCAGATCACGGATTGGAGAAGAATACAGGACTTGACAGATATATATCCACGTATATGTAGCTATAGGAGACAAAGGTCAAACCAAGTATAATTCAGTTAAATTAATAAGAGACATTAATTTCAT
Organism: Mythimna albipuncta; assembly: GCA_929112965.1. Classification (NCBI taxonomy): domain Eukaryota; kingdom Metazoa; phylum Arthropoda; class Insecta; order Lepidoptera; family Noctuidae; genus Mythimna; species Mythimna albipuncta. Next base: position 2,431,144 of record OV815969.1, on the reverse strand, counting down.
TAATGTTCTTGTGAAGATTACAAAACGTAAGAATGGTAACAGTCCGTCCGTATATATAGCTGAAATATTGCTGATATAGGTAATGATGACACCACGATTCGCATTATTGGGCTCAACTATTTTTCATCTGCACTAAAAGAAGAAGAATTTCAAGTAGGGTCGAATAAAAAAAAGAAAAACTACCAGAATAGTAGATTCAAAACTACGTTAATCAGTAGATAGTTTTGAATCTAATATTCTAGTAGCGACGTCAAAGTTGAAATGGCAAATAACTGTATAAGATATAAATGGCCAATACCTGTCGCGTTGCCCCTATCCTTGGAAGATAATTAAAAACATTAGTTTTAGTATATACGAATCCCAAAAGACGTGACTAGTATTTTTATGTAAAGAATCTATGTACAAAATTTCATAACTGTATCATGAAAAATCACAAAGTTGTAAGCTGTTGTGCTACTTGATAGTCCGCAAAAATACATGGTCACCGGGTCATCCGAGCAACTGAGGAGTTGTTTTCTTTAATACTCAGTAGTGCGCTGGTGCATAATGCCCGATATAACTAACCGTGACCTGTGTTCAACATCTGAAGTTTTTTAAAATATTTTTGGGAAAAATATATCATGGTGTAAAAAATATTGGAATAGATAGTTACTGATTCTGAAAAAACTATATTCCGGTTTCGCATAAACTAAAAACAATGTTGAATCTCCCAAGACATTTGGTCCTAAAACTTATGCCAAAAAACTTCCATTTTGGTTTTAAAGTAACTTTAGTCAACCAAAACAACTAACAAATTATTAGGAGTATGTATAACAGACGGGGATATTGTCCCACCAAAAACATACTTGACTTTACTAAGATAATTATGTATATTAAATTATTTAAGTATAAACCCCGAATCACACAATGCCTTAATTCATTAAACCCCAAGCGAACGCCGGCGTTCGCGCACCTATTGTCTTTCAATTGTGTCTGTCATTATCACGATTGAAAGGTTAAACTTGTCTAAATAAGTTAAAGTTGAAGAACTGTGTCTTATAACTGTAATATTACGTAAAATAGACCGTAAAGTTTGTACATATTGTAATCATGTTTTAAACAGCTTTGGTGAGTAAATCATCAAGGTTATGGAATGGAAAACCACTAAAGGTATGTTGTGGCCAGATCTTAAAATGATCACTTTGTGATATGGCCAAATCGTTTAAACGTTAACATTTGATGATATGTCAATCCTCGTTTGGCCATATCATTGATGTAGGATTCAATGATGTCGAAGTTCTAAAGAAGTAGTAGGCAAAAAGAAAATTGAAATATCATCAAATGTTAACGTTTAAAATGATTTAGCTAGTTTTACTTGGTCATGTCATGAAGTTATCAATTTCCTTGACAGATACATACCAAAGTCTAACAAAGAGGGACTAAGAAAGCGCAATCACTGTATCTTAGTAGCCATATTAAATCCACTGTTAGACGTGGTATATGCCCTATCCTTATACATCACATTTTGATCGGTATAGCTTGCTTGACCAGACAAATGATTTTTTTTTAGCTTTACCACAAAACGCTAATTATAAAATGTATGGTATACATGAAAGTTGTCAAAAAATTAAAGGTCCATTTGACATTTGTACTTTGACTACTTATCAGCTTGTCCGATGTACTGTAGCTACTACTACAAAATAGATCAGAAGACAATCTCATGTCTGCACTTCACTTTTTATACCTACGCTCAGTGGACGCACACTAATGAGCGTTTGAGCCGATGCCGGACTGTGAGCGGGCCGACGCGCTCCGAGATATCGTGTCCGTGAGCGGTGTCTATGTGTGCGTTGCTCGAGCGCGCTTTGTATGTAGATTGACTTCAGTACCTATCTATTTTGTGCTAATAATAAAATAGCTATTACTACACCGGTCCTTAATTATTATTTTGTTGTTTCTTTCAGTTTCGTTCAAAGTTACATTGCAGAGTTTTTCTCAAATGTCAAAACTGGTCTTTTATGTTTTTGACATCTTTAATGTCATTACTATACAATTTGTACTTAGCTTTTACAGTACAATTCACGAATGATGGCGGCCGTGAAGCTTGCGCGGAAGGCTGCGCAGTAACGTGTTTTAGGAACCAAATGGCAAAGTGCGCGTGCGAGAAGAGTGAAGTATGCGCGAACGTTCGCAAAAGCTAACTTCACGGCCGTCATCATTCATGAATTGTACTGTACTTGCAGAGAACTCACGTGATAAGTGACGTGGCAGGCAATGTCATTGCCATACATTTCAAATAATTTGTTTAACCTCGTATAGGGCTGATTTGTCATTTGCCTGATCATAAAAATGGCCCGATTCATAAAAAATGGCATTTTGACAGGTTTTGTACAAATAAAAAAAATGTGTCAAAAAAGCTATTAATAATATCATTTTTTTTAATAGATACTTATCAGTCTTCAATAATTTACAAAAGTGTGTAACAATTTCCACAAATAAGATGCTATAGGGGTTATTTAAAAATTAAATAAAGTCATACATATCAACAATTCTAGTAAGTTACTCGAAGTTTGAATCCTAAATTCATGTATTTTTCTACCATTCCAATAATAACCTAAGTAAATAGAATAAGATCTCGTAATTTTAAAGTTTTTGTATTTATTTTTAGGTAATTATCAAATTTTAAATGTAAAAATATATACTCTAAGGTTTGTCTATTTTAAAAAGAGTGAGACTTGTCACAGACGCAAAGCTACAATACGATTTACTTATTATTAGATCAACCTATAAGTTAAAAAAAACGCTTCTACATTTTGATACAAGTGGAGAAAGTTTTTCATTGCAATTGCAACCGAGGCGGAATTATTGTTACGGTGCCAAGAGCTGCAGTGACTTTCCACGTGTATCAAACGATGTTTTTCAACACACTTACGAAGATATAAATAAACGGGGGTTGACGCGCGACTCGCGGGAGTCGTTTAGCGCCCAGCCTGATATGATACATATAATAAATTGTTGTGGAGGCCAGCACGTGCACTTTTCCGCACTAGTGCGAATAACTGTAAATTACGTGCTTAAAGCTGTAGGAATAAGAACGGTTTTCAAGTCAGTGTATTGAAAATAGTTTTTCAGTGTTACAGTAGGTAAAGTATATCTGTATATACAATGAATCTTAAATAGCTGTTTTTCTCAGTTGTGTCGCTTTGCGCCTGTCTCCAGGGATTTTGTTTTGGAAGTAAAGTTTTGGCCTCATCGTGTACTTTTTGCTACACCGGCCTTATCTTAGCTTTGTTTAAAATATATTCACAATTATTCCTGTGATTTGAAGAAAATATGAGCGATTTTTACATGACGCGACGTTCAAAACGTGAAATAGAAAATAAATGACAAATGTTTTATTTTAGATAACGCTTTACTAGTAAAAAGTTAAATAAATGACATTATTTATATATTTTTTGTTTTTCTTTTTGTTTTACTGACCCACAGCTGGCTTCCTTCAAATCTTTTCAGTTCTTTTTTTGCGCCACTTCGTACCGCAGGCGCTGGCTTGCGGACAGTGAGCAATGGGTAGCTCGCCGTCTGACCGTCTGGTAACCATCCGGACTGAGCCCAAGTTGTCGACGGCGCGTAGTGTTCCACGTGCGCCTCAAGAAGATGTCAGCAAAACCGTAGGGGCCCAGCAGGGTCGAAGCCTGCTGAGGCCATAGGTTGTGCGAAAGAGAACCCTGGGGTTTTGGAAGGAAGGCAAAGAAGGAACAGGTTTTAGTCAGTAAAAGTCTGACACGCTCTCCTGCTTCACCCAAGGGTGGGAGATGTCATTGGACGATTTCCCACTTAAAAAATAAAAAAGCCCTGTACCTCATCAATAATAAACTGATCGGAATAGCTACGGCTATTTAGGTTCATTGACGGCAAACATTGATGTTAATATGGATATTTCACGGGATTCCGGCTGATACTACGGGATTTAATTTAATTTCATTATTTTTGTCAATATGTATAAAAAAAAATATGTAAGCCAATAAGCGCATGATATGCGACGTCGTAAATTTTACGTCAACAGCTCGCTATAAAACTTTTTACCAAGCGTGCGACGTTGCCGCTTTGTTGAGACGCGTACAGACACCGGCACGGATCTTGAGCGCTCGGCTAATCTTTCATAAGTCCCGAAGGCAAGTTAGGTTTTTTAAAATAATTTTACTACATTAAAACCAATCGGGGAATATCCATATTAATCTAACCTATGGCAAGTACATAAAACAGCACTACCTATTCCGATCTATGAAAATAAAACACATTATAATTATATACTCCTGTATTTTTAGTTAACGGTCTTCTAAAACTACATTAACAATATATTTAAAAAAATATACTTTGTATACAAGGTGTAAGGGACAGCCCTCCACAAACTTTAAGGGCTTGCTCAGTAGACGAAACTGAACAACCTTCCACAAGACTTTTTTTCAGGAAACGAAAAAAAAATCCGCCTCACCATACAAAATTATAAACTTGATTGGACAGTTTGTAAGGAGAGGCCGATTTTTTTTTTGTTTCCTGAAAAAAATGTTTGTGGATGGTTGTTCAGTTTCGTCTACTGAGCAAGCCCTTAAAGTTTGTGGAGGGCTGTCTTTTACACCCTTTATTTTATAGCACAATTTCACTACTTAGATACTTAAATTATTGAGAACTTTCGAAATAAGTAAAATTTTTCACAAACTAAATAACACAAAATTCCCTAATGAAATATACAATTACCTTAATATAGTTAAGTAAATCATAAAATTATAAAATAAAGTTTATAAAAAATATAATTGATTCTAAAAATAAAAATCAATCAAAAAAACAATTTTTATTTTTTGATTGATTCTATTGATTAATTATTTCTTTTTTATTTTCTTTTTTTTTTGATTGATTGAAAGATAATATATGTATTTAACATCTCGAGTGCCGTAATTAGAGACACAATTATAAAGCCATTGTGTGTCGCGTGGATCCACGTTTAAATACACAACGTGATAATGAGACCGGTAATTATTAAGCCCTACAATCCACGGACGCGTAGCTTCAGAGACGCGTATTCGTCGAAGCGACGGCATTCGGCACGACGTTGCCACTTGCCACTCTGTCTGTATGTACAATGCTTTCCAAATGAGAACAGGATCGCCCGCCATGTTGTGACGTCACGATTTACTGTCAAATCGAGGAGAGAAATTTTTAATCATTAATTAATTTATGAAAAATTAAATTTATTATGAACTGTGAACGAAAAAAGTTTAATCAGAATCCAGTTCTTCACTTTTACTCATCTCTAAGTTCATCAATTTTGCCAAAATTTCTTCGATTTGACAGTACGACGAGACGTCAAAACATAGGAATCGGTCCTATTGTCATTTGGAACGCGTAGTAATCTCATATGCTGCGTGCAAGCGTACACCACGCATAATGACGAATACGCGTTTATGAAGCTACGCGTCCGTGGACAGTTGGTCTAACTGTACGCTAACTTGAAATAATTTTCATAAGGGGAACTATCACAACCTAGTACATACCATTTGAATCTTAAACGGGGTCAATCCTATTTTAATTAAAAAAAAACATTTATAAATTATTTTATATCAATGAATATGGCATAAAATACACTTTTCATTAAAAATATTGAAGTTTATGAATATTATTATTTCATTTGAAATGATTGTCGATTAGCCTTTTGCGGCGGCTTGGCCCTCACGGATAAACAGGAGCTTTTTTATTAAAATAATATAAACTACAGCTTGACTGCGATCCCACCTAATGGTAAGCAGTGATGCAATCGTTGATGGTGAAGCGCACTAGTTTATTATTAGAGCCTATTCATCGGGCTTGAAGTCGTGCATTAATGGAGTAGTAATGAAATAAGAATTAATTTCCTGACAGCTATCAACCTGGGGGTCGTAGATCATGAATGATTAGGTCACTTCTAGGCAAGCATGCTCTAATATTAGCCACATTATCGCTTACCACCAAGTCATATATTACGCTTAACATTTTTTTTTTTTAAATACTACACTCTGGACAGCACAATTTTCTCTAAGTGAAAATAATAAAGTCTAAATTAAATCAGTAAAAGAAATATGTGTTTGAAACTTGAAATAAAACACATACGTATACGCACGTATGAACACGAACATAGCGAACACAAACATCAAACTTGGTTTGGTTTGTTCGTATTGACGGCATTTTCGAACACAAACGCGAACTTAGTTCGAACTTCGAATCGAGTTCGCGAAGTCGTGAACTCTTTTTATAGCTAAGGCGGCGTCATTAGAAGTGGTCAATTGTGAAGTAGCGAAATTTATTTGGCGTTCGCATTGATTCATTAAGGGTGAGTTGTACCATTTAACTATAACGATAACAAAACCGTTAACAGTTGTCAAATCGTCGAATTGACCAATAGGCGGCTGTTTCACGGCTGATTAATGGTTTGGTTATCGTTATAATAATAATAATAATAATAATACGTTTATTTAAGATAACCAGGATCCAATATGTTAGTAGTATAAAAAACTTAAAACTAGTGTTAGTATTAATTTATTTATTTATTAATTGCTTAACTCATTGAATGCCGTAATTAAAGACACAATAGAAAGACAATTGCTTATGTCGAACTGTATAACTTAAGACATTCGAAAGGTTAAGCCACTCGCCCCCTGCCTGACCCATGAACCGAGGTATCAATACTCATGTGAGCACTAATACAACGATTCATGTACAGACAGTCCACTCTACTGGCTATCATACTTAAAACGATGTTACGACTAGCCCGCACTCTGCTCAGCATTGACGCGCATCGCTTGCGCAGAACAGCGTAGAAGCAATCGATGCGCGCCTCTGCAAACATACGAGACGCACTACAGTGACGGGGCAGCCGCAACATCGTCCTAAGCGCATTATTATATTGTACCCGTAGGGCACTGTACGCTCTTTGAGTATAGACTGCCCACAGACTACCGGTGTAAAAAGAGGTACAGAAGGCTCTAAAAAGTGTGATTTTTACCTCACTGGTACACCGCGCAAACCTGCGAGCAATCATGTTCGCCCTAACGGACAGTGCCCTAGGTTCACGTTCAATGTCCATGTCGTCTTTAAGGTCCTCGGTAATTAGATGACCAAGGTACCTGAACTGCTGTACCCTAGCCAACTCCTCTCCATTCAGAGTTATTGGGGGCACACTAGAGGGACCCTTAGAACCAGCCCTAAAAACGACATATTCACTTTTCCTTACATTATACATTAGGCCGTGACTACCTGCATACGTTTCACAAATTTGCAAAAGTTTTCTTATGCCACAAACCGAGGCGCTCAGCAACACCATGTCGTCCGCATAGCTAAGATTATTAACACATACACCATCTATATGACAGCCGACATGCGTGCTGCTGAGCTCCTCGATCAGGGCATTTATGTACAAATTAAATAGGCGGGGAGAGCTCAAACCACCCTGTCTCACGCCACATTCCAATTTATATGGATCAGAAAGGGTGCCCGCCCACCGCACACTATTACTTTGATTGCTGTACCAGTACTTAAAGATATTTACAAGTTCAGGTGGTAACCCTACCTCCTGCAACTTTCTCCACAGAATGTCATAACAGACCAAGTCAAAAGCTTTGCTCAAATCGAGGAAACAGGCATATACAGGTGTGCCCCTGTGGGTGTAGTACCTGACAGTATGCTTCAAGCACAATATGGCACTTTCTGTTGACAGCTGCGGTCTAAAACCAAATTGATTGTCATGCAGAACTATAGATTCGGCCAATTGTGCGTCCAGCACACTGTCAAGCACCTTAGCCACCACAGTCGCTAAAGATATCGGCCTATAATTATTTTTGTCGGAGATGTCTCCGGTCTTATTTTTAACTATGGGCACTATAATCGTTTTCATTAAATGTTCTGGCAAGTAGGAGTGACTTAAACATAATGAATAAAACATAGCTAGCACTCGTGCAATGTGAGGCCCGGCATGTTGCAGATGCTCAATGCTAAGACCATCATGGCCAGGAGACTTCCCTCTTCTCATTTGCCGAATTGTTCGACCCACCACTTTTGCTGAAACTTTAAGGGTTAATCCCTCGCCATGGCCATGGGTCCCAGCACCGAGCATCGACCTCGACGAACCCAGTGGTGACCTCACAAAGAAGCGCTCTTTAAAAACACCAGCTATGCTTCCAGGATCAGAATGACCTTCAATACTCACAGGAAGGCCAGGCTTACAGTTCAGTTTCCTAGTATCTTTCCAAAAAGCAGAGAAATTCCTATCAGTACGCAGTGTCGCTAACCTATCCATTTTTATTTGTTCTTTATGATCTTGACACCACTTCAAGCGTGATTTAAAAATCTTTCTACTTTCACACATTGTTTCATATATTTTTCCTGTTCTTGGCTTGCCATGATCAACCCAGTCCTGGAACTTCAGCCTGGCCGTCCCGTGAGCTTCACTCACATGTCTGTTCCAGCCTATGATACACTTACCTCTATGCTGCCTATTTCCTCGACATGTAGCCTGTGCAGATGTACGAAGAGCGGTCACTATGTTACAATACATGTCATCTAGTAAGTGTTTATGATTTTGGTTACAACATACTTTGTCCCCACACTCAATAAAATCATGAGGAAAATCAATCAATCTCAATTGCTCATGACAATATTGCCTGTATTCTTTTGTTTGATTCAAGTTCCTGTTACCCCACCTTACTTCGCAATTTTCATCATATTTACTGGCATCATACAAGTTCGATACAGGATTAATGGCGTCAAATTTACACTTCAAATGTAGAGGAAAGTGATCAGACCACAGTATATCATACTTTATATGAACATCAATGACAGCATTAAGTGCAGACTTTGTGACTAAGCAATGGTCTAACCAGCTTGATGTCCCATGAGCGTCACTTATGAAAGTGTAGGAGCCTGAGTCCACACCCAACTTGTCCACATCTACACAAATCAATTCATGCTCGGCACAAAATTGTGTCAACTCGCCGAAAAACAGTCCATTTGGGTGGGAGTTAAAATCACCTAGGACAAACACTGATTCAACATCCTCAATGTCTATTATAGCACTCACCAGTCCCAGACATTCCGTAAAATCCACTGTATTTTCAGCCCTCTCCGTAGGCATGTAAACACTCATCACTATTAAGGTCTTTTTATTAGATACAATTTTGATAGCACATACCCTTGGATTATGACTGTGTATCACTGAGACCTCACTGAAAACACTTTTCCGCCACAAGATTGCAACTCCTCCGAATGGCCTACCGACCAGCATTCCTGCCGAGGTGTCCACTGCAGATGTTCCAGTGCTGCCAAACTCGATATCTATATTGCTTAGGTACGAGATTTCCTCGGGCAATAGCCATGTTTCCTGTAAGGCTATAATATCACAACTTCTGCATAATTCCTTTATACTTTCGCTTGACCTCTTGACATTTTTGCAGTTGAAACTAATCATATTACATATATTATGACTATCCATTAGTTGGTTGTTTATGTTCTTTATCCACAAAAGAATTGGGCTTAAAATTTACAAAACGCCGGAATAAAATACCTTGCGGCCACAACTTATCCTCAAGAAATACTTGCAACTTATACTTAGGAACAAGAACCTTGTAGGCGTTATATTCCGTCTCGTACCTTTTGTTTATTTTATGCAAGGAGACAGTCTCCCGCGTTTTCTGTCGTATATACTCAATAATATCATTCTCAGTGGTGTCCCTGTGCACATGACTAATAAATACGGGAACTTTCAAATCAGCCACTTTAAATCGCCCGTCAGTATTACTGGACGTACCCAACACACTGATTAATCGTTTCTTAGATTTAGATTTACGTCTTTCTACCGTTTTCCACTGCCCGTCATCATTATGCCGACTCCCAATATTACAAGGAAGCGAAGACAACACCTCCGACATTGTTTTATTGTTTTGTTTACTACAGTTAATAAACTCTTCCACGCACTGTCCCGTTATCTCACGTGACGTCAAATCAGCTGATGAAGCTGGATTCATCTGTGTTTGACTTATATGTGACGTCGCAGCAATGTTTATTATATCACCACTATTGCACTCGGGATGATTGGAGTCGCAATCAGAAATTAATTTTGGAGATCCCTGGGGTGATATTTGGGATATTCTGGGTTCAGATTCATTATAAATGTACCCACCATGCTTAGAATGTATGTTGGAGGCATCATACAACAACGGACTCGATTTAATTGTATGAAGTTCCGCCTTGAGCCCTTCTAAATCCTCCTGACTTGCATACCTACTTTTTATATCTTTGACCTCTGACTGCAATAAAATGATGTCTTTGAGTAATTTCGTCACATCTAGATGATCAAATGTGATTGGGGGTAGTTTGCTCAAGTCTCGCGCTACAAAGATTGGTATTTTATCAGGATCTGTACTCTTTAGAAGGGCCACTATGTCTTCCAGGTCACGATTTTCCTTTCCTTTATTCTTCCTGGTGATCTTTTTTCTATCCGTCGGCACACATTCGAAGAGCAGCGACTTCGAATTTTTTATTTCCTCCGGGGAAAACGCAGATACACAAATTCTCGTTAAACTGTCCTCGTCAATTACTGAGATTTTATTACTTATGTACGCTAACATTTCATCTATCACGATGTTACAATTAATACACTTTAAAGTGTCCGTCATTATAACGTTCACTCGGTAACTCGTAAATGGGTCAAGTACACGTCTGCCCCCATTAAGCGCGCGCGCGAAAACTGGTTATAGTTAAATGGTGCAACTCACCCTAAAACTACCGTCCATACAGAACATACTAATAGGATCGTCGCAACCATGTTTGACAAACAGAGTGTTCGATGTTCGTTAGTGGGAGATGCGTACGCACCAAGTTGTTGCGTACCATATTTAAATTACCTACATGATAATAGAGGTCTAATTTGGTTTTTTGTGCCTCCTGAAAAGTTATCTAATTCGTAGTTATAGTTATCGGCACGAACATTGAGCGCTCGGCGTCAGAGTGGAGATCGCTTTGCGCATTCCATGCATTAGCGAGCCAATCGTCGTCGTTGTTAGATACATGCAGCAAGCGTAGGGAACGAATCACGAGTGACGTCTATGACACGATGGTGCAGTGAGCCAATCACTGACATACCCCGCCCCCGCGTCTCACGTCGCACCACTAAAGAGACCTAATATTTGACTACTACTTTATGCCATAGAATTATTGAACACGACACGGTGTGGCATTGTTCACAGTAGCTCTGTTATCGCACTGTTACTCCATAGTTCAGCACCATTGTTTAATTATTCCGTTTCTTTAAATCTCACTATACTTATTTCAGACATTCAAATTTTCTTAACGAAGCTTACGTTATAAAATAAATCACAGATATAAAGTTTTCATCACCACACATATCTCAAGTTACACGGCATTTGTTTTGGAAACTGCTGGCTTGTCTGGTGGCAAGAACCATGCTGCTATTGCGCTACCTGAAAAAAGGAAATATATGTATCATACCAAAAATTTACCAATTGTTGCATATTACGCTCTGATTTATGAAAATAAACCATAACACCATTTGCCATTTATTGGCAATTGGCGATAAAATACTGAAGTTATTTATTTCACACCTTGTCCTCAATGTCCAATCGCTCAAATAACTTCTCCTACTCTGGCTGAAGCAAAAGGGAATCTTAGGCTTTTATTGGGTAAAACTCTCCCGTGTTCTTTTAGTTGCACTGTCTGTTCCAGAGCTGTGGTAACTTTTTCAAATATATCTGCAGCCCTGGCAGCCCTTGCGGGCGCCGTCACATATGATTATATTTTAGGCACGCTTGGAACAGCCCGCCGTTGACCTGGGCTGATCTGATCCTTTTCGAACGGCAAGCAACCCAGTGCTCACCATCCGTCAGCCCACGTTTACAGTGAGCGGGAATTGCTCTGTGACTTCTGACGTATTATGATGTCTCTTACTGTGTCTAGGGTCTACCTCCTTTGGTAGCGGTGGTTTCGATAATCTTAAATACCTACAGAATATTTTTTAAGCATTAACCCTCTACAGAATTGTTAAATGCTGATGGAAAGACTTATAATATTTTAAATTTTCAAATAACTTTAACCCGACGATCAAAATGGCAGTTGCACAGCGTTTGTATAAAAATATAATGTCAAACTGCCATATATCAGATTCGAGGGCTATAGCAACATCATCCCAGTGGTGAAAATTCAGTTAGGGAGTACTTTTTCACACTTTATTACAATTGAGTTTGAATAGCTTTAAAGTATTAATGCATACTCACTTAACACAAGTAAAGACCACAAGTAGAAGGTGACCTGACAGTGGTTGAAGATCAAGTTACCCACCACGTTGATGCCAATGAAGGTACTGCTTCGACCAACCATGATACTGAGGCAAGTGGCCATGCCCCTGAAAGAATAACAGATGATAATATGAAAACTTGAACACTAGGGTAAGAATCCAGATTAAGTGTAAAGATGGCAATCATTTTCAAGTATGTTGGGGAGGTTTCTAATTTTACTAAGCGTAGTTGGGTACTCATATTTTAAATGGACAACCGCCTACCTGACCTAGAAAACTAAGTAACTGAGCAATTCGAAAATACTGGTTCCAGATTTTCTATCTAAAGATCTACAACTAACAGCCAAGATCAATGGCATTCTTTCCGAAGCGAGAGTCATAAATATCTAATGAAGCTTTGGGTCTATACTGGTCTACATATGGTCTATACTGGTTTACATATTTAACTATTTTATTATTGATATGCTCGTGCTTGGCCATTTTCTCATCTGATGGAAAACTACGATATGGTCAACGATAGACCATACTTGTCTGGAAGTAACTTTCACTCTCGATTTAAACACCCCTCTATGTAGAAAAATGTTACGCTTGTAAAAATCTGTAAGCATAATATGTATAAAAGCAAGCAAGGCTAACTTTTCTATCACGTGATTAGATGTTTCTTTAAACTAATGAAGTCGGGGGCTGGCTTTGTAGACAAGTCAAGACAGCTAGTTTCCAATAGTTTTGAAGGTTTTTCGAAACTACAAGATGTTTATTTTAGATTGTACATGGTGTTAAGTTGCAAGAAGAACATAATCAACAATTCACTTACCTAAAAGAAGTTGGATAAATATCTACAAAATATGAAGCCAGGATCCCCATTCCTAAGCAAGTACAGGTGAACACCATAAAGAAGAACACACTAGAGATGGGTTCTGGCACAAGGTTGAGCATGGTCCCACTGACTGAGGAGAGGCAGAGGATGCAAATGAGGACCACTCTCCTCCGGTTTTGGAGGTAGGAGATGAGGAAGTTAAAGAACGCGAAGATTGATTGAGAGGCGATCAGGGTCAAGATCACGTTGTGTTCTATTGTACCAGTGCAGACTTTTTGGGTCTGGAATCAAAAAAGAAAGTTTCATTTGTAAATGTGTCAAATTATGAAGTAAATGATTGATCTTTGATCGTTTGTTCCGATCAAACCACTCCATTTACAAAATCGCATTCTAAATCTTTTGTGTCATCATAATTACAGCCGAAAAATGTTCGCTGCTGAATAAAGGCTTCCTCGAGTGTTTCTGTCTACTTCTTTGAATATATTTATATGAACTATTTCAATTTACCTACTAAAACTTTGACCAAAATATAGCTAAAAAAGAATATCTATAATATCTATCACTAATGCAAAAAGGACTCTAGTAGAATGCCAGGCTTAAGCTGAGTTAGGTGAGTTTTTGGTCTCAATCTCATTCATCTCAGGTCTCAATCATCTCAGTTTCTTTATAAGTCAGGCACTCATATACATTTTGTCTTTCCTTCAAAACATTAACGTTATCATTGCAGCCGAAGTGGTCTACTGTTGGACATAGGTCTCCCTGCGGTTCTTGCATCCTTGTGGTTCCCGTGACCCATATCAGGTCGTCGAACCACCTTTTGAGAGGCTTTCCAACGCTACGTCTTCCGATTTGTGAGCAATGTATACTGCCCACTGCAACTTGAGGTTGGCGATTTCAGCGTTGTCCTGAAGATATCTTCATTTCTGATTCGATCACGCGAAGAAAATCAACTTATAACTTTACTATAAACACTTTATGATACTCACAATCTCTTCAGTAGAATTAGTAATCGGCTTGCTGATCAATTCACAGATGTTTCCAGCACCGGTACCACTCTCCATGGACAACCGGATCACATTGAGGATGTATGGAAGCCAAACTAGGAAGCTGTTGTTCCTGTCAATTATCAAAAGATAAGTTAGAAAGTAGTCCAGTCAAGCTGAATATCGGTATTTTAAACTGAGCAACTGCCGCGGTAATTTAATGTAACCTATATTTATTACTAGCTGATGCCCGAGGCTTCACCCGCGTACATAAAATACAGCCTATATCACTCAGCAATAAAGCAGCTTTCTATCGGTGAAAAAAATTTAGAAATCGGACCAGTACTTCCAGAGATTACCTCCTACAAACAAAAAAACATAAAAACAAAAAAAAAAAAAAACAAATTTTACCTCTTTATTATATTAGTGTAAATTATTTAGTGCGTATGTTTCTTTTAGTTTAGAGATGTTTAGTCTGTCCAACAGATTTTTAAAGCAGTTCAATGTGGGAGCTTTCACAACACTTTCCGGGAGCCTGTTCCATACCATTACAACTCGGTTAGATAGAAATTGTTTCATAGGCTTGTTTTTGGATGCATTTCCCCATAACTTGAAGCCATGTCCCCGTAAATGTTTGGCATTCAGTGTGTAAAGGTCTTGAAGGCTGGGCACATCGTAGTATTATTTGATAGTGAAAAGAAGAACAAGAACGTACATCACTCTCCGAGTGACTGAGAATTCATAATGGTCTAAGAAGGCCCAAGCACAAAACTGCGATGCAGCGTCGCATCGCAAGAACTTGCGAATTGCCATTCTTCGGACTCTTTTTTTCAGATTAGTATACATAGTTGCAATATAAAACCTGTCTCTCACGTGATGTACACGACGGCAACGATGTAGAACAGCTGGGCACTCCTCCAGATGTAAGGAGGTCTGAAGAGGGGGGCGCTCTGCTCGTACATTGAACGGATTAGGGACATCTCTTTCTTGGCAGTGTAGCCGTCTAAAGTTAAGGAGTGAACCTGAAAAAAGAGAAAAGCTCAAGAGGTTAATATTCCAAGTTAATTGGAAGGGTCTTAAGTCGATCGTAATGACAACAATAATACCAACACTCTAATCACAATATTCTCCAACCACTAATGAATAAAGTCAATGTAAGGTAAGGCGATGGGAAAATTCGAAGACATACTGTGTTATTCACCAACACGCACCAGACTCGCATGATGGATTCATCCATTCCCTCTCCTAGAGACTAGGCCTGAGTCCCAGCAATAGGAACATTGGGATGATTATGTTATGCTAATGCTATGGTATGTTTGAATACAACCTTTTATGCTGTTCGTAAACCAATAAAGCAGAGAGCCACATAACAAACTTGGGTTATACAGTTCACTATAACTCTGAGCTCAGTTATACTAAAGCATCAGGAAAGTTTAAGTTGGAAGGTAAAAGTATTAAATCAATTTTACCGTATACTCCTCCTTAGAGCCCCGATGATTAACAGCATAAATATGTTTCAACACATCCAATGCTTCGTCACTTCTGCCCGAGTTGAAGAGGAACTTGGGCGACTCGCAGAAGAAGTAGATGGCCAGGGCTCCAAGACCTGATGGTAAGGCCAGGACCACGATGAGTAGCCTCCAGGGTCTGTACACGATGTTCAACCAGGACATTTCTAATTCAATGTCTAGCTTGAGTGTTGGGTATGTGAGGACTGGAAAATAAAAATATTAGATTTACTATTTTGATTTTACAATTATTTTATTGAGTACGTAACAGTAACAGCCCGAAAGACGTAACATCCATTTGGTCGGAAGGTCCTCTCTTTAGAATGCAGATTTGTAATCCAATACCCACCTATACCAAGAAATCGAACCCAGAAACCCACACTACAGAACAATGCCACGATATTGACTTTACGCACTTACCCCCAGCAACGGCTGGCGACAGCAGGATCAGGCAGGTCATGAGCAGCATGTACCGGTTCCTCACTCGCTGTGAACATGACTCTCCGACCAGCGTGTAGGTGGCAGAGTTGGCTGCACAGGCACTGGAAAACAAGACCATACTTATGATGATATTGTTGACGAAAAGACTAAAATTAGCGTTGAGCTAGTTACTGTATCATACACAAGACGTTTAAGATAATAGTTTAATTAGTTGGTAAGTCATCATCATCATCATCAGCCTTTTTAATGTTCCCACTGCTGGGACTCAGGCCTCCACCCTAGGAGAGGAAATGGGCCGTAATCCACCACGAGTGCTCAATGCGGGTTGGTAAATGTCACGTCTTCAGATTCTTGGTTCTAGGACATGTCGGTTTCCTCAGGATGTTTTCCTTTACCGTTTTGATAGCAGTGGTGATGAAGTAAATTACACGAAGTAATGCGCCTAGCTGGGTTCGAATCCGCGATCTAAAACTCGTAAGTCTAGGCCATTACCACTCGGCCACTTATAACAATAATATCTAGGAATATTTTATACAATATTTGCACCTATATCAACAAAATTTGTATCTTAGAGGCAATCTATTTATTTACTGGCTACTGGAAAAAAATCACGAAATGCGATAAGGCCACCAATATGACATAATCTTAGTAAATAATCCATACTAATATTATAAATGTGAAAGTAAGTCTCTCATTTACGCATCCACAGTTCAATTACTGAAACGATTTTAATAAAATTTGGTATAGTGTAAACTTTAACCCTGGCGTCGACTTCAACTTCGCGTCAGCAATAACTGACTTTTTCGCAGACAAGACAGCTGGCAGAAGCTAGTAAAATATATTAAACAAACAAGAGGATAGCTCTAGCAAGCATACTATTATGTCGATGTCATCGTAGATTTATCGAACAAACATCTATCAAAGAATTAGACTGGACTGTTTACTAAATCGTAAAAGATAGACAAGGCCATTAAATATGAAAAATAATACGTTTTTATAATAAACAATCAATCAAAGTCTTCTTTCTTCCGAGGAAGTTAAATTAAAATGGCTGGCGCCTATTCAAGATTAAAAAAAAAATAAAAGAAAAAATATTTTGATGATTTGCGGTGTTATTTATGAGCGCCGTTTCATGATATATTTTTAAGGAAGTACCCAATAGTTCCTGTTACGTATATGTAATGGTATTTTAACCTTCAACTAATTTCAGAACCATTTTTTGTTGTGCTACTATTTAAATCTTCATTCATAAGGTATTCTTTAATAGATAAATGTACTTATAAACAATGTAAACTCATAAATAACTTATATATACCAACTGAAAATAATACATGTATATGTAAAAATAATTAATTGAGGCGTCAAAAAAATCATCCACATCGCTGCCAATGGGAAAAGTACTCAGAACGCTGAAATCATTGCCACATTGAACAAATAAGTAAATAAATTTTCGCACAAAAACTGCTATTCCATCTCTTATGATGGAATAGCAGTTTTTGTGCAAAAATGCTATGAACAACAACAATGTAGATTCGTTGGTCAAAGAAAAGCGAAGAAAATGAAGAGTCAACTAGCTGTTTGGTTATATGTTCGAGATATAACCAAACAGCTAGTTGGCTCGATGAGTACTCGGACCCACGTCCCTAGTGTTTCAATCCCAAACGGCTCAAAGTCAAAGTCAAAGACAAAATATTTTATTTCACCTAGGTCTACATGGGCACTAATAAAACGTCAGAAGCTAGTGCACGGTTCCAAATTGGTCGTTTCCTATGGAGAAGAGCCGGCAAGAAACTCCATGGTAACTCTTTTTAATAAAAAAAAAAACTCAATCAGAAAGGTCATGGTGGTATTAGCGCTATCTAATGTTTCCTTCACCGGGTGCAGTTTCATACTGTTATTAATACCATATTCTTTTAACTGAGAATATTTAAATTAATACTTCGTTCAGAGCGAACTTACGTCTTCTTTTTATCTTTTAATATGCATGTTCTTTTTTTAGGACACATTTGACTTGGTAAGTCATTATCATCAATGTCTTATTTTTATTAAATGTCTTATCTAAGTATTAGCCATCATCTCTGGATTCTTCCCTTTCATGCCACATTACCCTCCACGCACTCCATCCATAGCTTCTTTGGTTTTCTTTCTCTTCTTCCTTAACTTTTTTATAACCATCCACATTCATGTTCAAATATGTGTCGAACTGTTTTATATTCCTCTTTTTTTTTGTTTTCCATGATCTCACATCATCAAATAACTCCCCCCAATCCGAATGAAGAAAAGAGTTTCAGGATCTGTACTGATTACCTACTCGTGTTCATTCAGTAGCCATTTGCATTCTAGGGCCATGTTAACTCTCTCGAACAACCTCACAGCTTTCTTATTCCTCTGCATTTCATACTCAAACCTATATAGCTTTGGGATTTGATTAAACCATTTAAATTATCAAGGCCGATTATGCAAAACAAATTTTATTAAGCTATTTGCACGTCCTAAAGCGTAGATTACTATGGAACGTGCAGAAAATTCCTCAGACATCACATCACATTACAGCCGATAACACAACTTTTCAGTCACAATCACACTTCTTAACTGTGACAAAAACCATACTGAACACAGATAAATTTACTGATCCTGAAGCAACTAAACACAAACAAGCCAAGAATAGCTCTATCAAAAACTTTTCCACTGTCGGTTTTCTCGAATCTTCTAATAAACACTTGACATTCATGATCAAATGGCGAAATATAGCACATATGGTAGTCAGCCAGTCGGTATCTCGGTGGATGCTCCACACAATTAAACGGGTCAAATTAATAAGTTCCGTGCAATGTGGGAAAGGATGACAATATTGATTGTTATGAAGCGGACGGATTTTTCCATAAAGCTATAGATGAGACTTTCTTTAGCTGTGTAAAGGAATACGGAGTTACTATGCAAGCTTAGTCGGTAGAAAAGGAATACTATGATGGTGATCTTTTTAGAGAAAAGCATTGCTGAAGAATTTGTGACAGAAGGCATTGCAGCTAGAGTAATTCAAAAGTTTTTACTCGCTGTGACAAATAAGATGACGACTAATACATAAATCATGAAGGAAGACACTGATTCCATTGACAATCATTTTTTATTGAACACAAGGAATAAATAATTTACTTGTAATAAATGTTAGTCTGTCTAAAAATTCGACCGACTTGAGAATTTTGTTTTAATTATTTTAAAAATATGTACTTATTTTCGATACTTTTTTTAAGGGTCTTCTAGTTAAACTATGATCAATATCTCTTAATCAATCTTGATTAATGAACCAACGTTGCCTATATCAGATTTCAAAAAGAATCATGTGTTACTCCATCTCCAAATAAATTAGGATACCTAAGTGTGAGATGACTTTTTGCTAAAATATTGAATGCATCTACTTAACATACATCATCATTTCAGCCGATACACGTCCACTTTTGGACATAGGCCTTCCCCAAGCGTCGCCACAACGAACGTTCTTAACATATATGTCATGAAATGTTAAGAAACAGACATTTGCTGTTTTTATAAAAATACAAAACATGGGTTAATCAATCAAACATACAGCATAATACTAAAAAGTAAAAATAATTTACACTTACAAGCAAACACAAAGAAACTTGACAAGTCCCAGAAACAGCCAGTGAGGAGACAGACTGCTGATGCAGGACAGTATGAATGACAGCAGTAGAGGTATCACAAGGGTGAACCGACGACCCTTGGTATCCGACACGTAACCCCATAGGTAGGATACCAGAAGGATACCTGGAAACATAAAGAAATACTCAGAAACATTTTGATTCAATAGAATACTGATTAATAGAAGGATTAATGAAAATAGAAAGAAATACTAAGAAACAATTCAACGAAAGAAATTCAACTGTAATAGAAATGGTCTTAAATGATACTCAGTCAATTGCTTTGTTATTGTTGAGCATACTATTTTATTAAGGAAATTGAAGATGCATTTGCATGTAGAAGCTGTAGAACGAAATTATTGTGCTACATTTAAAGATAACGGTATATTAAAGTAAACGATAAAAAATAAACGTTTGACATATGTTTGCATTTCTATGCAGAGGCGCGGGTAAAAAATACACATGAAGTGGTTGTTATATTTAGGCATCGTTCACACCAAACTTATTATCCGCAGCCGACTGTAAAGCTCATTGTCAGCCCCAGTGTGAACGTGGACTCAGTCTGCAGTACGCGTTCTCAACCGTTCTCCGACAATACGCTATAGCGTAAAATGCATTACTTATGTAATCGGTTACTGAGAGTCAACAACGACGCACTAGTAATAGCGTATAGTCGGTTCGGTGTGAACTTGATGTTGATATAACGGAAAAGCGATAAACTGCGTAACACGCGCTCACAGTCAGCGGCCGACAATTTGTTTGCTCTGAAAAATGCCTTATTGAGGACAAACATTTGTAAAACGCAAAATACAATACAGTAACAGTTGGGCCTAAAATGCAAAATACAGTAACAATTGGGCAACTCAATCTGCATGCAGTATTTATTGATAGGCTTATCTTCTAGTCTCTAAGTCATATGAAAATACAAAGTCATATTTGGTTCTAAAATATTCTCTCCTGTGGAAGGTGAAATGGATCATCTTGTATTATGAAATAATTTTCTGTTACATTTATGTGTTACATCTGAACCTCGGAAAAGATGTAAATCAGTTGGTTTGATAGTAATTACAGATAGAAGCACTTCAGCCTGCCATCCAACATACCAAAGACTATCGTGCTACCTACCTAATTACTCGATTATGGAAGTCAGTTGGTAACCTGCACCAACATTCTACATAGAAGGTCTTTCTAGTCGGTCTATGTAGAATGCTGGTTCATCATCTTCATCACCATCATCAGCCTTTCTAATGTTCCCACTGCTGGGACTCAGGCCTCCTCTTTAGGAGGAGGAATGCTGGTTATCAGCAAAAATCTGTTATCTGGGAACCGGCCGATATGGTAATAGATCTGTATCTAAGGCTAAAGGTAAAGTATTTGTTTTATCAAGCATACTCTTACCAACAAAAGGCAAAGATGTGAGGATCCCCTTCTGTGGAACAGTCAGGTTCAGGTCACATGCTGCTGCTACCACCAGGCTGAACCCGAACAGGTCTACACCGATGGCCAGGAGGATGAGGGAGCAGGTCATTACTAGGAGGATGTTGTACAGCCCATTGCCTGGATAAACAAACACAAAATTATCTTCTACACTTAATGTTATAATAAAAAGTTAAAGTTTTTGCTTATGTTTCTTTTTTTGTACGCACTTCTAGAAGTACTGGTCCGATTGTAAAAATTTTTCACCGATAGAAAACTGCTTTGTTCTTGAATAACATAGGATATATTTTATGTGTGTGGGTGAAGCCGCGGGCAAAAGCTACTGACGTATACAGGTTAAAAACAACTAACGTTTGCGCTGTGTAGTTTTTGTACAATTGCTTTTGTTTCGGAAATTTTACCTTTAATCTACCTACTTCTTGGTTACTAAAGGTAAAATTATTGATGAAATTTTTCGTCTTTATGTCACCAACAAAAATATCGACACGATAATTTCATCATCATCATTATTTCGGCCGAAGGATGTAAACTGCTGGACATAGGCCACCCTCTGTGTGTCTCGCATCCAGCGAACTCCCGCGACCAAGACCACCAAGTCATTGGTCGATGCACCTTCTGGTGCGCGTTGCCACTCCAGAACCTTTTGGCTCCATCGACACCTGTTCTGCGAACAATGTGCTCTGCCTGCGACGATTCTTCGAGCACAATAATTAAATATAGCTATTTTAATTGTTTCAAATCTAGCTTGGAAGTTCATCAAATTTTATAAATGTTAAAACGTAATTATCACTTTTTTGTAACCTCCAACCAAACCGAGAGGGGTGGCGACTGTCTGTATGTGGCTTCGTAACTCTTGAACTACGGGCGATTTCGAAAGTTATTTTTTGTTTGAAATGTGACATAATCATGCAAGTACAAGTATGTTTGATTCGAATAGAAAATTGTGAAAGAACAAACAAATGTGTACGAATACTCGTATGGCCAAGTGGTCTATCAAATAAAAAGGTACAATTAAAAAACTGATAAATCCGTAGGTACACAGGATCACACGTACCGAGTAAAAGGGCGAGACAGTAAAATGTTGCTCGGCCGAGACAGTGATGTAAGTGAGTTGTAGAGATAAGTGGTAGGCCGAGCACTCGGCGCTGTGTTTACACGTACCGAGTACTCGACCGAGAGTACTGTCTCGCCCGTTTACTCGGTACGTGTGATCAAGGTATTAGTGTTTGTCAGATATTGCGGTCCTACAATGAGTTCTGTAAGGTACAACTATTTTTAGTTTATAATGCGAAACCTGACTACAGTTAGTTCAGAATCAGTAACTAAATCGATTCCAATAATTTTTACACCATGTTATTTTTTTTTTTCAAAAATATTTGAAAAGATCACAAGTTGTGTCCAACTTACACCGACACTAAATACAAAATAGGTCACGGAAGGTCATAGAGAGCATGAGACGCCAGTGCACAGCTGGGTGAAGTAAAACCACCCCTTAGTCGCTCTGATGCTCCGGTGACCATGTATTTATGCCGCCAACCAGGTACTATAACTAGCTTAATTATAACTTTGTGATTTTTCATAATACAGTTTTGAAAAGTACATCTATGTAAACACCTGTCTAGTATTTAATGTAAAGAATAGATTCTTTACATTATTAATTATTCTTTACATTAATTAATACTAAAGACAGGTGTTTCAGGTTTCAGATATAAAAATCTTCTTCTTCTTCTTCCTGCCCTTGTCCCGTTTTATTTGGGATCGGCGCAACACGTTTTTTTCTTCCATTCTGGCCTGTAACTCGTTACGCTATCACTCACTCCCGTTTCTTTCATATCGCTTCTCTCACAATCCATGCATCTTTTCTTTGGCCTCCCTTTTCCCCTCCATTCATCCACATGTAAACTCATATTTTTTTTTAGCAATATATATCTCGTCCCTTCTTTTCACATGACCATATCAAGACAAACGATTCCCTTTTAACTTTTCTGTCACTAGCGCCACTTTTAGGTAAACTTCCCCTAATATACTAAAACTTCCCCTAATATACTAATTTCTCACTTTATCCATTCTGTCACACCACACAAAAATAAGGTTGTATATTTCGACACCAGCAGATTTTTTGCTGACAAGGTTTTCAGCAAAATTAAATAGCTTTTACTTCTAGCTTTAGGCAAGGATGCTCTACTGTCGACCACATCATTGCTTCCCGTATGTTTGGGCAAAGTATACAAATCCCAAACTCGCCAGACACTAGTTACCTTCTGGAAATCCCAAACTCCATCTCATTAAACCCAGAAGACAAGTCCTTCTTGGACGTGTGTGTGGATTCATGTTCACATTTTATTCTGTATGCGTAAGTTTGATGCACTCGTTGTTACAGTAAAACCGCATATGCACACAGATGCATTGTGCTCATGATTCTGTAGATTCACGTGCACAATTTATCGTTTGATGTACAACAAAGCCGTCTTTGTGATATAAAATATCTTTACCTAAATCTATCAATAGTTCATGAAGGCATCATGTTGTATCAATTTATGTTACCAATACTAGACTATTAAAGTTTTCATGGACATGTAGTAGTTTTCCTACATGATCTATATTTCGATCATTGAAATCTGTTGTAAACAATTTCTTTCAGTAATCATCTATTAGCGTCTTTACAAGCGAGTCTACTCATAGAATGTTTATCTTATTTATTTCAGTTAAATCAGCTTTGTCTTTTAATGATTATGTTTTAAGGGTGACTCGTAGAGAATGCATGCATCACTACCGTACATGAAGTTTTAATAAACATATAGTAAAAACTGGTTCACATTCGCAAATCTGTGAGTGTTCTACGAAAGAATTCGAACAATTTTGATTGAATTGTAAACTTTCAGAAGAGCAAAAACAAAACAATCTAAATATAATGAAAACCGGAGCAATGACCTGAAAATGTGAATAAAATTGTCGAACCCATTTTCCTCAATAAAAGAGATTTACACAGAGAAAGAGAAGTCAACAATAGAACGTATAGTTTTACTCGTGAAAGTGTTTACACAACAAACTGGGAAGAAGAAAAATAAACACTTTTGGACACTTCCCAAAAAGAGCCATATGACAAGCAGAAATACGAAAATTATCGTGAACAACTTCACTAAGATTGAAATTCAAGAAACAAAGGATAGATTCAAATTAGAAACTCATACAGAAACCCTAAAATTACCGCAAAATTATAAACACTTTGATTGATCATTCAAAAAATTTATAAATTTTTTGGTCTTGCCTTTATTACCTGTCTTATCCAGGGCTTCTTCGAAGGACACTGGGGTTTCGTCATTGTGGTCACACTTTGTGGTCATGGTCACACGTTCACCCACTACACTTCCTTGACGACACTGGACTGAAAGCTTCGCACGCGCGTGTATTTCAAAGTCAGCGTAAGACTGTCGCACAGTTGGAAGAGAGAACGCTCCGGTAGAATTTGGCAGCGCGAATTATGGTAACTGATGCCAAGTGATAGAATATTGATCTTGTCTTTTTACTTCAGTGTCTTTGAGTCTTTTAATGTATTTTCTGTTCATTATTCAATTCTACGCAAAGCGAATCATTTTTGTTAATAGGTTTCGAATCCAGACCTATTATAACGGTAACTTCTGTAACTAACAAAATCATATAGACAGCAGTCTATATGACTTTGTTAGTTTGAAAACCAAAACTTATACCAAGGAAATGTACTTCGGGATAAAAAGTATCGCATACCCCTCATCTATTTCGATTTTCATACAAATCCTTTCAGCTGTTTAAGCATGAATGGGTATCAGACATATTGTGTCTGTATCATTCTCTCACACATAGGTACACGCTATCATAAAATTTGGCCCTAATAATAGTATTGTGATCTTTTCTTAGCATATATTTGTCAAAATTTTTTAAACGCCCCTGGCGTTTATTAAAATTTGGTTATAAATTCAGGGTTTAAAATCTCAATTAAACTGGCTAACTGGCTACACATCTCATATCCTTTAAATCATTTTGAAACTTTTGATTATTTCTAGATTTAGATATTATTCTGTATATTTCTCGTCACGTTTAAATTGTCTTGATTCAAAAAATAATCAAACTCCCTGTACTTTTTCCCTAACGATCGATGCCTCTCTATTAGTTTCTTAAATTTAGAGATTCTGTATATTTATTTTTTATGTTAGAATTGTCTTAATTAAAAAAATAATCAAACTCTCTGTGCGCGTCTCCTTAAGATCGATCGGTGCACACAACTTCAGATCAACCACTGAAACCTACGTAAACAACGAACGAACTTCATTACACATCATACAATGATCACCAACAACTATTTTGCTTCCCAACTTGTCCAATAGAACGAGCAATAGATGGTGTATACCGGTGACGACAACGTACCATGGCACCATGCCAATAAGGAACGAAATGGATTTACAAGGTCAGATGACGCTGTTACGTATTATATATTACTAATGAACTACTTTTTTATCAGAGAGAGAATTTGTTTATTATTATTAAATGATAATTTGATGAAAACCAAAACACACAAGATCTCTACCATTCACTCTTGATTTGGGTTTCGAATCTAGGCAAGCGCTTTATGTCTATGTGAAATTTATTTCATCACCCAACAATTTTAAATGCGTACAGCTATGGAGTGGAATTTCTCTGCCGAAGTCTGTGTTTCCTAATAGCTAGAACTTAAGGATCTTTAGAGTGAATATGAATATATTACTTCTAGACAAGCGTGCTCTACTATCGACCACATTGTCGCTTACTAAGAGAGACAGTGGACTAACGCGATCAAATTTATAAATGGTAAAAAATAATTGTCAGACCAGAACAAATTTAAAAAAAAAATGTACTTGGGCCTCATGGTGGCGTGGCTTAGTTAGAATGATCTCAGAGAGAAAAGTCTAGTCGTAGACTAGAGAACACTAATATAATAGAAATGGTCGAATTAATAAACCCAAAAACCAAACATCAACAAAGACTTTTTTTTACTTAGTCAATATTTTTCCACTCCTGAGCATGTCCTGAGTATTCTTTTCTCGAGCAACTTCGAACCTGTCCTGTCCTCTTTTTTTTAGGTGGGAACTCATCCAATGACTTCTCTCGCTCTAGGGTGGAGTGCGATGTCAGACTTTTACCGACTAAAACCTTCTTAGCCTTACTTTCCAGGACAACAGGTCAGAAGCGAACTCATCGATTCGAACCTGCTAAGCCTTGGATTACTACGCTTCGTCGGTGTTTGAGCTCAGCATAGCGTTTTTTATGAACAAAGATGTTCTTGAAAACATTGAAAATAATCTTTTTGGAAAATTGGACATAGCATAGAATTTTAAGTTTAGTGTATAAAATAATTATAAAATAATAAATATTCTGTTCTAACAATAAAGGGTGAGAACACCTCGCTAAACCTATGTGGATTGAGGCAACGGCGCTCACGCCCCAGCCGCAGCTGGGATTCCGATCTCAATTTTCCGGACGGCGAGCAATGGGTAGCTCACCGTCTGACCGTCTGGTAACCGACCGGACCGAGCCTAAGACGTCGACAGCGCGTATCGTATCACGTGCGCCTCAATGAGTTGTCAGCATACCGTAGAGGCCAAGCAAGGTCGAAGCCTACTGGAGCAAAGGATCTTTCTCTGAAAGGAAGATTCGGAACCGGTACGGAAGGCAACGAAGGAACAGGAGTGTGTTTGTTGTCAATAAAAGTATGACAGTATCTCCCGCTCCTCCCAAAAGCGGGGGATGTCATTGGATGATTTTCCCCACCAAAAAAAACCTATGGGGGTCAATCGAAGCAGTGGAGACGCACAGTCTCATCTTTGTCCTTTACATCTGGCTGTGAGCCAAGATTCGGTTTAACTAAAGAAAGGCCTTTATTTCACACTTATTGAGACTTTGACCTCTTTTTAGGAAAAATGCATTGGACAAGATAAAAGATGAAATTGCAATGCTTATTTAAATAATAGAGAGAAAACAGAATATTTATACTTCATAAAGCCTTAGGTTTACCTATGTACCTACTTATCGTACCCCTATTACTGGGGATAGAGATGTGCCGTTGCCGGCAATATTGCCGTGAACTGAGAATATTTGTGGCAATATTGCCCGAAGTATGAATATTGGTGGCAATATTGCCCGAAGTATGAATGTTGGTGGCAATATTGCCCGAAGTATGAATATTGGTGGCAATATTGCCCGAAGTATGAATATTGGTGGCAATATTGCTCGAAGTATGAATATTGGTGCCAATATTGCCAACAATATTCCCACTTCGGGCAATATTGCCGGCAACAGAACATCTCTAACTGGGGCCATAGGTTGTATGAAAGTTAACCCCGGGGTACTGGAACGAAGACAAAGAAGGAATAGGCGCCTCTCACGGAGATGTCATCAAAACCGTAGGGGCCCAGCAGGGCCGAAGCCTACTGGGTCCATGGATTCATTTTTGAAAGGGAAACCTGAGGTTCTGGAATGCAGTACAAAGAAGGTACGTAGGAGTGGAGTCGATAAAAGTCTGACATGCCTCACAATCCGCCCAAGAGAGGGAGAAGATTTCCCACCTAAAAAAAACCTTTATTTTCTTAAAATGACTTCTCTCGCCTTGAATGGAGCAAACCTCATACTGATTAAAACACACTTGTGTTTCTTCAGTTGACTTCAGTCCAGTAGCCCGATTCACGTAATGAAAACCATAACGATATCGTAGCGATTTAGTCGTTTAGACTATTTCCGTATTCACATCCATCAATCGAGTTTGAACGACACCGATTTTAAAGTCGTTTGAAATTCGTCGATTTAAGAAAAAAAAATTGTATTACTTTATCCTGGTAGAATACTTATTAATGTAACTGGAAATAAGTCGATAGATCGTGAATACCAAAAGCGGTATACGGATAGGATTTCGATCGAACGACTATAAAACTTCAACGATATTTGGCTTGTTTGATTTCGCATCTCCACTCTTGGGCGGATTGGGACTCGCACAGTCAGACTTTAAAAGCCACTCCTGTTCTTTCTTTACCTTCGTTTCAAGGCCTCAGGGTTCTCTTTCGCATCACCCATAGCCCCAGTTGGCTTCCACCCTGCTGAAAGTAAGAAGAGGACCGACTATTCGAATGAATCTTTCAATTTGCTCGTTCGTTGTTCCCGGTTCATAGTTCGTCAATTGTGCCTATAAATATTAACTGTCAAGACTATAATTAAGAACACATGGGATTAATTAACTTGTTTTCCTTCAGTAATTAAACCTCAGGGTAATATATTTAAATAGTCTACACGTGTTGAATCTGCAGAATAAAGATGACCACTCCTCTTTCTATAGTTTGATAAACGAGCTGATAGGACATAAATGGGAATTGGCTCCCTGTGCATCTTAAACTCAAAGCATTATATCTAATATTGTAATAAATACAATTAAACCATCAGTGAAACATTCTGCTTGAAAGAAATATATTTTTGCCCCATTTATCATAAACAAAATCATTTGCTAAATGTCAAAATTCGACATGATTGTCACGATGATCCAACAATTTATTATTATTGATGATAATAATAATTATTATAATTTCCTTTACTTTTCTTAATGTACATATTTTGATATTTTTAAATATTTTTTATAACAAATATATATTAAAAAAAAAAAAACATTTAAAAATATAAAAACAGTAGTCCACCGATGTCAGGAGCAGGGTCCAAGCTACCGGTGGTTAGGGCTCCAGAGACAGGAACTTCCTCACAATGCGAGCCGTATCGAGGAGTACTGCCTTCTGTATCTGGCCCTTGATCCAACCGCGCAACGACAGCTTCGACAGATGGTCGTCGAAGCTTTTGGCAATAAGACCATTGGCAGTTACGACAATCGGCACAATGATAGCCGAGTCCACATTCCACATGTCGACAACCTCGCGTGCTAAGTCGAGATATTTCATCTGTTTCTCTTTCTCAGCTTTCACGAGATTCTCGTCATGCGGGATGGTGATATCGATTATCATTGCACGGCGCGCTAATCGGTCTATCACCACTATATCCGGCTTATTGGCTACAATAGTCCGGTCAGTAATGATAGACCGATCCCAGTACAAAGTGACATGGTCATTTTCGAGAACTGGGTCGGGCACATACTTGTAATACGGTACTTCTAAATCCACTAGGTTGTCCTTCAAAGCAAGTTGCTGGTGGATAATCCTGGCTACTTGATTATGTCTGTGCAAATACTCGCCGTTAGCCAAACGAGAACAACCAGAGATAATATGTCTGATAGACTCACCCGGACGGTGGCATGCCCGACACACGTCAACCGTCCCGTCCTTCATTATATGTCTCCGGTAGTTGTTCGTTAAGATAACTTCGTCCATAATAGCACAGACAAAACCTTCAGTTTCCCCGAAGAGGTCACTGAAACGTAACCAGGCCACGGACGCCAAGAAATCTACATCAGGCTCGTGAAGAGCCCGGAAAAAGCGCCCGTGGAGCTCCTTGCCTTTCCATATTTCCTTGCGGTTATCAGTTGTCATTATTACAGGTTTATGCCAGTCCTCTTTAGCCATGGATAACGGGGTGAGTCCCTTGTCCACTGCGACCACATCACGGTGCATACCCACATCGGTTTTAAGGAAATATTCTCTGAGGCTGCACACCTCGCGGTTGTGCAGGGTCTTCGCGTTTAAAAAGCCTCGACCTCCACACTTCCGCGGGATGTACAGTCTCATCACCGAGGATCGTGGGTGATGCATCCGATTTGCCGTCAGCAATGTACGGACTCGCCTATCCAGGGCGTCAAGTTCGGTCTGAGTCCATTTGAGTATGCCAAAAGAGTACATTAAAACCGGCATGACCCAACCGTTGAAGGCGCGCACCTTATTTCCGCCCGACAGAAGGCTATTTAATACCTTCTTCAGGCGGCCAAAGAAGCGCTCCCTCAGCGATTGCTTCATGTCAGCATTGTTAATGCCTAAGGCTTCTGACATACCCAAATACCTATAAGTTTCGGTCGAGGAAAGGGATCTAAGGTGTATGGAATCCGGGAGTTGAATTCCCTCGGATTCCATAATCTCCCCTCGCTTTACATGCATGCCTGCACATTTGTCCACACCAAATTCCATCCTGATAGCGCTACTGAAAGTTTCAGTTACCTTCAGTAGCTCCATCAGTTGCAAATTGCTGGGGGCAAAGAGTTTCAGATCATCCATGTAAAGAAGGTGAGATATGACCTGACCACCTCTTCTCAACCGATAGCCTAGTCCTGAATCCTCCAGCAATGTGCTAAGAGGATTCAGGGCTAAGCAAAACCAAAGCGGACTCAGACTGTCGCCCTGAAATATTCCCCGTTTAATCCAGATAGGCTCATCATTCCCCTGGATCGGTCGACATCCTGGATAGCGAAGGACCGTCTTCCATTGCCTCATACATGACTCAAGGAAGGTGCGTAAAGTTACATCTATTTTGTATAACTCCAGCACCCTCATGAGCCATGTATGTGGAACAGAGTCATAGGCCTTCTTGTAATCTATCCAACATGTCGACAGATCCTTGCGGGATCGACGAGTCTGTTGGCTTATGGCCATGTCTATGAGGAGTAGCTCCTTAGTACCCCGGGACCCATTCCTACATCCATTCTGAGAGGGAGAAATTATATGATTATTTTCTATGTGTATATTAATTTTTGCTCTCAGGATGGATGTAAGAAGTTTATAGACCGTTGACAAACATGTAATTGGTCTATAGTTCTTGGGATCCACGGGGTTACCTGTCTTATGGAGCAGGTGGGTAACGCCAGTTGTCAGATATTCTGGTAGCGACCCAGACTCTAAGATTGACTGGAATTGCGACGCCAGGGGCGCGTGTGAGCTGCTATACCATTTCAGCCAGAAATTTTGCAGTCCGTCCGGTCCCGGTGATTTCCAGTTCGGTAACGGACGAACTGCTTTGGCTACATCCTCTGGAGTGATGGTAACTTTTTCCATTTCTGGTATAGCTTCACACACGCGCTCGACGTCACGCATCCAGCCACCCTCAGTGTGACTGACAGGTACCGCCCAAATGTTTCGCCAGAATGTAATCGTGGCCAAATCATCCGGGCGGCACCCGCCAATCACACTGTGTTCAGGCCGCTCCCAAGCTCTGTACACCCACCTCTCATCGCTCTGGAACATGCGATTCTGCGAGTACCGGTCAACTCGCCGCTTATACCGCCGAATGCGGCTCGCCCATGCACAAACTTTCTGCTTCAGGAAGTCGATGCGCTCTGTGACACGAGACATGTATCCTTGAGGACTAATACCTGTCCCCAAAAACGCCCGTCTCACAAAGCGCATCACTCGTGGTCGTGTATTACCCTCCCTGAAGCAGTGTAGTTTGCCGATGAGTACCCTGGCCTCATCGATACGCCTCTCAATCCTGCATTGCCAGGCTGGTACAGCAGTCTTCGGTCGTATAGTTCCATCCATATTTGGAAACTTAATTTTGGCTAAACGACATGCCGCAACAGCCCCACAATACAAGATTGAGTGCGTATCAACAAGGTTCTCGCTACTCTCAAAGATATTTTTGAGTAACGAGTCCAAAGCACACACCAGCGCCCTATTTTTTTTGTGCATGGGTAACCGTGGCAAACGGGGCCTAAGCTCAGTCGGAGTCGACATGTACTCGCACAACGCAGCCTCCAGTGCGCTCCTCAATCTTTCGTTGCACTGGCTACTTACTGTATCTTTCGTTGCACTGGCTACTTACTGTTTATTATAATTATTATTATATTTTTATTATAAGAAATAAATTTACTGTAGTTTTTTTTTTATAAATGACAAAATGTCACCTGTCCATTTTTGACAATATTGTCTCTTTTGTTATCCACCAGCTTCTACTAGTGGCTTCGTCATCGTGAAAGTATGTTTCACCTGACTAACTTTGGATGCCCGTTTCCTGTTCTTAGGGGGTGAATTTTGAAAAATCCTCACTCAGTGCTCGCTTACGTCATAATCATATAATGATAATAATTGATTTGATTTGACTTACGTCATAATAGAAAACCTTAAGCAAAATTTCAAATTATATAGGTACATACATATAAAGCCACACTAGTTTCGGCTGTGTTAATATGTCAATATATCAGTTTCTCCTTTTACACGGCCTCGACTAGCGACAATTCAATAATTTTGACAAAAATGTCAAATTATCAGCTTCATTAAACATATACTTTTTTAACAAGGAGTCATTTGGTCAGATAAATGAAGCTAGTTGCACATTACAAAATATAATAAATCTATATGAAGAAGAACGTGCAAGAAACTACATGGGCACTTTTCTAAACCAATAAATATTACACATTCATTCTATCAATCAATTTGATTTATTTTCTAACCACAATATACAGATGTTACAGTAAACAGGTTTACAATGGTACATAAAACGTTATATCCTTTCCATTAAATAATATTGCGTCTGCAATCTGCATCTTATGTATGGGTATTGTGAATTTGTGATGTTGACGATCAACATAAGTGTTTATTTTTTGCCTTATATTCTAATTTTAATAGAAAGAAATACATTTTTCAATAAAGACTGGTTAAAATACTTTATCATAAGCACTAAAAAAATACAATAAAGTTAAACTGATTGTTTAGTATGATTTAATTAGTTTTAGTTCATCGGTAACACTCTAATTGTGGCAACACAGCAAATCCTTTTGATCTCATAATATGTAACCTGTGATAGGTACAACATGGCGAACTACAAGAATATAGTGATGCTTTTTATTGGTACCTAACTTGTTGTTTTAATATATAATCTGATTCTGAACACTGATCATTCCAGAACGCCTAAAAAATGTTGTGAGTATAGCGCGATAAAGTAACATCTTGCTCACAGATTTGCGTTAGGCGTTTATTTACCGAATACTGTTCGTGAAATCATGATTGTAATTTTCTATGTTATTAACATTAATAGGGTAGTTTCCAGTGCCAAAATAATTACGTTTTATTTAGTCCGTATTTTAGATTATAAAAAATATTGGACACGTATTTTTCTTTTTTTGATTAAACCAAAAATAACAAATATATATATATATATAACCCGTGCGAAAAAATGCAGCGCGCGTGACGTTACACGTAACTTTAATGGCTTATATCTTTTTGATTTTTGGTTTAATTTACAAATAATAAAATACATATTCGTTATTTGAATAATCTACAAGACTATTTTTTTACGGCAACTAGCCTTTTAATGTAATGGTTATTTTTACAACTTGGTGATTATTTATGGGACCGTAAAATGTACGAATAGAAGTAACGGTACCTAACATGGTATCTATCAATTCTTAAATATAAAAAAGAAACTGACAAATCAGCTGTACAATCATCTAAGTTCATATGAGAACGCATAAATAATAATAAATAATAATTTAACTTAAAAAAAAATTACGATAACATTCTGTCAATTTAATGATTCCAAGTGGATTCATATTGAAAGACATGACTTGGAAGAAAAAATAGATATAATTATATTCACGTAACTCGAATAATTAAAAATCTTTTTTGTTACATCTGAGAATGAAGTCTCCACCATTTCTTCCATTTTACTATATTTTTTGTGGCATACATAGATACAGTTTCATAATTTCAATCACACTAATGCCAACGTCCATACTACGTTGAATACACCGGTTCTCGTCCGATCACCGAAATTAAGCAACATCGGGCGCGGTCAGTACTTGGATGGGTGACCGCCTGGGAACACCGCGTGACGTTGGCTTTTTGCTAATATTTTTTTTTTTAATTTGTAGCTGTTTTGAACTATAATTTTAATATGATTATTTATATGTAATCTAAAAAACTTGAACCGACTTTCAACCTTTTGTCATCACTATCACTACATAGTATAAAAAAACAAAGTCGCTTTCTCTGTCCCTATGTCTCTTTGTATGCTTAAATCTTTGAAACTCCGCAACGGATTTTGATGCGGTTTTTTTTAATAGATAGAGTGATTCAAGAGGAAGGTTTATATGTATAATAACATCCATTAAATAGTGGAGAAGTACTGTTATTTTTGAGGTTTCTAATGTGATGTCGTAAATAATTACATTTTTTCCGCTTACATTGAAAACGCAGGCTGAACCCTACGAGTTTTATCAAAATAATGTACTAAGTATTGTACACATTGAAAAGATCTACAGAAAAGTCCGTGATGGTATATGTCTATCTCTTATGGATAACCCACAATAACTTTTTTTTGTCATTTACTTTTTACGACAAATAATGGCTAATTTTCGAAGCGATTTTAACCAATACAGCATAAATCCTTAACCATTTAAATACCTTGAGTACATTGTTCATTTAATATAGATCTATATGGCCCTTTACACCGTATGATTTAAGTGAATATTTTCGATAAAAAAAAAAAAAATAATAATAATAATAAATAATAAAAATAAATTATTTTTCTTTCTTTTCTTTCTTTTCTTTCTTTCTTTCTTTCTTTCATGACCTCTTATGGAAACTTTCAATTCCCAGTGTGACAAATTCCTTTTAAAAGCAGGCCTGCTTCTGAATTTCTAAAAATCATACTATGGCAGTTCTAAAGTTGAACAATTTTTGTGCTCAGGTGAACAGTTACGCTTGAAGATCGCTTAATTTAACATTGCAGACGCTCAAAAGACGGTCATCTGCTATTAATACTCGTCAAATAGCACGCCGTAGTACAAAAAGTCTATACAATAAAAAAGGGAATGAATCTTGAGCGAATTTCGTAAACGTCAATTAGCAGGCTAGTTACTGGCCTGCTATAACGTAGTCATGGTACAAAAATGCCGGGCAGTTCAACGCCAACCCTGCTGTAAGAGGTCATGGCAAGCCTCCTGTTGCTTGTTGGAAATAGGAAGTCGCCAAAAACGACCGTGTGAACTCACAGGGCGGTCTATAAACCATCGATGACATAGCAACATCAAATGGACCTAATTAACGATCCTACTACACAGAAATCTCGTTTCCGCTACGCCTATAATTTTTTAAAATGCAAACTTCCTCCAAAAGATTGATTAAGTACTTCGACCCATATATCAACATTACTTCCTTGGATTCGGTGATCTTATTGGATAATTAGACGAAGTTTTTGGGTGGCCACTGCTTCTCTTAGTTAGTAGAAATGTTTCCGCTATGCTTGTGTGTGGTCAAATAGTATATTTTGATACAAGTGCAAAAATTTTGTCTTTGTGACCGAGGCGGAATTCGCATGAGTCGTAGGCGAGTGTATTATGGAGGCGAGGGCTGCTGTGACAAAGCATATTTATCAAACGACTTTTATCAGTACACTTCCGAAGAAATGAATAAACGGGAGCTGACACGCGACTCGTGGGGTTTGCGTACCAGCCTGACACAATAAATGTAATTACATTGTGGTGGCAAGAGCACGAGCAGTTTTCTGCACTAGTGCGGAAAATAGTGTATGGTAATGATGGCGAAAAAATGTTGCCTCTGTAGCCCTTCTCATTCCAAAGTCGCGGCAACTCTTTCAAACACTCCCCAAGGATATTGGTCCTAGTTGACCACGACAAATTAAAGTATGCGTTAGTAGATTTATAACATAGTATATCTAGTATATACTTCTATAGTCTATCAATCATCACTTGAAGCTTAGATTGGAACTGTGGCTTAAAATATGGAACCACTGTGGTCTTTCCGTCCGATACAATTTAAATGCCTTCAAGGCTAGAGAGAATAGGCTCTTAATAAACTAGTGCGCTTCACCATCAACGATTGCATCACTGCTTGCCATCAGGTGGATAGCAATAGCAATTTTTTTAAATTATAAAATAAAAATAAAATCTGCTCAGTCCAGCTAAGGCGTAGTGTACTGACCGGCTTATCCCGTAATGGGAGTGTGAAAGTATAATTAACTAGTTACCTACTTGTAGATCGAATCTGGCGACTAATCAAGGTACCGATCTCAGAAATATGGACCTACAAGCTGTTGCCAGTGGCTTTGCCTGTATAGGGCTATCGCCATATACAGGATTATTCGTAAAACACTGGCCACCTCTCTCAGGCCTAAGTTATTAACATCATAAACAACAACTTTTGTTCTATGACCTTAATAAATTTACCAAAAACAAACCTTGAATTTTTCGTTGTTCTATCTAACACATCTCAACTCTGTATTTTGCTATACCTACCAACGCCTGTATGACGCGACAAAACGCATCAAGCACCCCCGCCACCCGATTCCACTCCCTTCCGCTATTGTACTATTGCTTGTTCCGCATAGACTTCTTAATGTTTAGAACGTTCAATTAAAATATTTTTAGTTTTGAATGATAATCTTATGACCTAAAATATGATACATTTTTAAATGTCATAGAACAAAAGTTGTTATTTATTAAGTTAGTAACATAGTTCTAAGAAGTTGGTAGTGTTTTCCAAGTAAGTGTGCGCCCGCCAGTAAACCCGCGAAGCGATGCTACCGACACGGTTTCACCCACACCTTCGGATAGTGCTCCGTTCCTATTGGTTTTAGTGTGATGTTATAGTGTAGCCTTTCTTGATTAATCGGCTATCCAACACTTGAGATTGGAGTGTTCATCATCATCATCATTTCAGCCGAAAGACGTCCACTGTTGTAGGTACATAGGCCTCCCTCAAGCGTCGCAACAACGACTGGACCTGTGCGGCATGCATCCATCGGATTCCCACGACCCTGACCAGGTCATCGGTTCACCTTCTGAAAGGCCTTTCAAAGCTTTTTTTATGGTGGGAAAAAATCATCCAATGACAACCCCCGCTCTTGGGCGGAGCGGGAGATAGTGTCAGACTCTTACTGACTAAAAGACCCACCCCGTTCCTTCTAGCCTTCATACCCTACATACATACATACTCCGGCCTTTCAAAGCTGCGTCTTCCGGTACGCGGTCGCCACTCCGGAACTAATCTTTCGTCCCCATCGACCATCAGTTCTGAGTGCAATGTGCCCTGCCCATTGCCACTCATTAAGGCGATTATTCGAGCTATTTCAGTAACCTTGGTTTTCCTGCGAATATCTTCAGCTAAATAACAGACACAATTTCTTCGGCTTGATAATATTAATATAGGAAGTACTAAATGTAACTGGAATAATTCCTCAAATATTTCTAGCCTGCATTTCTACTCTCATAACAAGACATGTAAAAAACTAGTAATAATTATAATTAAAATGAATTCCAATTAATCAGCTGATAAACTGCATTCCATTTTGACGTTATCTTTTAGTGCCATTAATTTAAATCTATACTCTGTTCAAAATAAAATTAGAAATTATGAAAACCTTTTTTGACTGTCCGTTCAACCGATTTTGACTTTTATTACGTTGCTGTCGTGACAAATGGCGGCTTCAGTAAATATGCGTATTGTAATCACTTTTTTTGCTTTTAATGCCATCCTTATATGCCTACGAAATAGAAGTTAAAATCGGTACAAAAAGATAGTAAAAAAGTCATCTTTAAATTTCTATTCTTAACGCGAATAGGGTTTAGGCAGCATTAACTATTTAGTAAAAAAAATGTTAATTTCAATACCAATATCCTCCTATTGACGGAATTTAATTTGCATATATGAAACAAGCTTTCTTGTTGAATTAAACATGCTAATATAGCTTCTCACCCTAGTTTCGTGCTGATGTAACAAATATTTAAAATTCTTGACATTTTTCTACATTGCATTTCTACAATATTAATTTTATTAGGTATATGCGAAACCCGTCCTATCCAACCTTAAACAGCTCAGCGTAACTGGTATGGTTGATGGCAAAGGACCAAGGCCGCTCAACACTGGACATCCAATTTCACGTCGCCCTTCATGATACTTAGAACCGGCACAGTTGGAGAGACACCATTAATAAGAAGCTATTCCAGCCGGAACTTCACGGCCCTCAGTAATGAGGAATACGATTCGAGGAGGAGGAGGAGTATTTTTTTTTTTACGGTGGGAAAAATCATACATTGACATCCCCGCCCTTGGGCGGAGCGGGAGATAGTGTCAGACTCTTACTGACTAAAAGACCCACCCCGTTCCTTCTAGCCTTCATACCGGGGCTCGAGCGCCCTTTCGGATAACCCTGGAGGAGGAGGAGGAAGCAAAACCCGAAACACGTGTCTAGCTAGTATTTTTTTTATGTAAAGAATCTAGGTATGTACAAAACACAACTGTATCATAAAACATCATGAAGTTATAAGCTGTTATGTCAGCAGAAATACATAGTCACCTACATACATACTGGGGGGTTGTTTTGCACTTGCACACAGCTCTTTGCTGGCGTCTTATGCCTGCTATGACCAGCTGTGACCTGGGGTGCTATTCTCTAAGAAAACAGCCTTGAGCACAGCGCTGGCCGCAGCGACGAGTCGAGAGCGCAGTACATTGAATTAACAATCCAATGTAAAGGGGCATTGGGTGTTAATCCAATGCACTTATTTGGATTTCGTCGCTGCGGCCAGCGCTGCGCTCAAGGCTGTTTTCTTAAAGAATAGCACCCCCTGTGTTGTACTTAGCGTCGGCGGTATCCAACTTGTGACCTTTTAAATATTTTTGTGAAAAAATATAACATGGTGTACAAACTATTGGGGTTTCTTTCAGTTACTGATTCTGAGCAAACTATATTCAGGTTTCACATATATACTAATAATACAACATTTGCATGAATTATAATCATATTTTATTTGCAAAAGCGTAGCGTTGGAAGGCCTCCTACTAAGTGGACCGACGACCAGGACCTGGTAAGAGTTGCGCGAATCCGATGGATGCGAGACGCATAGGACCGTTAATTGTGGTGACACTTGGGGGAGGCCTGTGTTCAGCAGTGGACATCTTTCGAAAAATACTCTATTTTGTGCAAAGGCACACAAAAGAGTACTCGCTCAGCTGACGTTATATTAAAGAAATTAATTTCGTACATGCGTAAATTAATACGATTTTTTTTTAAAAAAAGTACTTTATTTTTTAATTTTATCGTTACAAATCGATAATGTTTTTTGGTATATTCCCGACTCTATCCGTGGAGGATGTTCTTCCAGGAAGACATAAAAAAAACATCCTCCGCGATCACTGGGCTCTTGGCAAGGCTGAATGACGGCTGCCTGGCGGATATCATCGGATCGGCATGATGGTGGGTTGCGAGGTTGGAATGCTGGGTGACGTCACTGGACCGGTCGATGGCAACGTTCAAGTGCTTGGGCTGCGATCCGGTAGCCTTGATTCCAAGAAAGATAAACTAGACCAACAATTCGATCACTAAAGTTGTCAAGAAATAAAGGGCCGTTTGATTACCTAGCGGCTTGTCTGGTGTAGTGTAGCTACTAATAATAGGGTAGTATTTAAAAACGAGTGACTGTAAATTAAAATTTTAAGTGACAAAAATAATAATTTTGGGTTATAGAATTAATAAGTGAGCGACTGACTGCGAGTGACAAGAAATAAAAAAAAAACAGCGGCTTACAAACATCAATTTTGAAATTCAAAATGAGAAGCTTCATAATATTTGAGCGACCTAATATTTGTTTGAATGTCAACGTTACGACCTGCATTTTTTTCAATATTTGACAAATGATTTATTTAGGTATACTGAGCGGCATTTTATCTTAAATGAAGTGTTTCGAATGTCCTAAATATATCGAAGTACAGAGTATTGAACGTCCCAAATATTTATGTATTATGTATGGAAGAAAGTAATTTAATCATTCGGATCTTGCGAAAACTCATTCGAGTGACTTGGACATGGCGCTCTCAGCCGCGATTATTATTGTATTGTTTCTTTACGTTTCGAAAATCCTACAATGTAACTTGGAAGTACAGTTAATACAGTTACAGTTAGTTGTTGGTACAGTTGGTGGTTGGTGCAGTTGGTGGTAGTTGTTGTTTGTTCTAGTATTTTTCAAAATGTCAAATAAAAACAGGCCTTTTATTTGTTAACGAGTTTACTGTTGATATTCTCTGTGGCAAAGCTCTGTGGCAAGGCTAAAGGTGATGTCACTGGATTAGAATGGCGATCGACAGGAGTGCTGGGTGACGTCACTGGTTCGGCATGGTGGTCGATGGCAGCGTTGAAGTGCTTGAGCTGCGATAACTTGAACCCAGACGTAAACATCCGATAACCTCTTGACTCAAGAAGCATGGGAAACGTAAACAAGATTAGCGTTTCAACCACTAAATATAACATGTTCAGTTTTGAATTGACCTTTCTTAGATGGGTCGTTGTGATAGTAATATTAAGTCTCATATAAGTAATTAAGACAAATGAATTTAAAAATCAGCTTGTCAACGTAACTTCGCAAGTTAGATAAAATTTAGTAAGCTAATATAGTTCGGCCACAAAAGCAACAACACGCATAAGACGTGAATTTACTACAAGAGTCATTTTTGAGCGCCAAAGGTCACGAACTTCAAATATTCGCCTGTAGCGTGTACTTGGCTTTCAATTCTTCAAATGGGATATTTTTTCTTTTCAGCCAGTCTTAAATTTGACCCTTCTACTAGAGCAAGTGGAGCGACTATTTCGTGCCCAATGTGAAATTTTTTCACACAATTGTTTTAACTTCTCAGCTGCTTGCAGCGCTACTCTGTGGCCTTGTAGATGGCAGACATACATTTCGTTTTTGAGACTCAACGCTGATGCTTGCAGCACAAGGTGAATTCGCTTCGAGCGTCGCATTTCGTGGCCCTAAGCTTGTATCAAATTGACGCCTCAAGCGTGGTGTTATTTTCGTGGCCATGCTAAAACCATAAATGGTTTACGGAGGAATAAAAGAATACTCCAGGTGACCAGACTCACTTTGCCGTAACTTATACAGCGTCAAACCGGCGTCGGGCAACTACTTCTAACTCTGGCAATTTTGGCTGAACTCGACCTACTTAGCGCAGGCGTGCGACACACAATGTGCCAGTGTCTTTTTTTGAATACAAATGTTCTACAATAATAATAGTAGGTACCTACATTTTGTTATAAGTGGAGAAAGTTTATCATTGCGACCGAGGAGGAATTCGCCCGAGCCGTTGGCGAGGGTTTTATTAAGCCGAGTATAATAACAATTTTCTACGTGTATCAAACAACGTTTTGACGCGCAACTTGTAGGGGTTGCTTACCGCCAAGCTTGATACGATAATTGTGGCGGAGGCGTACTTATGCACTTTTCTGCACTGGTTCGAAAAATAGTAATTTGCGTACCTGAAAGCGGGCTTTCGAGTAAGTGTGTAAAAATATTTTTCTTTATTTATTTAACAGTTCATGTGCACACTTATAAAAGAAAAGAAGACAGAAACAGAAAAATAGGTACTGGTTCTTCTTTGCTACCTAGCTTTCTATGAGTACATGGTATTACGGGTAGCAGAGCGTGGTTGAATAAAACCATGTAAACATGAACAACTTTTGATAAAATTAGTATTTATTTTTGCTTTTACATTTCTCGTAAAAACACAACTTATCGTATATAAAGAACACACCGATTATTGACAGACACACTTTTTCTTATACAACCTCTTCTGAGACTTTCTCACCGAGATAGATCGGCGGCTTTACTCCCCTAATCGTGTATTACGTTAGATTGCATTGTCTTTGGCGGCTTGCGACTGCATGACGTGCAGTAATCAGGCACTTGTCACTTCGGTGATCCGCAAGGGGCGCGCCGCGCGACACATGTGAGAACTAAGTTTTATCTTTGTGATTTACCTAGAGCTGCTATTACCGATAAGGTTTAGCATGGTTTTATTCGAAAAATTAACAAAAGAAGACTTTTTGAATTTTATGGTGTTCACTAGAATCACTAGTTAGGGATATGGGCTTATAAATCATCATCATCATCATCACTGTTGGAAATAGGCCTCCCCCATGCGGGAATCCGATTGATGGGTGACGCTCAGGACCGGTCGTTGCAGCGACGCTTGGGGGAAGGGTTTATAAATAAAACAACCAAATTATCAGTAAGCAGGTACAGCCTAAGAGTGACGTTTACTCGTCTCCCGGAAATGATCAAGACTGCCATGACGTCAACTACTTGACTTGCCCCTACATTTCTTATCTCTAAAACAAAAGTGGCATTGCACTGAACTTGGTATTTCGTTGCCATTTTTTTTTGATAAAACTTTAACTTGTCAGTCTGACTACACAATCCACTTGTCATCTGATTGTCAAAGTCTTTGTTCCAACAGTTGATGTTCCCTATTAATTGATTCGCAACTTCTTATAGAGTAAATAAATACATTGAAAACTTTATGAATAAGTACTGAAAAATCACCTTTTTGGTATAGTGCCAGTACGATTAAATGTGTATACCACTAATCTCAAAGGTCTTTAAAATTGAAGAAGACTGATATGATCCCGTGGATTCATTAAGTTACACACGGGTAACAGGGTATCCCTTGCCCTATCCTTGGATGGAAACTTACTCAGAACTGGTTTTTTGCGAAAACTGTTATCAGAGGGATATCTACATTGATAGGAAAGTTATGAGTTCAAAATCATACAAATGGATTTTTTTGCATTAAAAATATTCACAGATGTGACTTGATTGGGCTTTTGAGTCTTTTGATCTTTTGATTGAGCTTTTGAGTTTATTTTATACAATTCTCATAATCCTGGGTAAAAAACTATCCTAATTTTTTTTTTTTAGGTTGGAAAATCATGTAATGTCATCTCTCACCCTTGGGCAGGGCGTGTCAAAGTCATACTGACTAAAAACCCACTCATGTTCCTTCTTTGCCATTGTTCCAGGGCCATGTGGATGTCTTTCGCATCAGCCATGGCCCCAGTCCAGCCCCAGCTTCGATCCTGCTGGGCCCCTGCGGTTGCTAACAACTCCTTGAGGCGGGCGTGAAAACTCTTTTGGTATTGTGCTTAATTTCTCTTATACTTCAGAATGTCGTTTAAGGGGTTCTGTCATCTTCTCTTTAGTCAGCCGTAGTACATATGGAGTGAGAGCCAGTGACTGCCAAACTTTCGTCATATGTACGTAGTAAGTATATACGACGTATTACACACCTTTGATATCTATCCATTACCTTGTGCACGCCACAATTATGGCGGCAAGACCCCTCTTTGAGGCGTGGCTGGAAAGACTTTACGGCGTCCTCACCTTCCGCATGACGCAGGTTCTCATCGGACATGGTAAGTTCGGGTGGTACCAGCACCGCATTCGTGCGGAAGTGACGCCCGGGTGTCATAATTGTGTAGAACGGTCGGAGGACACAGTGGAGCACACGGTAGAGGTGTGCCCCACTTGGGCAGAGCATCGCCGTGTCCTTAGGTGGCGATCGGCGGCGGCAATCTCTCGCGCCGGGCCTTGGCACAGGCCATGGTCCGGAGCGAGGAGGAGTGGCAGGCAGTCGCCTCCTACCGCGAAACAGTAATTCTAGCAAACGTGGAGGCCGACCGCATCAGACAACGGCGCTCACGCCCCTGCCGCCGCCGGGTCTCCGATCCGAGCGATGGGTAGCTCGCTGTCCGACCGTCTAGTCTGGTAACCGTCTGAACCGAGCCCAAGCCGTCGACAGCACGTACTGTTTCCGCGGGCTGCAAGGAGTTGTCAGCTACCGGAGGCTAGGCCCCGGTATGAAAAGAAACGAAGGAATGGGGTGGGTTTTAAAGTCAGTAAGATTCTGACACTATCTCCCACTCCACCCAAAGGCGGGGGTTGTCATTGGGATGATTTTTACCCACCGAATAAAAAACAGAATACCCATTACCTGGCAAAACCCTCTTAATTCATTATACCCCAAGCGAACGCCGGCGTTCGCGCACCTATTGTCTTTCTATTGTGTCTGTAATTTCCACGATTGAAAGGTACTGAAACTACATATTAGGGCATTGTTCCTACTTGTGTACGGACATGTACTGGCAAACTTTTATATAATGACGAAAATCTGGGCCATAGTTTCTTATCTTATGCTAATAAAGTGACTATTATATTATATTAGTGATAATACACGGATTATAATTAGAGTCGGCACCTATTAACAAAGTTCTTCAGGTCAGTATGTTACTTAATCAGTACCATCAGCTAAGTTAGCACCTTACAAAGTTGCCTCAAATTAAACCAGTCTTCAACCTTGACGTGTAAGTTATTTTGAGTATACTAATCACTCGGAGATACTTGAGTAGGTTACGATGGACCCTCTCACGTCTTCCAAAGGTCCAGAATCTAAGGATTCTGAAACAAAATAATTATTTAAAGATAGATTTAATCTTTTTCAATTAAAAATAC
Organism: Mythimna albipuncta; assembly: GCA_929112965.1. Taxonomy (NCBI): domain Eukaryota; kingdom Metazoa; phylum Arthropoda; class Insecta; order Lepidoptera; family Noctuidae; genus Mythimna; species Mythimna albipuncta. The sequence continues at coordinate 2,386,771 of OV815969.1, read as the reverse complement.
TAATAAAAATATCTTTGTTTTATAGGTATGTCTTATCTATCTCTGAGGGTTTTATTATTATTTATTTGTAATATGGTCGGCCACACGGGATTTTTCATTAGAAATCCCGGGAAGATCCATATCACCACCAAGACCTCGATGATAATACATGAATAACTCTACTTAATTCCGAACGCTGTCAAAGTCAAAGTACTTTATTTGCCAAAAACATGGTAATGAGGATGTTGAATACAATACATAAGTTCTACATGTTTCACCAATGATTGGTATACAAATATTAGGTAGTATAATAAAATTATGCCATTTAAATTATTTAACATTCCTGCTTATAAGAAGCACTATTATTCCTCCTTTCAAGCTCTGTTCCACCATAAAATCTGGAAGTCTGGAGTGTGCTTCCTCTTGACATCAAAGAAGCTGAAAGTAAATTTTCCTTCAAACGTAAAATTCGGAACTACTACTTCAAGTCCTCTTAACCTTAGTTCGGTCTTCGTCAGAATTGTTGTTAAGTTCTCTATTTTTCGTAGTATTAGCTTATTATTTTAGCATAAAAAATTTCATTTTTTTTTTTCGTTTGAAGTATCTGTTTATTAGTTTATTGTGCAAACCTACCACAGTGTTGTCTTTTTAACCCAATGGTTGACTAGGAGAGAATGCCTTATTGCATTAAGTCTATGTACCACTACTGTATATGAAGTTTATATGAATAAATAATTTGCACAGCTGCAGTAGATTCGAATAATCATGTGGCCTCAAGGACGGTTGATTATAACCCATATATTATGTAAGTATATCACTCATGAGTTCACGAACATATGCATATTAATGAACGGATACGATGACGTCACGCCACTGATATCAATTATTACGTTCACAATATTGTGATATGTCGCTTATCACCGTGGCATGGCCTGGATTGATAACCTATGTTTTGATGGACGAAAATCACGACGATTTTTTTTTAAATAATAGTTTTGTCACATCGGTATTTAATACTGACTCCCAAAAGTAAAGTTATTTTATACTTTTTTTTAATTATATTAACTAGTGCTTGGTTACGATCTCACCTGTTGATGAGCAGTGATGCAATCGTTGATGGTGAATCGCACTGGTTTATTTTGGATGAATTTTTATTTTGTATTTAAAGGTTTTATAATTTACATTTTTTATTTAGGGTAGCAAAACTAAACCTAAAAATAGTGTGCCAACCTACTAACTAAATGACTTTTAATTTATTGAACAACTTTTGATTTATAGTTTGTTATACTAATTATTGAATGACATTTGATTAACTTTTGATTTATACTTATTAAGTGACTTTTTTATGAAATAGCCGTTCACTAAAATCAGACGAACTGAGAGGGTTGTCTTGACGATTGTAATTATTATAATTCCGTTCCGGCAAGATTGATCGAAGACAATCTAGGTTCAGGTAAAAAAAAAAGAAATCATTTTTATTTAACACACAGAGTCACAGACACCAAACCTATGGGTTGACTTCCGAAAGGGAAACCCGTGGTTCTCAGAACGCAAGGGCACATAGGTGTGTGGTTATGTCAGTAAAAGTCTAACAAGCTCTCCCACTACGCACTAGAGCAGGAGAAGTGTTTTGGATGGTTACCCACCTTAAAATAAAGACACAAAACCTAGACGCAGACAAACCATCACATACAATGCGTTCATGAGAATAGGATCGCCCGCCATGTTGTGACGTCAAGATTTACAGTCAAATCGAGGAAAGACATTTTTAAACATTAATTAATTTACGAAAAATTTAATTTATTTATGAACTGTGAACGAAAAAAGTTAAATCAGAATTCAGTTCTTCGATTTGACTCATCTCTAAGTTCTTCAATTTTGCCAAAATTTCTTCGATTTGACAGTACGAAGAGACGTCAAAACGTAGGAATCGGTCCTATTCTCATTTGGAACGCGTAGTACACACATATATAGAACCATACATAACCGCACCACATAATCTAGATTAGCCTACTATTTCTACCAGCTCTGCTCAGGCTTACTAGTGCTTATAAATATACCGTTGTGGTACGTTTCAGTGACCTGAATTTTACAACAAAAACGTCAGTCCTGTTATTTTTATCTCTTTCACCGCAAGTACTGTTGCTTGTGGAATTTACTGAAAACTTATATTTTCAGTGAATTCTGTAACTAAAATGGAGGTAAGTACGTGAGCACCTGTGTAACACACATCACAATATAACTATACAGCCTTAAATTTTGATCGTTATCCCGTGGAGGGTCGATCCGGTACATGAAACACTATCGATTTGTAAAGATAAAATTAAAAAATAAAGTACCTTTTTTTTTCAAAACAAAAGACTAGGCAGGTACCTTCTTTTTTCAAAAGGTTTTGCCTTTGGTCTCGTCATCAAATGACCCCTCTCGCTAAATTAGATTACCAGATATAGCGCTGGCTTCTACCTCGGTCAGAGATTAAGCATTGCCATACAAAGTGACAATGCCGCCAGTCTTTTGGACACACACTTCCAGTCTACAGCGATGCTGAGTAGTTTTATAGTCTGTCTAATAAGTCAACCGACTTGGGAATTTTGTATAATATTAAATCATTTAAAAAATACTTATATTTGGTGCTTTTTATATGGTTCTTCTGTTAGTAAACAATGATCTCTATCTCTTAATCAACCTTGATTATTGAACCCATGTTGACTACATCAGATTTCATTAAATCCTAATAATTATCCAAGTCGTCAGACTCTATGACTTCATATTTAGCTAGCTCTTTAGTTAGTATATACATATATCTATTATTTTTAATTAGTTAAGTGTATTTTATAATTGATTTGTTTAATAATTGTCCAGCTAAATTGTTTTTGATTTAGGTACCAGCATTGTTTTTTTTAGCAACAGTTTTATCCATTGCCAAGTCCATTCGAGGACAAAATAAGGAAAATAAGTGGTTGTTTTCTGCAAAATTGGTGTTTGCGTACTTGCTTTATGACTAGTAGGTGTAACATTAAAATTTGTTTTAAACAAACCATTTACAAGCACTTTCGATTTGGCCACAGTAGGCGCCGGCTTGCAGACAGCGAGCAATGGGTAGATCGCCGTCTGACCGTCCGAACCGAGCCTAAGTCGTCGACGGCGCGTAGTGTTTCATGCGCGCCTCAAGGAGTTGTCAGCAACCGTAGGGGCCCAGCAGGGTTGAAGCCTACTGGAGCCATGGGTGATGCGAAAGAGACTCTCGAGGTCGTGGAACAATGGCAAAGAAGGATCGGGTTTATAGTAAAAGTCTGACACGTCCTCGCGCCCCACCCAAGGGCGGGAGATGTCATTTAGATTATTTTCTCACCTAATAAAAGCAGTTTCGATTTGTCAAAAAGTCAGAAAGATGAAAGCTAATTGCACATTCCAAACTGTCTACACTAGTCGAAATCTACCTTTATGAAGAAGAACGTGCAAGAAACTCCATGGACACTCCTAACTTATAAAATACCTATAGTACATAGGTACATAGATAAGATATTTGTTGCAATCAATATCTAACTACAGGTATTTACTACTACGTATAGGTATTGTGAATGAGTGACAATGAGTCGTGTTATCCGGTTATAGCAATAATATTATATCATATAAAAAAAATCCGTGTCAATTTAAATATTCTAATTTTATTTTTCATTCATTCTAAAAATCATCCAAAAACGTAGACGGGGGTTATCGACCTACTAACAAGGTTAACTAATTAGAAAACAAACATTTCGGTATGACCTGGCAGCTCTATATAAATACCAGACTGCGCTTGCGCAGGTCCCGCGCCTAATTTTAGTCAGTGCTTCATTCAGTATATCACTCACCGCGACCTAGTACGGTCGTGTCCATTTTATTCTCTTCCAGAAATCCGTTTTGAACCGTAAAAAGTGGATTCCTGAATTAAAATGTGTGAACTATAAGGATATAGTTAGTTTTTAGTGCTTTTTTGGTGTAATTTTGTAGTGAAAAGTGATATTTTTCTAGTTTAACTTTGAAATCATATGCTCATTGTTATGTGCAGTTGATCGTTTAAGTTTTAACCGCGTGTAGTGTGAGTAGACTTTCATTTTTACCTTCACTTTTTAGTCTAGTTACTTTTTTGGTTTGATCTAGCATTAGTTGTTTTTAGCAGCACATAGATTTAGTTTTGTCTTCATGGAAACAGCAGTTCAAGCAAAAATATTATTGTTTTTTTGACCACAGAGTTGATAACAACATATGGATTAGGCTGATGCAATTTATGAGCGAATTGTTACGGAAAACATTTTATAATACATTGACGTACAACCGATTTCTTAAAAAATAACACGTGTTTTTTAAATGCTTTGCCTTGTGCGTTCCATTTGATATTTGGTTTCAATAACAAACTACCTGAGTATTTCGTCTTCTCTGTCATATCTATTCAAAGGATGGCGATAAAAAATCCGTAGATATTAGCAATAACAAGGCCCAGTATAAAAATAAAACAAACTTAAAAAAAAATCAAACTACCTACTGCAAAATAACCCCAATTTCGGGTGATTCTGGTTTTGTTTCTTTGTTTCTGGACACGAACTTCGGAATTTATTTTAATTAAGTATTTTAATCCCAACGTAAGTACAAAGCGTTTTGGGAATACATTATCATACATTATGCGTACAGCTAAGGAGTGAAATTCCCTGCCGGGGTCTGTGTAACCTATGGGTCTTTAAGTCAAGAGTGAATAGATTGCTTCTAGGCAAGCGTGTTCCATCGTCGGCCACATCATCGCTTACCGTCAGGTGAGATAGTGGTCAAAGGCGGGCCTATCCATTATTTAAATAAAAAAAACCAATTTCAATAAGAGATTCTGGTTATGACCCATGTGTAGACTGTATGTTTATATGTCCGCAATTTTCTCCAGTATCAATGATACGATTTAAATAGGCTTTTTATATAAATGCACTAGGTCATCATGGGAATGGCGAAATGCCCATAACGGCTCAATCTATACCTAGGGTCAGTGGGTACCACAAGAGAATAAAAATTCATAGGGTACTTCCCGTTGACCCAAAATCTTGAAATTTAGCATAAGAGTCTGGCTTAGATCAAGGAATAAATCTGAAAACCCTTTTGTTGTAAAGTCACAAACTCCATTCGGGAATTGATGAATTAATTTATTTATAAAGATAAGTTTGTTCGCAACCTTCAATGCGCGAGTCCAACTCGCACTTGCCCAGTTTTTTTTTAGTGCTGGAATTAGAGGAATTTTATAAGTACAAGGTTTTAGGTTCCTGATTTATCTTTACAGAATGAAATGATATTCTCTCTCGCATAACCAGCCAGTATTTTCTTTTTTGGTGGGAAATCATCCAACCTTCTTCTCCCACTCTTGGGCGGAGCGTGAGAACGTGGCAGACTTTTACTGACTTCAGTCAGTCATACTCCGGTTCCTCCTTTGCCTTTGTTCCAAGGCTTCGACCCTGCTGGGCCTTAATGATTAGCTGTCATCTCCTTGAAGCGTGCGTGAAACATTGCGCGCCGTCGACATAACCTAAGAATATTTCATTTAATATTGCCCGATATATGAATATTGGTGGCATTATTGCCCGATATATGAATGTTGGTGGCAATATTATCGGCAATATTGCCACTTCGAGCAATATTGCCGGCAACGGCACATTTCTAAGGACGGTTACCAGACGCAAACGCATAGCTGTCGGTCAGTTATAATCATTTTTTCAGTTAGGTAGGTATTTCTATTGTCAAAATGTCAATACCAAGTATCGATATCGATCATAAAATTAACATACAATACAGCAATTAATTATAATATTAATAATATCTTCGGTCACGCGAATTTAGACCTTATTTTCTAAACAATATGCCCTTGTCATGTCAAAATGACAGATTTCTTATCTTGACTCATGAAATGTGGCTGAATGATGTAGGTTACTACGTTAACAGATACGGGGGTCAATGACCTAAAATATTAGATAAAATATTATCGTAATAAAATGCCTAAGGCAAGTCCACCTTTGTACAATGTTTATTACTAAGGTAGGCGCCAATCAAACTTGGAATAACAGTCATTGACCCACCTAGTCGAATAAAAAATGAAGATATCCGCAGGAAAACTAAGGTTGCTGACATAGCACAAAGAATTGCCAAACTTAAGTGGCAATGGGCAGGGCACATTGCTCGCAGAACAGATGACCGTTGGGGCCGAAAGGATTTGGAGTGGCGACCGCGTACCCGAAGACGCAGCGTTGGAAGGCCTCCTACAAGGTGGACCGATGACCTGGTGAAGGTAGCGGGAAACCGATAGATGCGGGACGCACAGGAAAGTTCGATGTGACGACGTTTGGGGGAGGCCTATGTCCAACAGTAGACGTGTATCGGCTGAAATGATGACCCTCCTATATTTGTTGACTTTCTAAGTCAAAGTCAAAGTCAAAGCATTTATTTCAAATAGACCATTCGCAGGCACTTTTGAATAGTCAAATGTCGGTCAGTTCAAGAAAAGTGAAGCTAAATTGCACGTCCCAAAGCGTAGGTCTCTATGGAGAAGAACGTGCAAGAAACTCCATGGACACTTTTAAATCATATTTTGTGTTACATATAATGCTTGGTTACATATTACTCGTTGCTTTTATCATGTGAGCACAATGTCGATAATGAAATAAAAACGTAAAATAATTAAAAGATAGAAACTGAATTAAGCCACTGGCAGCTAAGAGATGACCAGTCCCATCTGACGGCACCCGTTCACGAGCATGACGATTTCAAAAAGCTGTCTTGAATCGACATGTAGCGTGATCCTTTACATGATTTAGTAATAAAAAGCAGTTTATTGTTTTTTTTTTTCGATTTTTCATGATACAGTTATGAATTTTTTTACATAGATTCTTTACTTAAAAATACTAGACACGTGTTTCGGGTTTCAATGTTATATAAGTATAGCTGTATTATTTACTTCGTACTTACAATCACAAAATAGATAGTGACAGAAGTCTATCTACATACAAAGCAAGCTCGAGCAACGCACACAAAGACACCGCTCACGGACACGATATCTCGGAACGTTTCGGATCACTCGTCGAACAGTTCCGGCTCAAACGCTCATTAGTGTGCGTCCACCGTGCATAGGTATAAAAAGTGAATTAAATACATGAGATTGTCTTCTGTACCTATCTATTTTGTGGTACAATTATCCTGTACTTATATAATATCCTGCGTACGTAATTACCTAAGAACGAATTAGCTTAGAACGGTGAACGGTGGAAGTGAAACGAAGGTTTTGCATATGCCAAGGTTGTAAGATTATCTAGATTATGTCTAGATATAATAAACTATACGTGTTTAGTTAGGGCTGCGGAATTGTTCGGAGGAGTTATCTCGGCAGGTAGTTTTTTTTTTTGTTTTTTTGGTATAACAAAAAATAAATTATCTTAATTCAACACTGTGGTCTTTCTCTATATAAACAATAACTTTTTATTAATAAACTCTCACTACAAACAAAAAAGTTGATACGAGTTACAGGATACAAACAGATTTTTTAATAAATTGATAAGTTTGCAACTAACTGATATTCGACTGGCTAATTACTCTATTTCTCATCTATCAAACGAACAATAAGGGCATGAAATGGGCGTCTTTAGCCATCCCTAGTTTCCCTATTACTAAACCAGCTCTGAACATAACCTCCATTAATATTGAGGGTTTCTAAAGCAGTAAGGTTGCTGTATTGTATTGCCTGCATCGAATAAGTTCCATTCCATTCTATTCCATTCCAATCTAGTTAGTTCCGTTCCATTCCTTTCCATCCCATTCCAATCCAGTCCATTCCATAAAATCCTATTCCATCATATTCCAGGTATTCCATCGTATTCGAAGTAATAGAAAAATCCAACCCAAAATTGACACAAAAGAAGAAGTCTACCTAAACACTGTCGGTCCGTTAATGTAATCGACAACCTCAAATCCTAGCTAATGGTAATTACAAAGATGAGCAGTATTACCATGACGTTTATAGTAAGATTGTTTCATTCTTATTTTGGTGTGGGTAAGAGATGGTGCTAGACAACCTGAATAATAATAATAATAATAATAATACGTTTATTTAAGATAACCAGGATCCAATATGTTAGTAGTATAAAAAAACTTAAAACTAGTGTTAGTATTAATTTATTTATTTATTAATTGCTTAACTCATTGAATGCCGTAATTAAAGACACAATAGAAAGACAATTGCTTATGTTGAACTGTATAACTAACGAATAGCTCTTGTCTCTTACCCACACCGGAATAAGACCAAAATATCTACTTCGACGGTCACGGTAACCCAGGAGGCCAGGGTCCCAGCAATAGGCACATTATAGACTTATTAACCTTCAATACCGCACAGTAACAGAATCATCTGAATAATAAAGGCCCACTTAATCATAAAAAAGTACAAAAACAATGCTCCAACAAAACGAAGGCACAGAAAAAACAAGGTGAATTCGCTTAAATCGGCGCTTTATCAATATTTATGTAATGCCATGGATACCATCTAATTACATCAGTAATAGTCCAGTGTTCCGCTAGTGAGTACTGTGGCACAATGGTGTACCGTGTGGAATAGTTGGTGCGCTTCGGAAAAATGTGGTAAAGTTTATTTTTACGCTTAGCGACCACATCGCCCAGTACAGAAAAGAAAAACTTACAAACGACGTTAAGGCTAATTCAAACAATTGTTTGGCTTTATCGGACATTGGAGAAGAGAGGATTGCATTACAAATGACATTAACATAAGTTTTACTGAGTCCAGAAACATTCATTCTTGTATTTTCGTTCCGGACACACTCCATCTCATGTATTTAGATATATCTATGTAGGTATGTTTATCAGTTGTCTAGTAGGTACTCATAACACAAGCTCTGCATAGTTTTAGACTAGACAGCGTTGTGTGATTGTTGTGGAATAAAAAAAAAAAAGAAGAATTAAGTCAGGACAGTTAGAGATCTGGGTTTCAGGTCTGGGCCATCCTTTTTTTTAGTAGGTACCTGTATCAGCATCATTTCAGCCAAAACTATTCCAATGCTGGGCATAGGCCCGCCCCAAGTGTCACATGTCTCGTATTCATCAGGTCATCGGTCCTTGTGGGAAGCCTTCTAACTCTGCGTCTTCCGGTACGCGGGTGCTACTTCAAAACCAACTGGTTTTATCGACCAAAAATTCTGCGAGAAATGTAGCCTGCCTTCTACAACTTAATTTTAAAATTCTTCGGACCATATCGGTAGCCTTGGTGTTCCTGCTTTTTACTGATTCGATTGCGCAAGGAAATTTTAAGCATAGCCATCTACATGTGCCTATATGCCTTTTGCATAAGTATACAGTTTTGTCCTGAATTTTGCATTAAAATAAACAAACGGCAGAAGTATCAAATACGATAAAGTTAGCTCAAAAATTCAGTTACAGAACACTCCCAAACAAATCATCTGTATTTATCAGGACTGCATTAATGGCGTAATTACACTTGGTCTTTAGCATGTATTAGGGTGCACGGGTGCTCGAAAGACGTTACCTACTCGAATTCGGGCACCCGACGCATTAAAACATTGTCTTACTCACGTTCGGTTACTGGAACAACTCTGTACATTTACATTTAGTCGTTTGTCCGAAATCCATAGGCAAATTCAAATTCAAATTCAAAGCATATAGACCATTTACAGGCACTTTTGAATAGTCAAATGTCGGTCAGTCCAAGAAAAGTGAAGCTAAATTGCATTCGAATATGAGCTAACGATCAAGTTAGTGTAATTGAATCCTAAGTGTGGTGGCATTATTGTTTGATATTTGTGATAAAATACTTACTGACCTTAGAAACGATAATAAATCTGTCATGACCCTGATGCTGGACAAGCCATACTCTCAGCCAGGCTTAAAGTTGCCGAAAAAAATGTTAGGTTAGGAGGTGACTACAGAGATGACCAAAAGTATGAAAGTAGAAAACATCATGATGCATCAGACCCAATAAACAGGATTCTTTGCCGACAATAATGATGATGGAACAAATAAAGATTCGGCCAAGTAGTACCAAGGTTACGCAATTTGTTATTGGGTGGAGCATCAAATAATTTGTTCCTTCCGTTCAAGGTGGCGAGAGAGTGTATCAGACGCGATTCCATATTCTAATCGCAATGACACTGCATTACATTCCTTCATTTACGTAGACACGTAAACAATTCTTCAAACAAGTCTGAGAACTATTTGCACATTAACATGTTATTTCAATGATAAGACAGATTAAAAGGCAGTTTATTTTTGTAAGCTTTACTAACATTAAGGTTTCAAGAAAAAACTGAACTCATCATATTTCTATGGGAATTTCTGTTGGAGTCTTATGAAGTATCTACTCTAATTAGTATCTTTGCAATATTAGGTATAATAAACATATTACAAAACTGTTTCATCGTTGTTATTATGCGGATACATATTTATAATTTGTAACTCCAAAGAAAACTTGTAAGCTTCCTGCGGGACAGGCCTTGCCTAGTGCATGAAGTCTTCGGAAATTTATATTATGTTAATTAAATAATGAAAATCAAAATGTTATAGCAATACCTACACCCTGTAACCTCTTTTCATTAATAAATATTATTATTATTATTAGTCTGTGCTTCGTAAAAAATAAGGTCAATCAATGGATTCACAATTGATTGACGTATTTTTTTTAAAACTTCATCGTCGATCTTATTGTTTCACATTATGCCCTAGAAATTATTTTGCTGTGGCCTTATCCGAACTTAATTACGGTTGAAGCAGTGCCTTTTAATTCTTAAGTTGGAAAATCAAGAAATAATAAAAATAAATCCTCTTAATGGCATAGTCTACATTGCATTATGGCCTTATCTCATTTTAATTGCAATTGATGCAGTAGCTACCTTTTTATTTGAGTTAAGGAATCATCATATATGTAAAACTCTTTCCGCTTTAAGTGGAGCGGGAGGTACTATCAGACTTTTAATGACTAAACCCGCTCGTGTTCCATTGTAGCCTTCGTTTCAGGGATTCTCTTTCACATCACCCATGGCCACAGTAGGTTTCAACCCTGGTGGGCCCCTACGGTTTGCTGACATCGCCTTGAGGCGCGCGTGGAACAATAATCGCCGTTGACAACTTGGGCTCGGTCCGGACCGCGAGCTACCCATTGCTCGCCGTCCGCAAGCCCGCGCTTACCTTGCTGGAAAATGGGATCGGATTCCCGGTAGCTGGGTGTTCCTTGAGTTGCTCTATACATCTTCAGGGCTGCTTTAACTTGTTTGAACAAACCCGTAGACCTGGATCGATACAATGCCTATGCATCTTTCCATGCATCCCACACCACAAACAATTAACCACAGGCGTCGGTGTTCATTGCCTAGTCATTATCTTTTACACAATCTATCCATATTTACGCATCGTCGGTTACCATTATAATCATTATAGTCAAACCGCAACTCAGTCAGGCATAAGGAAACTAAGGGCTTCTTCACACGTACCAAAACCACCCACACCACGTCGCAACGACAAAATGCTGTCAAGCAGTGGTTACGTGTGAATAGTGTCGCTGCAGCTTTTTGTAGTTGCGTTGCGGTCGGCCACTAGTTCGCAGTGTCGCTGGTGGTTGCTATGTGGTCGGTATCTCACACATGGTCGATAGGTACGTGTGAATGGTCCTAATTATTTTCAATACGAAATATACGCCCGGCCACGTGGTGTGGTTTTGGTACGTATGAAGAAGCTCTTGAGACAAATCCGATACAAGGGTTATCAACCTGCAGATAAGTCTTCAGATTAATCTCGTACTAAACAAAAATATAAAGTACCTACCTATCACAATTTTTGTCAGGATCACAACGATAAAGCCGGATGATAAAATGCTTCAAACAGTTTATTCTCATAAAGACAAAAGATTCACTTATATGAGAATACAAGAATGTAATAAACTCTAAACTAGGTCACAGATATAAACCAATTCAAATTTATTTAGTTTTACACTGTTTAGTCACATATTTTCCTGCTAGTTGAAAATAATATCACGATTTTATTCTCAACTAGCAGGATGGTAATATAGTTATAGTAGGGGCGGCGAGATAGCCGTTGCGGCCGAAAGGTTCTGGAGTGGCGACTACGTACCGGAAAACGCAGTGTTAGAAGGCCTCCTACAAGGTGGACCGATGACCTTGTGAAGGTTGCGGGAGTCCGATGGATGCGGGACGCGCATGATCGTTCATTGTGGCGATGCTTGGGGAAGGCCTATATCCAACAGTGGACGTCTATCGGCTGAAATGATGATGATGATAAGGGGCAGCGAGATGGGGATTTTGCGGAATACTCGAGCGCGTCAGAAAAGCATATGGGGAGAAACCTAGTACCTTGTAATGTATTCCTATCACATACGGATCCATCATATGGTGGGGTTTGTTGAGGGCAGCCCGTCCCGGTAATATAATGATTGTCGGAAAAACTCGAGCGCGTCAGAGGATAAGGTTACATGCAGAAAAGTGTATATTTCAATAATCTGACAATTTGAGCGTGGCATAAGCAAATGGGCAAGTCATGAAGTTAGTTAAGTAAGGCTCCTGTTAATATTTTGTAGCAACGAGGAATTGTTTTACCATTGTATGCTAGGATAATTTGGTTAATAACGTGAAAATTTTACTTTATCGATGGTTAATGGATGGCCCCATTAAAACTGTCAAATTATAGGTTTTACGCAATTATGATAGGAATAGGAAATTCTTACACTCTCTTTCCCCACTAAAATAGAAACTTGTTATAGACTTTTTTTCGTTTTAGAAAATATTCACAATGCAATAGGCCCTCATAGCGCTTCAGTCACTGCTTTAGCATTCGTCCCTCCCCTACTATAGTGACAAGTTTCAACAGTACGATTTCACAGTCACTATCAATCACACTGTGATTTGACATTAGAGAATTAAAACCAAAAAAAAAAAGTGATAATGATTTTGATTTAAAAACCGCTGAAAGAGCAGCACGCAAGCAAGCACTAGTTTATAACAGATAAAAAAAAAAATATGTGAATTTTGCGCCTTTGTAGATAATATTCTTTTTTATCATAGTTTGTAGCTAGGGTTGTAACGGAGGCGGAGGCGGAGGTGAAATTGGATGTGAAAAAAATAGTAATTTATAATTTTTACAATAAACTGACAGCCTTATTATATTGTCCACTATAGGTACATACATACGGTATAGTTATAGCTATAGTAACTATAGTTTATTGTATAAACTATAAATTACAATGTTTTTCCACATCTAATATCAGCTTCGCCTCCACCTCCGTTAACCTCCGCATCCGCCTCCGTTACAACCCTAGTTTGTACATATCTTTGGCAGGTTAAGTAAGCTAGGTCGACAAAGACTGCGTTAATATATTTGTAACCTTTTCTCATAAGTTATAAAAATTAACAATCTAAATTATTCAAACAATTGTAAAAGCAGATATAAATAAGAATAATGGTATTATCTTGTTTGTGTAATGTCTCGAGTCTGTCTGCGTACATATAATCTGATTTGTATAATTTTACTACGTATTGTTGAGAGAGTTACTTTATGGCAGGCAGATATGATTAAAAACTATAGTTTTTAATGAAAATGATTTTTTTTATAACAAGCTTATATAGTGCAGTAAACTTGCATAATTAATACTCGTTAAGACAAATTATACGAGCCCAAACTCGATGGGGTTGTGTCGTTTAACTACCGACTTCCTGTGGCCACCTTCCGGTTCCATCATCAGATCAGCTTCATGTCATAATGTATTGTCATCTGATTTACACATGCATGCAAAACTATATGACCCAAAAAAAGGATCAAATTTAATTTGCAAGATTTGATTACAGACATAATTATTACAAATATTGGGGTAGATGAAACTAAATAAAAGCTTGTAAAATAGTTAGATTTTAACCAAAATTTCCTCTTTTATATTTTCAGAATATAACTACAGATCATCAGAAAATTCAAAAGATAAAGATCAAATTTTGCTACTTAAAGAATCAACGAGAGAGAAGAGTGATGACAAATTAAACAGAGAAAGTGGTATATTGAGGGAAACGTCAAGAACAATGACAGACAAAAGAAAATACAATGGAGAAGGAGATGCAGAGAGCGCAGAGAAACTGAATCCTGTACACGAACATAGTTTTGAAGATGCCTTCGAACATACAGGTAAAATAATAATAATCTCTATGTCTATGTAAGCAGCGGCTATTAGTAAGCTAGCTATTTATAATTGAATTAGTAATGATTTTGTTGTCAAGGTGAATCATAAACGCACGAATCTGTCATAGGTGTCACAATTTTGTCTATGTTTCTAAAAATATTATAATTATCTATGGTTCTCTACACAACAGAGAAACAGTAATCTATAATATAAAATGAAACGCTAAATGTGTTGCTAAGCGTTTATCTCGAGAACAGCTGAACCGATTTCTGTTGTGTTTGTTATTGTGAAGAGAATGTTGTTATGGAAAAAAACATGAAAATTAGGGTAGAGTAGGGTAGAGTAGGGTAAAGTAGGGTGGAGTAGGGTAGAGTAGGGTACAGTGGGATAGAGTAGGGTGGCGTAGGGTAGAGTAGGGTAGAGTAGGGTAGAGTAGGGTAGAGTAGGGTAGAGTAGGGTAGAGTAGGATAGAGTATGGTAGAGTAGGGCAGAGTAGGGTAGAGCGGGGTAGAGTAGGGTAGAGTAGAGTAGAGTTGGGTACTGAGGGCTTACCTTGACCTCTTATGGAAACGTTTAATTCCCAGCGAGTCAAATTCCTTTCAAAAGCCAGCCCACTTCTGAATCACTAAAAATCGTAGCATGACAGTTCTAAAATTGAACGACTTTTGTACAGAGGTAAACAATTACGCTTGAAGATCGCTTAATTTGACGTTACAGACGCTTTTAAAAGCCGGTCATCGCCTGCTATAACGAAGTCATAGTACAAAAATCTCGGTCAGTTTAACTTCTGGTTTGCTATAAGAGGTCATGGTTAGGTCCCAGTTCCATTTCCCATAGGGTTTACACATTTTCTTACATTAATTTTAATAACATGGTAATTTTGACCAGATACCGAACATATTCGCTACAACTTCGCAGAATCGGAATTCGTAGAAATGCATTTGGCTCGCGAACTAATTTTGTGGAACCAATCTTCACTTCAGAGGCTATCGCCCGAATTAAATCGGCAACAATGAAGCCGTATTTCAATATATATAAATGAATGTAGATATTAGAGCCGCTGAACAGTGTTAATGGATGACATAGTCGCGAAATATAGAGCGTGAAATTACTCCTTTATGTATTTATAATTTGCAGAATAAAGGTGTTTGTATATGTTTGAAAAACTGCAAAAATTAGAGGTTTTAAAATACCTTTAGAGACATTATAATACAATAATACAATACAATATAATATTCCACAACTATCACACAACGCCATCTAGTCCCAAGCTAAGCAGAGCTTGTGTTATGGGTACTAGACAACTGATAAACATACTTATATATTTCTAAATACATACATATATAGGTAAATTACACCCAGACACAGAACAAATGATCGTGCTCATCACACAAACATTTGTCCTGGCTGGGAATCGAACCCACGACCTCCGGCATAGCAGTCAGGGTCACTAACCACTAGACCAACAGGCCTGTCAACATTCAACATTCATTAAGTTCCCAAGAATTTAGGGAAATAGTGGATTTAATTCTTAATTATTTAATTCTTTATTGTACACCATGATAATTAATAACAAAATATGTGGATATCAGAGTTCACGTTTGTCTTTGGCATTCTTTTTTACTTTCTTCACTGCTACTCGCTTTTTGGCATACCTACTTAAAGCGAATGACCCATGGTAGCCTGTTATTTCAGACTTTTTTTATACACTGTCTTGTAGAACGGGCCCATTGTCTAATTACGAGTAGGTAGCTAACAAATATATTTGTATTAGTGTGGGCTGGTGGCAAATCAGTTATACCTGTGAAAGTTGAATCAAATTGGGTACAAGGATAGACCGTGTCCTAGAATATCTTATAGGGTAGTTTTTATCCCAGGATTATGTTCCCTGGCGATAATTTTCTAATTTCAAGCGAGTGAACCCGCTGGCATTAGCTAGTAACTAATATTAATTAGATGGTTACATATATGTAACAAAAATGTAAAATACACACATACAATAGCAAAGAAGAAAGAAGAAGAAGAAAAGTAGATGCGGTAGAATTTTTAGTTGTGCGCGCAGCACGCTAAGGGTAAGTTGCAAAATTTAATTATAACGATAACCAAACCATAACCAGCCGTGAAACGGCCGCTTATTGGTCAATTCGACGATTTGACAACTGTTAACGGTTTTATTATCGTTTTAGTTAAATGGTGCAACTCACCCTAAATGTACGAAACCGATGTAGATAACTTTTATACATACATTAAAATTGTGTGTAACTTAGGCTTTGTTTTATCGCAATCGGTTGACTATATCGAAAGATATATGAATTGAAAATGTTTAAGAAGTATTTCACACCTTGACAGTTGGGCGGTACGAGTTCACCGGGTCAGCTAGAATACTAATAAATACGACATATATCCTCCTTTCTTTCTTTCTCAATTAAGAAAGGAAAAAAAAATGTATTTTTTTCGTTTCTTTCACGTTCTTCTCCATAGAGATCTACGCTTTGGAACGTGCAATTTAGCTTCACTTTTTTTACTTGTAAAATTTCTAAATTATACCTTCATCTCCTCAGGCCATGGCAGACTAAACCACCTGGTGCTGTTCACCAGCGGGCTGATCATGCTGAACGTGTCCATGGAGTCGGTCGGCATGAGCTACGCCATCACGGCAGCCGAGTGCGAGCTGAAGCTCACTAGCAAGGACAAGGGGCTGGTTAATGCTGCTGCGTTTATTGGTAAGATATTACAGAACAGAAGAAGAAGAACCTTCCCTCACAAGAAGGTACAATGCGTTCCAAATAAGAATACTAATAGGAATCGAATTTTTCACCATGTATGACCTCAACATGTCGAAAAATTGTCAAATCAAAGAAATTTCTTCAATTCAACAACTATGACCCAATTGAGTAGGGAGAGCAAAACAAGATTTTTTTTTAAATTTGTTCGTTGTGGCGACACTTAGGGGAGGCCTATGTCCAACAGTGGACGTCTATCGGCTGAAATGATGATGAATCATTCATCATTTGCGAATCATAAACAAAAAACTGTTTAATTAAAATCCACTTCTTCAATTTCGACCATCTGTTTCACTGTGTGAAGTGTCTGAGTCACGAAACAGTTCCGTGGTCTGAGAAGTGGCAAATGGAAGAAGAAGACGAATTATTCCGGACTAACAATGAATATAAAAAAGAAATAGTTTTTTTTACTAATTATCACTTAAACAATATAGGTTTTTACTTCACCTAGCGAGCAATAACGTTTTTTTTTAATACCGGTATATGGTATATTCATAACTATTTTAGTAAAACGCGTAACTTCTTGATTGTTACTACAGTGAAAAAGCCATCTTATTGCTAGCTCGCACGCTTGACATTTTAACACGCCATGGTTTTACCAAAGCCAATTCATAACATAGTAAATTCATCATTGGTAATATCTAGTTAATGAAAACAATATTTATTACATAGATAAGTACCAATCTGCGATAAAACAGTTATTGTAGCGTTGTCTGGTACAAAAACTATCATTAATCACCACCTATATTGCTTAACCGGTTCAGAATTTCGGATATCATAGCCAAAGTACTATAGATACAAGTAGAATCGATTTTATATTGGATTTGAAGATTTATGAAATAGTAAATTGTATTAATTTGACAACCTTTTTAATGGAGCGCAGATTAAGTTGATCAACCTTTCGAATACCGTAATCAGAGATAAAATAGAAAGATTAAAGGGCGAACACCGGCGTTCGCTTGGGTTTTATTGAATGAAATCTCTTTTTAACTGACTTCGAAAAGGAGGTGGTTCTATGTTCGGCTGAATGTATATATTTTTTATTGGTCAAATCATAATATATTATTATCTTTCAAATATCTCATGGATAGACCCTAAGTGAAAGCTATGGGCCCGAACCGAGCATGTTACGGTGAACTTTTGCCAAAACTTTTAATGTTTTTTTTTTTTCAGCCTTTACTGTCCCGCTGCTGGGCAAAGGTTTCCCCTAAGTCCTTCTAGACATTCTTCTCTCGCGCAAGAGATTTTGATGATGTTTTGACAAAAAAAAAACATATCTACCTATTTACTGAAACAAGTTTCGTAAAATATTCGAGTAACTGACGGAATTACTGAAAACCGACAGAGCGTTCAAGCGTTATCTCTTCTTTTTTGCGTTTCCTCTTTATCAAACATTGCGTTAGATGAATTAATTAGCTTTTAATTAAACCATGCTTACGTTGTCGATAGACGAATCGGGAAGGGCCCTCTTAACTCTGACTGGCCTGTTGGTCTCGTGGTTAGTGGCTCTGACTGCTATGCCGGAGGTCGTGGGTTCGATTCCCACCCAGGACAAATGTTTGTGTGATGAGCATAATCATTTGTTCTGTGTCTGGGTGTAATTTATCTATAATATGTATGTATTTAGAAATATGTATGTTTATCAGTTGTCTAGTACCCATAACACAAGACAACAATTGTTTGTGTGGTGAGCACGATCATTTTGTTTTGTGTCTGGGTGTAATTTACTTATCTATAAAATGTATGTATTTAGAAATATATACAGGGTTATTGTAAAACACTAACAACCTTTCAGGACTATGATAAGAACATCAACAACAACAACTATGTTGTAAACAATGACTGAGAGTGGAATTCCTTGCCGGAGTCTGTTTCCTGATAGCTACAACCCCGAAACCTTGTAAGTCGAGAGTGAATAGGTTTCTTCTAAGTAAGTGCGTTCCATCGTCGAACGCATCGTCGTTTTACATCAGGTGAGATAGCGGTCAAGCGCGAACCTATCAAGAATAAAAAAAAGACAATTAAAATGATTATACATTAGCTTCATCAAATTTTCATACAAAAATAAAAATATTTAAATTGAACGTTCTAAATGTTATGAAGTTTATGCGAAGCAAGCGATAGTATAATAGCGGAGCGGAACGGAGATCCTGCGCTGGAGGCGTAAGTGGGTAGAGCAAAATACAGAGTTGAAATGTTTTAGATGAAACAATGAAATCTTGAAGATTTGTTTTTGGTACATACAATTATATGTATTATGATTTGTTGAACGTCAACAGAACACAAGTTGTCGTTTATGATGTTAGTAATAAGGTCCTGCAAAGTTGTTAGTGTTTTACAAATAATCCTGTATAAGTATGTTTATCAGTTGTCTAGTATTCATAACACAAGTTCTATTTAGCTTGAGACTGCTTGAGACGGCTTTGTGTGATACCTAGTTGTGGAAAAAAAAAATGTCTTCCAAAGCCTACCACCACTTCCAAAGCCGTCACAGACTAAGGCCGTATACAGAAACAAAGCTGGCAGCTTACGACGATCTAACAGCACTTATCGGTGCTGGTCCACTCAAGTAACAGCTACATAAAGCAAGTGGGGACTATTTTTAAATCAACTTTTTAACATATTTTTTTCTAAATCAACATGTCACCATCCATTTTTGACAAAACAATATGCGTATTGTACATAGTAAAATAAATAATTAAATGGCGGCGCCAGCCCTGACCTCCACGTTTTAAAGCTTGTCGGAACCTGTCGGCGCTTATCAGCGCTTATCGGTGCTGGTTTTGTGCATTGTATATAAACTTGAAGACATGGGACATTCACCACCACGCACTGGTCCCACGTGGTGGATTATGGCCCAGTCCCTTACCTAGAGAAGAGGCTTGAGCTGCGCAGATTACCCGCGCCAGCCGGTTCCGATAAACGCTGGTAGATCGAGCAGGCTTCCAGCTTTCTTTCTGCATACGGCCTAATATACGTTATTTCCTCCAGGTATAATCAGCACGTCCTTCCTCTGGGGCTATCTCGGTGACCGTATCGGTCGGCGCGCGGTGATGCTGCCAGCCATCCTGCTGTCTGCCGTCTTCTCCGTCATGTCCTCGTTCTCAACTAACGTGTGGATGCTGCTGGTCTTCAGGTTCTTTACGGGATGCTTGTGAGTATCTTCTTTACGGATTGATCTAGCTTTTTTCGAGTTAGGTGATCAGCAATTAACAAGAGACCACCAAAGATTCGGTTCCGGTTTTAGTCATGCAGTTTCGACCTAAAAAACTGGTTTCGACTGGAGTTTCAGTTTCGGACAAAAGGAGAGCAAAGGTACCTCGCTGTCAGATCGTCCGGTAACTGTCCGGACCGAGCCCAAGGCATCTACGGCGCGTAGTGTTCCACGCGCGCCTCAAGGAGATGCTTTCAGGGTCGAAGCCTACTGGATGGAAATGAACCCCAGGGCCCTGGGACAAGGGCAAAGAAGGAACCGGAGTAGGTTTTAGTCAGTAAAGTTTGAAAGGCGCTCTCGCTTCGCTTTAAGCGCAGGCCACACCGGCAGCTAGCGGGCGGGCGGGCTAGGCGAGCGAACATCGTTTCACCTCTTTACATACTTCGGTTCACACCGCGAGCTACCGACGAACCTAACGAGCTAAGCTAACGAAATATCCGACGATTCCAGCGAAGCTACTCGTTCACCTCGTGCGCTTCGCTAGCTTAGCTCGCCCGCCAGCCCGCTCGCCCGGTTCGTTCGCCCGTCCTCCCCGTTTCGAGTAGACTAATCGCTTCGCCCGCTTAGCCCGCTCCGCTCGTCGCTCGTCTTTCCGTAGTTTTCGGTGTGAACCCCATAGTTTAGTTCGCCAATATTTCGCTTAGTTTGTTTAGTTTCCTCCGTTCGCTTCGCCCGCCCGCCTAGCCCGCCCGCCCGCTAGCTGGCGGTGTGGCCTGCGCTTAAAGGTTGCAGATACCGCGTACCGGAAGATGCAGCGTTGGTAGACCTCCTAGAAGGTGGACCGATTTTTCAGGTGAAATAATTGACAATAACGATAAACGCGCCTTTACCTGTTTATTTACTAACATGTGGACTGACACGGCTCGTTAACGAACTGACAATGTCAAAAGTTGAACAGAAATAAAAAGATAATTTATTACCTACTGATTGGGTTAGTTCTGTCGTATAATTAACTAATAAACATTACTGTAATAAGTATTAGTTCGTAATTGAATAGGGTCACTGACATAAGTTTAACGTACGTATCGCAATAATCCATTATTATTTATGTGTGGTAATAAAATGATAAGCCCATGCTATTACTTTTTATTGCTGTTTCTTTTATAACGCGAACAATACTAGTCAGCGAACGATTTGTTATAGTTAATTTTAAATTAAAGCATGGGTATGTACCACGGATGTAATCGAAAGAAAGAAAGAAAAAACAAAGATACATTCAAAGAAAGAATGAAAAAACCAAAGAAAGATTCAAAGAAAGAAAGGAACATTCAAAGAAAGAAAGGAACATTCAAAGAAAGGATGAAAAATTCAAAGAAAGAAATTAAAAAAAGAAAACTTGTTTATTTGCAATCCAGCGTTCTAATAGAGGTGACCTTGGTGGTTGCTTTGACTACACTGATTTAATCCACGCGCCAAAACGTTCGCAAATCAGTTACTGCGGTCGAAATTGCGGTTGGAATAACGCGACCACCATCCAAGGACATTGAAGTTCATATCAAAATTGAGATTACATGTGTTGTCGACACGGATAGCAACAAGCAAGGTCACCTCTGTTGGGATGCTAGATTACATCCATGTGGTCCACGCTTTAAGGCGTATAGTCCCTTGTACATCTGGGCAGAAATAAATGCACACATACTCGTACTGCCGCCTACGCCCGCTTAAAGTCTCGCGGACCTTTAAAACCATTTTCTTTGCGAAATATTGATTGTTTTACATAATATGCTATATATATAACCAGTTTTATTTTTTGTGAAAACATATTTTTAAAGATCAAAGCTACTTATTTGAAAAGAGTGCGGAAAACAAGGGAAAACATAATATTAAGATGTTATTTTTTTATGAAAAAAATACATTTTGATAATATTGTACACGAATCAGCTAATAATATAATACAATAATATAATATGATATTCCACAACAATCACACAACGCCGTCTAGTCCCAAGCTAAGCAGAGCTTGTGTTATGGGTACTAGACAACTGATAAACATACTTATATATTTCTAAATACATACATATTATAGATAAATTACACCCAGACACAGAACAAATGATTATGCTCATCACACAAACATTTGTCCTGGGTGGGAATCGAACCCACGACCTCCGGCATAGCAGGGTCACTAACCACTAGACCAACAGGCCAGCTGCCTTGGATAAACTTACTCCAACAGTCTCTTGGTCTTCATAAACAATATTTTCCAGCTCCATTCACCAAGAAAAATAATAGACAATCTTTTCAATTCCAGAATATCAGCATCCAGTGCGACAGTGTACGCATACTTGGGAGAGATGCATGCCAACTCCAAGCGAGCTGCGGCTATTGCCTGGAGTTCTGCCTTCATCTCCTTCTCATTTATTATATTGCCAGGTTTGTACTGGTTCTTAGAGTTTCGGTCCTCTGTCGACAAAAATGGAACCCTTATAGAATCACTTTGCTGTCCGTTTGTAGTTTTGAACACATGTGCAAAACTAAAAACGGACAGCAAAGTGATTCGGTAGCCAGATCTGAATGTATCTCGTGATATGGCCAACTAATCGTGTATGAAATACTGTTCTCATCTTTGGGTTGGCTCTTCCAAATACCAGATTGATGTGTTGGAGTCGATTGAGAGGCTTGCCCAGAGAATCATCGGCCATAATGCATTTGTTGAGTTGAAGCTCCAAAGTCTTGAGCATCGCCGCCGAGTTGCTAGCCTGTCGGTTCTCTATCGTTTAAATTTTGGGGAATGTGCACTGGAATTCCGTCAAGTTGTTCCATCATCGGACCACTAGGCCTACGGTGTTGCACCACCAGTACACGGTAGACATTCCACCCAAACGTACAAAGCGTTTTGGGAACACACAGCCAAGGAGTGGAATTTCCTACCGGAGTCTGTATTTTCTGATAGCTACAGCTTAGGGGTCTTTAATTCAAGAGTGAATTGATTACTTCTAGGCAAGCATGCTCAATCGTCGGCCACATCAACGCTTACCATCAGGTGACATGGTGGTCAAACGCAAGCCTATCAATAATAAAAAAAATATTTAAAAAATCAGTCAGATTGTTTAAACATTAACGTTTGATGATACGTCAATAGGCTAGTTGCCGTAAAAAAATGTAATTAGTCCGTCCTTTAGATTATTCAAAAATAAGAGACACGTATTTATTTATCAGAAACAAAAAAAAAAAAAAAAAAAATCGTGAGGAAACCGGCATGTCCTAGAACCAAAAATTCGAAGACATGTGACATTCACCAACCCGCACTGGGTCCGCGTGGTGGAGTACGGCCACAGAAATTTTAATAATAAGGCAAATTATTAAAATTTCTGTGATTACGGCCCATTCCCTCTTCTAGAGACAGGGCCTGGGAATAAAAAAGGCTGGTGATGATGAGAATGATTTTTTCATTTGTAAATTAAACCAAAAATGACAAAGATATAGCCCATTAAAGTTACGTGTAACGTCACGCCGCGCCGCCGTGCTGCATTTTTTCGCACGGAGTGAAACTTTAATGGGCTATATCTTTGTTATTTTTTGTTTAATTGAAAAAAGAAAAAATACGTGTCTAATATTTTTTTATAATTTAAAATACGGACTAAGTAAAATGTAATTATTTTGATTCTGGAAACTACCTATTCTCGTTTGAACATTATCATTAATGTAGGATTTCTATGATAATAAAAGGTCTAAAGAAAGTAGGCCAAATGAGTATTGACATATCATCAAAGTAACGTTTAAAACGATCTAGCCAAGTTTTACTTAGCCTTATCATGAAGTGATCAATTTTTATGATCTGGCTACATTGTAAAACCCTTACGTAAATCTAACCCAAATAAAATATCGGTTAGTTTTGTTACACAGAGGCAAACAACTATTAAAATGAATTATGTAATTAGCGAACCTTATCTTTATTATAATTACTCCGGAGTTAACTTGAACTTACAGTTATCTCTCAGTCACTGTACGCTAAATTAACTATTATTTGGTACGTTAAAATAGGCTAAGATATCTAGCTAATATTTTAGAGCTTGACATTTTGTAAACATACAGTTTGGTAAAACTAAAATAATCAACACGTGTGATGCAAGATGTAAATGTTATTGAATTTCCCGAATTTGAGAGAAAAACATGCGTTTGAAGTTTTTATTAGTGAAAATCATCCAATGACTATTCCTGCGAGTATGAGACGTGTGGATACCCGGTGTGTGTTTCTACTCTGTACCCCTAGTCAAGTTTCTAATCTGCAATAGTTAACGCTTGTAGAATGTCAGCAAAAATACATAGTCACCGGGCCATCCGGTCGACAGAGAGATTATTGTATATACTTTTCCGGGATAAAAAGTACACAGTGTGGTGCCCAGGATATTAAAGAATAGTTATACCAAGTTTCATCGTAATCGAATCGGTAGTTTTTGCGTGATGCCTGAACAAACAGACAGACAGACAAAAAAATTTTTTAATCACATTTTTGGGTTTGGTGTCGGTCTCGTAACACCCCCCGACATTTATTTTTTTGGTATTTTCAATGTAGGTACAGAATTTTCACTTCTACAGATTTATTTTATGTATAGATATAGATAATGTTAAGAACACGGTAATATCAGTGCAGATACGCCAGTTTGTGAGATACGACAGTTAGCGGGGAGGGTGACGAGGAGTGGGTTTTAGTCAGTAAAAGTCTGACATGCCCTCCCGTTCTGACCTCGAGCGGGAGAAGATGAACATCGGATGATTTCCCAACTAACAAAAAAAAAAAAACGCTCAAACTAGTACGATCGAACCACATTTGGTTTGCTCCCGAACCAAATCAGTTCATCTGTAGAGTAGTCCGTAGTATTATTATTATTTAAGTCCATGTAGGGGTACGTTTCAATTCTCTTGCGTCGAACGCCTCGAGTTGACCACGCCCCCGATTCCTTTATTCTAACCAAGTAACTGAGCGTTGAGATGCCGTCGTTTGCTTTTAAAATGGTTACCCATTCGCCAGCGCAGAGCGCTAAGGGCCTTGACTACCCTGTCCTCTTTTCTGGATAATCCTTCTTCCCCTTCTTATCTGACATCAGAACTTCAATTTCTTTGCTCTGGGCACAATAAAAATCTTCGGTCTACTAATAATCGTCTTCTACGCACACCGCTCTGGGCTTATCCACTCTTCCTTTTCGTCCAGGCGATATCTCTTTGGAATGCGCTCCCTCTGAATATCAGGATGGCAACAAGCCGATTTTCTTTTAAGGTGAAGGCACGTGAGCATATTCGCAAGATGTTGGTAGAATCATCACCGCGCTAATGTGTTGGATTTGTTTTTTCACTACAGTATTGTTTATTTATATGTATGTATCTAAGTATGTATTTAATATTGTATATATTTGTTTCTCTTCTGTTTTGCTTATATATTAAGTTGCACCTGCCATGTTATGTTTCTGCACCACCCTAAGGTCGACTGGCAGATAATGCCTAAGGCATTAAGTCCGCCTTTGTACAGTTTTTGTGCATAAAGTTTTAAATAAATAAATAAACAAAGAAATTGCGAGGCGAGGCCAATTCAAGGCTTCGAGAATACGATCGTAACTAGGATAAGGGAGCATAGAAACCATTATAACCTCAAATCTCTATTCCAGGTCTGGCCTGGCTAATAATCCCAGGAAAATGGTCCTTCAATTTTCTTTACATGGAGATCGTACCCTGGAGAGCCTTCGTCTGGCTGTGGTGCGCCCCAGGCTTGGCTGCCGCAGCCATCCTGCTGTTCCTGCCAGAAAGCCCCCGGTACCTGCTAGCTGCTAAGGGTCCTGAAGCAGCTCTGCCAGTTCTAGCCACGATGTATGCCTGGAATAATCGGAGAAGTCCTGAGGATTATCCTGTAAGTAGCTTTTGGATGAATGAGGATCAGTAGACGCAGCGTTTGAAGGACTGTCACAAGGTGGACCGTTGTCCTGGTGAAGTACGCGGGAACCCGATGGATGTGAGATGCATACGACCAGTCGTTGTAACGCCATTTGGAGAAGGGAAAGAAGCATACGTTCAGCAGTGGACTGCTTTCTACCTCAATGATAATGATCTTTTTGATGCACCATCATTTTATTTGTCCATCATAGGTAAGGTATTCCTACAATCTTCATAACTTTTACGTTCAAAGAGAGTGTCATCGGGAAAAAACATGAATTTAGAAACCTGTAGTCGATTGCACAAATTTTTTGGGCCAATGAACAACACGCTATTGCGCGTTACTGACTACATTAACTGACTGACATATTACGTACAGCTAACACTAGAGGTCCTAACTGTAGCGTGAAATTTTGCATAAGGTTTTCTTTTATGACATGGGCGAGTACCTAATAAGAGAGGATTTTCCTAAACTTACCCCCTGCGAAGGTGAATCGGGGTCGAAAGTTTATATGGAGAATCTACTTTCACAACAACGAAGCCGCTGGGCCTGCTGATAGAAGCTAGTACAATTATATTGATAAACTAGCTTTTGCCCGCGGCTTCGCTCGCGCACATAAAATATAGCCTATGTCACTCAGGAATAAAGCAGCTTTCTATCGGTGATAAAATTTTAGCAATCGGACCGAATCGGGATAAAAAATAAACTTTACCTCTTTATTATATTAGTGTAGATAAAATAAAAATAAATATCCAATATAGAGTAGATTTTTGTTTACTTTCTACGTAGAGTGATCCATCTATAATAATAAATTTGTAGAAGTTTTTAGTTGTGCACGCATCACGTAAAATATACGAAGTCGATGTAGATAACTTTTATACATAAAAAATTTGTGTAACTCGATATATTACTTAGGTTTTGTTTCATTGCAATCGGTTGACTATATCGAAAGATATACTACATTCATTGACTATTCTTCCTCCTCGAGTCGTATTCCTCATTACTAAGGGTCGTGAAGTTCCCGCTGGATTAGCTTCCTAATGATGGAATCTCGCCATCTGTGACGGTTCTTAGCGTCATGAAGTGCATTGCGTCATTGGCTGTTAGGCGGAACAAAGTTCACCGGGTCGGGTAGTCTTTAATAGATATAAGCATCAAAGATAAATACTGCAAATCGATTAGATTCGTAAAAGATTACCCGCTCAGTACCTACATACATGAGCAGTTCCGGTTGAAACTAGATACGAATGAATAGTGCAGTATTTGTTATGATAAGAAACGCCAGAGCTCACGATGTTATCTTTTGATACTAGATAAAACTTAATAGTCATGTTGATTTATAGCAGCGTTAAATAAATAGGGAAGGAACCGTGGATGACAGTTGCTTAGAACAATTAGCCTCATCAGAAGGTTTACAGTCACCAAAAGGGCAACGGAAAGGGCTATGCTCGGATTTTCTTGGCGAGATCACACCAGGAATGCAGATAACCGCAGGAGAACCAAGGTTACCGACATAGCTTGAAAAATCCACAAACATAAGTGGCAGTGGACCGAGCACATTGCTCATAGAACGGATGGGCGATGGGGCCTAAAGGTTCTATAGAAGAAGGGCCGTTGGAAGTCCTACCACAAAGTGGACCGATGACCTGGTAAGAGTCGTGAAAATGCGACGGATGAGAGACGCACAGGAGCGGTCGTTGTGGAGACACTGGGGGAAGCTTATGTTCAGCCGTGGACGTTTCTTGAGTAGGCACTTCACCATCAACGATTGCATCACTGCTTACCATCAGGTGGGATAACAATCAAGCGCTAATCGACCTTTCTTATATCTTTGGTGCCGCCTCGTTCGTTTACATCGAAGGACTGGAACAATTTTACCTGCTGCAGTCTTAACTTCCGATTATAATTTAGGCGTCATCAAGGTTGGTGTTGTTAATAAACTATAGTGCGCTTCACAATCAACGATTGCATCACTGCTTACCATCAGGTGGGATCACAATCCAACACTAATTTAAATCATTAAAAAAATATTGTGGACAATGATAGAGTTCTATTTCCAGCAGTAAACTGAAGGTTGGTGATGATAATCTGATATTGGACTTTCTTCCCCAGGTGCAAAAACTAGTAACAGGCAGTGAAGAGGTCAAGGCTGGAGGCTTCGCTGGTGCAGTCAAGAACGTGGGGCTGATGTTCAAGGTGCCTCTCCTCAGATGTGTGTTCATTTCACACATATCGATGTTTGCGGTATTCATGGTGTAAGTGCCTTAATGGATAATTTATTAACTGCTTTATAAATTCTTAGTAATAACTAATTAATATATATTTTTGTATATTTTACGCTAGTTATAAACACTTTTTTAATTTTCCAGGTCGAGCGGCCTCTACGTTTGGGTTCCAGATATACTGAACAGTATTTTAAGAAGCAATACAAATCGCAGTATCACGATATGTCAGATCATACATGATAAATTCGTTAATGCAAGCGTAAGTACTTTTTTTGCCTGTGGCAAGTCCAGATAATCAAATCTACTAGCTATAGTTTATAAGAATTGATAGGCTTAGGCTTGACTATTGTCTCATGTGATGGAAAGCAACGTAAATGGTCGATGGAGCACGCTTGCCTAGAAGTAACCTGTTCGTTCTTGATTTAAAGACTAGACTTTGCTAGGATGTAGCTTTAAGGAAACACAAACTCCGCTATGGAATTCTCCTTAGCAGTATGCACAATGAATCTATTCTCAAAACATTTTGTGTTATGTCCCATCTACCACTATTATACCTACCTACCCGTAGGTTTACTTAATGCAAAACATAATAGTTATTTATAAGTACCTATGTAAATATGATATTGTCTATGGTCATCCATAGACTACAAAATAAAATCCTGATCCAACAAAATTTTCGAATACCAACCTACATTTTTATCGAAAAAATTATAGCTCATAAAGCTACCATCAAAATCTTTCATTCTTCTTACAGATGCTGTCTTCTGATGAAGCAGTGTGCGAGTCAGAGGTGTCAGTGGCGGTGTTCCCCATATCCATGTCCATGGGGGCCGTATTCGCGCTCACGTACTTAGCCATAGGCTTCTTCATCAACAAAATTGGCAAGAAGACGTTATACTGTAAGTTTCTCCTTATAAAGACTTCATAGACTTTTAAATCTGCAGATGTCTTTGAGGGCATGGGTCTTAGAATCTTTATTATTTAGTCATTCGACTCGCAAGGAAAGAAATAGGGTCAAAATAATTACATTTTATTTAGTCCATATTTTAGATTAAAAAAAAAAATTGGACTCGTTTTTTTCTTTTTTCGATTAAACAAAAAATAACAAAGACATAGCCCATTAAAGTTACGTGTGACGACACTCCGTGCGGAAAAATGAAGCACGGCGTGACGTTACACGTAACTTTAATGGGCTATAACTTTGTCACTTTTGGTTTAATTTACAAATAAAAAAATACGTGTCCCTTATTTTTGAAAAATCTAAACGACGGACTAATTACATTTTTTACGGCAACTAGTCCATATAATTTTTTTTTAATAGGCTTGCCCTTGATCACTATCTCACCGGATGGGAAGCACCGATGTGGCTGACGATGGAGCACGCTTGCCTAGAAATACCCTATTCACTCTTGACTTAGATATTTACAACCCCCATAGGTTGTAAATATCAGGAAACAAAGACTTCGGCAGGGAATTCTACTCTTTGGCTGTACCTACGCACAAAGAATATGATTGCCCTAAAAGTTTTGGGTGTATGGTAGGATGTTCACCATGTACCGTTGGTGCAACGCCGTATGTCTGGTGGTCCGACGATGGAACGAGCTGGGCGGAAATTATTTTTGCAATTCGGGTGCATATTCCTTGAAATGTAAACGATAAAAGAAACGACAGGCTGGCAACTTAGGTCGCTAGCAAAATATCAACACGTTTCATGAGGTCTTTTGATGGCGTAGGATCTGCAAACACTTTGCAGATATTGCATTAACAGTGAACTTATAATAATTATTCACCGCTGAATAATCGTTTTAATACCGTGAATGGTCGATCCGGTACATGAAACACTATCGATTTGTAAAGATAAAATTGAAAAATAAAGTTAATAGTCGGCGTTGCGTACAAACTACCTACAGGTCATTGAACTCAATGACCTGTAGGTAGTTTGCAACTTAAAGAAATTAATTTCGTACATACGTAAATTAATACGAGTTTTAAAAAAAAGTTACTTTATTTTTCAATTTAATCTTTACAATTCGATAGTGTTTCATGTACTGGATCGACCCTCCACAGGATTAAAACGATTAAAATTTAACGGCGTATTCTTTGTATGCGTCCAAACTGTTTCAAGGCATTTTATCTTCATCCACGGTAAAGCACCTATCACGTCCTAGACCCAAAATTTCGAAGACATGTGACATCCACCAACCCGCAGGGCCCGCGTGGTGGATTACGGCCCATTGCCTCTCCTACATAGCAGGCCTGAGTCCCAGCAGTGGGAACGTTATAAGGCTGATAATGGACCCTTTTCTCTTCCAGGTGGTATAATGTTTATCTGCGGCATCGCGACAGTTGGCGCCGCCTTCGTCCCTGAGGGTATCGCAGCGACCGTGTTGCTCATAATATGCTTATGTTCAGGCTGTGCTGCTTCTATTTTGGCAGCCATTGCTGTTGATGTGTTCCCGACGCAATTGAGGTAAGTAGACTGATGGGCAAGCATTTGGGTCTCCATTTCCAGGAATCAGGAGTGGAATAAATAGCACGTTTCACGCGACTCTGTTCACGAGAAACGTTTTCATGAAAACGAACACCTTTTAAACCTTGTTTAGAATTTAGTTCAAGCAATAGGATAACAGTCTTTTAGTTATAATTTGTGCCAAGTTTTAAGTCTATTAATTAAAGATATAAGATTCTTAACTACAACCTTTAACATCCCGTAAATAGTTTTATAGCGGTCGTTCTTTCGTATTTTCTGTGTTTAAACAGAAAAGTAGAAAGAGGTTGGAAAGGAAATAAATAAAGTGCGTTGGGGTAAGATCGGCATTGGGGTAAGAACGTATAAATATAAATTATACCACTTGTTTAGCTTTATTTATTTATTTATTTAAAGCTTTATGCACAAAAAACTGTACAAAGGCGGACTTAATGCCTTAGGCATTATCTGCCAGTCGACAGTCTGACAGTCGTCTTTATTTTTAATGCTAGTCATAATGTATGCCGCGTCATTATGTTCCACCTTGCCCAGCAAGGTGGCTGGCATTAAAAATAAAGATAATTACGTGGTATATTGATTTATACTTCTTATCCCAATGCCGATCTTACCCCAACCTACCTTACACTCCGTTTTTTACTACAACGACTGTCGCCGCTTGTCTCACACCCTTTAACTCCACTACAGGCAATAAACCAATACGAAGGCGCATTACGCATCTAACAAACCACGCACACTTAGATCGCAAGTTTGCTATTGGTAATTGAACTATGAGCATTGCCCTACTTTATGGCACGCCTTCCCCGCCCATAATAGAAACCTTCTTTATTTAATTTGTAACTACTTGACAAATATATTTGCCCAAAAAATAAATCTTTGCGTAGAAACTTAATTCTCTCTTTTCAACCCCTTAGAAAGTGAATTTTCAAAAATCCCTTTTCTATGGTGGGAAAAATCATCCACTGACAACCTCCGCTCTTGGGCGGAGCGGGAGATAGTGTCAGACTCTTACTGACTAAAAGCCCACCCCGTTCCTTCTAGCCTTCATACCGGGGCTCGAGTTCCCTTTCGGATAACCCTGGCCCCAGTAGGCTTCGACCCCTGCTTAGTGCTCGCCCACATTATAAAAGGAGGCTGGCTGTAGGTACGTTCATATGTCAGTCAGTCAGGTTCTCCTTTTTATAAAATATAGGTACTTAGATATTGAAAATAATGTCTTACAAATTTAAAAAAAAATTGCTTGATTTAAAAATAAAACAAGAAAATATATTACTGACTTAAGTATACTACTAAACTAAAATTAAAACGTATCCCTAATATAAAAAAAAAACTTAAACAACTACAAAATAAAATTATATATGTACCTATTGTAACAATAAAAAACTGCAAAAAGCCAACGACACGCGGTGTTCCCAGGCGGTCACCCATCCAAGTACTGACCGCGCCCGATGTTGCTTAACTTCGGTGATCGGACGAGAACCGGTGTATTCAACGTAGTATGGACGTTGGCGAATGAAGGGCTTAAATTATCAATGTCTATAAACAACAAATGACGTCATTTCAAAACTTTATCCAAGCAAGTTTCTCCTTTATTATTAGGGACATGAGTACTTCTTTCGTAAAGCATAGAAAGGTTCTGGAACCACGGAACCACTAACATTAATTTATTATTATTCTAGGGCTATGGCGATGTGCGTGATGTACATGGTGGGACGAACGGGTGCGGCGGTCGGGTCCAACTTCCTCGGAGCCACGCTGGACCTGCACTGTCACGAGGCTTTTACCGTTTTTGGAGTTTTTACTGCTGGTGAGAACTACATGTACTACTATCATTGAGTTTAAATGTATATATTTGCCGGATTACTTTTAATAAAATATTTATAAAATAATGCCCCAGTTTCTGGCCCGTAGGTATATTATCGCAAAATTTATGAGATTTCAAAGCTTCTATTAATAGAAGCTCCTCCTCATTTCTTTCTTTCCTTTTTCCTACTTTATCATCATTTCAGCCGAAAGACGTCCACTGTTGGACATAGGCCTCCCCAAGTGTCGCTACAATGAATCCTACTTATTTATTTTTGCTTTCCTACAAACTTATTTTTTATCAGCATATATGTAGTATAATAAGCGCAAGCTTCGGGCAAGCAGTTAAAATATGTTTTTCACGTTTCAGGTTCAACCATCCTCATGGTCTTTTGGCCAAATCCTCAGAAAGTAAGAGAAGAATTGGAAGATAAAGGCTTCACATACTAAATTCTAGTAGGGAGTCATAGAAAACACTCACAATTGTTCCAAAAAGAGACTGAACAGTTTATGCATTTGTAATATTTTATGAAGCATTTAGATTACTATTTTATTATTGTAGAATTAATTAAAAGAATGTTAAAAAAAACAAAGTTGTTTTATTTGAGTACAGCGCCATCTGTGGACGTCTTAAAAAACTAAGAACAGTAAAGTTTGCTGTAGCGCTGCTTTTGCCTACTGCAGTTTTCAAAGTATACAATAGATGGCGCAACCTGTAGTAGTAAGAAAAAAAATTGGGCTGTGGACTCCATTCTGCGGGGCGTTTGAACTATCAAGAGAATTAGCAAACTGAAGTACGTGAAAGCACAAAATAAAAGTTCAAGTCCGTTGAGCGAATAGGTACCTACAAGGTTTTTTTGCGGTTTACCTACAACATGGCAAGATGGACATAAAACCCTATGAACTCAGCCATTTCAGCCTTTTCTTATAAGTCCATCTTCATTACCTTTCAGTCCTTTGACAAACATGAGCGGTCCATGGCCACTTCAGCTTGCTAATTCAGTTCCTACCAGTGACACCGGTTTTTTTCCGAATAACCTCATTTTGGACCATTTTTTATACCTTCATAATAATTACCACCTTCCCAGAGCCGATTACAAGTATCAAAATCAAAGGGTGACAAAAGGGTGAAGTGACAAATGTAGCATCATTATTTACCGATTTAGATAATGTCTATCCGTTAGTCGTTCATCACAATCGGCGCCTGCGCAACCCGTTGACACGTTTTTGTCAACCCTTGTTAAGGGTTGCCTGCACAAAAAAAAAATGTTAAGTAGAGCAACACCTTGATACATTCCTTCATGGTGATGAGGTCTGCGAAATAAACGTGACCTATAGTACCTAATATAGAACTGGATTGAATTCCTCAATCTCCTATGAGTCCCCAAGCATTTAAATAGGTTTATATACGGATAAATAGAAAAGGTTGCTTATTTACGAAATTTACAAACTACTTTATGAAGAATTTCTTATTTACATTCTTAGATACATAACCAATAAATAAACCCTCAAAATTTTAATAATCTACGTGGAATTTTAATAATATTAGTGTTCAACTAAATGACGCGCGAACGCCCGCGTTCGCAAGAACGCCGGCGTTCGCTTGGGGTTTGAGGCTCTCATAACACCAATCTGCAAACTAAATTGTTGTGTAATCATGAGCTCGTTACTAGTCCTAAGTTGAGTTACACACATATTTACAAATGCCTGCACTGCCTATACATGTTCATTCAAATCTCTCTGATTCATTCCTCAAAAGATCATCTCAGATAATAATCAGAACAGTACTCATGTTGACCATAGAAATATAAAAAACAGCTTGGCAATCACATGCGTCAAGCATTTGCTGGGCGTCGTATTTATTTTAAGCAAGTATTACCTTTTGCAAAATAAATATCATTTATCAAAGCCTTCTTCACATACAGCCAAGAAACAATCATTGCAGCATTGCCTGAGGCAAAACCAGGGTCTATACTTCCTCATTAGTCAAAACCCTTGCTTGGAGCATGGGTTAGATTCTTTAGTGTAAGAGCAACGCTCCTATAATTCTGTGCAAATAAACCCTACCCGAGATACTTATACATATTTCTATATAACCGCTTTATAAGAGTTTTTTGACGCCATATTTTAGATAGTGTATTTTAGCGTAGGGTTTTATTATTTATTTATTTTGTTTTTTACTGTAATTATAGTAATTAAGTTGTTTATAAGTTATAAAGTCTATTTGATAGTAGAGATAAACTTAAAAGTAATGAAAAAAAAAATCTTTACTAATATTATAAAACCGCTTTTACGTGATTATGATGTTATTACACACCTTTCTCTAGATATTTTGGATACAGATACACCCCTACTTTTTAATTAGTACACAAAAAAATGGGGCTCTATCTGTACCCGTTACTGATCATATTTTTGTAGTCAAAAGTAGAAAAAACCGAAATCCTAAAATTGACCACGAACACGTAAATTTATCATAGAATCAATCTTACATAACAATTGCTAGTAGAAAACACTGCTCGCAGTGTTTTTCCTTAATAATTGTCACTTATTCATTCATTAATCAATAGACTGCACAATATTTCCATTAATTGAGTGACATTTTGGGACATAAACCAACGCTAATAACTTTGCTGTTTATGTATATTATTTAATGAGATTTTACTTATAAAATAACAAGGGTTTTTCTAATAAGCCTTTTAAGTATGTGTACTAATTAAAAATTTGTGGTGTATATTTATCGAGATTCTGAATGACGAAAATTTATACCAAAAACTGTTAAGGTTTTTATAAAATCGTGTATTTTCTAGAAATAAGGAATTACCAAATACCAACAGAGCGATCGGGCGTTTTCTTTTTTTTTACGTTGCCTCTTTTTACCAAGCGTTGGACTTTGTTGGATGAAGACGAACTTTAAAACCAAGTTCACGTACATAATATAATATACGACACGGGACGTACTTTCTTGATGATAAGGCTGGTAGACAGCTGTTTCAGGAAGAGAAAATTAAGTACAATTACTTGGCTAGACATTGTTATAGCTGCAGCCCTGCAGGATTGTTCTAAAGAGTAACTACGGACCCTAGAAGACAAGGTCAATTGAAAGAACATAGGTGGGTTGTAATCGGAAAGAGTCTGATATTTACTTTCGCTCTACCCAAAGCTGGAAAAGTTATTTGAACCACCTTAAAGAAAACTTCTTGCAACACATTTAATTTTCTTCTCATTGAATATAACTGACATGATTGTCTCTCTGGTGGATCTTTTTGCAAATATTTAAGATGTTTTAATATCAATTAAAAATATTAACTTACGTGTTTGACGCCAATTTAATTAAGCTGTCGCCTCGTCATTTATACCGCGTACATCTAAGGACTGAGGCTGAGGTTTTTCCGTCCGAGTATAATTTAGTTGTTTTCAAGATTAGAGTGAATAGTACAAGCATCTAGACTTTATTTATTTAAAAGCAGTAGATTTTAGCGGAAACCTAACTACCAACCCCCAATCCTTATTAAAGATCGGGGCGAAATTCCGACCCGAGTCCGATTCCCAAACATACTACCTGAGAATCCTGTGATCCAAACTTTTTCGTCAGTAATTCGTCCATTTTTTTCTAACAGTGATACTTTGGCTATTATTTTGTCATAAAATACTCTATCAAAACATTTTTTGGGGTACGAGACGGATTCTGATGATTGGACTCGTTTTTTTTGTAGAAATAGCAAGCCGACACGGTTTTTTTTTTGTGTGTAGATTAGACTATAGGTATTTGCATTGAGGAGTGAGGAATTTAAGTGATAGAATTGGGTCCCCGAAATTATCAATTGTGATTGACAATATTTCCTTGTATGACTATTATCATTTTTTTTAATGTATATCACCAACTCTTGACTGCGAGGTCTGCGTGAGGTGGGACCACCTGATGGTGAGCAGTGATAGTGAAGCACACTAGTTTATTTAAGAGCCTAAATAGGCTCATAATATATTAGCCACCAAGCTATTTTTCCTCAGATCACTAAACGAACGGTGTTATTCCCACCCATGATGGACATTTCACAGATACGTAAAAAACGTTTAGCCCAACGGGGTGGGTCTTTTATTCAGTAAGAGTCTGACACTATCTCCCGCTCTGCCCAAGAGCGGGGGTTGTCTTTGGATGATTTTTTCCTACCATAAAAAAAAAAATATGATATAGTGGTCAGACGCAAGCCTATCCATAATAAAATAAGTACTTAACTCATACCTTTGAAATAGTTTGAACTAAGGAATTACGTTGTCCCATACCAACTTTGCCCCCCATTTTAACCCCAATAGGGAAAGAATTTCAAAAAATCCTTTATAATAGGATACCTACGTCATACAAAGAATCCACCCTCCACGTTTCAGGTCTTTATGATCAGCGGTTTTTTTTTTGGGGTAAAAGCCATCCAAACTTCCCCCGCCCCTTGGGCTGAGCGGCTTCTTTCGTGCCTTTCATACCGGGGCTGAGCTACCTTTCGGAGCTAACTCTGGCCCCAGTACTTCGACCCAGTTGGGCCCCTGCTTATCAGCAGCCTAAGCTGTGCATTGATCCGTCAGTTAGTCATTCTGGACAAATCATTTTATAAGTGTAGATTACTGCAATCTCACCCCTACGCGAATCCAGCGTCACAACAATGCTAATATCAATAACAAAAGAATAAAACAATAATTTCATTTGCCCTACTATAGCTATTTGCACCCTACAAACATCCAATAAGCCACCCATATGGTTCTATAACGGTTGTACGCCGGTCGCTAATTAAAATTGTTGGACACACACCCAGGGGTGATGTACCACCCCTCTGACTTACTATTGACCCTGAATTTAACCCCTCTTTATTAAATTATTATGTGCTTGACTTTAGTAGCGACTTTGACCCTGTTTGGTTTTTATATTTGTACCTATCATCTTTTGTCATTTCCATTTCACTTTAAAAAATGAACTGGGCAAGTGCGAGTCGGACTCGCGTACTGAGGGTTCCGTACAAACTTACGTATACAAATAATTCAATTTCCAAATGTCGTCTCGAAGATTTTTCCGAATCGCAAAAAGTCTTTTTTTTGTGATATAACTAAAATTTTAAGGTTTTAAGATTTATTCTTATACCTGTGTAATAAGACCTTGCTTTATGTCAAATCACAGGATTCTGGGTGTACGGGAAGTTTCCTATGAATTATGATTTCGTTGTGAGTGCCGAAATATAAGTTTTTTTGTGATATAAACGACCGCATCTTTTTTTTTCGTTAACTTAGTAGTTTGATTTTTTCACAGATTCAAGGGGCCTCAGATTTGCATATACGGTCTGAATTTCAACTTACCTTCACGCGTTCTCGAGATAAAGGGTCTTGACCGATAGGCAAACAGACGGACAACAAAGTGTTCCGTTTTTTCCTTTTGAGGTACGGAATTCTAAAAACATAGTTTTTGTCATTTCTGTAGCAGAGGTGATTTTTTTATTGAGCTATCACATTACATTTCTACCAATCAGTTATAAGTATATAAGATATATTATTGAGGATTTTCGAAATA
Source organism: Mythimna albipuncta (assembly GCA_929112965.1). Classification (NCBI taxonomy): domain Eukaryota; kingdom Metazoa; phylum Arthropoda; class Insecta; order Lepidoptera; family Noctuidae; genus Mythimna; species Mythimna albipuncta. The sequence continues at coordinate 2,348,668 of OV815969.1, read as the reverse complement.
AACCACAAATTGTTTCTCTGAAAACAAAGATTTGTTTTATTCAACACGCTTTTACAGTATAACAATTATCGTTTAACTATAATTACACTTTTATCTCACCTGAAAACAAAGAAACGACATTTAAAGTTCACTAATATCGCCTCCTTAATTATATCCCTTTATTTATCTCTCTACAAGTTTTTATGGTTTGTAAAACAATTGGATGCACAAAATAATCTAAACATCATCTGCCATTCGTATCATACGTCACCCCGTATCCACAGCTTAAAAATTAAATTAATGAAATGTCATTTCCAAGGAGGTCATTTCATTACAAGTATATGAGTGACTATCATAATAATTGCAAAAATCCCTGTACCCAATCTAAAAGTCAAGGTACCCAGAATCCCAAAAACAAAACGTAAACAGCAACCAATCCGCCGGCACCCACAAACAGTTTGATGGTTGATATTGGTTACAAAAACCCGTGGATAGCACGTGTACGCTCAGGTGGGCGACACGTGGTAACCGACGCGCCATATGTCACCGGTTCGACTCCCAGTAGGTCAGTTTTGGGGTTTCTGGAATATTATTGTCTGTTCTGGCATTGGTTCAATTAGAATTGGTGCTATGCCTAGGTGATGAGAAGAATGATTTTTATTTATTTTTAATTGATATAAACTAGTGCTTTACTACAAGGTGGACCGTCGTCCTGGTGAGGATTGTGGGAATGCAGTGAATGCGGGACGCACAGGATCGTTCATTGTGGCGACACTTGGGGAGGCCTATGTCCAGCAGTGGACGTCTATCGGCTGAAATTATGATAATGATGAAACTAGTACTTGATTGCGATCCTACCTGATGGTAAGCAGTGATGCAATCGTTGATGATGAGGCGCACTAGTCTATTAAGAACCTATTCACTCTAGCCTTGAAGACACCTAAATTAAAATCGGACGGGAAGACTGCAGCAGGCAATGAAAAGAAAGAAAGAAATTGCTTTGACCACTGTGTTTTTTTGGTTACGCAAGCTAGGAAAAACCGGCCTTCATCTAGTTTAGATTGACGAAAAAATTGACGTGTAAAAGAAAAAGAAAATTTTTTTTTTTTTTAAACCTATATTGTGTAAGTGGCACTAGTGACTGAAAAATTGAAAGGGAATCGTTTATCTTGGTATGGATATGTAAACAGAAGGGACCTAATGTGCCCAAAAGACTGACGGCATTGCCATGCTGTATGGCAAAGCTCATCCTCTGTCCGAGGCAAAAGCCCGCCAACTAGACGTTTCAACAGATCTATATACTTACAACTTGTGAATACTCGGACCCCACAAATCGAGAGTTTCAACCCCAAACGGTTCGAAAATATAACAACCTGGATGGATGCGGGATGCACAGGATCGTGCATTGTGACGACGCTTGGGGGAGGCCTATGTCCAACAGAGGACGTCTGTCAACTGAGATGATGAGGTTCTCCTCAGCCGCAGCGGCAGCTCCAGCACAACTCGACGAACTAGGAAGATGGGAAGGCGTAAGAGTATCGACATAAGTCATCGCTATAATATATCAAAATGGTCATTACATTACCCATCTGTTGCTTAACTACTGATGGTATCACGACTTAAACCAGTAATGTTCATCGTATGACGTCACTAGACCGTGACGCATTACTTACATTACCATATCAACGGTATTGAGCTCTGGTGGGGTAGGCAGATATATGGCCGTTTTAGTGTTAGGGGTGAGAAGTATGGGTACACTACATAAATACGATAAATATTTATTTCGGCAATAACAAATAATTTCAAAATACCGATTCATAATTCCGAATCGGAAGTTGGGGCTGAAAGTCTAAGAGTGGCGACCGCGTACCGGAAGACACAGCGTTGGAAGGCCTTCTACAAAGGGGATCGATGATCTGGTGAAGATTGCGGGAATCCGATGGATGCGGGACGCGCAGGATCGTTTATTGTGGCTACACTTGGGGGAGGCCTATGTCCATCAGTGGACGTTTGTCGGTTGATATGATGATGATGAATTCCAAATAGTTCAACATTTTCTCATATAATCAACTCCGATTTATCATCTATATATTAATAATATAAAAGGAGAAAATGACTGAGCGACATATCAACGCACAACTGAAACTACAGGGACTAGTAGTGTTAAATTTTGCACAAGCCTTCTTTTTATGACGTAAGCGGAATTTCCCAAAGTTTGCTTCGATGAAACGGGGGTCTAAAGTTTGTATGGAGAAACCTTATTTCTATTTTAATCTCTGCTAGTAATTTTTTTTTATTCATATAAACTAGTTCTTGACGGCGTTCCGACCTTATGGTAAGCAGTGATGCAATCGTTGATGGTGATTAAGCGCACTAGTATATCAAGATCCTATCCATTTTAGCCTTGAAGGCACCCTGGCACCTGAAGACCGCTGCAGACAAATTGTTCCAGTCATTCGAACCATTATTATTGAGTTAATTTGTAACTCATACTTATTTAAAAACTTTTGTTATAGGTAAGCCTCGGCTATGACTTGTAGTTAGATTTCTACCTATCTTAGCCTAAATTCACACACAACTAACATTATAAAGTCAAGTATGTTACAAACACGCTACCGTCACCCGTGGGAACCCCACCACCTGTCCCGATCTTCAGCCACTTTCCCATAAGGCACGCTCACCCACCGTGAACTCACCCTTGGGCTAATTGCAGCCTGTTACGGCATCAGATGGCCGTAAGGCGAGAAAGTAGGGCACCTAAGGCTGTGAAAAAAATAGAGATAAGTAGCTGGAATTTTGATTTTTTGTGTGTTTTATTAAATAGTTTTATTTTTTTTTATTTTTAGTGTTCCGTACCCAAAAGGTAGAACGGGACCCTATTACTAAGACCCCGCGGTCCGTCTGTCTGTCTGCCTGTCTGTACGTCTGTCACCAAGCTGTATCTCATTAACCGTGACAGTTTGACAGTTGTAATTTTCACAGATGATGTATTTTAACTACCACTTTATGAAGAAATACAAAAAAAAAACAGAATAAAATAAATATTTAAGGGGACTCCCGTACTTACAACAAACGTGATTTTCTTACAGAATGAGTCCTCCGAAAAAAATCCTCTACGAGTTCAACTCGCACTTGGCTGATTTTTGCCCGCGCGACAGAAGGTACAAATACCGGCACGGATCTTGAGCGCTGACTTGAACTTGAAATAGCGCAGACTTGAATGAGAAGTGAAGTATCGGGTGTCTTTAGTGGTATGAAGTGAGACGCGGGAGCTAGGAGTACATCTTTGTAGTTACAGTGATCGGCTCTTCGTTGTGTACGATGCGCAAATTGATCCTGACTCTTTCGACGAGCGCTCAAGACTCGTGCCGGTATTTGTATCTCGTTGCAAACTTTGAACCCCCGTTCCATCCTTTTAGGAGATGATTTTGGAATACCCTCTCTTAGCGCTCGCCTACGTTTTATAGGGTATCTACTATGTACGTAATACCGTGATCACACGTACCGAGTAAAAGGGCGAGACAGTAAAATGTTGCTCGGCCGAGACAATGATGTAAGCGAGTTCTAGAGATAAATGATAGGCCGAGCACTCGGCGCTGTGTTTACAAGTACCGAGTACTCGACCGAGAGTACTGTCTCGCCCGTTTACTAGGTACGTGTGACCAAGGCATTAAAGTAGCTTTCTGTTCGGTTTCTAGCAAAAATTAGGCCACTTATTGATCAACTTGTTAGACAAAATGTTTACGAGAAACTTAGCTGTTTAGATGGCTTGTATTTTGATTTTTTTTTATCGCAGCTTTTTGAAGAAATGCTGTTTATCGAGAGAATGCCACGGAATTAATGTACTTAGATACTTACTCTAAAAACTGTACTTTCAATAGCATTTTTTGACGCTAGTCAAAGCATTATTATTAGGAGTGTTTTAGTGCTGTTGAATTATTAACCTGCTATGTTGTTATGTTGTTTATTAGTGCTGTTATGTTTATTACCTGGCCGTGGAATGCCAGGAGCAACTCAAGGAATATGCGGGAGAGACACTATACCTATATTGGTCTTAAATTTTTATATTTGTCTTTATGCACCTCTTATAATATTAAATATTTGAATACACAATCCTCGGCACAAATTCTTACACTTTTCTTTCTTTATTCTCACAGAGAAACACGTTGAAACCTAGTGACAAAGTGTTTTCTTTACCAATACACTGTTACAGTTCCTGGAAGACCCAATCAACAGCATTTCAGTCGAAAGACGTCCACTGTTGGACATAGGCAGGACATAGTGTGCGTCTCGCACCTACCGCATTCGCGCGACTCTCACCAGGTCGTCGGTCCACCTTGTGGGAGGCCTTCTAACGCTGCATTTCCCGGTGCACAGTCACCACTCGACCATCCCTTCAACGAGCAATTCGTCTTGCCGACTGCCACTTAAGTTTGGCGATTCTTCGTGCTATGTCGGTGACCTTGGTTCTTTTGCGTACTTATATCTCCATTCGTGATGCGACTCTCTTTCTCTCGAAACTCCGAACATAGCCCTTTCCATTGCCCTTTGAGTGACTGTAAGTCTTCTGATGAGGCCCATTGTAAGCGACCACGTTTCGGAGCCATATGTCATCACTGGCAACACGCATTGGTCATAGACTTTCGTCTTGAGACACTGTGGTATGTTGGACACGCAGATGACATACATACGCTCCGGCAGGTTATACAGAAGACTGAGGAGTATAATTTGCCAATCATCATCATCATCAGCCTTTTCAATGTTCCCATAGCTGTGACTCAGGCTTCCTCTCTAGGAGAGGGGCCGTAATCCACCACGCGGGCCCAGTGCGGGTTAGTGAATGTCACATGTCTTCGAAATTTAGGTTCTTGGACATGCCGGTTTCCTCACGATGTTGTCCTTCATAGTTTTGTCAGAGTGGTAATGAAATAAATTACACAAAGTAATGCGCCTGGCAGGTTTTGAACCCGCGGCCTACAACTCATAAGTCGGAGTCATTACCACTCGGCCACCACTGCTCTCAATTTGCCAATCAGCAGAAACCAAACAAAACACCACTCTCCATAAAAGTCAACAGGATAACTCCCAGTACCACTCCCAACCCAATTGACCCATTTACTCAAAATCCAAAACACTAAAAAACCTTTTTTCTCGCCAGAAAGGCGCAATCAGGCTCTGTTGAGGAGTCGAGGCGCTACCGACATAATCATAAACGTAATCGATTAAACAAACATCCGCCCGGCTTTGTGCCATAAATCATCCATTGATTGGATGTGCCCGGCATTGCGTTTGGGGTAGAGTGGATGGTGATGTTGGTGCCTATGTTAGGGTGTCCTCTGTGAGTAATTCTAAAATTCTGATGGCTATCTTTTGAGACGGCGCATTGTAAACATCTTCGAGCTCGCATGACTTATCGCAAGAACTTGTGAATTGATTCGCTTCGCACATTGTTTTTTTTTATCATCTAAATGACATCCCCCGCCCTTGGGCGGAGCAGGAGATAGTGTCGGACTCTTACTGACTAAAAAACTCACGCCATTCCTTCGTTGCCTTCTTAACGGGACCGAGCCTCCCTTTCGAAACTAAACCTTTGGCCCCAGTCGCACATTGTATTGGCAACTGAACCGATGCATCGCGATGCTTTGACACACGTAATCGTATCGCAGGCTCACAAAATAGAGAAGACAGTCTCATGTACTTCACTTTTTATGCCTACGCTGACGGACGCACACTAATGAGCCTTTGAGCCAGAACTGTTTGACGCGTGATCCGAGACCCTCTCGAGACATCGTATCCGTGATGGGTGTCTATGTGTGCGTTGCTCGAGCGCGCTTTGTTTGTAGATTGACTTCTGTACCTATTTATTTTGTGACAGGTTCCAGCGATGCAGCATTGTATCGCATCGCATTGTAGTTTTGTGTGGGAGCCCTAAGGGACAAATGATGGTATTAACAGTCACATCTTAGAGAGTAGAGTACCTATTTGTAGATCTCATATAGGCAAGATGCCTCTTTGGTTTATTTGGTTTAGTTGGATTTAGAAACATAATTTTAATTTTTGATTTAATGATATGCGTGTAATTTACCTGAATTAAGATGATGACTATTATTATTATAATTCGCTGTCCTATAACCGCTGTGATAAGTCTATCAAGCCATTTTTTTTCTATATCTATAGATTGATTGTCCTATCTTTAAAAACTTGATCTATGTCGCCGTGCGCGCGCGCCGCTCCACGTTTCGCCAACCCAATTAAACGGTCCCCACGATCGGTGCTATATCGTATCAGCCCAGTGTTGGAGCTTTATAGCCTCCTCATTTAACTTAATAATGTGCCTGCTTTACTTTAAGTCTAAATAATAAGGTTGTAAAGGATCGGGTTTGATGTGTGAAGACAAAACATGTTTTGTTTTTAATGAAAATGTTGCTGTCTTGATTTTGACCTTTTATGCTAAAAGTCTCTAGGAACTATATACCTATTTTTTTTTATTTAAGTATCCTTGTGGAACTTTTACGTCTTGAGGCAGATGAAGAGGTTTGTCAGACTCCTACTGACTAAAATCACTCTCCTCGACTTTTCTTACTGGTTTTTTTTTTATTTAATGTGGGAAAAATCATCCAATGACAACCCCCGCGCTTCAGCGGAACAGGAGAAAGTGTCAGACTCTTACTGACTAAAAGCCCACTCCGTCCCTTCTAGCCATCATACCGGGGCTCGAGCTGTCTTTCGAAACTAACTAACTGGGGTAGATACAGGGACACGGTCGTAATCTCCATCATTCCAGCATTGAAGATTTGCGCTAGCTGAACCCCATATCTAATTATGGGGAGGAGTGAGCTGCTACTCAAATTATTATAATTGTTTAGGTGTTTCTGAACGTGGATGCTTGGCCAGGCCACGGGGAATTTGTGGAAAAAAACCCTGGTCCTTACAAGCCCAAGAAAAAAAAAAGTACGCAGAAACACCTCGCAACTTGGACGACGAAATTATGGGGGACGGAAGAGACGTACTGTCAGCCCTCCTCCAGCATCTAGTCCTTCAGTTGTGGATTGACAAACTAGTGGACATTTCCCTCTGAATTTTGTGTTTTTTTCGGTTTAGTTGCCATATAAACTGCTCTGCAATGGTTGCCATTAACTTTTACAACTATGATTTGATTCCGGGAGGAAGCCAGAGATCTCCCCCACTTCGGAGGTTCCTGATCGTACCACAAATTTTAACCAGAGTATTTTTAAAGAACTGTACGTATTCATTATATCATTATCTATAACAATTCCTTTTTCACATAACAGGTTACACTTATAGTAAGCTAAGTATTTCATGAGCTCATCTAAAGGTTTTGAAGCAGGATGAAAAAGATTGACCACTGTCAAACGTAACACCAATCAGGCGGCTCCTACTTAGTAGCATTTTCCCATTATTTCACCAATATTATTTACAACCTAGCTATTTCACAGAAAACCTATGATTAAAGCAAACAGCAGTAGAAATTGACCAAAAACAAGCAACAAAAATAACCAATAAAATATTTTTTTTCAAGATGGCGGTCGTAAAAAGCGCGCCGAAGCGTTATTTGGCGCCATTTTTTCTTTTATTTTTATAACGAGGAGATTAAGTAATATTGTAAAACCAACAGTGGGCGTAAAATGCTTTGTTTTTTGTGAAAAAAACGTGTTTGGCGCCTCATAAGGTTAGCATTAAGTCATTATAGGCTGTTAGGTCAGGTCAGTTACTATGAAATTTTGGGAAAATTAGTTTTTGATAATGTTGGGTAAGATGAAGTGAGACCGTGTTGGCAGAACCCCTCCAACTGACTAAATAAACAAACTAACTAATGAGTGAATCTTAAAATTATTACTTTCGCCATTGGGCGATCAAGTTGGGCCCGTACGGTTTACTGCGACGCACGTGGAACATTACGCGCCGTTGAGAATTGGGACTCGGTATTTACCGGATGGTGGGCTATCCACTGCTCGTCGTCCGGAAGCCCGTATAACCCTATAATGTTCTTTCAATGGCTCTTTCGCAAGGCCCACGGTAACGCTTTTGAACAATCGGATCGACCCTAATTGGCCCCGTCATTATTTTTTATCTACGAGTACCTATATTGATGTTACTCACTGATTAATCACTAGCATGAATAACGGTTGCGCCTTTTTTCAAAAAAAAAAGTCAATTTTTAATTAACTTATTGAATGCCGTAATTAGAGACACAATAGAAAGACAATTGCTTATGTCGAACTGTGTAAATTAAGACATTCGAAAGGTTAATAATAGTTTGGCCAGGAATTTCTTAGGCAACCCGCGTTATATTATTTAATATACTAAAGTCATAAAATACGTTTCATCCATTAAACAGACCGGTGAAGGTCGTTCTTAATCGGATCTTAGACTATAATTAATATTATTGTTTGTAACAGTTTTGTGTTTTAATGTTTTCTTTTCATTTTCTCTATCAACAACCTTAAAGACTGTCCAATGTTCTCAGGGTTTCTGTTAAAGTTTTTAATTTAACTTTTGTTTCCGTATCTTTTTAAATGATGTTGCCACAAACCATTTAAATTTTTAGTACTACTGCGGATTAAGTTTAACAAGACCAAAAAAGAAGCCTTCCAAATTTTTTTACTCAATAAAAAATAAATTTGGGGCAAAACAAACTAACCGACAAACTATAATTCATTATTACACGCCAAAACAATATTGCTAACCGCCAAATTCTAACCGAAAAATATCTATAATCGGGAATCGAACCCACACCCAATAATCAGGCTTAATCACGGAGTTTGTTTGCTCAAATTGAGTTACGCCTAAAAAAAATTGGGCTATCTTTTGTTTTTTCTACGTTACTGTTCTAATTGAAATAAACATGCTATTTGAGGACGCAGTATCATAGTGATGAAGGGCAGATCAGGTCCGCTCCACACTGGACACCAAATTGCACGTCGCCCTTCATGACGCTAAGAACCGTCACAGAAGGAGAGACACCATCAATAAGAAGCTAATCCAGCGGGAACTTCACGACCATTAGTAGTGAGGAATGTGACTGGAGGAGGAGAAGGATTTGAGGATACAAATCAAAACAAGGTGCATGCCGTTTCCCTGACGAAATCAGCCATGGCAAAAATTATAAACTACCATTGAAAGTTTCATCACTTATTTGACTTCTTGACTCCACTTATCGGCGCATTTCCAAAAATAAGAAGAAACGGTATGCTGAAACTTGAATTAAAAAAGAAAACAAAAACAAACTAATGTTACGTTGGTGTCTTTTTTTTTTAAATTGATATAAACAAGTGCTGGACTGCGATCCCACCTGATGAAAAGGAGTGATGCAATCGTTGATGGTAAGGCGCACTAGTTTATTAAGAGCCTATTCACTCTAGCCTTGAAAACACCCAAATTATAACCGGTCGGGAAGACCGCAGCAGGGAAATTGTTCCAGTCCTTCGACGTACGCGGTGTAAACGAACGACGAGCCGATACGTTTAGTCCGGACCGTAGAGGTTTCAACAATGTATGGGGTGATACTTTGCGTACGTCGGGTTGTCCGATAGTAGAATTGAGATGGCGGAATCAAGTCATTCAGTTTCTGCGCACACTCTCCAAAATGCATCCTGTAGAACACCGAAAGGCTGGCTACCCTAAGTCTGTGCTCAAGGCTTTGAAGGTTGGTCTTAACCTTAATCTTAGAGTAGGTTATGATAGAAACGGTTATGTTTTGGGGACTTACCATGACGCGTTAAAATATAAGTCGTGAGAGCGGAAAAGAGGGATGGAGCTCCCTTTAAGGCCCAAGCGCCCGAAAAGTGCCATAAAACAGTAACTTTTTGAAGCCTACTCTTCGGTAACGGCCAGGTTAATAGGTTTGAAAAAAATATATGTTTATTAAAGATTCATAAACGACATTATCAACAATTGATTTTTTCGTACTTTTGTCTAAAAAAATATTTAGCAATTTCGCAACTTTTCGTAACTTTTCCAATTGGTGGTTAAATATTCTTCAAAGTGTATATTGCATATGTAAATCAACCAATATTTCGCAAAGAAAATGGATTTAAAGCGCTTTCCGGGCGCTGCTGGACGCAAATAAATGCACAGATTTGCGTACTGCCGCCTAGGCGAGTACGAGAGTTGCGATCACATATTTTCGGTCAGGTGGTTCAAGGGACTATAAGCCATAACAGTTTAATATAAGTCGTCAAATAGATCTCGTTAAGATCTCGTGGTTGGGTATCTATGCTGAACTACAGGAGACATAATAAGCTCGAGCCGAAATCCTCAAAATTCCATTGAAAAAAAATTAAGTATCTTTCAAAGTTTAAAAATCCGTACGTAATTATCTAAAATATTACCCGAACATTAAAGAAAACAAATATTACACTAATATCAGTTATTAAAACCAATATTTCTAACAACTGTAAAAACTATTCTAATTATTTTTTTACTCTATGACAAATTACTGTTTGCTTTATGAAGCGTTATAAACATCTATGATTTACAAACTTCTAGTTTCAGAAACCTACATCTTAAAATCAACAAAATAAGGTCTAAAATTGATCAAACCTAGCTTCCTCAAATAATTGCTGCTGATTTCGCACAAAAATTTTGCAACATCATAATCCCTATGAAATTAAACCTCATTGTTCTCAAAATAGGGTTTAAGTTTGAAGAGACACGTTAAAACAATACCAAAAAAATCGTCTTTACAATATACCTTTTTGCGGTTAGCGACAAAGACATTTTTTTGCAAATCTTTGCGGCTGCCTGCGCCCGCGCCCACTTGCGGGTCGTCTATTGTTTGATCTATTTGTCTTATTAGTTTTGCGGTATCTTTTGTCTTGTTTTTTGTTTGTTATTATAATTACTACGATTATGATTTTTGCATAGATACCTCCGGTTTCCGTATATTATGGGCGGACTTGCTCGTGTGGGATCGTCGCCAATGGAATGAGGAATGACAGGCAATTTGAAGATGTTTAATTTCGGCTTCTGAAAGCCGTAAATCTTTTGGAAGTTGAAGTGGACAACCTGAAAATTAGCAATAAATCTTCGACCATTTTATTTTTGAGTTAGAAAATCAATTACTTTTCTCGTACTAGGGTGAAGTGGGAGTTTGAGTCAGACTTTTTCTGGCTAAAACCACTTTTGTGTCAGAAATTCCCGAAGCTCTAGCTTGTATTGGCCCTGCTAGGCATAGGGGCCTTTCTCTACGGTTAGCTGACATCTCTTTGAGGAGCGTATGGAAAGTATTCGACGACGTATTTGTACGAACGTATTTTGTAAATAACCCTATTTACAATGCTTTAATAGTGAGTTTGGTTTTAGTGTTGTTGTTTGCACCGTGAACTTATCTTTTAAATAAATAATTTATAAATTCAAATCTTGTAGCACAGAAAAAAAACGTTTCTGATTGAAACTTACGTGGTCTACTCACTGATAAGGAGCCGCTGTTTTTAAAGTATTGCTGCAATTGAGGTTTATTATTATACACTTCATCATCTTCCTGCCCTTATCCCATTTTATTCGGGGTCGGCGCAACACGTTCTTTTCTTCCATTCTGTCCTATCACTCGTCACGCTATTACTAACTCCCTTTTCTTCCATATCGCTTCTCACACAATCCATCCATCTTTTCTTTGACTTTTCTCTCCCCCTCCATCCATCCACATGTAAACATTCATAACTTTTAAGCAGCATGCGTTTCGTCCTCTTCTTTTCACATGGCCATACCAAGACAAACGATTCCCTTTCGGCTTTTCAGTCACTGGCACCACTTTCAAATACTTATTCCCCTTTTTATCACTATTGATGAGATTTATTGAGTTTCTTCTTCTTCCTGCCCTAATATACTTCTATTATGTCCTGTCCTTCATCACGCTGTCACTAGACTCCCTATTCTTTCATATCACTCTTCACACCATCCATCCATCTTTCCTTTTGTTTCCCTTTTCCTCTCCATTTATTTACATGTATACCACATTAAAATTTATTGAGATCCATTATTTAAATAAATAATTTAGTTAAAATTTCCTAATTAAAGAGGAAATCAACTGTCAATTTAAGATTCCTAAAACATTTGCTCGCTTTCTAGATAATTTTGACTTGTGTATTTGAATGAGTAATTCTTCAGTGTCAATACAAAAGACATCAACGCTAATTTTTCAGAGAAGCAATTTCATTCGTTCGTACCTAAAACTGTAAAATGCAACTTTGTTTTCGTTCAGACGAGATTTCGACTAGAATTAAAACATTATTAAGATCAAGGCTTGGTTTTTGCATTAAGCAATGGACTTAGATCAACTATCTTCGATCTACACTGTATGTTATACTCAATAACCCATCTTTAAAGAAAACCCTGAATAGTGTACCTTTTTTTTATGGTGGGAAAATCATGCATTGACATCCCCCGCTCTTGGGTGGAGCGAAAGATAGTGTGACTCTTACTGACTAAAAGACCCACCCCATTCCTTCTAGCTTTCATACCGGGGCTCGAGCGCCCTTTCGGATAACCCTGGCCCCAGTAGGCTTCGACCCGGCTGGGTCCCTGCTGTTGCTGACAACTCCTTGAGGCGCGCGGGAACAGTGCGCGCCGTCGACGGCTTGGGCTTGGTCCAGACAGTTACCGGACGGCCGGACAGTAAGCTACCCATTGCTCACCGTCCGCAAGCCCGCGCCTACGTTGGCCGGAAATCGGGATCAGAATCCCGGCGGCGGCGGCGGCGATAACGCCGTTGCCTGATGCGTTCCGCCTCCTCCTTTGCGAGCATTACTGCTTCGCAGAAGTCGGCGACCGCCTGCCACTCCTCCTCGCTCCTGACCATGGCCTCAACCAAGGCCCGGCGCGAGAGGTCTCTGCCGCTGAATATTGTACCTGGTTATACAACACTATTTTTAGTTTATGCGGAACCCAAAACACGAAATATTTACCTACTTAAAATTCTAGACACGTGTAAGTTGTACACATGTAAAAAATTTCAAAATTGTATCATGAAAAAAACAAAAGCTTGATAAGCAACCAAAAATACATAGTCACCGGGCCATCCAGGTGGTTGAGTAGTTGTTTTGCGCTTGCACCCAGCTGTTTACTGGCTCCTAATACTCGCCATGATCTGCCATGACCTGTGTTGTACTTAGTGTCGGTGGTGTCCAACTTGTGACCTTTTTAAATATATTTTCGGGAAAAAATATAACATGGTGTAAAAACTATTGGAATTAATTCAGTTACTGATTCTAAACAAACTATATTATTATTATAGTTTTGAAAATGTAATTTATCATATTGGAGATTAGTCAAACAGGTATTGTTTAATCAACAAATGCGGAGTAGTAAGTTGATACTGTAAACTTCTTTAGGTAACGATGGGGCTGACTTTCACTCTTTGAGATTAAAGTCACTAAAAAAGAAAAAAAAAAAGAAGAAAAAAGCGGAGGAATTTTCTGACTGACAAAATTTCGGCTCACTCACTAACTCATCAACGCTATTTTGCTTTTATGATGAGTACAAAGAATAAAGAAGGATTTTTCAAAATTCTCCCCTTTAGGTGATGAATCTGAGGTCCAAAGATTGTATGGAAAAATTTACTTTCATGTGGACAAAGCTACTGACAGAAGGTAGTTTAATATTATTAGTTAAGTATTTTAGTAATATGTACTCATATTTGTGTGAACAAAAATAAACATTATCTCCTTACACGCCCTGTACGCTCTTGTATTCATACCACAAACCAATACGGTTGCTTCAATTTTCTCATAATTTTTTTTCCAGTGTCTTTCATTATATGAATTGAGACTAAATGAAGGTTTACAAAAACCACGAGGTTTTTTAAATTCAAAAGCTTCTTTTGTGGGATCGCGTGATCGTTACATCCTTGGGGAATAAGTGGTACTATTCATTGATATACTTTTACCTGTGGCAAGGGCAAGTGTACCGTTTTATGAGTTTGATGGTGGTAAGGTCAGAATGTGAAGTTGAAGATTATGGCCGCGTTTTTGCGTTGGTTCTGCAAGTCTGTGATGCAAAATTAACTTTGTTTTAATGACAAGAAGGTTATCAATTACTTAAGTTGGCAAAGTCTAATCTACAAAGACTTGAGCAAGTCAGCAACAGCAGGGGCCCAGCCGGGTCGAAGCCTACTGGAGCCAAAGTTATCCGAAAGGGAACTCGAGCCCCGGTATGAAGGCTAGAAGGAACGGTATCTCACGCTCCGCCCAAGAGCGGGGCTTGTCATTGGATGACTTTTCCCAACATAAAAAAAGCCTTGAGCACAGGCTAAGGGTAGCCAGCCTTTCGGTGTTTTAAAGGATGCATTTTGGAGAGATTGCGCAGAAATTGCATGACTTGATTCCACCACCTCATTTCTACCATCAGGCAACGCGACGAACAGCAAGTATCCACCCTTACGTTGTTAAAACCTCTACGGTTCGGACCAAGGGTTTCGCCTCGTACATCGAGGGACTGGAACAATTTACCTGCTGCGGTCTTCCCGTCCGATTATAATGTAAGTGTCTTCAAGGCTAGAGTAACTAGACTCTTAATAAACTAGTGCTCTTCGCTATCACTGCTCACCATCAGGTGCTACCGCAGTCAAGAGTTGGTTTATATTATAATCGCAGTCAAGCACTAGTTTATATCAATTTAAAAAAACGCCTAAGTGTTTGAATGATAATTTACATTTTTTTTTTTTCAAATTAAGTTTTTATACTTCCATCTTTTTTAAATTGATTACAAAAAAGAAGGTTTTTTCCATGATTGACGCGTATGTCTAAAACTGAACTATTTATCATTGTACATCATGTTTTATGCAAAAAAAAAATTGATTGATTGAAATTATAATTATTTTACTTTAAGATATGAGTTTAAGCACTGGTAGCCCAGTGGTAATGGTTCCGACTTAAGAGTTGAAGGTCGCGGGTTCAGACCCATCCAGGCACATTACTTTGTGTAATTTATTTTATCAAGGGAAGGGAAACATCGTGAGGAAATTGATATGTCTTGGAACCAAAACTTCGAAGACTAGCGCACTGCGCGATGGAATACGCCCCATTCCCTGTTTTAAATTACCTATAGGAGCATTATACCTAGAAATGTGCCGTTGCTGGTAATATTGCCCTGAAGTAGAAATAATGGTGGCAATATTATAATAATATTGCCTGAAGTATGAATATCGGTGGCAATATTGCCAGCAACCTCACATCTCTAATTATACCTAAGGCCGATTATGCTTATGCTTATTATATGAGTTTAAATGCAAATATACTAACTACTAAATAAATACAGACATCTGTTCAGCTTGTTTGTATATTTTATTCATTCTAGCTCCCGTGCCTAAAATTAGACATTTTTAAATTAGCCTTATTTTCCTTTTCAGCAACTGTCATAACCTCGTACTCCCTTAACTTAAAAAAATCACCCTGAACGTTTTCTTACACATTGTATTAGAATTTATGGAGAAGGATAACGCAAACGTAACGTGTTTTTCAAAGTTGGTTTAGATCGAGGTGTGAATTGTCCCCTAAGGGTAAAATCAACACTTTCGTTTGTTAAGAAAATATAATCGTGATGGATCAAAGTGATTTAGTGTTATTAAAATAATCGATGATCAAATGTTTATCTAATCTTTTGGTTTTGTGGTTCTTGTGAAATGCTGCAGGGTGGGAAGGGGTAAATTGATAAGCATTAAAAGTTTTTTTTTAATTCAATAGATAGGTGGCTACTAAATTATGCTTGGTTTTATATAATTGAATCGATCATCACACTTTTTTTAGGTGGGAATTGTTTAACCACTTCTCCCGGGTGGAACCGCGGGAGAAGTCATTGCTCGACTTCCCCAAGCCTACGGTGGGTTATCACGTCTTCTATGTTCAATATTAATTTCAGTGTGTACTAGAAACCTTAATAATTAACTAATTCATCTTTGATTTTTTTTTCTCTACAACACTAATAAGAGGACCAGTGTAAAGACGTCCACTTTTGGACATAGGCCTCTCCCAAGCGTCGCTGTAATGTCCAACTATAATATTTTATTTTATTATATTTTTTTTTAAATGTCACTTCTGTTTTCTAATATTTATTTATTAATTTTATTATATCTAGTTTGGTGTTCAATAAAGTTGATTCTATTGTACTATCCCTGCCCCCCTTGACTCTTTGCGTCAACCGCCTCGAGTAGGCCACGCCTCCGATTCCTTTATTCTGACCACGTGACTGAGTGTTGAGATGACGTCAGAACAAATACGGAAAGGCGGAGGCGTTCAACGCAAGAGAATCGAAACAAAACGGTCGTAACTTGGCTAGGCCTGCTGACCCCCTTTCTTTCTTATCACTCCATACACACTCCACCCATCTTTAGCCTCCCAAGAGTATGCAAAGGGAGAAAGAAAGATCTTTCCCTGTCCAGCTATTCACATAACAGACTGCCAAAAAATATGGAGCAAGAAAATCAAGCCACGCGCAATATAACCTCATACTGATCCAATGTTTGACCAAACCATTGTGCTATACTCGTGCGTGCCATACTCGATGCTCCCGTTACTCGGTGGCTCATGTAATACCATACAAAGGATCTGTGTACAGCCTCCGGTTCTGTTAATGCAGGATTATAATGAGTTTGGGTGTGGACTGGGTGGGAGTGGAAGCGGGGTGCTGTGAAGATGGTTTCTGTCTATTACTTAGGTTTATTTGTACTTGTAAGAAAAGAATGTCGGTAGAAACGAACTTCAAAGTCTGGATCATCAACGCCAATTTGCTATTTATTCCGTTTTAATACCACTTAACTAATATCACTGGTATTAGTTTGAGTCCGTATTTGTATTTATTGTCTTTTCCAAATGGATACCATTGCTTCAACGAATAGGTACTAAAAGAAATTCAAGGATCTAAAGTGCAGTGAGAAAATTAGGCTTTGTATAGGACATTTAATTGAAATAAAATTTAGTCTGATTCTTGCCTGTCGGTTTTGTAACGTTTACATTTCAAGGACTCCCTTGCCTCTCTTGCATTGAATTTAATTTAATTCTGCCAAGCCCGTTCCATCATCAGACCACTCAAGAGACAGACAAAGAAACACAGACGTATGACGTTGATACATGGTGGACATCCCACTCATAATACGTACAAAACCATTGGGAACACATTTAGTGAGCGTACAGCTAAAGAATGGAATTCTCTGCCGGAGTGTATTTCCTGAACGCTACAACCTAAGGGTCTTTAAGTCAAGAGTGAATAGGTTACTTCTTGGCAAGCGTGCTCCATTCTCGACTGCATCCTCACTTACTGTCAGATGAGATTGTGGTCAAACGCGAGCAAATTATTAATCATCAAATAACTCTCCCTTTCTAGATGGCGTGAAAAGGAGTGTCAGAGTTCTACTTACTAAAACCCACTAGTATTCCTTCAGTTGATCATTTAGTTCTAGAGCCACAGCTCCTCAAACAATCTTGCAGTCCTGGTTGTGGCAGAGGAGTGCCAATTGAATCTTATTTGTGGTGTGTTTAGGTTGAGATCAGCAGTGTTTTCCTTTTACCGCTTCATCAATAACATCACACTGAACCTATAAAACCAACATCCCTAGCTTTACGGCTATAGAACCCTACCCCCCCCCCAACCCTATTTTTTGGCCCCTCTCCAACCCTATTTTATTCAGGAAACGCTCCAGACGTCAGGAGTTACGGGTTTGCGGACGACGAGTTATTCGTAACTTACCGTCCAACCGTCCGCTAAGGATTTGATGTCTTGATGACTATTCATTATACAGGTATGTATACCGCGCTATAAAAGCTTGCTATAATGATTTTTATCGAATACTTGTTTATTGATATAACTAGTGCTAGATTGCGATCCCACCTGATATTCAAACTTGACACCTCTCTCTCACTCATATGAGAGTTTCGCTGTACTAAAATGTCACAAATCATTATAGGAAATTATATTTCCGCACGAAAATGTACGGTTTAAAATCTGTTTATAAACATTGTAAGCTTTGACCAGAAACAGGAATATTATGTAACAGATGTTTTTGCAAGACCTTATACAGTTTTCTTGGTCGCGTGTCGTGGTTAACACAATGATATAATCAATCGCTTTTATTCAGTGCGGTCCAAAGTCTTTAGTTAACGTTGCTTTGAAAGAAAAAACGTTTAAGGTCTGCCAGAGGCTCTGGGTCTGTACATGGTGACTCAATGAAGGACATGGAAAGGAGTTCTTTTGTGTTGTTGCCTTGAAAAAGAAGTTCTTCAGTTAAATAGGTCACCTTAGGACTGTCATTCATTGAGATGTTGTAAGATCTTGGCTGCTTGAGGATTGTTTAATGTTTTTTATCACTGAAAACACTAAATGTCTAAGGTATTAAGTCTGCCTCTGTACTTTGTGTGCATGAAGTATTAAATAAAAAATAAATAGAAAGAACTTGGTCTTGATTCTTGTTGTTACTCTATATTGTATTAATTTCTATCTGTTATTTTCTTTGTGCAAAATTGTACTGTCGCATAAAATCTGATAATCACCTAGGCCACCAAGATACAGGCTTAGCCTAGTTGGGGATCCATGGCTTCTTCTATTGTGTACTGTCTGTCTTACTCTAATTGTTGATTTCTTTATTTTCTTACTAACTTCTGTGTGTGTTAATAAAAAATATATTGTTATTAATTATTATCTTTAACTGGTTTAGTTTTGTGATTGAGTTGCTTTACAGTGGTTTTATTGTCTTTGTTTTGGGATGAAAGTCTATGGTAAGGTAAATGAAAGATTGTTTCTAACCGTTCAGTACTTTCCGAGATAACTGCAATTCAATTTTAAAAAAGTCATTCCTTCATAATATCTCCAATAAAGTGGACTGAAGATTTGGTGAAAATTACGAGAATTCGATGTCTTTCGGTAGAAATGTTTTTTTTTTAATCGAAATGTATCGTGATTCTTGACATGAACTAGTTGGTGATGAAAAGCAGTTCATGGTTTATTTTTCGGGCACCTACGCAGAGATATTAGGAGAAGGTCAATGTACTTTATTCCACGGTTATCTGGCCCCTTCTATAGTAAAAATATATAAGAGCATAGCCACTAATCATTACGTCTCCCGCCATTTGCTCCCGTTATCGCCAATTTGTCGCATATCTAGTCCACAATGACATTCCTGCGAAATGGCCGGTCGTTGTGCACAGTCACTGCGACGGCCGGCCACCGTGACATTGATGCACTTAATGCGCTATCGGTACTTCTGTTATTGGAGTTAAAGTGGATCATTTCTAAGATATCCCACTTTTACGAGATTGTTCTTGTTTTGAAAGACGTTATGGCGTCATTAATTTCCGTATGACACAGGTCTTCACTGGACATGCCGCCGATTTTCGGCCACCGTAGGCGGGGGCTTGCGGGGTATGGATAGCTCCTCGTCCGACCGTCCGGTAACCGTCCGGGCCGAGCCCAAGACGTTAACAGCACGTATTGTTTCACGCGCGCCATAAGGAGTTGTCAGCAAGGCCAAGGCTTTTATTCAGCAAAAGACACTATCTCTCGCTCCGCTCAAGGACGCCGAAAGTCACTGAATGATTTTCGCACCTACAAAAAAATTGTCCTCAGTGGACATGGTAAGTCCGGGAGATTTCTGCACGGATCCGCGTGCAGAAGAAACGCCCGGCAGTAATGTTAGCAAAGAAGGCTATTCGCGTGAGGAAACTGACCTCACGCCTTCGCCGCCGAGATCCCGACCCTGACTTCCGTTCCGTCAGGCGTGGGCCTGTAGACGGCGAGCCATGTATTGCTCGCCGTCGGGTCGTCAGGTAAACATCCGGACCGGACGGCGCATAGTGTTCCAAGAAGCCTAATGGGGCCAAAAGAAAGCTGCTTACTACTTATTCCTGAGTAACATAGGCTATATTTAAAATAGATATAAAAACAAACTTGAAGTCATCAGCGTCCGCACTAATTGCGGTAGAAAGACCATATTATTTGAAAGAGTTCATCTGCTCAATGGATTACCGGACGATATCAAGGAATGCGATAACATGAATACTTTTAAAAACAAACTTAAGAACCATGTAACTACATTATAACTTCTAATACTCTGGAGGAATTTGTATTGTATAGTCATACTTATTACTTTGTATCTCATTATAAGCGGACTGTATGTTCTTATGAGAAATAAATTTCTTTAAACCGATATTTTATGTAACCGGGCGAAGCTGTGGGTAAAAGTTAGTAGTAAATAAACAACGCAATAATTACATATTTCCTTTGTTGACTGTACTAGAAAACAATCAAATTTCAATTCAACGTGCTACCATTTCCAAAAATATCTCAAAAAATATACCTCCCAAGGCGATTTACGGTTTTACTAAACGGTAGTTTAAAAAAACCGCGTCAAAACCGTCAAATCTAACAGTTTATACCACACCGCTCTATAATTTCGCTAAACTCTATCATTTAGTTTTTAACTGTAAATGGTGGCAAAATGGCGGCGCTTCCGTTTGTCTATGGATTTTGATTTCCTGTTTTATGTCACCCTGTGTGGTTTATGTTTGATTTGATAAATGATGCGTTGTTTTATGTCATTGGGTGTCACGGTGTGGGGTAGAAGGGTTTATTAATACTCTGGCATAGGGACAGCGAACCCTTTAATTATTTGCTTTAATTCTTTATTGTACACCATGATAAATAAAAAATAAGTGGATATCAGAGTTCATGTACAAAGGCGAGCTTAACTCAAAGTTGAGTTTTCTTCCAGCAAACCATTGAGTGATAGAGAGAGATCACAGTAGAGGGTAAGATCCAGTGCACAATTTACCCTTACTGAACCAACCTTTATTGGAGATTTTGCCACTAACGTATGAAAAAAAAAATAAGGTGGTCATAATGGACCTACAAAGAGTCTTGACTTTGTAATCTAATGGACAAACTTTGAAACTTATTTAAACTCTTAATTTGCAAACCGAAATTCATACTCGTTCTCAGTTGTCTATTTATTTAAATTTCACTAAAGAAAAACATTTTATTTGGCGGAAAAGACGCAAACTAAAGACTAACTTACAGATTACTAACATTTTTCATGAAAAAATATATGCGTCACGTCCGCGCAAAACGGCCGAACGCTCAGCATAATGCCGCATGAATACTGCTGTATTAAATCACATATTCAATCATTATATTGTTACTAGCTTTTGCCCGTGCCAAGACCTTCCCTCTCAATAGGTAGCTCGCTGTCCGGCCGTCCGGTAACTGTCCGGACCAAGCCCAAGTCGTCGACGGCGCGCGCTGTTCCCGCGCGCCTCAAGGAGTTGTCAGCAACAACAGGGGCCCAGCCGGGTCGAAGCCTACTGGGGCCAGGGTTATCCGAAAGGGTGCTCGAGCCCCGGTGTGAAGGCTTGAAGGAACGGGACGGGATTTTTAGTCAGTAAGAGTCTGACACTATCTCCCGTCACAGGATGATTTTTGCCATCGAAAAAAAAAAGACCTTCCCTCTTTCTCCTCCTTTTCTCACTTATTTTTAGAAAAAAAAATAGCCCATGTCCGTCTCCAGGGTCCCAACTATCTCTGTACCAAAATTTATCAAAATCCGTTTTGCCATTTAGGCGTGAAGACGTAACAAACAAACAAACTGACTTTCGCTTTTATAATATTAGTAAGGATACTAGCGTGCCCTAATTATGTTACCGTATGTCACCACTAACACGCGCGCTAAAGGATCATCATTCCTGTATAATGATAGTGGACTACTGTAAAATAAAAAATAATAAAATATAATTTTGCAAAAACTCATGAAAAGAAAGAAAAAGGAAAGTAGCAGCAGGACTCGGCAAAAAGTTATTCACTAAGGTAAGAAAGAAAACATGTTTATTTATTCAAAACAAACTAAGAGGGTTAAATTGTATTGATGATGTTGATGATTAATTATAATTCAATAAATAAAAACGTATAACAGCTGCCAATCATATTTTTTAATCAACGTACGTACAACTTGGAATGTTTATTCTATTTTATTCTTGACATAAATTAACGAAATGCAAAAAACTTAACATTTCATGGGTACTTAGCATCCATCTTCAATACCGGGTATTCAGCTTCAATAACGTGTTCTAAGTGACTGAGAAACGAACTTCAAACCTTTTTATCCCTTTACCCTACTCCCATGCAACACAAAAATGATTTAAGTTTTTTTGACGTGACAACGTCTTAAATTAGGTTGCGGCTGGGAGTCACTTATGAAAAAGTGTAACGCTCGGTAACGTTACGATGAGTCACCGAACGAGAGAGAGGCCCGCCGAATGCCTTGCGTCTCTCTCCCACTCAACTATGATCGGTCTGCCGCGCGCGCAGCACTAGAGAATTAGGCGCATTGAATCGGCGCATGCTTGTGTCTCTGTCTTTGTCTTTCTCGAACGTTCTTGGCGTTGGAAAAAAAAAGACGTTGTCACGTAAAATCTTCGCCCGTAAAACCGACTTTACAGGCAACCATTTTTTTAATTTTAACCCCAGTATTACTAAAATATGAACTACAAATCAAAAACAAAGCATCGCTTAATTTGATAAATATCATAATGTCTTAATCCAACTAAATTGATTGGTTCCCATAAATAAATCTTTGATATAAATATTCATAACCCTAAAACGGTCAGGGGGTAAATATCGTCCATTTATTTATTATATTAAGTTAAGTTATAACTGTATTGTTATGTTGTTATAAAATTATGCAAATATTATCAATCATGGATTGTTAAGTTTGCCCACACACTGAGCGGAGGAAACTGTTTTTGTGAAATTAAATTGCCTTACTAATATTCCCATTGCAGGGACTGAAACCTATTCTCAAGGAGAGGGAATGAGTCGTAACCCATCACGTGGGTTCAGTGCAGATTGGCAGATGTGGATGTCACATGTCTACGATTTTTTGGTTCCAAGACACGCCGGTTTCTTCAAGACGTTTTCCTTCACCGTTATAAGTTACACAATGTAATGCGTTTGGCTGGGTTTAAACTCACGACCTACAATTAGTAAAAGGCTGTTACCACTGGAACTAACTGAAAGTCAACCATCACGTAAATAATTTATAATGTAGAGTGGTCGAAAATCCTTTGGCTCAAATACCTTCAAAATCATAAACGTCAAAAACTAAGTCATGTAACAATAATTGGGACCAAACCATATTTTTATTTTGGTAAACTTAAAATGGTGTAGAAATACCGTTTGACAGTTGATTAGCAATTACAACAATCCAATCGGAAGTGAACCCCGGAACGAAGGCACATCTCCGGTAACGGGACCAACCCTTGCACCGCGGTCCCGTTACCAATAGGATCTTTTTGTTACTTTTTACTTTTTTTTGTTACTTTTTACTTTTTTTGGTTGATCAAATTTTTCACAGTCAACTTAATTTGGTGTTCCGTTACGTTTGTTGGAACGTTCTGTTATTGTATACCGGTAAACATTGAAATAAGATATGGAAGAAAAATAAGGAATAAATCAGGATTTTTAAGGAAGTAGTCCCAATGAGTTGCTATTATTCTGCTAAGTTATTCTGGTTTTATTATTTTTAAAGAAAAGACAAGCTATATGGCGATAGTCACCAAGATCACTGAACATAAATAAAATAAAAATAGAGCGTAAATAAAAAAAGAACAATAATTTTGCAAAGAAAAAAAAAACAAAAGCGCATTGTCGGATGCGATTAACTTCGGAATCGATGTTATACTCCTAGTAGGTTACACGTTATATTGTTTTACAATTACTGTATAAAGTCATTTATAAAGGTTCAATTTCATTTACGGGAGTTTTCCAAAGATAGTATTTCTTACAAACATTGTCCTAAAAATTACGAATACGAAAAAAATTACGGAATTTTAATTAACAGTGATAACTTTTTGAGTATCTCAGTGAAATTAAAAAGTTACGTGCTCTACCTCACGGAAGGGCTGTTAAGTTTTTATATCTATTCAACCCTGTCTCTTTGGTCGCTCTGTATTCATATTTTGTACTTCACAATATACCGTAAATTATTCTAAGTTGAGTACAGGCTGTTCTTTTACAACAATAACAAATTAGGAAAAAAGATAGGAAGGAAGGAAAAGTCAAAGCCTTCACTTGCACAGGAAAATATTATACAAAACTTACCCACATATTTATTTCTTTTTATACTAAAATCGCATAACATCTTAATCCTAAAACTCAACAATCATTATCGTAACTATCCAGAATAAGTAATTTCAATAAAGAAATACAAAAAGACAAGGGTACAGTAGACCCTCAACATTTTTTATGGGTTGCGAAATCCGAGCCGCATTGAAGGGTTAATGACGTGAAAAATGATCGTCGATAAAAACAATGTTCTTGACCTCATGGTGGTTTGGGAATTTTGTATGTTCAAGCTAGTTTTAAATGATGATGATGATCTAGGTATGTAGGTTTCTTTGGACGAATATTGCGGTCCAAACTTCAATCTATATTATTTCTTTTTTTTTGTAGTGTTTTGGTACCACAAGGATAAAGTCAGTAAGGACCGTTACCAAAAATGTTTATTTTATATGTGGCCCAAAAATACTACTGAAAAACAAAAAATATTTTAAAATATTTTTTATAAAATTATAGATGGAAGTTGAGACCTCGGTCCCGGTCCAAAAAGTTCCATGACCCAATGATCATACATTCATGGACCTACCTTCTAAGATCTAATTTATAATATAAATAGCATAATCAGTATGTTAATGTGCTTACAGATGGGACTCAGGCCTCCTCTATAGGAGAGGGAATGGGCCGTAATCCACCACGGGGGCCCAGTGCGGGTTGGTGAATATCACTAATGTCTTCAAATTTTTGGTTCTAGGACATAGCGGTTTCCTCACGATGTTTTCCTTCACCGTTTTGAGAGTAGTGGTGAAGAAATAAATTACACAAAGTAATGCGCCTGGCTGTGTTTAAACCCGCTACCTACAACTCGTAAGTCGGGGCCGATACCACTCGGCCACCACTGCTCTAAATAACATATTAATGGTCTAATCTAATATAACATAGCTATAGGTACACAATGGTCAGCATTAGTATATATGCAAAATCCGAAACACGTGGCGAATATTTTTATGTTAAGAATATAGTTTTTGTACATACGTACAAAATCTCACAACTGTATCATGAAAAATCACAAAGCTATAAGCTTGTTATGTCAGCAAAAATACATAGTCACCGGGCCATCTGGGTGATTGAGCGGTTGTTTTGCACTTGCTCCCAGTTGTTTGCTGGCGCCTAATGCCCGCGTTTCCAACTTGTGAACTTTTTTAAATATGTGTGGGAAAAAAAACATGGTGTAAAAACTATTGGAAACCATTCAGTTACTGATTTTGAACAAGCTATATTCAGGTTTAGCATAAACTAAAAATAATATATTTTTAATGTAAAATTTATAGTAATAAACCCTTTACCCTTTTTATTTTCGTTTTTGTGACGGGCCTGTTGGTCTATTGGTTAGTGACCCTGACTGTTATGCTGGAGGTCGTGGGTTCGATTCCCACCCAGGAGGCCAGGACCAATGTTTGTGTGATGAGCATGATAATTTTGTTCTGTGTCTGGGTGTAATTTATCTATAATATGTTTGTATTTAGAAATATACATATAAGTATGTTTATCAGTTGTCTAGTACCCATAACACAAGCTCTGCTTAGCTTGGGACTAGACGGCATTGTGTGATAGTTGTGGAATATTATGTTATTATGTATTATATGATAAGACCGCCATTGTACCCTAGATATAAGTAATGTTACTGTTGGATGGATTGTGTGAGAAGTAATATGAAAGAAAAGGGAGTTAGTGATAGCGTGACGAGTGACAGGACAGAATGGAAGAAGAAAACGTGTTGCGCCGACCCCAAATAAAACGGGTCAAGGGTAGGAAGGTGACGATGTTACTATTTTGGTGTACAATAAGGTGCTCGAATAATAAACTAAGTATGGACCTAAATAACCGGGACAGTTTAACAAGTGACCAGTAGCTAGGTCAGTGAATTATGTCACTAAGGGAGCTGTGATTTGCGTATGGGACGCGAGTCGTGGAAATGATTGGACCACACCGGGGGTACACGGATGGAGCGACGTGGATGAACGAGTGCCGCGGTTTTGATGTGGCATTTGGGTATCCGTCTCTTTTCTGCATATTTCTATATTCTATATCGGGGTTAATTCATAAGGAATGCAGTTTTTACAATTGGTTGTTACATAAGAATGAGCGTATTTATCGCATTGGATATACAACAAAAACCTGTAAAAATGAAGAAGATTGAAAGAAAAATGAAGAAAATGTGAGATGAAGAAATATATAAATAAAAAAAATATACATTTCAAGTAAACATGAAGTCTGAAGTGATCAAGCCTATATAAAGCATTGATTCGTTCGTTTAGCGATCTAATACTTTCGTATTACCGTAGAAATTGCCGTCATTGATTGGAAAACCTTCATGATAAGCAAACGTTCGAAGCTACTGTCTTTGTTTATCTAGTTTTTTAGGTTGATAAGATTTATGTAAAGGCTAAATTTTGGTAAGCACAATATTAGTAATATTATATAAATAATAATAACAGTTAGTTATCATCAGCATTAATAAGCGTACTGATTAGAGTGTTATATTCGTATCCTTTATTGTACACTTTCATCAAACAATAATAATAAACACAGGCGAGTTTTACCAACAACTGGGTTTTCTTACAACAAACGTTATAATATTAGGTCCATACATATGAAATTAGCGTTTTGTACGGGAGAAATATAAAGTCACTAGCTTTTACCTGCGGCTTCGGCCGCGTACATAAAACATCTTCCCTCTTTCTCCCCCTTTCCTTACTTTTTTTTACAAAAAAATTAGCCTATGTCCGTCTCCAGGGTCCTAACTATCTCTGAAAATCGGTTTTGCCGTTTAGGCGTGAAGAAGACGTAACAGTGACAAACAAACAAATAAATAAACAAACAAACTCACTATCGCTTTTATAATATTAGTAAGGATTTTTTTTGTAATATATATTTAATTAATCAAAGTATGCACCGTTGTTATCTATGCACTTTTGCCATCTCTTATGTAGTTCATTGATCCCTTTACTAAAAAAAATGGGGGGAAATGAGAGAGAAATATCCCAAAAAAAAGATCTTATTTGAAAATAAATGAACTTAAATTGGATCACCGCTGAATACCGCATCCAATCGTTCCCACTTCGTTCCCCAAACAGCCCACCAACACGACCGTTTTGAATTTCACCCAGAGTGGGTGCATCTCGTGAAAAGTATCGCGGGTTCGGTTCCCGAGCCAGGACGGTGTCGAGTGGTGACTGGTTCACTGTGCCCTGGTATTCCAACAGGATGGGCATGAATTAAAATGTATGATCTGAGAACACATTGGGAGACCAATGTTTGACCAAGCTATATCAATGTTTGTTTTAAATTATGTGTTTAGTGTATAGATTGTTGGCTTGCTATACACTTTGGTGTATTGTAAGTATAGCAAATAATTGAATCATCATCATCATTTCAGCCGATATACGTCCACTGTTGGACATAGCCTCCCCCAAGCGTCGCCACAACGAACGTTCCTGTGCGTCTCGCATTCATCGTTTTACCGCAACCTTCACCAGGTCATCGGTCCACCTTGTAGAAGGCCTTCCAACGCTGCGTCTTCCGGTACGCGGTTGCCACCCCAGAACCTTTTGGTTCCAACGGCCATCTGTTCATTGCCACTTAAGTTTTGCAATTCCTCGTGCTATGTCGGCAACTTTAGTTCTCCTGCGGATATCTTCAATTGCAATTAAATAATAAATAAACAAATGCTGTGGACTACAAGTTAAGAAAGAACATCGACGATTCGTATTTTTCTCTCCCCTTACCTCTAATAATATGATTTCTCTACACTAATATTACAGAGGTAATAACATTATAAATAGGTAAAGTTGTTTTTTTTTTGTTTGTAGGATGTAATGTCTGAAGGTACCTACTGCTCGGATGGCTATAACTTTTTCACCGATAAAAAGCTGCTTTATTCCTGAGTGACATAGGCAATATTTTATATGCGCATGCGAAGTTGTGGGCAAAAGCTGGTTATTTATATATCTCCTGATCTATTAGAAGAAATTAAGACGATATTCTTGAAAAGGTACCATATTATAAATAGAAGTATATAATAGAGTATATACAAACTCTCATATTTATAATATGGTACCTTTTCAAGAATATCGTCTTAATTTCTTCAGTACAAATTATATGTTTATTACTTCTTTAAGCTTTAATGACAGAACGAAATAGGATGAAATCAAAATTGGCAAGCTGCTAGACTATGTCATAATACAAGATACTTTATCCGGAGAGTATACACCCTTGAGTTAAGAAACCAGTAATATTATGTAATTTTATTATTATAATCAGACAAGTAACTCACGTCCTTTAGTCTTGGATTCTATTTTCAGTCTCAATCAGTCAAAAGAATAAATTTTCCTTCATCTTGAACAACTTTTAAGATTTATTTATGATCGACTTGAATTTAAACCAGCCATCCCAAAACTCATCATTATTATCATTTGCGATGAAAAACTGTACACTACTGAATACTAACTGATCTAATAAAATCTACTCGATCAAAAATCAAAAATACTCCATTGATTCTTCAGTTTTTTGCTTATCCTTTATTATATAAATAGAGTTCCTTTCGCAATACGAACTCGAATTCTTTAGGAACTTATTCTATAAAAAAAAAAAAAAAAACTATAGCGAACTCATAAAATGTCAGACCTTAAAAAAATAATGTTTTGTCGGTATTATTTGAATCATTTATACAATCAAATACCTAATTTTAATAAACTAAAAAGAAAAGGACAGCTTCAATATTATTATGCGTTTGCTCTATGGAAAATCAGTAATAAGTTTGTATCGGTTCCGTTTAGTATGAAGTTTTGTCAAATCACATACTTAACTGAAAAAGTTACGCATAAAAATACGACTACAAGACATTAATTGACTTGTACCACCATTGTAACATATTAACAAAACATTTTAATAGTTACAAGGTTAACAACAAGCATTGTGCTATAAAAATAGAGCCGCGCAGTCAAACGCTACCTACAATGCACGCCGAGCCCGGGGGAGGAAATAATTAATGATGATTGGCCTTAAATTACCCTCTCGGGACCTCTTGCGTCCCTCTCGCACCCCCACAGCCTATCCCGGCGAACCTTTTCGCACAAACAGGGAACCTATATAAGCCCGACAGGTAAGCGCCGATGGTAGACCCTTGCGAGACGCCGAATCGTTCGCACCTGTACTAATCGTGATCAAAATGACCGCTGAAACTTACGGACACCGACTTGTCTACGAGAAGGACATGTTCGCGTCAGACGTGATGCTGGAATATTCGACTGAGGAGTGCTATCTGACCTGGCCGAGGTCCCCTGACTCGGGTAGGTCTAGCCTGGAGCCTACGCCGTCTATTGATGGCAGTATCAATCAAGATTCATCACACATCGCGTACAGAGGATTATCGCAAGATGTCTTGGACGACAGTGCTGAAGATAACGAAGTTCTGGAGTCAGGGAAGAGGCGAGGACGAGCGACAAGTGCCGCAGTGTTGAGAAGGAGGCGTTTAGCAGCAAATGCTAGAGAACGGAGGAGGATGCAGAATTTGAACAAAGCATTTGACAGACTTCGCGGACACTTACCATCATTGGGCGCTGATCGCCAGCTCTCGAAGTACGAAACTCTTCAAATGGCCCAAACCTACATAGCAGCACTTTATGAGTTACTCCAGTAAGTTGCACCACATACCACCGCTATTTGCCAAATTAGATTTTACCTACAGGGATATTTATTTTAAGTTTAAGTACCGTATTACTTGTTACCAGTAAAGTTAACCTGCTTCAAGTTTTCCGAGTTCAAAATTAACTTTTAAAGTGTCGAGTTTCTGTATCGTGTTACGTTTAAATCTTACGCTTATTTTTTATGTTTTGTGTAAGTTTTTTTTCGTTTTACGTAAAGTTAATGACTGTGTTTACATTGAAATTAACTAGCAGTTAGTGAAAGTAATTTTCGGTAGATTTGAAATTATTTTTGATATCATGAGACTTTTTAATAGTTACAGTGGAGAGTTTTGAAATATTTTTCATAGAATCTGTAAAACTTTTAGACCCCTTAAGTTTAGCTCATCTAGGTCATAATTCCAATAATGTAAACCAGTCTAGATTTTAGTTTTAAGCACATCTCACCAGTGTACTCCGTCCTACCGATTTAGTAATAGATCTTAGGTTAGTTTACCCTATTTTCATCTTTGCCTATGAAAGTATTATGAGCTTTTTCTCGTATTTAAAGCCACTGAAAGTGTACATTTTAACTTATTGAAGTGACAAAACTAAGACTTTGTATATATTTGTTTTTATTAGGTTTAAGTTGGTTAAAAAATTGTGTCATTACGCAAATGTTACCCAAGATTCTTTCAATATTGTTTGAGCAATGTAAAGAAAATACAGATTAATATTTATGTATAATTTCTCGATATATTGTGACCCAAGCTGTATAATTGTGCTGCAAAAATACTCGTAAAGAATTGTAACGATTTTATATTATTTTAGTTACCAGTTTATACCTAATGAATGTATTTTTTTTGTGTAAGTTAGTTTTCTTTAATTTTTTTTCTTGAATCATTTTTCTTTGTGTTCATAAAGTTTGTCACTTTTCTAAGTAAGCGTCGATACGAGAGCTTGAAACAGTATTAAAATTGTTAATAACTAGATTGTAGATTGTTTACGTAGTTCTAAGTAGCTTCGAGATGTTTTTTCATGTGTAAATATACAAATTATGTTTCAAAACTTTGTTGTTTTCCTTTACCCTTTCGAAATTAAAACTTTTTACTCAATCAAATAACACACAATTAAAAACCTGCCTTTTATAATACCTACATATCATCACATATTTTTTTGGCTATTTTCTGAATATACATTTTAACAAGCTGAAGTGAGGAACTTACACAATTATGTACCTACTCATTTAGAGTTGATGTTTAGATAAAGCTACTACACCTAATACTGTACTACATTGTAAGTGCACAGGTACGTATTCACTATGTATAAAAGTTAATAGTTAAGTCAGTAATGCTTTTTTTTCTACCATTATGTTCGCTCAACTGTCAAGCTATCATTACCTCTCTTTTCTTATAAAACCTTAGACAATCCATCCAACTTCTCTGGTCTCCTTCTTGATCCATTAATATATACACTCGTAACTCTTTTAGTAATATGCGTTTCATCTCTTCTCTTCACATGACCTTACTAAGATAAACAATTCCCTTTCCACTTTTCAGTCACTGCTAACTGCGGCTCCTATTTAGAATTTCCTCTACTATAGTCATAAATTGGAAACAAAAGTCGTTTAGAATTTATATTTAATCCTGTGTTATTTAAATAACACATGAATAATGATGATCACATCTTGCGGTGCAAACTTAATTTGTACCTTCTACAAACTCATATTTTACTAATAAAATATCTTAAATTTTATCTTTTATTAATTTTAATCATTTGGGTATATTTTATACCTATTCTCTGCCCGAGTCTGTGATAGCTACATCCTGGGAGTTTATAGGCCAGAGTGATAAGGTTAGTTCCAGGCAAACTAGTTCTATAATCGACTACATCATTGCTACAATCAGGTGAGATAGTACGGACTGTCTTACTAGGGAAGAAAAATAAGACGAGTCTGAATATCGCACGCATTATTCAGCTTAATGTAAAACTTTAGGGTTTAATAAATGAAAAACGATAAAAAAAAAATATAATTTATGATTTATTTTTACCTTTATGTATTACTGTATCTCTTAAAAAGATTAACTGCAAGAAATTACTTACGTACTTTTAAATTGCTTTAATGTCGTAAACAAGCGTCTACCTCTTAAATTTAAATGTGCCTAAACTAATCCCTAACTGAAAATTTGAAAGGGAATAGTTAGTTTTGGTGTGGTTATGTGAAGAGGAGTAATGAAAGGCATGTAATGAGTTATGAGTATACATATAAATGGATGAAGAGGGAGGTCAAAGAAAAGATGAATGGAAGAAAAGAGGGAGTCTCTGGTAACTTGACAGATGATATAATAGAATGAAACAATTAAATTAATTAATAGATTTATTTATTTATTTAATTAAAATAGAACGGCCGAAACCAATTACACTATTTAAACACATAATACAAAAAAAAAGAAAACTATAAAACATTAAAAAGGACACAGACAAGTCATATGTCGCACGGGACATTAGTGGTAGACACTATTTATTTAATAAATAGTAGACACAGTCATGCATTCATCTCACAGAATTTCATACATTCTGACAGTATCGTCTTCCATTCTTCCCCAAACCTATCAAAATCTATGTTTTTGTTAAGGAGAGCATTAAGCGCAGAGAGTGTCCGCGGTATGGGCGATTTGGAATTTATAAAGTAGCGGTGTTTCAAATTCAGGCACCTTTAAGAAATGTTTCTTGTAATGGCCATATTATACTCGTACAATCGACGACACGCTTGGTGCAGTGGTTGAGAGATTGTCTGCTGCGCAGAGAGTTGCGGGTTCCGGGTCTGGGTGTCTTCTGTCTGTGACTTTATATTTTTGCGGACGCTCCCAATCCCCGGCGTAGCGCTACGTTTACAATAAAAAAAGAAAAAAAAAGTAGTAGACCAAGTCTTTGGTTTGCAATTAAATTTACCTAAGTACAGTCTCCACAAATAAAAAGCAAAAAGACCTCCCTAATACAATTACCCACTGCCCTCCTCCCCTGAATTCACTTCAATCCCTAACCTTAGGGTACTGACACCACTTTTTGCTCCCCTTTCAAACGTAACCAGTCTATCGTTGGTGCCAACCCTGGAGTGACAGGACAATCAGTCAACATTCAGGGTATGCAAATTAAGCAGATGTTTCGGAAACCAGCCTAACATGACTTTTCAAACGGTAAAAAATACGCGATTTTAAACTCTATGCCGTTGGGATTAGGAGGTGTAATGTGGATGGGAAGGGGCTGAGGGGGTTCTTGGAACAATGCCCGGTGGGTGACATTGTTTTTTTAACAGAAATAGGGCAGGGTTTGTCTATACGCACGGTTATGTTGCTAATTCTTCTACACTGTCGATAAAAATCTACGAAGTTTAAACTTATATGTAGATTTACTGGCCTACAAAAACGGTTGTCTTCAATTATTTCATGACAAGTCTCTGTTTTGCCTGCATAAAACAAGAAAATAACTTACTCCCGGAATAAAAAGTATCCCATGTTCTAATCCGGGACATAATCTACCCTGTGCGGAATTAAATTCAATTCCAATCAATTGTTTGAGCGTGTAGGATTAACAAACAAACACCCATACATATAGGGTGACTGGTAATTAGTGTACGATACTTAAACACGTGATTGTGCTCATGATAACCAACAACTTTTACTATAGGAACAAACCTGAAATCGCGGAAAAAAAATCAGCTGCTGTACATTTATGTTTGCCTAATGTACTGAACAGCTGATATTTTTTTCGCGATTTCGACTTTGCTCCCATAATAAAAATTGTTTGTTATTAGATCGATATTACAATTACCGTCACGGATCTTGAGCGCTCGGCGTCAGAGTGGGGATTGCTTTGCGCATTCCATACATTGGCGAGCTAATAATCGTCGTTTTTAGATACATAAAGCAAGAGCAGGGAACGAATCATGATTGACGTCTATGACGAGAAGACGCAGCGAGCCAATCACCGACACTCCCTGCCCCCGCGTCTCACTTCGCACCACTAAAGAGATCGAATATTTGACTTCTGCGCAACTTGAAGCCAGAGCTCAAGATCCGTGCCGCCAGTTGTACATATATATAGAGTTTTTGATATGTTTTAGCTGGTCATAGCTTATGCTAGCTGAAACGTATCAAAAACTATCATTTTCAAAAAACTTACTTCAATCGTCAAAATCCTATTTTATTAAAACACACCGGTATATAATTAAAAGAAACGAAACGTGTGAACGTAATAGCGGGTTCCGTCCACTTTTTAACAGTTAAATGAAACGTCTTAATTCCACATGTCAAATGTCAAAATTTGACAAGTGGGTGTCATGCGCGAGAGTGCAGTGTCATGCGCGATTCTTTGCGGAGATCGTTGGCTGTATGATGAGCTATCATTATATGTGTCATTTATATTGTTAATTTGATGCCGATGTGATTTTTTGCATGAGAAAGTAGTTATGTAGAGTTTAATTTTGGTATAGTTAGCGTATGTTAATTGTGAGGGTGCGAAATGAAAAGTTATTCTTTTGAAGCTCTCATAAATACATAAATAAATATACTTAGTTAGTTATTTAAATTAGTCAAAAAACTGTATTGAATATCAAGAAAATACTGTGACATCGAAAGGAGATCGCATGAGTTGCTTTTTTTATATAACCAACGAACTGGCTTGTAGAGTATACTTCGAAGGATTATGCTGTTCTAGAAAAGGTTTGAAAGTTAGTAGAAAAAAAGAATGTCTGTTGTTTTTCCAGTGTTGAAGTAACTTTTGCAAGGAAAGCTTGAATTCGGTTAAATAAGTAAAAAATTATAAGAGTGCGCCGCCCGAAGTGTTTGATTTCATAGAAGAATATATATACGAGCCTACCGATGAGCTGAGCTGCGTTACAATACACAATAGAAAGACAATGAGAGCGGGAACGCCGTTCGCTTGGTGTTAAATAAAATAAACGGAACTCTAAAATTCTTCAAAAAACTAAATTTAATATCAAAAAGATAAAATAACCTTAGAAACTATCGAATCGTCCCTGCGGCAATTTAACACATTCATTTTCTGTTTTTGCTAGACTTGTGCATCACCGTCGCATCTGATCAGACTGGAAGGCAAAGTTGGTTTCCTACAAAAACCAGCACAATTTTCTCAAATCACTTTGATGAATCAGACTGTTTAATTAAAAGCGTAAAGAAATACATTACCGACACAGCAATGCCAAAACTTTTGCTCTGAAGAATTTCTAAATATTGGTAGAAGAAGAAGTGTGTGTATTTTATCTATAATTATGTATATTTTTACTCTTGTTTTAATACCAAAATTTTCTTTTTGTGCGCCTACCATATTGTCTCTTCACCACCCTAGGTTGACTGGTAGAGAATGCCTAAGGCATTAAGTCCGCCTATGTACTTTTTGTTGCATAAAAATAATTAATTAATTAAAAAAATTAAGAAGAAGACACTAAAAATGTGGTTATACCGAACCGTAGCAGTCTCGAAGAAGGTCAAGATGTTACAATGTGACAGACCACGCCACCATGTGTGTGAGCACGCGTGTCTAGAAGTAACCTATACACTCTTGACTTAAATATCTCGAGGTTATATCTATTAGGAAACAGACAAACACAAACAAAACATTTGAGGCATCTCCTAACTCACATAGTTAAAAAAAACTGCTCTAATAACGATGAATACTCCGACCAACCATTCAACTTAAGCATTCAGCTCACAAAGCTAGCAACGTAAAAGGAATAAAACCTCAGTGATCTTTGCTAAAAAAAAAGTAAAGTTCACTCCCCTATTTGACATTTCCAGCGCATGCGCGCCAGCTCTATGAATACAAACGATATGATTGGTTAAACGCCGTCCAATCAGAGGCCGGCTCATAGAGCACGATTTGAATTCAATTGTCGAATGTAAGTACATAGATTATTGAGTTCTATAGTTACTTTTGTGGTTGGTATAAATAATGTCAAGTTTCTTTCAGTTATTTTTATGTTGGCAACGGTGGGATAGCACGTTTTTGTAATACCAACTCAACAATACTGACCTGACAAGTTTGACAAGACTGGCCTATTGTTCTAGTGGTTAGTGGCTCTGCCTGCTATGCCGGAGGTCGTGGGTTGTGATTCCCACCCAGGTCAAATGTTTGTTTAATGAGCACAATCATTTGTTCTATTTCTGGGTGTAATTACCCGACTACGGAGGGTTATGATTTTTTTAATCTATAATTTAAATGTATTTAGAAATATATAAGTATGTTTATCACTTGTCTAGTACTCGTAACTTAAGCTCTGCTTACCTTAAGACTAAACGGCGTTGTGTGATATTTGTAGATACTTAGAATATTATTAGATATTTATAATAGGCATTTCTGTTTTGAAAAGTGATTGAATTTATAATTCAGTATAAAACAAAATATTTTTTCCCTCTATATAAGAAAGTCTTCGCTTAAGTTTCTTACATTAATTTTATCTCAAAACACGCTTTCTCATAAATATTAAATTATTTCATCCCTTGTTTTAATAACATGCATCCCTTTCGTCTTCTTTTGACACCACAATGTGTTAATTATTGCTAAATGACTACTTTTATTTTATAATTGCTGACATCTTGAATTCTTTGATAATTACAACATACTGGATCATCTCACTCGACTTAAAAAAATACCCGGAGATATTGTAAGAAGAATGAATATAATCAATTCATTGATATAGGAAAAAAGTTTAAATAGTGTGGTATAACAGAGTAAATGACAGATATCATGTTTTTTACCGGTTAGCAGTTGCATTTCGGGGAGTGTGCGCATCGGATTTGCGTAACTTACCTAACTCCACCACATCCATTCCATCACCGGACCACTAGACGTACTTACGGCGATATACCACCGGTACATGGTGGACATCCCACCCGTACGCGCAAAACGTTTTGGAAACAAATTCGTTGTGCGTACCGCTAAGAAGTGGAATTCCCCACATATGAGTCTTTAAGTCAAGAAATAGTGAAAAAGTTACATTATTTTATGCAAGCGTGCTCCACCGTCGACCATATCATTACACATTAAGTGAAATAATAATAATATAATATAATAATATTCCACAACTATCACACAACGCCGTCTAGTCTCAAGTTTGCTTGCTTAGGCAAAGCTTGTGTTATGAGTACCTACTGGACAATTGATAAACATACTTATATATTTCTAAATACATACATTTTATAGATAAATTACACTCAAATAGCGATAGATTTGTTGAGGATGACGTTGGTAACGTTGACTTTTATTTATGTTTTGGATAAACTCTTATTTTTTAATTAGTCTAGTTTTAATATTAAAAATGGGGCTCTGTCCCTACCTGTTACTGATCATAATTTTGTTGTCAAAAGTAAAAAGAATCGAAATCCTAAAATTGTTCACGATTTTTCATATTTGGTAAATTCATGATAGAATCATAACAATTGCTACTAGAAAATACTACGCGCAGTGTTTTTCCATTTTGATCGTCATTTATTCATTCATCAATAACCTGTCCAATATTTCCATAAATTGAGTGACTATTTGAGATATAAACAAACGCTAATATTTTACTTGTATAGGAATATTATTTATTTAGACTTCGCATAAATAATAACAAGACCTTTTCTACCCCTTAAAACCCTTTAAGAACCTTTTCTAACCCTTTAAGTATTTGTACTAATAAAAAATTAGTGCTACGCGAAGGAAAGAGCCATAAACTATGGTATACCACTAATTTTGATACTTTTGGACTATAATGTAAGGTTTTAAAGTAAGCTTGATATAGATGATAATTTAAACAAAAAACGTAATTTGGTTAAGTCCAACCTTCAAAGCCTTGAGCACAGACGTAGGGTAGCCGGCCTTTCGGTGTTCTACAGGATGCATTTTGGAGAGTGTGCGCAGGAATTGCATGACTTGATTCCGCTATCGCAATTCTACCATCGGACAACCCGACGTACGCCGAATATTCACTCTTACGTTGTTGAAACCTCTACGGTCCGGACTCAGCGTTTCGCCTAGTCGTTTATACCGCGTACGTCGTACTGTTCCAGTCCTTGGAACAGTTTGCCTGCTGCGATCGTCCCGTCCGATTATAATTTGGGCGTCTTCAAGGCTAGAGTGAATAGGCTCTGAAAAAACTATTGCGCCTCACCATCAAAGATTGCATCGCTACTTACCATCAGGTGGAATCGCAGTCACGCACTAGTTTATATCAATTTAAAAAAAAGTATATTCTCGTCATTTGTAATCCTGTTCACTAACAAAGTTAAAACGAGTGCCAACATAAACACTACAATCCCCTCTATCTATGTATTTAAAGAATTAGCGACTCCGAAATAAATGGAAGTAACCAAATCGATCGAAACAATTACGAGGAGCGATAAGAAAATTGAACTTAATCCCGAGTTACAGACACACAGACGGACAGACAGGATACGGTGCAATTACCTTGTCCGGGCTCTTTTAAATGCAAGTGAAACTTCACAATTAGACGAGTTGCTAATGTTCCTGTGAAGTTGTTGGGAATTGTGGCTGTTTGTCTTATGAACGAGGATATAAGGTGGGGAGGAAATGAGGTTAGGTGGTACTTGGAGTAGTTATGACTCACCTACGGTTTATAACTTAACCCGTTGTGTGTCCGGAACGTGGATCCACACTAGACACAATAACTTTTTAATTTTGACTGGCCTGTTGGTCTAGTGGTTAGTGACCCTGACTGCCATGCCGGAGGTCGTGGGTTCGGTTCCCACCCAGGACAAATGTTTGTGTGATGAACATAATCATTTGTTCTGTGTCTGGGTATAATTTATTTATAATATGTATGTATTTAAAAATATATAAGTATGTATATCAGTTGTCTAGTACCCATAACACAAGCTCTGCTTAGCTTGGGACTAGACGGCGTTGTGTGATAATTGTAGAATATTATATTATATTATATTATAATTGTGTCTCTAATTACGGCATACGAAAGGTTAAAGTATGTAAGTAAATATAGTCATTATCATCATCAGCCTTTTTAATGTTCCCACTGCTGGGACTCAGGCCCCCTCTCTAGGAGCGGGAATGGGCAGTAATTCAACACGCGGACACAGTGCGGGTTGGTGAATGTCACATGTCTTCGAATTTTTTGTTCTAGGACATGCCGGTTTCCTCACGGTGTTTTCCTTCACCGTTTTGAGAGCAGTGTTGATTTTCATCAACCCTGCTATTTCTAGGTTACACAAAGTAATGCGCCTGGCTGAGTTCGAACCCGCGACTTGCAACTCGTAAGTCGGGGCCATTACCACTCGGCCATTATTTGCTCAAAAGTAAGTATAGTAAAAGGCGGTAAAACCATTTAATTGATGATATTTATAGGTCAGGACTTCATTTTGATATTTTGAAACATCTGAAAATACACAAATATAAAAAAAAAACACAGCGCTGGGTAAAAATCGAAACTTGATATAATTAGTTGGCTCGATAAAAAAAATCGCGAATCTGACCCTAACTTGCGATTTCAAACGTGTCTTACGTATTATTATGAGATTACGTCACGGCAATATTTGAAAGTTACATTTAAACATAATAAAGCTTGTATTTTAAAGGGGTATAGCAAGCTTCTGTTTTTTTTTTATACGAAAATAAAATCGCTGCTACGGGGCTGTGGAGTCGACAAAGACCCGGGCGGAACTCATTAAAAATACGCAGTGACTACAACCCGCTCTTAAGGGCCAAGCGATTTTCTAAGGCCTACTCCTCCGTAACGGCTAGGTCAACTGGTTTGAAAAAAATATATGTTTATTATAGATTCATGAACAATAATATCAACATTTGATTTTTTCGTGCAATTAATACTTTTGTCTAAAAAAATATTTAGCAATTTCGCAACTTTTCGCAACTTTTCGCAACTTTTCGCAACTTTTCCCTACTCCTTCGGAACGGCTTGGACCTTTAGAAACATTTTTACACATAAAAATTGGTGGTTAAATATTCTTCAAAGTGAACATTGCATATGTAAATCAATCAATATCTCGCAGAGAAAATGGGTTTAAAGCGCTTTCCGGGCACTGCTG
The DNA here is from genome assembly GCA_929112965.1 of Mythimna albipuncta. Classification (NCBI taxonomy): domain Eukaryota; kingdom Metazoa; phylum Arthropoda; class Insecta; order Lepidoptera; family Noctuidae; genus Mythimna; species Mythimna albipuncta. The sequence continues at coordinate 2,308,878 of OV815969.1, read as the reverse complement.
GCCGCAAATAAATGCACAGATTTGCGTACTGCCGCCTAGGCGTGTGCGAGAGTTGCGTTTACATAATTTCGGCCAGATGGTTCAAGGAACTATACGCCTTAAATATAGGAGGTAAAAAACATGTATTTCCTGAAACAAGTTTTGTGAGATATTCGAGTGAAACACAGAATTACCGAAGGCCATCAGAGTTTTCAGGCATTATTTCTCTTCTTCTTTTTTTTTATCGCAATACATATTATAACCTTTTGGACCGTCGTGGATAGCCATTTTGAACTAATTACAAAATTGTCTCTGCAACTTTAAAAAGATTTGCTAGAAACCGAACAGTTCATCTTAAAACATCTTCCAATGATTTAAAAAAGAAATAATGGTTTTTTATGCAACACCCATTCGGTAGCAAAAATGAATTATGATGAAGTTGTTAGAATTAATTCACGGATCGGAAGATAGGCGGGCCCAGCTACATCAATATTGTAGGAATTAAAAAATAGAGACGAGTTTTTGTACAAAAAGATACATTTAAAACTGAATTAGTAAAAAATGGAGAAAACTCAGTTAGGAAGATTGAAATAGTACAACCTCTTAATTAAGAATGAGTTATTTCTTTTTATAATGTTATATGAAGTATTCGTTTTTTTTTTTTACTTACTATGGCTAACAAAATATGTCTACAATAACTTACTAGAAAACCCGCTCTTATCACTACCGCTTTTAGGCAAGTTGTTTTTTTTCTGTTTTTTACACTCGTGTGGGAAAATGCGTGAGCTCGCCCCTCCAGAATTTATTCCATTTACAAGTGTATTGAAAAGTGTCATGTCAATGTCAATACATGGAAATTTGTACACATTGCTCGTCGTCACCGTGGCCGATTGTGGCTCTGCTACTCTTGACGCCCGGGGCGTCTCCTGGGCCTCAAGTCTGCTATTACAATAGTGTCAGAATGGTCTATCATTGATTTCATAATTGTTGATTTTGACAAGTTTTGGCTATCTACTAATATAATGGCGTCATTATGGCTTTCCGATGGTCAACCACTGACACTCCATTGAAAGAAATGGCACACAATGGCAATCTCGTACATAATGGCAAACCAATATCTGACGTATGCGGTATATATCTGCAAAAATTTTGACAGTTCTTTTGATCAGTGACCTAACATTATGACGTCATTGCGCAGTTAGTGCTTTTAATAAGCTCGATATTGTCATTCTACCACAATTCTATTACAAGACCATTGACCGATCAATGACCGATCGTTATGAATTAGCAGATTACGAACTTTTAGCAAAATGACAATGGGGTCGTGTTGGAATGACGAATTTATAAAAATAGCAGAATTGGGCCCCAGGAGTGGCGGCTGAGGTAATCGGATGGCATAGACTAACTATTAAAGAACATGGGCGATGAACAAAACAGAAATAACGGTATGATCTGCTGCTTGAGAGTTTGTCATGCTCACCCAAATGTCTTGCTGGTGGTGGCACGTGTTATTGGGTCATTCGGTTCCCTTTAAAATGGTTGAGCTGAGTGGGGCTGATGCACGTGTCATGCCCGTGAACGGGTGCCATCGGTTGAGACTGGTCATCTCTTGGCTGCCAGTGACTTAATTCGGTTTCTATTTTTAATTACATTTAATAAAAAGAATAATAACTTATTATTATTACGTATCTACCTACATTGTGCTCACATACCTATTAGAAGCGACAAGAAATATGTAACCAAGATCTATGTAACTCATAATATATTTTAAAAAGAGTGTCCATGGAGTTTCTGGCACGTTCTTCTCCATAGAGACCTACGTTTTGGAACGTGCAATTTAGCTTCACTTTTCTTGGACTGACCGACATTTGACTATTCAAAAGTGCCTGCAAATGGTCTATTTGAAATAAATGATTTTGATTTGCTGCGGGTTCGACTACCGCACTGAACAAATATTTACATGGCCTACAGACATAATTATCTTCTAGGTCTGTATGTCTTCTGCAGGTGAGTTTACACGTCCGTAAACGCACCTACCTACCTAGGTAAAGTTTCTTTAAACAAAACATAAAAAATGTCTTTTAATCAATCAAAATTATTACCAGTAGCTTGTCACTCTCGTTTTTGCTCCGCAATTAAAAATGCAGACGTTTTTTATTGATACTTTCTTCACCTGTCAACGATGTCCCTACAAATTACGACAACATTTATCTACGAGTTGATCACCAAAGTTTTGCTTACAGTAATTTATCGCATATAAAACTAGTATAAAGATTATCTGGATACGAATCTCAATAGTATAACAAATAATAAAAGACAGGTGAGAACGAGACAGCGCTATACACGGAAAAGAGACCGACATAAATCTTCTTCCGGTTGCGTCGGCGCAGGTGACACAAAATTTATTCCGAATTTGAAAACCGAAATATATATTATATGGGATACAAACGGCTTTTTAAATATGGACATCCTTTATTCGGCGGCAACGCTTGACATTTTTATATTTGTCGTCGAGGTTTTTAAAAGGTATTTGATTTATGGAAAAATAATGGTGCTTGTGAAGGCCTGTGACGCCGTAGGCATTGATGCTGGGTTACGGGTGATGGTAATGAATAGTCTAAAAGTGCTGATTGGGAACTTTTTCTTAGAATTTATTAGTTTTCATTAAAACCAGAGCCCGTGGTAACTGACCGCACAAAAGATAAAAAAATCATAAGTACACAAAATCTTATGATCAACTAGCTGCTATCAGCTGCTTTCCTGAAAGTAGAAAATTGTCAAAAGGGAACACATTTCCGGGATGAACAGTGTCCTATGTGCTATTCCAGGACATGGTCAACTTGTGTGTCAAATTTCATCGAAATCCGTTCAGCCATTCGGACGTAAAGAAGTAACAAAGATACGCACATATCCACAAACCTCCTTTATAACATTGGTCCGATTAGAGTGTAAGTGTGTGTATTCACAAAAGGTTTACCATAACATCGGCCTCTAACAAAGCATTGAATTTTTAGAATAACAATTCATTATTAAATTGATAAATGTAGTTAAATGCTGCAAAAAAATATTCAAATATAGAGAAAATACTCTGTAAAGTTTTGTCTCTATTCACCCCTAAGTCTCTATTCAAACCATTTTACTGTACTGAATAGAAGCAACAAGAAATATGTAACGAAGATCTATCTCATAATATGATTTAAAATAACATGCAAGGAAAAGAACGTGCAAGAAACTCCATGGACACCTACGGAGTTTCTTACACGTTCTTCTCCATAGAGATCTACGCTTTGGAACGTGCAATTTAGCTTCACTTTTTTAACTGGCCGACATTTTGACAATTCAAACGTGCCTGTATTATTTTTGATTACAAGTTTTGGGATTTTTAAAATCAATTTGAAACAACGAATTTTAATCTCTCCTTAAAATATTCAATCCAGACTCACATTTCTTTCACTATACAATATTCTCTAGGCTATAAATAAATCAAAACTAAGATATCAAGAGACACTTTTAAAAACACTGGTAACTCATAAATCTAAACTCTGATTTAGTTATGAGATTGTTTAATTTTTTATTAAAGGTCTTTCTTTATGGCTTCGCCTTTGTTTTGCGGTTTTGACAGTTTTTGTGTCGATTAAAAAATATTAAAAGACAAAACGTTTTGATAGGGCGTGTCATCTAGAATTAAAGAAAGGTGATTTATTGCACTTCAGAATAGAAAAATATTGGGTATCAATACCTATTTTTTTTTTTGTGGGAAAACCGTTATATTTACAGCTTTATTATCATTTAAAACTGACTTAGGTACTACAGAAATTTCCAAAAAAAACCGTTGTTTACCGGAATTACGCGGGACACAATGGTTTTTTTAATTGTGTCTCTAATTACGAATACGAATTGTTAGGGTAGCCTGCACATTAAGGTGTACCTGACAGTTTTGCCTATACAGTTAAGTTTCACAGGTAAATCGGAACGTGTGTGTCGCAAAACTGTGCAGGTTTCCACACAAGGTTACCTGACAGGTATAACTGTACAGGAAAACCTGACAGGTATATACCCTAGCGTGTATGGCTACTTTATCAAAGGTGTTGCATCAAGTGCAACCCTAATTTGTAGCTAGGCAATCTCTATCCATTCCAGTAGCCTGATTCACGTAAAATCAAACAAGCCAAATATCGTTGAGGTTTTATAGTCGTTCGATCGAAGTCCTATCCAAAAGCGGTATTCACATTTCATTCAGTTACATTAATAAGTGTTCTACCAGGGTAATGTAATACAGTTTTTTTTTTTTAAATCGTCGAATTTTAAACCACTTTAAAATCGGTGTCGTCCAAACTCGATTGATGGATGTGAATACGGAAATGGTCTAAACGACTAAATTGCTACGATATCGTTACGGTTTTCATTACGTGAATCGAGCTATAGGTTGCTTGGAAGAAATCGCCGAGTGCGATAAGGTCGCCGATTGTAAGTTTTTTTATTATTATTTGGGTTACATTTTGTTAATCTTGGTGTAAAATAACGTAATCCTAAATAAATAAATATGTTTTTACCTTTGACACAGACAGTACTGTATAAAAAAAATCCAGCTGTTACAATTGCCGGCACGGATCTTGAGCGCTGGCTTCAAGTTGCGCAGAAGTCAAATATTCGGTCTATGTGAGTGGTGCGAAGTGAGACGCGGGCGCCATCGCGTCATAGACGTCACTCATGATTCGTTCCCTGCTCTTGCTGCATGTAAATAATGACGATTGGCTCGCCAATGTATGGCATGCGCAAAGCGATTCCCACTCTGACGCCGAGCGCTCAAGATCCGTGACTGTAATTGTACTATATAAGTTTGTGAGGAAAATCGTACATCTTTTTTTATTATGTTAGGAAACCTTCAAATAACTTCTCCCGTTCCTTGTGTCATACTTTTACTGACTTAGACTACACCTTCGAGGATTACGGGTTTTCTTTAAGCAAATCCCCGCGATTCTAGGGGGAATTGGCCCTGCTGGGCCCTTACGGTTTGGCCCTGCTGGGCCCTTACGGTTTGCTAACATCTGTTTGAGGAGCGTGTGGATCACTATGCGCTTTTAACGACTGGGTCCGGTCAATTATTGGACTGTTGGACGGTGCTCCGCAATCCCGCGTCTACCGTGGCTGGTAGTCGGGGTCGGGGTCTCGGCAGCTGTGGCGAGTTTGTTCCCTCACACACGCGGCATCCTCCTTCGCTAGCATTATTGCTTCGAAGGAGTCGACCACCTGCTATTTCTTCTCGTTCTGGACCATAGCCTTAATCAAGACCCAGAACAAGAGGTCGCAGCCACCGATTGCCTTTACAAGGACACGGCGGTGCTCCGCCCGAGCGGGGCACACCTCCACCGTTTCTTCCACCGTATCCTCCGGGTGGTAACACCCGTGCGTTTCTTCCGCCTGTAACCGATGCAGGAACCTCTCGAACTTACCATGGCCGGTGAGGACCTGCGTCATGAGGAAGGTAAATATTTTCGCCATGGTTTTGGCGTGTCCATTCCAACCCAGTGTAACATCGTCATTTCACACTCTACTTAGTGCGAAAAACTTTACTATATTATACTTAACTCTACTTCACTTTTATCCACTGAGTCTAATTTAGCATCGGCATAGAGTTCTTTAAAGGTTATCTGATATAGTCTTCACGTATTCCCACAGCATTCATAACAATTTCAATAAAATTTATCACCACCATATCTATCATTTCCATCTATTCCTTTCTGTAAACGACATTTTAATCGTAGGTAGTTAAGAAATACCCCACTGAGAAGAACAGCTTCTTAAAAAAACAAATATAGGCATAACTCATACTCCGATGATAGAAAATGTATTAAAAACATATTATTTAATCCTACATTAACATATTTCTACCGTTTATATTAATTTCGTTACGGTTGACAAATTAAAACCACTTAAAATGACGTAAAATGCAACCCTTTTTGTATGGAATCTACTTTTTTTTGGGAAGAAAAATGTCCTATGAGTTTTTGATAAAAAGTATAAAGTAGCCGATTTGAATTTTGGGTGATTGGGACGTTATTAGTTTTGTATTATTTATTACCGTAACAATATTTTTAATAGTAGCCTGAGAATTTGAGAAAAATTATGTGAATCAGCTAGTTTTTTAAAGTTGGAAAGGATAAAATAATATTTTTTAAAACACGCCATATCTTGATTGTAATTTCAGGCAATCAATAGACATAAAACAGATGGCCGTTGAGGCCGAAAGGTTCTGGAGTGGCGACCGAGCACCAGAAGCCTCAACGTCGAAAGGCCTCACACAAAGTGGACCGACTAGGTTTCGGGAATCCGATGGATGCAAGACGCCCAGGACCGTCCATTGTAGCGACACTTGGGGGAGGCCTATGTCCAACAGTGGACGTCTTTTGGCTGAAATGATGATCATGATAATGATGAATGGACGTATGGACCCAATAGGACCGATGGAAGTTTTAAAACAGTTTCCATGGTCCTGAATGCAAAGAGCTACTGAAGAACTTATGTCACGTAGTCTTTAATGTCTGACACGCCTCACACTCCACCCTAGAGCGAAGCAGGCGGTCATTTCCTTCTGCGAATCAGTAATGCTTTGTGAGGGAACGGCCCTCACGCCCCAGTCGCCGGGATCCCGACCCCGATTTTCAGTCACCATAGGTGTAAGCTGCGGACGGCGAGTAAAGGGTAGTTCGCCGTCCAGCCGGCTAGTACCTACAGCCTGGCGACCGACAGACAAACGGTTGGATAGGACAGCAGAGTCTTAGTAAAAGGTTCCCGTTTGACTCTTTAGGTAAGTAAAGAACCCTAAAAAGGTACGATACAAAATCTGCAACTACAGTAAACAAAACTTGTATTATCTATAGAAAACTCGTTTAAACGATATCCAAAGAAGTCCAACAAAACTTCCCCTCCTCAAAAACAAATTTATAGTCCATCCACCAGAAAATAATAAAAAACATATGCAAAATCAAACAAGACTTAAATCAGATGCTTAAAAACTTCTCACGACATAAATAACATTGAAACGAGCGTCCATCTTTATCCGGAAGTGGCGCAATTTGTCGAAGCTTACGCATCGAGACGACTTCCGGTGGATGCGCTTGCGCCGCTGAAAATAAAACTGCCTACACCCTGTCAGATAGTCGTGAAGGTATCCGGTCTTATTATGATTTAAATTTAAAGGATTATTGTGATATCTTATCTAACGATTTTATTTTATTACTAGCTGACTTGTTGTACCTCCTAACAGTCAATGAATGCTGTATGTCTTTCTATATAGTCAACCGATTGCGATGAAACAAAGCCTAAGTAATATATCAAGTTACACACAATTTTAAAGTATTCATGTTATCTACATCAATTTCGTACATTTTACGTGATGCGCGCACAACTAAAAAAAAGACGTGTGGCACTCGGGGACTGCCGCGGTAAAGCTATTGCATAGCATTTTTATCAACTTATGCAATTATAATTATTTATTTATTTTATTTATGCAGTATTTTTTTCCTTTGTTTTTTTTTCTTTGATATTAATTGAAGTTACACTTTCACACATTGAATTCAATTTTGATTGATTGTTCACTCATTTGTTTTCTTATTGGTCACCACGCTCAAAAAACAAATGAGTGGGGGGTGTTAGGTTATTTTCGTTACGGAATTTCTGGATTCGGTCTCCACGCTCAAGGCCCGCGATAGAAGCTATGCAATAGCTTAAAAATTTCTACAAATTTATTATACATATGTAGGTATAGACCACCACCTTTTATATAATTATACTAGCTGTGCCCGCGACTTCTTTCGCGTGGACTATAGGATTTTGAATTTATTTAATCTAAAATAAAAGTAGCCTGCCTGCCAATAAAAGTCCCGTCAAAATCGGTCCAGCCATTTCAGAGATTAGCTGGAACAAACAGACGGACAGACAGACTGACAAAAATTTAAAAAAAAATTATTTTGGTGTACCTACCGTATATAATTATATAGGCATGTAGTAAAAAGCGGTTATTTCAATATTACAAACAGATACTCCAATTTTATTTATATGTATAGATAGATAACACTGACAAAATAAAATCATCCAATGACTTCTCCCTCTCTAGTGAGCGCGTGGGCCATGTCAGACTACTGACTAAAACCCACTACTAAGTTTCTTACGTTCTATGTTCTTAGGCTTGCGTCCCAGGGGTGGGACTACAACCCATGTCCAGTAAGGGTCTAACAGACGGACCGCATTTCAACTGCAATCCAACCGCAATTGCAGTTTAAGTGCAGTTTGAATGCAGTTGACACTACTGCAATAGAACTGCAAACCAAACGTGCAGTCCGATTGCAGTCGTGTGAACTGCACACCGACTGCATCTGAACTGCACCATACACGGGAGGGCGGAGCGTGCGGGTACGACTGCAATCGGACTGCACGTTTGGTTTGCAGTTCTATTGCAGTCGTATCAACTGCATTCAAACTACACTTAAACTGCAATTTTCGGTTGGTTTGCAGTTGAAATGCGGTTCGTCTGTTTAGACCCTAAGCTTCGGCGCTGTTGGACCGCGATGGTTTCTGCTGACATCTCATTGGCGTCGATGATTCGGGCTCGGACGGTTGCCGGACAACCGGATGACAACCTACATTACTCGTCGTCCACAAGCCCACGCCAACGCTGGTTAGAAAGCAGGGTTGTGAGAAAGCCCGTGTTATCATTACTGCTTCGCAGAAGGAGGCGTTCGCCTGCCATTCCTCTTCACTCCGGTTCGTTGCCACGCTCGCTCCCACGACGACACGGCGGTGCTCCACCTTAGCAGGACATATCTCCGCAGTATGTTCCACCGTATCCTCTGGGCGATACACATATTGGTGACACCGGGGTGTTCACATTGCTAAGGAGAGGTGACCGGAGTCTGTGTTTCCTTATAGCTACAATCTATTTAATATTTGTGTCAAGCGTGAATAAGTTAATTTTAGGCCACCGTCGTCCACAGCATCACTTACTATCAGATGATATACTGGTGAATCGCGAACCTATAAATTATAATAAAAAACACCCTGCCACTATTATATTACTCGTACCTATAATTCCTGGACAAGTTAGGAGCTTAGAAAATCTTCTTAAATACACTTACTTGAAAACCCGCTCTTATTCCACCGTTTTTAGGCACGAAATAGACTGTTTTTCGTACTAGTGCAGAAAAATGCACGTGCTCTCCCCGCCACAATTTTATTACATTGATCGTATCAGGCGCGACGACCCCAACGAGTTGCCGGTCAACCTCTGTTTATTCAGTTCTACGTAAGCGTATTGAAAGCAATCCTTTGATACGTATGCAAAGTCAGTGCAGCCCTCGTTTCCATAACACACTCGCCTACGACTCGTGCGAATTCCACCTCGGTCGCAATACAAACTTTCTGCACTTGTAACAAAATGTATTGTTACTTGAAAAGATTGACACATGCCAAATTCACAGGTGCCTGTAAGGACAGGCCCAACCACTAACCCCCACTGATTACCATTCCCCACAACTGCCTCCCATCGAGCTGGCCCAGGTTAACAAGCAGCTGATACTTCGCATTGTTCTCCTTCAAAAATAAAATAATCTTATAAGTTTTATCTGGATGTAATTTGTAGGAAATTTGACTTGTTAGCAATCCTAATAATCCTCATTGGCCAGCCATTAAGTAATTTGATATTAAGTTGAATTAAGTGGAGGCACTCACGCGTTGCTACCAATAAAATCTACATCGATAATGTGGGGATGTCTGTTTGAGTAATTTTGATATAAAATATTTTACCAATCCTCGAAAACTCGCTCTTATTTCACCGCTTTTAGGCACGCGATTGACTGTTCATCGCACTCGTGCGGAAAAGTGCGCGTACTTGCCCACGCCATAATTTTATTACATTATCGTAACAGGCTGGGCGCGCGTCGTCCCCCGTTTATTTATGTATTCATAAGTGTATTGAAAAACATCGTTTGATACATGTGGAAAGTCGCTGCAGCACTCGGCGTCTTAAAACACTCGCGGCTCGTGCTAATTCCGCCTTGTCGCAATGACAAATTTTCTCCACTTGTATCGAAATGCAGAAATATGTTCCATCATAGAAAGCGTCCTGGTCTTTAGATTTTAGCTCTGTGTATAATAAATAATTATAATTAAAGTTACCTTGTAAGTAGTATGGACATCTACGTTGATGCAGCAGCATGGGATCCTGTGTTCTTTCTATTTAGAATCTTGACGATAAAATGCTATTGGATTTCTCCAAATTACTCTTGTGCAGTATGGTCCAGCGCCTGATCTCTTTCCGGTCCACTCATGTCCAGAGTGAGAACAGAGAGAACACTATGCAACCAAACGCTCAATATCTCCTGCGTACTTGGCTAATCTCTGTTGAGATTGACCACCGTGCCTGAAATTCAGACGGTAGAATTGCTAAAACCACAGAAAAGATTAAAGAGGTTAGAAAGGAAATACATTCCGATTTATACTACAACGAGTGTCGCCGCTTATCTCCCACACTTTAACTACAGGCAATAAACCAATACGAACGCACATTACGCAAGTAACTGACCACGCACACTTTGATCGCAAGTTTGCTATTGGTTGTGACAATTATGAGCATGATCATGTTTTGAGGCGCGCCTGCCCCGCCCACAAGGTTATTCTAACCCCCTTTCATCTTATATCCAATAAATCTGATCATATCTGGTTGCGGACAGTGAGCAATGCTCGCTGTCCGGCCGTACGGTAACTGTTCGGACCAAGCCCAAGTCGTCGACGGCGCGCGCTGTTCCCGCGCGCCTCATGGAGTTGTCAGCAACAACAACAGCGGCCCAGCCGGGTCGAAGTCTACTGGGGCCAGGGTTATCCGAAAGGGCGCTCGAGCCCCGGTATGAAGGCTTGAAGGAACGGGATGAGTTTTTTAGTCAGTAAGAGTCTGACACTATCTCCCGCTCCGCCCAAGAGCGGGGGTTGTGATAAGATGATTTTTCACATCGAAAAAAAAAAAACATATCTGTTTTTTTTTCGCAATAAATACCTACAAATAACCTACAATACGAATATATGGTTGGGTATCAGAAAGAAAGCTCACAGGTATGCCGCCAGTCTTTTGGGCACATTACCAGTCGATAGCGTACATCAGTCCATAGTAATGCAATTGTTTTCCAATAATATTAAATGTATGTGATGTGGCAGAACTATTAATAAATAAATAGCAATAGGGATGAAGCGAATATTACTAAAAGAGTTCTGAGTATACATGTAGATGGATGGAGAGGGAGAGGAAGGTCGAAGAAAAGATGGACTGACTGTGTGAGAAGTGATATGAAAGAAAAGGGAGTTAGTGATAGTTTGACGGGTGACAGGACAGAATGGAAGAGGAAAGCGTGTTGCGTTTACCCCAAGTAATATGTGATAAGGGCAGGAAGAAGAAAAAATAAATAGCAATATGGAAGTTTTTTGACGCCATATTTTAGTTTGATTTTAGTTAGTTATAATTAGTTAGATTTGTAATAAAATTATAGTTAGTAAATGATGGTGTAACTAAAAAAAAAATAATGATAAAAACTTTGATTAAATATAAAATAATCGCAGATGAATCCGTATCTCTCGACTAGTGTATTCCATTGTCCGGTTGTTGTGAATAAAGTCTGCACGATTTTGATTTGATTAGAGATCGGGTGGTCCGTCTGTCCGCCTGTCCGCCTGTCTGATCGTCCGCGCGTGTCGCTTAGAAGAAAGACCGATTAGGATGTTTATATAAAAAGGATATTAAGGATGCGATTGATGTTGAATCCTAGGTTTAAAGTTTGAGAGACCAAATGAGGAAAAAGTATTTATTATTAATTATTAATAGGCTCTCGTTTGACCACTATCTCACCTGATGGTAAGCGATGGAGCACGCTTGCCTAGAAGTAACCTATTCAGTTTTCTTCTATTAAGTCTTTTAAGTCTTCTGTTGATAAAATAGTAAAAAATAAAAATGAATAAATAAAATTGTCATTTATTTCCGTACTTCTTTACATATGAAAAGCATTCTAAAAATAATGAATTAAAAAATCCACAAATTAAATCTGAATCTCTTTTAATCAGTATCTTGGTTCTGGCCGAAAAACATCGAACCATAAAAGAAGTAGGGTTCGGTTGTCAGGACTAAAACGGTGTCAGCTGACTCCAAATCTAGATACAGTATTTATCTAATAATTTGGGTGTGCTGACACAATAATGTCAGCAGTAGTCAGTAGTTGTTTTCAAATTCCTTCAAAAACTAAGGTTTCCGTCATAGTCTTTCCGGTATATATTCAACCAATCAAGGGATTAAAAGCCACCGATCGATCCACACACACATCACATCTGAGATCTTCATACCTTTTTTTTATGGTGAGAAAATCATCCAATGACAACCCGCGCTCTTGGGCGGAGCGGGAGATAGTGTCAGACTCTTACTGACTAAAAGTCCACCCCGTTCCTCGTTCGCTCAAGTTCCCTTTCGGATAAACCTGGCCCCAGTAGGCTTCGATCCGGCTGGGTCCCTGCTGTTGCTGACTACTCCTTAAGGCGCGCGGGAACAGTGCGCGCCGTCGACGACTTGGGCTTGGTCCGGACTGTTACCGGACATCCGGACAGCGAGCTACCCATTGCTCACTGTCCGCAGGCCCGCACCTACGGTGGCCGGAAATCGGGATCGGAATCCCGGCGAGCGATCTTCACACTTGCGTTTTAGTTTTCACATTTTCTTTGTACCTATCTTAACTTAATAATAGTTTACTATTTACCATAGAATTTCATATTCGTATTATAGTTCCACATTACATAATAATATAACGTCTGTTAAAACTGCTCTGTGGCTACTAAACAGTACGTCGGCACGCGTTCCCCCGTGCGTGCTATAGCCGTCGCCCGCGGCGCCGCTTGCTTTAACTGCTAACCGCCCACTAAGAACGTACGGACGGACACACGATCACTTGCTACCAACCTGCTCTTTTAATGCCAACCTCATTTAGCGAGTTAGCATCACTCTTTTTTATCGATAGGCTTGACCAATATCTCAAACTGATGGTAAGCGATGATGTGGTCGACGGTGGAGCTCACTTGCCTAGAAGTAACCTATTTACTTTTGACTTAATGTAACTATCAGAAAACATAGACTCTGGCAGGGAATTCCACTCCTTAACTGTATGCACAATGAACGTATTTCCAAAAAGTTACGTCCGCCGTAATATACCTACCGGTGGCGTAACGCCCGTACGTCTAATGGTCCGATCATGAAACGGGCTGGGCGAAATTACATTTTGCAATTCCGATGCACACTCCCCGAAATCTTAACGATAGAAAACCGACGGGATAGCTAGCAACTTCATTCAACATCGCTCCCACTTAAATATAAAATCTAGTCGGTGTTTCCCGATACCTACAACCTAGATCTTTAAGTCAAGAATGAAAAGGTTATCTAGTCTGTGTTTCCCGATACCTACAACCTAGATCTTTAGGTCAAGAATGAAAAGGTTACTTCTAGGCAAGCGTGCTCCGTCGTCGGCCACATCATCACTTACCATCAAGTGAGATAATGGCCAAACGCGAGCCTATCAAGAATAATAATAAATATAAAACCGCTTGTGTCATGGGTTCCTTACAAACAGCACCGTTTGTACAACCGCAGGAACTTTCTCGGGATACCTGTCCCTAATGTGTGTAATATTGTAACATGCTGTATAATTTCCATTGCCATTGTGTTGGGCTTCCTCAGTGAAAAGTCCTTTCTCTTCCGGAATATGGACGACAAAGAAATACACTGTAGCCAGGTGATTATTTAAAACTTAACCAGGTATTTGGTTTAAACTTGGTATTTTTAATAGGGGAATCATAAAAGGAGCGACTAAAAAATACTTAGCGACTGACTATGAGATACTTTTTTAATAATTTGAACGGTATGAATTTGAGTAAGCAACACTTTAACTAAACTAACGACAAAATATTAAAATCCAGAACGAGCTAACAAAAAGTGGATTATTGAAATCCTAAATAAACGACTAAATTAGTAAGAGAGCGACTAAATTAATAAGTGACCGATTAAATTAATAAGTGAGCGACTAAATAAGTAAGTGAGCGACTAGAAATAAAATTGAGGTTTAACATAACGAACTGCTAATAAGTAATAAGTTAACTTTTACAAATGTTTTTACCCTTGTCTAATTATCTAATCGCAGGTAGATTCATCATTATGAACTGGGTAAAATAGGTTAGGTTAGGTTAGAACTGTCTGCAGCGGCCGGCGGACGCTACGACCAAGTTTCTCGAAGATTTTATTTCACCATTTTCTAATTATCCGGGTATTCGCAATATCCGAATTATCAAGTACCTTGTGACATACTTAGTATATTAATATCGATGTTTAGGACATTCGGAACACTTCATTTATGACCGTCGCTTAAATATTATGAAGCTTTTCATTTTGTATTTTAAGTAACTCAAATTAAAGTTTGTAAGTCGCTGTTCTGTTGATTTCTCGTCGCTTGCAGTCAGTCGCTCACTTATTATTTCTGTAACACAAAATAATTATTAGTGTCACTTAAAATTTTAATTTACAGTCACTCGTTTAAATACTACCCTTTTTAATATACCATATAAAGTTTGTTTATCTGTTTTTTTCTTTATTGGAGGATTTTTTTGAGGAGTTAATCTCTGATTAGGTACTGGTCCGATAGCGAAAACTTTTCACCGATAGAAAGCTGCTTTTCTTCCTGTGTGACATAGGCTATATATGTCTTATGTAAGCGGGCGAAGCCGCCGGTAAAAGCTAGTACCCAATATTGTTATTATAGTGCCGTGATTGACCAGTCATTAATGCACCCGGCTCTCAGGCATGAAGTTGCAAACAATATGAATTTTTCATTTAATATGTCCTTTTCAAAGTTTATGACATTACTGACATCCCGTGCCTCGAAAAGCACGTCATTTTGTTGGTCTCGGCACAGGCACAAAATAGATAGGTTCAGAAGTCAATCTACATACAAAGCACGCTCGAGCAACGCACACATAGACACCGCTCACGGACACAATGTCTCGGTCGCGTCTCGGATCACTCGTCGAACAGTTCCAGCTCAAACGCTCATTATTGTGCGTCCACCGAGCGTAGGTATAAAAAGTGAAGTACATACATGATATTGTCTTCTGTGCCTATCTATTTTGTGGCACGGGTCTCGGTTGTCATTTGTAGATCTTTGACAGTTGTTACAGGTGGTCAGAGGCCAGAAATTCTGACGATCAGTCTATCCAAGAAGTATCATGTGGCCCAGTAACTGGTTTGTGGAAGTCTGATAGACAGACGCTCGTTCCAAAACGAATCTCTTTAGAGAAGAACATGGAACTATTAGAGACACACTTATAAAAATCAACAAATAAACCATCAATCATAATCAATCGTGTTTTTGTCACCTACCTCTTTCTAAACAGTTGGACCGATTTGGATGAAATTTTGTGTGTATATTTGAGTGGTTTGAAAATAAAATTGAAACCAGGAGATGACTCTGCTATCGGATTCTCACTTTTTTCATTTACTCCAAAAACTTCTCAAAACAGGTATCTATTGTTGAAACCATAAATACGACGCTGTATAAGTACCTTCTCAGTACTTTACCCCGTTTTAAAACACACTAATGATCTCAAATTAGATCCCCAATAAGCTTCAAGATGTAATTGGCGTTCAAATACAAGTTTTCTTTTCAATCGGTGCAACCACAATCGATTTGTAACCGAAAAACTGGGATTTAGGGTTGCCGCACACGGGCCACCCGCCGCAACTATAAAACGCTACCACCGGCATATTTCCTATAGTTTTAATACATTTTATTTGGATTCGCCGCACACGGTTGACGCCGGTTGCCCCCATATGCTACAAATCGCCGCTGCTTTCTTCTTGTGGCCGACACCGGCCACTAAACGGTGATACAAAACGCCGTCACACGCTACAAGCTCATTTGAACCTGCTTTGTCAGAGTTCAATAAAATACTTTTTTTATTTCTTTTTTATATTATAAGACTTGCAATAAGCTACTTTGTATAATGTTACATTTTTGGATTACTTTTCCTTTTCTGTACTTTATCATTTAAATATCATTTATTCTTCGCGTATGGGTTAAAAAAAGCAGCAGCTACCAGACACGATTGTCTGTCGCGCGCTTCAGCTGCCTTTATGGCCAGTTCTAATTTTTCATGGCTGTTTGTGGCTGTTGCACAATATAATCCGTCTAGTCCCAAGCTAAGCAGAACTTGTGTTATGAGTACTAGACAACTGATAAACATACTTTTAGATTTCTAAATACATACATATTATAGATAAATTACACCCAGACACAGAACAAATGATCGTGCTCATCACACAAACATTTGCCCTGGGTGGGTCACTAACCACTAGATCAACAGGGCAGCAGTTGGCCTGTGTGCGGGAACCCTTACCGCTGCGAGGTTGGTAGGCTTGTCATTATTAACTTTTGTTTGGCTAAACACCGGCTAAACCTGAATGTATTCAGTGTTACCAACACATGAATGTAAAGTTACAGAGACGTTGATTGTGAAGGTTAAATTATACTTAATGGTTAATTTTGAGTGCGGTACAGTACAATGGTGGTTTACTTCCGAAAATATACACCTGAGCGGTTGATTGCTTTTTCGACTAATTTTCTCTGATCATGAAACCGTGGCTATATTCTCGTTAAATGTTAGTATAGCGTTATAATTAAGCACTATAGCTCGAATTAGATGGGTTTCGATTAAGTTCTATAAAGTGGAATTACAGAATAAGTAATAGGTAGTTCGTGGAATGTCCGATTTTAGCCAATGCCATTTCCTTGACTTAATAATGCTAAAACTAAAACCTAAAAATTTTGAGTTCAGCGCTTATCTAGGGAGATCATAGCTCACTCGGGCTTTTGACCATCTTTTCCGTAATTCAATAGCTTAATATTATAGAAAATCTACTGTTTACTCGTAAATATGTAAGTAGCCATATTAAAATGAAACCCAATTTTTCTTACAATCGAACCAATTTCGCAAATTCGTTTTTGCTGTGTTTGTTGTTTTTAGGAGAAGGTTCTTAAGGAAGAAAAAATAAGAAAACGTGCGCGGAACATTATAAAAAAAAAATATACCAAAGTGAATTCAATATACATAGTAAAGTGGGCCAGCTAGTACCTATGTACCTATTATTTATTCCACCGAAATATATATTTTATTGGTCTACCTATACACCTGAAAAACTAAACTACCAAAGTAGGTACTAAAAAGACTTTCATTTTTAAAACAACATTAAACTTTCACTTCTTTATAGGTACGAACAACAAAACAAAAGGCAAAAAAGTACGTTAAAAAGATTGTAGGCGCAGTAGATAAGTAAGTAAATCCTAATCGCTGGATCTGCCCAGGTGTGGGCAACAGTGGGCGACTGGGCAAGACGAGCAAGCGGAACAGCACCTGCGTTTGCGCCTCGCCCTGTGACACGAGCCATCATAGTGATGGGACTGGTGTAGTATACACAAGTTTCTATCGATAGTCGATAAACGTCAGGATCTTCTCTAAGCTGTTGATACCTGTGTAGTGGTAGGACGAAAATATTAGGTATTCAAATAATTTGTATTTTATCAAAAATGTACACTATTATAATAAAGAAAATTTTACAAACAAAAAAATTTTTTGTTTGTTTGTAAAATTTTCTTTTTGTTCGAGGTAATATCTGGAAGTACTGGTCTGATTGCTAAATTTTTTTCATCGATGGAATGCTGCTTTATTCCTAAGTGACATAGACTAGTTATATTTTATGTACGCAGGCGAAGCTGCGGGCAAAAGCTAGTTTATTAATATATCAATTTTGTATGGTTCATTCATTAAACCCCAAGTGAACGCCAGCGTTTGCTCTCTAATTGACTTTCTGTATTGTGTCTCTAATTATGTTATTCGAAACCTTAATATTTGCAAATAGCCAGCAGTATACCATAGACCCTTATAGTTTTAGTCCTTATAAGTTGCATGGTGGATAACACTGTGAATGATAAGACCGTTATACCCCTAGATTTAAGTTACTATGAATTAAAAATTGTTACGATTTTGATGTACAATAATGTTTATTTTATTCTATACTACTACAATTTACGTAAACATAGGACACTATAGCTTCTGCTATCGGCCTCGCTCGTATAAAAACGATTTTTTGAACGAGAGCGTTAGTAATAAAATACATCGATGGTGATCATAAAACATCTTTGTTATAATATATCGAGTACTTACATCCCGGGACTTTGCCATCGAACCATAATATCTTAACATAAATTATTATTATTATTACAGTTAGCCTATATTGTCCCACTGCTGGGCAAAGGCATCACTGAATAAATAGATTACTAAATTAACCTAAAAACTGCAGTTTATTTTATATATAGTATCGATCATATCGATAAAACCGCAGTAACGTCCCTACCCCACCCTCCGATGGTTAGGGAAGATACCCTGTACTTGCGCGTACGCAGGGCGCGTGCCACCTTTTTGCTTCATATTGACTTGCATCACTTTACAACCGACACCACCCCTCCCTGTCCAAAGAAAAACCAACCCTATAAACTTGAACTTACAGTTTATTTTTCTTTGAGTACAGGTTGCTGACGATTGCTAAAGAAAAATGTACCTTAATTATGAAAAGTGAGAATTAGTTTTGGCTTGATGGTAGAATATAGGGTGATTTTTTTATCAAACGCGAATAAAATAATTGAAGCAGGAATACACAGTAATGTTTTGTTAATTTGAATACGAAGGTTTTTTTTTTATTTTGAAGAGGGGTGCGGCGCACGCGCCGATAAGGAGTTAATTATTTAGAACTAATTCATGGCACCGAAGGAATTCCGTTGTTTTTGAATATTGAAATTGGAACGTTTGAATTTTTTAAGCTATTTAAATATTTTTACGCTATTTAGTCCAGCTTTTTGATAGCATTTACATCTACGATAGCAGTTAAGCACTTACGTGGAAATATGTGTATTTTAAACTAGCTTCTACCAGTGGTTTTGCTCTGTTAAATTTCCAATAAAACATAAAGCTTAAGCCACTCTGTGTTATGGAAACATGTTACTGGAGAAAGAATTTTTAAAATCGATCCAGTATTTTTTGAGTTTGTTCATTTCAAACAAAGGTACCTCTCCATAAATCTTTCCCTTTATAATGTTAGTAATAGCACAGATTAAACTAGCTAAGAAGTTAGCTAATAAGAAACTAAATTATTAAGACTTGGCAAATAAACATTGAGATCACTTGGGGTGTTCGCCACAGAACCTCTTAGACGAAATTCTGATAACAGGGAATACATTCTTTAAACTCAGACATTCTTTTACTTTTAGTAGAATTCCCTACTGGAGTCTGTGTTTCCTGATAGCTACAGCCTAGAGGGTCTATAAGTCAAGAGTGAATAGGTTACTTCTAGGCAAGCGTGCTCCATCGTCGGCCACATCATCTCTTACCATCAGGTGAGATAGTGATTAAACGCGAGCCTATCCACAGCAAGTAAAAAATAAATTGGCCACCTTGATCAAAATTCACTTGGAAAGCTTATTATTATTATTAGGAACAATAAAACAATAAACATAGCTAAACAAATAACACAGAGGAAACTGCAACACAGAAAAAGCAAAGTATTTAAGAAAAAGCTTAGTTTTCTCTGAATTTAA
The DNA here is from genome assembly GCA_929112965.1 of Mythimna albipuncta. Lineage (NCBI taxonomy): Eukaryota > Metazoa > Arthropoda > Insecta > Lepidoptera > Noctuidae > Mythimna > Mythimna albipuncta. The sequence continues at coordinate 2,289,184 of OV815969.1, read as the reverse complement.
CTCTTAATAAACTAGTGTGCCTCACCATCAACGATTTCATCACCGCTTACCATCAGGGGGGATCGCAGTCAAGCTCTAACTTATTTCAAAATTAGAAAAAAAAATTACAATCTATTGACCATCAATGACAAAATTAATTTAATACGCACCATCATCTGATGAGTTTCGAACAGCCTCGATAATTTATAGCCAATAGAAGGGTTGCCACCCCATCGTGTCGAGCCAATGAGCCGGAACCATGTGGACACACCCTTAGCGACTAATAACTGTGACGACGTGAAATATGGGAATTTTATTTATTTACTTATTAGACATACATATCAACTCAATGCGAAGTACCTTTAGATCAAAATATAAACTTGCAGTAACAATTTCATGTCAAATAGATCCAATTTACAACATTCACAAAACAATAAAATAAATCAATATGTAAGCACCGGGACCACAAAATAGATAGGTACAGAAGACAATCTCATGTATGTACTTCACTTTTTATACCTACGCTCGGTGGACGCACACTAATGAGCGTTTGAGCCGGAACTGTTCGACAAGCGGGCCGAGGCGCTCCGAGATATCGTGTCCGTGAGCGGTGTCTATGTGTGCGTTGCTCGAGCGCGCTTTTAATGTAGATTGACTTCCGTACCTATCTATTTTGTGCCGGGACTTACAGCTTAGTAGGTCGTTATTGCAAATGCGTGCAGTGTAGATAAGCGATTGAACCTGGACGTATGAGTTACCTAAGGCGCTTATCACACTGCCACGCAACACGCTGCATGTTGCGTATCAACGCACCTACGCGCGTACTTGTGGGAGTGCAAATCTGCATCATCGTGCTGGTTTTTTACGCACTCACGCGTAGAACAGTTGCATTTTGTAAATTCACACAGGCTGACTCATTTTACGAGATTTAGTGTACCTTTCGTCTCGCCCCGCACCCAGGCTTGTGAGCGCATGCTTCTCCACTTGAAGGCGAGTGATCTGCATGAACGCGCGTAGATACATTTTTGGTGTGTTGGACTGTGCGTGTTTTCTATACAAATATGATACAAGCAACGTTAAAACACGCATTCGCTGCGTGGTGCGGGGCAGTGTAATAATTGCTTTAACCTTTCAATTGTGATAATGACAGACACAATTGAAAGACAATAGGTGCGCGAACGCCGGCGTTCGCTTGGGGTTTAATGAATTAAAGAATTCCAAGTTGTAGCTATCAAGAAACACCGACTCCGGCAGGGACTTCCACTCCTTACGGTACGTCAACACGGCGTCGAGTGTATCTCTACCAAATTGTTTTTTTACAGGATTCGGTTTAGTGGCAACAGTATTTCAATGAATGAGTTCACACATGCACTCAATTTCAAGATACGGCAAAAAACCGAATCTTGCTGAAGTTGACATCCGATTTTGCGACTGCAAACCGATCCGGCCGTACTGTAAAATGTACGATCCGGTGCATACGATACACGCAGGGGTAGATTCGGTGATTTGCTGTCGAGGCCGTCGGATACGGCAATGCAAGAAATGCTGTGTGAATACAACATTCGGTTTTTCCAGATCCGATGAAAATAAGATTCCGCAAAACGTTAGTTGTACACTCAACATGTTATTTGATTCCCAAAAAGTTCTGTATGAATTGAAAATGTTTTTCTTCTCAAAAGTTTTGGTGATTTTGAATGTTATACGTTGTATATTAAAGAGGATAACAATCTTTTCATGTATTTTTCTCTCTGCTTTACAGATATGATTATTGGCGATGACGGTTTAAAAATATCTAAAAACGGGGATGCAACTCTGAATACATTTTCACTGTCCTTACGTGATTATGACGTTATTACACATTTTTCATTAGATATTTTGGAAACACAGTATCTTGTGGATATTATTTAGACTTCTATTGAAATCAAGACCTTTAAAAATCTGCTAATTTGCATGAACTTTGATACTGAATTTTTAGTCAACTTTGCAAGCCACAGGGAGCATCATCGACGTATTTATTCTTTACTCAAACAGAAAAAACATAAATTAACATAGCTTATTTGGAAATGAACAACATAAATGGTCATGGAACCCCTAAAGTTAATCAGTTTATGGAGGCACGTGCATAGGGATCTGGTCACGCGAACAGCCAATGATGAGCTTTTTGAAGGGAGAGCTCGAAATTGATGAGACGATGTCATCTGTCATTACTGGTACGTCAATATTGAGCTTGATTAGCTTGGGACGATATTGGCTTATTAATACGTGATGGTATAGTAGATAATGTTTTTTTTATGTCTATGTCTCCCGTTCTAGGGGTTTTGGTAGGGATAGGAGGCAGACACTGAAAATCGGAAATTGGACAACCGAATATTCACCCTTACGTTGTTGAAACCTCTACGGTCCGGACTAAGCGTTTCGCCTCGTCGTCTATATACCGCATACGTCGAAGGACTGGAACAGTTTGCCTGCTGCGGTCTTCCCGTCTGATTATAATTTGGGTGTCTTCAAGGCTAGAGTGAATAAGTTCTTAATAAACTAGTGCGCCTCACCATCAAAGATTGCATCGCTGCTTACCATCAGATGGGATCGCAGTCAAGCACTAGTTTATATCAATTAAAAAAAAGAAAAAAAACCGTGTCTTTGTTCACGTTATAAGTACATATCTTTCAACGCGTTATTTTGTAAATTATCTTCATACCGGGACTCGAGCGCCCGTTATCCGAAAGGGCGCTCGAGCCCCGGTATGAAGGCTAGAAGGAACGGGGTGGGTCTTTTAGTCAGTAAGAGTCTGAAACTATCTTCCGCTCCGCCCAAGAACGGAAAGCATAAGATGAATTTTCCCATCGAAAAAAAAAGAAAAAAAACCGTATCAACAAAAATATAGATTGAATTTTAAATTTCATAATCCGCGATTGGATTTAAACAACCAAATAAACAACAAACAAAATGATTCCGTTGTGACAACAATGTTTCATGTTCGTGCCAATTAGCTGCACAATAACTGGGCAAACATTGCGGACACCGGCAGGGGTCGCGCATATTCGGAACGATGCTTATTTGGAGACTAAAATTAAATATTACACAACGCCGTCTAGTCCCAAGCTAAGCAGAGCTTGTGTTATGGGTACTAGACAACTGTTAAACATACTTATATATTTCTAAATACATACATATATATATATAAATTACACCCAGACACAGAACAAATGATCATGCTCATCACACAAACATTTGTCCTATGTGGGAATCGAACCCACGACCTCCGGTATAGCAGTCAGGGTCACTAACCACTAGACCAACAGGCCTGTCATGGTCATGGTGGTAATTACATGGTCCACGTGATTTAGGAGTAAAATAAAACTGGGCAAGTGCGAGTCAGCCCAACGCAGCGCAGTGAAAGGAATTCAACTCCCAAATTGAGTTTCAAAGATTTTCCGAATAGTAAAAAAAAATATGTGACGTACGCGTTTGTTTTTAGATTTATTCCTATACCTGTGCTTTACGACTTGGCTTTATGCTTTTCAGGTTAATAGTCAACGGTAATTTAACCATTTATTTGTTATGAATTTCGATTCCCTTGAAGTGTCGATTTATTTATTTTATAACTTTATTTCACACTTTAGCTTATAAACGAAATTTACTTTTTTCAAGATACAGAGCATGGGTATAATGGTTGCTATTTCAACTCCATACGTGTTCTTGAGATAAGGGTCTTGAACTCTTGACAGACAAACAGACAGACGGACAACAATGTAATTTTATAAGGATTCTGTTTTTTCGTTTTGCGGTAACCTAAATAAACTAAAAATGTCAAGCACAGCGTCATCTAGCGAGTATTTTATTTATTTATTTTATTTTAATATTAAGTATGTTCCGATACTTATGCCCATAGCTTTCGTTTTGAACTGTTTCAATAAAAAAATTGCAATTTGTAAAAAAAAAAATCTCTTTTAGTAGAGCAGTGGGGGCCATTGGCAATGATCCCGATTTACTATTTGTAAATCCCATGTTCAAACCCAATCTAGGGAGTGGAATTCCTTGCCGGAGTCTGTGTTTCCTGATAGCTACAACACGGGAATCTTTAAGTCGAGATTGAATAGCTTTCTTCTAGGTAAGCGCGTTCCATCGTCGACCGCATCGTCACTCTCTGTCAGGTGAGATAGCGGTCAAGCGCGAACCTATCAAAAAAAAAAAAAAATCAGGCACATTAGTTTGTAATTTATTTCATAACCACTGCTCTAAAAACGGTGAAGCAGTGGTGATGAAATAAATCTCTCATCTTTCTATCTCTCTCATGGACTCGATCACACAAATTAGAATAAAGTTTATTTTTTTCTATTTTATTAATTTTCATCGTATTCTGTAATTTCTTTCAGGCAACCAGCTTTCTCCTGCAGTTAATGAAATATTTTACCAAAATGTGGTGCACCCCTGGCAGCACGGGGTCGCGATAAGCAGCTCTCATCAAACAGTGTCCGGCGAACGCTGAAAATATAAACAGATGTGTTAAGGGGTAGCGTTGCACTGGGAGTTATCTAACTATATACTTACAACATCAGTTTTAGTATGTATAATGCGAAATCGAAAACAGGAGTCTAATATATATTTAACCTCTCAAGGACCGCCATTATTTACGTCAACCAATATTAATAATCAGTAAAATATTATCTGCCGTCGAGAACATTCGTTCAGAAACGATTTTAAGACTTATCTTTACTACAAATACAGTTTTAAATCGGCGGGTTTGGTGGCACAAATCTGTGCCAGCGGGGCTCAACGGTAATACTTGTTTACTGGCACGTTTTTGTGCCGCTGGGGCTCTAGAGGTTAAGTAAAGAATGTAAGTACAATGAAATTGTATCATGAAAAATCACAAAGTTATAAACTTGTTATGTCACAGGGCTTTCCCGGCGATCTAGGGGTTGTTTTACTCTAGCATCCAGCTGTGTGCTGGCTCCTAATGCTCGCTATGACCTGCCGAAAACAGTGTTGTACCTACTTGGCGTAGGTGGTGTCCAATTTGTGAATATTTTTAAATATTTTTAGGAAAAAATTAGATCAGGGTGTAAAAATTATAATTATTGGAATCGATTCAGGAACTAATTCTGAACTAACTGTATTCAGGTATCGCATACAATGAAAATAATGTTGTATATACATTTTAGACAAAGGTTTAATTGATTAGACTTACCTACATCTCCCATCTAAATCTTTAGGTCAATAAGGAACTCTGTGGTTTTTAGTCAGTAAAAGTCTGACAATCCCTGCCACTTCACCGAAATGTGTGAGAAGTTATTTAATGATTTATTACATTATAAAGGATGTCTTTAAGAAGAGCGAAGAGGTTACTTCTAGACAAGCGTGCTCCATCGTCGACCGCATGTATCGTCGCTCACCATCGGGTGGGCTAGTACTCAAACGCGAGCTTATTAACAATTGTAACGCCACGCCATGAGCCCAGCCCAAGCCAAGCGAAGCCAATGATGGCATTGGCTTCGCTTGGCTGTGTCATCCTAAACTAAAGCCAAGCCAAGCCAAGCCAGCCAGTGCCAGTTGGAGAAGCCTATAATTATAAACTCGGATCGCACAGTTTTGTTATCTCGCCTTGTGATATATACATAACAGATAGAAAACGCTGTAAAAACATAAAACGATAATTCCAATAAATAGTCCTGATCCTAAGCGGTTCATTCCCGTTGCACAATAAAAAAAAAATTGGATGAACCTTCGACAATTCGACATGATACGAAGAAGAGAATCTTCTTACCTATAAGGGTAAGAAGGCCTGGTGGTCTAGTCGTTAGTGACCCTGACTGCTATGCCGGAGGACGTGGGATCGATTCCCACCCAGGACAAATGTTTGTGTGATGAGCACGATCATTTGTTCTGTGTCTGGGTGTATTTTATCTATAATATGTATGTATTTAGAAATATATAAGTATGTTTATCAGTTGTCTAGTACCCATAACACAAGCTCTGCTTAGCTTGTGACTAGACGGCGTTGTGTGATAGTTGTGGAATATTATTATTATTAATAATAAACCAATTTAAAAAATCTACGACCAAACAAGCTTCCCCTTAACCAACAACGCGAACATTGTACAAACAGTGTTCGCATCCCATTGTCCGCTCTGACGTCATCAGTTGTATCAACACCACCATTGTCCACTGTTGGACAACCCGCCTGTGTGCCCGTGCGGTAGGCTCAATGTTTTCCTTTTATTTTGGCAGGTTTATCGGATTTTTGGTGTACAAAGTTGGGTAGCTGCCAAACGGGGTAGTTTGGGAAATATTTATATGGGCTTGTAGCGACATCTATGACACGATAGCTGTACTTTACGATATCCTGCATCGTGAGATTATAGTTTTTTTTTTTTTTTATAATGGATAGTCTCGCGTTTGGCCACAATCTCACCTGATGGTAAGCGATGATTATGATGCTTGCCTAGAAGCAATCTATTCACTCTTGACTTAAAGACCCCTAGGTTATAGCTATCAGGAAACACAGACTACGGCAGGGCATTCCATTCCTTAGCTGTACGCATAATGAATGTACTCCCAAAACGCTTTGTACGTATAGGTGGGATGTCCACCATGTACCGGCGCTCGTGGGGGTGATCGGCGGCGGAGACCTCTCGCGCCGGGCCTTGGTCGTGGCCATGGTTCGGAGCGAGGAGGAGTGGCAGGCGGTCGCCGACTTCTGCGAAGCAGTAATGCTCGCTAAGGAGGAGGCCGACCGCATCAGGCAACGGCGCTCTCGCCGCCGCCGGGATTCCGATCCCGATTTCCAGCCACCGTAGGCGCGGGCTTGCGGACAGTGAGCAATGGATAGCTCGCTGTCCGGCCGTCCGGTAGCCGTCCGGACCAAGCCCAAGTCGTCGACGGCGCGCGCTGTTCCCGCGCGCCTCAAGGAGTTGTCAGCAACAGCAGGGGCCCAGCCGGGTCGAAGCCTACTGGGCGACTTGTGCTCCGATGATGGAACGGACTTGGCGGAATTAATATAGGAATATATATATAAATAGTTCTTCGCGCATCATCTTGTATTCTAGCGATGGACAAGCACGTTCATGGAAACTATTTGTCAAAATACTGAAAAGTTAAAACAAAAGTTCGCTGCAGCGCTACATTGACATTATGTCGTTTAACAGTAAAAAGAAGAAAGAAAGAAAGAAAGAAAACTATTTTATTTGGCATACACACTCGTAGATACACACAATGTAGTAACAACATGTAGACACTAATAAAAAATTGTAATTAAAAAAAAAAAAAAAAAAAACACAACTAGCAATGTGTGTCTCACGGCGGCTCTCAGTACTACTTATAACATACAGCGCTAAGGTAGCTTCTGAAGGATACTGTTTTCGCAAGCCAAAATGATTTCGTGGTACTTACGCATTTCGTTCAACATAGTGTACCTAATGTACTAACGACTGGCCTGTTGGTCTAGTGGTTAGTGATCCTGACTGCTATGCCGGAGGTCGTCGGTTCGATTCCCACCCAGGACAAATGTTTGTGTGATGAGCATCATTTGTTCTGTGTCTGGGTGTAATTTATCTATAATATGTATGTATTTAGAAATATATAAGTATGTTTATCAGTTATCCATAACACAAGCTCTGCTTAGCTTGGGACTAGACGGCGCTGTGTGATAGTAGTGGAAGTTATAAATTATAACATCACTTTTCTGACTGACTATTTGATTCTTTTTGAATCTTGAATCTTAAATTACTACAACTAAGGTAGTTACCGGCAGTTGCTTGGACCTGACATAACTTCCGTCTGGTCAGAGAATCCTCCGTATTAGGTAATGGCGGTCAGCGTTTTAGTAAATTAATAATAAAATAATATTTACACTAATATGTATTAAGTATAAAGAAGAAAAGCAGGTTTTTTTAATATACTTATGGTTTATTTTTTCTTTGTAAGAAGTAATCTTTGAAACTACTGGTCCGATTGCTGAAATTTTTCATCTGCTTAAAGCAGCTTTATTCTTGAGTGACATACGCTATATTTTATGTGCGCGGCCAAAGCTGCGGGCAAAACTTAGTTTTTAATAAAATCCTAATATTTAACTAAATTTAATAAAAAATAATACACACGCATTTATTGAGGTCCCACAGTGAGCAATCATCATCACCATTTCAGCCGAAAGACGTCCACTATTCGACATAGGCCTCCCCCAAGTGTCGTCATAACGGTCGGTAGATGTACTACAACTTAACCCAATTACGAACAAAATCTAGAACTTGATAATTTTGTTTCGCTGTTCGTATTACGCGAAATGCCTCGCAACACAAGTTCTAACAACACATACAATGTAAAAAGCAACTCCGTACCCTTACCACCCACACAAACCCCGATTACTACTATTTAAAAACATTTAAACACGTTCCCCGACAAGTGGCTCAGCCGCGCGTCGAACCCCGGACCGTACGTTGTAATTTAAGCCCCGCCGGCAATAAGCCAATAATAACGCCACTCGATATTAAATCAACACGCTAACGAGTGCCCGAGGTCGACAGGGTGTGTGGCTTTTGGACGAGACGCAGGATTTTTCGTCAGAAAGGAAAGCTAAACCCAGCAACAATGTAATATTTACAGACTAGCTTATGCCCGCAGTTTTTTTTTTATTGTTGATAGGTTCGCGCTTGACCGCTATCTCACCTGACGGAAAGCGACGATGTGGTCGACGATGGAACGCGCTTACCTAGAAGAAACCTATTTTAATTTTGCTCGCGTACATAAAATATACCACTCAGGAATAACGCAGCTTTCTATCGGTGAAAAAAATTTAGCAATCGGACCAGTACTTACAAAGATTACCTCTTAAAAAAAAAAAACTTTGCCTCTTTGTAATATTAGTGTAGAAAAGTAGTTAGTAATTGAAAATTTAGTCGTAATACAATTAATTTATCGAGAGAGATTAGTTGATAATCTACAATCGTTAACGCTGGCAGAAAACTTCAAATGTACGGGAATAATGTCATCTCAACTCTCAATCACGTGGTCAGACAAAAGAGCCGCAAAAGAAACGGTTGTAATTTTTCTAGGGGGGGTGATCTCCAGCAAGGGAAATTAAATTGTGGTGGACAGTTTCTATGCTTCAAGGATGTTAAGAATAGGCACATGAAGAGATGCGATATTGACTCCGCCATTTGAAGGCAACAGGCACAAGATCGGCCTGAATGGAGACGTCGTGCGTATCAGCATGTGCAAGCCTTTGAGGATAAGCGGAGGTTGGAATTGGACCGGAAACGTGATGAACTCAAAGCTAGACCACCAACAGGAGCTATGGTTAAAAGTGTCAAAATGGAGTGTCAGATTTTTACAAAAAAAATTACTTATCTTTTGGGTTCTAACGTCATCGCAGTGTCTCTTTCGAACAATCTCACAGTCTTAGAGTGAAGTTCCTCCTATAATTAAGACTCAACACATAATTATACTGACGATAAAAGCCTGTAGAAGAAGTCCAGTCATCTTCAGAGCTCACTTGCGCCATCGTAAACCCTATTTGTCACTCTCTATTGGACAAAATAACCGTCATGAATTAAAAACACTGGCAAAGATTTAAGGAATTCAGGAAAAACAATCTAAATAAAATAAAAATAATGAGAAAACATTAAAATTACGCCATTATTATTGAGATTAATAATGTATCTATTATATTATTAATCTACAGAGAAAAATAAGAAAGATATACAATTCTTCCATCACATTTTTTTTTTGTAATGATTTCTCCGTTTTAATTTCACAAGCGTAAAAATAATCTTTTTCTAATATTATTAATTGCGTAATATTTCGAAATTTTAAAAATCTGTTTTCTACGCTTTAAATAAGGATTTAAAATAATATTTAGTAATGTGTTTTTAAAATTTCATTTTATATGAGTGATCCGTTGCTTTGGTAAACTAGTGTACGATTAGGTTGGTAGCACTAATGGTTCTAAATGTAGTTGTATCAGGAAAAAATCTTCAGAGAGCAGAGCTCCTTGATCGTGTACTTCGAGCTCTTTTAACAAAACTTTAATTTAAAAAGAACATCACCCTCTATCTAACGTAGCAAAACTATTTTTCAAAGAGACAAAATAAAAATCATTTTCACGCGTCAAAATATAATAAGAGAATCTTAATGTCAATAATTGTTTACCAGTACGGAAGTCGCGTGCTTACTCATAAATATACGGTACCAGGTTCGGTTCTCGCGTCAAGAAATTAGCCAAAAGTGTTGGAAATCGTCCAACTGACGACCTTCCGACAGCTTGGTTATGACTAATTTGAAAAGTGCCAGAAGTGTGAAACTCGTTGTTTTATGATATTACTTATTTTTACGGTTTAACTTACATAAGGCTGCCTGTCCACAGGAGCAGAGCGAGGCTACGGAGCGTAGAAACGGAGAAATATTAACCAATAAGGTGCACACAATCTCCGCTCCTCTGATTTTCTGGAATCCTATTGGTAAATATTTCTCAGTTTCTCCGCTCCGCAGCCTCGCTCCGCTCCTGTGGACAGGCAGCCTAAGAGCCGGTTGCAGCTACAGAGTAATTTGTAGGTAGTGACCAGCCCCCCTAGCCAAGTTACAACCAGTTTGTGTCGAATTCCGTTCTCTAATCGGTAACGCCTCGGTGACAGCAATTGTAGAAAACGATAAGTTGGTAGCCATGTTGACGCGCCTGAGTTGGCCGCTCGTTCTGCAATGTAGCGTTTGTGTAACAAAGGATGTGGCGTTAAACATTGTAGAAACGATTTTGAACGATGTGAACTTGGCTACGAACTGTCTATTCGTTTTTTCTGACCACGCGACTTTACGTTGAGATGACGTCATTCCCATACGTTTCATCACTTTTCGACAGCGTTAACGATTGCAGAACAACAACTTGGCTAAGCGTCCGGTCTATGTCGATTTCGCGGCCCTTACCAACGATTTTAGTTTAATAAAAAACTAGCTTTTGCCCGCGGCGTGACCCGCGTACAATATATAGCCTGTCACTCAGGAATAAAGCAGCTTTCTATTGGTGAAAAAATTATACCAATCTGACCAGTAGTGTTAGAGTTTACAAAAAAGCAAACTTTACCTCTTTAATTGTGTTTGATACAAATGGAGAAATTTTTTCATTAAAAGTGCTGCAGTGACTTTCCACGTGTAAGTATCAAACGACATCTTCCAATACACTTAAGAAGAAATAAATAAACGGAGGTTAACTGGTGACTCGTGCCGTGTGATGGTTACTGATAGGTACCATAAATACAATCATTTTTGGCGGGGGTGGCCTACACACTTATCCGCACTAGTGCGGAAAACAGTCAATTGCGTGTCTACAATATACCGTACCGTGCTGTTGAGATAAAAGTGGGTTTTTGAGTAAGTTTATTGAAAAATAAATTACATAAAGTATCTGGGCTTGAACACGTGACGAGTAACTCGTAAGTTGGAGCATTTACAACTGAGCCACCACTGTGTAAGAGTTCCATAAAAAATCCATAAATCCAACAAAACAATATTTCAAGCATTATTATTTAGACTGGCCTGTTGGTCTAGTGGTTAGTGACCCTGACTGCTATGCCAGAGGTTGTGGGTTCGATTCTAACACAGGACAAATGTTTGTGTGATGAGCATAATCATTTGTTCTGTGTCTGGGTGTAATTTATCTATAATATGTTTGTATTTAGAAATATATAAATATGTTTATCAGTTGTCTAGTACCCATAACACAAGCTCTGCTTAGCTTGGGACTAGACGGGATTGTGCGATAGTTGCGGAATAAAAAAAAACCGGCCAAGAGCGTGTCGGGCCACGCTCAGTGTAGGGTTCCGTAGTTTTCCATCCATCACAATAAGTGTACCCACTTATGAGTTTAAAAAAATGCTTGCCTATACGACTATACAACAAACTTAGTCCAGAAATTATTTTGTAGAACCTTTTTGTCTTTTTGTACAAAAACTGTTCTTTCTATCAAGTTCAAAATAATTTTCCTAGAAAGTCCTTATAAAGTTCTACTTTTCAGATTTTTTTCATATTTTCTAAACCTGAGGTTCAAAAGTTAGAGGGGGGGGGGACGCATTGTTTTTTACTTTTGGAGCGACTATTTCCGAAATTATTGACATTATCAAAAAATGATTTTAGTAAACTCCTATTCATTTTTACATACCTATCCAACGATATCACATGTTAGGGTTGAAATTAAAAAAAAAAATCACTTCCCACTTTACATATAGGGGGGCTACCCTAATAAAACATTTTTTTCCAATTTTTATTTTACCACTTTGTTGGTGTGATTGATATACATATTGGTACCAAATTTCAGGTTTCTAGTGCTAACGGTCACAGAGATTAAGCGAGGACGGACAGACAGACAGACAGACAGACGGACAGACAGACATGGCGAAACTATAAGGGTTCCTAGTTGACTACGGAACCCTAAAAAAAGCATTGATTTCAAGTGAATTACTTACTGCTAATATCACAGTTTAAATCACACGACTGCACCTCAGCTCATCACTTCAGCAGTCCAGTTCAAAAACTTGTTGCTTCGTGACATTCGTGATAAATTATCGTCAATATTGCTGCCCACACAATTAACGAGGAATCTTAAAGAGTCACGTTTGCGAAGGTGTGAGGAATGTCCTTAAACATTTGACGACTAACTTAAGGCTATTTCCGTTTTAAGGTCCTAGCACCCAAGCAGTGCCATGTAACAGTGATTTTCTGAAGCCTACTCCTCGGTAGCGGCTAGGTTTGAAAAAATATATATTTAGGTACTATAGATTCATGGATTTTTTCATGACTTACCTATTGTCAAAAATCTTCGGCAGCGATCTCTTGCGCCGGGCCTTGGTACAGGCCATGGTCCGGAGCGAGGAGGAATGGCAGGCGGTCGCCGACTTCTGCGAAGCAGTGGTGTTAGCAAATTAGGAGGCCGACCGCATTAGGCAACGGCGGCGCTCACAGCGTCCCAGCCACCACCGGGATTCCGATCCCGATTTCCAGCCACCGTTCCGGGCTTGCGGACGGGGAGCAATGAGCCCAAGTCGTCGACGGCGCGCACTGTTCACGCGCGCCTCAAGGAACTGTCAGCAACAGCAGGGGCCTAGCCGGGTCGAAGCCTACTAGGGCCAAGGTTAATTCGAAAAATAGCTCAAACCCCGGTACAAAAGGCAATGAAGGAACAGGAGTGGGTTTAGAGTCAGTAAAAGTCTGACACTATCTCTCGCTCCGCCTAAGAGCGGGGGATGTCATTAGATGATTTTCCCAGAACGAAAGAAAATTAATATGATATTTTTTCGTTTGTTTTCCCTACTCCTTTCAAACGGTTTTGATCTTTAGAAATATGTTTGAACAAAAAAATTGCTGGTTAAGTGTTATTCAGAATTTTAAATAAATTTAATTAACCTAATAGTACAGGATACGGTTAAGAACGACCTTCACCGGTTTGTTTAATGGATGAAACCTATTTTATGATAAATTTAGTATGTTAAATAATATAACGCGGGAGGGTTGCCTGAGAAATTCCTGGCCAAACAATTTTTTTTTTTTTTTGTAAAATGCACCGGTGTGTTTAACGAATAAATTTAATACTAACCGAAAGAGTGAAGCCTTTAGAACATAAAAATGTTGGGTTGCCTATTTGTTTCCTGGCATAGCTATTTTTTTTTTTTTTTTTTTTTTTATGGTGGGAAAAATCATGCATTGACATCCCCCGCCCTTGGGCGGAGCGGGAGATAGTGTCAGACTCTTACTGACTAAAAGACCCACCCCGTTCCTTCTAGCCTTCATACCGGGGCTCGAGCGCCCTTTCGGATAACCCGGCATAGGCATAGCTATGGGTTGCCAGGTATAAACAGTTATGTATAAACAGGTGTGTTTTTTTTTAATACAACAAATTCTATATCAAAATAAACGCTGTTTCATTACGAATACGATGTTATAGTGTTGTCTGTAAAAAAATCTGGTATGGATAACGGTTGTGCATTTTTCTAAAAATAAAATAAATTTTCAATTTTTAATTAATAATAGTCTGGCCAGGAATTTCATATGCAACCCACCCGCGTTATATTATTTAATACACTAAATTTATAATAAAATACGTTTCATCCATTAAACAGACCGGTGAAGGTCGTTCTTAATCGGATCTTAGACTATAAACATAACTGAAAAACTATTGACGAAATGTAATACTTCATAATTATGACAAAATTAAGCACAGAAACCATTTCATAATAATATGTTTATTTCACAAAATGAGGTATAGTCTAAACAGTTTACAATAAATATGACAAAAGTAGAAATAGGTGGTCCTGACGTCCTATAGTCTGTCTAAAATGTCAAACGACTTGGGAATTTCGTATAATATTTAATCCTTTAAAAAATACTTAAACTCGATACCTTTTACAAGGTTCTTCTTAAACGATCAAGAACTCTTAATATAGTGTTAACTACGTCAGATTTCATTTTATACTAATAATAACCCAAGTCTTTTGACTTTTTAGACAGACTCTAGCTAGGTTACATAGTCACCTGTATTAAGGTTCGCGAAATGTACATAACATAATGTAAATCAATCAAAATATCGTAAGAAAATAGTTTAAAGGCCAGCGGGGCTCTATACGGGCGCAGGCGGCAGTACGAGTATGTGTGCATTTAACTCCGTCCAGATGTTTAAGAGACTATACGCCTTAAAATCTTTTAAATTTTCAGTCTCTTACATAATAATTTCATTTAGGAACTTAAGACAAAGCTGCCGCAGCCTTAGGCTCGCGTGAGGGGTAAACTAATTGATGGCCTGCCTGAACAAGTAAGAAGATACGTGTGAATCTAGATGGCGAGTGTAAGTGAGGAGTGTATGTCAAAATCAAAGCATTTATTTCAAATAGACCATTTGCAGGCACTATTGAATAGTCAAATGTCGTTCCAAAGCGTAGATCTCTATGGAGAAGAACGTGCAAGAAACTCCATGGACACTCTTTTAAATCATATTATGGGTTACATATAATCTTGGTTACATATTTCTTGTTGCTTGTGAGCACAATGTAGATAAAAAATAAAGTACCTATTGGTACTCCATTCACTTCTGCATTACACAAAAGAGGTTCATAGAAGCAGGTGCAAATATTATTATTTTTCGAGATAAATTCAAACAATTTTTCAATATAAAATATTAACATTAACGATAAATTTGATTATTGATAGTTAAGTACTTAGATAAGTAAATGAAATCGATTTATAGGTACACAAAACTTTAATTTATTTCAAACAATTAAAAATAAATAGGGTATCAACAAGTTTCCTCCTTATAAAACATATGAATTGTACACAATACAAAGCAAAAGGAACATTATTTAACATTCATTTATATAGATTAAATAACTAAGCCTCATAAATTTAGAAGCTGGGTAGTTCATATGAATTCATTTAAGTATAACAGTTGGTTTATGTATAAGTTGATCATAATAAATTCAGCATCAATCTTAAGTGTAGTAAAGCACAATATAGGTACATATATTGTACTTTTATTACAACGTGTTAAAACACCTTTTTTAACTTTTTCTAATGCTAAAGCGAATAAAGTATACTTACCTATATAAATAAATAAACAGGGCTGTGGATTTGGGACACAAAGAGCAACGGAAGAAATACGTTTGGGTTTTAAAGATATTTCTCTATTTTATTTTTAAGACCAATTGTTTAATTGTGAAATTTTGTCCTGGACCATAATCCTATCGATTTGTATATTAAAATAGCGAGTATTTGTTTTTTATTTTATTTTAGTTGGTTTGAGTCCCAGGCGAGGCAAGCGAGTATTAGAAAATCTTTGAATGCTATTTTGTTTCTTTTTAAAAATAAAGGAATGTCTCGTTTAAGTAAAATGAGCCAACTTAAGAGGCCTTTTACAAAAAAACGCGAAATTGCAAGTGTTCGACGTTGAAATTGTATGTTTTACGTTCGTTAAATGAAATAACAATTATCGTCAAAAATAGTTTGTTTTCTCTACTATATTAACTATTTAACCGATTTTAGATAACTTGTTTAATTATTTAGTAATAAACTTTCTTCCGATGCATGTTTAGGCAAAAACTCACGGAGACGTGATTTGGCAGCTCTAATTTGGAGATTCTACTGAATATCTACCACCAAAACCAAAACTATTAATTAGCTGTCAAATATCCTTAACTTCAAAAATTATTGAGTAGTTTTTGGTTAAATGCCTTTTGTGTAAAAAAATAAAAAATCTACATAATTCAATTATCGACCGAAAAGGCTTCGAAACAAGCCCCAATATCTCCAAAGTTCTACATTATTTAGGCGTAAAATTTATACCAAAATAATCAACAACATTTGCTTAAACTATAGTATTATTTTTATTTTTTTAATCGCTACTATTATTTTGTAATTAAATAAATAAAAATACTATATATTTCACTGCGCCAGCCATCCGCGACTAGTACCGCGCGAGCGCTTGTCGAGGTCGGACCTATGTCAGTTTATTTCCCGCGCGCCTTCGTTCCGATACTAACATTGTGTGCGCCGATTGTCGCGTAGACGCTACCGCATTGCTGTTGTGTGCGTGTGAACTACGAACGCCGTTTTTGATCTTTGTATTTATTTTCTAACGGTATTCATTATGTGCAAAGTTCACACATTATTAGTATACCAGATAGTCGCGATTGGAACGAAGTTCCTTATCGTGCATTGTGAAAGGGGGGGCTAGAAAAGTTGATTTATATATATATCAACTTTTCGATATGGGTGTCTTTTTCATGATTTTCGAGGGTGTTGAAGCCGATAGTTCTGTCAAATAGTGAATCCAAGATGGCGGTTCCAAGAAATTATGTACTTTTTGATATGGGTGTCGTTTTCATGTTTTTCAAGGATGTTGAAACCGATAGTACTGTCAAAATATAAATCCAAGATGGCGGTTCCAAGAAATCATGTACTTTTTGATATGGGTGTCGTTTTCATGGTTTTCGAGGGTGTTGAAACCGATAGTACTGTCAAAATATAAATCCAAGATGGCGGTTGCAAGAAATTATCTACTTTTTCGATATGGGTGTCGTTTTCATGTTTTTCGAGGATGTTGAAACCGATAGTACTGTCAAAATATAAATCCAAGATGGCGGTTGCAAGAAATTATCTACTTTTTCGATATTGGTGTCTTTTTCATGTTTTTCGAGGATGTTGAAACCGATAGTACTGTCAAAATATAAATCCAAGATGGCGGTTCCAAGAAATTATGTACTTTTTGATATGGGTGTCGTTTTCATGGTTTTCGAGGGTGTTGAAACCGATAGTACTGTCAAAATATAAATCCAAGATGGCGGTTGCAAGAAATTATCTACTTTTTCGATATGGGTGTCGTTTTCATGTTTTTCGAGGATGTTGAAACCGATAGTACTGTCAAAATATAAATCCAAGATGGCGGTTGCAAGAAATTATCTACTTTTTCGATATTGGTGTCTTTTTCATGTTTTTCGAGGATGTTGAAACCGATAGTACTGTCAAAATATAAATCCAAGATAGCGGCTACAAGAAATTATTAAATTTTTCGTCATGGGTGTCGTTTTCATGGTTTTCGAGGGTGTTGAAGCCGATAGTACTGTCAAAATATAAATCCAAGATGGCGGCTGCAAAAAATATTAAATTTTTCGTTATGGGTGTCGTTTTCATGGTTTTCGAGGGTGTTGAAACCGATAGTACTCTCAAAATATAAATTCAAGATGGCAGCTGCAAGAAATTATCAACTTTTTCGTCATGGGTGTCGTTTTCGTGGTTTTCGAGGGTCTTGAAAACGATTGTACTGTCAAAATGTAAATTCAAGATGGTGGCTGCAATAAATTATCAACTTTTTCGATATGGGTGTCTTTTTCATGGTTTTTGAGGTTGTTGAAGCCGATAGTGCTGTCAAAATGTAAATCTAAGATGGCGGCTGTCAGAAATTATCAACTTTTTCGTCATGAGTATCGTTTTCATGGTTTCGAAGATGTTGAAATAGTGCTGTCAAAATGTACATAAAATAGGATAGTATTTTTTTGGAACGAAGTTATGCGACTACGATAAAATAAATAAATGAATGGTTTGAATAGGTATGTTGAAAATAGTATCATTGAAGTGACCTGATGATGATGATGGAGCCGGAAGATAGGCACCGGAACTCCGTAATTAATCAATACATTGATTAATTACGGAGTTCCTACCTACCCGTGTTTGGGCTTATTACAATTGTCATGAGATGCACTTTGGCTATAAGGTACTATCGAACTAATCTGATGATGATGATGGAGCCGGAAGGTAGACACGGGAACTTCATAATAAAACAATGTATCCAAGCAGGGTTTGAGTTAATTGGAATCGCTACGAGAAAAAGGTACTCTGGCTGTAAGTGTATTGCCACTAAAAAGTGTGAAATAAAAAAAACTTTTTACAAAAATAAATAACCGACTTCACTAAAAAGAAACACTAAAATCATCAAAATCATTTTAATTTCGGAAGTCGGTGTTAGATAAGAAACAGACAATATCGAGAAACACCGAATTCCGAAATTAAAATGTTTTTGATGGTTTTAGTGTTTTTTTTTTTATTGTAAAAAGTTTTTTAATTTAAAAACTTCCAAAAATAATGTTGACATGAATGTCAATTTAGGTGCGGTTTCGGTGGCGATAATAGCTGGCATTGGACTTTCAAATCTAAATGAACTTCGATGGATTTGCCTACCTTACCTTTCCGGTTATTCAGCAAATGCCATGACAAAGTAGCAAAAATGTGGAAGAAAACTGCAGAAATAACAATGACACAAGCGGTTGAAAAAGAAGCTGAAGCTGCAAAACTGCGTGGCGATGTTAACAGTGCGGGTATACCTACTTTATGATATGATAAATATCTGATTTTGGAGCTAAATCATATTTACGTGAAGACCTTTGAAATGATACCAAACACGACGTATATATCTTTCTTTTTTATAATGGATAGGCTTGCTTTGTACGTATAGGGTGTCCACCATGTATCGGTGGCGCAACGCCGTACGTCTTGTGGTCCGATGATGAAAAAGACTTGGCGGAATTAAATTGTGTAACTCTAGTGCACACTCCCCGAAGTGTAAACCATAGAAAACAGACAGGCTAGCAACTCGGCGTCGATGCTAAAGACTTTGGAGTTTTGACTTCACAAGAACATCATTGCCATCTTCTTGGCTCGCTTTTCAATAGACTCTAGTGCATCCAGCTGGTATTAGGCTGACCTATCCCAACGATGAGAGCAGTACTCCATACACGATCAAACTTGCGCTTGATAGAGGTTGAGCAGCTGTTCCGGGGTGAAATACCGTCTCACCTTTGATAAGATCCCCAATTTTTTGGCAGCTAGTTGGGCTTTTGCCTCGATGTAGGAGCCGAAATTAAAGGTAGACGATAGCGTTACCCCAAGAAGTTCAATGTGGTCGGTAATTGGCACGGTTACACCCCGGAAAGATGGAGCCGGGTGGAATTGGCTCCGTTCAGTGGAGAAAAGACACGCCTGGGTTTTCGTCACATTAAACTTGACCAGATTGGCATCGCCCCATTCTGAGACTGCCTCTAAGGATGAGTTCAAGCGTTCAACCATAGCTTCTCGAAATGATTGGATCTGTGACCCACTAGCTCGTGCGTTAGACACATATCTCTCAGCAACAGTGCTGTCGTCTGCATACCCAAAAGTTTCGGGTTTAAGTAGGTCATTTATGTGCAGCAAAAACAGTGATGCCGAGAATACCGACCCTTGAGGAACTCCGGCATTAATATCCATTTGACCGGACGAGCATCCATCAATTACCACTCGGATGGATCGATCCCTCAAGAAGTCTGCGATCCAATCACACAGACCAGTGGGTAGACCGAAGGAAGGAAGTTTAGCAATAAGGCTTTCGTGTCAGACCCTATCGAAGACCTTCGAGATATCAAGGGACACGGCAAGCGCTTACCCATGCTTCTCAATGACCTCGCTCCAGATGTGAATGGCATACGTTAGAAGGTCCCCAGTAGCCCGATTTTGATGAAAGCCGTATTGCTGGTCGCTGAGGATGTCGTTAGCTTCCAGGTGTGCTAGAAGTTTCCTGTTAATTACCCGTTCCATACTCTTACAGAGGATGGACGTAACAGAGATGGGTCTGTAGTTTGCCGGGTCAGCTCTACTGCCCTTCTTGGGCACAGGCTGCACTAGGTTTGCTTTATCCTCAGCGGTGTGGGCTAGTGTCCCGTCGGGACTCAGTAGTGGCGGAAGTGAGGGACGGCAGAAGTTCGATTCAACCGACTTTTCCAGGGACCAAAACGCTTTACTACCAGCGGGGTATGAAGCAAGTTTGTTCCCTATTCGGCTAATGTGGTCGAACCGAGACTTTCTCAACATCTTTTTGCACGAATTGGCAGCCCTGTTAAAGGTCTTCTTCTTAAGAGTCACGTCACTGGCTTTGCGCATACGAGCATCGGCCCAAGCTTGGTATGCCGCATGTTTTTTCGTGTCGGCGCCAAACCAAGTTCGAACTTGGTCCGACATTGCTACGTCAGAGTATGGGATGTAGTACTCCATTCCCTGTCGTAACACATGTGTCACGGCATCAGCGCACGACGATGCATACTTCGAAGAAAAGCAAGTGGGCTGCCAAGGATATCATGCGAAGAAAGACCGCTTGTCATCCCAATCTGCTGACCTGTATCGCCAAACCCACTGAGTTCCTCTAGGACTAGGATCGGGCGAGGAGTAGATAGATACAGATTTAACCAGATAGTGGTCAGAACTGCCTAAAGGCGAAGATATCGACACTAAGTAGCGGTCTGGATCTGTGGTCATTAGAAGGTCCAAGCAATTGGTTGTGTGCGAATCCACATCAGGTACCCTCGTTCCCCCTAGACCAGCTGGGTGAGATTCAATTCCAGCGCTAGCTTCCGCATCTCACGACCAGCATGATCTGTGCACTGGTATGGGAAAAGCCACTCTTGGTGGTGCGCATTAAAGTCCCCCAGTAACACCAGTTGGGCGGAAGGTTACCGCTGCTGAGCCGCATCTGCCGCCTCACTCAGATGCTGTGTGAGCCCGGACGTCTCCACTATGCGAACGGTAAACACAAGCGTAGATTATTTTATCTAGGCCTGTGGCGACCAAAGCCCAAAGCGTTGAGAACCTGGAGTCTTCAAGATTGCGGAGACGCCGATAGCAGATGTCGTCCCGGGCATACATACATACGCCCACGAGTGGTTTGAAGTTGTGCTCCAAGGTAAACCCTGGGTATGAAAGATACGACACGTCGGACGGACCTCTGATCTGCGTCTCCGTAAGGAATAGTAGAGCTAGTTTTTTCAGTCTCCAGGTGGTGATGGACTGCAACGAGATTTAAGTGCAGACCTCGTATATTTGAAAGGTGCACTTTATGAAAGAGGGCAGCCGCTGTTTAACTGTACTCTTTCCATTCCTTTTCATAATTTGAGAGTGAATGGAGGAGAGGAGAAGGAAGTGAAATGGGCAGCCACGCTGCTAACCTTCAGGCACGCACTGAAAGGACGACATTATTAGGAGACTATCTTTTTTTTTACACAAAACTTTTTGACCACGAGAGGGCGCCACATTGTTTTTTTAATTTTTGCAAAGTACCGGTGAAGTATCTTAACATTTATCACATTATCTTTTATCCGCTAGAGGGCGTCACTTTGAATTTGAGCAACATATTGGAAATACACAACTTAAGCCCTTTCAAATGATACCAAACACGGCGTATTTATCTCCATTTTTATTTTTAACACATTACTTTTTGTCCGCTAGAGGGCACCATATCGTTTTTTGTGACACGTCACACAGCATATGTTCAGCGAGCGATTAAGACTGTTCTAACGATACCTCATATGTCGAGTTCTGATAAGTAGATTAGGAGCCATAAGGAACAAATGAACATACTCACAAACATACATACATACATAGCCTGTCAAAATCGTAAGTTCCCTCCGTTGTCGGGTAATAATTAAAAAAATACTCTCTTCATTCTTCTCTTTCTATAATTAATATATTTGTTAATTAAATATATTATATTAATAATATTTAATTTTCTGTGAAATTGTTACTACGAGTATTTTGATGAACAATAAAGTTTATTCTATTCTATTACATTTGGTTGATTTATTTATTAGAATACGTTGCAGCAACCATACTACTATAATATATACAATTAATACTAATGCTATTGACTGTAGATATTATAATCGATTACTGCATAACAATTAAAAAAATTATGTAAACATGGTTCATAAAAAATAATATAAGAAAAATCAATTAATATAAATTCATTTTATAAAATTGAAATAACACGTCAACAATTTCCACCTACTAACCTTCATCCTAAGAAACCTTAAGTTACGGAAAATCCAGATCGTTTAGTCGCCGTATTAAGTGCGAGCGAGAAGTATGAATGAAAGTATCGGTGGCGCAGTTAGCCGTCCGCTCGAGCGCTCGGTGCGTAAAATACCTAAACTTGCGTAAAGCCGAAACGTAAAAGGACTCTTAAGAAACTCCAGGGCCGATTTATTTTTCCACACTACACCCCTACTTTTTAATTAGTACAAAAAATGGGGCTCTATCTGTACCCGTCACTGATCATATTTTTGTAGTCAAAAGTGGAAAAAACCGAAATCCTAAAATTGACCACGAAAAGGTAAATTCATCATAGAATCAATCAAATATAACAATTACTAGTAGAAAATACTGCGGGCAGTGTTTTTCTTTAATAATTGTCACTTATTCATTCATTTTAGCCTGCACAATATTTCCATAAATTGAGTGACATTTTGGGACATAAACCAACGCTAATAACTTGGCTGTTTATTAATATTATTTATTGAGACTTTACTTACATAATAACAAGGGCTTTTCTAATAAGCCCTTGAAGTATTTGTACTAATTAAAAATTAGTGGTGTATATAGAAGCTGCTTAGTACAACCAAATAAAAAAATAATAATGTACCAATTCGGATCATCACCATTATCATCATCTGCCTTTTTAATGTTCCCACTGTGCGTACAATTCGGATACTATGTCCCAAATAAAGACCTTCCAGTTATAATGATGTGGAATCGTTACCCAATCGTAGGTACTATTACTTACGCAGGCAATCTGTCATATCAGCAATACACAAAATATTTCACGAGACTAATTTGCCATGAGGTGTCAGATAAAAGAGAGAAGCTGTCATTTGCAATTTTGTTAAGATATTTTCACATTAAAATGAAGTCTAATAAGCCGCTCGTTCCAAAAACATAACTTTTTAAACACGTGCTACCAACGACATATGTGGCAGCCATCTTGGATGAAAAAATGGCGTCAGATGGCGGGAAAAAACACTCAAATGATAGAGGAAGTGATTTTACGCGTACAATAATATAAAAACATATACTTTTTTATATAAAAAGGATGTATTAATTTATGTAATTGTTAACCCTTTTGATAAACATGTGTTTGAGCTAACTCCAGTTTAATTTCGAATTTGTTTTGATTGGTTGTTTTTGTTTATGGTGGTGTATCCGGTTGTTTGGACTTCCGTTTTATATGCTCCTTATGAGATAACAATGGGTTGGTAACTAAGTTTTTATGAGATTTGAAAAATAAAAAATATGTTTGAACAAATTGCTGACATTAAGCTATTTGATCCAGTGCATCGTAGTCAAGCATTAGTTCTTAATATTAAAAAAAAAACAGAGTCTACTTTCTTCAGCTCTTGGAATTTAAGGCGCATGGCGCTAGCAAAAACGATCTCACATATATTACATTTTTAAACTTCAAACCCAATTTCGAAACTATCAAAATAATGACGTCATAAAAATCATAAATATAACAAAAAAACAATAACCCCGACCGCCCATAACGTTTCCCATGACATAATAATTTCGTATTTCATATAAAATTTATGCAAACCCTATAACGCCGCCTTTTGGGTGTTAAATCTGGTGAAATGTTTCTATAACTGCGCTTGCGCAACAGGGAGTCGAATAATTTTCGTTTTTTTTTGTCATTGAATTTTTAATGTGGCAATATTGAGTGGAAGCTAATTTTTTTTTATTTGTTTCTTGACCATGGATACAAAGTCTTTCAACCGGAATAATAGAGTTTATTTGGTTCTAAATAACTGTTTATCATAAGAATTATGGATGTGTACATTCTAATGTACTGACCTGTTTGTCTAGTGGTTAGTGACCCTGACTGCTATGCCAGAGGTCGTGGGTTCGATTCCCACTCAGGACAAATGTTTGTGTGATGAGCATAATCATTTATTCTGTGTCTGGGTGTAATTTATCTATAATATGTATGTATTTAGAAATATATAAGTATGTTTATCAGTTGTCTAGTACCCATAACACAAGCTCTGCTTAGCTTGGGACTAGACGGCGTTGTGTGGTAGTTGTGGAATATATTATATTATTTATTAATGTTTTTGTAGTATTTAGCAGCAAATATATCAAGTCAAACTTAGCTGAGATAGTCCACACTACAATAAAATTCTCATCTCCGTTTTACTGAGATTGCATCTGTTTCAATGATTCCACATATTGTTCATTTGCAAAGACACTCAAAATTCAACTCTACACCAATGTTTTTTTTTATTATTATTGGATGAGAAAAATATGCGTCTGTTTCATTTTTAATAGACATCAGTTTGTCAAGTTTGATAGAATCACTATTCATATTGTTTTTAAGGGTTTATGGCCGGCGAATTAATTATAGTTTTTTGAATTCAAGGGTTGACGTTCGGCGGTGTCAATTTTAAGTATCATACATTGATCGAAGTGACTCTGTTATGAAATAATTTTCTTTGTTAAGAATTTAATCACACAAGGAATTTTTGAGAATTTTAGTGAATAAATACTTGAATTTATTTCGTTTTTCTTTCTTTCTTTTTTAAAAACATATCCTTAAAAAATTTCCTTGACCATGTTCCAAAAAATTGATTAATTTATTTTTCTTTGATATATTTCTTTCTTCAAAACTTTATTCATACCGGAAGAACCAAACAGCGCATCCTTTTTATCAATTGGCAATAATAAATCATTTTTTTAAATAAAAAATACCACCTCAGCGACTGAGCGAAAACAATGGTAACACTTTTTCATTCGTACTCTTTCGAGCCACGGGACATTTTTCCAACAACCTCTCCTTTGCGTTGTAAAAACTAAAACATCTACCTTATTTCCTTGAGTTAAGGGTCAATTTTGATTGGTATGAGTGTTAAATGTTTATGGTTTTTTCTCCATGTCCTGTCAAAAAAGTTTTTGGCGGTAAAACTGTCTTTTATATTCCTACAATAGCGTATTTTGTTCTATTGTAGTTTAAGCGAATTAATTTCTTTGTAAAGGATTTTTATATGAGAAAGGATGATTTTTAACGCTTTTAATGTAACAAAAGTTTATAATTAGCAATGTTTATTTGATAAATCTGTGAGATTTTGATATGGCCGTTTTGTTACCATTTTGGTAACTCCGTCTAAATTGATTAATTTATGTTTTTCGCTATTATTAAAACGTTGAAGTATCTTTGTTCAACAACTGCTTTTATCTCAAGTCAATTTTTTTTTTAATATGAAAAGGGCTTACATAATTTTTTTTCCTAATTATATTCGTAATTGTATGATCCAATGCTGATTGATATAAACAAATATTATTAGGAATTATAAAATACTCCATTTTTCGTGGGAATTCATCAAATGACTTCCCTCATTCTAGCTGTGAAAATCTGACATTTGACAGACTCTCTCAGTTTAAAAAAAATAACTTAAAAAACCTAAAAACTTTTTAAATTTGATTTCTTTCTATTCTCATCAGCTGTTAACATGTTCGATTTTCTAAATAACTTTAAATATTTGTAGTTTTGTTAACAAAACACTTGACGGTGTCAAGTGGCACTGCTGTTTAGTTTGGCTACCGGAATTTTTGCCACCCTCACGCTATGTAAAAAATTCAAGGGTGCATGCTCTTGAACTTTTTATTATTCGTGTTTAAGAAGGCATTTTTAACTAAGGTTGTGATTGGGTTAGACTGTTTGAAATTAATTAATTAAAGCGTGTTCTGTCGTCGGCCACATCATTGGTTACCATCAGGTGAGATAGTGGTCAAATGCGATAAGAAATATTTTAAAAAAAATTAAGCATTATTACAAACAAGTTTCTGAATCAGTTTATTAAGTACTAGCTTTTGCCCGCGACTTCACCCGCGTACCTTAAATTAGCCTGTCAGGAATAAAGCTGCTATCTAACGGTGCAAAAATTTTAGCAATCGAACCAGTACAGTTCAGAGAACGAACGAGATCAAACACCATAAACACGATTCCTCCCTATCAGGTATAGTAGTTTACACTTTACACTCACACTAATATTATAAAGAGGTAAGGATTGTTTTTTGTTTCAGAAATCAGAAACGTTTATTTCAAATAGACCAGTTACAGGCACTTTTGAATTGTCAAAATGTTGGTCAGTCAAACAAGTGAAGCTAAATTGCACGTTCCAAAGAGTAAGTCTCTATGGAGAAGAACGTGCAAGAAACTACATGGACACTCTTTTAAATCGTATTGAGTTACATGAATCTTCGTTACATATTTCTTTTTTGCTTCTATTATGTTAACACAATGAAGATAAGTAATAAAAATTAAATATAATGGTAACAATAAAAATAGAAATTGAATAAGTCACTGGCAGCTAAGAGATGACCAGTCTCAACTGACGGCGCCCGTTCACGAGGTTTGTAGGAAGTACTGGTCCGATTGCTAATTGTTTTTCCCATAGAAAGTTGTTTTATTCTTGAGTGACATATGCTACATTTTATTTACGTAGAACGAAGCTGCAGGCAAAAGCTAGAAATAAAATAAAATAAATTCAGTCGCATTAAATTCTCACATAAAATAAACCTGTCAAATACAAATTAATTCATCAGGCGTCACTCGTCAAGCTCACACTTTTTAGCACAATTTCCCACCGTCATCGTGCCTGGGTGGGTTTTTTACCGTCCCCACACCATGGAGCCACCATGGCAGTTTTTATTCCTCTTCAGAAACTGCAAGTCAGTGGCGGCAATGGTAAAGAAGCTTCCTTCCTATAAAGTTTTTTTGGGAATCCGTATTGAAATTGTAAAACGATTGGGTGTTGAATTCGGCATGATTAGATACGTAATATTTTGATGGTGATTGAATTAAAAGGCTGTTGAATTTGTTGAGGTATAATTTTGTATTTTTACTAGCTTTTGCTAGCGGCTCTGCCCGCGTGTGCTACAAAATTAATCCAAAGAAACATACTCCGTGAATAAACATTATCATAAACATATTGCACTATTTCAGGACATGGTTTATTTGTGTGTTTTTTTTTAAAATACGTTCAGCCAACGTAGAAAGGTCCTTATTTCCTTTGATTGCCATAAAACAGTGACTTTCTGAATTCTACTATCTGTCCCACTGCTAAAAAATGTTTTAAATTATAGATTTAGGCACAAGATTATCAACATACTTGTATGATTTTGAGAGTGATTTTGAAAAAGAGTGTTACAGTCAATCGAAGGAAGTTAATTCTCCCATACAACCTATAACACGCCTTAATCGTTATGTAAGGGTAGATAGTATACATATAGTATATAAGTATATGTTATAGATTAAAAACGAATACTATATACCTCTACAACAAGCTCAATTTAGGGCAGGGGAAAAATAATGGTCTACGTTTCCTTCAATTTTAAATCGCATTCAGGCATTGATATACATTAATTCAATGCATTCAGGCCACAGTTTCTCATATTCTACAACTTTATTAAGTTGACCATATGAAGCGGCCATTTTTTTATCAAAACATCGCACCTCTTACACAAAAAAATACTTACCATCATCTGTGACCAATATTTTGCCCCAAGTTATAACTTAATTTGCTTTAATTACTTCTACCAGATATTTTCTAACGTTTTTATCGTTTTTATTGACTGTGACGAAAAGGGTGGTCGATTTGGCGCGAAAAATTGGACATTAGGGTTTTTGGGAGCCATTTTTGGCAAGTTATATCTCGTTATTTTGATTAAAGTTAATATAATTTTGAGATTTTTTTGCGTATTATAGTTCAGGGTGGTCATTAAGTAGTTGGCCGTCTGGTAAAGACCAAGCCTGAATCGAAATTGTGCGTTGTGTGCCACGTGGACCCCAAAGAGATGTCAGTAATATGGACTGGGCCTACTAGAACCGATGCCTACTAGCTGGCTGCTTTTGTCCAAAAGAGTTTCGTAGCCCTGGACCGCAAAGTTTCACTGAAGGCACACAGGTTATGTGATGATGGATACAGATGTGATGCATATTACTCAATAAAATGTTTGTGATTTGTAAGCTAATTTTAAAATGTGCAATTTTCCGTTAGTAAGTGGTTTTTCTTTATTTATTTATTTCTTTTTGGGTGGATTTAAACCGCGTAATCACTGAGTAGAGACTCCGGTAAGAGGCGTCTAAACACACTAGACTAGACAGAAACTACTTGAAGGTAACCTTGGCTCTCAGGCTGGAATAGACCCTTAGAGCCAGGCGAAAGTACTCCTCAAAATTCCACCGGCTGTCGAGGACAAGTCCTCGGTTTCAAGTCAGACTTTGTCTTGGAGAATGTATTTTGTTATTTTTTTTTTATATGTTTAAGATGTATCTCCTACCTTCAAAATTGCTGTTCTTGCTATTCTTCTAAGTCATTTGTCCAGACTGAACTGTAGAAACGAGGTAAGAAAAAAAAATGCAGTATTAGGAAGAAAGAAAATAAGTTAAGACAAGCATTCAAAATAATATTAAAGAATACAATGAATTAAAGAAGCATGTAATAAAGACTCAATACAATAAAGTTAATTAATCAGATAGTAATAGTTTCATAAGAGTAGATACTTGAGAGTTCGGACAGGATGTCATTATGAGCAGGTACAGTGAGATGCTGGGGTAGGGGACACACTGAGCTTGGTATTTAACTCATAACACTAAACTATTTATTTATCAGACATAGTTTATCGTTATTAAATATTATAAAACAAACTAACCGCGCCGCGTCGATTGGACTATCTGTTCGTGATAAACTCAAAAACTCCTTAAACATTTTTTTTTTATAGCCTTTTTCGTTAACTTGTGCTATTAAAACTTGCTTCTTGTCAAACGGGGTTCTAGGAAACAGGAAGTATTCTATAGTTTTATTTCCTGCCGAGTATCAAAATATGCGCCTCAACGAATCATAAAAGTTTTAAAAAATCTTTAGATTTCGTTAACTTAGAAGTGTAAAATTTTTCAGTGCTCTAAAAGGGAGACTGGTCTTTATTGTATTTGAAATTAATTTCTTCATCAGAGCGTTTTTTTTTTTTTTGAGAAAAATTGACAGACTTGACAGTCGAACAACAAAGTAATCCTTTAAGGGTTCCGTTTTTACCGACTTAGGTTATGGAACCCTAAAAATGACTAACATAATTTTAAAATTATTAATTGGTATACTTCCATGTACAAGTCAAGAGAAAAGGTATCATTTTATTTCTCACAAGATCTACGTCTCAGTGTGCCACGGACTTAACCACCGGATGTACTCGGAACTCTTCCTTGCCCTTTATATGTTAATGATTACAAGAGTTTTTGAGTCGCAGTAAAAAATATTCACAGAAAAAATACTTTCCCACAGCCACCGTTGTGTGGGAGACGGAGATTTTGTGGATCCCAGAGCGGTAGCCCACTTTCTTATTTATTGGTTGAAAATCTATGATTTTGTGGTTAATTTCCTTTGAAAGTAAATACCAAGGTTCACATTTTTGGGCGTTTCCTGGAATGGTTTTCCAATTAATCTATCTTTAATTATATTTATTTTTTAAGTTTGGAGAGAAATAAAAATAAAATATACAAACATATATACACACTATACATTTAAATTAAATTGAAGCATCTTTTTGTTTAACCTGACATATTTTTAATAAATGCACAATTATGAAAGTATATATTCGATACCTATAACAAAAATTACGGAATAAGTCTTCAAGTCGGTAGAACAAAATGAGAAGGGACTTTCACTAACAGGTAGCTTAGGTATGTTATGTTATTAAACCTAGTAATTTGCCCCAAAAAAGGAAAGTAATGTCAATGTTCTTAATCAGAAAGAAAAGTAATGTGCACTAGCTTCTGACGTTTTTTAGTGCCCATGTAGGCCTTTATGAAGTAAATATTTTGACTTTGAATCTGTTGAACGAAGTCGCAATATAAAGCTAGTATTTAATAGAAATTGACTTTGAACTTTGTATATTGTAGTCAAAATAGATTGAATGTATGTAAAAATGGTTTGTTAAATGATTAATTTCATATAAAATTCCCTGCCGGAGTCTGTGTTTCCCCATGGCTACAACCCGTGAATCTTTAAAATGAATAGGTTACTTCTAGATAAGCGCGCTCCATCGTGGATCACATCGTCGCTTTCATCAAGTGAAATAACGGTCAAGCGTGAACCTATTAATAATAATTAAAAAAAAAAAACAGACCATTTTTAGTAACTTTTAAGCTTATGGAAGAATCTCGTCTTCGTTTGATCTCAACATCGTATCCAAAATCTTGACTTTTAATGTTCTTTTTGTCATTTCTTGGTTCTCTTTGTGTATTCTAAAAGTACTTAAAGTTATTTTTCATAAGCATCACCAGAACCCCGTCACTAGTGCACAAACAGTAGGCCAGTGGGTGACCGCAGGGCTTCGGCCACACATCGACAGCGGCGCGGGCGCATCACGCCTCATTAGGTACCTTACAACCTTTTTGGTTTAACGCGATGTTTAACCTGTGTGGTTTTAGGAGGTGGTGACCTGATGTCGTGTTGGTGCTGTGTTGTTTGGGGTAGATAGAGAGGCAAAGATGATTGTAATCTTGGGAAGGTTAAGCAGAGATGTAAGTCTGATACTGATATTTGATTTTTTCTAGTAGTAACAAAAATTGAAAATAATATTATTATTTTTTATAATGGATATGCTCGCGTTTGACCACAATCTCACCTGATGGAAAGCGATGATGTGGCCGACGATGGAGCACGCTTGCCTAGGAGCAATCAATTCACTCTTGACTTACAGACCCCTAGGTTATAGCTATCGGGAAACACAGTTTAATAAATATGATACTAAATTATTATTTTATTATTATATTTAATGATAATAGGGGATCGTAAGTGGAATATATCCACTATGTAGTCCCCGGGGGGACTGAATTACGGGATTGTAGGGAAACGAGCGGATTTATATGCTCTTGATTTTGGATTTCATAATTTGCCTATAACAATTTGAATAAATATGTGTACCTATAGTAGAGTACCTATTCATTTATAAAAAACGTCATCTTACGAAAGCACAAACTTGGACTCATTTAAGTTTTAAATGATGTTTATTTTGCTAATAGTGTGTAAGTATATAATAGTGTAGATATACTTTTACACGATTGATGATTTATTGCCTAAACTAGTTGAGGCTGGAGTTTTCCCGAACTAGATTCTAAAGATTTTGAAAAAAAAAAACAGCCGTAACGATTGAAATCATTATACTGTTTGGCAATTTCACGCAATTAAACAAATATTTCACGCAGTATCAAGGGTTTTTCAGTCCTACTGAGCTAGATTATGGCCCCTAGACGATACTGTCTGACCTACATCTGTCGTCAAGTTCTCACGATAAATTCCAAGTTCACTCATTACACTGCCTATTGAACTCATTAACCTGCTGAGATTTTACACAAAACTCACCAATATGACCATATGGTAGGAATTTCGTGAGAAACTGACTTTAACACTGTCACAAGGATCAAATTTTACGATTTTTTAATCTTTTTTGATAGATTTAAATAATTTTTAATTTAGCATAGCATTAAGCTTAATCAGCTTTATAATGTTCCCTCGCTGGGGCTTAGGCCTCTTTTCTAGTAGAGAGAATGGGCCGTAATGTTTCACGCGGGCCCAGTGCGGGTTGGTGGAAATTCAGGTCTTTGAATTTTTGGATCGAGGACATGCCAGTTTCCTGACCATGTTTTATCTTTACCATTTTGAGAGCAATGGTGATGAAATAAATTACGCAAAGTGAGGCAGCTTTTTTAATGGTGGGAACAATCATCCAAAGACAACCCCCACTCTTGAGCGGAGCGGGGAATATTGTTAGACTCTTATTGACTAAAAGACCCACCTTGTTTCTTCTAGCCTTCATACCGGGGCTCGAGCGCCCTTTCGGATAACCCTGGCCTCAGTAGGCTTCGACCCGGTTGGGTTGTTGCTGACAACTCCTTGAGGCGCGCGGGAACAGTGCGCGCCGTCGACGACTTGGGCTTGGTCCGGACAGTTAAAAGTGAGGCAGCTGGTTGCCGTTTTAAAGACAATACCCAATGAAAATATTTAACGAAAGTAAAAATATCTAAGACAAGGTTTAATGATAATTCATAGTATTAGGTATGCTGGTCTCTGGTCCTTTTCATAATAACTGTATATATCATGTGTCACAGGTTAAGACCAAAAAACGTCACAGGTAATTAATTTGTATTGTATTAATTAATAATTGGTTTATGTTTGACTGAATTTTATTTCTCGCGTTGTAGTTATTAT
Source organism: Mythimna albipuncta (assembly GCA_929112965.1). NCBI lineage: Eukaryota > Metazoa > Arthropoda > Insecta > Lepidoptera > Noctuidae > Mythimna > Mythimna albipuncta. Next base: position 2,256,626 of record OV815969.1, on the reverse strand, counting down.
TGCTGGCATAAATAAAAATTCATTGTATAACTATAATATTTATCACTCATTCGTTTGACAAATGACCACTTATTCGATTGACCACAGTCTGTATTCCTCTCTTCCCGGTATAATGATATCTCTGACCAATTTCTCCTCTACCAAATAAAAGGTACAACAACACGCTCCTAAATATAGCGATTTTCTAACAATTTAATTCAGTGAGGAGTAGTTATCATGCCATATAAAAAGTAAAGTGTAAGGCGTAGGGTAGCCAGCCTTTCGGTTTTTTACAGATTGCATTTTGGAGAGTGTGCGCAGGAATTGCATGACTTGATTCCGCCATCTCAATTCTACCATCGGACAAGCCGACGCATCGGACAAGCAGATGCACGGCAGGCAACCCTTACGTTGTTGAAACACCTACAGTCCGGACTAAGCGTTTCGCCTCGTCATTTATACCGCGTACATCAAAGGACTGGAACAGTTTGCCTGCTGCGGTCTTCCCGTCTAATTATAATTTGGGTGTCTTCAAGGCTAGAGTGAATAGGCTCTTAATAAACTAGTGCGCCTCACCATCAACGATTGCATCACTGCTTACCATCAGGCGGGATCGCAGTCAAGTACTAGTTTATAACAGATAAAAAAAAAAAAAAAAAAAAGTAAGGCACAAATCCAAAGAAACAGATACAGAAAATTCTAAAAATATTTTGACCTACATCTGCTACAAAATTCACACGAAATACACACAAGATTCCTAGCTTACACCAATTACACAACAAATTAAACACCTAATTAGCCGATCAGCTGAGATTTTGTAAAAAATGTACTCGCATCTGGACTCTGGAGAACATTTTGAATGAAAAATAATAAAAGGGCGGGAAAAGTGACAGTTGCGAGTCGACCGCAATGGCGGCAGTTGGGGGGCTTCTCGCGCATGCGCGGGCAGGTGGCCCGCAATTGGTCCGAACTTGAATATAGACACGCGAATTATTTCGATTGTAAGTATGTATGTCTAAGTCGTGGCCAGATCTTAGAAAAAAGGTATAGTTTCAAATCCAGCATAGTCCATTTTTAATTTTGATGTCGTAATATTTTTATATCTCTAGAAACTATATTTATATTTCTGAAACTTACTGCCTATTTTAAAATGTTCTTTTTTTCATTAAACCCCAAGCGAACGCCGGCGTTCGCGCACCTATTGTCTTTCAATTGTGTCTGTAATTATCACGATTGAATGGTTAATAGACATAGCTGTGAATGGTAAGATGTGATAAATCGTTATTTTAGTATGTCTAAAAGTTAAACAACTTGTGTATATCCTAATGAAATAATCAAATTCTTGAAATCTGTTAGAGTCAACACTGGTTCAACAATCAAGGTTGCAAAGAGATGATCATTTTTTACTAATAGAATCTTATAAAAGGTATGTAATATGTATAGTGGATTTTTTAAATCGTTTAAAATTTCCAAGTCGTTTCACTTTTTAGACAGACTATATACACCACATTTTTTTAATTAGTACATAAACTTAAAGGGCTTATTAGAAAAGTCCTTGTTATTTTATAAGTAAAATCTTGATAAATAGATAATATTCATAAACAGCAAAGTTATTAGCGTTAGTTTATGTCCCAAAATGTCACTCAATTTATGGAAATATTGTGCAGGCTATTGATTAATGAATGAATAAGTGACAATTATTAAGGAAAAACACTGCCCGCTGTGTTTTCTACTAGCAATTGTTGTTTGATTGATTCTATGATGAATTTACCTTTTCGTGGTCAATTTTACGATTTCGGTTTTTTCTACTTTTGAGTACAAAAATATGATCAGTGACGGGTACAGATAGCGCCCCATTTTTTTTTTGTACTAAGTAATTAAAATGTAGGGTTGTATATGTTAACATTTTGATGATATGCCAATCCTCGTTTGGCGATATCATTGATGTAGGATTTCTATAATAATAAAAGGTCTAAAGAAAGTAGACCAACCAAGGATTGACTTATCATCAAACTGTAACGTTTGAAACGATCTGGCCAGTTTTACTTGGTCACATGATGAAGTGATCAATTTTAAGATTTGACCACGGCTTGTACATAGACTAGCTTTTGCCAGCGGCTTCGCCCGCGTACATAAAATATAGCCTGTGTCACTCAGGAATAAAACAGCTTTCTAACGGTGAAAAAATTTTAGCAATCGGACTATTACTTCCAGAGATTACCTCCTACAAACAAAAAAACAAACTTTACCGCTTTATTATATTATACATAGAATACATAGCTAGATAAAGATAAATTTTATGAAATTGTAAATGATGTGTGTAGAATAAATGAGTGATAAATGTTTAAAAGTTATCTACATTGATGTCGTACATTTTATGTGATGCGCGAACAAATAATAACTTCTGCAGATTTATTATATGTACAGAATAGATGGCTGGCTAACTTACTATCTATATAAACTATAACTATATTATATTCACTGACAGTCAAAAAATATAATATATCTTTCGATATAGTCGACCGATTGCGATTAAACAAAGCCTAAGTAAATCATGAATTTTGGGAAGTCCTCTCTTAATGCTCGCACTCGTTATAAAAAGGACACCTTTTGCAAATTTCACGCTCCGAAGCCCTGTAGTTTTGGCTGAACGTTGATATGTCAGTCAGTCAGTTTCTCCATCTTTATAGATTTGACACGAGTCGGCTACGTCCTTAAGGCTTATAGTCCCTTGAGACATCTGGCCAAAATTATGTGGACGCACCTCTCGCACCCGCCTAGGCGGCAGTACGCATATCTGTGCATTTATTTGCGGCCAACAGCGCCCGGAAAGCGCGCGGCTGGCCTTTAAATCCATTTTCTTTGCGAAATATTGATTGATTTTCATATGCAATGTTCACTTTGAAGAATATTTAACCACCAATTTTTATGTGTAAAAATGTTTCTAAAGATCCAAGCCGTTTCGAAGGAGTAGGGAAAAGTTGCGAAAAGTTACGAAATTGCTAAATATTTTTTTCAGACAAATGTATTAATAGCACGAAAAAATCAAATGTTGATAATGTTGTCCATGAATCTATAATAAACATATATTTTTTTCAAATCTATTAACCTGGTCGTTACCGAGGAGTAGGTGACGTCACTAAAGTCACTCTTTTATGACACTTTTCGGGTGCTTGGGCCTTAACCTAAATTACTTATTTCCTAACAAAATCATTCTTTGTCAAAACATTATTCATAAAAGACTGATGATGATGACGCTATATTTCCAACAATATATTGTAATTCGAAGTAAACGCAGCGTTACAAAAGTATAAGTTACAAGAGGGCGGATCGAATGGAGACTTCCCATAATTTCCTAAACAAGGTTTCATGGCCGGAAGTGAGCAGAATTTGTAAGATATCGCGCTTCCGGGTAAGTTCATAATATTGTCGCATTGTATACGATGCTGGAATAGTCTTGATATTTTATTTAATTACCTACAGATTGGTTATGTATTGGTCTAAAACAACCAAACTTGAAATAAGTTATTTGCAAATATGGAAAGATACATAGACGAAAATAAGGAATACCTATATTATTTTTGTTTATTTTTCGTTATATTAAATGTGTCGAATAATTTCTTAGGCTTAGGGTATACAATTTAGAATCACCATATTTAATCTCTATGTATTAGCATGCATAGAGGTTAAATATGCTAGTTAAAGGTGGTAGGAACCTATATACTCATTCCAGAACATAAATATAGGTTCTGGCCAGCTACAATCTGGGACCCCCAGGTCCAGAGTAAATAGGTTACTTTTAAGTAAGCATGCTCCATCGTCGGCTACATCGTCGCTTACCATCCGGTGAGATTGTGGTCAAACGCGAGCCTAACCATAATAAAGAAAAAAAAATTTGTCAAAAAAAAAAAAAAACTACTGGCCTTCTGGCGAACCAGCTTTTAGTCCAGCTCCAAAAACAAAAATAAAATAACTTAAACGGACTCTGAGATTTCTGTAGAAATAAGCATCACTTTTGTACAAAAGTACCTACTTTTTTTAATTCTGTTACATGAATTATTATTGTTTAATAAATAAATAAAACCCAAACCAGCTAAGAAAACTATCAAGACGTCTCGATCGGAAGCTACGCGTCCGTCCGACACATCTCAACAGCGGACGTCCAACTACAGTTTGCATGCGCCACTGAACCGGACATCGCAAAAAATTATAATACAAGTATTATACACTTACATTTATTCATTTATTATTTTTGTACTTGGCTTCAATCAGCTGAGAATAGATGAGTGCCTTCTTTCAAGTTAATCGCAACAATAATTGACTGGCCTGTTGGTCTAGTGGTTAGTGACCCTGACTGCTATGCCGGAGGTCGTGATTCCCACCCAGGACAAATGTTTGTATGATGACCATAATCATTTGTTCTGTGTCTGGGTGTAATTTATCTATAATGTGTATGTATTTAAAAATATAAAAGTATGTTTATCAGTTGTCTAGTACCCATAACACAAGCTCTGCTAAGCTTGGGACTTGACGGCGTTGTGTGATAGTTGTGGAAAAAAAAAACTAAACACATTACATTTTGTTTTTCTTCGGTGGGTAAAGATCCAGATGACATCCCCCGCCCTTGGGCGAAGCGGGAGATAGTGTCAGACTTTAACTGAATAAAAAACCCGCCTCGTTCCTTCATTGCCTTTCATACCAAGACAGAACCTCCCTTTCGGAAACAGACCCTGGGTCTCTCGAAACGGTGAAGGAAAACACAGTGAGGAAACGGGCATGTCCTAGAACCAAAAATTCGAATACATGTGACATTTACCAACCCGCACTGGGCCCGCGTGGTGGATTATGGTCAATTCCCTCTCCTAGAGAGGAGGCCTGAGTCCCAGCAGTAGGATTATTGAAAGACTGATTATGCTTAATTGTTACCACTGACTCAGGCCTCCTCTCTATGAGAAAAAATTCACCAAGTGGGCCCAGTGCAGATAGTTATTTTAAGTTCGTAAACCCTTAAAAAGCACCAACTTTTTTCTTCTCTCAAAATTGCTAGCTCCTTCCTCGCCGTCGTCACTTTGGTCCTAACAAGCCTAAAGTAAGCGGCGACATCTAAGTTTTTGTCAAATTAGCCACATTGGCCATACTTAGCCGGTCGGCTATACTTAGTGGCTGTAAAGCTATAATTTTCGACTTTACGGTTTCGAACTAATGCTTGCGAAACTCTAATTCAATTAGTAGGTTCTGTGATATGGGGTGTTGCGGTTTTTGAGATCCGAGTTTTAATATCGAATTCGAAATATATATTTTTTGATACTTACACGGATCCTTTATGTGGAATTTTTAAGTAAGTTACAAAGCTCTGATTTTATTTTATGGAACTCAAAACATTGAGAGAATAAAATAAAAATCTTTTTTTATTTATTTTATTGGGCTTTTCAACAATGAGCACACTATTACATAAAGTAGGTGTAGGAAAACATTTCAGCCTTAATCTAAGTACCTATCACCTAAAAGAGAGCACATTTAAAAAATTACAGTGCATGTATCAATGTAGTTTTTTAAATATTGCTCCACATTTCGATTGGAACTTGGAACTACTCATGTATCGTGGGTACGTTCACAAAATATGTAATCTGACTAAACGTATAACCATTACATGCTTTGCTATTTAACGAATTATTGTAATAAATAATACACGAAATTGAAGCGTTTGGATACAAAAAGAAAATAAAAATAAAATTCATTTATTTCAGGTAAAAACCCATATTAGAGAACACAATTACATACAACATTAAATTAAAATAAAATATGCATAAAAAAATAACACTAATAATATTAATCATAAAATAACATTACACTCCCAATAATAAATAATAATTCCAAAATGTTAAATAAAATTCAATAAATTTAAAATACAACAATAAAAATAAAATAATAATAAAAATCGCACCAATCATTACATAACATTTAAAATAATTATTTTAGTCTCTTACATGCGACACTGTGTCACTGTATCAAAATGATCACTTACTAAGCATTGACAAGGACCATCAAATAATCTCTGAGCGACACGTCTTACAAGTTTTTTTTTAAGCTTTTGCATAGCTTCTATCGCGGGCCTTGAGCGTGGAGACCGAATCCAGAAATTCCGTAACGAAAATAACCTAACACCCCTCACTCATTTGTTTTTTGAGCGTGGTGATCGATAAGAAAACAAATGAATGAACAATCAATCAAAATTCAATTCAATGTGTGAAAGTGTAACTTCAATTATCAAAGAAAAAAAAAACAAAGGAAAAAAATACTGCATAAATAAAATAAATAAATAATTATAATTACATATGTTGATAAAAATGCTATGCAATAGCTTTACCGCGGCAGTCCCCGAGTGCCACACGTCTTTTTTTTTTTTCAAAATGTCTTTTCGGCGACTTTCGAGAAGCACCCTGTAGTGCACGTGAACAGGTTGATCGCGATTTGATGACAAGCTTCGGTCAGTTTTTGCGAACATGTCTGATTCACTAATAGAATTTAATTTAATGCAATTTTGTGAGATTACACGCTATTTGTGACATTCGGTTTATTCATTAGAACTTCCTGTATTTGATAGGACTGAAAAAATATTTGAGGTTAGGATCATTATAATTTTCGTTTATTTTGCAAGGGGTTTTTGTTTCTTAGTGAGTACGTAGGTCCTTTGGTAGAGTGACGCTAGAAAATGTGTTTTTTTTTTTTTGTGGGGAACTTATCACCCTTCTTCTGTGGTGTGGAGAGAAAGGGGTGTTATACAGGACTTAAATTCAACGGTTCTTACTATTACGATAGTAAGCTGCCCTGAGTAAAATAATCTACCTAAACATTGAGTAACAATCCACATTGCTTTGTGAGAACCTAGGGAGTTTCTTGTACATTTTTTTTTTCATAGAGACTCTATTAGCATATTTTTTCTGACTGATTGACTTCTTCCTAATTCAAAACTACCTTAAAGTGGTTTATTTCAATAAACAATTTGATTCTTGATATATTTTTCTTTCCTGAAGTAATTTAAGTATTTTTTTTCATTACATAACTACACATCTTACTTAAATCTATCTAAGATAACTTATAAAGCAATAAACGAGGTTTACGTTATGATATTTATGCTGTTTATCAACTCTATAAAACTGCCATTGCTCCACTTTTGCATAAGTACTACATTAAAATAACAATGTAGGCGCATCGGGGTCGCAAAGACCCTTAAAATTTAGTCATAAATTGACCGCACCACGCCTGCGGCACAATAATATGATATAGTGTGATTTTTTGCCACTGGCCGCCATTTTACAATTTATGATTTTATTTAGAAGAAGCAAAAAGTTAATCGATGGGTCAAGTGGACCCCTTGCGTTGGCTAAGGGTTGACGGGTTTTTTTTTAACCTGCGGTGATTTTAGGAATGTCTTGGTGGGAAAAATACCGAGTATAATTTTATTCTGTGTGATAAGTAAAACGGGGTGAATAGGGACTTAGGGGTGAATAGAGACAAAACTTTGGTTTGGTTTTTCACTTTGATACTATAATATCGGCCTCTAACAAAGCAACGATTTTTTAGAATAATAATTCATTAATAAATTGATAAATTAATTAATTCATTCATTAATAAATTGATAAATTAATTAATTAATTCATTAATAAATTGATTAATAAATTGATTAATAAATTGATATTTAAATGCTGCAAAAAATATTCAAATATCGAGAAAATACCCTTTAAAGTTTTGTCTCTATTCACCCTTAAGTCTCTATTCACCCCATTTTACTGTATAGACGGTGTTTGGGAGGCCGGCAAAGGTTTTAATTAATTTTATTTTAACATGGCATATTTTGCATAAAAAGGAGGAATTTCTCAAATCGTCTGATATTTTTTTTTTGGTTTGTAAATCTAAACTTCTACATTAATAAAATAATGAGGTAAAGTTTTTTTGCTATATTTTATGTAAGTACGCGGGCGAAGCTTCGGGCAAAAGCTAGTATGTAATAAGTAACAAAATCTGATTTGACTGGATTCCGAACAGCAGGAGCCGGCGACACGGTAGGCCCAGAAGGAGATGGCGTGACGATTTGGACTCCTACCTTAAGGATTGGCCAGAAGTGGGTAAGTAAAGAAAAAAGTGGAATAACGGGAGACAGTGGGACACAAAAGGCTCATAATAATAATAAATAAATGTATGAGAGGTAGACAATCTGGTGGTTTGACGTCGAGAGAGACCTCAAGAAAGCCTAACTGTCAAAGTCGATAATCCAGGACAGACAATCCTGACACAAAATTGTGAGGAGATCCGACCCCAGATAATGGGAGCAGGAGACGGACAAAGAAGAAGAAGATTTTTGAATATGTAAAGTATCCAAGACTCCCAGTGTATTTCTACCATAGACCACCATTGCGTGCCATTTAAAGTTCAATCAATTTTAAAAAAGCATTTATCAATACTCCTCCGGAATGTGCAAACGTCAAAATTTTGCTCAACTTAATTACAAAAGATTTAATACCTATAATTAAACAAAATGCTACCATTAGGTAGAAATTGAAATAATACCATAGATCTAGGGGTGGTATCTCCCCGCCTACGCATCAGAAATGGACGAAAAAAAAAAAACATTTATTTTGATGTTTAGCGAATTGCCCACCACATAATTACTAGATGCATTTTTAAGTTATAATTAAAAGTATATTTAGTGCAAAAGCTCAATAGAGCGATAAATCGATGTTTCTAATTCCTTTTGTGATTTTTTTCTAGATTGTATTCTGTTTTGGCATGCAAGTTACCACCTACAATGTCGTGAGAGATTTAGCGATGTTTTGATGTTCAGCTGTCAATCAAAGTCTGTTAAAAAGTGGCTGTGATTTTTTGATTGCGCCTTTTATATCGCCATATTATTATAATTTTATAAAAGTTATTATAGTATTATAAATGGCCATAACCTCTTATATCGCACTAATTATGTCGGAGCTTTGTAGATTTTTTTTTATTGAGTTTATTTTTACATAGGTGTCTTCAAGGCTAGAGTGAATAGGCTCTTAATAAACTAGTGCACCTCACCATCAACGATTGCATCACTGCTTACCTTCAGGTTTTATCGCAGTCAAGTACCAGTTTATATCAATCGGAGCATCAATTGGAGATATGAAACACATCTACACCAATAGGTAGGTATTTTATAGAGGTAAGGTTTTTTTTTGTTTGTAGGAGGTAATTTCTGAAAGTGAAGTGATCTGAATGTCAAAATGGTATCACCGATAGAAAGCTGCTCTATTCCTAAGTGACATAGGCTATGTTTTATGTACCTAGGTATACGTGGGCGAAGCTGCGGGCAAAAGCTAGTTTTACATAAGGTATTATAAGTATACATGTGCGTGGACGGCGAGGCACACTCCAGGTACTCCATCTATTCCAATTCCTATTCCAACCCTTGCTTATCACACTAAACAATCAGATAAAATTACAACAATCCATAACGAAACAAAATCGAAAGTCCGTCTCAATTAAACGGTTAGCCACCAAAAAAAGTGTCGCTTCACTAAAAAGACTGACCACTCTCACTTTTTCTGTCGCAAAGTACCAATAAAACCAAATTTATTGTGTCCATACAAATTAACTGTCTCGACAATACAGTGATCTTTAGTTTAACTAACAAAAGACACATACAAAGCCATTCAAAACTGAACTCTATCTCAAGGTCCTAGAGTTTAGTTTTCATTACATCTACTTGACAATTTAGGGTTGACAAAAGTGGCTACTTATCTATAAAGTGATTTTAAAAGGCTTCAAAAGCTTTGTCAAGTGATAGGTGACATCATTATTGTCGTCAGTCAGTTTGTCACTGATTTTAGTGTCTTGAACGACTGCTACTTAAAATGTGTCAAAAGTGACGCCTTTTTTCTCCGGTCGCGTGACGCCAGAAGAAATTAGGAGATTTTTTTTTTTTAAATCTAGTCTGTTGATTTACCATTACTATGTTGGATATACCTAACATATTTGATTTTCTTTGCAGTTTTTTACGGAATAGGTATTTTTTGTTTTCTTGGCAACTTTTGTGGAAGTAGTAAATATTAGGTAGGTACAATAAAGTAACTGTCAGGACCAAGCCCAAGTCGTCGACGGCACGCACTGTTCCCGCGCGCCTCAAGGAGTTGTCAGCAACAGCAGGGGCCCAGCCGGGTCGAACCCTACTGGGGCCAGGGTTATCCGAAAGGGAGCTCGAGCCCCGGTATGAAGGCTAAAAGGAACGGGGTGGGTCTTTTATTTAGTAAAACTCTGACACTATCTCCCGCTCTGCCCAAGAGCGGGGGTTGTTATTGGCTGATTTTTTCCCACCATAAAAAAGGTAGGTACAATAAAATTAATTTATTAAAACTTTATGCACTTGTAAACACTGGACAGCGGTGGACCTAATGCTTTAGGCATTTTCTGCCAGTTGACATTAGGGTGGTGTTGAAACATAACATAGTAGGTGCAACTTAATGGCAAACAAAAAACACTTACATACTTATATTAAATACATACAAATATGCAATATTATTATGAGAAACGAATCCAACAAATCAACACTGTGATGATTGCGCGAACTTCTTACGAATTTGTTCGCATGCCAGAATCAGTAGTAGTTACCAGAGAGGATGATTGGATGCCCTGATTTTCGGAAGCGCATTCCAAAGAAGGAAGAAAGGATAAATCCAATGTGGGATCGTAGTAAAGGAGTATTCGTAGATCGGAGCCTTTTAATACTGTCAAATTCTCAGTTCTCATTTTACTGAGATTGCTTAGCCTGATTGAACTTAGCTTCACTTGTTGGGACTGACCGACATTTTGACAATTCAAAAGTGCCTGTAACTAGTCTATTTGAAATAAATGTTTCTGATTTCTGATACTGATTTGAAATTGCGCCTGTTTCAATGTTCCACCATTCAGTTTTTTTTTTTATATGTCACACTATCACACAACGCCGTCTAGTCCCAAGCTAAGCAGAGCTTGTGTTATGGGTATCAGACAACTGATAAAGATACTTATATATTTCTAAATACATACATTTATAGACAAATTACACCCAGACACAGAACAAATGATCGTGCTCATCACACAAACATTTGTCCTGGGTGGAAATCGAACCCACGACCTCCGGCGTAGCAGTCAGGGTCACTAACCACTAAACCAACAGGCCTGTCAAAAGTTGTATAGAAAGTAAAAATACCCACTGTATTTCAATTGAAAAATTTCGCCAAAGACTCCAAAACTACTCCATTTCTAAAATATAAAGCGATTAGGTAGTAAGTCCGCTCTAAATTCCCCGAAGCTAAAAAGTAATAAACCTTTTTAGCGACATTAAAAAAAAGCGGAACCAAACGGTTTTTTTGCCAAATTTTTATGGGTTATTAAAACAAATTAACGTCGCAGAGTTTAGGTAAGAAAAAATGGAGAAATTTATTAGTTTCCTAAACAATAAAATTAGTTATTATCGCTAAATCTTAATGGTAGCCGTGAAATAGTGCCTACTACCGTACAGATGCGTCGTTAAGATATTTTAGGAGACACTGAAGCACAATTGCAATTATCTATCTTTGGACTTTCTTTTCTAAGAAACAAATATAACATCCAGGCAGCAAAATAGAAATCTAGCTAGCGAAGTATGACATAAAGATAGCTAAATAATATTTGGGCTGAAAGGTATTGCTATCTTTTTTTGAGTGGGACACCATTATTATAACCATATGCACATGCGCAATAAATTAATAATGTTTAAAATTGGAAGAAGTATTATTAAGATTATATATATTATAAACAAAAATTCACATTTAAGGTAATAAATACGGAACAAAAATTAAATTGATTTATTTATTTATCAATTTATTGCAACAATGCACTCTCTACCTTTAAATTTTTGGGTTAAAAAGACAACATTGTGGTGGTATGACGGAAACCAATTGTTTTTGATAGATACAACCTAGTTATCTTTAAAAGTCTAAAGTGAATACTTAGAGGTTACTTCCAGGCAAGCGTGCTCTATCGCCGACCACATCATTGCTGACTTATAAATAGTGGTAAAACGCGAGAATATCATCAATAAGTAAAAAAGAACGATTGCAGGCAAAACTCTCATCTTTTTAAAAATGGTTGAAAATACAAGAAAAGATCTAGTATAATGTCTCCTGCTGTTTTAGCATTTCGACAATCTCCATCACTTATAGAACGACATTTTTTTTCATCTATGTTTTTAGATTAGGTATCGTCATTCTTATTTTTTTCTTACAAAACTAAGAATGATGATGATATACCTCATCCAGATATGAAATACACACGAAATATTGCCGGATCTTTTGCCAACAAGATGGTCAAATTAAATATTGTTTGCGGCCACACAAGTGAAGTCATAAAACATTCTACAGGGGGGCGGAGCGCCCGGGCTCTGCCCCACGCGCCAACACAAATTATATAATACACGTGCGGCGCTTGTGTTGCTACTTTATAAGGCTCTTTGTGGATGAAATCAATCTACTTACTTAGTAATACTGAGGGCAATTTCTTTGACAATAGATTTTCCATTCCTGGTTATGTGGGACAGAGATTACTTATTTTAGTCTACCAATAATTGTTTACACAACAACTTGACACAAAAATACCATCTGACACAATGATGTCTTAGTCAGTCAATTAGCGACCTCGCTACGCTCGCCCGCCAATTTCTTCTCGGGACGAAATAAGTTACTTTCACCCCTAGAGTTACAATGTACTATTGTGTACTTATATTAAAATTTAACTGTATTCTGTTCTATCTCAAAGCTTTCTTTCATTCACAAAGTCTAGGTACGTACGCAGGTACAATACAACCTGAACACATGCTTCATTAATCCAACACCCTTAAAGCCCACCGTCTATCTCACATGATCCTCTTACATTCAAAAACAAGTAAAAATAAATGAAAACCCATCCCTAACACAGCGGCTTCACAAAGAGATGCGCACGAGTCCATATGTCGCGTGCCCTCGTTAGGGGGATGTTTGAAAAAAGAATCGAGTTTTTTTTTACTTTTCTTGGTAGCTATATGACATAAGGGTTGGTAGCTGGGATTAGATATTAGAGGCATTTTGGACCACAAAGAGTGTCCATGGAGTTCTTCTCCATAGAGACCTACGTTTTGGAACGAGCAATTTAGCTTCACTTTTCTTGGACTGACCGACATTTGACTATTCAAAAGTACCTGCAAATGGTCTATTTGAAATAAATGATTTTGACTTTGACTTTGACCACTAGAACATTTTTTTTTCTATTTGCATAGTTTGTGCATGTAGCCAGAACCAGAAAAGATGAAAGAGGTTAGAAAGAAAATACTTTCCGATATGTACTACATCGAGTGTCGCCGCTTGTCTCACACCCTTTAACTCCACTACAGGCAATATACGAACGCGCACCACCCACACCACCACACCACACCACGCACACTGAGATCGCAAGTTTGCTATTGGTAGTTGAACTATGAGCATTGCCCTACTTTCTGGCAAGCCTGCCCCACTTACAAGACCAGTCTAACCTTTTTCATCTGTTTTGTGTAGCCAGAGTTAAGTTTGGAAAGTATTTAGTTTTGACATAGAATACAGTAACTTTTTTTTTCATTACAATGCTAGTGTAACACATTCTAATGTGTTTGCAGTATTTGGCTGCCAATATATCGAGTCGGCCTTCTCTGCAAGCTTCGCTAAAGTAGTCAATACTACATATAAAATTCTCAGCACTAATTTACCGAGATTGCGCTTGTTTCAATGATTCCACATAAGGTACAGTTGTGCAGACATTTGAGATAGAATAGCGGATAAACGGAGAGAAAGACTTTGACTATTTTTTTTTCTATACTACTCGTTCCAAATGAGAATAGGACCGATGTTTTGACGTCTCGTAGTACTGTCAAATCGAAGAAATTTTGGCAAAATTAAAGAACTTAGAGATGAGTAAACTTGAAGTATTGGATTCTGATTAAACTTTTTTATTCACAGTTTCGAAAGGTTCTGGAGTGGCGACCACGTACCGGAAGACGCAGCGTTGGACGGCCTCCAACATGGTGGACCGATGACCTGGTCAGGGTCGCGGGAATCCGATGGATGCGTGATGCACAGGAGCGGTCGTTGTGGCGACGCTTGGGGGAGGCCTTTGTCCAACAGTGGACGTCTTTCGGCTGATATGATGATGATGATGATTCACAGTTTATAAATAAATTAAATTTTTCGTGAATTAATTCATTAAACCCCAAGCGAACGCCGGCGTTCGCGCACCTATTGTCTTTCAATTGTGTCTGCAATTATCACAATTGAAAGGTTTAATGTTTAAAAATTTCTTTCCTCGATTTGACAGTAAATCGTGACGTCACAACATGGCGGGCGATCCTATTCTCATTTGGAATGCATTGTATTTGCATTATTTATATCCAGAGTCTTTAGAATTTAGCTTCACTTTTCTTGGACTGACTAACATTTGACTGTTCAAAAGTGGCTGCAAAATGGTATATTTGAAATAAATGTTTTTGATTTTGCCCCTGAAATGTAACGTTACCATCGTGTGTGTGTGTACATAAGAGATAGCAAGATATTACCCACCACGACACCAATTTTCCTCATACTAATATTTGAAATGCTAATTGTTGCTTCATTATGTAACCAATTCAGAAGGTGTTCTCAGACAAAGATTTATTTTTAAAGTTACATTTGGTATAAAATATTTTACAAAAATAAACACAGGATAATATCCAATTATGAAAAAGAAACTAAAAGATAAAACAAAGTGGTTACTAGATATGAAGACGGGCATCCTTCACAACTTGTAAAACCTTTAAATCTTAGACTTAAATAATGTTTAAAGGAAGCTATTTATTCTACCCTTTTTTCAGTAAGTACTTCTCTAAAATAATCACTGGCAACAATCTTGTGTTAACCCCAAAACGGTCGAGTTTTACCCATAATCCATATGTTGTTTCGGAAACCGATTATCGTTCCAATATCCTGTTTATACAGTCATTCGAAATTTCGAATTATGCTCAAATTCGCGCCAAAGCCTACCCTACTTCCGGCGGCGCCTGCGCACGTGTCTTCACCAAACAATACACTTTTTTGCGATACGACATTCAAATGCTAGTACAACTGACTAATGAATCCTAGCTCTATCTCTTTCTCTCTAGTCTTAAATCTCTTTAGTACGAAAGAGAAAGAAGATATGACAGTTGGCTTCGTATGGCGTCTGCCGCGGCCATATGCTGCTTGAGGTTTCGAAAATTACCCTCACTCGATTCATTTCCAAAATGGCGATATTTACATCCGTCAGTTTTGTCTATTCATTACAGTTTGTATGACACGTGAACATTAATCGGGATGACGGACTTTGTAAAGTTGGGGTTTTCAAGAACTTTAGGGTCGAAACAAAATTTGTGTAAATGCCAAGTAATTATAGGAATAAAAAAGCTTTATGCTTTATTTTTGTTTATAATGTTGTCCCGTAGGTACTAGGAATCGCTTGAAAACTTGATAATCAGAAACATGTAAACTCGAAATAATTATCTGCAGGTCATACAAATACTTGTTCCGTACGAGAATTGAACCCACGAGCCGCAACGCAGTAGCCAATGGCTTAACCACTGTACCAACCGTGCCATTATTTTTCTATGGAGGATATTGATAAAAAATTCACGGGAAAGATGTACTGGGTAATTATTATTAATAATAATAATAAATTAATAATAATAATTTATTGTTTCCAAAAAAAAATATACAACACCTTAAAATTATTGTAAACATTTGAGTTGCACTTTAAATTAAAGCTAGTGAGGAACATCTGTGTCTAAATTAGATAAATAAATTAACACTCTTAAATGAATGTGATATTATCGCAAAACAGTAGAATTCATTTATGACAGAAAAAGATTTATTAAAGAGAGTATTTTTTTTTTGTATGTTGTGAATAAACTCTAAGTACTTCACCGAGTTTAAAAAAAAAATATTTTGCCAGTATTAAATTTTAAGTTGTAATATTTTCTTTTACACTCCCTCCTGAAGCTAGTCTATATAATTATATAAAAGGAAACTGATACAAACTGCCTTATCTATCAACACACAGCACAAACCACTAAACGGATTACGCTGATAGGTACACAATAGATAATTATTATGAACAGCAGGGACCCAGCCGGGTCGAAGCCTACTGTGGCCAGGGTTATCTGAAAGGGAACTCAAGCCCCGGTATGAAGGCTTGAAGGAACGGGTGGGCTTTTAATCAGTAAGAGTCTGACACTATCTCCCGCTCCGCCCAAGAGCAGGGGTGGTCATTGGATGATTTTTCCCACCATAGAAGATAATTATTATGATGTTAATATGCGCATAGAAAAAGCACAAAACGTAAAGTTTACAAATAGAGAAAAGCATTAAATTCACGCATAGAAGCTATTACAAAATAAAAATAAGGAACAACTCAGAATTTAAAATTTTAAAATTACAAAAAAAGTTCATTCAAAATAACAGAATTCTTCAAAATCGTATATCTAATTTATTCTATCATTTGATCCATAACCAATCAATCGTAATGATGCGACCGCAACGTACAATTATTAACCCTTGAATGGCTTCGGTCGAATTGTAAATTACCCGCTCATGTCAATGCACAGTTATTGGTAAAAGTAGAAAAAGTTTTTTTTTTTTTGTAAAAAAAAGAAAGACTATAATTTGATTACTTTTGTTTGTTTTCCGTTACTAGGATTGCTTCCTTGTTTTCTTTTTTCTATTTTGTTTGCAGTAAGTTTTTTTTTTAATAGCCTATACTGTCCCACTGCTGGGCAAAGGCCTCCTCGAACTTCTTCCAGGTATCCTTTTCTTGAGCTACCACGAACCAGTCCCCGCGGTAGGCATCTAGGTCGTCTCGCCACCTCTTCCTAGGTCGACCTCAGCGGCGTCGTCCATCTTCAGGTACCCACTTTGTGGAAACTCTTGCCCAACGTTCAAAGTGCATGCAACTAATGTGACCCGCCCAATCCCATTTTAGCCTGGCAGCCTTTTTTCCTACATCTACAATACCTTTCTTTTGACGTAGCGTGGTGTTCCTCATTCTGTCGGCTCTTTTGACACCCAGAATGCTGCGTTCCATTGCTCGTTGGCAAACGCCAAGGCGAAACTTTTGCGACTCGGTGAGCGACCATGTCTGGGCAACGTAGGGTAGGACGGGCAGGATACACATATCGATGAGTTTTCGCTTCAGGGAGATCGGTAGATCTAAGACTTAAAAGTACTAAAAATAAATTAGACCAGTTGAAGATAATATTATGTTGCTTAAGCACTCGCAAATAAAATCAAATTTTAGATACAAATACATAATATTCAAAAAGTTATAATGTAATGCAAGATACAGTTATTTAGTATTTGGCTAGCCCTTATTGTTAACAGGTCATTTCCTCATCGGCGCTTCTTTACTTTTTTTAGTAATTTCAAAGTTTACCCTTTAGTTAAATATTTATTCAGCAATCACAATAAAAAGGGTAACTTAACGTCTTTTAAACTACACATAAACTTTAGGAGAAAGTTAAAAAAACAACTATAATTTCGTAAA
Organism: Mythimna albipuncta; assembly: GCA_929112965.1. Taxonomy (NCBI): domain Eukaryota; kingdom Metazoa; phylum Arthropoda; class Insecta; order Lepidoptera; family Noctuidae; genus Mythimna; species Mythimna albipuncta. The sequence continues at coordinate 2,239,046 of OV815969.1, read as the reverse complement.
TTTAATACGAAGTACTTTAATTTAAAGGAAAAAAAAAGTATCATCAAGGTAAACAAAAAAGATGATCAACTGTATCAAAGGTCCCGATGTGGCTAAATAGTGGTCGTTATAGAACGAAGCGCGAACTAACTATAGTTGACTAAATGGACGTTTAACCCTTCGTCCCGGAGCGAGTCTGTAAAGACAAAGTTTGATGAGGTTTACGTTTTGAGTTGGTTAAGTCTCTTGAAGCTTACACCTACTTTATCTATTTTATTTTTACTTCTTTTTTGTTTCGTTTATACCTGACTAGTATTTGTGTATCTGCTGTGGTAAATAAATATATTTTCTTTTTTTTTATTTAATCGAGACAAGTCTTGTAACTAGTTTTTGGAAATTATTTTCTGTACTAATCATGTTTTGAGACATAATAAAAATAAAAATTAACTGTATTTAATTTTATTGTGAGAATAATTAACTTTGCTAGTTTTTTTTTGTCCAATTTCTATTTTGTGGCTTTGTTAAAAATTTTGTAATAACTTGGCGTAACGTAAACGCAAACCCGAAAATCAAAGTTAACCCTGTTATATCATTACCTCGAATCAAAAGTGGATGAAGTCATTTAGAAGCAAAAATCCCGTGTTTGTTTAGCATTAAATATTATAATAGGGGCCTAAACGACCCGCCGATGGTAAATAAAGGGTTGACTTTGAATTTATTAAGTCAACATTTGGGAGTTTTTTCGACAGATATTTGGCTATTACATTTTTGATGTGTAAATAAATATAGCGAAGAGATTGGGTTGAAAAAAAAAATGGGTTTACTGTTATTTTATGAGTTAATCAGTTTTATTTTTTTGTACTGAATATTATTATGAGCTATTTCTAGCTAAAACTAAAAAAGAGAGCATTAAAATACCATTTGAGGAACTGGTTACATCTACTTACCTATTTATTTATTTTAATATTTTTGTACACAAAAAAAAAACACATAATAGACATTAGTACAAAGGTGTATATAATTAGGTGTACCTATATGTATATAAATTCTGCAGACTTCGTTGAACAAGAATGTGCAAAAAAGCCTTTATATAAACCAAAATATAAAAATATCTACATCGCCAATCACTTATAACCAAAATGTCAGCGCCAAATCAAAAGTGGCATAACTCAAAAAATGCCAAAATCCATCAATTTTCTGGACACGGTAGCGCGACATCCCGCGGTGTGGCCAGTGTCGGCTACTGCGGGGTTGCTACAATAAAAAAAAAAACAGATTGATTTGCGAAAAAAAATGGCAGATCTTTTCGCTTTCAGAGCTTTCGATTTTGCACGCCCACTCAGCGGACGCACCGTGATGTTGATATCCTTGGCGGTTTTTTTTTATGTTGTAAATATATTAAAGTACGGTAGGTACAGGTGGTTTTGTTGTAGTTTTTTAGTAAAATACCAAAGTAGACCTAAAATGTAAGTACCTCACAATATCTCTGATAGGAAGGCTCCCATAATCTGGACCGATGCCCTGGTGAGGGTCGCAGGAATCTGATGGGTATAAGACGCACTGGACCATTCGTTGTGGCGACACACAGGAGAGGCCTATGTTCAACAGCGAAACGATAATGATGCCTCTGAGCTCAAAGGGCGTATAGCACAGTGCCCAAAATGTGCTATAACCCCTCCTGTGTGTGTAACAACGCCCTTTATAGCCCAAGTTAATAGGCCCATAGGTAGGTAAATAAAATATGAAGGTATTTAATTTTGCAGTGTAGATCATATGATTTTTAAAAACCTTTGGATCGAATCAATGAACATTGTAACACAATTGTGACTCTTTCAAAAATTATTTTATAGGTTCGTTTGAACAAATGTCAAAAACTTTGTTTCTACAAAGAGCCTAGCGATCCTTGGTAAGTGCTACTTCCATAGTCTGAAGACGTATTAATGCTATTTATGAAAAACACAACTAGGGATCTTTAAGTCAAGAGTGAATAGATTGCTTCTAGGCAAGCGTGTTCCATCGTCGATCACATCATCGCTTACCATCAGGTGAGATTGTGGTCAAAAAAAAAAAAAAAAAACGTGAAGTTAGTAAACCAAGTATAAATTAACACCTCATAGATTTTTTTTTTCTCACTTAATGTAATTTTTAAAACAGTGTAATTTAAATATTATTACCAAATAAGGCAAGATGCAGCGTTGAAAGGCCTCCCACAACCAACCAGTAGACTAATGATCTAGTGAGGGTCAAGGGAATCCAATGGGTACAAGATGCACAGGACCGTACGTTGTGATGACACTTGAGAGAGTTCCAACAGTGGATATCTTTCAGCTGAAATGATGATGATGATACTAATTAGCACAATATGATTAGTCAAAGAAGTTTCTGTTTCATTTGCATCGACACAACTAATAACTGGCGGCTGCTTTACAAACACAAATGAAGTTATTATCAAACACGCTGACAATATTTGCAAATGACGAGCAATAAGGATAATTCGCATTTTTATGTGGTCTCCCACAGCGCCGCCGAGGAATCACAGGAAATCCTGATGAAGTCATTACTGCTGATGCGGCTGACGTGTGACAATCAACGCTGCATTGTTAAATTCCCATCATTTCATGTTGTAGCTTTAACAAGTCGTTTGGAAGATATTTTTGAAGCAATGGCATTGCCAATCTGTAACGTTACTAAGATAATAACATCTAGTTTCTGTCAGCCGTTTAGCCCTTGTAATACCTCAGTGTAAAATAAAGTAGATACTCGTAGCATTCTATTTGGGAGAATTTTTAAAATCGGTAAAGCAGGTTCAACCTAAATTGCAATATTTTTTTTTATAGCCAACATATAAAGTCCACTTGCACTATAAGCATCAAACCATCTGTATTTACAATGTAAATTACTTTTGGGATATTTAAACGAGTGAAAACCGGCTTTTTTTTTTATTTTTTCAAATTGATTACTAGTAGATGTTATTTAAGATTTATGCAGTTTTGTGTCTCAAGTGTCAACATATAGCTGGACAATAACGTAAAATCATTAAAACAGGCTCGATGCCGATAAAATGAAGCCGTGTTTTTTTGTTAGTAGAGATAACATAGTAAGAACTTCAGCAAAGCTTGCCGAGAAGACTGAATACTTTTGCTGTCAAATACTGCAAAATTATTAGAATGCGTAATATCCTCATTATTATTGAAAACAAAATGAAATTCTATAAATGAAAACTAAAAACTTTCTAAACTTGACACTGGATAAATGCACAAACCGTGCAAGGTCAAAAGAAAAAAAAACTCTGTAGGTGGCTTTGATCAGGCCTCAATTAAAGCGAATTCTTTACATAAAAATAAGTCAATTAATAAAAAAAGAATTCAATCAATTAAATAAAAACCTTTTTTTTACAACTGCAACCGCGAATAATGACACCGCGGGTCGTCTGCGTTCTTTTTGAATTTCGAACAATGGCGTCCAACAGTTTGCGCCCAAAGAATGACACTTAAAGAAAAATAGATAAATTATAAAAAAACATGCTTTATACTTATGCCAGTTCTGATACGGGCTACCGAATTTACAAGTTAATTATTGGTAGAATTTTAATCAAATAAATTAGAGTATCGGATTCGGAGACTATTAGGTAGGTACTAGCTGTGCCCGCGACTTCGTTCGTGTGACTACAGGATATTGGATTTATTTTTTCTAAAATAAAAAGGCCTAAGTTACTCCTTATTACATCAGCTACCTGCTAGTAAAAGTCCCGTCAAAATCGGTCTAGCCATTTCAGAGATTAGCTGGGACAACCAGATAGACAGACAAAAATTGTAAAAAATGTTATTTTGGTGTATGTACCGTATATATTATATTCATATTTAGCTATCGGCAAATTTTAGCTATCGGACCAGTACTTCCAGAGATTACCTCTTACAAAACAAACATCTTTATAATAGTGTAAATTTTGGATCGCTTGAAAAATTAAAGTGAACTTTTTTCAGAAGATCTTACAGAATCACAAACCTTTGTACAGAAAAAAAAAAGAATACTACATCTTTGACCACGTCATAAACGAATGACATATCAACGACACAGAGAAAATCAAGTAAATGTAAAAAGCACCCTAAATTATCAAAAAGCAATAATATAAAATTAAAATGTAACGCAGGATTCACGGAGGGCTCCTGACCGTGCTAATGTCGACACGTGTTAGAGGAAACATATAAAAATACAGTTAGTAATACTTGGAGTTTATAACAACTTCGTTTTCACTGAACATTATTTTGTAACTTTTGTCTTTATTCTACCCCTAAGGGTCGTGTTGTAAAGCTTGTTATGGCTTATAGTCCCTTGAACCATCTGGCCAAAATTATGTGGATGCACCTCTGGCACCCGTTTAGTACTTACGCAAATCTGCATTTATTTGCGGCCAACAGCGCCCGGAAAGCGCGCGAATGACCTTTATATCCATTTTCTTTGCGAAATATTGATTGATTTACATATATATGCAATGTTCACTTTAAAGAATATTTAACCACCAATTTTTATGTGTAAAAATGTTTCTAAAGATCCAAGCCGTTTCGAAGGCGTAGGGAAAAGTTGCGAAATCTCTAAATATTTTTTTTAGACAAAAGTATTAATAGCACGAAAACATCAAATGTTGATAATGTTGTATATGAATTTATATTAAACATATTTTTTTCAAACCTGTTAACCTGGCCGTTACCAAGGAGTAGGCTTCAGAAAGTCACTGTTTTATGGCACTTTTCGGGCGCTTGGGCCTTAAGCCTACTTGAAAAATTGGTCTATAAAATATCTAAGGTGAAAGTTTGTGAGCTTGTACTTTTTCACGCCCAAACTATTGAACGGTTTTACATGAAATTTGGCACATCAGTAGACCATATCCTGGAATATATTCCAGAATATATACTCCCGGTATACCTACGCACCTCTAGGCAATGGTAGCGTTTGAAAGTGTGACCGTGGCCCTAGAACCCAAAGAGCAACTGAAGGACACAGGTGGGTTTTAGTGGCCGAGAGGTCTAAATTCAGCTGTAATTATGACTGTTTCAGTAGATGGCGTCAGATCTTGCGATTGGCTCCAATGAGCAGACATCTAACAACCAGTTCGGACGAGTCCTGTACAACCAGACCCCCGGGTTGATGCCTCTCTCTTCCGAAGCCTTCATCAGGTCTTCCAGAGAATCCACTGTAAGTTATTTCATTACATGATGGCTTGTAGCGACATCTATATTACTACGTAGGTACAAACCACAAAATAGACAGCTAAGAATCCAAGATTTACGACGTGTTAAAGTGAGGTGAACGTCACTCGCATCAAGGAGGAGTGGCAGACGGTCACCTCCTTCTAAGAAGCAGTAATGATAGCAGAGGAGGAGGTCGACCGCATCAAGCAACGGCGTTTACGCCCCAGCCGTCGCCGGGATTCCGATCTTGATTTCCGGCTACTGTAGGCGCGGGCTTGCGGACGGCGAGCAATGGGTATCTCGCTGTCTGACCGTTCGGTAACCGTCCGGACTGAGCCCATGTCGTCGACGGCGCACACTATTCCCGCGCGCCTCAAAGAGTTGTCGGCAACCGTAGGGGCTCAGGTAGGTCGAAGCCTACTGAAGCCAGGGTCTGTTTCCGTAAGGGAGGCTCGGGCCCGGTATGAAAGGCATGGAAGGAACGGGGTAGGTTTTTTAGTCAGTAAGAGTCTGAAATTATCTCCCGCTCCGCCCAAGGGTGGGGATGTCATCTCGATGATTTTTAACCACCGAAAAAAAACCCGTAGATTTTTTCAGGAGAATCGTTTTTGTAATTGCTCACTTACTCTGAGTGTCACTTAGTCCTCCTTTTCCAATCGAGATTGTAGGACTTTACTGCCTGCTCCGAATGTTTTTACTAAGCATCTTAAGGGTGCCCTAGTCGTTCATTTTTCCTTACAAACAAAGTGTGGTGATTTTCACTGTTTGGCAGTGTAGTTTCAAAACTATTTTTATGTCGATTTTTTTTTGTCATCATCTAACCCGGTATGGAAATAAAGCAGGAAAAAAATATAGTTTTTTCAGTTATGAGCATCGGAACTTTCATCTTTTGACACTAATTTGCTCATCTTTAGTTGTATGTAAATAACTTTTGGAATATGAAAATGCATGCAAAACACCTTGCAGAAGTAGATCATACTTCTTCTTCTTTTTCCTTCCGTGGTGTCATTATGACTGACTGTTGGTCTAGTTGAATGGCCTGTTGGTCTAGTGGTTAGTGACCCTGACTGCTATGCCGGAGGTAATGGGTTCGATTTTCACCAAGGACAAATGTTTGTGTGATGAGCATAATCATTTGTTCTGTGTCTGGGTGTAATTTATCTATAATATGTATGTATTTAGAAATATATAAGTATGTTTATCAGTTGTCTAGTACCCATAACATAAGCTCTGCTTAGCTTGGGACTAGACGGCGTTGTGTGATAGTTGTGGAATATTATATTATACTATTTGGGGTCAAAAATAGACATATACTATAAATTATTAGTCAAAATAATTTTATTTTCAAAAAATGTATACTACAGGATTTCATAATATCATAGGAGTATGCAGTGTCTTATTGCTAACCACAGCGTTTTTAACTTTCGTTCATAATTTTGGATGAGAACACATGCATTTTAACCTTATTTGTCAACGAGTTAGAGCCACCGACTAGTGCAATCCATAAAGACAAAACGCAAAAGACTGTCAGCTCACCCTTATTTGATTAATACGACATTTTAACCAATCCCTGTTCTCAACAGAGTGATGGAGCGGCTTCGAGTTCGTTGTATACTCTAGCTAGTGACGACAGCCGGTACAACTATGAGACAACGAGAGAAGAGAGTGCCACTGAAGATACCGGAGTTCAGAACAGCAGGTAATATTAGAGAAGTACGTAGAACGGGCAGCATATAGCATAATGAAGCCTACTGGGGCCATGGCCAAGAGAAACCCGGGGCTTTAGAACGAAAACAAAGAAGGAACGTAGGAGTGGTTCAGTAACATCTTACATGACCTCACGCTCCGCCCTAGAGCGGGAAGAGTCATTAGATGATTTCCCAACAAAAAAAAAGCATAACCACCTTTATAATATTCCCAATCCTTTCCAATTCCCAGTGCTTAGGAGAAGGAAGGAGCTGTAACACACGAGCCTAGTGAAAATTGGTAGATAGTCTAAAAATTTTTGGTTCTATGACATTTAAAACAAAACCTTACGATGGTTTTTTCTTGACCGTTTTAGGAGCAGTGGTTATAAAATAAATTATACAAAATAAAATCCGTACAATTCTTAAGTCGGGGCTGTTACCGCTAAGCTACCACTGCTATCGGCCGTGCATTACAGGGTTTAAATTGATAGTTTCCCAAAGAAAAGAACCGGCAAGAAACTCCATGGCTACTCTTGTTTCAGGCAAGTGCTAGTCCAGCGGGCCACCCTGGCGCCCTCGAACTCTCTGGATCGCAGCGGGATTATGTACGTCATGGCGCTGCTGATGCCACTTATCAGCTCCAGCAGCTTTGACATCCAGTGGAGGTGCACGCCAAGGTAAACGGAGCTTTATACTAAAGAAATTAAAAGCGTGTTTCATAAGTTAGTATTTTGAATTAAGAATATCTTAGACTTTATTTTAACGGTCAAAATTAGACAAAGTTCCAGACAGATAAGGGTTTCAGAAATATACTTTCAAATTCATAGAAACTAGTCGGTGGTTCGAACTCGTTGATACACGACATTAAAAACTATTTATTTACACCACAAGATTGCAAACCAGTGTTAAAAAAAAACACACACACACAATTTTTTTTTACTGTTTTATTTTCATAGAGGTCTAGATAATGACGAAAAAACAATTTAATGTTTTTTTTTTTTTAATTACACCGACGAATATTTAATTAATCACCATACTATGTCTGTATGGAAGAATGACTGACTAGGGCACCCTTAATACAGGAATAGATACCAATTCCAAAGTCAAATAGGATTTTTTTAAAAGATATCAAACATGAAGCACAATAATCACGGTTATTGCGTTCCATAATGTCAAATGACAAAACCAGGAACAAAATATAAGGAACCAGGACAATAACATAATGAAACATCCGTAATCTAACAAAAAACCGCAATAACTTTGCTCATACTGCCATCTGTTATCATTTTGTAGAACTATTTAACATATGAACGAGTTTACACGAAGGGAAAGTTGTAGCACTGCACTCCGAGAAGCTCATCCCTTGAAATATTAGTAATACGTTGTGTAGTTCTTTAATAGCTGCATAGATGGCGCTAAATGTGAGATTGTTGCAGTATCATAAATAAAATGTCTCATGAATTTATTGATGTTAGATTGTTGTTTGTAATATAAATATTAAAATGTTAACGAACGTAGGTACTATGATGAACGCGTACTTCCTACATATTATATTAATACAATTACCTATAAAGACATTATAAAGCTGATGAAGGCTTAATTTGTTTGCTTAAATGTTCTCAGAAATTGTTGTATAAAATTGAAAAATTCTTTTAGTTTTTGGATAGCTCATTTATCGAGGAAGGCTATATAAATACCTATAGCCTATGTAGAAAGTTGTTAAGATCGACCGCGGCAAGTTCCAGCGGTGGAAAAGGAGGAGGCCTTTGCCCAAGAATTGGGCACAATATGGGCTCATCATCTTCCAGCCCTTGTCCCGTACTTCTTAGGTTCAGCGCAATACTTTTTTTTCTTCCATTCTGTCTATAGAACAGAATGAAAAAAAAAAAATAATGTTCCGTCACGCTCACACTGCATATTACCTACACACGTTATATATTATATAGACTAATCAAAAAATTAAAAACTTAAAAGAAAAACAATTTTATTAAAAATAATATAATATAAAATAAACTAGGTTTTGCCCGCGCCTTCACCCGCGTACATAAAATATCAATAAAAATACAGCAGCTTTTTATCGGTGAAAAAATTTTAGTAATCGGACCAGTACTTTCAGAGATTACCTCCTACAAACAAAAAAAAACAAATTTTACCTCTTTATAGTGTAGATAAATAAAAAAACCTTGTAAAATGTTCATCCTTTACAGTGCCATACTACACGCCTCAGAAATAACCCTGCTCCAAATATCCCGGCTCATCGCTCAAGTGAGAGGCTACCTCCGACAGCTGGCCAACGACCAGATCGCCAGGGACCTGTTCGCCACCGCCATGGATGTCGTCCTGGTCATCTACGCCATCGGGTTCCTCTTCCTCTCATTGTACCAGGCGTCCATCTTTGCTTGATGGTCCATTTTGAAACAGTGAAGTCAAAAAGCAGTGTTGTTGTAGATTTATTCCCAGTTTTAGTTTCTCCGTCAATAAATATTGGGTGCAAAATGTGTTTTATTAACATATCAGCCTTTTATAGTTCCTACTACTGGGACTCGGGAAAAAAATACTAAATTATGTGACCAAGGGATAAAGCAGGTTTATAAGTCGCAGACAGTGTGTTGAATTCCGAACGAAACGAAGGTTGCTAATTTTAATCCCGAACGATAGTGAGGGATTTATATAATTAACTCCCGAGCATAGCGAGGAAGTCAATAAAGAAACCAGAGTAAAGTGAGGAATTCAAGCCGCCTAAGACAAACACAGCTTTATCCCCGTGTTAGATACTCTACTTTTACACCATCTGTGAGATAATTTTAAAAGACAATTTATTCGTTCAAATCTTATATTAGAGAATTGTATGTTTGATTGATTGATTGTCAAACAAACAAAATTCAATATCCAAGATTCTATAGTTATCTATAGTAATCTATAACGCTCCCGTCAGTAAGCATAAGCAAGTATGATTCAATTTTTTTTTTTTTATGTTAGATGCCAGTGTGAATTTTGAATTTAATACATTTTTTTGATGCTCGTACATTATTCTCTATGTTGGCGATTTTTGATGTTCCAAATTCAAATCTCTTTATTCCCTAATCCCTAGGGATCGCACATACTACATTATCTCCTTAGGGACAGAATTACTTGCTTTATTATGTTTGTAAGAAATTAAGTAGGTACATCATTCATTGCCTTTTGTGTGTAAACGGTATGGTTTCAGAACCTTATAATAACTACAGTAGATACTTCAAATAAGGAATATCTTAATGAAGCGTTCGTATAATGATTTGTAAAGGAAAATTTTATTGCGGATGATTCATATAATCAACAATTATGTTAAAATAAAATGACACTTCATCATATCCTTATTAATTGATTGAATGATGTCATAGATTTTCTATATTTAATAATAAACTTTTTAATATTTATAAAAGTATATTACATTATACAGTGGCGTGCCTGATGCCTTTACAGGGGGCAAGACAAGGAATCTTGACCTATCTACTACTTGTAGAATATTCCAAAATTTTTAAAAGTCTCGTGCTAACACGTGTCATCAGTGCAAATTTTAGTGCTGTAATGCTGATTTTAATTGCTACCCTACAATTAACAAATATAATGTTGATAGTAATTATACAACATTTTCTTGATGAGCACGATTCAATTTATCTGTTTTTTGCGTTTGGAATATTATCAAAAAAAAATCACCTCCCCCTCTGACTGAAATGAGAGGGAGTGTTATTTTTTTACTGACTAAACTCATCTGTAGTCCTAAGTCTATTGAAATTGATATGTAAGTAGGTGAATCTCGCAATTCTTAGGGTCAACTCACACCGAAAGAGCGGCGAAGGGCAGCGAAGCGGAGCGCAGTTTCAGTTTCATATGAATTTTAACTTTATTATCATTACCATAATACTTATTAGCGCATGAGAAACTCGAACGAGTCGCGCGGATGCCCGCGGCGCCGTAGGTCGTTCGTGTTTCTCATGCGATAATAAGTATTATAGAAATGAAAATAAAGTTAAAATTCATATGACACTGAAACTGCGCTGCCCTTCGCCGCTCTTTCGGTGTGTGTTGACCCTTAAGAGAACCGAGGTTACAGACATAGCCCGAAAAATCGCCAAAGAGCCATTGCTCTCGGAACAGATAGTCGATGGGACTGAGGTTCTGAAGTGGCGACCACATAGGTACTGGCGAAATGCAGCGTTGGAAGTCCATCCACAAGGTGAACCGACAACCTGGTGAGGGTTGCGGAATCCGAAGGATGCGAGACACATACGACCAGTTCTAGTGGGTTAGTTTCTAGTGGCAACACTTGGGGGAGGCGTGTGTCTAGTATTGGACGACTTTCGACAAAATAGTAATGATAACCAACACTTCTGGGTTATTATCTATCTTATAAGAAGCCTATGTCCAACAGTGGACGTATTTCGGCTGAAATGATGTTTGCAAAATTAACTTGAAACAAAAAATTCTGGAGCAGTGGTGGCCGAGTGGTAATGGCTCCGACTTACGAGTTGTGGGTCGCGGGTTCAAACCCAGCCTGGCGCGTTGCTTTGTGTAATTTATTTTCATCACCACTGCGCTCAAAAAGGTGAAGGAAAACATCGTGAGGAAACCGGCATGTACTAGAACCAAAAATTCGAAGACATGTGACATCCACCAACCCGCACTGGGCCCGCGTGGTGGATTACAGACCATTTCCTCTCCTAGAGGGGAGGCCTGAGTCCCAGCAGTGGGAACATTAAAAAAGGCTGATGATGATGAAGAAAAACTTCTAGTAGCACATAACTATCATAGAACTATAAATAATGAATGTATGTATTGAGTAAACAACAATTGTATGTAATAGAAACAAGAGCAATAAAGCAGTCGTTGATTTAAACATTTTAAACGAAGTTTTATTACAGTAGCTTGTCACGTGTGTGAGTACCATATGATCTTATTTTATTGATTTGTACTTAACGCTTATTTTCTTAAGGCTTATAGTTTCTTGAACTATCTGGCAGAAATTAAGTGGACACAACTCTCGTACCAGCCTAGGCTGCAGTACGCGTATCTGTGCATTTAATTGCGACTAGTTGCGCCCGGATAGTACGCGGCTAATCTTTATATCCAATTTCTTTACGAAATATTGATTGATTTACACAATGCTATGTTTTTTTTGAAGAATATTTAACCACCAATTTTTAAGTGTAAAAATGTTTCGAAAGATCCAAGCCTTTGCGAAGGAGTGAGGAAAAATTGCGAAATTGCTAAATACTTTTGTCACGAAAAAATCAATAGTTGATAATGTTATTCATGAATCTATATCACACTTTTTTTTTCAGACCATATTAACCTGGCCGTTACCGAGAATTAGGCTTCAGTCAGAATCACTGTTTCATGGCAATGCTGGAGAGCTTGGGCCTTAATAAAGTAATTAAGTAATATTGCTTTCATTCATAGTTTCCTGAGAGGGACAGCGCGTACGCAGTCCCTCACTATCAAAAATAACGCGTCCGAGATATCCACATTAGGGATATTCGCAGGGGTCAACCTTACCGCAGTGCAATGGTAGGCCTCGCTCTGGGGGAACCGCCTTCATGATCACGGTGTCCCCTACGCCAGGTAAGTATGATCTCTCTACAGTACCACGCGAGGGTCGTTCAGCGCCGGAGAATCTTAACACCGCGATTCAGGAATTCGTATGAATGTTACACCGCCATCTAGTTATGAAGTTGGAACTAAACTGTGACGTCAAGCCGTAGGGGTGCAGGTAAATAATTTTAGAGGGGTTAATAACAATAGGACTTACACAATTACTTAAGACATAATAACACGAGTTTGTAAAAGCCAGTTCTATAAAAAATCTTATCTTAGGGACACTTTAAAATTTAGATTTTAAAACTAGAATTTATCCGAAATATCGTATCTGCTATGAGGAGAATTATCTCGTAGAATTCACTTACGGAATATATCGTATATCAAAATGGCCTATGAATCTACACAACAATTAAAGACACGTACGAGTTTTTTTGTATTGTTTAAGGGTTTGCGGTTGACCGCTATCTCACCTGATGGAAAGCAACGATGTGGTTGACGATGGAGCGCGCTTACCTAGAAGTTTTTTTGTAGATAGCATCTGTAACGAAAGTATTAAAAAATCGTGTCCCAAACACTTTAGAATTCAGATTTTAGTTCATTAAACCCCAAGCGAACGCCGGCGTTCGCGCACCTATTGTCTTTCAATTGTGTCTGCAATTATCACAATTGAAAGGTTAAAACAAGAACGATGAAAAATTGTATCCATATGCAGATCGATGCGAACGCGCTGTCCCTCACCGTAAACGAACGCAAATATGTCGTTGATCACTTGAGTAGTGACTGCTACTACTAGTGAATTATAAGCTATAGTTGCACTTCATGATTATTTTATTCCCTAGTTAACATCATCATCATCAGCCTTTTTAATGTTCCCACTGCTGGGACTCAGGCCTCCTCTCTAGGAGAGGGAATGGGCCGAAATCCACCACGCGGGCCCAGTGCGGGTTGGTGAATCCTTACTAGTTTGTTTGTTACGTCTTCACGCCTAAATGGCAAACCCGATTTTGATGAATTTTGGTACAGAGATAGTTGGGACCCTGGAGACGGACATAGGCTAATTTTTCCACGCAGGCACAGCCGCGGGTAAAAGCTAGTGTCACATGTTTTCGAATGTTTGGTTCTCACGATCCTTTCCTTCACCGTTTTTTAGAGCTGTGGTGATGAAATTAATTACACAAAGTAATGCGCCTGGCTGGGTTCAAACTGGCGAACTATGTACAACTCGTAAGTCGGGCCCGTCAACACTCGGCCACCACTGCATGCACACTCCAGTTATCAGTTTATAGTTTTGTGTGTAAATAGTGGTGATATTTAATTGCCAAAAAAATCATTGAAAAAGATCATTGTCAGTGTGATTTGGGATTCAAAAGGGAGGTTTCCTTGTTAATTGCACCCTGTTTATTGATTATCTTGCAAAACAGAACATGAATAGCATTCCAACATTCTTTACCAGCTGAATACCTGTCGCAGTTCAGAAGAGACTTGACTTGAAAAAGAACAAAAACATCTTTCATCAGTACAACGCGCCAGTGCGCAAGGGTGCATTGGCGATGGAAAAACTGCGGGGTTAAGGGTATGAATAGCTTTGCTATCCCCATATTATAAAATTATAGAGACATACAATGTAGATATATTTTATGTTTAAGTTTCTATACTATAATAATCGTTATATTATGTGTGTACCTGTGTGCCAAATAAACATGTTTTCTGGCTTTTATATTCTCCTGATTTGGCACCAAAAAACATCTATCTGTTCCCAAATTTAAGTAAATTTCTTTCTGGGAAGCGCTTCACACGGAATGAAAAGGTTGAGAGGGCTGTAAATGACTATTTTTACAATCTTTTAGACTCACACTGCAGGGAAGGAGTAATGATTTTGGAGAAACACTGGAACAAGTGTTGTTAAATTAAGAGAGAAAATGTAAAAAAAATAAAATCACCTTATAACTGTAATTTGTATGCTTTTGCGACCAAAAACTTTTAACCCGGGCGGAGTTCTTACACTGTTAGCCTTTACAAAAAAAAAAGAATAAAGCATCGATGAAATTAAGAAAGAAAAAAAAAAGTAAAAAGAAAAGAAAAAGAATTTATCTATCTATCTATTATATTTTCGTCTCTATCACTAAGTTAACTACGCCCGTCCCGTATACGAGAAATATCGTAGTTATACTTTCGTCTTTAACGAAAGTATTAACATTACTATTTTATAAGTCTTTCTATGAAAAACTTCTAGGTAAGCACGCTCCATCGTCGACCCCATCGTCGCTTTCCATCAGGTGAGATATCGATCAACCGCGAACCTATAAACAATAAAAAAAATCGTATGTGTTTTGTGTTGTGTATCTTCATATGACATTTAGATCATACGCTATACGATATATCCCGTAAGTAGCTTCTACGAGATAATTACACTAGCAGATACGATGTTTCATCGGTTCTAAGAAAAACTCTAGTTTTAAAATCTGAATTTTAAAGGGTCTGATTTGGATTTTATAAGAAGCTGGCTTTTACAAACTTGTATTATTATGTCTCAAGTGATTGTGTAAGTCCTATTGTTATTTACCCCTCCAAAATTATTTAGCTGCACCCCTGCGGCACGACGTCACAGTTTAGTTCCAACTTCGTAACTAGATGGCGGTGTAACATTCACGCGAATTCCTGAATCGCGGTGTTAAGATTCTCCGGCGTTGAATGACTCTCGCGTGGTACTGTAGAGAGAGCATACTTACCTGGCGTAGGGGACACCGTGATCATGAAGGCGGTTCCCCCAGGGCGAGGCCTGCCATTGCACTGCGGTAAGGTTGACCCCTGCGAATATCCCTAATGTGGATATCTCGGACGCGTTATTTTTAATAGTGAGGGACTGCGTACGCGCTGTCCCTCCCAAAAACTTACAATAAGTGCAATTGATTGCGTTATCAATGACAGATTTAACTATGGTAAATGATTGCTTCTAGGCAAGCGCATTCCATCGTCGGCCACATCGTCGCTGACCATCACGTGAGATTGTGGTCAAACGCGAGAATAAAATTATAAAAAAAAAATCAAGCAAACATACTCCAGACCAGACCACGGTAATCTACACTAATATAATACAGAGGTAAAGTTTGTTTTTATGTTTTTTTGTTTGTAGGAGGTAATCTTTGGATGGACTAGTCCGATTGCTAAAATTTTTGCCCCGATAGAAAGCTGTTTCATCCCTGAGTGACATAGGCTATATTTTATGTACGCGGGCAAGAGCTATATTACTGTGCCCAAACGGTAATGTGACCCATTTGTAAAACTAAGGCACGTGTTTAAAGAATGACGTATGGCTGTTTTACCCTAGAGTCTAAAAGTGTAGAGAAAAACTTAGAAAAAGAATGACTAATACATACTAAACTACATTATCATCGCTATTTACAACATTTTTTTAATGATAGAAAAGAAAACAAACCTCTAATATATCACTCTAGACAGGCAGATAATTGGGTCACATACTCATGAAATCATGATGAAGGGAACTGGTGACGAACTGGATTCCTCTGAAGATCTGCATGCTGGATGTTTTCAGCATTACTAACCAGACACGTAAGAAAGCAAACATTGTGACAATCACGTAGCCTGAAGGCTCTAGTTAGGGCTGCCACTTTTTTTTCTGAGAATCGGAAATCAAATTATTAAATAACTTCTACTCTGGCAGTGTCAGACTTTTACAGAAAAAAAACCCAGCCATGTTCCTTTAGTTATAATAATAATAATAATAATAAATATGTTGAATCGATTAACCTTATTCACAAAATTAAGACTTAGTCATATTCATAGTCATAGTCATAGTAGTTTATTGGTAAGGGACCTATATATGCAGTTAAGAGGTACATTTTCATTATTTCGTTCTAAATATTGAAGGTATCTTCTAATACTTGCCCATTACGTTCTAGGAATACGGCCAGTTCTTCGAACAATCTTGTAAGGTGCCCTGTTATCTAGACCAATGAAAAATTAGACCCAAATGCCCTTGTTTTTGGGCAAATGTTCTTTTAGCTTCTATCACCTACATCATTGTCAGGAAAAGTGAAAGCCCAATGTGAACATTTTAGAGCTTTCTCTATAGGAAGCTCTAAAACATTCATATCGTGCTTCCAATTTAGTAAAGTAAGCCTTCGTTACACCTTACGCTCGAGATAGGCCGAGATACAGAAAAACTGGGCAAGTGCAAAATCCTAAAAAAACGTCAAATTAAAACTTCTCATGATTAATAAAAAAAAAATCGTCAAAATCCAATTTATCGATTGAAATTAAATTTAATAACATTTATAAATTCAGATACTTAAATGCATTGTAACACTATATTTTTAAATTAGTCGTAATTAAGTCTCATAGCTACAAAATGATAATTTCTCAGTGCCAACCCTATTGGAAGTCGATTATATTTGAACAATTGTTTCTACACCCACCACAATGATTATGAGCCTTCATTGCATGAGTTATATTATCTATTCTATACCATAAATTATTATAAGTATATCACATAGTTTATTATTGGAGCATATATATATGTCATACCATGACACAAGTTAATTTTTGTATTTTCCAACACTATTCCCATATTCCTAATATGGTATTCATTCCAGTTTATCATACTGGAAGTGAATGCCATATTAGTTATGAATGGTTGGAATAAACTGTCAATATATACCCTGATATACCATAAAAATACTTACATGTATAAATAAACAATACTTATGTAGATGGACATCCGGTATTCTCTAGGTACCTATTCAACCCCGCTATGTCTAATTATATAACCAACTCATGGGTCTTGGAGTGATGGATGTCTAGTGGTTAACAAGTGTAGGTACCTACGGTTACTCCATGTATAGTATAGCATATAGCATCATCAGCCTTTTAATATTCCCACTGTTGGGACTCAAGCTCTCTAGGAGAGGGAATGGGCCGTAATCCACCACGCGGGCCCAATGCGGGTTGGTGAATGTCACATGTATTTTTTTTTTGTGGTAAAAATCATCCAAATGACATCACTCGCCCTTGGACGGAGCGGGAGATAGTGTCAGACTCTTACTAACTAAAAAACCCACCTTGTTCCTTCTTGCCTTTCATATCGGGGCTGAGCTACCTTTCGGAGCTAACCCTGGCCCCAGTAGGCTTGTCACATCGAGTCTTTTCAGGAAAAACATCGTAAGCGACAATTTGAATTTTTTACGGAAATGAGTTTTCTCTACTTCCATAATTAAAAAGTATACGAAAATACCTATGTTAGTAGATACAATTCTATTAAATCGATAGTTATTATATATAGATAGATAGATATGAAGAAATATTTTTTGATAAAATGTAATTATCATGAATACTTTTTAATTATGGAAGAGAAAATCTAGTCCTGCAAAAACGCTCACTGTCGCTTACGACGTTCTTCCTTAGAAGGCTCGACATGTCTTCGTATTTTTTGGTTCTAGGGCATGCCGGCTTCCTCACGTTTCCTTTACCGTTTTTAGAGCAGTGCTTATGAAATAAATTACACAAAGTAATTGCTGAAATTATTTCACTGGTAGAAAGCTGCTTTATTCCTGAGTGACATGATAGAAGCAACAAGTAATATGTAACCAAGCATTATATGTAACACATATATGATTTAAAAGAGTGTCCATGGAGTTTCTTGCACGTTCTTCTCCATAGAGACCTACTCTTTGGAACATGCAATTTAGCTTCACTTTTCTTGGACTGACCGACATTTGACTATTCAAAAGTGCCTGTAAATGGTCTATTTGAAATAAATGCTTTGATTTGATTTGATTTGATTTGAGTGACGTACACAGACCTAGACAATGACGTTTAAAGTAAGATGGTTTTAATCTTGTTTCAGTGTGGGTAAGAGATGGCGCTAGACAACCTGTATAGCTCTGTCTCTTACCCACAGTGGAATAAGAATAAAAGTCTTACTTTGAACGTCATGGTAACCCCACTAGGCTATATTTGAAAGCCGCGGGCAGAAGCTAGTGTAATAATAAATTCTAATAAAAAAGTTTCCCATTAAGTTAACGAGGTCTCCGTAAAGAGCAAGAAAATTAAAACCTTCAAGTGATGATAAAATAATTACCATGTGTCGTCTGTGTTATTGTTTTAGCATTGATAAAATAACAATAATTAAATAAATGGGTAAACAATATTCTTATGGCCATCTTAGAATTAGTTCAAGTTAAAGCTAAGTAAGATGATCTTGTATTATTTTTCTACTTTTTTTTATAACCTGGACGTTTACGATAGAATTTCGAAATGTATATTGTTATAGTATATTCAAGGTTTTAAAGAAAAATCTTCTTGGGTAAAAATTATCCAGATGACATTCCCCGGCCTTGGGTGGAGCGAGAGATAGTGTCAAACTCTTACTGACTAAAAAACCCCCCCTCCTTTTATTGCTTTTGATTCCGGAGCCAAGCCTCCAATTTGGAAACAGACCCTTGGGCTCAGTAGGCTTCGACCCTGGGCCCCTACGGTTGCTGACAATTCCTTAGAATAGTAGACGTCGTCGACGACTTGGGCTCGGTACGGACGGTTACCGGACGGTCGGACAGCGAGCTACCCATTGCTCACCGTCCGTAAGCCCGCGCCTACTGTGTCCGGAAATCAGGATCGGAATCCCGGAGCCGGCTGAAGCGTGAGCGCCGTAGCCTGATGCGATCGTCTTCCTCCTTTGCTAGCATTACTGCTTCGTAGAAGGAGGCGGACGCTTGCCAATCCTCCTCGTCCCGGACCATGGCCTGTACTAAGACCCGGCGCGAGTGATCGCCGCTGCCGAAGAAAACTCTTTTAGATTTTGACCTTCCGCGGTGCGTTGCCGCGTAGTCTGCCGCTGCTGTCTGCAGTCGGCTACGAAAAGTTACCTTCAAACTCATTTTTTTTTACGTATTAACAGTCTGACTTACAATACAAGTGACAGGACATAATTGAAGAAAAAAACGTGTTGTGGCGACCCCAAATAAAACGGGATTAGGGCAGGAAGATGATGATGAGTCTGACTTACAATAAATCGTCTGATCCAACTGTACAAAAAAAACTTTAAAAAATATGCAGAATGCACTCCTGAAGTGATATGCCAATTGAAACAATTCTAAAACCAAAACGTCTTAAACAAAAAGCATATTTTTACATAATGATTTCATTTTGGTCTCTCAAAATACAGCCTAGGTAGCCCTAGTTTAGAGGCAGGGTTAATAAACTGTATGGCTACGAGTTGTAGGTCGCGGGTTCGAACCCAGCCAGGCGCATTACTTTGTGTAATTTATTTCATCACCACTGCTCTCAAAACGGTGAAGGAAAACATTGTGAGGAAACAAAACCAAAAGGAAAGGTCCCAGAACCAAAAATTCGAAGACATGTGACATTCACTAAACCGCACTGGGCTCGCGTGGTGGATTACGGCCCATTCCCTCCTAGAGAGGAGGCTTGAGTCCCAACAGTGGGAATATTAAAAAGGCTGGTGATGATAAATATGGCTGTGTCTATGTCGTGGCCAGATCTCAGAAATTGATCACTTCATTATATGGCCGATTAAATCTGACCAGATTGTTTTAAATGTTTAAAGTTTGATGATATTTCAATCTTCGGTTGGTCTGTTCCCGCGCGCCTCAAGGAGTTGACAGCAAATGTTCCTCAACTGGGTCGAAGTCTACTGGGGCCAAGGGTCTGCTTCTGAAAGGAAGGCTCGGCCCCGGTATGAAAGGCAACGAAGGATCGGGGTGGCTTTTTAGTCAGTAAAAGTCTGACACTATCTTCCGCTCCGCCCAATGGCGGGGGATGTCATTTGGATGATTTTTACCCCCCGAAAAAAAAATCTTCGTTTGGCCTAGTTTCTTTAGACATTTTATTATCATTGAAATCCTACATCAATGATATGGATGAAATGTTAACGTTTAAACGATCTGGCCAGTTTTAGTTTTTTTTTTTTATGCTGAGAATCATTCAATGACAACCCCCGCTCTTGGGTGGAGCGGGAGATAGTGTCAGACTCTTTCTGACTAAAGGGGGCCCCCTTTCCTTCGTTGCTTTTCATACCGGGGCCGAGCCTCCAATTCGGAAACGGACCCTTGGCCCCAGTAGGCTTCGATCCTGCTGAGCCGGTTGCTAACAACTCCTAGGTCAGTAGGCGTCGTCGAAGACTTGGGTTCGGTACGGACGGTTATCGGACGGTCGGATAGCGAGCTACCTAGAAGAAACGAGATGCGTTTCTTCTAGCCTTCATACCGGGACTCGAGTTCCCTTTCGGATAACCCTGGCCCCAGTAGGCTTCGACCCGGTTGGATACCTGCTGCTGCTAACAACTCCTTGAGGCGCGCGGGAACAGTGCGCGCCGTCGATGTTGGACCGGGCGCCCGGACAGCGAGCTACCCATTGCATTGAATCCCGGCGGCGGTGGCGAGAACACCGTTGCCTGATGCAGTCGGCCTCCTCCTTAGCGAGCATTACTGCTTCGCACGCGTCGGCTCGCGCCTGCCACTTCTCCTCGCTCCGGACCATGGCCTCAACCAAGGCCCAGCGCGAGAGGCCTCCGCTGCCGGGCCAGTTTTAGTTTGCCATCATGAAGTGACCAATTTCCAAGATTTGGCCACGACATCTATCACTCCACACCAAGTTAGAGGATATTATTGGCTTTTTTTAAGAGGTGGGTAATCATCCAATGTCTTCTCTTTCTTTAAGGTTGAGCTGAACGTGCCAGATTTTTTACTGAACAAAATCACACCTGTGTCCTTTGGTTGCCCTTTGCTTTCTGGGACCACGGGTTCCCTTTTCAGAAATGGCCGTGGCCCTATTAAGTATTGGCCTTGCTGGGCCCCTACTAACACCCCGTGCGTTGGGATTAGTAGGACGACTACCGGCTACCGTGCGTGGGCTTGCGGACGACGAGCAATAGGTAACTCACCGTCTGACAACCGTCGACGATCAGGACCCGATCTAGCTATTTAACCGCTCCGGGCAAAGATAATTTTCGCCGTTCTTTGCATACACAAAAACATATAAGTCGTCTTAAATCTTTCGACTATCCAGCCTGAAGTAGGTTGAAGGGTGGGACATACAATTCTCAACCTGCCAACTTGGGTGTGGATGGCTTGGTTGGAAAATAGGAATAAATCAATTTTGCCGCCCCTCATTTTTTGCTGCTCTGAGCAAATGCCCGGGTTGCCCCCCCCTTATATCGGGCCCTGTTGACGATCCACAAACACCTTACAGGTATATTAGCAAAATTCGTAGGGGCCTAACAGTAGGGCCCATGCCCACTACGTTCACAGGATTTTTTGAAAGAGATATCTACTGTGGTCCTGAAACGCAAATAGCAACTGAAAGGACACAGCTGTGTTTTAGTCAGTAAAAGACCGACATTCCCTTTCGCTCCACCCAAAGCGAAGCGAGTTCTTTGATGAGAACCCTCCTCAAAAAAAACATTCTTCATTCTTACTGAAGCAAGTAGTCTATCAAAAGTTAAGTGTAAAATTAGAAGTGGGTAAGAGTACTCATAATGAATCAGTGTACTACAACCATCCCGATTTTCAGCTACACTTACCATATAAGTACAGACTGAAATGCAAGTATATGAGTGCACTGACAAAACACCGCGTGCGCAAGTGCTAACCCCGCAGTCACATCACTATCGCAGTGCAATTCGCGCGGTATTCACATCACTACAGTGCATCCCGCGTACTACTGCAGTGCACTATGGCCGCGCGAACTGTCGTCGCGTGTTTCGCGTTGCTCGCGATTGTAGCGGGAAATGCGTTTGCGCAGGTCGGTTTATTATTATTATTTTTTTTGTTTTAATTATTTTTTTAATAATTAATACAGTGAATTTTAAAATGGAAGGTTTAATGAAAATGGTTAAATGTTGATAATGTTTTTATGATTTTGCTTATTTATGGTCGGTAAGAGTTTTTTTTTTATTTTTTCTTGGTGAAGAATTTCAACAGTTACTAAATTATTTAAGGACAATATTTTTTCGTGTTATCGGTTAACAACAATTTTGATGGTAACAGAAATCTTTTTGACATATTTTTTTAGACAATTTAAATTTATTAACTACATATAAATATTTACTATTTTTGAATTATATATTTGCCCACAATTAAAAAAAAATCAGCTGAGGTCTTCCCGTTTGATTATAATTTAGGTGTCTTCAAGGTTCTTAATAGTGTGCTTCACCATCAACGATTGCATCACTGCTTACCATAAACTGGGATCGCAGTCAGGCTTATAGTTTATATCACTTAAAAAAAAGTATAATATAAAATATGTAGTTCGTTCCAGGGTCGATTTCTATCGATAATAAAGTTAACATAAGTAAATATTTCTCCATGAAATGGGTAAAAGTCTCAGTTTTTTAGTTGGTAAATAAAAAAAATGAGTCGTATGAATAAAATGTCTTTATTAAAAATGTTAATTTTTCACGTGTGCAAATGAAGCTAAGAATGCTATACAGAATGTAAGTACAAACTTAACAGTCACTATCTCATAAAATAAAATTTAATTTATGAAGGAGTGTTTTTTATTGCTTTTGCAGGTGTAGCAATTAGTGTTGGCATTTTATAATTACTTATACCAATTATTAAACCTATTAATTGCCTATAAACTATAAAATGAGACCACATTGCCAATATAAATGTTGATTTTACTTGTAAGAATGATTGAAATAATTCTTACAAGTTAAATTAATATTAAAATTAATATTATGATTACTTATAATATTTTATCGACAACTGACACCAATTATACTTCGATAACTTCGTAATAATATACTACAGGCGAAAGTTTGTGTGTGCGTTTATTACTTTTTTACGCTCGTTCGGCTGAATGGACTTTGATGAAATTTGGCACATAGGTAGAACATGTCCTGGAATATTTATTTATTTCATTTTATTTCATACAATGCCGTCTAGTCCCAAGCTAAGCAGAGCTTGTGTTATGAGTACCTACTAGATAACTGATAAACATACTTATATATTTCTAAAAACATACATATTAAAAATAAATTACACCCAGACACAGAACAAATGGTCATGCTTATCACACAAACATTTGTTCTGGGTGGGAATCGAACCCACGACCTCCGGCATAGCAGTCAGGGTCTCTAACCACTAGATCAACTGGCTAGTCGAATAGCATAGAGGACACTTTTTATTCCAGGAGTATGAGGTTCCGTTGGTAGCGCTGGCAGCAACTAGTCTATTTTAAATGAACATAAAGTGGGTATCATTGAGATCCCGCAGGGCCCAAGACTACTAGGGCCATGGGTCGACTTCTGAAAGGGTCACTCGTGGTCCTGGGACGTAAAAAGGCAACTGAAGGAATATAGGTTTGGTTTTAGACAGTAATAGTCTAGCTACCCTCGCGCTTCACCCTAGAGAGGGAGGTCATTTAAAAAAAAAATTAAAACAATTTGTGCACGGAGTCGATATTTAATATAATATAAATAAAAAACAAATCATTATGAAATAAAAAGAAACATATTTTTTTTTTTACAAAAAGTAAAACCATTTGTCAGGATCGAACCTGAAGCCAATCATAAATAAGTGTTGTAATTTTTAAATTCAAACTGCAAGTAAATTCACCACATGTACAAATATAAATACAAAACGTTTATTTGTGCACACAGGTACATTTCAGGTAGTTGTTTCAAAATTTTATATTTGTATCTCTGGGTCCTGCCACAGTAAGTGGCATACATAAATATTAATTAAACAAGTATTTTTGCTCCTCCTGAATAATATTAACTAAGTAGGTACACACGTTACTATTGAAATACTCACTATAATAAGTACCAACTAAAAAAAAATCTTTTAAATAATCTAGATGGTCATACATGAATGTGTAATACATATTTATAAAATCTAGAAGATAACATATAGTAACAGTAAATAAAAACAAACTCCGTCATCTCATTTCTACCATCGGACAAACCGACGCACGGCGAGTACCCATCGTTACGTTGTTGAAACCTCTACGGTCCGGACTAAGCGTTTCGCCTCGTCATTTATACCGCGTACTTCGAGGGACTGGAACAGTTTGCCTGCTGCGGTCTTTCCGTCTGATTATAATTTGGGTGTCGTCAAGGCTAGAGTGAATAGGCTCTTAATAAACTAGTGCGCCTCACCATCAACGATTGCATCAACTGCTTACATACCATCAGGCGGGATCGCAGTCAATTCCCTGCTGACCTCATAAAAACAAATCTTATAAGTACAAAAACGCATGAAGTATGCGTCTTTCTCTCGTCAAGAGATCTTGTATCAAGTGTAGAGTAACTTATAATAACCCTACACCTCTGATTTGCCGGCATTTTGTAAGTAAACACTTGGAGAATGTGTGGGAAAGTTTGTGCGGGTATCATTCCCTGGAGGTCGGTGGTAATGGTCTCTAAATGGTGTCATGACTTTGAGCTTTTGACGTCGTGGGGTGTTTGGGACCGGGACCGCGGTCCTAGATTACACCTACAGTACAATACTGTCGTAATTAAAAAGGGCATAATTAACTATAACCTAGGGGTCTTTAAGTCAAGAGTGAATAGATTGCTTCTAGGCAAGCGTGTTCCATCGTCGGCCACATCATCGCTTAACATCAGGTGAGATAGTGGTCAAACGCGACCCTATTCATTATAAAAAAAAAACATGTCACATCACGAAATTGAATAAAATACATATTCCGAATCAGAAAAAAACACTGATTTTAAAAATGTATTTGAAGAAACAAAAAATCGAAAATATTTTAATTGTGCCTTTTTTACGGATTTGAACCCAAAGGGAAAAACGGGACCCTATTACTAGGACTCCACTGTCCGTTCGTCTGTCTGTCCGTATATCACCACCACCAGGCTGTATCTCATGAACCGTTATAGTAATAAGTACATTTGTAATTTTACACAAAACACAAAAGATCTATTTTTGTTGCCGCTATAACGCTAACAAATACTAAAAGAAAAAAGAATACAATAATTTTTTTGCCCCTTTTTAGAGATAATATCACACTTAGCCGTTTTTTTTAATAACGATGGCAGAATAATAATTATTTTTCGACAATATTTTGGGGCCACAAGTTTGGTACATTTATCACATCTCATCGTAGCTTCATTTTTACACGGGAAATCGTCAAATGACATTTCGAAACTAAGTGTTTCTTCAATTGCCCTTTTGTGAAAAAAGAAAGAAAAGAAAACATGTTTATTCTACCTAAATAGACTCACAAATCCTTCAGTTGCCCTTTTGTGAGAACCACAACATCCTTCAGCACCTTTACAGTAGTATTGCAAGGATCTTAATCAACGTCATCACTTCATCCCCCAAGTGTCGCCACAATGGCCAGTCTTGTGCGTCTCACATCCATCGGAATGCAACGCTATTTTTAACATTTCCATCAAAGACAACCCATAAAAATACTATTTTTAAATAATCATGGTCAGCCTACTTTTCAAGAGCAAGGTCAATCTTACTGAATGGTTGATCTTGCTCTTGAAAAGTAACCATATATGACGTAAGCAGCTGTAAATGACGTCATACATAGCTAAAACTAATCTAAATATTCCAACAATTAACCTAAATGTTACACAGATCATCTATTGTAATGATCTGACGTCATATGCACTTATATGCACAATATGCATATGCACTATATGCATTTGTCATGAAGGCGGCGGTGACGCTCTCATTGTGCCCCGACCTTGCCTGTATTGACTAGCAATTGGATATAGTATTGATTTTTACTGAAATATGTTGTCAACCGTTAGTCATGCTTGCAAATAACTAATACAGTTATACTTGTACCTATAGCTTTTTTTTTTGGATTTATCATCTTAGATAATTATTTTTTTATATAAAGAAGCTTTTTCATAAACAGTCATAGCTACAACCTGGAGGTCTTTAAGTCAAGGTCTTGAGTGAATAGGTTACTTCTAGGCAAGCGTACCTACTCCATCGTTGACCACATTGTCACTTACCACCAGGTGACATAGTGGTCAAGGGCAAGTCTGTCAATAATAATAGTTAATTAAAAAAAAAAACACTCAATGGTTTAAAGTGAACTCACCACCAAGACCAACCACTTATAGCGAACTCCGCAAAGAAATTCGATATAGAGTAAATTTACAGATCCGATGTAATACTGAAAATTATTAATTAATTGTCACACTGAGACTATTAAACTAAAATGACCCAAATTTAAAAGTAAACACAGAAAAATCTATTAAAATATATATCTCTATAGTTATGTTCCTGTTAGTGATAGCATGACGAGTGACAGGGTAGAATGGAAGAAAAAAACGTATTGCGCCGACCCCAAATAAGATGGGACAAGGGCAGGAAGAAGAAGAAGAGTTATGTTCCTATCGCAATTCATTTACGCCAGCCAAAGAGTAGCCAGACTTCAATATTTTATACATTTTGTAATCATTATTCATCATAGCGCATGAAAATCCGTATAATAAAAAAATACTTTCAGAAATCACTCAGCCTAAAATATTGTTATTCTATTTTGTTAAAAAAAAAAGTTATTATTTAGGAAAAATAAATCGACAAATTATAATTATGTAGTTTACCTAAACCGTTACGCTTACTTACAGGAATTAACAATGGTAAAGTATTTATAAACACCAATTTTTCAGCACCATATTAAATGTGTCATATTTTTAACAACAGTTAAGTATTTTACATTTATTTCTACCTACACACATTTATTTACCACGTGAAATTAGTTAATTTTAAAGAGACATTTTTCAAAAGTTTTTTATGGGTTACAGTAGTACCTACTGTACAGAGATACTATTCCTGTTTGTCTACCTAAATAATATTATATTATATAACTAGCTAGGTACTACCAGTGGCTACACCCAAAAAAATAAAAATAATTTAAAACCTAGTACTCAGAGATAGTAACCGTCCGGAGCGAGATTGGTCTCAGTCCGGACGGTCGTCGACGGCGCGTACTGTTTCACGCGCGCCTCATGGGCAGGAGATGTCATCAAACCAGCAGGGTCGAAGCCTACTGGGACCAAGGGTCTGCTTCTGAAAGGAAGACTCGGCCCTGCCGGCAAGCTACAACCGTTTCGCTTGCGTCGAACGCTTCGAGTTGACCTTGCCGCCAATTCTTTTGTTCTGATCACGTGACTGAGCGTTAAAGCGACGTCATTCCCGTACATTTGAAGCTTTCTACGAGCGTTAACTATTGCAGATAAGCAACTTGGCTAGGGGTACTAATATGAACATCAACGAAGGAAAAGGAATGGGTTTTTTAGTCAGTAAAAGTCTGACACACCCTCCCGCAAGAATTATTATTGGATGATTTTCCCACCGAAAAAAAAGCAGAGATAATGCAGCTGCATATAAGCGAAAGAATCGGTTCAGTAGTTTCAAAGATTTTCTACCCCCGAAATAAATACATAAACATTTTTTATCACGCTCATACGATAGCAGACGTAAACATAGCCATTTGCAACTTATACATTATACTGTTTCATGTAATTGTTAAGCATAGTAATATTAAAATATCTCCTTTCACTCCGCAAGTCAAGACTATAAACCACTCTCACTTCTGAATACCACACCAGCTGAAAATGTTGACCTATTAATTTCTCTGAACAGCTTATTTTAATGACTGGTAAACAAAGAGTCGTATGAAATGATAGATGAAAAGAAAATCAAGTCATGCTAACTTTCTGTTACTAAAGAACATAAAATGTCATAAATACCTCAGACATATGCTCAAAACGTTTTGGAAACACATTCATTGTGCGCATAGCTAAGAATTGTAATGCCGGAGTCAATGTTGTCCTAGTAGCTTGTACCTATAGCTTCAACCTGAATAGGTTACTTTTTTGGCAAACGTGCTCCATCGTCCACCACATCATTGCTTCTTGTAAGTCGTACACTCTTGGCAGAGTGATCGTGTTCATGTCTCGGTCGAGTCCTGCAACACCGCCTCTCTTGCGATACGACACCATGCTTGAGAGTTTTCGTTAACGCTGCAGTGTGTCACCGATTTGATGAAGTCTGTCCACATGGAGAGCGTCCTTTTGCCCTTATTTTTTTTTTCGTTGAGGTTATTATCTAATGTCGTCCCCCACTCTTGGGCTGAGCGGGAGATAGTGCCTTTATACCGGAGCTGAGCTACTCTTTCGAAACTAACCCTGGCCCCAGTGGGCTTCGACCCAGCTGGCCCCTACTGTTGCTGACAACTCCTTGAGGCCCGCGGGAACAGTCGAGTCCTCGTTACGGGTGATATGCCCAAAGAACTTGAGGGTTCGTATTTGCATAGACGACGAACTATCTCTCTTTGATATTGAGTTCTTTAAGGTTCGTAATATTGGTTCGATGCGCGGTCCATGGGATTCCGAGCATCCGCCTCCAGCACCACATTTCCACATTGCTTACCACTGGTTAGATAGTCTAGTGCAGCTCTATCAGGAATAATAATAAAAAAATACTTTGAAGGTTGCATTCACCATACAAGTAGTCTAGTAGTCACCAGTGAGTTAATGAAGCTTCTTGCACATTCTTCTCCATTGATAGAGATCTACGCTTTGGAAAGTGCAATCAGTATAATTTTTCCGTCTGGCTGGTTCAAAAGTGCGTGTAAATTTTTTATTTAAAATATATGTTTATCATTTTTGTCTGAACAAACGATGGACTCCCGATTCATCCCCTTAGGGGTGAATTTTAGTGAATAATCTCTTAGTGCTCGCCCCACTCTGACAAGAGTGAACGATTAAGGAGGAGGAGGAGGCTCACCTACGTCATTAAAGGAAAAATTGAGTAACATTTCACACTCCTAGTCCCTGTAGTTTCGGCTGTGCTTTGATATGTCAGTCAGTCATTTTCTCCTTTTATTTATATAGATAATGCATGTAGTTTGTACAAGAGCAAACACATGGTACAGATGTTTCGTTAATTTTATAGTATTTAGTCTGTGAAACAAAGCAGCCCCCTTAACCAAGTTACAACCGTTTCATTTCGATTTTCTTTCGTCGATCGCCTCGAGTTGGTCACGCCTCCGATTCCTTTGTTCTGACCATGTGACTAAGCGTTGTCATGACGTAACTCGTAACTTGGCAAGGCCTGCAGTACAGACATTCAACTGTAAGTCTACACAAAAGTATGCTAGGAATTAAATTGTTTAATTGCAATGGTATGAAATAGCTAAATTACTATTATTTGATAATTTCATCATCATCATCAGCCTTTTTAATGTTCCCACTGCTAGGACTCAGGCCTCCTCTCTAGAAGAGGGCCGTAATCTACCACGTGGGCCCGTACGGGTTGGTAAATGTCACATGTCTTCGAATTTTTGGTTCTAGGACATGCCGGTTTCCTCAAGATGTTTTCCTGCGCCGTTTTGAGAGCAGTGGGAATGAAATAAATTACACAAAGTAATGCGCCTGGCAGGGTTTGAACCCACGACCTACAACTCGTAAGTCATTAACACTCGGCCACCAATGCTCTCAATCTTGATAATTTTCAATCAAAAAATACTATGATAAAACGTGATACTCTCATTGTGTCCCAGTCCTTATGTTTGATTGAATGCATCACAAACATTTATAAAGACTTATTTATAGCTTAAAGTATTCCACAGCTGGGATTATGTTACAGCTTTTTAATTGGTGTCATCCGGGATTATTATTCTACCAATTAAATCTATCGTATCGGTGTAATTATTATTTGCATTACAATCTATCAGATTTCATCGCAATGTTATCTTGATTAGGTATTATCAAGTCCACTTGCAATAAAATAGCAGCTTTGTTGCTTGGCTATTGCATCTGGCTCTTAGTACATGGATTTTGTCTCACTGTCTCTTGTGATTAATAGCTGGTGTAGGGTTTTAAGAAACTCAGTGAAAACTATCGTGACTTAGGGCGTCAGATCAAACCCTAGCATGCATTTTACTTAGTGTTCATTATTTTCCATTCCTTCGGGGTGAATTTCAGATAATCCTCTTTTAGTGCTCGCCTACGTCATAAAAGGAAACATTGTGCAAAATTTTACGCTCCTAGTGCCAGTACATATGTAGTTTCAGCTGTGTGTTGATATGTCAGTCAGTTTCTTCCTTTTATTAATATAGAATTATAGATACATGTAGTTTATACGAGAACAAAACTAAATTATTATTATATCTAGCCCATACTGTCCCACTGCTGGGCAAAGGCCTCCCTCCACTCCTTTCAATATTTCCGGTTTTGAGCCATTTCTTTCCAATTCCCAAGGAAGACATCCAAGTCGTCCCGCCATTTCCTCCTTGGTCGGCCGCGACCCAATTCAGGACACCAATTTTGCGTTTTACTGGCCCACCGCACAAAAAGCGAAGAATTTGTGATTTTTTTTTTTCAAGTTTTTTTACAAACCATTTTGATTATCAGCAGTTTTATTTTTTTAATTAAAACGCTTAAATATTTTCATACCCATCAGAGCATATTGTGATACATCAATTTATGGTATCGATTCCACATCACACCTCGACGGCATGATGCTCCCATTGTATCGCAAACCTTGTGTCTGTTTACACACAATAGCTGTAACTGCCGTGGGACGCTCCGATTTATGTCCATGTCAATGTCTTCGAGATTTCATTGCTAATGTGCCAATGTCGTAGACTGATCAGCTGAACTCCTGAAGGTTTTGTTATAGCCTGAGGGTCCGGGTCTTCGGATCTTTTAATACTGGACTGGAACAATCTGCCTGCTACGATCTTCCCGTCCGCTTATATTTAGGTGGCTTCAAGGCAAGAGTGAATAGGCTCATAAACTAGTGCGCCTTACCATCAACGATTGCATCACTGCTTACCATCAGGTGGGATCGCAGTCAAGCACGAGTTTATATAAAAAAAAATATTTATATCAACATTTTATTATTATCTCTCCTACACTTAACTACATTGTTATTTGAAATAGTGAGTGATGGGCGTTTATCACGTCATTTAATAAATAATGCAGAGAGCCCTTGAAAAATGATTAATTACGGAAACACTTCATTTAATTACTTAACACTGAATAAATTATGCATAACATTATTTTCATAAATAGTCTGAAAACGAAGACTGGATAATGTCATCAACTTTTGAAATGCAACGCATTTTCCTATCGTCGTCAGCCTTTTTAATGTTCCCACTGCTGGGACTCAGGCCTCCTCTCGATGGGATCGCAGTCAAGCACTAGTTTAAAATTTTAAATCATTAAAAAAAAGTCACTTAGACCCTAGAACGCAAAGGGTAACTGAAGGTAAACAAGTGGGTTTTAGTCTGGCACTCCACTCAGAGCGAAAGAATTTTGTCGATGATATTCCATACACAAAAAAAAAAACAAAATCATATCATAAACACTATAATTATCTCCTACTACATATTAAAGCCCTTAGACATTGCAGTACATTAGGTACTCCAAGGCCGCTCTTATCAGTTCACATAAGATAAGAGACCCCACTGAAAACATTTCAGGAATCTCAGGTATCCAGGTCATGGTCGCGTGATGAGATCGGCATGATGGGATGCAGGTGGGATCTAATCGGGATTTAGTGCAGTTGTAAAATTAGATTTGTTTTAGTTGTGGTAGGTTATGAATTTGTAAGGCGGCCATTACGCGGTCATGCAAGCGTCAATCATGGTTTTCGTAAATCAGTAATAAAAAACATCAATCACCGCATTAGACGGCAGGATTTTCGTCAATTAAAACTTTGACTGTGGAAAAACTGACAGCAAAACCTACCGTGTTATGTTCGCCTTTCTTTCAAACCGTGCTTTATTACTATGTTTTAATTTCTTCTATTCGAATCAACCAAAATAATTAATAATAATAATATTCCACAACTATCACACAACGCCGTCTAGTCTCAAGCTAAGCAGAGCTTGTGTTATGAGTACTAGACAACTGATAAACAAACTTATATATTTCTAAATACATACATATTATAGATAAATTACACCCAGACACAGAACAAATGATTATGCTCATCACACAAACATTTGTCCTGGGTGGGAATCGAACACACGACCTCCGGCATAGCAGTCAGGGCTACTAACCACTAGACCAACAGGCCAGTCACTAAAATGACTTTATATCTTGTTATTTATTGATATTATACTAGCTTTAAAAAATACGAGTATTATGTGTACACCGTTGTATTTTATAACTCTTTCGGGGATTCGAACGTGTTATATTAGGTATAATTTTCGTAACATTTTTATATTAATTTCTGTTAGGTCTCTTTTTTAAATTGTCTTTATTTAATGTATTTGTATGTGGGATGTAAACTATACTCAAACACAAAAATTAGTAATAAAAAAATGTCAGTTTCCTAGTACCGCGTGCAATAGAAAGCATCTCAGGAGGCGAGAGTCCAGGACGACACATGATAATAATATCTAAATAATTAAATCACTGATATAAAATAAATAAATAATAAAAAATTCTTCCCTACAAACCATCAATTTTGAAGATAACACTATCATATTTTATGTAGTAGGTAAGCCATAACGAGTGTCGTCAACTTTTAATAGAAAATTACAATATATAATACCGTGAATATCAATTAAAACAATACCATACATATCCTTCGGTAGCCTGCAAACCAAACGCGCGTAACACGACACAATACTATAGTTTGCTCAATAGATAAAGAGTGTGTGTATAATATTACTTAACAAATCCTTGGCGATGAACAAACAAACAGAGCACACACTGATCACTGTAGATATTAAACACATGTTACACCTGTTTATGTGGACTACATAAAGTAGGGTAGGTGAATTGAAATGGTCAAACAATCTGTAAGGTGCAAATGAAATCCACCTATACACCGCTAAATTTTGATCGTTTTAATTTTAATAAGAGAGTCGATCCGGTACATGAAACTCTATCGATTTGTAAAGATAAAATTAAATAATAAAGTACCTTTTTTTAAAAAACTCGTATTAATTTACGAATGTACGAAATTAATTTCTTTAAGAAAACTTCAGCTGAGTGAGTTCAATGACCTATAGGTACGTAACACCGACTATTAACTACAGGTCATTGAACTCTACTCTACTCTTTCATTTTTTCTTTACAAATCGATAGTGTTTCATGTACGTACCGGATTGACCCTCCACGGGATTAAAACGATTAAAATTTAACAGTGTATATAATCCGGCTCGAAGGACCAGAAAAAAATATGTAGGGTGCAATCCTAACATAAATATGATGATGTGAATGCAATGAAGTTGTAATAATAATAATATAATAATAATTAAAAAATATAATAAAAACAAACCACGTCTAATTGAACAATAAATTAAAAATACTTTATAGAATGCATGCAATCGTTGCTCTGTCTATGTTAATGCATATCCGAAAGTACGTCGCGTGAAAAATACACATAGGTACATGAACCTAGTTTAACTAAATTAATTATCAAATTATTTATCCATGTACGTACATCCGTACACAATCTACATTGCCTTTTACCAACTATAATATAATAATATTGTATCAACTTCTTTTTTTAACGTAGGAAATTGTCTAATGACTTCTCTCTCACTCTAGGTTAGAGCGTGAGGATGTGTCAAACTTTTACTGACTAAAACCTCACCTATGTTCCTTCAGTTGTTCTTTGCGTTCTGCGACCACGGTTGCCTTTTCAGAAATTTGTTTTCAATTATCATCATCATTATTTTAGCTAAAAGACAGTCCATTTTGGACACAGATCTCCCCCAGTGTCGCCTTAACTACTGGTTCTATACGTCTGCCATCGGATTCTCGCGAAATTCACAGGCCTTTCAACGCCGCGTCTTCGTTCAATATGCCCTGCCCACTGCCACTTAAGTATGGCGATTCTTCGGGCCAAGTCAGTAACCTTGGTTCTCCTGCGGATATCTTCATTTCTGATGTGATCACGCAAAGAAGCTCCGAGCATAGCCGAGCAAAACCGTAGTTTTTATGGAAATTCGTATTTTGTTTTACTACTTATTATTAAGAGTTCCAGACATCTAGGGACCATGATAAGTGTTGCTTTTGCATTGAAATTTAAATTATCTTGACACATTATAATTCTAACTTTGTTGACATAGGTATTTACCATGAATTTACATACTGCGCGGCGCAGACATCAAGACGCTTGGTTCTGCCCACGGTCTAGACCACCTTAGGTTGCAAGATATATCTATATCTGTAGCATTGCAAAATTTATTTATTTACTAGCTTTTACCCGCGGCTTCGTCCGCGTGGCATTAGGTACTTAAGGAATCGGGATAAAAGGTAGCCTATGTTCTTTTCCATGTCAAAATTTGGCATGCATAGGCTATATGCATGCCAAATTTCATCCAAATCCGTTCAGCCGTTTTTGCGTGATTAAGTAACATACATCCAAACATCCACACTTTCACATTTATAATATTAGTTAGGATTTATTATTATTATGAGGAGCACCTAAGACATATTGACAAGTTCTTGTAAGTAATATATAAATTCTGTGTAAATAGGTCAGGTCAATTAAAGGCTTTATACAATTTGACAAAAAAAATATATATATAAATTGAATTTATTTTCTTCTTCTTCCTGCCCTTATCCCATATTACTTGGGGTCAGCGCAACACGTTTTCTTTTCTTAAATTGAATTTATATTTGATTTAAATTACATAAGATTCGATAAGATTCTGGAAATACATTACTGAATAATCAAACAAAATATACAGATATAAAAATTAATAAATTAAAATTCTATTAAATTAAATTGATATGAGTGATAAATTAAAATTATAATTGAATTAAAATAGTGACTAGTTTTAAGGTGACTAATTAGAAGCTGACTACAAATCAACCATAATATGCAATAATCAACCTTATAATGTTCCCGCCGGAGTATGTGTTTCCTGGTAGCTACTACTTAGGGTTTAAGTCAATGAATAGGTTACCTACTTTTAGGCGAGCGTGCTCCATCGTCGCCCACATCATCGCTTACCATCAGATGATGTGGAGGTCAAACGCGAGCCTATCAGTAATAAGGACTCAGGCCACCTCTCCAAAAGAGGGAGTAGGCTGTAATCATCCACCTCACGGTCAGTACGGATTGGTGAACGCGAAGACTTGTCGGTTTCCTCTCGATATTTCCCTTTACCATTTTGAGAGCAGTACTGATGAAATAAATTACAGAAAGTGATGCGCCTGCCTGGGTTTGGACCCGTGGCGATAACTGGCCCCGTTATTTATGTTATATCTTTTCGAGGCTCGCTTGGAGTAAACAGGGCGTCTCCGCTGCTCTCCGGGACAAAATAAATAGGTGCAGAAGACAATCTCATGTATGTATTTCACTTTTTATACTTACGCTCGGTGGACGCACACTAATGAGCGTTTGAGCTGGAACTGTTCGACGAGCGGGCCGAGGCACACCGAGATATCGTGTCCATGAGCGGTGTCTATGTGTGCGTTGCTCGAGCACGTTTTGTATGTAGATTAACTTCTGATCATATTTGTGTAGAAAGAGTAAAAAAAAAATCCCAAAATTGTCCACGAAAATTTGTCATAATTGACAAAATCATAATTGAATCAATTATTCATAACTATTGCTACTAGAAAATAATACGCGCAATGTTTTTCCATTGTTTTTCTTTCATAAATCAATAGCCTGTTCAATATTTCCATAAATTGAGTGACATTTTGGGATATGAACAAACGCTAATAACTTTGCTGTTTATGGGTATTTATTATTGAGACTTACTTGGTCTTGAATAATTACGAGACCATTTCGAATAAGCCTATTTAAAAATTAATAGTGTATAGATATTAGTTGATCAATACGTTTCAGATTGCTAACTGGCATCTTACGTACTCTAGAAGAAATGCATACTCATAAATTCCTAATCACTGGCAGCGAGTCACAACTAGTCTCCACCACGATTTGCATAACGATACCTAAAACGTTTGACTCACACTTCAAACGCGGCGTGATAAGAATTTCAGTACATTGTAGGTACAGTGCATTCCTCTCGCGTAGACTATAGAAATACCTCTGTTATCATTCGCTCTATTGTGATTTGTATTTGGATTAAAATAACTAGAACTGGTAAATATATGCTTTAGGGTTTTTTTTTTCGGTGAGAAAATCATCTAATGACATTCCCCGCTTTTGAGCGGAGCGGGAGATAGTGTCAGACTCTTACTGACTAAAAACCCACCCCGTTTCTTCATGCTTTCATACCGGGGCTGAGCTATCTTTCGAAACTAACCCTGGCCCCAGTAGGCTTCGACCCAGCGGGGCCCCTGCTGTTGCTGACAACTCCTTGAGGCGCGCGGGAAAAGTGCGCGCCGTCGTCGACTTGGGCTCGGTCCGGACAGTTACCAGACGGTCCGACAGCGAGCTACCCATTGCTCGACGTTCGCAAGCCTGCGTCTAAGGTGGCTGGAAATCGGGATCGGAATCCCGACGGCGGCGAGAGCGCCGTTGCTTGATGCGGTCGGCCTCCTCCTTTGCTAGCATTACTGCTTAGCAGAAGGAGGCGACCGCCTGCCACTCCTCGCTTCAAACCATGGCCTGTCCCAAGGCCCGGTGCGAGAGATCGTCGCCGCCGATCGCCCTCACGAGGGCACGGCGAACATGCTTTAGGGTTAGTTAACCTTATTGAATGACTTTTTCATGACACAAGCTATTAAATTCAACAGTTAGGTGAAATGTTTGCTTAGATAAATATTTTTTTCTGTTAACGTTTCCGCCAAACGTTAAATATAAAGTGTATGACAATGTACCTGCGGAGAAGTCACGTGACAAGTTATGTAATTTTTTTAACACAGCTGTACAAATTTTTCTGAAAAAAATAACCACATGATTTTGGGAGATATTGCAAGTATTTTATGTGCTCCATTATTTATGCAGACAAGTTTATTCAGATATCAGAAACGTTTATTTCAAAACAATTATTACAAGCACTTTTGAATTGTCAAAATCAGTCAAAAAAGTGCAGCTAAATTGCACAAATATTATTACTCGTAGTATACAAGGTGTAAGGGACAGCCCTCCACAAACTTGAAACTGAACAACGCATCATAAAAAAATTTCAGGATACGAAAAAAAAAAAAAATTTAGCCTCTCCATACAAACTGTATCAAGTTAATATTTTTTTTATGGTGAGGCGAATTTTTGTTTTCGTTTCCTGAAAAAATGTTTATGGTAGGTTGTTCAGTTTCGTCTACTGAGCAAGCCCATAAAGTTTGTGGAGGGCTGTCCCTTACACCTTGTAGCTTTGCACGGGGTGGGTCTTTTAGTCAGTAAGAGTCTGACACTATCTCTCGCCCGGGGGATGTCAATGCATGATTTTTCCCAACATAAAAAAAAAATATTCTAAAAATAACAACACAACATGGAAGTACAGACTAAACGCATTCAAAGATATTCAAGTGGCTGCAACTGCTGGAACAGATAGCAAAACCAATATTATTTAATAGCTTTAAGTGTAAATTGGCATGGAGACTGAAGGACCTTGAACGATCAGTAAACAGTTACCTATGTCCGTTTAGTTTTGTTTCTATTATATTTGGCCTGTTACTCGTATTATTAAAATGACGATGGTATAACTACGATCAAAGATTTTTTGGAGGTAGAGAACAACTAAGCGTTCCCGCGTTCTTGTGTCCGGTGAAGCTTGAAGCCGCTTCTAGCGTTTTTTGTGGCGGCACCGCCGCACACGAGCCACAAAAAACCGGCCAAGAGCATGTCGGGCCACGCTCAGTGTAGGGTTCCGTAGTTTCCCGTCCGTCACAAATTCACAATAAGTGTACCCACTTATGAGGTTAGAAAAATTCCTGCATATACGATTATACTACAAACTTAGTCCAGAAATTATTTTGTAGAACCCTTTTGTCTTTTTTGTACAAAAATTGTTCTTTCCATCAAGTTCAAAATAATTTTCCTAGAAAGTCCTTATAAAGTTCTACTTTTTAGATTTTTTTCATATTTTCTACACTTATGGTTCAAAAGTTAGAGGGGGGGCACACATTGTTTTTTACTTTTGGAGCGATTATTTCCGAAATTATTGATATTATCAAAAAATGATTTTAGTAAACCCCTATTCATTTTTAATTACCTATCCAACGATATATCACACGTCAGTGTTGAAATTAAAAAAAAAATCACCACTTTACATATAGGGGGGCTACCCTAATAAAACATTTTTTTTCAATTTTTATTTGACCACTTTGTCGGCGTGATTGATATACATATTGTTACCAAATTTCAGCTTTCTAGTGCTAACGGTCCCAGAGATTAAGCGAGGACGGACAGACAGACAGACAGACATGGCGAAACTATAAGGGTTCCTAGTTGACTACGGAACCCTAAAAAGGCCCCCTCATAAAGAAGCATGAAGCGGCGTTTTTTTGTGGCCCGTGCGCGGGGACAGTTAATAGCTTTTCTCGCTCTTAGTGGCGCGAGTGTGAACGTCAGACTGTAAAGGTGAGTCTATGCTAGAGGAGCCGAGCACGGGCTGAGCACAAATTCGTGTAGTGTGGATCGACTCTACAAAAGACGAGCGCGAGCGACACTACACGAATTTAAGCTCGGCTCGCGCTCTGCTCGTGCTTGGCTCCTCTAGCATAGACCCACTTTTACTGACTAAAACCCACCAATATTCCTTCGGACCTATAATCCTATACCTAATTAAATTCGTGGGCCTTAAATTCCAGAGCCGCGATTACTCTTCCAAATATCCTGTTACCCTTTATAATGGTGCGGGAACGTTTGAAAGAGTTACAGAGGCCATAAAAAGTTCTCTTATCAATAAAAAAGAGTAAAAATTAAAAGTTCTTAAACTTGACTCAAGCGTCCTTTCTAGGAGAGGGACTGAATGGGCCATAATCCACCACCCGGGCCCGGTGCGTGTTAGTGGATGTCACGTGTCGTCGATTTTTTGGCTCTAAAACAGGTCGGTTTTCTCACCGATATTTTTCTTCACCATTTTAAGAGCAGTGATGCCATCCGAATTAATTAGGTTTGAACCCACGACGTACAACTTGAAAATAGGGGCAATATGGTCTGGTCTGTTGGTCTAGTGGTTTTGCCAGAAGTCGTAGTTCCCATTTAAGACAAATGTTTGTGTGATAAGCACAATCA
The DNA here is from genome assembly GCA_929112965.1 of Mythimna albipuncta. Classification (NCBI taxonomy): domain Eukaryota; kingdom Metazoa; phylum Arthropoda; class Insecta; order Lepidoptera; family Noctuidae; genus Mythimna; species Mythimna albipuncta. Next base: position 2,199,518 of record OV815969.1, on the reverse strand, counting down.
TTTGTTCTGTGTCTGAGGGTAATTTATCTATAATATAATATATATTTAGAAATATATAAGTACATTTATCAGTTGTCAAATAAAATTATTAAGCTATTGCATAGCTTCTATCGCGAGCCTTGAGCTTTAAGACCGAATCCAGAAATTCCATAACGAAAATAACCTAACACCCCCCACTCAAATGTTTTCTTATCGGTCACCACGCTCAAAAAGCGTAACTTCAATTAACATCAAAGAAAAAAAAAACAGAGGAAAAAAAATACTGCATAAATAAAATAAATAAATAATTATAATTGCATAAGTTGATAAAAAATGCTATGCAATAGCTTTACCGCGGTCCCCGAGTGCCACACGTCTTTTTTTTATTTAGTTTATTAATACTTTATGCACATTAACTACACAGTACAAAGGCGGACTTAATGCCATAGGCATTATCTGCCAGTCGACCTTATGGTGGTGCAAAAACAACATGGCAGGTGCAACTTAATAAATAGACAAACAGAAGAGAGACAAATACAATAGTAAATACATACATTGAAATAAACAATGTTGTTGTGAAAAAACAAATCCAACCAATCACTACTGGGATGATTCTACCAACTTTTTACGAATATTACGTTAGCACACTTTTTTTTTCGTAGTGGGAAAATCATCTAATGACATCCCCCGCTCTTGGGCGGAGCGGGAGATAGTGTCAGAATTTTACTGACTAAAAACCTACTCCTGTTCCATCGTTGCCTTTCGTGCCAGGGTTTGAGCTATCTTTCGAATTAACCCTGGCCCCGCAGTAACGTTAGCACACGTCACATCACGACACACCACACGCACTACACGCACACACGTGCCATGTGAGTTATGTTAAAGTATAAGTGGAATATTATTGTTATTATTAAATTGTTGCTACAATATTAACTCTAGATACTCAAGCATTTAGTCCATAATCGTATTAGTTTTCGATAATCCTCTTCTCTCTAAATGGGTAAGCAGAATTTCAAGTGGTATTACAGAGAAGCGATTCGGATGCTTCAATATTATGTGATTGGCGCAAATCCAAGCTGGAGTGTGGGTCAAAGGTCATTGCAGCATAGACGTAGTGGATGGCGTCATTACTGTAAATTGTTTCATAATACAGAAGAAGGCATAATATTACATTAAATTCAGGTTTATGAATCAAGTCTGAGTGCACATCTGAAAGCGATAGAAATAGAATTCAAGACACACGAGAAACAGAACTTTTCAGCCTCATCGACCATCTGTTTCGCGAGCAATGTGCCCTGCCTTCGGCCACTTCAGTTACAACAATAATATTCCACAACTATCACACAACGCCGTCTAGTCCCAAACTAAGCAGAGCTTGTGTTATGAGTACTAGACAACTGATAAACATACATACAATTTCTAAATACTTACAAAATACATAATTATAGATAAATTACACCCAGACACAGAACAAATGATCGAGCTCATCACACAAACATTTGTTCCGGGTGGGAATCGAACCCACGACCTCCGGCATAGCAGTCAGGGCCACTGACCAATAGACCAGGGGCCCAAGTCTGCTATTTTTATAAATTCGTCATTCCAACACGATCCCATTGTCATTTTGCTAAAAGTTTATAATCTGCTAATTCATAATGATTGATCATTGATCGGTCAGTGGTATCGTAATAGAGTTGTGACACTGATCAAATAAACTGTCAAAGTTTTAGCAGATTACTGTATACGTCAAATATTTATTTTTCAATATGTACGAGATTACTAGCCACTTCTTTCAATGGAGTGTCAGTGGTTGACCATTGGAAAGTCATAATGACGCCATTATATTAGTAGATTACCAAACTTGTCAAAATCGACAATTATGACATCAATGATCATTCTGACACTATTGTAATAGCAGACTTGAGGTCCTAACAGTTTGTTGATTCTACGGACTATGTTGGTAACTTTGGTTCTCCTTCTCGTTTGGGAACGATGTCTTCATTCCTGATTTGATCAGGCAAGAAAATTTAGCCCTTTCATTTGCCCTTTGGGTGATTTCAAGCCTTGTAATGAGGCCCATTGTGAGTCAACACATCAATCACAAACCATTAAAATAGGTTACTACAGTAAAAATCATTTCGTAGTTGCTCAAATTAACTCAAATATTTAGTTCGGCAGTTTAGAAAATTGGCATGAAAAATTGAAAGACGTCATAACATTAAATTGGACTGTAAATACTAACAGTGATGGTTTATGGTTTCCTTTGTGACATCATGATCATAATGTTGCCATAAGATTTTTATGGCGGCCTTAGTTTTGCACTGTGAGACCAGCGAGGCTATTACGTAACTCTTTTTTTTTATAATGGATAGGCTCGCGTTTGACCACAATCTCACCTGATGGTAAGCGATGATGTGGCCGACGATGGAGCACGCTTGCCTAGAAGCAATCTATTCACTCCTGACTTAAAGACCCCTAGGTTATAGCTATCAGGAAACACAGACTTCGGCAGGGAATTCCATTCCTTAGCTGTACGCATAATGAATGTACTCCCAAAACGCTTTGTACGTATAGGTGGGATGTCCACCATGTACCGGTGGCGCAACGCCGTACGTCTTGTGATCCGATGATGGAACGGACTTGGCGGAATTAAATTGTGCAACTCTAGAGCACACTCCCCGAAGTGTAAACGATAGAAAACAGACAGGCTAGCAACTCGGCGTCGATGCTCAAGACTTTGGAGTTTTGACTTCACAAGAGCGTCATTGTCTATGATCTTCTTGGCTCTGTTGACAGCTCAAATGATGATCACTTGTTAATAATGTACATCAAGAACTGTCAAGCAGCTAACCTAACCTAACTTCAGTGACTAACTGCAATGACGTCATTCGCCACTAGTGCCTTTAAAAACCACCGTAACACGTTTTGACAGATGTTATTGCATCGATACTATTAAAATTGCGATTATGTAGGCTTTTGAAGCTTTCAGTTGCCATCAAATCAAATATCAATAGTCACCAAAGAACTTGAAAGACACTGCTATTGGGTAGTGTAGGTCAGGCTTATGTGCCAGTAGTGTGAGGATTCAGGGAAAACGGATATAATCATACTTGTAAATATTATAATTAGATGCTTTCTGTGGCTTCGCCCGTGTAAAAGAAGAAACGGGAACAACACGGGAACATAACCTCGTGATAAAAAGTATAGTATATATACGGCGAGCAATAGGTAGCTCGCTGTCCGACCGTCCAGTAACCGTCCGGACCGAGTCCAAGTCGTTGACGGCGCGTACTCGTACTGTTCCCGCGCGCCTCAAGAATTTGTCTGCAAACAGTAGTGGAGCCTTGGACCGCTTTCTGATAGGAATGTCCGACCCTGGTATGAAGGGCTAAGAAGGAACAAGAGTGGGTTTTTAGTCAGTAAAAGTCTGACACTATCTCCCGCTCTACCCAAGGGCGAGAGATGTCATTGGATAATTTTACCTACCGAAAAAAAAACCACGGTAACATAAAACCGGGTAACGGGTAACCCAAGAGGTGACATGACTCACGGAGACGATGACGGCCATGACAAGTGACACTTTACAATGTGTTGTCAATGTGCTTACGTCGGCTATAAAAGATAAATAACGATGTTGTTTGAAAAAAAAATATATTGATTGTGATGAAACTTTGTAGGACACAAACGTAGGATAACAAAATACGGTAATAATAAGTATTTGTTTCACTCACGTGGTGGCCGAGTGGTAACGGCCCCGACTTACGAGTTGTAGGTCGTGGGTTCAAACCCAACCAGTCGCATTACTTTGTGTAATTTATTTCATCACCACTACTCTCAAAACTATGAAGGAAAACATCGTGAGGAAACCGGCATGTCCTAAAACCAAAATCTTCGAAGACGTGCGACATTCACCAACCCGCACTGGGCCCGCGTGGTGGATTACGACCCATTCCCTCTCCTAGAGAGGAGGCGCAGTCCCAGCAGTGGGAACATAAAAGGCTGATTATGCTATACGGTTTTTGCAACATAAACTACCGTATATATTTTTTTTCATTAACTCAGAAGTTTGATTTTTTTTTCCAGACCGAAGACGTGAGTATATGGTTTTAATTTCAACTCGATACCTCCACGAGTTTTTGAGATAAAGGGTCTTGAAATTCAGTTAGACAGACAGACAGACAACAAAGTGTTCCTATAAGGGGTCAATTTTTTTCCCTGTTGAGATACGGAACCCTTTTTTTTATGGTGGGAAAAATCATGCATGGACATCCCCCGCCCTTGGGCGGAGCGGGAGATAGTGTCAGACTCTTACTGACTAAAAGACCCACCCCGTTCCTTCTAGCCTTCATACCTGGGCTCGAGCGCCCTTTCAGATAACCCTGGCCCCCGTAGGCTTCGACCCGGCTGGGTCCCTGCTGTTGCTGACAACTCCTTGAGGCGCGCGGGAACAGTAGGCGCCGTCGACGACGAACCCTAAAAACCGTTATTCTAGATAAAATAGTCATTGGTTATTATAATCTATTTTTATTTTCATATTCAGTCTATTTCAGACACCCTGACAATACTAACCTTGGGAAAGAAGTTAATGTTAGCTTATTAATAATTTAATTACCTCAAACAATTATTATTTAGATCGTAACGTATAAAGAATCTACATTTTTCAAGGTTGGCACTAATCATTTCGCAACACTTCTTTTTATGGTTCCGTTTAATATATTATATTACTATTACTATTTATTATTTATTTATTTAAAGCTTTATGCACAAAAACTGTACAAATGCGGACTTAATATATTGGCATTATCTGCCATGCCAGTCGACCTTAGGGTGGCGCAGAAAAACAACATTACTTAACACTACTAAACAACAACAACAACATTACTACTACAACAACAACAAAAACATCAACAACACAACAAACAACAATAACACACAACAACAACAACATTACTTATTATTTGACTGGCCTGTTGGTCTAGTGGTTAGTGACCCTGACTGCTATGCCGGAGGTCGTGGGTTCTATTTCCACCCAGGACAAATCTTTGTGTGATGAGCATGATCATTTGTTCTGTGTCTGGGTGTTATCTATAATATGTATGTATTTAGAAATATATAAGTATGTTTATCAGTTGTCTAGTACTCATAACACAAGCTCTGCTTAGCTTGGGACTAGATGGTGTTGTGTGATAGTTGTGGAATATTATATTAAGACTCCGCTGTCCTTCCGTCTGTCTGTCCGTATGTCACCAGGCTGTATCTCATGAGTCATGAACCGTGATAGCTAGAGAGTTGAAATTTTCACAGATGATTTATTTCTGTTGCCCTATAATATCAAATATTAAAAACAGAATAAATTAAATATTTCAGTGGGGCTCCCATACAACAAATATGATTTTTTCGTACGAGCGCTGGCTTCAAGTTGCGCAGAAGTCAACTATTCGGTCTCTTTAGTGGTGCGAAGTGAGACGCGGGGGCGGGGAGTGTCAGTAGTGATTGGCCGCGCCATCGCGTCATAGACGTCACTCATGATTTGCTCCCTGCGTTGCTGCATGTATCTAACAATGGCGACGATTGGCTCGCCAATGTATGGAATGCGCAAAGCGATCCCCACTCTGACGCCGAGCGCTAAAGGTCCGTGACGGTAATTGTAAGTCACAACAAAAACAAAGACGCGGCTTCACACAAGGATGCTTTTAAAACATTTTACAAAGGATTTAAATTACACTAATACGAGTATTATAAAAGCGAAAGTTTGTAAGTGTGTGTTTTTGCTACCTCTTTCCGCTGGAACAGCTGAACGGAATTCGATGATAATTGGTACACGGGTAGACCATTTCTTGGAATGTCACATAGAACGCACTTTTTATCCCGGGAGTATATTCCTTTGGGATAATTTCTACTAACTTTTTTTTATTATTAATAGGCTCGCGTTTGACTACTATCTCACCTGGTGGTACAGTTGCCATCACGGATCTTGAACGCTCGGCGTCAGAGTGGGGATCGCTTTGCTCATTCCATATATTGGCGAGCCAATCGTCTTCGTTAATAGATACAGCAACGCAGGGAACGAATTAGGAGTGACGTCTATGACGCGGTGGCGCGGCGAACCAATCACTGACACTCCCCGCCCCCGCGTCTCTCTTCGCACCGCTAAAAAGACCGAATATTTGAGTTCTGCGCAACCGCTCAAGATCTGTGATGTCAACTGTAAGCGATGATGTGGCCGACGATGGAACACGCTTGCCTAGAAATATCCTATTCACTCTTAACTTAAAGATCTCTAGGTTGTAGCTATCAGGAAACCCAGTTTTCAGCAGGGAATTCTACTCCTTAACTATTAGCAAAATAAAGTCTATTCCCGAAACGCTTTGTATGTATGGCTGGGACACAAAATAGATAGGTATAATAAGACAATCACCAGTGACCAGTGGCGCAACGCCGTGTCCAATGTCCAATAACACATTTTTTTTTTTGTACATTACTGCGTTCTTACCTGATGGTAAGTAGTAATACAATCGTTGATGCATGGTAAATCGCACTAGTTTATTGAGACCCTATTCGCTTTTGCCTTGAAGACACCTAAATTATAATCAGACGGTAAGTCCGCTGCAAATTGTGCTAAACCTTCGATGTAAGCGAGCAATAGAAATGCTCGTCATTTCTATTGCTCGCTTACATCGAAGGTTGTTCATCGTTTACATCGAAACGCTTAGTCCGGACCGTAGAGGTGTTAACAACATAAAGGTGGACACTCACCGTATGTAGAGTTTTTCAATGATAAAAAGGTGATGGCGGAATCAAGTCATGTAATTCCTGCGCACTCACACCAAAATGCAACTTGTAAAATACCAAAAGACTGGCAACTTTACGCCAGACTTGGCAGAATTAAATTTTGCAATATCAATGTACACTCCCCGAAATGTAAACAATCACGCGGACGAAGCCGCTGACAGTAGCTAGTTAAAAATATGTCTTCAATACTTCGTGCATTCATAGTCAAAGATAGACATCTATAGATCTCAGTTAAGCACGATCAGCTGTACCCGGAACCACTGTTACATATTTAGTTCGCATCTAACCGAGCGGTCAGGTCAATTTCGAGACAAACTGTCCCTATCTCAACGGGCTGATCGAAAAGAAAGATGGTAGAGGAAGTTGATGCTCATTTATTTTTGTTCTGTTGAGAACTTTTAAGGGTGGGGCCAAACGAGCGTAATTTTGTGAGTCGTGTCTCGCAGAACTTTCGGTCGCGTAATTTCTACTGCAGCAGACAAATCATTTTGCGTCGCCGTGTGAATGAAACAGGACTTTTGTGAGAAACCGAATGCAGCAGAAATTACGCGACCGAAAATTCTGCGACTCACGACTCATAAAATTACGCTCGTTTGGCTTCGCCCTAAAGGTAAATGAGCGGAACGGTGTGATTAGTCCCACAAATCTCACGCACATTGAAGAAACCAGCCAAGTGCGAGTCGGACTCGCCCATGAAGGGTTCCGTAGCAGCAAGTAACATAATATAAAAGTTCTTGTAGTTCGTTGTAACTTTGATCGATATTTTAATAATAGTGTATTTTTTTAGACTTCTGACGTATTAAAAAACAACTACTTACTAGATCTCGTTCAAACCAATTTTTTTTAATGGTTGCATGATAATATACTATTTTTTTTAGTTTTATCATTCTCATATTTTAGAAGTCAGAGGGGGGGGGGGACACATTTTACCATTTTGGAAGTGTCGCTCGCGCAAATTATTCAATTTAGAAAAAAAAATATGTTAGAAACCTCAATATCCATAGATGCCCGGGTTTGACGAAAAAGAAATTTTTGGGTTTAAGTTCTAAGTATGGGGACCCCCAAAGTTTATTGCTTTTTTTTTCTATTTTTGTGTGAAAATCTTAATGCGGTTCACAAAATACTCTATATATCTACTCACTAAGTTTCAACAGTACAGCTCTTATAGTTTCAAAAAAAAGTGGCTGTAACATACGAACAGACAGACAGACATACAGACAGACATGACGAATCTATGAGGGTTCCGTTTTTTGCCATTTGGCTACGGAACCCTAAAAAGGGGGATCCTCCGACCATATGGGTGTAGTATCTACACAAAAACTGCACGATAGTTGATTTTGGGCAGTAATCGGACATGTTCTAATCAACCCTGTAGTTCCTGTGTCCCCTAGATAGGGCAGAGTGCGCCGCTATCCCGTTCGATCTTGAGCTTCGTGTTTCATTTCGCTTCATGTTTTCCCTTTACCTAGGGCGACCACGTTTACGCATTCCTTGAAGATTCCAGTCACAGAAAAGATAAAAGAGGTTAGAATGGCCTTGTGGGCGGGGAAAGCGTGCCTCAAAATATAATCATGCTCATAATTGACACAACCAATAGCAAACTTGTGATCTAAGCGTGCGTGGTCAATTAGTTGCGTTCGTATTGGTTTATTGCCTGTAGTGGAGTTAAAGGGTGTGAGACAAGCGGCGACACTCGTTGTAGTACAAATCGGAAAGTATTTTCTTTCTAAAAAGAGACGGCGGTCAAGCGCGAATCTATCATCATTTAAAAAAAATCCTCATTCAACTTTTCTGTAATTCTAGTATTGCTTTTTGTTACTGTTCTTCTCTAAAATCATTACCCTTTACATTGCAGGATGCAGTAATCATAGTGGATGTGAAGAACCGCACGCGACCGACACCTTCCCGTCAAGTGGCTTTAGATGACAACCACCACTCCAGCATTGCAAACCAGCTGCAGGCAACCAAGTCCGATGCCCTGCTGCTGTATACTGACTTCGCTTCAAGAGCCGGCAATGACCTGAAGACATTCCTGGCCAATATAACTGGGTTCGCTGATGGGGTTATCCGGGATTCGAATGCGAGGCCACCTTACAATGATGTGAGTATTAGCTTGTAATTAAAAACTTAATAGGGATATGCACGTAGAATTTTTACTTTAGCAAAACAGGTCGTCGAGTTATTAACAATGAAGGCGTACTTATCATATTTATTGTGATTTTGCGTGCGTTCAATCTTTTAACGATTATTTTACCTGGATACATCGTTTTTTCGGAGTCAAAGTGTTGGGAATAGACCAGAATATATGTTATGACGTTGGTGTCAAGTAGTACGGTAGGGTAAGGTATAACAGGTATCTACGGCGAGGGACAATATTGTTATATTTCGTTTCATTCTTTTTTCTTTCTGTCTTTCTTTCCTTCTTTACTTCTTCCTTTTTGCTCTTTCTTTCATGCTTTGTTGACACCCATATTCTGAGACTGCCTGAGATACTAAAACCTAAATCTTTTTCAGTTATTCATATGTTAAACAGCTTTCAATAATGACATAAAGTAACCATTCTCGTACATGCTCAACTTTATCGATATGAACTACATTTTAACTTCAGAACAAAAGACGGCCATTGTTCTCAACACTAGAGTTACGATCTTCACGACTGTTTGACGGTTAAGTGTAGGGTTACTGGCGCTCTCAGTAACAGGCGATAGCTTATTCACAGATTCTGTGAGTGATGCAGTTTCTAATCTAAGAGCGAGTTGTTGACAATTCGGACACAGTGTCCAAATAATCATATATATTTCTTTTTTTCACTTTTGTTCTGAACACACACTGTTTAAAACAGTCAGGTAATATAAATAGTTTAAAAATATAATGTAGAAGGGGAAAAAATCGTTACCTAAACTATTAGCGTGGATTTAAGGTAGCAACTTCGGATTTCTTTAAAAACTAATTAATTAAAATCATTTTAAAACTTTTTTTCCAGTAAATTAAATAGCTTCTATAAATTTGATGGTGTCCGAATCTTCAGTGAAAATATATTGAAAATAAAATCAGTAGATTCGGACACTGTCTAAATATATATATTGTGTCCAAATCGTCAGCATCTCCTAAGAGCAATGTAGAAAAGAGGCCATTGTGTAGTGAACAATATCAAAAACAAAACGCAACCTAAGTAAGTTGGTGACGTGTTTAGATCGCTTCTACTGGTAAACTTGTTGATCGTTGAGTTAAACAGGGGAAGACCCATCTTTCTTAGAAACCACGATGATTGTTTGAATGCATATCTTGCCATATTTTTGACCCTACGTAGTTTTAAACATAGTACATATATCTATATATTCAAGGTAGCAAATCATATTTTAATAAATACAGAACCTTACATTGACCTGGGGCCTAAGTCTGCTATTTTTATAAATTCGTCATTCCAACACGATCCCATTATCATTTTGCTAAAAGTTTGTAATCTGCTAATTCATAATGATCGATCATTGATCGGTCAATGGTCTTGTAATAGAATTGTGGTAGAATGACAATATCGAGCTTACTAAAAGTACTAATTGCGCAATGACGTCGTAATAGTAGGTCACTGATCAAAGGAACTGTCAAAATTTTTGCAGATTGCCGCGTACGTCAGATATTAATTTGTCATTTTGTACGAGATTTCCCTTCTAGGCCATTTCTTTCAATGAAGAGTCAGTGGTTGACCATCGGAAAATCATAATGGCGCCATTATATTAGTAGATTACCAAAACTTGTCAAAATCAACATTTATGAAATCAATGATAGACACTATTGTAATAGCAGACTTGAGGCCCAGGAAAATATAAAAAGGTTAAGAAAATTGGACAACCCCCGCTCTTGGGAGATAGTGTCAGACTCTTACTGACTAAAAGACCCACCCCGTTCCTTCTAGCCTTCATACCGGGGCTCGAGCTCCGTTTCGGATAACCCTGGTCATAATGATATGTCCTGCCAAGTCCCAATTAAACTGAACACGTTTCTGAGCCACATCAACAATCTGTGATTTGGAAAAATATGCCAGTCATCTATACTTATTTAAAAGATTACATTTGCAGGTTCTTGCACGTTCTTCTCCATAATGATGACGTACGCTTTGGAACTTGCAAATATTTTTCTTATTTTTTTTCTTAGTTTGTGACTGACGATCTGGACAATACAAAAGTGAACGGTTGTGTGTTGTAAATAGTTTTACTAAAAAATGTTTTGAATTTTTAATATAAATTATGCACTTTTACAGTCAAAAAGAACAAATATGACTGAGCACTTCGTAATGTAAACCTCTTTTGTTGACTCATTTCACACTCATTACTCATCATTCCCACTATTTTTAAAAGAAATAAAGTACATGTGTCTGATTACAGAAAACAGGACAATAAAGAGTATCTACAACTACATCCTTAGAGTAATCAGAGTATTATATTGCGTAGTTTTCAAAATAATTGTACAACTACCGTTTCTCAAAACGGTGAAAGAAATCATTGTGAGGAAACTGGCATGTCCTAAAACGAAAAATTGGAAGACATGTGACAATTACCAATCTGCACTGGATCCGCGTGGCGGATTACGGCCCATTTCTTCTCCTAGAGAGGAGGCCTGAGTCCCAAAAGTGGGAACATTAAACAGCTTGATTATGCTATATGCAAACAGTTTCAATAAAATAATGGTTTTCTTTTATCGCCACTTTTTGAACTTACGAACAAAAAGACAAAAAATATAAAACAGTAAAATACTAAAAAATTCAATTGAATTTAAATTCAGAGTCAAAAATAGGTACATTATTTAATCGTACACTATTGCTAGTGGTTTATATCTTTATATAAACCACTAGCAATAGTGTACTTTTACTCCACCCACAAAATAGAGTACAATACTCAATATTAGAGTACGTTTGGTAACCCTACCCACAACATTTGTAAGCACTGATATTATTAGAAGAATGCTATCACCACCTTCACAGTTCTTACACACCACCACGTGTACCCGAACTATATAACATAACTCACACTATATACTTTGTTTTATAAACCCATTCCAACAGTTATCACGTCCGAAAATGTTGATGATTAACAACGTTCTCTTAGAACTATTTCTGTCAATAGTTTACAATAATAAACAGCCAGAAATACGCGAAAACTTTCCAAAAATAAACTTGACGTGATCAAAATAACGTCAGTCGTAAGCAGTGTATGGAGAAATGCGTGTTTATCATAACATAATGGTGAAATATTTGAGGTACATAGTTGCATTGTAGGGCTGTTGAACGTATGAGTTTAATGGATGAGCTGCAACTGGTTTTGATTTTAATTTTATCTTAGCCCCCTTGCCTTTGGCGACTTTTTGTTGAGATAAGCCCGGGATATAGCACTAAGAATTGCCAAACTTAAGCGGCAATGGGCAGGGCAAATTGCTCACAGAACAGATGGCTGTTAGGACCAAAAGATTCTAGAGTGGCGATCGCGTATTGAAAGACGCAGCGTTTGAAGGCCTCCTACGAGGTGGACCGATGACTTGGTGAAGGTTGCGGGAAACCGATGGAAGCGAAACGCACAGGAGGAGGTATATCAGCTGAAATGATGATGATGAAGCCCGCGACAGCATTGCTACTAACCCGCTTTAGGCCCCTCGCACACGACAATTTTTTGTAGCGATGCTGCACGTTTCGTAAGATCCCAAAACCATCGCTATAAAAAAATGCCAACGCGCTACTAACGCACTACAGCATCGCGACTGTATCGATGGGACGCGCAACAGAAGCGACGCCAACGCGCTACATCATCATTTACGAATCTCAAACCATCCAAACAAGCTAGCAGTAAACCTGACGGACCTTCAAACAGTCTCTAGGAGGCTAAAGAGAAAGATTCCTCAAGATCTCATTTAGGAGGCTATAAGAATATACGGGGCGGTCACTGGACAGTCTACGTACAAATCTGTTACGTTATCAAACATATTGCTGAAAGTCTATAATGATAGATTGCAATAAAATATATGGATAAAAAAAAAATGTAAATACACGAACATGTAGGACGACATCGGAGAGAGTACGTTCTGAGTGAAACATTCTACATACAAAAACTTATTTTTTGTGCCGCTACTGCATAACGGTCCCGTTTTATGCCTTGGGTACGGACCCCTAAAAAAGTACGCGACGTAATCAAGTTGGTCGGCTATACCACAAAATATATAGGTACAGAAGTCAATCTACATACAAAGCGCGCTCGAGCAACTCACACATAGACACCGCTCACAGACACGATGTCTCGATCGCGTCTCGGATCACTTGTCGAACAATTCCGGCTCAAACGCTCATTAGTGTGCGTCCACCGAGTGTAGGTATAAAAAGTGAAGTACATAAAGGAGACTGTTTTCTGTACCTATCTATTTTGTAGCAATACAATGATGCTAAATCGACATAATGTTGCTAGTGTGGATTGTCATGTCTGCTTGTTATTCCACTGGCAGAGAGCATCAAGTAACGTCTATCGATAGAGCTTCCTTTTTCCCACAAGTACTGTCTGTAGAGATGCAAGCTGGTTTACTAAGTACGAGTATTTACCCACATGTCCTTGAACCGTGTAGTGTTTACCAGTATTTGATAATAAGGCTGTCTGTTAAAATGACTGAAAGATTCACTTTGAATCTACAACGCAAATAGTAACTGAAAACACACACTATAGGCGGGTTTTAGTCAATAAAATTCTAATACGCCCATTCGCCCCACCTCCGCTCCTTAAGAAGTCATTTTCCATTAAAAAAAGATATTTATAAATGTAAAAGTGCATGCCTTATGTATTAATTTTCTATCTAGATTCAAAATCTAGAACACCAAATAAAATTATCGAGAAATATCTTATAGACCAGTAAGATTTATCAAAACAATGATAGAAAGCATTCCTTAATAAATAACGAAAAATCAATACGAGCTAGAGATTTGTTAAAATGGAGATTTTATCAAACAATAATTTACAACAGAAAGTGGTTTACATTTTATTATGGAAACTACTTACCTATGTGATGCAAACTTTTTAATAACTATAGGCCATAAAGTTTCGGACTTACTGGTGATTTGGACACAGTATATTCGGACATTGTCCGAATAATTGACACATTTTTTTTTCAATATTTTTATCACTGATAATTCGGACACACTGTTTAGTGGAGTCAGTTAATTTTGCTCTGCTCCCGTATGAAAGGCAAGAAGGAACGGGGTGTGTTTTTTATTCAGTAAGAGTCTGACACTATCTCTCGCTCCCCCAAGGCGAGGAATGTCATTTAGATGATTTTTACCCACCACTGGCTCACCTGCTACCCACCTAGACTGATTTTTTTTTGTTCACCAGCTTAAAGGGAAGGTTTACAAGTAATAAAAATATGAAGGTAGGTAGCGTAGAGTAGAGTAAGTAGATAGATAGCGTGGAGTACATTGGTAAGTAAGTTGGGTAGGATAGGTAATCAAATGACGGGAGCGACACCGCGGGTAAAAGCTAGTATAATATATGGGGAAAAAGCGTTACCAAAACTATTTTAGGAAAGCTAGTATATACTAAAAATAATGTTATATCGTGTCCGACAGTGACTCAAAGCTCGTGCCAGCCCTATGAAGAGCAGATGGAAGTGCTATCGATGCAAGTAATGCAAAACGAATGCCTTCACGTCGGAATGCCGTAGCCTCGTTGTGTGTTCACGGGCTGCTGCTGGATTTGGCAATACTTCCCGACTTGTGACGGTATAGGAGCTGGTACTAATCGTTTGTTTCTTGAGTATTGTGGCAATTTTAGAAGCCTTGATACTACAAAAAAAGAAACGGAAAAAATCGAACACACTAATATTAAAAGCGAAATCTATACATATAAATAAAATTGGAGTGCCTGTTTGTAATATTGAAATAACCGCTTTTTACTACATGCATATGAATATATATACGGTATATACACCATAATAATATTTTTTTATATTTTTGTCTTTCTGTCTGTCTGTTTGTTCCGGCTAATCTCTGTAATGGCTGGACCGATTTTGACAGGACTTTTTTTGGCAGGATGTAATAAGGAGTAACTTAGGCTACTTTTATTTTAGAAAAAATAAATTCAAAATACTGTGTCCACGCGAACGAAGTCGCGGGCACAGCTAGTTTTTTATATATTGAAGTGTGGGTCTGTATATGTTTCTTACCCCTTGACGGTTGCTATATAGCTGTCTGAGCGTATTTAGATGAAAAAATTTTTTCTTATCCTAGGAAAGTTCCTCTGGGTTACTTTATACTTTCACATAGGTAAAGTCACGGGCAGAAGCTAGAAAGAATGAAAAGAAAAAAGGAAATAATACTAGTAGTTTGTGTTCCATCAGAGTTCTTTTCAGATTTATCTCGTTTCGCAGGTCCCATTTGTGGGAATAATTTATCTGGGAGTCCCCAATCTTCATTGTCTCAATTCTTTTCTGTTTGATTGCGATAGTAGATTTTGGTTTGAGTGTTAAACTTTCGTCTATACCATTTCTTTATGGTTAATCATTGTTCTCGTCTAGGGTATCACCTTTTTTTATTTAGAGGTTCTGCCGATGCTCCTACAAATTTTTACCCATCCATTTTTACTTTTCGATGATATCCATCATTTCTAAATAAAACCAACGTTTAAGAGTACTCCACGTTTTCGCTGCACACCAAATTAATGATGAATAAATCATTCGATTCCCAGAAAACGATTCAACGACAAATTCCCTTGACCACATTACACTTTGCCAAACAGCCACTAAAGCTTAAGAAGAAACGCCACAGTTTTGTGCAGAATCCATCATAGACAAACCAATAAAACAATCGTAACTCTGAATAATGGCGGACATATTGTCAACATAAATACGTTAGTAGATTACTCCAGGCTGTCTTTAAACTCATGACATAACCTTGCTGCTAATACTGAAACATTACAATCATTAATGATCTCCATGTGGAGTTCCTGAGTGCCAAGGTGAATGGAAATGAGACCATCGTTCAGTTTTGTAAGTGACATTAGATCCTGGTGTATAGTTATCGGCGCGAATATTGAGCGCTGGCTTCAAGTTGCGCAGAAGTCAAATATTCGGTCTCTTTAGTAGTGCGACGTGACACGCGGGGGCCGGGAATGTCAGTGACTGGCTCGCCGCGGCATCATATCATAGACATCACTCGTGATTCGTCCCCTGCGCTTGCTGCATGTATGTATCAACGACGACGATTGGTTCGCCAATGTATGGAATGCGCCAAGCGCTCAATATTCGTTCCGATAATTATTCAAGGCGGGTTGGGAGATCGTGACAGACTTTTACTGACTAAAACAAGACCTATGTTCCTTCTTTGCTATGCATTCCAGGAGCCTGGGTTTCCCTTTCGGAAGTCAAGCAGGCTTCGGCCCTGCTGGGCCCCTACGGTTTTGCTGACATCTCCTTGAGGTGCACGTGGAACATTACGTCTCGTCGATGACTCGGGCTTGACCCGGACGGCAAGTTAGGTTAAGTTAGGTGTCGGTCTTCTATTGATTAGATGCATGTCCCGGTTTGTGGATATCGGCCCACAAACCCGTGTTACTGTGACCCTGGAGTGTTAAGGGCAACTGAAAGTTATAGGAGCGATTTTAGTCAGTACATCACAATCTGACACGCCCTCTCACTTCACCCTAGAGCAGTAGAAGCTATTCGATGAATACCCACCACAAAAAAGAGCAGCATTTATTACAGAGTATTGTCTCTAGCGGGAATCCGATGGATGCGTGACGCACAGGACCGGTCGTTGTAGCGACGCTTGGGGGAGGCCTATGTCCAACAGTGGACGTTTTTCGGCTGATATGATGATGATGATGATAATGATTATCTCTAGCATATTCTAAAGAGTCGTTTCTCCTTGTCAAGTATCATCCATCATCATCATTACAGCCGAAAGACGTCCTTTTTTGGACATGGCCTCCCCAAGCATTACCACAACGACCGGTCCTGTGCGTCTTGCATCCATTAGATTCCCTCGACCCTCACCAAGTCATCGGTCCACCTTGTGGGATCCCTTTCAACGCTGCGTCTTCCGCTACGTGATCACCACTCCAGATCTTTTCGACTCTATCGACCATCTGTTCTGCAAGCAATGTGCCCTGTCCAATGCCACTTAAGTTTGACGATTCTTCTCTGTCAATAGTTAAAAAAAATATGTGTTTTAAACGCCCTTGGATATAGGAAGTATAACGGTATAAATGACTAACATTTTTAATAGTCTGATAATGCTAAATTTAGCATAGAAACTTGGCAACAGGTGAACAATCTGATCATATTGTGTTTACTTATGATTCCATGTTATAGTTGCCATCAAGGATCTTGAACACTTGCGCAGAAGTCGAATATTCGGTCTCTTTAGCGGTGCGAAGTGCGACGTGGGGGCGGGCAGTGTCAGTGATTGGCTGGCCGCGCCATCACGTCATAGACGTCACTCCTCATTCGAAGACGATTGGCTCGCCAATGTATGGAATGCGCAAAGCGATCTCCACTCTGACGCCGAGCGTTCAAGATCCGTGATGGCAACTGTACCTTACCATAAGAAGACCTGGTTTGGACAATATTGAAATGCACTTTATCATCCGCCCTAGCCATTTCCCAAGTTAGTTGGAAAAATACCCATTTTTTTTAATCTGTAAAGATTTACGAATAACAACGCAACGGCATAATGTGCTTTCCCAAACACGTTAAGCCAGTACAATATGTACTGAAAAATTTACTTTGGTACTTCCCGGTTTCAAACACTCAACCTCATGCATAAGAAGCGGGCGCCTTAAGCATTGGGCCATCAAGACATTTTTAGCAGTTTGACAATAATTAAAATGCAATCAGAGTTAGAACAATAAATATGTCCAATTTCTTAAATTAAGTATGTAATTTTTCCAGAAATTTTAGAAGACATATTTTCCACTATATGTAGCAATTTAAAAGTTTTTTTTTTTATTTCAATATACCTAGTTTATTTGACATAAGTGACGAAGACCGCGGTCGTCATTGGAAGACTTTCCCACTGCCGGAGGATGTCATGTCAATATTGTTATGCGAATGTTTTCTGCACTGATTGTCATAGGTTCGATTGCTGCACTGAACAAATATTTGGGCTCCGAGTTTTTTTTTTCGGTGGGTATAAATCATCCACCGCACTTGGGCGGAGCGGGAGATAGTGTCAGACTCTTAATGACTAAAAAACCCACCCCGTTCCTACTTGCCTTTCACACTGGGGCCGAGTTTCGGAAACAGACCCTGGCCCCAGTAGGGTTCGACCTGGCTGGGCCCCTTCGGGTGCTGACAACTCCTTGAGGCGCGCGGGAACAGTGCGCGCCGTCGACGACTTGGGCTCGATCCGGACAATTACCAGACGGTAGGACAGCAAACTATCCATTGCTCGCCGCCCTCAAGCCCGTGCCAACGGTGGCCAGTAATCGGGATCGGAATCCCGGCAGCGCCTGGGGTTTTGCTTGATGCGGTCGGCCTCCTCCTTTGCTAGCACTACTGCTTCACAGAAGGAGCGCTTTGGGTTACGGGTCTGAGTGTCTTGAGTGTCTCGAGTGTCTTGAGTGTATTGAATGTCTAGTGTATATCAGGGTCTCAATGTGGAAATATACCAAAGGTGCTGTTCAAGGATATCTGAACGACACAATATTTAGCTAAACAGTTACTCTTAACAAATTAATTACTCCTACACCTGGTTTGATTTACCTTGGTACTTCATAAAGGGTTAAGCTTGAAGATTTGACTAATTATGTTAATCTTATTGACTACGTTGATTTAGCGTCTTCATTATTATATTATCACATTATAAAACATGGATCTAATGATACATCACAGTCGCACGCGGAATTTAGCACCTAATACGATGAATGTTACATTGATTTATATTGTAATCATACGTAAATGTAATGTATCGTAGTATATTTTGTAGTTTGGAATAATGCCAAGTCCTTTATGTTCCTGAAAGTAGGTACTTATCCTTTTACGCGCCTAAAGAATAACAATATTTTCACTGATTGGAAATGATAAATGATCTTTATTTTGCAAATGAGTTTTTAAAAATTTACACGTCAGTTTAAACTATATGAGGTCGGTACGTGTTTCCTAGCTGATTAAACTAAGAAGAAATATCGAAACAAACTCAGGGATCAAAGTTAAAGGAAGAAATTGTTAGTCAGTAAAGTCCTTTTGAAACAAACTAAAGATGTAGGGCAATTCCGAACACGGTTGCGGGCGTGACAGAGTTTTAGTGACTACACCTTTGTCCTTCAGTTGCTCTCTGCGTTCTCGGAACACGGTTTCTCTTTCAGAAACTCCTCGTGGCTCAAGCGAGCATCAGCCCCGCCTGGCTCCTACGCTTTCCTGACTGTAGGACCTCTGTCCACTGTAATGTTCTCGTACAAACACTGGCTCGCTCGCAAGCGCACGCGCACGTGTACTCTCGCTCACAGCGCAGTCGTAACTCCGTGGCTGACATAAGCGTCGCTTGACCGAGATAGCGTATATCTATATTTAAGTATAGATACTCCTAATACAAACATTACATCCCTTTCATGTTCAAAAATATTTATTTGAGATTAAAAGGAAACTATAAAAAATTCGAAGCAAAGGTACAGTAAAGAAATATCCTTCCACATCGATTTAAACTTTTGATTAACAGCTGATCCTTAATTCTCATCTCCGTCATTTTAACAAATCTTTAAATGGATCTAGCTTAGTTTACTTGCTCTGCCCGTTTATAATCATTAGGAAGTCTCAGATTGAAGAAAAAAAAATTTTTTTTTTTCTTATCCTGATTAAACCTACGCTTTTTTTTTTTTTTTTTTTTTTTTTTAGGTTACTACGTACTCTATATTGCGTAACGCATCATTTATCATGGCACTTAAATTAACCTCGGGGTTCTACATCCTCTGTAACTGTACAGCCAATCGTGAGTTGGACTTCGCCTAATGGACCCTACCACAAATGGTCCCTGGTCTCTACAGTCGCTATTAGCATTGGTTCTAGCACGAACATCTCATATTTGTCCTCCTCATTCACACGGGTTTGTCCCGTCGCGATGAAAGTGTTAGACAATGTTACTTGAATCACAGAACTCTAAATTATTTAGATGAGACCACCAGTAATTTTAATCAAAACCTTCAATGTTTCAGTGTCGTTACCAATTACCAGAGAGTTATTTTTAGCTTTACCTTCTGACCAACTTCCAACTGACGGTAAATTAACTTTACGATTACGCAATGAGATACAGTTTCGCGATAAGAAGTCACGTATGGCACTACTACAGGACGTACGCTTAGGGTCCAGTCATATCTTATGGTTTCACCCGTTTGAGGTAGCCCGCTAGCTGGTATCAGTATGAAATTCTACGACTAGTTACTTGCGAGTCTCAATTCATTAAATCCCAAGCAAACGCCGGCGCCCGCGCACTCACCGTCCCTCCACTGTGCCCCCAATTGACACGATCGAAAGGTTAAATCATAAAACCCGACTCTTTCATAAAAATTAAATTATTTCTTATTCAATTTTTTGTGGCGCAGTTGCCAAAAAATAAACTTTACCACACGTCAAATCGTCTTTAAAACGGCCCCATACTCGAGAAAACTTAGGTAAAAACCACCAGGAGTAAGCTACCAGACCTATAAACTGTTCTAACTGAGCTACGATAAAAAGTAGGGGCAGAGTCGAATGTACGTTATCTGTTTTCTGCTAATAGGTCCTATTTCTTCTAACTTCACCACTTGACTTTATTTCATATCCTAGCAACACGAGTTGCATTATCAAAACAACCCTTTTTTTTTTTACTTTTCCAAATCTAACGAAAATCCGGCTGTAGACAACGATTTTTTAAAACTACATTAAGTCTCCCGACGTCTCTCTTAATAGTTTATCAGCGAATCATTAAGCCAAATGCCTAGTCACGCCAACTATATTCACCTGTACTCTGTTCGAACATAATCATTTTGACTCAGTGGCATCAATTTGTTTTCAAAATAAACGGCTAATCAATAATTTAATATTATTCCAGTTGGCTATAAACTCTAGCCTGTTTTAGTAAGATTACCAACATAATACATCGCTTGGTCAACCTGACAATATTATTGCAAATTGTTCTGAACGTTGAATCTTCTATTTACTCTTTTACAGATCATAGTTTAAGTCAGTGATATCAGTTATTTACTACGGACCACAACATTAAATTTTATTTGATATCAGTAACAATCACAGCTTGTAACTAAAACTGAGGGTACATTTAATTTACTCCTTCAACTTTTTTAGTTACTATTTTAAATTCTAAAAAAAATCATTTTAGTAAAACAATTTTTTAGTTTGTTTTCCGACATATCAATATCTAAAAATCATGACAATCTGAAATAGATTGTTTACTTAGTTTCGTATCAACTTTTAATTTCATTTAAAACGAGCAACTTTGAACTACCAGCACACTAATTTTATTCCCTTTACAATTTTACCAAAAAGACACCCAAAGAAACCGTAGCCCAAAGACTAGTTTCTTCTGAACGCGAGAATAGTATAGAAAACCAGCTGATTCGGCAAATATTGTTTTGTCGTATAAATGTTTCTAATGAATATTATGGTAGTCCAATAAAATATAAATATTATGATTTCCTACCTAGCCGACTACTCCTGCCTAACTAACAACTACCTTAAGCTACCTAAATAACACTGAACTACTCGGTCAAATAATATTTACACGCAACAATTCATCTACCCTAGAACGTGGTATCTTCATCTCGAATACGTCCTTCATATAGCTGGTCTGCGTGTTCCCTGTTTCCGGGACAGTCTGCTGGGTGTACCCACATATTCCGCTTGGTAGCTTGCGTTTGATAGGTACACATGTTGAAAATGCTGTCTATACCTCACCTTTTTTGCTCCATTACACACACATACTCGTACATTACCATGGATATCGATATCTATGTACATTACATTATTTTTTAATTATTCACTTTGCTTATTATTTTATGCCTATTAACTTTATGTATTTATCTACATTTCACTCAAAACCATCTGAGCGTCCGAATATCACCACAAGGATCCAGCATAATATCAGCGTCAGGTACTTTTGCCTGACACATGCTGAGCTAGACTCCCATTGGTGCAGCGCGACATGCACACCGCACTATGGGTCTATATTGCTATTTCTCTTTTTTTTTTTCTTGGTACCTACATGTGTCATTTTTTTTTCTTTCTGTTGTTGTTGTCTATTTGCTTAGTTTTTATAATCTGTGTGCTTTATGTATTTTGGTGCATGTTTTGTGCTGTAGCCAATAAAGGATTTATCTATCAAAGGATTTATCTATCTATCTACCCGCTCACGCATTATTTTTATTGTTCCGCGCTAGACCGCTATGGTCGTCTTTTACAAAGATGAGTTAATTAAACGGATAAGGTCACTTTATGTGACACGCGTTTGTAGCATACCGATAATAAAATAGTTCAATTTCGATTTAACGCAGAAATAATCGCAGATTAATATTCCAGGGATACGTCAATGTCAACAATGTCAAAATTATCTACGGAGAAATAAGCACTGTCATAAAAGAAATCGTAACAGTATCTATTAGATCTGCCAACGCGCGACGATAGTTGAAATTACAATTGCTTACGTCGTGAAAATTGGCAATTTTTTAAAATGTATCGCGATCATACTAACTGAACTGAGTCCTTACAACAATACCTCCGGACTAACTTATTGCCCAAATGGAGTATTTCGGGCGTTAGCAAATTGATGATAAATCGACTTCAGGAGGTCTATTGTTATTTACTTATTATTTGTCCAATGGGTGTTTTACAATGTTCGTATTTAATTATTTATTATTTTATTTTTATATTGAACCTCCGTGAATGTGACCGTGGCATCACCGCGGGCCCTAACGGAATACCAGCGCTGCGTCATTTATCTTTTTAAACATCGCAGCACACGCTGAGTTAGGCGCCCTTTTGGCCTTGCACAGTTTTTAAAGTGTTTCCTATTATTTATATTATCGGATTCTACTGTATGTGTGAGGTACGAATAAAAGTTTTTTCTTTCTTTCTTTTTCTTTCTATTGTGGCAACTTGAAAAGTCATTTCTAAACTGTACCCTGCTGTCAATGACAAGTGTATAGTATACAGGAGAACATGAACATTTAATTCTCGCGAGCAAAATATTTCCAATTGAATGGAGATCTTTAAATCACAAAAGTTCCAATTTAATGGATGGTTTTAGATCGCAGTATTTCCAATTTAATGGAGATCTTAAACCCACGAAAGTTCCAATTTAATGGATATTTAAAGATCACAGTAATTTCCAATTTAATGGAGATCTTTAAATCACAAAAGTTCCAATTTAATGGATGGTTTTAGATCGCAGTATTTCCAATTTAATGGAGATCTTAAACCCACAAAAGTTCCAATTTAATGGATATTTAAAGATCACGGTAATTTCCAATTTAATGGAGATCTTTAAATCACAAAAGTTCCAATTTAATGGATGTTTTAAGATCGCAAGTATTTCCAATTTAATGGAGATCTTAAAACCACAAAAAATCCAATTTAAATGGATGTTTTAAGATCGCAAATGTTTCCAATTTAATGGAGATCTTAAAACCACAAAGGACTTTTTTTTCACACAACGCCATCCAGTCCCAAGCCAAGCAGAGCTCGTGTCATGGGCACCAGACGATCGACAAACACACCCATTCACCTTGGAGGTGAATCACACACACCTCGCGTCCATCACACAAACACTCGCCAACGAGGCGGGGATCGAACCCACGACCAACAGGCCCGTCCATTACAAGTACAAATATTAGAATTCAAATTATATCAGTTAATTATTCAAGCAGTGAAGAATATGTTTCCTTGTTCTAAGTGCTCCACAACGCAACCACTATTGCAACTTTGTACACCATATTTATTTTGCCATCACGTTGTTTTATATTTCCAAGCCCAGAAACGGACCATACGTACAGTGTACATCCGCTACAATGTAGCTACATATCTCAAACAACATAACGTCTTCACGAAGGTATACAAAACAAAACGTTGTGGATTATAGAAAAATAACCGTAGGTATGTACTCGTACCTACAAAGTTGAAAGGCGTATATTATGTAGGTTGATATCTAAGAAGCTGCTTTTCCACTCACCCATCGCAAACATCGAGCATGGTTTAAAAGCCAGTTGCTTCATCAAACGCAATCCAGCGCGATGCTTGACGAAAAGGCAACGTGATAATACCTGAATACTCTGTAATAGTAATTCCGTGATTTACTCGAAAATTCCACAAAACTTGTTCCAGCAAATGCGTGTTTTTTTTTTTTCCTTAAAAGTTTTGAAAAAC
This sequence comes from Mythimna albipuncta, assembly GCA_929112965.1. Classification (NCBI taxonomy): domain Eukaryota; kingdom Metazoa; phylum Arthropoda; class Insecta; order Lepidoptera; family Noctuidae; genus Mythimna; species Mythimna albipuncta. The sequence continues at coordinate 2,175,377 of OV815969.1, read as the reverse complement.
ATTGTCACCATTTAGAATCTTGATAAAATTTGCTAGGCCTTTATGTTGTATTTCTTATTTTACTTTTCACTTGTGAGCAAATTATGAAGTGTCAAAGCCCATGCAAAATAGCAGATTTTCAGAGGTCTTAACTGGATTTGATTTGAATTTGTTTTTATTAGATTTGACCGCTCTTAAGCGGTTGTACGAAAAACAGTGAAAATGCATGGGATGCATCCCCTTAAGAAAACGTTACGAGTATTGTTGCTACCAGTCATAAAATGTAGGTACTTTCCTTTCCTTCTTTTGATTTATATAATTATAAAATACTGAACATACCTTTTTACTCGTCGCCAAATGTAGGACCTCTGTCCACTGTAATGTTCTCGTACAAACACTGGCTCGCTCGCAAGCGCACGCGCACGTGTACTCTCGCTCACAGCGCAGTCGTAACTCCGTGGCTGACATAAGCGTCGCTTGACCGAGATAGCGTATATCTATATTTAAGTATAGATACTCCTAATACAAACATTACACTGACATATGCACACGTGCGCGTAGAACATACGCGCTGATGACGACTCGGGCTTAGTCCGGATCCGGATAGTGGCAGCGAGCTACCCATTGCTCGTCGTCCATTTTAAGTGTCCGTTCGTAACGTGGCTGGAAATCAAAGTTATAATCCCAGCGACTACGGCCGCCTCTTTCGCTAGCATTACTGCTTCGTAGAAGGAGGCGACCGCCTTCCACTCCAGTTTTGCGTTTATTTCGTGAAATTCCGACACTTCGTCTTGTTCCAAAAAGAGCAAGAAAATATGTTTTATCACATATTTTCTTGCTTCCCACCTCAAAAAAACACACAGATGTGTGAGTTTTTGAGGTGCAACTCAAAATCCCATTACATTATGACCAAAGTATACACAAACCAATGCTTTCAGAGTCATGATAAACCTAACACAGTTCCTAAACGACGGTAATACCATCAAAGATAAATCCAATACAAACAAACAAACATTAGCAGTCGATCGATGCATTCAGTGGGCTCGTCACAGAGCATCAACGTCACCGCACTGCCAGTTGATCTACTGCCAAAATGTCACTACGTCAGAGTAGGGTAACCACACGTGTTGATTAATGTGTATTGTTTTTGTTATACGGTGTTTTGTTGAGAAACTAATGCTTATATACTAATGCTTATTATTATTAATATATAGCTTTATTATTATTATTATTATTTTTAGCTTAGTTAGTTATTTGAAAAATGTGGTAGTACAATACTATTTTCATTAGTAAAAATTTTGCGATGCCGCGAAGTACGACGCCGACGCCGACGACGACGTCGTGTAACGAAATTTTTTATTATCTATTTATTTTTTATTCCCATCAATATTCTTACAGACTATTCCAAATCGATATTAAGGTTTTTTATTACTAAATTATAAATTATGCTCCATTTGTTTAGTTAGTTAACTAAATGTAAATAATTTGACATACAGCCTTTTATCTAAAAATTTTACAATTAGATATTTACTTAATTCATTAAACCCCAAGCGTTCGCGCACCTATTGTCTTTCAATTGTGTCTGTAATTATCACAATTGAAAGGTTAAACCGATATTAGGTAATTAACTAAGTTTCCCTGCACACGGGCCACAAAAAAAGTCGCTTCAAGCTTCTTTTTGAGGCGTCCTTTTTTGTGGCTTTTTTTGTGTCGCTTCAGCGTTTTTTTGTGGCGGCGTGTGCGAGGACTCTAAATTTAAATAATCTTTCAAGTATAACTATCTATACAGACATAGATGTTGCTACAGATTTAGTTTCAATCAAAACAGAATCGGGCATAATTTATTTTATACTATTTTATTAAGAATTTTCTTAATAATTGATAACAATCTAATCAGAAAGAGTAAAAATTAATTTAAATTCTAACTTATTATTATTATTATTTCTTATAGTAGCTAAGTGATTAACTCAAACCCTTGAAATTAAAGTTCTCTGAGAATGCACTCGCTAGAACTAATCATGCTACGTCAACTATAGGAAATGTCTGAAGTACTAAGTACTTGTTTTTAAGTAGAAACTGTATTAATACGAAGCTGATAGGAACGGGTACTTAAATCTACTATGTATTAGCTACTTATGTCTGAGGATCTTCATTCTGTAACTAAAATAATCAGTGTATATGTTTACATATAATTATAATTCTTCTGTACATTTGTTTCTCTGGGTTCGGTAGATAGCGTCGTAAACGCGTCATAAATTAACGCCTCCTAAACGACTAGCCTATATGCATTAGAACGCATTAACGGGTTTGCAGGCGGTAAGCCGATTTAATTCGCCGTCCGGTCATACTCGATCTTCATCTCAAAGCGAAGTCAACAAAATTGACAGGGCCAGGGAATACAAGTGTTTTACCAGTAACAGTCTGACTCTATCGCTACACTTGGAGCGAAATGAATCCTTTGAAAGTGTTTCACCTAAAAAACTTAATAAAAGGGAAGACGCTACTTTTTATACATGTACATTATACACAGACGAAAGGACTAGTTTTTAATCTATAGCTATAGAAATGGAAACAGTTGGAATCCAATATAATTATCTTAGTATTCTCGCTCATCCGGCGATAGTTCGTAATCCTGTAATTGCCAAGATCTGTTTAGCATAGCTACAGGTGTGAACCGGTCCTGCCGTCATTAACAGGTGTAAGACTAGTTCCTTAGTTTACATAAATAACAAATGAAATGTTGTCTGAACTTTCGAGGTAACCAGAATTTTGGTATTCTGGCTGCATCAAATATCAGTCCAATCGCTTTTTTTTTTAATAAAACGATTTTTAAGGGCGAATAGGCTAATTTATATAAAACTTAAAGCCAGATCATTAGTGTATCACATAATTAAAGTGTTAATGCAAGTGTTAGAATTTGGAGTTTCTTGGTCTTTTATTTATTTGTTTATTTATTTAAACTTCATGTACAATAGTGGTACATAGGCGGACTTAATGCCACAAGGCATTCTCTACCAGTCAACCTTTGGGTTAAAAAAGACAACACTGTGGTAGGTTTGCACAATAAACAAATACATAATAACAAATAATTCAAATGGAAAAATATAAAATAAGTTATTTATAATAATAAAATACATACATATGCTAAAATAATAAACTAATAAATACTAAGAAAAATATGAAATCACTATGAGAACTTAATAACAATACTGAACGAAGACCGAACTAAGGTTGAGAGGACTTCAAGTAGTAGTTCCGAATTTTACGTTTAAAGGATAATTTACTTTCAGCTTTCTTTTTTTTTTTTTTCTTTTGCTTATGCAATCAAAATATGTCCGGACTGAGCCGAGTTGTCAGTCAGCAACCGTAGGGGCCCAGCAAGGTCGAAGCCTACTGGGTCCAAGAGTCTATTTCTGAAAGGGATACTCGGTTACAGTATGAAAGGCAACAAAGGAGCAGGGTGATTTTTTTAGTCAGTAAAATCTGACACTATCTCCCGCTCCGCCCAAGGGCGGGGGATGTCATCTGGATGATTTTTACGCACCGACCAATAAAAAAAAAGAACCGTTCGTCTACACACTTTAAAATTGCACATAGAGGATTATCTATCTATTTATAATTATAATGTATACAACAATAAAATTGCAGCTCATTAGTCTGGCTTAAACTCAAAAATAGCATGATTTTTTTTATTCGCGTTGTAAAAAAAAACTGATAAATTAAATATTAAACGACCTCTGAAAGGTAAGAAGCAATAACTACACGGAGGTAGAGCCTCATTGGCCGTTAGTGCGTAATAAAATATTTTAATGTATATTAGTCCTGTTGATAAAGGACTTATTTAGTACTTTATGAATCTTCATAATGTGTACCTAATCATTAAAAGTTTAAAAAATAATTCTGCTACGATTTTAATCTTCTTGAAAATGGTTACAAACTTCATCTTGAAGTAGTCTATTAGATCAAAGGCGCCGCAGTTTACATATAAACAATTTAATTTAATTACTTGTATGATTACAAAATGATGCGATAGTGAAGTGTTCCTGTTGTCAGGAGTGGAGGGTTATCAGTAGCATCATCGACATATTGAATTATTTATATTCTCTGATAACTGTATGTTTTGAATGCACTTTGCTTTTTGTTGTACCTACAGTGAGGATCGTAAATAATAAAATGAATCCCGTATTACTACAGTAATACCTGCCATTTTTACTACAACCCTAAATAAGAATCCTGATCCTTATTTAAGAATAAACCAACTAAAAAATACATAATTTTAATTTCGGAAGTGGGTTTTAAATAACGAAGAGACGAAACTGTTATATAAACACCAACTTCCGAAATTATAGTTAATTTGCACTTTTTAGTGTTTTTTTTTTACATTGAAGTCGGTTGTATTTTTTTTGTAATGTGTGATAGCATTATTACATCAAGGACATATCGATGTCACCAGACAAACTTTGGATGGACATAAACAACTAAAATTAAAAAGAGCTGTCAATGACGTACTAACCATAAAAAGAGAAGTTTATTATAGACCAACATTATTTGAATTTGAAAGACTCAAAAAAAACTATTTTATTGCGAGTATCTTCTCTAAAAAGGAGGCAGGATTTAAAGAGTAAAAAAAAGTTATATCCCCATGAAAATCAATTCCATGGTGACCCTACTCGGATGTGAGTTTATGCAGTATAGCGCAAACCTTGACTCCGGCTGCGTTCAAGGGTACCTGAGTAATGTGCAACATTACATCACATCACATCACCTGCAAGCCGGCTGCCAATGTTACTGAGAAACACTTTTAGGAAACAATTATTTTTAGTATTCTGATTTACTGTGACAACATAGGCTTGTTGTTTATTATTTTATTAATATTTATAGCAATAGAATTCTTTGGCAAGTACGTTTATAATTTGTTTGTATCGTAAATAGAGATCAAAGGAATCCTAAATAAGTTTTGATACATTCGTTGTAACTTCAATTTTGGGTTAATGGTTGGGAAAACGAGAACATATTCATTGTGTCCGTACAGCTAAGGTGTAGAACTACCTGCTGGAGTCTGTTTCTTGATAGCTGCAACTTGGTGTCAAGAGGGAATAGATTATTTTATGTAAATGTGCTCAACTGAAATATTGGAGCGAGAAAAATCGTTACATTATTGAACCTTAAAATAAAACGAATATTACAAGACACTATTAATCTGTAGAAATTTGTATTTTTGTTATATCGCTCGTATATTTTTTTTTTACGAGACCGGCTCGTAAAAAAAAAAAAATTATTATGCTTTTGCAGCGACGGCGCCCACACCGGCGCCCCGTAAAGGGCCTTGGATCGACTCTCCTCGTGTTATGATTGACGGTGAATTCTCCATAGATGGAAAAGTATGCAGTTGAAGTAGAAATCAGGGGCTTATCGTCGTGTCGGTCAAAAATTCGGTAGCTCAAAAGTCCTTTCGGCAAAAGAGTCATAAATGGCCGTTCCTGTCGGCGAAACGTCCATAAGTGAAAGATTTTGCTGGGGAAACAGAAATAAATGAATCGTCCTGTCAATGAACAGTCCTATAACGAATCGGTCTTCGGAGAACGGTTGGCGAATCGCCCAGCAAGTCCGAAGGCTGCTAAGGCCATGGGGAAAATGAAAGCGATACTCGAAGTTTTAAAAACGCAAAAGGTAACTGAAGGAATTTTGGTGTGATTTTAGTCGCGAGAAATTCACACCTTAAAATAAAGCACCTAGGCTATAAAGACGCGGTTACAATCAAAGAGAAGAGTTATTAGTATCATGTAAGACTAATAGTAGCCACTCAGTTCAATAACGAGCCACGAATCACGGTATAAACTCACGAAGCTATTCCAAGGACAGGAACTGTATTCTTCAATGTAGTAATTAACACTGCTTACTTCATAGAAATACTTTTAATTAGTACTGTTAATAACGATAAACATTCTTTTGGAAATAATACGTCTGATATTATATGAAATATCTATCCTATAATATAAAGTACCTGTCTGCAGCTGACAGAATTAAAGCAGCGAATTCTACACTAGCTATCCCCTTTGATTTTACCTGTGTTTTTAGTTATTGCTCTACTCCTATTAATTGTGGCGTAATATTATATAGATTTTCCCCATAATTGGCAACACTGAACGAATTTTTTAATACTCGAAAAATCGCTCCTACTCCTAGCCTTCTTTAGGCACGCAATTTACTGTTTTCCACACTAGTGCGGAAAAGTGCGACAGTTCGCACTTGCCATAATTTATTGTATTTATCGTATAAGGTTGAGTGCTAAACCACCCTCGTGAGTCACCGGACAACATCCGCTTATTTTTTTTTAAATTGTATTGAAAAACGCCGCCGCCGTTTGATACACTTGGAAATATGTTACTACAGCGCTCTGCTCCATAAAAGGTACACTTTTTTATGGTGGGAAAATCATCAATGACAACCCCCGCTCTTGGGCGGAGCGGGAGATAGTGTCAAACTCTTACTATCTAAAAGCCCAGGTTTAGGCTTGAAGGAACGGGGTGGCCGTTCCTTCAAGCCTAAACCTGGGCTCGAGCTATCTTTCAAAACTAACCCTGGCCCCGGTAGGCTTCGACACAGCTGGGCCCCTGCTGTTGCTGGCAACTCTTTGAGGCGCGCGGGAACTCGACGAATTGGGCTCGATCCGGACAGTTACCGGACGATCGGAGAGCGAGTTATCCAATGTTCGCCGTCCGCAAGTCCGCGTCTATGGTGGCAAGAAATCTGGATCGGAATCCCGGCGGCGGCGAGAGCGCCGTTGCCTGATGCGGTCGGCCTCCTCCTTTGCTCCATAATACCCTCGCCTGCTGCTCGGGAGAATTAAACCTCGATCCAATGACAAAGTTTCTCAACGTGTATTAAAATATACAATTAATTTTATTTATTTATTTATGCTATATGCACGTAACACTGTACAAAAACGGACTTAATGCCATAGGCACTATCTACCAGTCGACCTTACCTATTTCAATTTTAACTATTTTAATTTCACGCAACCGATCCATTTCCAGGCCTTGGCAGCTACAGCTTGACGCACCAGCTGGCCAGTTATCTGATATTTTATGTGACACACCTGTAATACGTCAAATATGAGATCAGTGTTGCATCTGTATGCAATGTAGTTCAAGAGTATATTGAAAACAAACACTAATCTATGTCTAACAGATTAGATTGAAGTGGAAAGGTCATCTGTAATGATCTACATTAAAGGAAGCATGGGTGCCGAAACAGAAATAGCTTTAGTGCCATTCATTGGTGCTGAATCAGGAATACTTCGTTATAAGGAATTACAACTACCGGCACGGATTTTGAGCGCTGACTTGAACTTGAAATCGCGCAGACTTGAATGAGAAGTGAAGTATTGGGTCTCGTTAGTGGTATGAAGTGAGACGCAGGAGTTTCGAGTACATCTTTGTAGTTACAGTGATTGGCTCGACGCTGTGTACGATGCGCAAATTGATCCTGACTCTTTCGACGAGTGCTTAAAATTCGTGTCGGTATTTGTAAAGTTTGTTTTTACCCGACTACCGTAAAGCCAAAGATGGATATGCTTTCTGTTTGCAGGAGGTAAGAAAACCTGAAAATAATGGTCCGATAGCTAAAATATTTATGTGCGCGGGCAAAAGCTTGTGTACACCTCTACTTTTTAATTAGTACACATAAAAATGGGGCTGTATCTGTACCCGTTACTGATTATATTTTTCTATTCAAAAGTAGAAAAAACCGAAATCATAAAATTGACCACGAAAAGGTAAATTCATCATAGATTCAATCATACGTAACAATTGCTATTAGAAAATACTGCGGGCAGTGTTTTTCCATTTTAATCATCATTTATTAATTCATAATCGACTCAAAAATAGCCTGCACAATATTTCCATAAATTGAGAAACATTTTGGGATAAACACAAACGCTAATAACTTTGCTGTTTATGAATCTTATTTATTGAGACTTTACTTACTGGGCTTTTCTAATAAACTCAAGACAGACACGACTTATGTGCACCAATTTCTAACTCAATTCATTTTAGATAATGTGTAAACAATTAAGCCACAAGCAGATAACGCAGACAGTCTAAAAATAATCCGTATCGGAAGAATATAAATAATTTTAATACATAATATTATGTACTACAGGATGGTATTCCCGCGTCCATCATTGAAGGAACCTTGGCAGTGATGCGAACGCGGTGTGGCCTTACAATTAGCGAGTTATTTACGAGTGCAAACATTTATTAATGCGTAAACAGTCGGTGCAGAGCAAAGCAATTGTTTTATATGCATTCCATAATTGTCTTGACATGACTTCTTGTTTTCTGTAGCGGTGTCTTTGATACATATATGTTTGTAACACACCGTTAATTTGAAGCTTCTACTTTAGTTTTTATGATGTACAATATAGAATTCTATCCGTCTATTTTAAAATAGATCACGTTGACGTTATCAACGACGTAGGTAAGTAATATAAACCACATTTTTGTAATAATACATAATATTTAAACAGCTTATTAGAAAAGGTCCTGTTATTATTTAAATAAAGTCTCAATAAATAATATCAATAAACAGCAAAGCCTAACTTTGCTGTTTATTGATAGCGTTTGCTTATATCCCAAAATGTCACTCAATTTATGGACATATTGTACAGGCTGTACTGATTTATGAACAAATAAATGGCGATTAAAATGGAAAAACATTGCGCGTAGTATTTTCTACTAGCAATTGTTATTAATGATTGATTTAATTATGAACTTACCAATCACAAAAAATAAGTTGTCGTGGACAATTTCGGGATTTCGTTTTTTTTTTTTTACTTTCGACTATACAAAATATGATCAGTAACGGGTGCAGATAGAGTCCCCATTTTAAATACTAATTAAAAAATATTGGTGTACTCATAAAAACTGCAAATAATGGCATATACAAACGCGTAAAAGAACAATTTATTGGTCATCAAACAATTCATCCACGTCACCGTCAATGGGAAAAGTACGCAGAACGCTGGCAACATTGCCATGTTGATTAGCAATGCTGATTCGTAGGCCAAAGAAAAACCCAGCCCTCTGGTCACGTGACTACTGTTTGATGAGCAACTCGATGTACACTTGGACCCTATGGGGCTTCACCCTAGTGTTAGTAGGTATATTTATTAGTGCAGTTTTTTTTTTCATAAAATTTTGCCACACGTAATGGAAAGGGAAATGAATTGAATTTTAGTATAATCTATATAATTGTGTATTTGTGTAAATTGTAATTAATTCTAGAGTAATATGGGAATAATTGCCTGAAAAATAAATGATTACTCACGTTGGCCAACATATAAACTCACATACTACGCGTTCTAAATAAGAATAGGACCGATTCCTATGTTTTGACGTCTCGTCGTACTGTCAAATCGATGAAATTTTGGCAAAATTGAAGAACTTAGAGATGAGAAAAATCGAAGAACTGGATTCTGATTAAACTTTTTTCGTTCACAGTTCAAAAATAAATTAAATTTTTCGTAAATTAATTAATGTTTAAAATTTTCTTCCCTCGATTTGACAGTAAATCGTGACATCACAACATGGCGGGCGATCCTATTCTCATTTGGAACGCATTGTACTTACACAAGACACTCAGACTCGGAACTATAGACAATACAAACCAATTTTTGCATCAGTGTAATGCTTGTTTATCGTTTAGAGACAATAGATATAGACTATATTTTACATTTTCTACTTTCACGCTGGACGCCGCCGGTAGATGCTAATGTTTGATAAAAAAAGACTAAGTGAGGGATGATATTAGTTCGTTATTCGGTATCTAATTAGAAATGGGTGGTAATTAAACAAACTTCTTTTTAATAGCCAAAATCAACGAACATATGAATGATACCGTCTTAACCTGTAGTTACCTTCTATGTAAGCCACTTTCTGGTTGGTTATAAAAAAATAGCCACAGCGGAGCTCCCGCTTTAACTTTCTAACCTAGCCTGTCCGTGTCATAGTGCACTACCATGCCGAGTTGGCAGCGCTCGCTCTTGGACTTACAATATTTTATTTGGCGTTGTAAAAAAGACGAATTATTTTATTAGAGAGCAGTGTAGCCAAATGGAATCGGCCCCGACTTAGGAGTTGCAGGTCTCAAGTTCAAACTCAACCAGGCGCATTACTTAGTGTAATTTGCTTTCAAAACGGTGATGGAAAACATTATGAGGAAACCAGTGTGTCCTAGAACCGAAAAATCCAAAAATATGTGACATTTACCAAACCGCACTGGTCCCACGTGGAGGATTATGTACGACCAATTACCTCTCCTAGAGAGGAGGCCAGAGTCCCACCTGTGGGAACGTGGAAAGGCTGATTATGATGTGCTAGTTTATTAGACGCTATCTCGTTTTCCCGTTGCTTAGTTAAAAAAAAAGGATATTGATTTCATGAACTTTGAAGCAACTATGGCTTATGACAAAATAAAAGTTTTCGATGAACTCTGGCACACAATGTAAGATTTAACTTGTGTTTATCGTGCCAGCGTTCACGCCTGTCATTTGAACATAACATAACCTTAATCATAAGACGAGCACAGTATATTCGATAGTGTTTTGTGAACTTAATCATATAATCAATATAGAAATGTGTGCCTTGCTTTGTCATTTTTCATTAAGGCTTATAGTCCCTTGAACCATCTGGCCAAAATTATGTGGACGCACCTCTCGCACCCGCCTAGGCGACAGTACGCAAATCTGTGCATTTATTTGCGGCCAACAGCGCCCGGAAAGCGCGCGGCTGGCCTTTAAATCCATTTTTTTTGCCAAATATTGATTGATTTACATATGCAATGTTCACTTTGAAGAATATTTAACCACCAATTTTTATGTGTAAAAATGTTTCTAAAGATCCAAGCCGTTTCGAAGGAGTAGGGAAAAGTTGCGAAATTGCTAAATATATTTTTTAGACAAAAGTATTAATCGCACGAAAAAATCAAATGTTAATAATGTCGTTCATGAATCTATAATAAACATATATTTTTTTTAAACCTATTAACCTGGCCGTTACCGAGGAGTAGGCTTCAGAAAGTCACTGTTTTATGGCACTTTTCGAGCGGTTGGGCTTTAAGACTATTTCCCGCTCATCTCACGGCCTCACTAATGAGATCTGCACGTCACAGCATCCAGTCTTAACGCACTGTCTATTAACTATTTAATTTAGTTCACAACCTGCGCCATGCTGTCCGGTAAACCTTGTCGTCGGTATATTTAGCACACCGTTATGTATGCTGGTGCTGAAATAACTTCATTTAGTTGAAGGTTAGGATATAAACTAGATTATTATAATGTCATTCGGAAGTTCGCTGGAATTCGTGGAATGGTTCGAGCTAATAAGTTGTCACGACAATGTTTTTCTAGCGAGAAGTCAGATGTCGTATTTATTTAAGACTGGCTTCTGCCAGCGGCTTCGCCAACGTGAAAGTAGGTTTTTTGGGCAAAGTACTTCGGAAACCCAGGTACCCTCCGTGAGGACGAAGCCTACTGGCGCCAGGGTTATCCGAAAGGGAACTCGAGCCCCTGTATGAAGGCTATAAGGAACGGGGTGGGCTTTTAGTCAGTAAGAGTCTGGCACTATTTCCCGTGAAATGGTCAGTCACATCAAGGCATTGCTGGCCTTCCTTCAGGAGCTGGGGTGGATCGAATGACACATTTGTCCCACCCGTAGGTACGCAAAGTACGCGCTTTGATCTTGGAGTTGCAGAAAACAGCCCTTGTACTATACTAAATTAAGTAGCTTTTTCCATACAAACTTTGGAGGGGTGGAGTTTTGTAAAATCCGTTCTTAGCGTCCGTGGCCGAACTCTGGGTCAGGCAAGGAATTTAACTAATTTTGCCATCGATACGCTAAGAAGAAGAAGCGGATATCTGCACCCTATAAGGAACCTACCTGCCTTTAAGTTTGTAAGTGTTATAGTTTCTGAGATATCGTGATTAATCAGTGAGTGGTATTTCGTTTATATAATATATATATATATAAATACTAGCGACCCGCCCCGGCTTCGCACGGGTGCAATGCTGATACTAAATACACTACAGAAAAACTGTGAACGTTGTATATAAAAACATAGCGGCCCGCTCCGGCTTCGCACGGGTATAAAATATATAGTCTATGTGATTAAAATCGATTCAGTAGTTTTGATTTATTCATTACTGCCCGTTGCCCGCACGCGTTTTTGGAGTAAAACAATCCCCCTTTCCCTTACCATGAAGAGGCACGCTCTTGCCGCACCGGGCGGCCGCGGCCGGCCCGTACCGCCGCAAACGCTACGTCCCGCAATTTTTAAATCTGTAATATCTTCGAAAATATTCACTTAAATCATACGATGTAAAGGGCCATATAGATCTATATTAAATGAACAATGTATTCAAGGTATTTAATTGGTTAAGGATTAATGCTGTATTGGTTAAAATCGCTTCGAAAATTAGCCATTATTTGTCGTAAAAAGTAAATGATAAAAAAAGTTATTGTGGGTTATCCATAAGAGATAGACATATACCATCACGGACTTTTCTGTAGACCTTTTCAATGTGTACAATACTTAGTACATTATTTTGATAAAACTCGTAGGGTTCAGCCTGCGTTTGCAATGTAAGCGGAAAAAATGTTATTATTTACGTCATCACATTAGAAACCTCAAAAATAACAGTACGTCTCCACTATTTAATGGATGTTATTATACATATAAACCTTCCTCTTGAATCACTCTATCTATTAAAAAAACTGCATCAAAATCCGTTGCGTAGTTTCAAAGATTTAAGCATACAAATGGACATAGGGACAGAGAAAGCGACTTTGTTTTATACTATGTAGTGATAGTGAAGTGATATATAGATAAATTAATGCTCTAGAGTAGCCCGCTGGATGACGAGCAATGGAAAGGTCGCCGTCCGGACTTAGTCTAAGTTCGCATAGATGGCGCAATGTTCCACGCGCGCCTCAAAGAGATATCAGCAAAGCCAAAGCCTTCTAGGACCTGGGACACAAAGACCAACTGAAGAAACATAGGTGCGGTTTTAGTCAGTAAAAATCTTATACGTCCTTTCACTCCCCCCAATGTTGGGAGAAGTCATAAGATGATTTCTCACCTCAAAATAAAATCAAAATCGGTGAGCGCGCTACTTCAACGACCACCTCTGTGAGAAAATGGTTAAACGCGAGCCCATCAATAATAAAATACTGTATCTATTACCAACAAGTAAATCAACCAAAATTCAATAATGGTATATCGACATCTATCACCGTCACATAAAAACTAATCCTGCATCGCGCAATCAAAGTTCTCCGCGCGATTTGAATATATATACGACAGTCCAAAAATCATCTATCGGGCAGTTGCCTACCACACCCGTCTGGTCAAAGCCTCGGCCTCCCTTTACAACGGAGGTTTGCTGGACTTTACACTCTGTCTCGCAGACCTCTTTGATTTCTTTATTTTAATAGCTTGCACCGTTTTATGAGGTCCCTCATTGGATCCAATCCAAGCTTTTGAAACTTATCTACCCTACCGTCTCCCCAAAAATGGTTTCGTTATTTCAACCGATTGCACCGTCATCAGGAAGTCCTTTATGGACCTTTATGGATAAGTCCTTTATGGATCCAATCTAGGATCTCTTTCTCTTTTCGTCTACTGGAAACTAATGAATGAACTGTTCGTCTGTCTGCAGGTGAACGAGTGCTGGAAGAAGTTCGAGTTCCGAGTGAAGAAGATCGAGCACGACGCGCGCCGGGCAGCCGTCTATAGTGGAGACTGTCACCACAAGTTCCTGCTGGGACACATGATCGTGTTCCGCATGCATCTTAATAAGGTAACTTTGACTTTGATGCTTTTTTTAGGGTTCCGTAGTCAACAGTCAAAAGATGGCCCGAGGAACGCAAAGGGCCATTAGAGGACGCTCCCTCTCATCCAACCCAGAGCGGAACAAGTTATTTGATAATTTCCCACCAAAAAAAGGCGTTTCTTATTCCCTTACCGAAGACTCCCGTCTCTTAGCTCCCACCATGTTAAAATCTAGTTTAAATTTATCAAATAAAGGCTACGGATCCAAACGAATGAACCAGAAGCGTAGAAACTATTTAGCTTTTTAAAGCTTTTATGAATGTATCCTGTATTCCGCTTTTTTATTATGTAAAGGAATCTATCTTAGTATACACTCGATACTACTCGAGCCTCAAGGATAAATTTATAGCAACATTTTTGTAATATAAATCGAGGAATGGAACCAGCAATGTAGAGAATTTTATAAAACTCCAATATTCCGCATTTTGTACACAAGATTCCAGAATTGATTATTATTTATTTATTGAAACTTAATATACAGTAGTAGTACATAAGTGGATTAGCATGCAGGCAATAATATTCATGCAGGTTTATTGCTGAGTTTTCCACTTATACAACACACACAAAATATTTCACATAAGCCTACATGGGCACTTATAAAACGTCAGAAGTTTCCTATGGAGAATAACCGGCAAGAACTCCACGCTTAGTGTCGCTGCACATGCCACAGCCACAAACATCGCCACGAGAAGCTAGAAGCGGCCACGAGCCACTTGTGGCCAGTGGCTGCTACTTTTTTTAACCCATGTGCGTAGGAGGATCATGGACTCTATCGAAGAAGGTTTAAATGTGCGAGTGGCGTATGACAGCATTTAGTGAACAGTGCGGGCCACAAGAAGCGGGCAGCGACGTCTTGTGGCGTGTGGTGGCTTCCGGCATCAACCGTGTGCGGCGAGTCCATATAAAATATATGAAACCTACAGCAAATATGCCGTTGGCGGCGTTTTGTGGTTGTAGCTGGTGGCCCGTGTGCTCTTCCCATTCTAAAATACTTTGCCTAATCTATTTTCAGAGCGAAGACTACTTGAAGCGATGTGACAAAGTCACCAGAGGCTGCAATCGACCCTGCGAGGTATGTATCAGAAAGAAAACCCTTTCTTCCTTCTTTCTATTGTACAATATATGCAGCTCTGGGATTAAAAGAGAAAGTGTAGCAACTATTTGCCATGCTGTGCAGGCGTGCGAATAAACACGGAATAGAATTGTAATGACGTTGTCTAGATAAGCAGTTCTAGATTACATTGGTTAAGCACAGGTTGGAAATTACTGCTCCAAAGCGACCATACTTAAAACAGTGGTAATCTAAAATTGATGAGGTGACGGATAACAGGACAAAATGACGACCCTAAGTACTACGGGACAATGGCAGGAAGATGATATAGGTTTTCGAATAGATTCTTTAAAAAGTGGTTGAAATGAACTAAGTAAAGTATTCCGTGACGACCAGTTCTAGATCTAATATTTTTCAAAATACTTTCTTTAGGAAATCAAGGACGCAAGTGTCAGTATTGGCGTATTGTTGGCCAACAGTTTTTTAACGAAATTATTATTTAGAACATAATCATGCCTTCTACATTAATTTTGCTTAAAGATATTATTTGTTTAGACGCGTATATTGTTGTTTATGATCGTGATTTCCAACGCCATTTAGCTACATAAGGGTAAAGTGATAGTTATTCTGTCAGCGTGTTACGCTAACAAAATGTCATGAGGTCAATCAGCGATTGTGACTTTTCACATTCAAACTAAAGCTGAGGAGTTTGTTTGTTTTGTATCGGATAGTCCATTTATCGATTTATTCCGGTTAAACACCAATGACTAATACCACTTGTATAATAGTAATACCACCACCACTTGTTTAATGTTCTGGCCGTAATCCACCACGCGGGCCCAGTGCGGATTGGTGAATGTCACATGTCGCCGAATTTTTGGTTCTAGGACATGCCTCCTCGCGATGTTTTCTTTCACTGTTTTGAGAGCAGTGGTGATGAAATAAATAACTCAAATTAATGCCTGTTTGGGTTTGAACTTGCGACCTTACAATTCGTAAGTCGAGGTCGTTACCACTCGGCCACTACTGCTCTTCTATTCCACTTGTATTTGTGTGAAAACATATTTATTTTCCGTTCAGAATGAATACCAAAAACTTGAATAAGCTCAGTTATTCGTATTCTCAGTTACGTAATCGAAATAAATTGGTTTTCTTATATTTTTACGTAATTTTTTTTTTTTTTTTGAATTGAACTGTTTTTTTTTTTTTTCAATAAAAGTACATAGGATTTTCACATACCTTAATCTTTGGACGTGTTTTTAAGTCGAAACAAATACCAGTGGTATTAGTGTTGCATTTTGTAGTAAACTGGAATAAATTAATTTATTGAGAAAATCATGTGAAACAAGCGACATTTAGTCACTGCTTTAATATTGTATAGCCTATGTTCCCACAACTAAGAAGACCACTAATATAATAAGACCACTTATGACTTACACACAAATAATATTTAACTGACTGTACCAGGTACCTTATACCTTTGGACGTGTTTTTGAGTTGAAACAAATACCAATGGTATTAGTGTTGCAAATAAATTACAGTAAAAATTGAAAAAATCCATTGATTGACAAAACACGCGACAACTAGTCACTGCTTTAATATTGTCTTAGAGTCTATATTCCTACAACTAACTCACCAAAAATTACCTCCACAGTTCTCTCCCCGGGTCAGACGCTGGCAGCGCCTTGCCCAGTCCGAAATCCGTCGAGTACGAGAAGACATGCCGTTCACCAGGCGATCCTACAGGGACCTGGTTTCCCACGCCCGTCGTAAACTGAACCATTTGAAGAAGCAGGCCATCGCCAAGTCTACTGATGCGGTGGAAGACTATAAGTATTGTATAAATCAAGGATAAGAAGGAGTAAGTCTTGCAGATTTTGGTGGAGTCGAAAGTTACAGCAATTGTTAAGGTGAAGTATGGAATTTCATTTTTCGAGGTTTATAATGCCACCTAGTTCATTACAGTGCCAAAGAGATTTCGTGTACCTAATCAGAGAAAATTGTAAGAGACACTTTTTAAGGCTTATGGTTCGACTACATCTGACTGCACCGAATCGCACTTTCCTAAGCTTCTAAGCTTTTCTGTCACTTAAAACCCTCTTTAACTAGAGCGAGAAAGAGAATGGGAGAGCGAGAAAGAGAATGGGAGAGCGAACGGGATCGACGAGGCAATCACATAAAGCTCAAATAAAAAAACTGCAATGCAACCTGCGATGTAATTTGTGAGCCAAAACATCGGTTCAAGTGACCATACAATGTGCGATGCCAATCAATTCGCAAGTTCTGCCAATGCATCGTTCAAGTTCGTAGATTTTTAACGGTTTTGTGTTTGGGCCCCTGAAGAAATATGAGACTGTGATTTGATGCGGCCAGACAGGTATATATCAACTCTTATTCTCCGCTAACAAAATAAATTTCTTTCTGAAATACCTCTTGTATTTAGGTAATACATTGTCAGAGAAAGTGGAAATCATTGAAAACATAAACTCTCTGGGATCTCTGGTCTGGTTATAAGATTTTTGTGTCAGAATACCTAGAACAAATTGGGTTAGTAAGTTTTTTTATCTATGTGAACTTTTAGAGCAAACTGACAACGTAAGGTACTTATGAGAAAATTTGGATATCTCCAGTTACAACGGCTGATTGTTGTACTTTCGACTCTGATCAAAGTTTTTCAAGATCAATAATTGAAATTATGTGTCATATTAGTTAATTTAATATAGATAAAATATTCGTTTATGATCAACTTCGATTGATCGTCAGTGAAATTAATGAGATTGATATTAATTAGTTACGTGACCATATTATTGACTATTTAGTTAATTGTATTGGCTAAGTTATGTTATGAAGTCAGTGAGTAAACGATTGCTTAACAGAGGCCTTACCATGGCTGTTAAAATATCAGGTGTGCGAGTGAGACAGAGCTATTTTACACCCTATACACTACTAATTTTTAATTAGTACAAATACTTAAAGGGCTTATGAGAAAAGGTCGTGTTATCATAAAAACAAAGTCTCAATGAATAATATTCATAAACAGCAAAGTTATTAGCGTTTGTTTATGTCCCAAAATGTCACTCAATTTATGGAAACAGACTAATGGTTATGAATGAATAAAAACACAACGCATAGTATTTTCTAGTAGCAATTGTTATGAATGATTGATTCAATTATGAATTTACTAATTACGACAAATTTTCGTGGACTATTTTGGGATTTCGTTTTTTTTTACTTTTGACTGCAAAACTATGATCGGATAGATCCCCATTTTTTTGTACTAATTAAAAATAGGGGTAGATAGCTATATCTCTTTAACAGTTCAATTTAGGTCGTAAAATGTATCGTTTTAAGAGCTCGTGGTAACGCCTCTGGGTTCCTGTTACCAGGGAATGTGTTCTTTTGGATATCAGGGACAAAATGCAGACCACCGCTGTTGGACTTTGTTAGTCTTTTAGTATTAATCAGCCAATCGAATATTTTCTCCGATTTATACCCGAAATAACTACCAAGTCAATGGATTCGAATTAGCAGATGAAATATCTCAAAAAAGATTTAAACGAATTGAGAATTACCTACTTCTTCAAGTCGAATAAAAAATGTAATGCTGTTTAAAGTGTTTATGTTTCTATCTAAAATTATAACAGTTTTTCTACTACCTACTGTTGAATATTATATTATATCTTATCTGTACGCTAAAAATCGCTTTATCCAAAAAATATGCTATTATTCTGAATAGATAATTTAATTTATAAGACTCAAAATTGTTTAGATTTAAAACTAATTTTATTGTAAAAAGATAAATAATTTATTTTTAACGAATGAAATTGGGCTATGTAATTGGAAAATGAATTTTTATTTTTTTATGTGTTTTAAAATATTGTGACGACCCGTTTTAAAATAGGTAACATGATATCCATGAACTTCTTTTTTAAATCGTAATTCGAATTTCGCTAAGATCAGTTTGGCAAACTTTGTGAAAATATTTTTTTTTTAATATCAACACCATTACTCGGAAGCTCCGTACTTATCGCACGAAATTTACTGTTTTCGCACTAGTGCTGAAAACTACGTCAGCACGCCCCCGCCATAATTTATTACATAATATTCAGTTCCATAACACCCTCGCCTCTGGCTCGGGCGGATTTTGCCTCGGTCGCAATAACAAAGTTTCTCTACTGGTAACAAAATATAGTATTTTCTTTGTATTGCTAGAAAAACGGATACGTCCGTAATGTTAACAAAAAAAAAAAACGGATCATTACAGTATTTAAATAGTTAAATTCGGTATACAGACACACTGTGATAGTTTATAAAATAAATGTAATTTAAATTGCGAATTAAGATTAAATGTAACTTGTAATTTAATATTTGTTATAAGTTTAAGTAAATGTATTTTAACTATTTATGTTAATGCATCTGTATTTTGGGTTTTAAAAGCGTGTTTTCACTACTAATTTAACAGTGTCTCCAAAATACATATGTTACATGTTAAACAGCCTTACAATGTTTCCACTGCTGGGACTCAGGCCTCCTCCTTGCGAGAAAGAATGGGCCGTAATCCACCACGCGGGCCTAGTGCGAATTGTCATGTTAGTTTCTTCACAGTTTTGAGGGCAGTGGTGATGAAATAAATTACACAAAGTAATGCTCTTGGCTGGGTAGGGTACACTTCACTGTTATAGTAAAGTATTAAGCATAAATTTATAAACCTTATGCTGAATACTCATCCATGTGTATTCAAGTGTATGTCCCAATTTTTACCATTGTTTACAGTATAAATAACTTAGCGCCGAATGAACCCAGAACGACAGAAGTGTGATAATAAAAATAATACAAAATACGTAAAAAGTACAATTGTTTGTTTTTCTTTTTTTAAATAAAATTGTGAACTAATACACCATTTTTGTTGTTAATGTTATTGTAAAAAATGTATTTGACAATTTATTTTTGTAATAAATATTTTAACATTATTATTTTTAGTATTTTTTTTTCTTGCTTTACTTAGGTTCCTACGTAAAAGACAGTTATTTGTAAAGTAATAATAATAATATGCCACAACTATCACACAACGCCGTCTAGTCCCAAGCTAAGCAGAGCTTGTGTTACGAGTACTAGATCACTGATAAATATACTAATATATTTAAATACATACATATTATAGATAAATTACACCCAGACACGGAACAAATGATGATGCCCATCACATAAACATTTGTCCTGGGTGGGAATCGAACTACCTGCGGCATAGCAGTCAAGGCCACAAACCACTAGACCAACAGGCCTGTGTTAGCTAAAAGTTTTAATTGTTTGGGGTATTCTGAAAGACATTTTCATATCATAGTTTTGCCATGCATGACAAATAAGGTAAAAGAAATTATGGTGTGTTTGTGAGTGAAGGTATGTGTGTGTGTAATGGTGTGTGTGTGTGTGTGTGTGTAATAGTGTAAAATAATCAGTAAAAGGTTTAGTTGATTTCTGCACAGAACATTTTAGTCTTTTTTTTGTGTATTTTTTGTACTTATGTATTAGAATACGGATTGCAGCTGAAGTTTATTCTCTGTAATTTTTTCATCTTGTTTAATTTTGAGGGGTTTCCGTTTTTATAATGCCAATAAACGCAATTTCCTTTATTTCTATCTAAAAGTATTTATTTGTAAATATTTAGGTCTTTTTTATGTAGGAAAGTCATGCAGTGATATCCCTTGCTCATGGGCGGAGCGGGCATTAGTGTCAGAATTTAACTGACTAAAAACCCTCTCCTGTTCCTTCGTTGCCTTTCCTAGGGAGGCCGATTCTTCCTTTTAGAAGCAAACCCTAAACATTCTGCATAGTTAGTGTAGACTTTAAAATATATACCTGTATACAATAATTCAGGATAGCACGTGTTGGCTGCACGCTCACAAGTTATTCTATCCGACCTTGGTATGCAGTGACTGCATGCAAATAAATACTAAATCAATCTGGCGAATGATAACCTTAGGTTATCAAGTACGTGCGCGCGTACTGTCGGACAGGCAGTTTTGTGATGTAGGTAGGTACCTTATTTATTAGGAAATTACGGAAAAACACACCACACAACACAATTAGAATAGAATAGAATAGAATCGAATATCGTTTATTTAATAAAAGTGGCATATTTAAATAAAAATACAAAAACAATTTTAACGCATACATTGCATTTGTTGCCTAAACTAGGTTGGACCTGTATTTCAGGCTAAAAAGTATAAATAACCTTAAGTAATAAATTAACAATCATTAAATTAACTTACTAAATAACATACATTTAATTTAACTAAGAGCAAAACATCTTTTATTTACAAACTATTAGGAGATCTTCCATCTCTCTGTAAGAGATGCTGAGTAAGTATTGCACAATAATCTTTTTACAGCTATAATACATAAATTTGTACAAATCTAATTTTCTGTTTAATCTATTGTACAGAAATGGGCCTAAAAATGTGAAAAACCTTTTTACAAAGACATATTTTGGAAAAGTATTGGAATTACATACAATATCATTCCTTCTCTTACTAGTAACTTCAGGGTGGTAGGAAAGCATGGTGTGTTGTTTTAATACCAGACGCATGATGAAAAGCTGGCGAACAGTCAGTACGTTTCAGGACTTATATAGCAAATCTGTGGGATAGAGGAACGGATGTAAGTATAAGTAGTTGTGTAAGTATGAAGTTCATTGTGTGTGATGACCTACACACAATGAACTTCATACACCATCAGGATTTCAGCCGATAGACGTACACTGTTGCACATAGGCCTCCCTCAAGTGTCGCCACAATGAACGATCTACCTTCGACCTTCACCAGGTCATCGGTCCATCTTATAGGAAGCCTTCCGCGCTGCGTCTTCTGGTACGCTGTCGCTACTCCAGAACCTTTCGGCCCCAACGGCCATCCGTTCTGCGAGCAATGTGCTCTGCCCATTGCCACTTAAGTTTGGCGATTCTTCCTGCGGACATAAGGCAAACTTGGTTCTCCTGCGGATATCTTCATTACTGATTCGATCACGCAAGAAAACTCCGAGCATAGCCCTTTTCATTGCCTTTTGGGTGACTGTAAGCTTTCTGATGAGGCCTATTGTGAGCGACCACGTTTCGGAGCCATACGTCATCACTGGCAACACGCACTGGTCATGGACTTTCGTCTTGAGACACTGAATATAGAGTTATTGATACTAAAATCTTAGCCGTAATTTCCATTGCCCTGACTTCTAGGTGTGTTGGTACAGTTAAGAATGGAATTCTTTGCCAGAGTCTGTTTCCTAATAGCTAGAACCTAGAGGTTTTGAAGTCAAGAGTAAGTGGGTTATTTCGAAGCAAGTGTGCTCTATCGTCGACCACATCATCGCTTACCATCAGGTGAGAAAATAGTAAAGTGCGAGCCTATCAATAATCAAAAGTGCCCTTTGGCATCACTTCCAGATATTTCGAGGCAAAGTATGAAGCGATATTTTTTTCCACGTTTGTTAGAGCAACGGTGAGCATATGACATCCATACTCGTACTGGGACTGATAAAGGCCTAGAGAGGAAGCCTGAGTCTCGGCTGCAGTGGGAACATTATAAGGCTGATAATGCTGTGCTGTGCTATGTAGCTTTGGCAGGCCTCCTACAAGGTAGACCGATAACCTGGTAAGGGTTGCGGGAATCCGATGGATGCGAGACGCACAGGACTGTTCATTGTGGCGACACTTGGAGGAGGCTGTGTCCAACAGTGGACGTCTTTCAGCTGAAATGATGATCATGATGATGATGCTATGTGTAACCGATTGCATACCCCTTCTTGTGTGTTAAATTTCATAAAAAATATAAAATCACTTTTACCGAACGCTCCAAATAAGCAGAAAAATAAAATAGACAACGGAATACTTTCTTAGAAAATAGTTAAAACCCTTTCAGCACATTTCATGCTGCCATCTTTACTTCTGTTATCTTTACACAAGTTGTAAAATCACCTTTAACCTTCATACCTAACAGCGTAACGTCTCATTTCCAGATCATAAATCGTATTTTCATAATATTAGTTTTTATTTACATGAAGTATATTGCTAACTTTACTTGCAAAACATAATCTACCGCAGATAAAGCAATTCGCATCATGTTGCCGCCTAGATCACTGCTATCTTGGAAAATATTTATCAGTAATTCATTTGCAAAATGATTTTGTTGAAATTGTTTATTTTTCTGTTGCCTGTACTGAGGATTGCTTCTTGGGAGGTAAGTGGACTTCCTTCTTGACTTATTGACACTTTGATTACACTAAGTTATTAGGATGTCATTGTTTACAGTGTGGTCTGAAGTAAAAATAGGAATTCTGAAGTTTCCATACACTACAATTGCTATGTGATGATGCAGGTGATAGCTGTCAGATTCATGCAATGTCTACTCATCTCAAAGATGCACAAATTCGTCCTGCTGTCATCCTAGCCATGCTATGTAACCATGCAACTATGAGAATACTGCTACAGCCGCGCCAATTATAATACGGCGTGTTATACGATACGGCTGCTACATACATACGAACTTAAAATTCGAGACAATAATCACATTTAGAAACTACAAACTGTATGTTTTGAAACTACATTAAAGTTCAAATTATATTGCAAAACATTTTTTTTTTTATAATACAAGAATAACCCTAAAATGCATAACTTGAAAGTCGATAAGTACTTATTTGGTAGTTACGGACAGATGATTATTATATTGAAGGCCTCCCATAGGTTGGTCCGATTATCTGGTGAGGGTCACGGGAATCCAATGGATGCAAGACGCACAAGACCAATCATTGTGGCGATACATAAAGATGCCATTCGAACCTTGGCTGCTGGCTGCGAATGAAATTCCAGCCAACCGTAGGGGCTCAGCCGAAACCTACTGGGGCTAAGGCCCTGCTTCTGAAAGGAAGATTCGGCCCTGGTACGAAATGCTACGAAGAAACAGGAGTGGGTTTTTAGCACGGATATCTGTGGTTTTAGTCAATAAAAGTCTGACACTATCACCCGCTCGGCCCAAGAACGGGGGATGTCATTGTTTGACTTTATAACCTAAAAAAAATACTACTACATAGAAAACCAATCATGCAGTACAGCCGGCTTCATGCAGCCGCCGCATGTGATGCCTGCAGCTGAGGTTCAAATAATAAGAGGCCTATGTCGAACAGTACACGGACGTCTTTCGGATGAAATGATGATATAGATAGAACGATATTTGGGCTGCAACAAAAATTTTCATGTGATTTTAATTTCTACTGTCTGATTTCTAGGAAATAAAAGACAACGCCCTGACCTTTGATACTTCAGTAGAACATGGACATAGAGATGATCAGGAACTTTCTCCCTGTCCATGTCGTCTTCCAGCAGTCGATGGCAATAAGGTTAGCAGTCAGGTGAGCACTGAGCGCCCGGAGGACAAGGTGGAACATACGGTAGAAGTGGACCCCACTTGGGCAGAGCACCGCCGTGTCCTCGTGGGGGCGTCGGGCGGCAACAATCTCTCGTGCCGGGTCGCGCGTACAGCCAATAGTCTGAAGCGAGAAAAAGTGCACGCACGCTCGAGGGAACGGCCCTCACACCCCAGCTGCTGAGATCCCCGTCCCGATTCCTGACCTCCTTTGTTGCGGGCTTGCTGTCGGCAAGTAATGGGTTGGCTACTGTCCGGTAAGTTTCAAGTCCAAGTCAACGGCGCTTTGTGTACTACATGAAATGTCAGCAACATAGACAGGACCAATAGGCATTGGTCCTGTCTATGTTGCTGTTGTATAGGTAGAGCTGCAGAACTGTTCAAAAGAGTACCGTGGCCCTGGAGATAACTCACTGCAGGCAGAGGTGGAGCATGGATTGCTTTAGACGTGGGCGCCGGAACATCAGCGAAGCCTTTGACAGCGACTGTCGCAACCCTGTGCTCGATCACATCGTTTTCTACCATCAGGTGAAGTAGTGATCAAACGCGAGTCTATCAATTATATAAGAATCCTCGTTCTTAAGGTGCCCTCGCTTGTGCAAGGCCCTTTTTGGTGGGAGAGGGTGAGGTCCCAATTCGCCCACACCCTGACACTAGGACTGCAGGACCCAACCAAAGTCTCCACTTTTTAATAATCCAAAATTGTACACTTAAAACATTTTTCCAGCCAGTTAACACAAAAGCCCTAATCCAGAAATACGAGCTGGATTTAAACACATCCAGAGCCCTGCAGAAAGACGATAAGAAGCTAATGATGAACTGGACTGATGAGTACCAGCTCAAACGGCTGGATGTCACCATAAAGTATAGGCTGCAGATGGTGAAACACCAGGAACATAGCTTGAAGACTAATGGTAATGTTAAGGTGAGCAGTGCCCTCTGAAATTGAGGAAAATATTTTTCCTCTGGTCTATTTACCATACAATAGTTTGTTCCGGTAAGGAGATCATGGTCTTCAACTTTTCCATTATCACAACATGTCTTGTCGATGAAGTGTAAAATCTATCCTAGGTGAGCGATCCTCCAACCAGACAGATGTCGTGTCGTGTTTGGGCACAGGGTGTCCCGCAAACCTCCATCATAAAAAGAGAGATTTTAACACGTCATGGTGAGCCATGATTTTACCACGTCATGGTAAGCCATGATTTTACCACGTCATGGTAAGCCACGAATTTACCACGTCATGGTAAGCCACGAATTTACTACGTCATGGTGAGCCACGAATTTACCACGTCATGGTAAGCCATGATTTTACCACGTCATGGTAAAACATGATTTTACCACGTCATGGTAAGCCATGATTTTACCACGTCATGGTAGAACATGATTTTACCACGTCATGGTAAAACATGATTTTACCACGTCATGGTAAAACATGATTTTACCTCGTCATGGTAAAACATGATTTTACCACGTCATGGTGGTGCAAGTGAGAAAAAAGAAATATAGCTATTCACCCTATACAGTCCCATCCCTTTAACATTTCAGTTTAAGTCTTAAAATGAATAGCGTTAAGACCTATTTTTACTTTATCTCGAGCTCCTTAACCAATTAAAGAGTAATAACTTACATTATTTTCATATTACAGTGGAACAACTGCATCTTCTTCCACAGAAAAGAGATCAGATGGTCGATACTGTTCTACCTTGACCATGAACGCGAGTGCTTGAGGACAGCTGCCTCCAAAGATGCTGAGACAAAAGAATATGTGGAGCAATTGGAGAAGCAGGTAATCGGAAAGATAGCCCTGAAATAGAGTAGTAAGTCCTTTGAATGTACATAGACCGCTAAATTTTAAGCGTTTTAATCCCGTGGAAAGTCAATCCGGTACATGAAACACTATCGATTTGTAAAGATAAAATTAAAAAATAAAGTACCTTTTTTTCAAAACTCGTATTAATTTACGCATGTACGAAATTAATTTCTTTAAGAAAACGTCAGCTGAGCGAGTTCAATGACCTGTAGGTAGTTTGTACGCAACGTCGACTATTATGTACAGATCGTTACCGGATCGACCCTCCACGGGATTAAAACGATTAAAATATAACGGTGTATATGCACTAACTAGCTGCCAGAGGCTTCACCCGCGTGAAAGTTTGTCTATATAAAATTTGTGCCACCGTTTCATCTCTTTTCAGGTAAACTTTGAAAAATCCTCTCTTAGTGCTAACCTACGTCATAAAAGAAAACCTTGTACAAAATTCCACACTCATACTCCCAGTATTTTCGGATTTGCGTTGTTATGTTAGTCAATCAGTTTCTCCTTTTATATACTTACTAGCGGCCTGTCCCGGCTTCGCACGGGCAACAAATATAGCCTATGTAAGCATACTCAACCCATACAATCCTGTCAACATCTATAGCAAGAGACGCAAATACACTGTCTGTAGATCTACACCCTTCAAAACCAAATTTAGTCGCAGATTCTTTTGTTTTCTGGGTGATTAATAATAATAATAATAATATTCCACAACTATCACACAACGCCGTCTAGTCCCAAGCTAAGCAGAGCTTGTGTTATGGGTACTAGACAACTGATAAACACACTTATATATTTCTAAATACATACATATTATAGATAAATTACACCCAGACACAGAACAAATGATTATGCTCATCACACAAACATTTATCCTGGATGGGAATCGAACCCACGACCTCCGGCATAGTAGTCAGGGTCACTAACCACTAGACCAACAGGCCAGTCCAGATTACCTTTATAATAAAACTAGCGGCCCGTCCCGGCTTCGCACGGGCAACAAATATAGCTTATGTTACTCAGGATGAATGTAGCTTTCCAATGGTGAAAGAATTTTTTAAATCGGCACAGTAGTTTTTGAGTTTATTCATTGCTAACATACACACAAAAATATAAATTTTCCATCTTTATAATATTAGTGTGATGAAGATGTATATAGTTAGTAATTTGATGTCTTCAAGGCTAGAGTGAATAGACTCGTGGCCTCACCATCAACGATTGCATCACTGCTTACCATCAGGTGGGATCGCAGTCAAGCACTATTTTATATCAATTAAAAAAAAAAATTAAAACTGATGGTCGTCCAGTGGCAAGACAGGCAGACGAAACGGTTGTCATCTCGGGTAGAATCTCCATGAAGCTTTTACAAGAGCGTGGGCGTGGGCGTGGGTGTGGGTGGTGGTGGGTGGGCATTAGAAAAGAAAGCCCTGCAGATGATGATAATGATACAATAGAAATGACTGAGACACAGGACCTCCAAGGAAAAAAAATGATGAAATAATTAATTTATTAAACACCAAGCGAACGCCGGCGTTCGCGCACCTTGCGCGTTTGTCTTTCTATTTTGTCTGTAGGTAATTTCCACGATTGAAAGGTTAAATATTATTTTAAATTTTGCTTTTTCTTTAATTTTGTTTTTTTGTAGATAGCGCAATGGAGGAAAGGCTACAGATATTTGAAAAATCGGTGCAATGATGAAAATCCTGGGACTAAAAAGGCACAGCAATGCTTGGTTCAATTTGTGAGTATCGAGATATTTCTACTAGAACTCTGTCGACGAGTAACTAAAGAGTTAGTCGTGCTACATGATAGAAAACAGTTCAATCAATTATTTAACTGTTTTCTATTTTTTTAAATATATTATTGATAGATTGATAGGCTCGCCTTTGACCACCATCTCACCTGATGGCAAGCGATGATGTGGTCAACGATGGAGCACGCTTGCCTAGACGATGACGTTTAAAATAAGATTATTTTAATCTGGTTTTAGTGTGGGTAAGAGACAGAGCTATACAGGTTGTGTAGCCATCTCTTACCTTACCCACGCCGAAACAAGATTAAAACAATCTTATGTACTTTGAACGTCACGGTAACCCCGCAGAAAAGTAACTTATCCACTCGTGACTTGAAGACCCTTAAGTTATAGCTATCAGGAAACGGTTTTCTATCAAAATAAACAGTTTAAATAAGTTAAAAAATGAAACGTAATAATGTAGCTACTTATTAATATGAACGCTTTCAAAATTATCTTAATAGAAGTTATATAAAAAATACCTAGTAACATAATGGTGTTTCAGATGCAAAACGACAGCTTCGATCAAGTGATCCAAAGACTGCTGGTCCTCAAACAGGGAGCCATGACTGACCTGAAGTCCTACTTCGAGACCACGCTGGTCGACCTGGAAGAATGCCTGAGGTCCCTGCTGTCCAGATATTTAGACAGTATTAGAGCTATAATGGAAGTTTTGAGTAAATGTTATAATATTTGAAAACTTGACCATTTGTGATATTTATTACATATGCAACATAATTTTTAGTTTAAGAGAAACCTGAATATATTTCGTTCAGAATCAGTAACTGAATGGATTCCAAAAGTCTTTACACCATGTTATATTTTTTCCCAAAAAACATTAAAAAAAGACGTGTGGCACTCGGGGACTGCCGCGGTAAAGCTATTGCATAGCATTTTTTATCAACCTATGCAATTATAATTATTTATTTATTTTATTTATACAGTATTTTTTACCTTTGTTTTTTTTTTCTTTGATATTAATTGAAGTTACACTTTTTGAGCGTGGTGACCGATAAGAAAACAAATGAGTGGGGGGTGTTAGGTTATTTTCGTTACGGAATTTCTGGATTCGGTCTCCACATTCAAGGCCCGCGATAGAAGCTATGCAATAGCTTAAAAGGGCACAAGTTGGATACCACCGAAACCAAGTACAACACAGAACACGGTAGGCCAGCAAACATAATCTTGATAACAGTCACAATCACACTAATGATTACTTTTTAAGCAAAAAATTGAAAACATTATGCTATATGAATTTCTAGTTGCAAATCAAGTTTTTAGTTTCAAATTTTCAAAATTCTTTGGCGGCACGTCATGATCACATTTTTTTCATGTATTCTATTGGCATGTTCTCCCGCATGGGTTCACCATCGCTGTTATAAGTTGTTATAGGTGTGTAGTAGCGATGGGTCGTTGAAGGTTTTTCCGTCAACGAAACGTTAACGTTGAATTGCGTTTGTCAACTAGTTGATCAACTAGTTAATTTCGTCAACGAGTTAACGTGTTACGAACGTCAACTTACATGAACAAGAAACGCCTAAACGATTTTATTAACCTATGTTGTTGTAATGTTAATTTACGAACAATTTGATGCAGTTTACCTTATGAAATTGGATAACATTTTATGATGACTTTACCTTACAGTACGATTTGGCACGTTTTTATTCATCAAAGCTATTAAAAAATATTTTATTATGCAACGTCCTTGCATTGTATTTTTAGCGTTTTGTATCTCAAAAGGAACTTCTCAGGAACTCGTGGAGATAGTTAATCACACTATTATTATGAAGATGAAAGTTTACGAGTGTTTCCGAGTGGTTGTGTAGTGTGACCGGTAAAACGGTTATAAACTCGTAAACGAGCGTAAAGAATAACTGTCCCTAAAGAAATACAATTTACGTACGTTGAAAATAACAAAACATTGACCGTGTACAAATCAACTCGTTGAATTTGTCAAACGATGAAACGAGTTGAATTCATAAACGTCGTTGTCTCGTAACTCGTTGACGAATTCAACGAGTTGATTTGTACATGGTCAACGTTAATTCCGTTGAAGAGACTTCAACGTTGATTCAACTAGTTCGTTGATTCAACGCCTATCGCTAGTGTGTAGTGGGGAGTAATTAATTAAAAAAAGATATTCGATATAAAATCTCTTTATTATTCTTTCGTTGTTAAATAATACTTGAAGGTATAAAAATATATATTTACATCTTGGTACTTATCTTATTGACTATTTATTTGTTTTTATATTTGTATAATTGAGTTACTAAGGGACTCTTTTTTTCAACTTACGATATCAATTTCATAGACTAATTAAATGTTACAGGGTCGAAAGATTTTTGGAGTTTGTAGTAAAATAAGGTAAGGTAACCAAAAATATATTTGTGGTGAGAACGACATATATGTATATACAACTATACTCGTTAAAAACATCATCATCTATCGACAACACATTTGGAACTTTACTAGTTATAGCAAAGTAAAAATAATATTGAGATGGCAGATTCTTCGCTAGTAAAATGAGCTTCAAACTCGCTAAAAAATTAAAGGCCCGTTTTGACATTTGAAAATAAAAAAACCCTACAATGTACCTTGGAATTAAACTGAAAGGAACAATAAAAAAATAATTAGGGGTCCGGTGTAGTATAGTCTGTCTAATAAGTTAAACGACTTGGGTAATTATTAGGATTTAATGAAATCTGATGTAGTCAACACGGGTTCAACGATCAGGGTTGATTAAGAGATAGAGATCATTGTTTACTAACAGAAGAACCTTATGAAAAGTATCGAATATAAGTATTTTTTAAATGATTGAATATTATACGAAATTCCCAAGTCGGTTGACTTATTAGACAGACTATAGTAGCAATTTTAGTAGTAGCTACACTACACCGGAGTAGCCGTTTGGTTGTCAAATTTTAAATGTCTTATCGGCCCTTTTATTTTTTGACAACTGCTAAAGTTGTCATCAATCAATTCTCACCAAAAATCTGCTAATAGCTCGTCCAACGTCCAACAGATTGCGAGATATAAATATTAAAAAAACAACCACCAGCATGACTCTCCAACTTACATCATCATCATCATCATCATTTCAGCCGACAGACGTCCACTGCTGGACATAGGCCTCCCCCAAGCGTCGCCACAACGAACGATCATGTGCGTCCCGCATCCATCGGATTTCCGCTATCTAACTTACAGACAAGATAAAGTATCAAGTTTCATATATGTCATTACCGCAAATACGTTTTTTTTACCTTACTATAATGAACTGCAAATTGCAAAAAAACGTACAAACATTATTTCGCAGGTTACCCTGGAACATTCACTTCAAAGGACGTAAAACAAAATCGCATTCATAATTTTTTTTTTTTTTACATTTCAAGGTAGCCTTACATGCTAGGGTATACTTGACAGGTTTACCTGCACGGTTATACCGTACAGGTACAATTACCGGAACGGATCTTGAGCGCTGGCTTCAAGTTGCGCGAAGTCAAATATTCGATCTCTTTAGTGGTGCGAAGTGAGACGCGGGGGCGGGAAATGTCAGTGATTGGCTCGCCGCGCCATCGTGTTATAGATGTCACTCGTGATTCCCTGTGCTTGCTGCATGTATCTAACAACGGCGACAATTGGCTCGCCAATGTATGGAATGCGGAAAGCGATACCCACTCTGACGCCGAGCGCTCAATATTCGTGCTGGTAGTTGTAAACTCTTGGACTCTCGGCTTGTATGGAAACCTG
This sequence comes from Mythimna albipuncta, assembly GCA_929112965.1. NCBI lineage: Eukaryota > Metazoa > Arthropoda > Insecta > Lepidoptera > Noctuidae > Mythimna > Mythimna albipuncta. Next base: position 2,143,689 of record OV815969.1, on the reverse strand, counting down.
CACAGTTGTCCCACACACAGGCTCCGGTTTACCTGCACAACTCACCTGTAAGGCAAACCTGTTTTTTTTTTCGATGGGAAAATCATCTTATGACAACCCCAGCTCTTGGGCGGAGCGGGAGATAGTGTCAAACTCTTACTGACTAAAAAACCCATCCCGTTCTTTCAAGCCTTCATACCGGGGCTCGAGCGCCCTTTCGGATAACCCTGGCCCCGGTAACAGGCAAACCTGTCGGGTAAACCCTAACTTGTATAGTGGGCACAAGTCTCAAGGTACAAAAACATCTAAGAAGATTACTAAAATCAGTCCGTTTCAGAAAACATTAACTAGCTACTAGTTACAACAACAGTTTCTTTACGTTTTTAATTTACCTTTTTTGCACTAAAAATTATATTTATATTTCTTACAGATGTTGTGTGATACCTTTAATTGCGCGAGCGCTTACGTTAAGGGGTGACCAGACAGTTGGAAACTAGCGTACCAACCAAGGTGACCTTGGTTTATGTGTTTGGTTTGTGTTACGACCACGTGCCAACACGTTCGGTGGTTGGGAAAACGCGCCTCCCAACCAAAGGCGTTAAAGGTCATGGTTCATAACTGCTGTTTACACGGATTGAAACTAGTAAGGTCACCTTGGTTGGGACGTTGGTACAACCATCTGGTCACCTCTTTACTCCTACTAAAATGTAGGTATTTATATATAATTCTAAAAAAATATATACTCTGGTCCCTTAAAACACTATCTATAATATCTTAAATAATATTGTAATTTGTACAATATTTGTAATTTACAATAATATATTTATATGGCGGTAGTTAACTCAAGAATAGGTGAAAATAATTTAGATAATTTATCTAAGTTAGACTAAAGAGTGGCTAAGATTACATGAGATTCGAGATAAGATTCTAGTATATTTAGAAAAAAATAATATCATAAGAAATGTCTTTTTTTACAGTCAACTGGATCAAGATTTTCCTTTTTGGGACATACAATTTATTCATATCACAGTAATTCAATTACAAACACTTTGACACATGATTTTTATATAATATTAGAAGATATACTATTATAATATCGTCATGATTCTGTCAGTATATACTGAAAAATGTAAATATAAAACTATATTTACTTCAAAAAGGAAAATCTTGAAAAAGCTACAAAAATTTGTAAGTATTTATATTGAATTTGTTCCTAAAATAAAAATAACTGGACGTTGTCAATGTATTACAAAAAAGTTTTTTTTTTTTTATAAAATGGTAACAAAATATAAGTTCTGACAGTCTTATTTTAGCGACGACATTTACTTATTTTGTAACATTAACCATTCTATATTTGTAACATTGTTTAATTGAAAGGCAATGTTACAAAAAGAGTAATTTCGTTCTAGTTATTATTGTAATACATTGCCAACATGCACTACCTAATAACAGCATATTTACACTTAGCTTTACATCTATAAATCTTCCACCATTTTGTGTTGACGTATCTGAAATAGAAATAACTCGTTATATATTTTATTTCTGACCATAAACTGAATTTGTTTTAAGTAAGACTATAAACAAACTATTTAGAAATGGGCAAGTGGCTCAAAGCCAAAATCAATAAAAATAATGGAGGATATAATAATAATATATAGAAACATTGTTCAGGCAGGGGCCATAGTCTTAACATAGTTCCAGGTAACCAGTCCACTTAAGACTCCAAATACCGTAGCCTTATATTAGTTTTCCACATGGTGCAATAGTTACCCTTCAACCGGGGGTTGTCCTTGGATGCACTAGCATAGCGCATACAGGGATAATCACCGGTTGGTACCACGTCCCATTAAAAGTATCTAAAAAGGCCTCTACGGGTTGGTTTCGGCTCCTGGTATGCCTTCCAAAGGTTCAGGACCTGAGGGTCCTGAGATAAAGAAATATTTAATATAGTAATAATAAAGACTAAAGAAAAATGTATATGTTTACACTTTTTTCTTTTATGTGATACCATCCGTATCACCCCGCGACACGCAGCAGCCAATCGGTCAACCACTGGCTCAAATATTCCGTCGAAAAATGAGAAAAGGACAGGAACACATGTTGGATTTGATAACAAAGGGCTCAGAAGAGTAACGTTAGATTATAAAATATTTAGGTCGTAGACACTAGTTATTTCCTTTAAATTTCTGTTGAACTTACCATCAGAGCACTCCTAACCCTGAGGGTCTGGGTGGCGGTTCCGGCGTGTCTGGTGATGGTGGTTTAAACGTGCTACCCTGGACACAAAATAATACATTATTATTTAGAGAATATGGAAATCGGTAAACTAGCTTGTGAAATTAGAAAATTAAGAAAAAAATTGTTTCGATGCATCTTTTTTTTTAAAGGAAATTATTTAGTAACTTCTACCGCTCTATGGTGGAGCGAGAGGTCGTTTCAGACTTTTCCTGACTAAAACCACACGTATGATCCTTCAGTAAACAGGAATCGACTCTTTTCCGTTTGCTGACATCTTTTTGAGGCGCGCGCTACCCATTGCTTGTCGCCCGAAAACCTACGATGGCCAGAGATCGCCCTGCGATGCGCAGTCTTGATAAGATAAGATCATTTATTTGTATAAACATGTGTATGTTAAGATGGTGATAAAGTGACATCAATACCACGATTCATTCACGTCATGACTGGCGCCCTGTGCGTCCCACATCCATCGGTATCAGGAGCCGAACACTCTATCTTGTGGGAGGCCTACCTATGTATCTTCTAGTAGGTGGTAGGGGCGACCAGAAACTTTCGTCCCCATCAACCATCTGTTGTGCGAGCAATGTGCCCTGCCCACTGCTACTAAGTTTGGCGATTCTTCGAGCTATGTCCGTAAACTTGCTTCTTCTATTAAGAACAGCGGTCTCTACTCTCAGTACCTTCTAATAAAAAAAAAAACTATGGCCATCATACCTGGAAGCCCAGGGCAGCTTCTAATGGCGTGGGTGAGTCTCCGCCCAGCGTGGCGTAGTCACCGAACCTTTCGGTCGTTCGACTGCCTTGTATCGTTGCGTAAGTGTTGTCCGTCTGCAATCAAAATTGTGTTAGGGGCTTAATTCTAGGGAACTACGTAGTGGTACTTTTCCACTCGCGTATTATCAACATTGAGCATGGTTTAAAAGCTTGTTGCTTCATCTAACGCAATCCAACGCGAATTTTTGATGAAGAGGCAACGCGTAAAAAGAGAGAGAACACCTGAAAACTCTGTTGGCATTCGGTAATTCCGTGATTTACTCGAATATTTCAGAAAACTTGATCCAGGAATTACATGTTTTTTAAACCCTTAGAAGTTTGTAATGATTCAAGTTATGTGGAGTATTTTTTTTTTAAATGTCAATGAAATGTTTTATTGTCTTCTGGACTCGTAACTGGTGGGGGAATGTTGTTCCGAAATTAAAATTATTTTGAAACCACCCTGAATGCTGCGGTTCTGTGATGTGGTGTACAGAGAGAATATGTAGAGGAACGTGGTTCATATTGCTTTGTCTTCAACTTAGTCTGTTGAATTGGTATTTTGGTTTCTGTGTAGTAACAATTCCAAACGGTAAACCAGTCAAACGCAACTTTCTTCTTGCTGGCATTTTCATGATGTTGTTGTCATTTATATAGGGACTTCCGGACCTTCGAATTTTAAATATTTAATCTAGATGCGAATGGAGTATAAGAGAATTTGGAGGAAGTACATTTGGGTTGAGAGCAGTGGTGGCAGAGTGGTAACGGCCCCGACTTACGAGTTGTAGGTCGTGGGTTCAAACCCAGGCACATTACTTTGTGTGATTTATTTCTTCACCACTGCTCTCAAAACGGTGAAGATAAACATCGTGAGGATCCAGCATGTCCTAGAACCAAAAATTCGAAGACATGTGACATCCACAAATCTGCACTGGGCCCGCGTGGTGGATTACGGCCCATACTTTCTCCTAGAGAGGAGGCCTGAGTCCCAGCAGTGGGAACATTCAGGTTGTCTGACATACCGGCGCTGGTTCAGCAGCAGGCTGGTCGGGCTGATCTCCGAACACGTTCATGGTGAGCTCCTGTTCCTCGTAAGGCCGTAACTTCGTCTCCAGCCACAGCGGGTTCTCCGTCGTCGACAGCTCTTCCAGGATGCGGCGCCGTGCCAGGCTGTCGCCCTTGCTGGATTGTAGTGAAGGTGGAGGTATCACCCTGGGGAATGGAAAGAAGGCGTTTTGATATTTACCTTCGGAAAATAGGTTAAAAAAAAAACACGTTTGCACGACAATTTTTTTGTCAGTTTCAACTTGATGAGGCTGGTGTTTCCTAGCTAACTACCCTGAGAAGAAACACCGAAACAAAGTCAGGGATCAAAATCTCAAACATGTAATGGTTAAATCATATGAGAAGCATGCAGATTACTAACTAAGATAGTCTCAGACTAATTTGAGAGTATTGCGTACAGACGATCGTATTTTTAATACTAAGCGCTTGGTGCGAAAAGCATGCGGCGAGCGGCCGTCAACAAGACGGCAACGTTACAAGCACCACGTATTCAATTGTTGAAAGATGATGATGATGATGATGAGACCATCTAGCCGATTTCGGCCACAGCGACCGCATTCCCTGGCTCTTCATGGTGGTTGTGAGCTCAGATCTGCTGCTCTGTTATGTGCTCTCATGTGACTTGCATATCCAACCTTGGCCATATTGTTGAATAGCGCATCACTGGCATACAAACGCACGGCAGCCAGATACGTTTTCAATTTAGGCGCTTGTAACCACAAGCGCCTAAATTGAAACTTGGACTGCTAACTTACTGCAACCGTTCGACTGCGGCATGGTAAACGTGCGGCAGCAGACCAACACGAAACGTCTAAATTGATAGCGCCCTTAAGGCTTATAGTCCCTTGAACCGTCTGACCGAAATTATGTGGACGCAACTCTCGCACTCGCTTAGGCAGCAGTACGCAAATCTGTGCATTTATTTGCGGCCAGCAGTGCCCGGAAAGCGCTTTAATTCATTAACCTTTCAATTGTGATAATTACAGACTATTAAAATACTACTACAGACTATTTAAATAGTGTAATTGACTTCGGCCTTTCGGCTTATACTTATTTTTTTTTAAACTCAGTTTTGCTGAGTTCTCACAAAAATTCGAAGATTCTGACATTATCATCTTCTATTCATCGGCAAACACATCAAGTCCTTTGTTTGGGTTCAAGCGAGCGTTAATAGCGATATAATGAAGTCAGCTACTCTGATGTTTTTGCTTATTATTGCTTATATCGTCACTTACAGCCTGTGCTTACGCAGTATTTCAGTACACATATCTTGTTAGAACTACTTCTTTACATGCCAATTGAGATTGATCACTGAGATCAACGATGTTTTGTTTGATAAACAAAAATCTTACTTACCAGTGTTTCAGACATGCGCATACGACTATGAAGGTAACAATTCCAGTAAATAGCACGATGAGTAGTGCTATCAACGCTGCCAATGCTGGGTCGAAGCTGTCCGGTGCTGAAAACGAAACATGTATTAAATACAATAGATATTAAAACAAAATAACTGTCTATCTATGGTAAGAGCTGTGGCGACAGTTATACCAAAGACAAATACGTAAAAGAAAATCCAAGTTCCTGTGCCATACCCAATTACTTAGACATAGCGCGCACCGGTGACTTTTGTCACGGTGAAAAAATTTTTCTACCCATTTTTTGCAACTGTCACGTCACCAAGTGCGCGCTCTACATATTAGGTTCACAAGCACGGTGACTTTTTTGTCAAAAGTCATATGAGAAAGTTACCAGTGCGCGCTATGGCTTAAAGAGTTGGACAACGGCTGATCGCGCGTGATTCTGACAGCACAAACTGTCTCAACATTGGCTCGATAAGGCCAAAAAGAAATTGAACTATCACCGAGAGTGGTCGTGTCCGCATACCTTGTGTGAAGAAAGCGTCTAAGTAAAAGTTCAGACCGACCTATCTTTATTTATTTATTTAACAATTCATGAACACACTTACATAATAGAAGAAAAGAAGATGGAAACAGAAAAAAAAATACACAGGTAATGCTTTATCATCATCATCATTTCAGCCGAAAGACGTCCACTGTTGGACATAGGCCTCTCCCAAGTGTCGCCACAATGCTTATTTCAAGAGAGATCTCTTCCAGCTTACCTGCGAAAGGAGGTATGCTGAGGTGTTTTTTTCGATTCTCCTTGAGGTTCTTTAGTATTTAAATCTATGGTCACTTACCTTTAGAAGTAGCACTAGCAGCGATGAGGGTCTCCACTCCGTACTCCTGGTAGACATCCTTCAGCTCGTCGTACTTGGAGTCGATGGTTTCCAGCACATTCTCCACCTTAAGAACCTGGTATGTTGTTGGATCTACCGCATGGAGGTGGATTTCACACCTAGAAAAAACAAATAGGCCATGATTCGATTTTTTTTTTGTGGTTGTCAAATTCCAGACGTATAGCAATTACACCGCCTTCACATGGTCGACATCCCATCCATATTCACAGAACGGTTTTGGGAACACATTCATTGTACGTACAGCTAAGGAGTGGAATTCCTGGCAGGGAATTCTCTATCAGGAAACACACACTCCGGCAGGAGGTATAGGATAGGTACAACCTAAGGGTCATTAAGTCGAGAGTAAATAGGTTACTTCTAGGCCTGTTTGCTCCATTGTTGACTACGTCGTCGCTTTCTACTAGGTAGAGATAGTGGTCAAGTGCGAGAGGATGCTCCAGCTCCAGCTCTGAAGCCGTGATGCCGAGTTACCAGCCTGTCGATTTTCTATGGGTTACATTTTGGTGAGTGTGTGATGGAATAACATAGTTTAATTCAGGCGAGTCGGTCCCGTCATCGGACCATAAGACAATAAAAAAAAAAATATTTGTTTATTAAATTCATGCAACGGTAGTAACTTTGGCATTCTCCACCAGTCATCCAGGGGTGGTAGAGTGATAAATGAACAAAATCACAAGTATGTAACTACTGTTTGACACCAATCCCATCTGATGGTAAGCAGTGATGCTATTGTTGATGGTAAGCAGTGATGCTATTGTTGATGGTGAGGGGCACTAGTTTATTAGGAGCAAAGTTTAGTGCTTATGTGTGTGTACGCGAGTATTTTATATCTGACAAAACACCTTGTAAGATTCGAAATGCTTGGTAATCTTACCAGTCATCATACCGCCTGTCAGCCTGCACGAGCGGCAGCCTCCTGCCCGGCACGAGCAGCGCGTTGGCTGCAGCCGCCAGGCGCCGCTGCACGCCCGACACTGCTGCAGCACAGCTCCGGGACACCACCATCCGGATGAGAGAGGAGCGATCGATGATCCATACCTAGACATAACAACGATAAATTACATTCTCTAAATAGTATCAAAATGGTTGACGGCGCAGTAGGTGACTGATGTGTCAAGCGGGTACCAGACAGAATGTGACAGAAACAGCCCATACCGAAAGTGTTCGGCCAGTCTGGCAACGCGGTGTGGGGAGAGGTACGGGGAGCAGCACAGGTATGCGCGCGTGTTGGTTGGCCAGACTGGCAACGCGTTGCAGGGAGCGGTGCAGATGCAGGGACAGGGTTACCGCTCGCCATCTACGCACTCACTGTGGCCACTTGTATGAACGAGCTATGGCGTGATTAGCCTGCGCGTGTCTCGCACCCGCCAGCCTCCTATGGACGCTCAAATGAAGTTTCTATGTTTGATATAGCCGCACCGCGCTCACCCTGCAGCCGCTCTTCCATTCCGGCCGAATACAAAGTGTGGCCACCTCGACATTCGCTGGGAGTGAGACACTCAGCCCTGGTTTTCAGTAGCTCAACAATTAACTGCTACGCTACGTATCGCGGGCGTCAATGTCAATTACATACAGTTAAGTATTTAAAAAACAAACTTACGTAAACTTGAGCCTTCGCCTGTCGGTGTGGCGGGGCCAGTTCTTGAGCGATGATGTCCAGCACAAACCGGTCCTGGTTATATTCAGCCATGTAGTGTGCTGTCATTAGGATACCTGGAAATTGAACATGGTTGAGAACCTTACGAACCTCTTCCTATGAAAATAAATAGGGTCAAAAAAGATACTTTTGTAATGACGCTAGTATAAAACCATACAGTTTTAAAGACAAGGAAAATAAGAAAGAAAAGGAAGGAAAGGAAGGGGAAAGGGTGAAGTCTTTACAGGTATGCGGAATAGGGTGTTAAGTCCCGCATACCTCTATTCATAAGGGGAATCAAGGGCAGTTGCCCAGACACGTCGGGTGTTGTGTCTGGTCGAGTCAACTGTCCGATAGTAATTTCAAGTGTTCTAATCGCGCGGAGAAGTGATACCGCGATGCAGGATTTTGGATTTTTGTTTCTATTTAGTGTCATAAACCTCGCTATAAGTCTGACTAAAGAAAAGATGCACGATAAAAGTTAGGACTCTTGTTCTGAATCCACAACGCTGTAGTATGCGGCGTCGGGAACAATCGCTTGAAAACCACCAAGAATGTTTTTTTTTATGTGAAAGATCATCAAATTACTGCTCCCGCTCTAGATTGGAGCGAGAGCGAGACATGTCAGATATTTACTGACCAACTTGCGCCGTTCCCACCGCAACAGCCCACACTAAGTGACTAAATATTGAGGTGGGTGCAACATTCTGAACAAAAGACTAAAGGTGTTTTTCCACCAGATATATGCTATGCTACGTTGCTATGGATGCGTTTGATATCCACCAATCATATTCATTGGTGCACACAACTTAGCACTGGTGGAAACGGATTCTACTAAGATATGTTTTTTATATGGTAGGATCCATGCTGTAGTGCTATTGATGCATGCTATGGATGTGTGCGATGGATGCGTGCTATGGATATAATATGGTTATTAATATAGAATAATATTAATAACCATTTATTTTCAGGCATTGGAGGCCCATAGAAAAAATACATAAAATAATCTTATAAATTAATAAACTAATACTTAACATAACGACAAAACTTATTTAATAATTATACATGTAATATCGGCGTCGTATTCCGCTACGTGGTGTCGCGTAACCGTCCTCGGAAACGTCGATATACGACACCTTTCGGCCAAAAGTCCTCTCTCAAAAGCTATGGTTCCCAAGGCTATGGATCCCTGCTATCGATACATCGCATATCTCGAGCTGCGCATCTTCCTCTCACATCTACTTTGCGGCGGCGCATCTTCATAGGATATTTTACTCGCATCACTACTATTACCACTAGCTTAGTATCAGTGGAAACGGTCACATAGTTTCACAGTACATCTCTATTGGAAAAGCAGCGTAAAGCTTGAGAGAGTAACGCATCGCCTACGGTGAGATAGCGGTCAAGTGCGAGCGTATCAATAATTTAAAAAAGTCTTACCATCCTGACTGATATTGAAAGGCGAGGGCACGACGCTGCCACTGGACTGCGAAGCTTGGAACTTGTACAAGTTAGAGGCGGCCACCATGTACACAATGGTGCCATTCTCGTCCAGGTCGGGGTCTTCGGCTATCACGGAGATTACCGGCTCGTTGACGCGCGCTGTGTGCTTTATACCTGTAATAAAAATGGGAATAAGGGGTAATTTTTGAGATAATATAGAGTTGTAATTCTGTTGGTACATAAAACAATTATGCTCTAAGATAGTTTCCAAATGTGAGTTTCTGAAAATTGGTCAGCTAAAAATGACATAAAACCATCGCATAAAACATGCTTATCTAGCTGATGGTGAAACTAACCTGCATAATAAATCTTGTGCTGGAACTTAGGCTCGTTGTCATTCTCGTCCAGCACACGTATCTTGACGCCCGTCACGCTGGGGTCCTGTCCGTCAGTCGCGTTGTCCACCGAGTTCAAGATGGCGGCCGCGTGTTCCAGGATAGGGTTGTTGCTGGCGTATACCGTGAATGAGTACTCTGCCTGCTTTTCTCTGGAAAGGAAATGGTTTTTGTAAGGCGGAACTTGTTTATTTATTTACTGTGGTATTTTTTTTTTCGATGGGAAAATCATCCAATGACAACCCCCGCTCTTGGGCGGAGCGGGAGATAGTGTCAGACTCTTACTGACTAAAAACTCATCCCGTTCCTTCAAGCGTTCAAACCGGGGCTCGAGCGCCCTTTCGGGTAACCTTGGCCCCAGTAGGCTTCGACCCAGCTGGGTCCCTGATGTGGCTGACAACTTTTTGAGACGCGCGGGAACAGCGCACGCCGCTGACGACTTGGGCTTGGTCCGGACAGCGAGCTACCCATTGCTCACTGTCCGCAAGCCCGCGCCTACGGTGGCTGGAAATCAGGATCGGAATCCCGGCGGTGGCGAGAGCGCCGTTGCCTGATGCGCCTCTGCCTCCTCCTTGGCGAGCATTACTGCTTCTCACTTGTCAGCTCGCGCCTGCCAATCCTCAAAGTCACCCAAAGGGCGAAGGAAAGGGCTATGCTCGGAGTTTCCTTGCGTGATCACATCAGAAATGAAGATATCCGCAGAAGAACCATGGTTGCCGTCATAGCTCAAAGAATCGCCATAGGCAGGGCACATTGCACGCAGAACGATTGTCAATGGGAACAAAAGGTTCTGGAGTGGCGACCACGTACAGGCAGACGCAGCGTTGGTAGGCCTCCAATAAAGTGGACCGATGACCTGGTTAGGGTCGCGGGAATCCGATCGACGCGTGATGCACAGGACCGGTAGTTGTGGCGAACCTTGGGGGAGGCCTATGTCCAACAGTGGACGTCTTTCGGCTGATATGACGATGATGAGACTGTGGTAGATATTTACAATGAATGCAGTATTTGTCGGCGTTTCACATATTATGCGTGAACCGCCGCGGGGAAGACAGGGGGATTCCACTCTGAGTGGTGCGTGAGTGTCAGACTTTTACTGACTAAACTCACCCGTGTTTTTTAAGTTGCCCTTGGTATTCTTAGAATCCCGCAACCATCGCAAACATCGGCTCTAGTGGATCCTAAATTAAACAGTATATTCCTCACCTGTCAAAGCTGATGTTAGCCCTGATGATGCCTTGGGTCCTGTCCACAGTAAACGCTCCTTCCTGATTACCCTCCAGCACGTGGTAGTATACCTTGCCGTTCTCTCCAGAGTCTTTATCCGTTGCTTTGATAGTACCTGTAAAACGCCCATCAATGGAATTTATTGAGTAATGAACCTGATGTAATAATAGATTATATTCCATCCATCCAGCCATCCTTGACTCCAGCCCCCCTAGCCAAGTTACAACCGTTTCGCTTGCGCCGAACGCTTCGAGTTGGCAGTGCTGCAAATTCTTTTGTTCTGACCACGTGACTGAGCGTTGAGATGACGTCATTCCCGTACGTTTGAAGCTTTCTACTAGCGTTACCGATTGCAAATTAGCAACTTGGCTCGGGGTACAGGTCTTACGGAGGCGATTCAAAGCAATTTCAAAGCGAAGCGGCGCCAATGGAACTCGCAATTGACTTTCTATTGCGGTTGACTACGTGACCAACTAGACGTGGGTGCGGTACAGCGACATACGAAGCGATGCGGACGCTTTGATATTTTAAAGTGATTTTTAAATTTCGGTTAAAGCGGCAATTTTTCGCCTACCGCATTGGATGTCTACGTAACTGCATGCGTGTTAGAACACCGCGTAAGGTAGGAGTCTAACTCGTTAACGTCCATCTATTTTTGTGCCTACCTTCACCCAATGCTGTTGCAACATGCGGCAGATATAACAAAGCCATCTTCAAATCTTTGATCTGTAATCTTTAATTCAATGTTCAATAGCCGTTGAACACAAGGTGCTGACTTCACACCTTCACTAGCAAAGTCGAAAGGAAGTGGAACTTACCAATGATAACTCCTGGCAGCAAGTTCTCCTTGATGGTGAACTGGTAGCTGGGCGAGGCGAAGCGCGGAGCGTTGTCGTTGTCATCCACGAGCACCACGCTCAGGAGCCGGAGGCTCTCGAACTGCGCCGGCGTGCCGTTGTCCACCGCCGCTATCACCAGCTGGGGGGAACGAAGGTCTTGAGATGGTGTTGGGTTTTTTAAGGTGGGAATTCATCTAATGATTTCACGCATCCTAGGACGGAGCAAGAGGGCGTATCAGACTTTTATACAGTAAAACCAGATTTATGTTCCTTCTATGCTTTGGGTTCTAGGACCCTGGGGGTTCCCTTTCGGAAGTCAACTCATGTCTCCAGTAGGCTTCTGCTTACTCTACAGTTTTGTTGACATCTCTTTGAGGCGCGCGTCTCTTTGAGGTAACACTACGCGCCGTCGATGATTCGGGCTTGTCCGGATGGTTAACGGACGGCCGGACAGCGGGACGGCAAGCTACCCATAGCTTCGTCCGTCAGCCTACGCCTACATAGTGTCAGACTTTTACTGACTGAAAACCCACTCCTCTTCGTCCGTTGCCTTTCATACCAAGGTCGAATCTTCCTTTCAGAAGCACATTCTTGGCCCCAGTAGGTTTCGAACCTGCTGGGCCCCTACGGTTTGCTGACAACTTCTTAAACCTTTGCTCATCCTCATGCCATTGCTCGCCGTCCGCAAGTCTGCGCCTACAGTGGCCGGAAATCAGGATAAAATCCAGGCGGAAGCTGAGGACCATTGCCTCACGCGTGCGTCTTCACACGCTTAGTACTTGGAGGCTCGCGCCTACCACTCCTCCTCACTGCGGACCATGGCCTGTAGAGATCACTGCCACCGATCGCCACCACGAGGACACGGCTATGCCTGCCCTGGTGGGCACACCTCTAGCGTGTGATCCACCGTGTCCTTCGAGCGGTAACATCCGTTGTCATGTAAGCTTATTTATTTTAAAGGCCAGGTAAAAATAAGTGTTGCAACTAACCTGATACTCGGCCTTATGCTCTCTATCCAAGAAGGTCTTGGTCCTCAGCTCGCCGGTATCCCGGTCGAGGCTGAACTCCGGCGTCTCACCCACGTTCTGGTTGTCCACCTTCAGGAAGTACGACACGCGGCCATTTTCCCCGCTGTCTTCGTCGATCGCCTTTATTGTTGTTATTAGGTAGTCGGATTGGGCGGCGTTCTGAGAAAAGAGAGGGGGATAAGTAAGAAGCATATAGACATAATCCTCAATTCGATACCTGTATTTACTATTTTTAATATTTTTATTTTCTTTAGATTTCGCACGGTTTATGAATTTAGTCAAAAGTATTGTGTTTGAGGCGCGCTAGAAATAATAATAATAATATTTCACAAGGACATAGGCCTCTACCAAGTGTCGCCATAATGAACGATCTTGTAGATCCTGAAATATTCTATTTTACAAGATCTTTATTCCCATTTTAACAAATTACTAGCTGTTGCCAGCGGCTTCACTCAAGCGATAATGGAAAATTATTCCAAGGGAACATAACCCCAGAATAAAGTGTCATAGGTGCTATTCTAAGACATAGTCTACTTGTGTTTGGTACACAGGGTAGACTATGTCTTGACTATGTTTCAAAGAGTAACAAACATTTGTACATACAAACATTATAATGTAAGTGGAGATTGTGTTTAGTAGTTTTGATATTGATAAGTGTGGAAGTATGTAGTGACCTCAGGAATGTCGAGCTGCCTGAGCGTGGGCGGCGGCTGCGTGAACACGGGGCTGTGCCGGTTGACGCTGAGCACGCTGATGTCCACGCGCGCCGCGTCGCCGTGCGCGCCCGCGCCGCCGCCGTCACGCGCCGCCACCGTGAGCTGGTACGACGTGTTGCCCGACACGGGCTTGGCCGGGTAGATGATGCCGCTGTTGGGGTCCACGGTGAACACGCCTAAGGAACATTGGATAGTAATAGGATTGAATTTTGATTCGATACTTAAATAAGTGAAAAGAAGGAATTTCGTAAGCTGTATTACTTTTTGGTGTACAATAAAGTCTATTCTATTCTATTCGTTTATATACAAAATCTCATTCCGTGTGCTCCTTGTACCAATAGACTTAAAAGTCAGCAAAAATAATAACTAAATTTTTTATTATTATTTAAGTTACACTAACTTTAAAGTATTTTTAAGGATTCTTATTCCTCTAAGATTATAAACTTAAAACTAAGCACAAATTCTAATCAAAATAAATAACAAATACATACTTTTATAATTACTTTATCAAAACTACCCTGAAAATACAGTAACTGTTTGGCAGGAATTTTAACTGTTACATTACAACCTCTTCAGAAAAAGTAAGTTTAGTAAAAATTATTAGGGATTTACAACTTATTTATTTACCGATTAGTTAGTAAAGTAAATTTTAAAACCGGACAGTAAAAAAAGGTTTGTTTAAATAAATAATCAAAACACGAATGGAGTTAAGGTATTCTAAAGCTACTTGTCTCATAAATATAAAATACAGTTCCTTACCCGGCTCACTCTGTTCCACAATCTTGTACTCGATCTTTCCATTCAGCCCTTCGTCCTTGTCATCAGCTAGCACTTGCAGGATGGCGGCCGGCGGGTTCAGTTGCAAGTTCTCTGCGATGGTGCTCTTATACACCTTCTGGCTGAAGACTGGCGGGTGGTCGTTGATGTCCAGGATTTTTATATGTACCTGGAAATGGAAGGAAATGTTACTGGAGGTTATTATCAGTCTAGATTTTTGTTGGCTATTTTTGGGTCTGTTTCCAGTTTAATCAGATGGCGGTGACATTCACAACCCAGTAACGAGATAAAGGTAAAGTTTCGTAGTCGTTTGAAGACAGCAGTTCAAGGAGTAGTCAGCAACAGCAGGGGCCCAGTTGGGTCGAAGTCTACTGGGGCCAGGGTCTAGTTCCGAAAGGGAGGCTTGGCCCCGGTGTGAAAGGCAAGTAGGAACGGGGTGACTTTATGTCCCGCTCCGCCCAAGGGCGGGGGATGTCACTTGGATGATTTTAACAAGGTGCTTGAACTTAGTCGACCGACATGATATCGAGGGACATTTGGCTAGCTGCGAAAGGTATCCCATGGAAACGAGTGGTGTCGCAGCGCTACGTCGACTGCTGTTATTATTTGCAATTGGCTACGAACACGTACCTTATTTGATCTAAAGTAGACTATATGTTACTTATAATACTTACAGGAACACTGCTAGTCCTCCTAACATGTACAGGCGCATTATCGCTGGCGATGGCTCTCAGCCACACGTCGCCGGCCACCTCCCTATCCAGCACAGCGCCCTCCGCGACGCTGATGATACCGGTATGAGGATCGATGCTGAACTGGTTCGCAGACTCGCCCGATAGACTGTAGGTGACCTCGCCGAATTCATCTGGGAAATGAGAAGATGTAGGTATTTGTTTTAGAGCTTTTTGTTTGAGATAATCTTATGGAGACAGTGGTTTGTCTCTCTCTCTCGTAACTATACTTTTTATTATTGATAGGCTCGCGCTTAACTTCTATTTTAACTGATGGTAATCGATGATGGGGTCGATGATGGAGCACGCTTGTCTAGAAGTAAATTATTCATTATAGCTATCAGTTAATACAGACTCAGGCAGAGAATTTCATTCTTTAGCTTTATGAAAAATGCCTGCACTAGTGAGTATGGGTGGGTTGTCCACTCATATACTGGTGGCGCATCGCCTTACATCTGTTGCTCCGATGATGGAATGTGTACCACAAAAAATTGCTCATGTGTAACATTAGGTTTTTTTGAGGATAGGAGAACAACAAATAGTTTCTATCGTCTTGAGTGGAGTGAGTGTGACAGGGAGTGTCAGTCTTTTACGGACTTAAATCTACCCGTTTTCTATCAGTTTTCTGGTGCGTTCCCGGGGGCGCGGTATCATTTTGAATAATCGCGCAATGCCACGCTACCAGCCAAACCCGTATAGTTTCGTCTGAGGCCAAACCTCCGATAATAGTCCAAAGGCGAGCAATGCTAACTAGGAATTTTAGTGGTACCTCAATACGGACAGGTCAGATTAGCCTTTTAGACTAAGGTGGGAGCGAAGTGGAGCGGAGTTCCCACCTTAGCCTATTTTTTTTTTAAATATATATAAGCACCCAGAAATAGGAGCTCTGCGTGTAGGGAGAACTGGTTTGGCGGCAAAATTAGGGTTTGACCGATACACCTACATCTCTAAAAACGGTGTAGGCTGGCTTACCTTCATCCCGGTCGACGGCAGACACAGTAATGACGCTGGTGCCTGGCTCCGCGTGTTCAGGCACGGCTCCATCGTAGGCGGCGGCCGCGAACACGGGCTCCTCGTCGTTGGCGTTGCGCACCGTCACCGTCACCCCGGCTGCCGTGCTCAGCTGCGGCACGCCGGAGTCGTACGCGATCAGCGTGAAGTTGATGCTGTGGATTTTCTCGTAGTCGATGCGGGCGGCGGTTTTTACTACACCTTTAAGAAGAAAAAATATGATGGTTTGAATTTTATTGTGAGTACCAAATGAGTGCTATTATTTTTTCTAGTGAAACCCAAAAAAAAGATACGAGACAGATTTTACCTTATAAATGTGAGATAACAGACATAATAGGTTTTTAGGTATTTTTTAATCATAATTTTGAACTGGCCCGGGCGTCCCGGGCCTCGTCCTTACCTGACGGCGATGAAATATTTGCTCACCTTTCGTAAACCCGCTCCTACAATATCTGGGAGTCAACTTGCGTGGTTCGTGTGTAAGGATGTCTTCTCGCTCACGAAGTCATATTTTAGAAACCAGAGGTCATTGTTACTCACCCGTAGCATTGTCAATGGTGAAGTACGGGCTAGGCGGGTGGATGACGATGGCCTGTACCGGCGTCTCCCGGTCGGTGGCCGTGTATGTGTTGAGCACGGTGCCGATGGGCTGCTCCTCCACCATGGTCTCCAGGTACGAGGGTTGGGAGAACACGGGCGCGTGACGGTTCACGTCTACGATGGTGATTATTAGCTCGCCTGCAAAAGAATTGTACATGTTTAGTGTTTGTTGGTTTGGCTATGATTAGAATTCTTTTGAATGTCTTATAATTCGAAGAGTACCTATTTTATGATAATATACATTATTGAGAAACAATGTGTATACTAAATATTATAAAGAGGTAAAGTTTGTTTTCTTGTTTGTAGGAGGTAATCTCTGGAAGTACTGGTCCGATTGCTAATTTTTTAAACGATATTACTATCGTTCGCGTTTTATTCCTGAGTGACATATTTTATATAGGTACGTGGGCGAAGCTGCGGACAAAAACTAGTCTTGAGTATTTTTTTGATTGCGAGCTAAATTAAGAAAACTGCTGTGCATGTTAAGTTTTCAGCAAATTTTCATTTTCGAAGACAGTTTAAACCAATGAAAATACAAATTTAGTGACAATTTCAACTCTCTAAGATCTCTTTCTCTCTCTTACGAGATACAGCTGACAGACGAACGGGTAAACGGACGAATGAATGAACGGAATAGGGTCCCTATTGTACCCTTCGGGTCCGGAACCTTTTTAGGGTTCCTTTTCCGCCATTAAAGAACTTAGAAGCAACTGTTACCATCAGCCTGCTGTAGCGTCGGTGCTGATGCATCGGTCACCCTGACTGGTAACGTCAGCACTGCTGCACGGCTTCTGTCCAGTTTCTGGGATACTATCACTGTGCCATTGGGTTGGACTGCAAACCAGGAGCCGAAGATACCTTCGTCTGAGACCTAGAAATTAGAAAAAAATATTAAACTTTTCATAACTTTTATTTTCTGGGCTGGATATTTTCAAATAACTTCTCCCGTTTTGGGTGGAGCGACGCAAAGGACAACTGAAGGAGCTCGACTAAGTCTTAGTTAGAAGTCCGAGACTTTGTACTGAGTGACTGGCCTATTGGTGTAGTGGTTAGTGATCCTGACTGCATGTCGGAGGTCGTGAGTTCGATTCCTACCCAGGACAAATGTTTGTGCGATGAGCACGATCATTTGTTCTGTGTCTGGGTGTAATTTATCTATAATATGTATGTATTTAGAAATATATAAGTATGTTTATCAGTTGTCTAGTACCCATAACACAAGCTCTGCTTAGCTTGGGACTAGACGGCGCTGTGTGATAGTTGTGGAATATTATTATTATTATTATTATATTATTACTGGTAGTACTCGCCTGGATGGCCCGGTGTCTATATATTTGTGCGGACTTCCAGGCAACATAACAAGCTTATAACTTTGTGATTTTTCATAATACACGTGTTTCGCCATCAACTTATATTTTAGTGATACGTTCATGTAAACTATTTGCCAAAGTACTGAAAAGTTAAAACAAAAGTTCGCTGCAGCGCTACATTAGTATTATGTCGTCTAACAGAACTATTAAGACATACAGCGCTAAGTTAGCTTTTAGAGGATACTTTTTTCGCGCACAAAATTATTAGCACATATGCGTTTCGTTCAACATAGTGTAATGCTCAAGGTGTACGGACTACATTACACCTGAGTCGATTGAAGTGAGCGTTCGGCACGCTTAACTAGTAAGTGAAAATATATATCGATGGGTTTCACATAAATTAAATCTAATGTTGTATAGACAAAAGTCACCTAACTGCCTATATTAATCTCCAAACACACACACCCACATACGTCACACAAAACACCCATTATACATATTCTCACTATATAATATATATAAACATACACACATACATACATATTTACATACATACAAACGTATCATCACACACATACACACTCATGTAAGAAATTTAAATTTACTTTTATTAATATTAATTATTTATATTTTTTAAAGCCTATAATATCATAAATCATTCGGACCTACCCGAATGATTTATGATATTATAGACACGGCACAGTCCACTATTGTATACCTATGGCATCTTATTCTAAGCTGTATCACTGTCTCTCAAGATACAGGTTCTACCCTAGTTTGAGAGGCAGGGTTTTCCATTATTGTGTACAGATTACAGTCCATATATTGTATTGTATTGTGTTTCTACCAAAAGCTCACTCAGGTTGTTTATTTTTTTATGTAAAACATGTCAAATCTGTATTTTTTATGAAATAAAGATATTATTATTATTCCATTTATTATCTACATATGTATATATTATTTACATTTTTAAATATTTCTTAAAAAGTACATAAAAAAAAAAAATATATAAAAAATAGTAGCCCACCGGCATCGGGAACAGAGTCCAAGCTGCCGGTGGTCAGGGCTCCTGAGAGAGGAATCTCCTAACTATGCGCGCCTAACCTGCTTATTATTATTATTATTATTATTAATCAGCTCACCTCTTTCCCATTCTTATCAACAGCCCTTATCACCTTATCTGCCATCTCATAGAGCAGTTCTCCATTATCAGTGATGTCGGGGTCCACGGCTATGAGGCGGTGCACGGCGGCGCCCAGCTCGGCGTCTGCGGACACCTCGGCGCGCTGGATGGCCGGCGTGAAGTAAGGCTTCTTATCGTTCACGTTTATTACGTGGACTGTTAGTTCTGTGGTGCCGGTTTGGCTGGGTATACCTGGTTAGAGATAACATCATAAGCTTATCAAATAATACACTGTTGACACAGTACATAGTTGAGTAACTGGCTGCTGCAAAGCGTATTTATTTATTAAAACTTCATGCAACATAAAAGTACAAAGGCAGATTTAATGCCTTAGGCATTCTCTACCAGTCTACCTAGGGTGGTAAAGAGAAAACATGGCGGGTGCATAAAAAATACTAAATAGAAGATCGCAGATTCACAGCAGCAGCAGATTCGCAGGTTCGTAGATTTTGTAGATGTTTCCCTCTTTGCCAAGCGTCCCAGGGCCCCGCGTTTTCCTCAGAAGCGAACCCGTAGCCTGAGTAGGCTTCGACCCTACTGGGCCCCTACAGTTTTGCTGACATCTTTTTAACGTGCGCGTGGAATATTATGCACGGTTGATGGCTTGGACTCGATCCGGACGGCTACTGTAGGGTCAGACGACGAGCTACACATTGCTCGCCGTCCGCAAGCCTAAGCTACGGTAACGGGAAATCGGGGTCGGTATCTCGGCGGCTGAGGCATGAGGGCCATTCCCTCATGCGTACGGCCGCCTCTTTCGCAAACATTTCTGCTTTGCAGAAGGAGGCGAAACCTTTGCTGGGTCAGCTCGTATGTGTATCTTCCACTTACCTAAATCAGTAGCCACAATCTGTATTCTGTAGGTGTTCCTCTTATCGTAGTCCAACTTGGAGGAGACGGTGACGACGCCGGTATCGTTGTGTATCGCGAACGAGTCCAGCGCCCCCTTCTGGATCCAGTACTTCAGCTCCGAGTTGACGCCGCTGTCTAGGTCTGTTGCGCGGACCGCTGCCACTTCTGTGCCTGGGGAGTTGAGTTACACAGTGGTTAATCATTGGGTATAGGGTTCTTCATAAGTGATTAGAATCAGTTTCGCCCGATCAAAAGGAAGTTTCTTCGTACCAACTTTAAACTCACGATTCATGCCTTTAGGGGGTGAACTTTTGAAAATCTGTTTTGTATGCTTCGTAAAAGAAACCTTTGTGTAAAATTCTAGCGTTCTAATTTCTAAGGATTTTGGCTGAGGGATGAGTTAGTGAGTTTGCCTATACAAATCAGCAGGCTTACTCTCCAAATTAATTTCAATTTCAATCTAAAGTCAATCCGATTGCAATGCCAATTTTGACGTTACGTGATTTGGTACTCTTGAAAATAATATTTTCAACATATACGATTTCACTTAGTTCTCAAAATGGTCACGCAATTTTGAACCAATTTGGCGCTAGCAATGAATTCAAGGGTACGGAAACGTCACAATCTCAATGTCAACCGATCGGAATTGAACTCAAGAGTAAGCCTGCAGATCACTGAAAATTTAAACATATTATTATTGGGATGAAATTAGTATCCGGTTTTGTCGATCAAATTTTCATTTTGATTAAGAATTGGTACCTACTAGTGGTAGTTTTTGTGAAATTTGTCTTATTGCGTTGTTTTTGAAGATTTAATAAACCTTAAATTGTCAAAATGTCGGTCAGTCAAGTCAGTCAGTTTTGAGAAGAATGTGCAAGAAACTCCATGGACACTCTATTAACTTTTCGAATACCGTAATTAGAAACACAATGAGAGAGCGAAGCCGGTGTTCGCTTGGGATTTAATAAATTAATCATATTATGAGTTACATCAATCTTGGTTACATATTTGTTGTCGCTTCTAATATGTAAGCACAATGTAGATAAGTAATAATAAAATACTATAGGATAGGTCAGATAGGTAGATTATAAGCTTACCTATAGGTGCATCTTCAGTGATATCAGCATCGTATTTGTCGGTATCGAAGACAGGCGCGTGGTTGTTCACGTCCCGGACTGTGATCTCCACGCGGCACGTCGCGTTGTGCACTCCATCTGTTGCCTGCAATCGAAAAAAAATTTATACAGTTTTTCGACCTCCATATTATCCATTCTCACTTCGTTTTCAACCTGATTTCATCTACGTATTCTGTGAATTCTATGATTACAAAAAATAGTCCGGTGCGAGTCGGACTGTCACACGAAAGGTTCCGTATTACAATATTACAATCGAGCATAAAACACCGACAAAATAACGTCTCCTATATGGGAACCCCTAAGATTTTTTTTATTTATCCTGTGCGAAATTCAATTAAATATTTCTTTCTTCCCTTCTTTACAAAATTCAAAGTCTGCGCTGATATCCGAGTTCTCCACGCGATTAGAACATTATACAACGGCCTGAAAACAGCTATCAGGCCCGGTGCCCAGCTCAGGCACAGCATTCACCTGGTCAAAGGATCCATATTTTCAACTTTCCAAGTGGTCAATGGGTCCCACTTTTCAACGAAGGATTGCGGGATTTTACATCCTGTTGTTTTGTATACCTCAGTCATAATAACTTTGTCTGTCTACCCTTTTATATGTTAGGGTCAACTTGCCCCGATAGTCTTGCGATCGTAACGCAACTGCAGAGAATGGAATCCTAGGGGTTATTCAGGTCAGGAAAAGTCTCATTGAGGGTTTCCGCTAGGATCTTCTCTTCTGTTTAGTGTTGTGTGGACCGACAAACTGGTAAGGGGCGCGGGTATGCGAGACGCACAGGACCGTTCGTTGTGGCGACACTTGGGCTTGTGCCCACTGAACGTCTTTAGGCTGAAATAATGATAATGATAGTTAAACTTACCAGGATAGTTAGGTATATCTTGTTGGAGTCTTCAGGCGGCGTGACGCCCCCGGCGTGGTCACGCACGGAGATCTTGCCGCTGATGGGGTCGATCCAGAACGGATGTAAGGCCGGGCCTACTATTGAATAGCGAATGTCGGAAGTCACGTCCACGTCGCGAGCTTGCACCTATGGGAACGTAAAAATAACAGTATTATAACAACAGCTCATATACAGTTGCTAGTTGAACTACAAGGACTATATAGCCGTAGCCATGGTGAAATATAGCCATAAGACACCAAACTAGATACCACGCAGACACCAGAGTCGCCACAACTCCGAGCTGCATTGCATGACTTGATTCCGCCATCTCAATTCTACCATCGGACAAGCCGACGCACGGCAAGTATCCACCCCTACGTTGTTGAAACACCTACGGTCCGGACTAAGCGTTTAGCCTCGTCATTTATACCGCGTCCATCAAGGGACTGGAACAGTTTGCCTGCTGCGGTGTTCCCGTCTGATTATAATTTGGGTGTCTTCAAGGCTAGAGTGAATAGGCTCTTAATAAACTAGTGCGCCTCACCATCAACGATTGCATCACTGCTTACCATCACGCGGGATCGCAGTCAAGTACTAGATTATAACAGATAAAAAAAAAGTTGGTTGCAACCAAACGGACACCAGGTGAGTAACTCTCTATAGAGCTGTATACATTTTGTTGGTAGCGGCGACTGGTCGCTGTTTTTATGTCATAAAAGAGAAAAATTGTTATTGTGTGTATGTATGTTTGTTACTTCTTCACATTCGAATGGTTCAACGGAGTTTGAAAAAAATTGGTATACTGATAGAAGTAATTTCCAGGAATAGCATTATAGGACTTTCAATCCGGAGAGTAAGTTCCTTTAGGAAAATTTTCTATATTCAAACGGGCAACTGAAGGATTTAGTAGCCATGAGAAAATAGGCTTAAATCTTCTACACTTAATATTATGAAGAGGTAAAGTTTATTATTATTTGTTTGCAAGAGGTTATCTCTGAAAGTACTGATCCGATTGCCAAAATTGTTTCACTGATAGAAAGCTGTTTAATTCCTGAGTAACATAAACTATATTTTCTATTCGAAAGGAAGCCATGGGTAAAATTAGTTATAGGTACATAACTTGCATACGTGCATAAAAATAAAGTTGTTACCTGCAGTTCCGGCTCAAACTTAACGGCGTCTTCATCAATGGAGGCCTTGTAGACAGGCGTGTGGAACACGGGCGGGTTGTCGTTGGAGTCCGACAAGGATATCTGCAGCGACACCACCGTCATCTGGCCGGCGCCGTCGTCGTCTGTTGCCTGGGAAATCGAATGATTTGTGAGAATTTTGTAACACTTCTAGTTGCAACATTTAATTTTAGTTGGTTTGTACACGGAATAATACCTACCCCAGTGTGGTCTTATTTAACCTAAAGGTTGACTGGTAGAGAATGCTATGTTGGTCCGCAAACTTGTAGTATAGGTATCCCTTAACTACAGGTCGCGCGGTGAATTAAGATCGCTCGGTGAAAGTAGTGGGGGCAATCGGCGCATGTGTACAATTGCGCACAGAAATTCTTAGTATGTTAGGATTTTATTTTTAATTTCGTATGTTTGAACCTTGGTAATATAACTTATAATAACACTAGTTTTTGCTTGTAATTTATCTTGTAAGTGGGTAAATACAGTTTTTTTTTTAAATTATAATTAAAATAAAAAATAATAATTTCGTTAGTTTCTTTCTTAACGTAACAATTCACGTCGTAAATCATTTTTCTGGCTAGCCGTTTTAAAACTTTATTTTTAACCATTTTTTTTACGACTACGTATTACTAATACGATAACACAAGCTGTACGCAACAGTACCCAAGTACAACAGTATCCAATGAGACGCGAGAACGCAACGCGGGAATAGAAGAGCGACTCAATCTACCAATGACGTGTCGCCGACGGCGCACACCCGCCCGCACGTCGCCAAATAAACCTTAGAATTGAATACTGCGCATTCCCCTTCTACTTTTGCCGAGCGATCTTGATTCATCGCGCGACTTGTAACTGGTCGCGACTTCGATCTTAGCAGCGAGTGGCGTGGTGAGCGGGGCGGCTTTGGGGACACGTATCAAATATTTTCATACTTTTGATCTTACCACTAGTCACCCTGCGCTTAGTTACTGCTGACAGCGGCAAGGTCGTGAATGGGCCGTAAAAACGGAACAAGTAATGATGACCTCAAGAAAGGGTGTAAAGCTAGTACCTTGTACTGCAAGAAGTAGTCTTTCCTAGTCTCATAGTCCAGGCAGGGCGCCTGTCCGGGCGTGGGGCACGGCGCCACGGAGATGAGGCCGCTGCGGTTGTCGACGCGGAACAGCTCCGCGCCGTTGCCCGACAGCTGGTACACGATGCCTTCCGTGCCGAACCTGGAATTGAGGAACACGTTGATGTCAAGAAAAGACATTGTTGAAGAAAATAACGGCGATTCACATTAGTAGATTACCATAGCATAATAATAATAATATTCTTTACTTTGAGTAACTTTTTTTTTGTGGGTAAATCATCCAATGACATCTCACGCTCTTGGGCGAAGTGCGAGGGTGTGTCAGACTTTTACTGACTAAAACCCACTTCTGTTCTTTCTTTTCCTTCGTCTCAGGGCTGTTTTCCTTTCAGAAACAAACCCTCGGCCAGGCTTCGAACCTGCTGGGCCCCTACGGTTCGCTGACAACTTGAGGCGCTCGTGGAACAATAAGCGCCATTGAAGTCTTGGGCTTAGTCCGGACGGTTACCGGATGGTCGAATGGCGAGCTGCCCACGCAGTAGCTACGGTACTGCCTACTATGTGGGATGTCCATCTTGTACTGTGGTGGCGCATCGCCGTACGTTTGGTGGTCTGATAATGGACCAAGCAATATAATGACATATAAGAATAGCAATATTGACCTGCCAGTATCCCTATCAGTAGCTCTGACACTGGCGACCCTGGTGCCTGGAGGAGCGCTCTCCGCCACTGTGGCGGAGTAGGGCTCGTCAGCGAACTGCGGAGCGTTGTCGTTCACGTCTGTCAGCGATATGGTGACGCTGGCCTTGGACGACAGGCGCGGGGACGTGTGCAGCTCTTCAGCTATCACCTGGAACATGGCAAAGAGTTATAATAATAACTAAAAAAGACATATAATCTATAATTTAAAATTAATTAATGCGTTCGCAATAGTCAGTATCTCCACCTGGTTAACATCAATTGAAAGAAATCTGTTGATAAGTTGATAATTATACTATACGAATCGTGCTCGAAGAAGAAAGAAAACAAGGAGGGCCGGTTTATGGAGAGGAAGAGACACGGAAAACATTCGGTCTAGAAGCAAGAAAAAAGTAAAATACTATTGATTTTTCAAAACAAATTTAACAAAAAAGACAACAAGAAATTAAATCTTCCATAAGCAAGTAACTACAACATGATACATTCTATTGTCATCACTCCATCTGGAATAAGCCCACCACTGAACATTAGCCAACAGATCGAAGACTGATGGGAATCCATTAACTCTAAGCGACGAGCATACTGAGTATAAATATCTTGTCATAGTTGCCAGGAACGTAAAATTAAATATACATTAAAAAACTCACCTCCAAAATAAACTTCCTCTGGTTAGGGTCCTCATAGTCGAGGGTGGAGTTGAGCCTCAGGGTCACGGAGGCGCTGCCGGTGGCTGTTGAGGGCTCCACTATGAACGCGCCCATCTCGTCTGATAAACGCAGCGTGAACACTGAGTTGAGACCCTGGAAGAATGAGTTATGATTTGTTATTATTAGGAAAAGATACCCTTTTTTAGAGCTTAGTGTTAGCAGTCGACGTTGCGTACAAACTACCTACAGGTCATTGAAATCGCTCTGCTGACGTTTTCTTAAAGAAATTAATTTGTACATGCATAAATTAATACGAGTTTTGAAAAAAAGGTACTTTATTTTTTAATTTTATCTTTACAAATCGATAGTTTCATGTACCGGATCGACCCTCCACGGGATTAAAACGATTAAAATTTAGCGGTGTATATAATGAAATTTGAGTAACATAAGAATGTTGTCTTTTGGAAAAGTCATAGCAAGCTTTTTTTAAGGTGGCAAATCATCCAATGACTTCTCCCAAACTAGAGCAGAGCGCAAGGGCGTATCAGACTTTTAGTGACTAATACCACACCTATGTTCCTTCTTTGCATTGCGTTCCAGGACCTCAGGTTTCCCTTTAGGAAGTCAGCTCGTATTCCCAGTAGGATGCTAAAGCAAGTGGTAATGTGCTGATTGGCACTGCCCTGCTGGGCACAATTGCAACAGATGGGTGATGGTTCCAAACATTCTAGAATGGCCATTGTGCAGCGTTGGCGCCGCTTCACATAAAGTGAACAGGGGCGCAGGAAATCGATGGAAGCGACACGTTCAGTAGCCTGAATCACGTTAAATCAAAAAAGCCAAATATCGTTAAAGTTTTATAGTCGTTCGATTGAAGTCCTATGCAAAAGCGGTATTCACGTGTTCCTTAATCGGGATTGGATAGAACGACAACTCAACTGGCTCGAAACTAAACGATCTATCGACGACTTATTTCCAGTTACATTAGTAGTATACCAGGATAATAAAATCCAGCTTTTTATTTAAATCGTCTCTTCGACCAAACGACTTTAAAATCGGTATCATTAGAACTCGATTCATGGATACGGAAAGGGTCTAAACGACTAAATCACTACGACATCGTTACGGTTTTGATTACGTGGATCGGGCTACAGGACTCATCCGTGTGGCGACACTTGGGAGGCCTATGTCGTAGTAGTGGACGTATATCGGCTGAAATGATGATGACTTCCAAATCCACTCACCACGTCGGTGTCAGTGACCACCATGTCCAGATTGGGTAGTGGAGTGCCGATGGGCAGCGTCTCGGGGATTTCGACGCTGTACTCGCGCCGGTTGAAGCGTGGCGGCTCGTCGTTCACGTCTTTGATGGTCACCGTCAGCGTCGCCAGTGATGACGTCAGCGGGGAGATCAGCGGGGCACCATTTACTACTTCTGTAGCCTGTGAGATAGAAAATGGAAGTTTAGTTTAAGCTTATAAAATTTTCAAAAAGAGACGATAATCAGCAAGACTGTTAAGGCCATATTTCACCGGAACACCATACAGAATCCGGGCTGGTCGCGCCGCCAAATTGGTTGCGTAACCACACGGACACCAAGTGAGTAACTCTCTATAGAGCTACATTTTGTTGGTAGCGACTACTGGTCGCGCCGCCATGGTGTCTCGTGAAATATAGTTGGAAACATAGCCGAATAAAATTCAAAAAATCTCTCAAATTTTTTTTTGTCCAATTTGAGGTACAATAAAGTTATACATGTGAAGCCTCAAATGCCTGCGTTGAAAAAGACAGGTGTTATATTTATTTATTTATATGATCAAATCGCGCGGGGAACTCTAATTGCGTGATGCAAATGCAAGATTTCGATTTTTTTTTGTTTCTATGTGGTGGCGTAGATATCGCTACGATTCAATGGCTTTGTATCAAATGTATACTCACTCTAACGGTAAGATTCAGTGGTGATGAGGGATCAGCTAAAGCTTCTCTGTCTAATGGTTTAGCAGTTCTCAGTTCACCCGTTTGGCTGTCCAGCAGAAAGAAATCCAAGGGATCTGGAAAAAGCAAAGAAAACATTACGAAAAAGGTATCCTTAAGATTCCTTGACTTAGATGCTTCGAGTGTCAGGAGTTGCAGACGGCGAGCCGTAGATAGCTAACCGTCCGGCCTTCGGGTGGCGACTAAACCTGAGTCGATGGCACCTTGTGTTCCAAGCGAGCGTCAAGAGATAGCATCAATATGGGCAAGTCCCGCTAGAGACGATGCCTGCTAGGGCTGCGATATTTTTTGAAACAGTTACTGTTGCCATGGAATGCAAACGGCAGCTGAAGGAACACAGGTGAGTTTTAGTCAATAAAAATCTGACACTCTTACGCTCCACATAGAGCGAAAGAAGATATTAGATGACTTTTCTACACAGAAAAAAATGGGATTGACACTTCAGGGTTTTAAACTATTTGTAAAGAGCCTAATGTCATCCTCATTTCAGCCGAAAGAGGTCCACTATTGGACATAGGCCTCCCCAAGTGTCGCCACAACAAACGGTCCTGCGTCTCACATCCATCGGATTTCCTCAACCTTTTCGTTCCACATTGTAGGAGGCCTTCTAATGCTTCGTTTTACGGTACGCGGAAGCCACTTCGCCTTTCGGCCATCTGTTCAGCGAGCCTAAGGTAACCCATTCTAAAGATAAACAGATGTCTTACTAGTAACCAGCTCCAAGACTACATTCCTCGGCTGTGCTCTATCAGCGTCCCTGGCCTTGACGGTGAGTACCAGCGTGCCGACGGGCGCGTCCTCGGGCAGGGCGGCGCTGAGTGCGGCGCTGAACACGGGCGGCGAGTTCTGCACGTCCAGCACCTTGATCTCCACGTGCGCGCTCGAGTTCAGCGTGCCGTCCTTGGGGGAAGGAAGACGTAAGTAACAATGAGCTCATCGTTTGTTTTTCGGGTACCTTAATGTTTTGTTTTCCATTTTACTTTAAAGTAAAAGTAGAAAGAGTGAGAATGTAAAGTAGTAGTAGTGTTTTATTTTTTTAAATTTCTATTTTGTGTTTTGTGAGTCCTGCAACTGCAACCGCAACTGGAACGGAACGTAATCAATGTCAGTTTAAGTACTCTTTGACCAGAGATTCCCCAAAGCACGTGAATTTAATTTTCTTAAAGATGAAGGTCTGGATATTTTATTGTTCCATAAAAGCAGCTGATGTTATATAAAAATCGCGTAAAGTTACAATTTTTTTTTCTCGATTCGGAAAGTCTTTGATGAAGATTTTGGTACCATTTATATAGGTAGGTTTTATAAGAAACTCACGGTGTGAAAGTCCGTAAAGTATAGTAAAAAGAAAGTTTATTACTACTTAAAAAACAAAGAAATTAAACATTCCAACCCCGCAAATGCCGCGGTATTTTGATGCGGGATTAGATTCCCTAGCAGAGATATTACGAAAAGGTCAATGTACCTACATTAAGGTTTTTCCATGGTTATCTGGCACCTATAGTGATACTCACAGTAGCATACAGCTGGTATTGGTAGAACTGCCTGTCGTTGTAGTTGAGGGGTTTCCTTAACACCAGGGCACCGGTGTACTGATGAGCTGATGAGTTGAGGACCACCACTTCGAAAGTCTCGCATGCTTCTGGCCACTGAAAGATTAAGAGTTTTTTTTTTAAATACCAACGTTCTTAAGCGTGCTCAAACCTAAAATGCGCATTACTAGGTTAAAGACTATGTTGAAGACACGCTTGTTTGGGAATGACTGCTTTTGGCCGTCTGGTAACTAATTTAAATTGTGTAAATGACTCCATCTGGTTATAAACGGCTCATGTGAGAAATGGTGAAATGACTTCTTCAACTCTTGGCCGGGCGGGAGGGTATGTCAGACTTTTTTTTCCAGGGCCCCGGGGATCTCTTTCGCACAACCCATGGCACCAGTAGGCTACGACCGTGCTGAGATACTGTGGCCCTAAAATGCAAAATGCAACTGAAGGACACACATGGGTTTTAGATCAAGAGAATTCATTTCAGGATTTCCCACCTCAATAAAAAAGAGCCACTGGCAGGTTTTAGTCGGTAGTCAGTTTGACAGTCCCTCTCGCTCCACCCAGAGCAGGAAGACTTATCTGATGATTTGTCACACTAGAAAAATGGTAATTGGGTATACTACATTGATAAAAAATATAATTAGCTTACTTGTTCACTAAGCACACATCCCACTTCCAAACTGTCGCCCACAGAGTCACGGTCTTCAACCAGGATGTTTTCCAGGAGAGTCTTCCCGACTTCTTTGTCTTCTGGCACGTCTACTTCGTATGGACTCTGGAATTTATCAATAATAGTATAATAGGTGATGATGTTTAATATCGAAACAAATCTTAGCTAGAGCTAATATTCCATTTCATGAAGCAATCCTGGCATTGAACAATTTATTAATTCATTACAATTTATTCTCTATACTTACAGTAAAAATCTACCCGTGCAAAGTTATCAATTTTATTATGTTAAAAGTTATTAATTTTTTTACATTTTAATAAAGATAGGGGTTTTTCGAGTAGCCCTTGTGGTGCGGAGTCTTTTAGGCATTTCAATGTATATTTTATTATTTATCGAAAAATTTTTGAGATACCACTTTTTGGCTTTGAAGAGCAGTGTAAAATGCTTACAAAAGTATTATTTATCTGTGTTCTCCACAAATATGTATGTAATTCCACCCGGAGTTTTTGAATTCAGTGAACCAGGCGCAATCTTGGTAAAATGGAGCTGAGAAATTGATGGTAGTTTTGGCTACCTCAGTGAAGTTTGCCAATACTTAAAAGCATTAGAATGCATCCGCATCCGCATTCTATCGTAAACAAACTAACGACTCCATACGAAGACATGGCTTAAAGGACTTATTATCCGAACCAAAAACCTTTTTTAAAAAATCATTTCCATTATCATTTTCTTCATCTTTGTCAGTTCCACCCTACAAATTAGACCAAGATAAAATGATTGACTTACATTTTTAAACATCGGTGGATTGTCGTTCTCGTCCAGCACGATGACAGTGACCGGCTGCGACTGCACCAAGTTATGGACCTTCGTTGGGTCCACCTCTTCTATGGATACTAGGAACTTTATCGTGTCTTCAACCTGAAATAATATTATGGCCGATTAGGATGGCTCTGGATTTTTTCTGGGTTCTATTTATTTTTTTCTTGATAGGCTCGCTTTTGACTACCATTTCATCTGATGGTAAGCGATGATGTGGTTGAAGATGGAGCACGCTTGCCTAGAAGTAACCTATTCACTCTTGACTTAAAGACCCCTAAGTTGTAGCTATCGGGAAACACGGCATGTGTTATCGTGTCGACCATGTGTTACCATTTTATAAAAGATAGAAAGATATTTTGGAGGTATGTGGAACAGCTTGCAAAGTCTCGTAAAAGGATCCTTCGACCAGACGGGTGTTAGGTCTGGTTTGGACAACTGCCCGATAGATGATTTCAGTCTGTAGTCTATGCTCAAATCGTGCAAAAAACTTTAATTGCGCGATGTAGGATTTCGTAGTTTAGTTCTTATGAGATGCCATAGATGTCGCCACAATATATTTCCTCTCATAATTTTATGGGAAGTTTGTATAGGCTAATTCTTCTTCTGAGTCAGTACACTCTTGCCAGAGTGGTCGTGATCATCACTGTGAATCATGATAAGTGATCATCCTTGTAATACGGCGCCATTCATCGCGGACTACAGCTTTCTGGGTACATTCATAAACCTAGCACTTAGTTGCGGCCTTGATCTGGTCTGTCCATCTCATTGGTGATCTACCACGTGGCCTGGTGCCCTCAACTTTGCCCTGCACTACGAGACGCTCTAAGGAGTCATTACTACGACGCGATACATGGCCGAAGAAGGTCAAAATGCGACTGCACTGTGGATGACAAGCACTGTCTGACGCCGAGTTATTTTAATATGGAATCATTCTTACGAAACTCTGTCCACGATACTCCAGCACCACATCTCCAACGCGTCAACTTTCTTCTTCTCTCATGGGCTAATAAAGGGTTATAAGTATTTGTTAAATGTTAGATGGTTCCCGCGGATTCGCCCCTATAGCGTTTTTTTAGAAGACGTGCGTTTTTAGGATAAAACAGTAACCTAATTATCTCAGCAATAGTGTTGTTTTGTAGCCCTTGAAACATCTTTGTAACAGTTGTAACATTATTGAAATACGCTTAGTTCTATAAAGGTTTATCTGTTACCAATAATACAAACAAATAATTAGTATACTTCTTTGTAATATTTATTTGGACTTTAATTAGGAATCCAGAGACCATGAGTGTAAAAGGCGGAATTAAATACCGCCATAAGCCACATATTACAGTTTTTTATAGCATAATATAAAATATTTAGCATAAGTTTTATTATCATATTCAAGCAATTCTCATAATATTATTAAATATTTTAATTGTTTTAGTAATTGCTTTGTTATTATGTAAAGTTTCATGTCTGAGAACGTTAACCGTGATAGCCTTGAAGTTTGGGGTCTTTGTCGTAATTAAAATAAAATTGTATATTTTTATAATACAAATTATTTTTAGTTTATTATGCTACTCCTGACTAGTACCTAGATATAGTTTGTTCAATAAATCGAACAACTGAATCCATTTCAATTATTTTTACACCACGTTATTTTTTTTTCGGAATAATATTTAAAAAAGTCACAAGTTGGACTCCACCGACACTAAGTACAACATAAGTCACGGCAGGTCATAGCGGGTACTAGATGCTATCAAACAAGTGCAAAACAACGCCTCTATCGCCTGGATGGCTCTGTGACTATGTATTTTTGCTGACATAACAAGCTTATAACTTTGTCATTTTTCATGATACAGTTATGAAATTTTGGACATAGATTCTATAAATAAAAATACTAAACACTTTTTTTTCGGATTTCGCATTACTAAAACAAATGTACAAGTACGCTACAGAACAAAACCACTGATTCTGCTACCGCCTTTCTACCATTGAACAACTCAACGTACGGCTAGTATACACCTCAACGTTATTGAAACCTCTACGGTCCGGACTAAGCGTTTCCCCTCGTTCTTGATTGGAACAATTTTTCTACTGTGGTCTTCCCGTCCCATTGTAATTTAGGTCTCTCAAAGGCAAGAATTAATAAACTAGTGCTTTCCACCATCTACAATTGCACTACTGCTTACCATCAGGCGGGGTCGCAGTCAAATACTAGTTTATACCATTAATTCATTAAACCCCAAGCGAACGCCGGCGTTCGCGCACCTATTGTCTTTCAATTGTGTCTGTCATTATCACAATTGAAAGGTTAAAAAAGAAACACACATAAAGAAGGCATGTTTTTACCGTTATACCTACACAGATTTATTCAATTATTTTTACGTTTTAATTTTATTCATACAGTACAAGAAATAGCGTTATAAAAAGTGTAATAATGGCGGCACAGAACGTACAAATTGCTGTGTAATACATATATGTATGATTGTAATGCAACCCACTACTAGATTGGTATCAAGAAAATGGCCGTTACAGTTCAAGAAACTCTCATAAATTGGGACGAAATCGACTTTATGTAGCTAAACGTAACGCCATTTTTTACGAGGGAAACCAAACTTCTCACAGACTGGGTGGAGAGAGAGCGCGGAGTTTTTAGACTTTTGACTAAAACCCACGAGTTCCGTCAATTGTTCTTTGCAAGATACAAGGTAAGTCTTTCGTATAATCTGCAGCTCTGGCAAGTATCAGCTCTAACTCGACCCATTGATCTTGCTGACATCTCTTCACACCGTCGACCCGGACATCTCATCTTCACGGATGCAAGCTCGCGTCTACGAAAACTGAGAATCGTGAGGCTAGTTTCCGCCGCACCGTTTCAGCCGCCTTCTTTGCCTGCTCTCCGACTTCACCGTAAGATGCTGCCGCCTGCTATTCCCTTTCACTCCGGACCATATCAAACCTGTTATGTGGGCAGAGGAAGATTGAGTTTTATTAAAAAGTGTGTTACCTCTCTGTCCAATGGTCGGTCTAACGTCACGTCACCAGTTTCGGGGTTCACTGAAAACTTGTCTGTACCCACTAAGCTGTACTTTATCTGAAATAAAAAAAAAAAGAAATGTGATTGCTTTGATCAACAATATGCCCATCTTCTTCTTTATCCACAGTTCCATACTTTTACCAGAACATGAACAACAGATGCGAATCATGCAAACAGCATCCGACAAACAATTTCGCCTTTATTCTGTCAGGGTCGCACATCCACCACCAAATACTTCATCTCGTCAGTTCTTTTATCACCTATAGGGATTGAAGAGCTAAACGAGAATGAGAACCCAGTTACAAACAGTCGACTCTGGCAAGTAGGACACGAAAAAACTCGCCTGGCCAATCCGACGCAAGCTGTTACCTGTCAGTATATCCTCGATAGCAGGAAAATACAGCACTCCAATAAGATGTGGCGGTATGAGCTAAACCAAGAGAAGCAGAGGAAAGAAAGGGAGGCCTTCGCCCTATAGGACAACATAGGGTTGAACCTAATAATAAAATCCAATCTAAATGCAAAGCTCTAAAGTAAGGTCGTCTCCATAAAATAGTCATCAACATAATCGTAGCCGAAAGACGTCCGTTACTGGAGATAGGCCTCCCCCAACTCTCGTCACGACGGCCGATCCTGTACGTCTCACTTCTATTGGATTCTCAAAACCCTCGCTAGGTCTTCGGTCTATCTTGTAAAAGGCCTTCTAATGCTGCGTCTTGCGGTACGTGGTCACTTTCGGCCGCACAAAGCAAGCTTAGTATACTCATCACTTAATACTGCTTACCGGTAATCCATCAGGGTCTGATCCTTGCAGCGTATACACTATTGTACCAACTGGTGTGCTCTCCGATAGCGCCAGGTTATTCATATCCTGCGTGAATACTGGTAACATGTTTGAGGACCCTGCAAAGAAAAATTAAGGGGTCATCAGAACAATCATGAACTTATCAGTGAGATTTACAGAAGAAATTATCCCAAGGGAAACTACAATCGGTTTAAAAAAGTAGTTCTATCTGCTATGTATAAGCACATAGGATATGATCTACCCTTTGGATATGTTATCCAAATCCATTCAGCTATTTGAGCGTGATGGAGTTACACGTTCATATCAATTATCACTATAGACATTTGTGTCATTCCATCGCAGTTCTTTACGAAGAGTTTAAAAGAATTTTATAATATGTAATGGTTAATATTGTACCTAACACAATTTGTCTCTGCATCACCCAAAGGTTGAATGGTAGAAATTGCCGTCCGCCTTTGTACTCTTTTGTGCATAAAGAATAAAATTAATAAATAAGTATTAATGGTCTCAGTTGGAAGGTTTCTTACTGGACAGCACAAACACATACGAAGTATAATAATAGCTTTGACCTTTTGGTAATCGTCGCTTGTTTGACCAGTTAAAATTATTATATATTTATATCCATTTAACGCACATTATTACCTACAACTACAAACCTCAATGTAAACTTGAAGTTATAAGAACTAAGTAGGCACATACCAAATTACGGAATAAAATAACCATTTCCAATAATGACGGCATAAGACGAATACAAATGAGCCACCGATTTTTATTAAAATAAAATGTACAAAAATATAAAATGACTTCGACAGAAACGGTCAAATAAAGATGGCATGAATATTACTACAAAACTAAGATGGCCGCCAAGAAAAAGCAAACTTTCGCCCCAAAAACCTATATTACACAATGTTCAATTACACACATTAGCAGTTAAAATCTATACGCAGAGAAAAGTAACAGAGCTTTGCCCGATAATTGTGTTAATCACTG
Organism: Mythimna albipuncta; assembly: GCA_929112965.1. Taxonomy (NCBI): domain Eukaryota; kingdom Metazoa; phylum Arthropoda; class Insecta; order Lepidoptera; family Noctuidae; genus Mythimna; species Mythimna albipuncta. Next base: position 2,108,174 of record OV815969.1, on the reverse strand, counting down.
TTCCGCTTTCAATAACGTAGTCATTGTTAGTAGTGTACTACTGTAATAAAAAATAACAAACAGTGAATGTTTGTAAGCAGAGATATAACTTAGGCCTAATGTCCCCGGACGCGTAGCTTCCTAGACGCGTATTTATCATTACAAGTACGCTTAGTGTACCTACGCCTGCGTGAAGCTTACATACAAAACTATAACCTACTATTATTCACGGTCGCGTAGCTTCATAGACGCGTATTGATCATTATACCCTTGATATTCGCCTTGATAATCTCCTCACGGCTGTCGTCCGAGTGTCTTCGCAAGGTTCTGCAATACTTCGGTCACATTGTAAGGAAAGACGGTGGCAACCTCGAAAGGCTAATTGTGACCGATAAAGTGGACGGGAAAAGGCCTCGCGGGCACAACCCAATACGTTGGTGCGACCAGATCCGCACCGCCGTTAACTTCACGATGTACAATGCCCTTCACACCGCCAGAGCCAGGAACAGATGGAGGAATATCATAGATGATAGAGTGATGAAACAGAGGGGCACGACCCTCAGCATTGAGGAATACGGCGCAAGGAGGAGGATACGCCTGCGTGAAGCTTACATATTAAACGGATTAAACCATGGCCTGTTATCACGGACGCGTAGCGTTATGGACGCGTATTCGTCATTATACGCTTGGTGCGCGCTTGCGTGACACGTTCACATACAAAACTCTGTCGACGATGCGGCAGCGTTGCCGTCGTGCCAGCGTGTCACGTCTATGAAGATACGCATCCGTGGCCACAGTTTTGTATGTAAGCTTCACAAAGGCATACACCAAGCGTATAATGACCTCCACCACCTTTTTTTTTTTTCGATGGGAAAAATCATCTTATGACAACCCCCGCTCTTGGGCGGAGCGGGAGATAGTGTCAGACTCTTACTGACTAAAAAACCCATCCCGTTCCTTCAAGCCTTCATACCGGGGCTCGAGCGCCCTTTCGGATAACCCTGGCCCCAGTAGGCTTCGACCCGGCTGGGTCCCTGCTGTTGCTGACAACTCCTTGAGGCGCGCGGGAACAGCGCGCGCCGTCGACGACTTGGGCTTGGTCCGGAGAGTTACCGGACGGCCGGACAGCGAGCTACCCATTGCTCACTGTCCGCAAGCCCACCTCCACCACCTCAGATTCCGATTTCGGTCTCATCATCTTCCTGCCTTTGTCCCGTGTTATTTGGGGTCAGCGCAACACGTTTTTTTCTTCTACTCTATCCTGTCATCCCTTTTATTTCATATCACTCCTCATATCACAATCCATCCCTTTTTTAGCCCTCTTTCTCCATCCGTCTACCTCCGATTTCTGAACGGTACTTCCGTTATAAATTTTATGCTTGTCGCGCGGGGACTTTCCGTCCCATCGTGCCTTCTGTCGATTACTTTTTTAATTGTTATTTAGTTTGGTATTTGGCAAGTCATGAGTTTGCGCTTAATTTATTTCAGCGTTTCATTTGACGCCTCCATGTACCGGTTCCCATAAACCAAATTTAAAAACTTCACTTACGAATTCGGTTCCAACAAAACCATTTCTGTTACATCCCTAGTTAGTAGTTTATCAATTTTAGTTTGTAAACTGTCATTTGGTAAAACAATGGCTTGCTTAGAAGCTTTGTAAGTGAAAGTAGCGTTATCTTGGACGGCTAGTCTACAGATTAAGTCTTGAATAGTGCCTGAACCTCTAGACAAGGTGACATTGTCAGAAACCAGCTTCTGCCAGCTTCACCCGCGTGAAAGTAGAAAATATATATGTCGTGACCAGATCATAGAAATGACCACTTCATGACGTGACCGACCATTAGTAGTAGTAGTAGTAGTAGTAGTATCTTTATTTTCATAACAACATAGTTGTGTCGTATAGTTGTGTTGTGTTAATGAAATGGTGTGTTATTGCAGTTAAACGCATGATTATTTGATGATATGGTCAAAGATGGCTGTTCATATCGTAAAATAGTTACGTTGTCCACCGGTATGCGGTAGAGTCCACTGTTCCTCAATGTACTCCGGTTTTCTATTGCAAAATATGATTTTCTTCCATTAAAAATACTAAATGTACTTTTACACTAAAATGTACTCTTCCGGTTGATTTTAAAAAAATAACTACGAAGAATCGTTCTAACCTAACCTATCAGAGTCGGGACGCCCCAAGTCAAAACTAATCAGAGTTTGTGATGAGTACTAGACCACCAATTTCTAATACATAAATTACACCCAGACAGCAAGAAAAAAATATCGTGCATTCGTGCTCATCACACCACCATTTGTCTTGGGTGGGAATCAAAACCACGACCTCCGGCATAGCAGACAGGGTCACTATCCACTAGACCAACAGGCAAAATCATCATAGTGTTTAGACCTTTCCTTTTACAATATGAGTGTTATTATTGGCACGTGCAATAATATTAGCAAGAGTTGAGTTTTACTAACGTCAATATTATTACTTGGTTTTTTAACATAGCATAATAGCCTTATAATGTTCCCACTGCTAGGACTCAGGCCTCTTCTCTAGGAGAAGGAATGGGCCGTAATCCACCACGCGGGCCCAGTGCGGGTTGGTGGATGTCAGATGTCTTTGATTTTGATGATTTTTTGGTATTAGAACATTCAACACATTTTTTTTTTTTTTCGATGGGAAAAATCATCTTATGACAACCCCCGCTCTTGGGCGGAGCGGGAGATAGTGTCAGACTCTTACTGACTAAAAAACCCATCCCGTTCCTTCAAGCCTTCATACCGGGGCTCGAGCGCCCTTTCGGATAACCCTGGCCCCAGTAGGCTTCGACCCGGCTGGGTCCCTGCTGTTGCTGACAACTCCTTGAGGCGCGCGGGAACAGCGCGCGCCGTCGACGACTTGGGCTTGGTCTGGACAGTTACCGGACGGCCGGACAGCGAGCTACCCATTGCTCACTGTCCGCAAGCCCGACATTCAACACATCGTTTCTTCACGATGTTTTCGTTCAAAGTTTTGAGAGCAGTGATGATTATGTTATTTTACACAAAGTACCTGTTTTATAGATATTTGAACCTGGGATCTACAAGTCGTAAGTCGAGGCCGTTACTGGGCCTCCACTCCTCTCTCGCTACTTCTTTCTCGCTTATTTTCTTACCTAAGGCTAAACAAAGCGCCGTCCATATGATGACGTAGTTCCATCGTGTCTCCATCTTTGGTTATCTGGAACAAAGAAATTGATTATAAGCATAATTTTATAATCAGACAGAAAATATGTGGAATAACTTAATCCATGGAAAATGTTGGCATAGATCTGAAAAACTGCTCATTAAGAGCGTCCGATTCCACTGGCCTATCGTCAAAGTCGAGCATGGTTTAAAAGCTTGTTGCTTCATCTAATGCTATGCAACGCAATTTTAGATGAAGAGGCAATGCAAAATGAGAGATAACGCCTGAAAACTCTGTTGGCATTCGGTAATTCTGTGATTTACTCGAATATTTCACAAAACTTGTTTTAAGAAATATTTGTTCATGTTTTTTTATTTTTTTTTCAGAACAATTTGTCTTTCAGAATCTCGACTAAATGTGCAAGGCTTCTGTTGATGTAGGTACTTACTTTTTTATATTTTTATTAAGCCAAAGTTCACATCGATTTTCAGGGGTCTTTAATAAATTAGTTTTACAGAAAAAACAATGTTTTGATTTTTATAGAAGCCTAGGTAATATCCACAAGATAGGTAGCTGTTATCTAGTTATAGATGTGTAATAACATTATAATCACGTAAGAGCAGTTGTTTCGAAACGTACCTCAATCAAAAAGGGCGCTCTTAATAGATATTAATAGAGATTTTATTTTCATATCGTAAGGTAACACCCATACTCATTTTTACTTACTTTACAGTAACATGAGCAATAATAAAAAGATTAGAAAAAAATGAGGAAATAATTTGAAGGCTACTTAAAAACCTGAGGCTTATGTGCCTTTGCCTAACGTCACACTATTCGTAGGTAGAATATGATAAAATGTTTTTCTTGCTTCCTTAACTTAGCTTAAAAAAGCTATATCATAGTAACTTGATTGGGCATGTTTTTTTGGGAAAAAAAACATCCAATGACAACCCCCGCTCTTGGGCGGAGATAGATAGATAGATAAATTCTTTATTGTACACCAAAAATAAAGCAGTTAGGTACATAAGAAACTTAAAATTAATAGGGTCCCACAATGGGTCGGAGCGGGAGATAGTGTCAGACTCTTACTGAATAAAAGACCCACCCCGTTCCTTCTAGCCTTCATACCGGGGCTCGAGCTCCCTTTCGGATAACCCTGGCCCCAGTAGGCTTCAGTTGTTAAAGGTTGTAGTAATTGTTAGTTTTTGTCGAAATCTTTGTGCATTGTGAAGGGCTAATTCATTGTGTCTGTGTAGATTTTCTCAGGTTTCTCTTCAATGGTTTTTAAAACTGATAATTATCATTTTATCAGTACATAATGCACTGACATACAAGGTTAGTGTTACCCAATATAAAATTCCTCAAAAAGTTAGCTTAGCTAACACTATTAAATAAATGACTTTTTTATGTAATAGTCATTCAACAGGGTTAGACGAACTGAGAGAGTTGCCTTGACGTATTTTTAGGGTTCCGTAGCTTAAAAAAAAACGTAACCCTTATTTATAGGATTACTTTGTTGTCCGCCTGTCTGTCAAGACCCTTTATCTCAGGAACGCGTAGAGATATCGAGTTGAATTAAAACCTCAAACTCAAAACTGCAGTCTCTTAGAGCTATGAAAAAATCAAACTTCTGAGTTAACGAAAAAAAAAGATACGGCCGTTTATGTCGCAAATAAACCTATATTTCGCCACTCTCAAGGGGTTCATAGGGTACTTCCCGTTGATCTGGAATGCTGAAATTTGGCGTGAAGCAAGATCTCATAGCAAAAGTATAGAGAATATTCGCTCAGCCCTGGCAGGCATGCGTTCAGCTGGGCTTTCGGTTGCTGACGCAGCGACCGCGCCCACACTGGCGCTCCATGAAGGGTCATGAAGGGACCGAACGATTCCTGCGTAAAGCCTCCGGCAAGAGGCGTGTGGACCTCCTCGGTTGGGCAGGAGTCGCTTGAGCCCCAGTCCGGTTCAGTTTTGGTTATTTTATTTTAGAAAACCACAAAAATAGAGTCAAGTTTCCATCAATATTGGTTATTATTACTATCTGCAGGCGTTTCAACCTGTTTTTCTACTACTCAATTGACCTTGTTTCAATTAAAGGTAAGGGCACGTACATTGTCAGTTACCGAGACCTCTTCAAATATAGTGGCTAGGGAGCGATCGTGTAATCAGAACTGTTCAAATACTCGTATAATATACTTTGCATACGTTCCTTTATTTTTCTACTATAGAGCTGTCTCATAAAAACTTAAAAGCAATGACTGCACAACGACCATTCTAATGGTAGGACACTGATTAAAGGAACTGTCAAAATTTTAGCAGATTGCCGTATAGGTACGTCAGACATTCATTTGTCAATTTTGATATTAATTTATTGTTTATTTAGTATATTCTTTACGTACATCACTAAACAAAAAATACAGGACGAATATTATTAAAAACTAACTGTGCCCGCGACTTCGTTCGCGTGGACTACAAGATTTTGAATTTATTTTTTCTAATAAAAAGTAGCCTATGTTACTCCTAATTTCATCAGCTACCTGTCAAAAAAAGTCCCGACCAACAGACAGACAAAAATTGTAAAAATGTTATTTTGGTGTATGTGCCGTATATACTCGTGTATTCATATGCATGTAGTAAACAGCAGTTATTTCAATATTACAATCAGACACTCCAATTTTATTTATATATATAGAGTATAAATGTATAGATGATAAGCCATTGGAAGTCATAATGACGCCATTAGGTACCTACTTACATTAGTAGATGACCAAACCTGTCAAAATCAACAATTATGAAGCCAACGATAGACCATTCTGACACTATTGTAATAGCAGACTTGAGACCCAGGTTTCTTTACTTGGACTACAATGAAGATTACATTAATTTACTTTCATTGTCAAGTCGTTTTATTATTTTAGGTTCGAAAATACCTAATAGTATTGTTATGGCAGCTAATTTAAAAATAATTAGTTAAATATGTAATATCAGCCTTCATTTTCATTGTCTCTACTTCACTATGACTTCATCTTTCTGTTTCTTCCTCTTTCTATTGTTGTATTGTTAATATTACAGCAACATCTATTCTTCTTCATTTTAACTAAAACACTATACTATTTTACCGTTCGAGAGGTAAGGTGAATATGGGGACATTCACCTTATTCCTAAACCTTCATCATGAATCACTCTGAACCTCTCTTTTTTATTTGTTGTTAACAAAAACCAAAAAATAAGCGAATATGTTTTTTTTTTTTTTTGTTCGATGGGAAAAATCATCCTATGACAACCCCCGCTCTTGGGCGGAGCGGGAGATAGTGTCAGACTCTTACTGACTAAAAAACCCATCCCGTTCCTTCAAGCCTTCATACCGGGGCTCGAGCGCCCTTTCGGATAACCCTGGCCCCAGTAGGCTTCGACCCGGCTGGGTCCCTGCTGTTGCTGACAATTCCTTGAGGCGCGCGGGAACAGCGCGCGCCGTCGACGACTTGGGCTTGGTCCGGACAGTTACCGGACGGCCGGACAGCGAGCTACCCATTGCACACTGTCCGCAAGCCCGCGCCTACGGTGGCTGGAAATCGGGATCGGAATCCCGGCGGCGGCGAGAGCGCCGTTGCCTGATGCGGTCGGCCTCCTCCTTAGCGAGCATTACTGCTTCGCAGAAGTCGGCGACCGCCTGCCACTCCTCCTCGCTCCGGACCATGGCCTCGACCAAGGCCCGGCGCGAGAGGTCTCCGCCGCAAATCACCCCCACGAGGGCACGGCGATGCTCCACTCAAGCAGGGCACACCGCGACTGTGTGCTCCACCGTGTCCTCCGGGTGTTCCGCACAGTGGCGACACCCGGGCGTCACTTCCGCTTTAATTCGGAACAGGAACCTCCCGAACGTGCCATTTCCGGTGAGGACCTGTGTCATGCGGAAGGTAAGGACGCCGTGAGGTCTTTCCAGCCACGCCTCAAAGAGGGGACTTATCGCCATAATTGTGGCGTGCCCAGCACTGGGTTGCGATAGTCGCTGACGCCATTCCACCATGAGATCCCGCCGGAGCTCTGTCCGCCATGCCGCGACCTGTCGCGGCAGGGGACTTTCACCCCGGCGTTGCATCTCCACGCGCATCTCGTGCATGTGTGCAAGGACTGTTGCCTCCAGATCCCACGGTGGTAGGCCAGCCAGAAGGCTCGCCACTTCGCGGGAAATCGTGCGGTATCCCCGCACCACCCGAATTGCCATGACCCTCTGGCAGGCGTTTAGTATGGCCGCCGGTTGCTTTTTCAGCAACGGCGCCCACACCGGCGCCCCGTAGAGGGCCATGGACCGAACGATCCCTGCGTAGAGCCTCCGGCAGGAGGCATCTGGACCCCCAAGGTTGGGCAGGAGCCGCTTGAGCGCAGCCCCAGTCCGGTTCAGTTTGGGAGCCAGACGTCGGAAATGCTCCACGAAATTCCACCGGCTGTCGAGGACGAGTCCCAGGTACTTCATCGTCGACCCGACACCGATGTGAACTCCTCCTACCGTTAGTTGGGAACTCATTGGCGGCGCGTTCCGAGAGCGGCGACCGTGAAAGCACATCGCCTCGGACTTGTGCAGCGCCACCTCGAGTCCCAACTCCTGGATCCTATCAACGAAAGCGAATATGTTTGAATCGGCCTCGCGTATTGTGCATTCCGTTCAAACTTTGCAAATGGTAAATGGCCCAAATCGAGTTACGAAGAATGTTCCGAATCGCAAGATATGTTATGTTTTTGTGACGCAACTACAGTTTTCAGATCTTATTCTTGTACTATGATACCTTGCTTCATGTCAAATTTCAGGATTCTAGGTCAACGGGAAGTGCCATAAAGGTTTTGATTTCCTAGCGAGTGTCAAAATATGCGCCTAGACGGCATACAAGCGACCTTATCTTTAGATTCCGTTGACTTAGAACTTTGATTTTTTTCACAGATGCTTGCGGCAGCAGATCTGAGTGTTTGATTCTAATTTCAGCTTCAAACACGTACCTGAGAAAGAGAGTATTAACAGATGGACAGCAAGACAGAGAGTCAGACTATAAAGTGATCCTAAAAGGGTTCTGTTTTTACCGTCTTAGGATCAGAACAGAACCACAGAAAAGATGAAAGATGTCATACTGCTTGGAGTAGCAGTTCTGAGTATTTGATATTAAATTCAGCTTCATACCCTTACAAGTTCCTGAGAAAGAGGGTTTTAACAGACGGACAGCAAGGCAGTCAGACTACAAAGTGATCCTAAAAGGGGGCGTTTTTGCCATCTTAGGATCAGAACCACAGAAAAGACGAAAGAGGTTAGAAAGGAAATATTTTCCGATTTATACTACGACTAGCTTTTGCCCGCGACTTCGTTCGCGTGGAATAGTGACTTCTCCGATTGTATTATATTATATTTTCATACCTTTTTACTATTTATTTACATTTTTCCGATGAATTTTCATTACTGAATTGATGCGGACTCTTGACCAATAGATGGCGCTGTATGTCCGGAATAAATTTTTATTTTTATTTATTTTTTTGTAATAAAAACTATCCTATGTCCTTTCTCAAGTTCCAAACTATGTCTGTACCAAATTTCACACAAATCGGTTCAGTAGTTTAGGCGTGAAGCAAAGACAGACAGACAGACAGACAGAGTTACTTTCGCATTTATAATATTAGTTTGAATAGTTTGAATTTGAATTAGTTTGAAAGTTTGAATTTGAATGGATTGTCACCGCCTGTCTCCCACCCTTTAACTCCACTACAGGCAATAAACCAATACGAACGCACATTGCGCAAGTAACAGACCACGCACACTTAGATTGCAAGTTTGCTATTGGTTGTGTCGATTATGAGCATGATCATATTTTGAGGCACGCCTGCCCCGCCCACAAGGTTCCTTCTTATTTAAGGCTCTTTGTTATTTTCTGTGATCAGAACACTAATAAAGTCTGACAATGATTTTATTCATCGTATCCTTCAAATTGATCGTACCTACGTAGATGCATCTTATAACCCTGGTTACCTATTGGGTTAATTGTTAGGTCAGCAGCCGTGACCGTTCCACCTCAGTAGAACAGCAGCATAAAAATTAAAATCGTGCTCGTTAGCTAATTAATTGAGTTGACGGCTATTAGATAATCTTTCGCAACAGAGTTGTCATTTGTAATAGTTTTAAATGTTATGTTTCGAATCTATCTTTTGGTTGCAAAACATTGAAAGGCGAATCAAATCAATATTGATCTAATTCCGATTTTGGAGGGCGTTGCGAAAGTCACATAGCCCTGTAACTTAAAAGGTAACAGAAGGAACAGATGTGGGTTTTATTTGGTAAGTCTGATGTCTGAAAAAAAAAAGACAGATACTGAATTTAGTATTTTACGACTCGTACTTGGCAAATAGGAAGACTTGTATTTATGTATCTATCTATTTGTCTTACACTATTGAGTAGATATTTCATGAAAAAGCCATTCAATATGGTTAGCTATTAAATAAATAGGTAAGTATTACGGTCACAAATTTTGACCTACTTACAAATCACTAATCATATTTTAATCAACTTATGTAAAAATTTGACAATGACCTCTAAAATGCAAAAAACTTAAGTAAACTTTAACTTCATGGATTACTATGGCGCTTCCCTCTTAGAACTACATTGCCCACACCTGGGCCACGTACGCCGATCAGGACGCGTCGGCCTCCATAGATTTTGGATGGCAACTAGACTTGTAGAACTACATTAAAACCACGCCACGCGACGTGACTCTACTTGCAAATCAGGCGTGGCCCTCGTGTGCCACGGTCTAATGTAGTTCTCTCTTAAAGCTGCTTAATGTTTATGTCGGCCCAGCCTCGGCCAATGACTATTGTGTAGTCATTCTATGAACGGGGAAACCCCGTTAACACAATGGCTTCTGGCCGAGGCTGGGCTGACATGTAAACTTAGCATTAAAGGAGTGATATTTTGTACCGGAGTCTTGTGTTTTCTGATAGCTATAACCTAAGGATCTTTAAGTGAAGAGTGAATAGATTGCTTCTAGGTAAGCGTGGTCCATCATAAACTTCATCATCGCTTTTCATCAGGTAAGATAGTGGTCAAACGCAAGACTATCCATAATAAAAACTGGGCAAAAGCGAGTCGGACTCACGCACTAAGGGGTTCCGTACAAACTTATATTATGTTAATAGTTTTCCTAATCACAAAAAAGTTTTTTTTTTTGTGACGTAACAAAAAATGGACGGTTTTCAAATTTATTCCAATACCCGTGTTATAAGACCTTGTTTTATGTCAAATTTCCGGATTCTGTGTCAACGAGACATTTTTGCATTTTATGCGACATAAGCGGCCGTATCTTTTTTTCACAGCTTCTAGGAACCGCAAACCTGGGTATACGTTTTTAATTACAACTCGATATTTCTATGCGTTCCTGAGATAAAGGTGCTTGACATACAGAGAGACGGACAACAAAGCGATCTTATAAGGGTTCCGTTATTTCCTTTTGATATACGGGACCCTAAAAGGTGAGTAGATATGTGCTTGTTACTACAAATTCCAGCGTAACTTAAACAATTACCATACATACTTAAATCTTAATGGGTAGGTATGTTCAATTGTTCATGGCAATTAGTTAAGTGTGTCGTGAGAATTAACATCTTGTTATTTCGTAATCAGTTATTATCAGTTTAATTCTTTACGGGTTGATCTGTGTTCAGTTTCTAGGTCAATAGTCCGCTCTTAATTATTTGGTGATTTGTAGGTCAAAGAATTAATCAAATTGATTTCTGTTTGGCAAGGATTTTTGACTGCTTGATTTGGTAAATTACTATAAATCGCGAGAATGATATACGAGTTCATACAGACTGTGCCGTAATTTTATAGTCTAAGATCCGATTAAGAACGACCTTCACTGGTTTATTTAATGGATGAAACGTATTTTATGACAAATTTAGTATATTAAATAATATAACGCGGGTGGGTGGGTTGCCTAAGAAATTCCTGGCCAGACTATTATTAATTAAAAATTGAAAATTGACTTTTTTGGGAAAAGTGCACCGGTGTGTTTAATGAATAAATTTAATACTAACCGAAAGTATGAAGCCTTTAGAACATAAAAAAGGGGTGCCTATTTGTTTCCTGGCATAACTATGGGTTGCCAAGTGTAAACAGGTGTGGCAACACTGTAAACAGGTGTGACAATAATTACTTGTAATCTTCACCCACTTGTTTAATAAATAAATTGTATATCAAAATAAACGCTGTTTCATTACGAATACAATGATATATCGTTGTCTGCAAAAAGTCTGGCATGAATAACGGTTGTCGAGTGTTGAAAAGTGTTTTGATTTCCATAGAAGCCTAGTTAATATCCACAAGATACCGATATATCAAAAATATCAAGAGAAAGATGTGAAATAACATCATAATCACGTAAGAGCGGTCGTATGAAAATGTACCTCGAGAAGGACGCTCTTAAAGCTGCCTTAAAGGAGTAGAATTCACTCCCACAATCTGTGTTGATGTGATGCGAATGGAAACTTGGGACAAAGTGGTCCGAGCCAAGTATCCCGTGCGTTTGTATTTTTCAACCGAATTCAAAATAACAATATTTTTATTTTTCACTAAAAAAAACCGGATTATTGTATTGTCATCAGTCTTTGATGACTGTGTTAAGTTTGAAGAAAATCTAATCGCCCAAAGTTGGTCAAAATCGAGCTCAAAGGAGTTGGTTACAAACATACAGGTGAAGCTAAATAAGCGTGTTAAAAAGGAGGAGGTTCTCAATCCGGTTCTATGTATATTTTTTTTAATGTTTGTTACCTCAGAACTCCTTCGTTTATGGTTCGATTTGATATTTTTTCTTATTCACCTTAATGCTTTTAGATTGGTCCCATTTTTTCGAAATCCAGTTCTGGTGACAGGGTCCATGAGGAATCAATAAAACTCTTCAAATATTAGCAACTATTTGGTGATTTTGGTATTTTCATCGAGAAATCGAGCATAAAATACGTTTCATCCATTAAACAGACCGGTGAAGGTCGTTCTTAGTCGTATCCTCTACTATTATACACCCTTCCCGGCGTGAGCATCTGGCATACAAATATTAAAAAGACGTATTAGAAAAGGTCTTGTTTATTATTTAAGTCAAGTAAAAGTCTCAATAAAACATTCATAAACAGCAAAGTTATTAGCGTTTGTTTATATCCCAAAATGTTACTCAATTTATGGAAATATTGTACAGGCTATTGATTAATTCTACAATATGAATAAATGACGATCAATATGGAAAGAAAACTACGCGTAGTAATTTTAGTAGCAATTTATTGTTATGAATGATTGATTCAAAATATGAATTTACCAGTTACGACTTTTCGGTGGACAAACTTGGGATTTCGTTTTGAGTATGTTCCTTTGGGTAAATTTTCTAATTTTTCGAGGGCAAAACTGCCAGCACAAGATAGCTATCTTAGCAGTAAGAAATAACTATAAACTCTTTCAGATAATTCAACAAAAGTTATTGAATTTATTACATCTGGCCATTGCCAATGAATGGCTTTACACAGCGGCAAACAGCGATCAGAACAATTTTGTAACACAATTGAAATAATAAAAAGCAGTACGTATAGGTTTCTAATGTCAATGCTACTGTAATAAAAAGTGAATTGCTTTATATTTTATTATTTCAGCGGTATTTTGAGGCTTAGATTTACAGTACAATGCATTATAAAAAAAACAGGATAGATTGCCATGTTGTGACGTCACGCTGGTTGGAGGTGGCATGGTCTTATTTTGACCATGAACCCTTAAATTTATAAAAGACTAACTTGCCCGCAGCTTCGCCAGCGTACATAAAATATAGCCTGTGTCACTCAGAATTAAAGAAGCCATTTATCGGTGAAAAAAAATTCGCAATAAGACCAGCTTCCCTAGCCAAATTACAACCAACGTCGAACGCCTCGAGTTGGCCACGCCCCCGATTCTTTTGTTCTAACCACGTGACTGAACGTTGAGTTGACGTCATTCCCGTACATTTGAAGTTTTCTATTATGATTAGCAACTTGGCTAGAGGTACAGTACTTTCAGGGATTACCTACTACAAACAAAAAGATACTACTGCTAACTTCTAACAAAGATGAACAAGAACTTTCACGTTAATTGATGGAGATATACAAGGTGTAAAGGACGGCCCTCCACAAACTTTAAGGGCTTGCTCAGTAGACGAAACTGTCCCTTACACCTTTTATATCATAGCATTGCATTTCAAAACCCGTCAAATCGACAATTAGACAAATTATATAACTTACATAACGTTACTTGCCATGCCTTCTGTGAAAGCTTGATCTCCCAAGTCAGATATACTTAGCAAATACTATAAGCAAACGCAGAAAGTAGAAGTATTATAAAGAAGATGTAACACGAGTTGAATAATCAGCGGTAAACTAATGTAATTGCTAAATATTCCTAAGTAAACTGACTGGGAAGTCGTCACACAAACACTGCAATAACAATTAACCTAACAGTTACAAATACTACACCAAAACCAACGATTAAAACGTTTCTGATGAAAAAAAACACCGTTCTTTATAAGGGTTGCTACACTTGCCAAACAAGCAGTTCGGCATTGTTAGCATTTTACTATTGTTAAGCTCGCGTTTAACCACCATCACAGGTGGTGGTAAGCTATGATGTGGCCGACGATGGAGCGCGCTTGCTTAGAAGTAACCTATTCAGACTTGGCTTAAAGACCCCCTTTTTTATGGTGTGAAAAAATCATCCAATGACATCCCCCGCTTTTAAGCGGAGCGGGAGATAGTGTCAGACTCTTACTGACTAAAAGACCCACCCCGTTCTTTCTAGCCTTCATACCGGGGCTCGAGCGTCCTTTCGGATATCCCTGGCCCCAGTAGGACTTAAAGACCCCTAAGTTGCAGCTATCAAGAAACACAGATAAAGGACTTTTATTCCTTAGCTGTACGTACAATAAATGCGTTTCCAAAACGCTTCGTACGTATGGGTGGGATGTCTACCATATATAGGTAGCGCAACGCCGTACGTCAGTAGGTACAGTATTAAGTCGACCCGAAGCGATCACTGCACTTGTTCGGTTTCAATCGGCTTGTGCCGATTGGGTAGTTCATTCGGGCTGACTATCATTCGATTCGGCAGTATTTGTGGAACATATAAGCCGATCTGTAGCAACTACTACACTACATTCGGTATCATTCCACAAATTACATCATTCGAGTTTTTATCGTCGTATACAATTTACACATACCTATATAATACCACCATAAAGTCGAGAGAGAGGGACCTAAGGAGCTCCTCAGCTCCAACCCTCTTTCCCAACTTTACTTGACTGAACTGTTAAAGGGATGGTAGGATGTATAACTTACCTTTAACAGTTCAGTTTAAGTCGTCAAATAGAAGCTCATAGTAGGGCCGGATTATCCGAACTTCGAACGCCTGCGCAATAATTCTTTTTATGAATCAGCAAATACATATTGCGTATTTTTTCGAGTATGCGCAATTGTTCGGCGCCAACTTCAGAGTGGCCAACATAGGTAATATTTTTGACCGTACTGTAGCAGATTTCACAGCCCAGCTCTGCCGTACAGTGGTGCCTCAATAGAAGCTCGTAGATTTAAATCAAGCCAGGCACATTACTTTGTGTAAGTAATTTATTTCATCATCACTACTCTCAAAAAGGTGATGGAAAACATCGTAAGGAAACCGGCATGTCCTTTTTTTTATTATCGATAGGCTCGCGTTTGACCACTATCTCACCTTATGGTAAGTGATGATGTGGCCGACGATGGAGCACGCTTGCCTAGAAGTAACCTATTCACTCTCGACTTAAAGACCCCTAGGTTGTAGCTATCAGGAAACATAGACTCCGGCAGGGAATTCCACTCTTTAACTGTACGCATAATGAATGTGTTTCCAAAACGCTTTGTACGAATGGGTGGGATATCCACCATGTACCGATGGCGTCTGGTGGTCCGATGAGTTCTAGAGCCTAAACATCTACCAACCCGCACTGGGCCCGCGTGGTGGACTACGACCCACTCCCTCTCCTAGAAAGGAGGCCTGACTTCCTGCAGGTAACATTAAAAGGCTGATTATGCTGTTAATGTTGAGCCGCTCATTTGTGTAGCAACCCTAACAGGCACACGGTAACTGACAAAAACCGAACCAGATCTCAAGAACAATGCGTTGCACAACGAAATGTTTCGCACAATTACGTCACGTCAAACGACACAGTCCGCGGTTGCGATTCCAACCGATCCCGTGTGAAGTTTGTACGAATAATGCCAGATACACAGTTTTTGTTTAAAGCAAAGTAATTAACGTATTGTTTTTTTCTTTCAAGGGTAAATCGTGTGGTTTTTGTGTGACTTATTAAGTAATTGTTTGGAACAAGGATTATTATCTAAGCTTTGAATGTTTGAAAAGTGATTTTATTGTTTTCTGTGTTTTGTTAATTACTTGAACCTTTGTTCTACTGACCGAAGCGCTGCTAGAGAAGGTTTATAGGTACAGAAGACAATCTACATACAAAGCGCGCTCAAGCAACTCGCACTCATACAGTTCGGCGCAATGCGCTGACCCTAGCACGACCGTAAAGCGTAGGTATAAAGAGCGAAGTACATACATGAGATTGGCTTCTGTACCCATCTATTTTTATTTTAAGGTAGAACTACACTGCGCACACGTGTGACACACACCGATCTGGGTGCGTCGGTCTCCATACATTTTATAAAGAAACAAAACTTGTAGAGCTACACTTGATCCACGCCACGCGACGTCTTTCTACGTACAAATCAGGTGTGTTACATGTGTGTGTCGGTCTAATGTAGTTCTAGTTTTACAGTACAATTGCTATGTGCGTGACGCGTGTCAGCTGTCGGATTCATACAATGTAGCAGGGATGTTACGGAGCTCCATGACCGTAACCGAAACTATCGGATATCCGACATAAAATAATATCCATAACCGTAACCGAATCCGAAATTAAAGTTTCGGATAATATCGGATAGGGGATTATATTAAGCTCCGTTAATTGCGACAGGTTATGACAGCCTGTCATAACGTGTCGCGTCATAAAATAAAAATAGTATAGTAGTAAGTAGTATATATTTATATTTGACCTTTGACCGAAATTATCCGAAACTAACGGATAATCAGAAATAATTCCATATCCGTATCCGTAAACGGTATAATAATCATTTCTGTATCCGTATCCAATCCGTATCCGAAATTTTATATCCATAACATACCTGCAATGTAGCTACCTAGCTACCTAAGCCTATTCTTTTCTGGATGCATATTTTAAATGTACTAATTAAGTTCCGTTAGAATTTAGATGCTAATTACTTTGAAGATTGAGGTACATTCAAATAAGATCAGCTTATAATCAAGAAGGCAGTTAAAAATGCCACAGGTTCAGTCCATTTGACCGGAGGTGAGGTAAACGAGTTATATAACGCACTAGTTGATGACAGCAACCTGTTAATAGTACCTATGGACTACATCGCGAGATAAATCGACGTGAAAGAGTGCTACTTTGAACGTAGACTTGCTGACTCCGCAATACTTAGCCTAAGTTGATGAAACGAGTTTTTTGGCGACATTTCTTTGAGTGAAGTTCAGTTGCTGGTTTTTTTTTTTGTCGATGGTAAAAATCATACAAATGACATCCCCCACCCTTAGGCGGATCGGGTGATAGTTTCAGACTCTTACTGACTAAAAAACCTACCCCGTTCCTTCTTGCCTTTCATATCGGGGCCGAACCTTTCTTTTGGAAACAGACCCCAGGCCCAGTAGACTTCGACCCAGCTGGGCCCTTATGGTTGCTGACAACTCCTTGAGGTGCGCGGGAACAGTGCGCGCCGTTTACGACTTAGGCTCGGTCCGGACGGTTACTGGACGGTCGGATAGCGAGCTACTCATTGCTCGCCGTCCGCAAGCCCACGCCTACGGTGGCCGGAAATCGGGATCGGAATCCCGGCGGCGGCTGGGGCGTGAAGACCGTTGCCTGATGCGGCCTCCTTCTTTGCTAGCAATACTGCTTCGCAGAAGGAGGCGACCGCCTACCACTCCTCACTCAGGACCATGGCCTGTACCAAGGCCCGGCACAAGAGATAAGTGCAGTTGCTGGTTAAAATTTTTCTCCTAAACCTCGTACTAGGAATTACTAATGCATCGCAGGTGTAATCTCACAAGACAAGAACTCAGACCAGGAACAACAATCAGTACAAATATTTGGTCCATAGTCCAGAGTAGACTGCCAACAAGATAACAATCTGTATTCAGACAATAACAATAAAAATAGATATATCAAAATGGACGTACAATAGCGCTATAAAGGCAACTCCCAAGTGGATTATGGTCAGTATGATTCGTGCCTATTTGTACCACAAAACTTCTGGATTTCCAGTTTATATCTCTTGCATTTAGGGTTACCAGATGAAAAAATAAAAAGTCCGGAGAAAAGGCACAATTTTCATTGAAAAATCCTGAGTTATTTTACAGTTTGAAATTTTTTTCACACTGAGGATCTAACTCATGCGTTGCACATGGCACTCAAAGTGGTACGAGTGGCAGCGCGACCCCCATTAGCCTAAGGAAGATTAATTTTAGTTTATTTAACTTTTTATTAATTTGTTTAATATTGTTTAACCTTTAAGTGTAGGTACCTACATACGAGTAAGTTGTATTTTATTAAAAATCCTAAAAATCTTGAGATTTGCAAAATCCAGCCGCAATCCTGAGAAGAGTCCAAAAATACTGAAATCTCCCCTTTCGCAAATGTCTTAAGTCCTAACATTCAGCCTAAACAGCAATAACATAAATCTAATTCTACAGGTTCCATTTCTGCAGGGTTTCATAAGTCATTCCAGTCATTTGTTCCGTTAAAACCAGAAACTCAACCTACCATGGATGAAGGAGCTTTTGGAACAAACGCTAAAATGCCAAACGATGTCTTTCTCTTTTGCGAATGTTTCTGTTTATACTAGGCCTTAGTAAAAAGTTTAGAGATAAGAAAAATAGTCCGAGCAATGTTAATCGCAAGATTTTTAAGAACAAGGTCCTGAATTACGAGTCGTAAAGTTCGTATGAGTTCAAACCCACCCAGGCGCATTGCATTGTGTAATGTGTTTCAACACCAGTCTCAAAACGGTCAACGAAAACATCGTGAGGAAACCGGCATGTCCTAGAATAAAAAAATCGAAGACTTGTGACATCCACCAACCCCCACTGGGCCCGCGTGGATTACGGTCCATGTCCTCTCATAGAGAGGAGGCCTGAGTCTCAGCAGTGGGAATATTAAAAAAGGCTGAGAAACTTTTGTAACAGCTTTAAGTACATTTTTCAACTTGGTCTCAACACATAAGTAGGTACCTAAAAATCTTATGGCTCAAGCCACCTGCTCCAAACGCGTTCCAGTTTACTTACAGATCTCGAAGATCATTTTTAAATATTTCTTTGATCAATTCATCAGATTATGCTCAGATCTAACCACTCAACGAATTACAAAAGTTTGGCCTTGCACTTCGGTGAGTTTCCAGAGAGCTATGGAGTTGGGTGTAAAAAGAACAGATCGAATCATGACGGAATACTGAATGACAGATTGCACTCTAAAACGAGCGTAATTGACGTAAGCAAAATGGCTGCCAAGCTCAAAAGGGAACGGGTGGGTCACGTCAGCCGCATGCACAGAGACCGCTGGGCAAGTGTCGCCACGCAGTGGGTTCCTGCAAAGAGAAAGCGCTGCAACCGGCGAGGACAGCCTAGGAAGAGATGGCGAGAAGATCTATAAACGTACCAGGATGACTGGTTTTAAACGCCTCGAGAGAAGAGTGTCTAGAAGGACTGAGAGAGGCTTTTGTTTGGATATCTATGCTGATTACTGATGACCCTTAAACTCTCTCAAATCCCAAATCAAAACCCACACAATCCGATGAACAATAAACCTGAATTACAAACGAGCGGATCAGTTCCGTGTCTGACTTGTGTATGCAATACAGCCGTACTTACAGTCGGATAACTGTAAGATAATAGTGGTGTAACGGTGGCCGGGTCAACCGCAATAATGCACGGGTTTCAGTTATGCTGGACTGAGCGACTTTAATGTTCTGTGTCTGATTGTTTTTTTTTTGTGGAACAGTATTTTGCTCAGATACTTTAGCATTTTTTTAATAATAATAATAATTTTATTTATTCAGACATCATTGATCCAATGGTTAGTGGCAAACTTATCATCTAGGTGTTAGTAAAATTAAGAGATTTAAAATTTCATATTATAATTAGTCACATTCTTAATTCAGTCAGCACCCTAATTTGATGCTGTAGTAAAGGGCAGTTAAATTTATCAGCAACAACCGCCAGACTGCCATTGCTGCTCGCACGAACCCTGCTTAATAGGGAGGCCACATTCTTGCGCAAAATGGCTGCGAATCCGTCTGTACGCGCCTCCGTGAACATACCAGATGCGCTGCAAAACCGCGGGAGCCGCAATAACATCCTGAAGGCATTGTTGTATTGGACGCGCAAGGCGTCGAGGGATTTTAAGTTGGTTTCTTACCAGTGTTTTTCATTAATCTGTAAATACACTTGTTTAAAAACTCGCTCTTATCACTACCGCTTTTACGCATGCAATTTACTGTTTATAGCATTAGTGGGGAAAAGTGCTCGAGCTTACCCCCACCACAATTGATTGTATCAGATTGAACAAAAAGTTAGTGCAGGAAGTTCTTAAGATTAAGTAAATTTTGCTATTATTATTAATAAGTGTATGTGTTCCTCATAGCTTCTTTAATGTCTTTACACGATTAGTTCTACACTAATTTATATTTTGATTTCGATAGGAACCTAGATAATATCCACAGCATACCTGTGTTTCCAAAATATCTAGAGAAAGTTGTGTAATGATGACATAATCACATAAGAGCGATGAGAGAGTATGGTAACGACTAAGGGCTTTATCATCTGGAGAGCGGATTGTGAGCGTCCTCAAAGCGGAGCGGGCGCGCAACGAATACGTTACGGGCGTGCAACGAACACGCCGCGGCGTGTTCGCGACGCATTCGCTGCGTGCCCGCCCCGCCCCGCAGCCGCTCGCAAACCGCTAGTGTGATAACGCCCTTACGATATTACGGGTTGGGCGCTCTTAATAAGAGACACCACTGATAAAATTTAGATGAAAACTAGCTGACCCGGCAAACGTTGTTTTGCCATATAAATATTTTTTTTTTATCACTAACGAGTATAAAAATAGATGTTGGCTGATTCTCAGACCTACTCAATATGCTCACAAAATTTCATGAGAATCGGTCAAGCCGTTTCGGAGGAGTACGGGAACGAACATTGTGACACGAGAATTTTATGTACAAGATTAATAGTGATTGGTTCAAAAATAATTAACAAAGCTACCATTAACAAAGAAATAAAAGGTGCGAGGGGTCTTTGTTTCACAATAATACGTGACGAATCTTACAATAACAAATTATTACAACGCCTTGAATAATTATAATACTCGTCATAGTGTCTAGACGTGCTTTAACAATATTACTGAGTGCTTATGTAATTAAATTATTATATTACAGGCGCATTATTAAATAGTCTACTGTGCGCTGAGTAGCACTTGTTTTAATTACGTTAAGGTCCTAACTCACGAGTAGTGCCATAAAACAATGACTTTCTGAAGCCTACTTCTCGGTAGAGACTGGGTTAACAGATTAGAAAAAGAAGAATTATAGATTCATATAACATTATCAACATACCTAATTATGTTTTTTTTTTTCGTATGAAAAATTAGTGAATACAGTAGCCAAAAAATATATTTTTAATGACATATTTTCCACTAAACAAGCAACCCTACTCCTTTCAAACGGTTTTGATGTCTAAAAATATGTTTACACAAAAAAGTTGCTGGTCAAGAGTTCTTCAGTGCATAGCATTATGTAAATAAACAAAAACAATCAATATTTGAAAAAGTGGGGTCTTCTTTCTTTCTTTTCTATGTGTGTATAACTTCAGCCAGTTGTTCAAGGTACTATACGCCTTAAATAGTCTACTGTGTGTTGAGTGCCAGTTGGTTTAATTACGATAAAGGGGATGTCAAAAGAAGCTCGGGAATTTCGCGGTCATTTTTTTTAAAGGGAATTTGCTAATCATTATCGAATTGAGACCATGGGTTATCTGAAAGGGAACTTAAGGGGCTTGGTCCGAAAGGCAAAGAAGTTCATAGGAGTCGCTTGTAGTCAGTCGAAGTCTGACAAGCCTTCCCACTGCAAACACACCGGAGTGCGAGGGCGTGACAGAATTTTACTGACTAAAACCATACCTATGTTGCTTTATTTACCCTTCTTTTCTTCTTCTTGGAGTTCCAGGACCAAGTTTTCCCCTTTCAAAAACTTGGTTGGTCGTTTAATTACCGAGTTCCTACAGCCACCTTCCGGTTCCATTATCAGATCAGCTCCATGTCATAATAACTTTGTATTGTCATCTTATTTACACATGCATGTAAAATTTCAGCTCAATCGCTAACCGAGAAGTGAATCAAATTTAATTTGCAAGATTTGATGACAGACAAACATCGGGACAGGTGAAACTAAATAAAAGTTTGTAAAAGATGACCATCACCAAAGAGTATTGATTTATTTTTTCGTACCAAACGCAAGTAAAAGTAGCTCAAACACCATTCCTCTATCGATCACAAAAACCTCATCTAGTGCGGTATGTATAGCCTTGCGTAATAAGGTGCTAGTAGTAGGAAACGTGCTAACATTACTAGCTTGCACTAGCAGTAGGAAATGACAAGTCGCAGATATTTACTGTAAATATGTGAACATATAAGCGTTTCCTTATCGGTCTTGTGTGTGCTGGGAAAAGTCAGTCAGACACCAGTAATCTAAAAGTACTTACCTATAAGCACATTCTAAGGGCACTTCGGAAAAGCTTGGTTTGTTAATCACCAACGATCGGAGCGGGAGTAAGTGTTTCGCCTCATCACAGGACTACAGGCAAACTGTCCCAGTTTGCCTGCTGCGGTCTTCCCGTCCGATTATAATTTAGTTGTCTTCAAGGAGCTTCAAGGCTAGAGCGTATAGGCTCTAGATAAACCAGTGCGCTTCATTATCAACGATTGCATCACTGCTTACCATCAAGTGGGATTACAGTCAAGCATAGCTTATCATTTAAAAAAAGGTAGGTAAGTATTTTGAAGTAAAAAATGTTGAAAGAAAAATTAGGGGGCATGGCCCATGGTCGTACCATCCCTTTCTCGAAACCATTCAGGTATATATTTGCCTGTTTACCGAAAAGGATAATTTTAAGGCAAAATAAACGACCTATGATAAGCTCAAAGAGTAATATCTATATGTAAGAAGACTACAGGACCTAGTGCAGTCACTCCCAGACTGCATACAAAAGAGATGCGTAAAGACACAATGCTTGCAAATACAAAACTGCTTGTTTGTATAATCTGACAAAAAAAAGAATACCTTTACGCATTATAGTAGGAAGTAGGTATTCTGTCAGCGGAACCTGTGCTATTGCCTTCTCAGGACCCATTCTCGAGTTCAAATCCAAGTTACAATCTCATATCAATTGGCGAAACACAAGTGAGTTTTGTTTTAGTCATTAACAGTCTGAGTTAATGATGATTTACAACCTCTAAAAATAGCTCCAGGTGAGGGCGCTCACTTAAGACAAGACGGCTTATACAGACTTGTCTAAGACAAGTCTGAGACGTTTTAGACAGCTGTTTGAGTACTACTATAATATCGACATTTTATTAACAACGCTAACGCCCCGTGTCGTAGACAAAACAGTTTTGTCTAAGACGTCTTGTTTCAAGTGAGCGCGGGCCCTTACATAACATACACATTTTAAACTAGCTTTTGCCCGCAGCTTCGCCCGCGCACTTAAATTATAGCCTATGTCACTCAGGAATAAAGCAGTTTTCTATCAGTGAAAGAATTTTAGCAATCGGACCAGTACTTCCAGAGATTACCTCCTACAAACGGCAAAAGGGTCGACGAACATCGAAATCTGACTGTCCGAAACCGGTACGAACTTAGTCAGTTCTTGTTTCCTGTCCTGTACCTACCAGACCATGACAGAGGAAAACTTGCAATGTGGTGAAACTTGAACACTTTGTACAAGTTTCTGCTTATACAAAATTATGAGGAGAGGATCGACCTAACATAAGAAGTCGTTAAGATATTTCATCTGGAAACAGTTTCATCACGTGTGCCCAGTACAGATTGGTGAATGCCACATATTTTTGAGTTTTTAGTTCTAGGACGTACCGGTTTTCTCTCGATATTTTTTTTTAATTAGTGTAAACTAGTGCTTGACTGCGATCCCACCTAATGGTAAGCAGTGATGCAATCGTTGATGGTGAGGCGCACTAGTTTATTAAGAGCCTATTCACTCTTGCTTTAAAGACACCTAAATTATAATCAGACGGGAAGACCGCAGCAGGCAAATTGTTCCAGTCCCTCGATGTACGCGGTATAAACGACGAGGCGAAACGCCTAAATCACATAAAGTAGGTAATGCACCTGGCTGAATGAACCCATGACTTGTAAGTTAGCCAAAGATAATTAAACCACATTCCAAGTACGGCAGGCTGTGCTGGCGCTGCCGCTGCTGCTGCTGAGACCCTTAAACGGCGCAAGTACTGTAACCTTATTGGTAATTACAGTTTTGAGCCGTTTGGGGTCGAAACACTTGGTTCGTGGGGTCCGAGTGCGCGTCTCCTTTTCAAGGAAATTTCACGCCGACTGATCGACACTTCACGTGACCAGAGGGCTGGCTCGTTCTTCGCCCAAAGAATTAGCATTGCCATTCAACGTGGCAATGCTGCCAGTCTTCTGGGCACATTTCCGGATGACAGCGATGTGGAGGAGTACTTTGACGCCTGAGCGTACTTTGTCATTTTGTATTATATTTATGTACATAGTTAGGTTTTAGTATAAATAGTTTATTTAGTATTTAAGTTTTTTATGTACATATGTATATTATAATAAATAAAACACATTTTTATTTAACAAAAAAAAAAATTAAACCACTAAAGTCATTGGTCATAGCAGTTAAGGTCACCTTTACTCCTTGAAAGGTATGGTACCATATTATGAAAACAACGGCAAACATGCTATATTTAACCATTATATTATAATCGATGAACATATTCCGACACAACACCAGAACAATGATGAGAATCAGGTGACCCGTTTGTGGGCAACGTGAGAATCCGAATTAAAACATTATTTGTTTTAACATACGCAAGTGGCTGTTAACAATGTAGCTAAATGGCTTGTTCAGGTTAATTAATGTGGATTTAATAGTCTTGTAATCTCAAGCGGTGTTGTAAAGCATATGGTACTGGGTTGGATACCTTGGTTGTGCAGTTTAAGCTTTTTCGGAATTTTTCCATTAGGGTTGAAAAGTCAGTTTTTTTTTCACCTGATGGTAAGCAGTGATGCAAGTGTTGATGGTGAAGCGCACTAGTTTATACTCGCCTTTTCGCTCTAGCCTAGCCTCTAGATTTATCCGCGGATAACTACAGGCTAAATATGATTTATTTGAATTAGGTTGAGATTCAGCACATCTTAAAGTCAATATTTTTCTTTTTTCTTTCAATTGGGATAATATTCAAGACTTTTCCCACTCTTGGGTGGACCAAAAGGGCGTGTCAGACTCACTCACTAAAATTACATCTGTGTCATTCAGTTGCCTTATCTGAGACCGTAAATTCTTTTGCCAATATTCGCCATGGCCCTAGCAGACATCGGCCCTGCTGAGCCCCTACGGTTTTGCTAACATCTGTATGAGGCGTCCGTGGAACACTACGCGCCGTCGACGACTTGGGCACGGTCTGAACGGTTCCCAGACGTCCAGACGACAAGCTACTCATTGCTCATCGCTGCAAGATCAAGGTCCCACCAAAACACCCGCCCAACTAGACTTCCCGTGTTAGCAGGAACAAAAGTAGCGCTAAAAACTCTCCAGCCACACATTTCTCTTGAATTTCTAGGACTCCGACGTTACAAAGGCATGTAAGATTTTATTATGCATGACAAAGAGTGGATTTCCTCACGTTTTCATCGGCTCACGATGTTTGATCGCCTGTTTGATAGACGTACGTAAAGCTCTACACACACCGTACAATGGATGGTCACGACATCATGTCGATTGCAATATTGTCGGACAAATTGCTACTGTGTGTTACATCGTGTGTATGCTCCTGGGTCTAATATTAGATGTTCTTTTGTCAGCTTGCCTTCCTTCATTCTTTGTGTTAGAATGTTAGTATTTGATTTGATTTGTGGCATCACAGCGGACCCTACCAGCGGCGTTATATAATTTTATAAATATTGTAGCATAATACTGAAGTATGCGCCTTTTTTGGATTCGCAAATATTTCTTATATATTATTGTTGTGTGACATAGGAAATCGAATAATGGTCAAATGGAACTGAGCAGAACACCTGGCAAGGCATGTGTGATAAGTGGAGTAAAGTGGTGACCGAATGGCCTCCAGAAACCGGAACTCCTGGCTGCTATAGAGTAATTCTATATGAAAAAATCCAGAAGCCTTTTTTTATCTTTATTTAAAGAGCTATTTCGTTAATGCAAATGTAGACATACAAAGCAGTATTCAATTAAAACCAGCGTTTGCTTAACAATAAAATAAAAAAATAGAGCAATTATTGCCCGACCCGGGATTCAAACCCAACACTATACGCTCAGTAGTCATGTCACGTTTTACTATTCAAACATGGATGACTTTTTACGTACAACGAATTCTTTTCTCAACAGTATCTTATTGTAAACAGCGTCTTCCCACTTTCTACTCTATTTGTAAAGAAGTGTTTTTGTCCAAGATTTACTCAGCCTCACAGGCAGTGGCGTAACTATTAAAAGGCTAGGTGGGGCAGTGCCTTGGAGCCCTCAAGCTCGGGGCCCCAAAAAACTGATTAACAAACCGCTTATTGAATGAATGAAAAATTTTCCGAAAAATATTTCTGTTGATAGTGAATTAGATAATGTGTCCACTGCAGTATTGGTTGAAAAGCCTACTGATGAAGATTCGGTATTGAAGCTGTGAAAGATATCATCGGCGATCAAATTAACAACGACCATGTCTCCATATCATTGTGTGTGCAGGTTAATGATAAATCTTCTTATAACTTAGAATTGATATTAAAGATAAAGCAGCGTATATATTGATAAAGCACTTTAGGGGCCCCAGTTTGTTTTTGTCCTAGGGCCCTTGGTCATCTAGCTACGCCACTGCTCACAGGTAGCCATTTCACTGGACTTGTGCAACCAATATTTACGCTTCGTTTTGGCACGTCACGAGCCGATTGTTCGTTCAGTTTCGTAATGGCTAAAGGAAGGAAAAGAAAGCGTTCAGACAATGCCTTGGTCTATGTAACAATTAGGGTGTTTAAAGCTTGACCATACATTATTATGGTCTACAATATACCTCATTTAGATTTCTGCTATCATAATTCGTGCCTAAAGTACGATTAGACGGTGAAGGTTGCGGGAATCCGATGGATGCGGGACGTACAGGATCGTTTATTGTGGCGACACTTGGGGGAGGACTATGTCCAGCAGTGGACATTTATCGGCTGAAATGATGATGATGATGTACGATTAGACCTACCTAAAGTTTTATTGAATTTGGTGTTATTCTAATTTATATTTAGTATTTCTTAATTTGTAAGTATTGAATATTTTTATCCACCATTAAATTTTAATCGTTTTAATCCCGTGGATGATCGATCCGGTACATGAAACACTATCGATTTGTAAAGATAAAAATAAAAAATAAAGTACCTTTTTTTCAAAACTCGTATTAATTTACGCATGTACCTACGAAATTAATTTCTTTAAGAAAACGTCCGGTGAGCGAGTTCAATGACCTGTAGATAGTTTGTACGCAACGCCGACTACTAACTAATTTCGTACGTGCGTAAATTTATACGAGTTTTGAAAAAAACGTACCTTAATTTTTATTATTTTATGTTTACAAATCGACAGTGTTTCATGTACCGGATCGACCCTCCACGGAATCGAAACGATTAAAATTTAGCGGTGTATAGTAGACGTAGCCCTCATTGCATGTTGCATTGTTTTATCAAGTTGTGTTCCCCCATTTCACACGAATAATGGGGCATTTTTAACCATTACGAACTTCATTATAGACGACAGGAAATAGAAATTGTATTGTAATTTTAAACTGGAACATTATAGGTGCAGTTGCGAAAAGCCCTCTTAGTTGCTTAAACAATATTTATTTTTAGCATGACGTCAGGGTAAAACGAGTAAGGGAGATGGTCGCAACCCCGAGCCATAGTAGACGTTAAAGACGTCGAAAGCCGCAGAGCGATTCCCAGCCACCGAACTCGCGGACGACGAGCATTTGGTAGCTCGTCATCCGATCGTCCCAAGGCCGAGTCGAAGGCCCGTAGTGACCCACGCTCGCCTCTAAGAGATGTCTTCAAAACTGTAGGGGTCCAGTAGGACCGTTTGTCCATATCCTACATCAATTATATGGCCAAACGAGAATTGACATACTTATCATGAAGTGGTGAATTCTATGATCTGGCTACAACAGTTATATTAGGGAGCACGGTAGTGCACCCACCAATGCGAGCAAAAAAGTGGCACGCCATTATACTATTCTTTTCTCGAAACAATTCAGGCCACGCATAGAGAGGGCGATAAAAATATAATTCCCCAAATTATAAGAAAACTAGCGACCCGCCCCGGCTTCGCACGGGTATAAAATACATAGCCTATGTGATTAAAATCGATTCAGTAGTTTTGATTTATTCATTACTGCCCGTGGCCCGCACGCGTTAAATTTGGAGTAAAACAATCCCCCTTTCCCTATACCAGGAAGAGGCACGCTCTTGCCGCACCGGGCGGCCGGCCGGTACCGCCGCAAACGCTACGTTTTTAAATCCGCAATTTTTAAATCTGTAATATCTTCAAAAATATTCACTTAAATCATACGGTGTAAAGGGCCATATAGATCTATATTAAATGAACAATATATTCAAGGTATTTAATTGGTTAAGGATTAATGCTGTATTGGTTAAAATCGCTTCGACCATTATTTGTCGTAAAAAGTAAATGACAAAAAAAGTTATTGTGGGTTATCCATAAGAGATAGACATATACCATCACGGACTTTTCTGTAGACCTTTTCAATGTGTACAATATTTAGTACATTATTTTGATAAAACTTGTAGGGTTCAGCCTGCGTTTGCAATGTAAGCGGAAAAAATGAAATTATTTACGACATCACATTAGAAACCTAAAAATAACAGTACTTCTCCACTATTTAGTGGATGTTATTATACATATAAACCTCCCTCTTGAATCACTCTATCTATTAAAAAAAACGCATCAAAATCCGTTGCGTAGTTTCAAAGATTTAAGCGTACAAAGGGACATAGGGACAGAGAAAGCGACTTTGTTTTATACTATGTAGTGATAAACCTTTATAAAATCGGTTTTATAAAAAATTTGGCGATTGATAAATCATATTAATCATACAATGATCGGTTTTTATTTCAATTAAACGGTATGTAACCTCATAAACACACTTTAGATACCTTTACATAATAAACAGACTTCCTCCAATCAAAGCTTAGTACACAGTTGTTTCCTATCAATATTCCTCAACGCGTCCGCCCGAGAATCTTGTTGACCTTCACGAGAACAGCTACACTACGAGTGGTGATCGGATATGAATGCCGAGCCATTTAGTCTGCACGTATTGCACAAATATGAAAATAGAAAGGAGTATTATTTTAGTCTTTATTTAGTTGGAGTATGCCAAAGCATAAAAAAAGCTTCTCGGAGAAACTCTCTTACTTTGGTAAGAGAGTTTTTAGATCCTTTTTGGGTTCCCTAACCAAAGTTGCCCTTTGGGAACGGGACCCTATTACTAAGACTGCTGTCTGTCCGTCTGTCTGTCACTAGGCCGTAACTCAAGAACCACGATAGCTAGACAGTTGAAATTTTCACTAAGTGTGTACTTCTGTTGTCGCTATAACAGCAAATACTAAAAACAAAATCAAATAAATATTTAAGTGGGGTTCCCATACAACAAACGCGATTTTTTTGCCGAATTTTCCTAAGAACGGTACGGAACTCTTCGTGCACGAGTCCAACTCGCACTTGGCCAGTTTTGTTTTAGATGCGTTATCATCCAATGACTTCTTTCGCTTTTGCGCGGAGTGGGTGAGCGTGTCAGCCTTTTACTGACTCAAAGCCATTTCTGTTCCCTCTTTGCCTTCGTTACAGGGACCCGGGGTTCACTTTCACACTTTTCTTTCTTTCTTTCTTCTTTTAAATCCTTGGGGTCTAAAAAATGGTATTCGCTCAGCGTCAGAAACAAAAACATCAGTGGCCATTTGTGGTCCAGGGTCACGGTGACTGTTTCAAACAATCCCACAACCTTGGCAGGCACCAGCTCTAACGGCTCCCTTCAATTATGCAGATCTTTGAAGCGCGCTTGGAAAACAAAGGGCCATCGACATATCGCCGAGGTACCAATAGCCCGCAAAGCCGTGCCTATGGTGGCCGGGAATTGCTGTGGGAGTCTCGACGTCCAGGGCGTCTTCGGAGGCGACTGGAATGTAAGGATCACCTCTCGATCACGTTTACCACCGACGAGTTGAAATTACCGGTGGGCTCTAACTGGAGTTAGGGTTATAATAATTCGCACCCAGCTGGAAATTGGTAGGATTGTTCAAAACACCATCATATATCATACCAATTTTCATTTGGGTGCAAATTTTTGTAACCTCGGATGTCTAAATTGACCGGACTATTATACGACGAAACGTTGGCGCAGTAGTTGAGTGACTGGCCTCCTACGTCGCGTGTTGCGGGTTCGGTTTCCGCGTTGAACATTGGGTTGTCTTTATGTGTTTAAATATTTGTGAATGCACCCACGATACATACTATTTTTTATAATTACACTGTCTGACCTAGCCATCGAATCCAAGGCCACCCGCTAGGTAGCTTAGGCTTTCAACTCCAAACCAAAAGTGGTTGCAAGACCAATTAATCAATAGAGAAAGGCACACAGTGCGTAACTATGTCACTTAATCACTTTTAATTTTCTTTACATTGATTTCATTTGATCTGGGAATGGTGTGAGAATTCTATTGTTTTGAAATGAGCAATAATGGTAATTAGATGTCACATAGCATTGCCAACTTTAGGTGAGTACAAAGATCTAGGCTCGTGCACTTAGTACTTACTACTGCCATAGTTTTTAGACCAACTGACATTCTTACCGCTGTAAAGATGTTCGATTTTCAAATGTCGAAAACGTTAAGCAGTCTTTTGGGCACTTGTCCGGGTGACAGCGATGTGAAAGAGTACTTCGACGCCTGAGCATATTTTGTTTTTGTATTATAAAAATGTGTGTCCAATTGTTAAATATTTATTGTAGGTACACAAAAACTTTACTAGCGATTTGACAATCATGTAGAAAGGCGAAAGAGTTTTCTACAAGTCAAACCTTTGAATGACAGAGAGAAATCATGTTGGTAAATGTCACATGTCTTTGAATTTTTGGTTTCAGGACATGCCCGTTAATCTTCACGGTGTTTTCTTCACCGTTTTGAAAGTGATGGCTAGTAGTTTTAAACCCGTGTGTTGGATTACGGCCGATTCCTTGCATAGAGAGGAAGCCCGAGTCCTAGAAGTGGGAACATTACAGGCAGACGCGGAAGGCAACTTTAATTAATTCTATGCAATAATAAAAGAAGAGAAAGAAACAAATGTCATGTTATATTTTGCTTAAAATGTCAAGACAAGCAACCTTGGTAATTGCTGCTGGTGCATTAGAATGACACAAACAATGCATATTCATAAAGTGCAATATGCATTATGTAACATGCATCTAATTATTGACACATACATATGAGAATAGCTAGATTGCAACATAGGAATGAACAGATCGGGATCGCTTCTTAATTCTTTTTTAAATTTCTTCTTTCACGCGATATAAGTATCCAATGTCCTAAGACATGGTCTACCCGTATAACACATTATCAGAGGTCAAAAGTGCAGTTACACTCTACTTATGCTAAAGTGCCTAAAATTTCTTTGTAGTAGAACTTCACAGGTCCATATCTATTTAATCAACACTTTAGGTTCTATGCTACAAATTAAATCAACCATGAACGATTGATACTCTGCTACAAATTAATTTGAGACATTTTGGCATTAGTAGATCAATGTCACTGCACTTATGACCCTTGACAGTATATAAAAAAAAAATAGAGTAACCTATTGGTAAGTGATTCTTATAAGTCATATAGGTACAGAATAATACATTCTATTGAAACAAATGATTAAAAATAAGTTACATTAAAAGAAACACTGTGACTGGTAAGAAGAAAAAAGACCAAGCTTGGGGTCAGAAAATCGTTTCAGCCTAGGTTTGGGTATTTAAAAAAAGTACTTTAAATGTAAGCTGTATTTGGAAACCTTATTAATTGTAGGCGTTCGAAGTGATCCACGCATAGATAGTATCTGAATCCTACGTCTTATGTTCTACATTTTAATAAACTGTTTCATGGAGCCGGAACAGTTGGCAAACCTTGTAAAAGAAGTAAAATATTTGCTAAAAACTTTCAACACAACCTAATGTCATGCTCATTTTTGCAAAATCAAAAATACACAATATAGAAAGTATACATTGATACAAGTTACAAATAAATGCATGTTTTCCGCTCAATTGCGTCAAAATGTCACAATGAAATCGTTTAGAATTGGTGTGAAATCTAACATTCACTGTTAGTCTTTCAATAGAAGTGAAATTACTACAAGACGTTGACATTTGCGAACTGCGGAAACTTATTAAGTAATGTTTACGTAAACCTGACTAGTTTTCTAAGCGATAACATAATTACCTACACTAATAATTTGCCCACTGTAGGGACTTAGACCTCTCACTCACTGTAGGGAACGGGCTAGTCATTCACTCCCAGTGCGCATGAAGGAGAGACGCCCGGGTGTCGCCACTGTGCGGAACGCCCGGAGGACACGGTGGAGCACTCAGTCGAGGTGTGCCCTGCTTGGGCGGAGCATCGTCGTGCCCTTGTGGGGGTGATCGACGCGGCGGCGGAGACGTAATGCTCGCAAAAGAGGAGGCCGACCGCATCAGGCAACGGCGTTCTCGTCGCCACCGCCGGGATTCTGATCCCAATTTCCGACCGCCGTAGGCGTGGGCTTGCGGACAGTGAGCAATGGGTAGCTCGCTGTCCGGCCGTCCGGTAACTATCCGGACCAAGCCCAAGTAGTCGTCGGCACGCACTGTTCCCGCGCGCCTCAAGGAGTTGTCAGCAAAAATAGGGAGCCAGCCGGGTCGAAGCCGACTGGGGCCAGGGCTAGTCGAAAGGGAACTCGAGCCCCGGTATGAAAGCTAGGTACTATCTCCCCCTCCGCCCAAGAGCGGGGGTTGTCATCGGATGATGTTTCCTACCAAAAAAATGCGCATAAAGGGAGGGGATGTAATGTGCCTTTGGTTATAGGGTTCCGTACCCAAAAGGTAAAACGGGATCTTACTAAGGACTCTGCTGTCCGTCTTTCTGTCACTATGCTGTATCTCATAAACCGTGATAGCTAGACGATTAAAATTTTCAGATGATGTAGTTCTGCTGCCGCTATAATAACAAATACTAAAAACGGAATAATTATATAAATAATAATAATTAAATAAATATTTAACAAACGTGATTTTTTGCAGTTTTTTTCTACGGTTGTGGCCGACGATGAAGCACGCTCACCTAGAAGCAATCTATTCACTCTTGACATAAAGACTCCTAGCTTTTAGCTAACACAGACTCCGGCAGGGAATCCCACTCCTTAGCTGTACGCATACTGAATGTGTTCCCAAAACGCTTTGTACGTAAGTAAGGGTGGGATGTCCGCCATGTATCGACTAAAACCCCCATGTGTAGATAACTCTTTAGATTAATCCTGCAGATGCATGATTCGCTGGGTTCGAACCTACTACTGCCACTTCAACTACTAGTAGGTAGTTAACTCAGTATTTTATTATGTAATTTTGTATAGTAACAAGCTCTTAATGAAAATCATTTTTTCATAGCAAGCTTTTATAGCTCGTTATACCTGTATAATACTCGTTAAGACGACTCATACGAGCCCACACTCGATGGGGTTGTGTCGTTTAACTTCGAAGTTCCTATAGCCACCTTCTGGTTCAATCATCAGATCAGCTCCATGTCATAATAATTTTGTATTGTCATCTGATTTACACGTGCATTCAAAATTTCAGCTCAATCGGTATTTGGAAAGTGGGTCAAATTTAATTTGCAAGATTTGATTACAGACAAACATCGGGGCGGAAACTAAATAAAAGCTTGTAAATAAAAATGTTATGTATGTAGGTTATTTACATTGACGTATATTTATATCTAACCACAACGTCGATTGCTTTTGAAGTGCACGTACTGGGTAAATATCGACAAATATTCTCCTTTTATGGAGAATTTTGGTTTTAAATTGATATGGTCAATATTATTGACATAATTTCTGGTTAAATGATAGTAGCAGGAAGGAATTTAAACATTGTTTAATTTTGTGTCCCTTTTATGGTATAAGGAAGTAGGTTAATACAAAATTAAGTAAGTCATTTTAGTTACCTAATATAGACACATTGATTTGAGTCGGTAGCATAGCATATCATCAGCCTTTTTAAAGTTCCCACTGCTGGGACTCAGGCCTCAGCTCTAGGAGAGGGAATGGGCCGTAATCCACCACGCGGGCCCAGTGCGGGTTTGAGTCGGTATCAATCAGGAATGAAGTATCACACTAATGTAATAAAGGCGAAAGTTTTGTATGGGTTTATGTTTATTCACACCATCACGCTTAAACGGCGAAACGAAATTGGATGAAATTTGGCAGCTGGTAGACCATTTGACGGAATAGCACACAGGATAGGATATATTATTATCCCGGATGTATGTTCCCTTGGGATACTTTCTGCTTTCACGTGGATAAAGCCACTGGCCGAAGCTAGTAGAGATCTCATCATCATCATCACGTCACTGCTGGAAACCGGCCTCACGTCGCCACAACGACCTGTCCTGTGTATTTTTCATCCATCGCAACCGCAAGACCTACCAGGTCGTCGTCCGTCCAACATTTTTTATTAATATTATTGGTAAGCTCGCGTTTGAGCTTTAGGGTCTAAACAGGCGGACTGCATTTCAACTGCAATCCAACTGCAAATTGCAGTTTAAGTGCAGTTTGAATGCAGTTGACACGACTGCAATAGAACTGCAAACCAAATGTGTGGTCCGATTGCAGTCGTGTGAACTGCATTCAAACTCCACTTAAACTGCAATTTGCAGTTTGATTGCAGTTGAAATGCAGTCCGTCGGTTTAGACCCTTATCTCACCTGATGGTAAACGATGATGTAGCCGTAACTTATGAGAAGCCGTCTAAAATTGCGTTTTCTAGACCGCAATCGCGACTCCAGAACCTTTCAGCCCCATCGACAATCTGTTCTGCGAACAATGTGCCCTGCCCACTGCCAATTAAGTTTAACAATTCTTCGAGCTATGTCGGTAACCTTAGTTTTCTTGTAGATATCTTCAACACATACGCACATATTTGACTGGCTGGTCTAGTGGTTAGTGGCCTGACTGCTATGACGGAGGTCGAGGTTAGATTCACACCCAGGACAAAAATGTGTGTGATGAGCACAATCATTTGTTCTGTGTCTGGGTGTAAATTATTATAATATTTATATTTAGAAATATTTAATTATGATGTGTATCAGTTATCAAGTACTCATAACACAAGCTCTGCAAGTCAGTGTGGAATATTGTGGAATTGTGAACTAACACTCTAATATTAAACTATTACACACATACGAGTATTTAGCTAAACCAAACTAAAAAACCGCAAATCTACTTGTTCTTCTGATTCCTGACTCACTTTGATGTATCGGCAGACATTTTGAATATTTTGACGTCAGCGTTTGAAAACTGGTTACGTCGGGTTTACTAAAAATGTTCAAGATTTAACGATTTTCTGCCAATTTAGTGGTACTCAAACCTTGGCCTACTGAAGTAAAAATTTGCAAGACTGGCATATATCACCGTGCAATAGCACGGTGTATCTGTGATCACACCACAGGGTAATTATTTATAGATACTTGAGAGGATACTGTTAAGTCTGAGCTAACTATCAAGTCTGGTTTCTATATGGTTATGCAGATTAGACTCCTAATCATTTTGACGTTTTGAAATCTCTAGAAATCCACAAATATAAAAGAGCACTATTTTATTAAAATTGCCTATATGACTAACCGCCGGGTAAAAATTAAAACATGATGTAAGTAAATTAGTTGGCTCTATAAAAAATCGCGAATTTGACCCTTACTTACGATTTTAAACGTGGATGTCTACGAGATTACATCATCACGGAAATATTTGAAAGTTACAAAAAATAATACTTAAAGTTTGTTTCTAAGGGCTTCGCAAAAATCTTGAATTGTTATTGTTTTTTTATTCGGGGCCGCGAAATCGATGTACACGGGTGGTGTTCATATTTGCTCTTAAAACAGTAGATCCCGCTACGGCATTATTAAAATTAGTTAATAGCCCGGAAAGCAAAGAGATTTATATATAATATACCTAGCTCTAGGATTTCAGTTGGCCTAAAGCCTATAAAATTATTTATTTACAGTTCACAAAAGTTATCGAACAATCATCATCATACCGTATTTTTTTTTTTCTTGAATGGTAATTTTGGTAAAACAAAAATATGTTGGTAATTGACCTTTCAAAATAAAATACCTAATTACAGGAAATATTTGAGTATCATTGCACTGGTCATCGTGACTATTATGGTAGGTAGGTAGATACGTTATACTGGTTGGTTTTCGAAGAAATATAGTCGAAGGCTATAATTATATTTTTACTTTATTTACTGCTATGATGTGGTATGAAGAGGAAGTGGTCACCATTGATGGTCATGTCTGGTATTATTACTATTATTAACCCCTCGAGCGCCAGAGTTTAATGACCCGGAAAATTGCCGTGTTTACGTAAATCACCAATAAAATAAATAAATAAATAATAAAAATATTTTTTTGGTTTTTTCTAGAAAAAACAAATAATATAATAAATATGGAATAATATAATATAGAAACCAAAATTTTCGGCCAAATAAGTTTCGTACAGACGTGTGTACAAAATGAAAATTAAGCGTTTTTCAAGGTCTTCAAGTTGTACAGACGTATGTACAATCGGCGCTCGAGGGGTTAAATGACACTTTCGAATAGACGGTACAGCTAAGTCATTAAAAGCTAAATAAGCATGATAGGACTTACTATAAACATTCCGTAATTAGACAATAATTAGATTTGTTACGGTAGGTTCGTGTATCCAATTCGACGGGAAGAGACTCCCGGATAGCGTCATCGGTCAATTTGTGGAAGTCTGTGTAAATGGTGCATTTGAAACTAGATTTTGCTCGCGGCTTCGCCCGCGTGCGTAAAATATTGGTACTTAGCCTATATTACTCAGGAATAAAGCAGCTTTCTATTGGTGAAAAAAATGAGAGATTATCTCCTACAAACAAAAAAATAAAATAAAAACAAACTTACATAACTTATTTATAACTAGCTGTGCCCGCGACTTTGTTCGCGTGGACTACAGGATTTTGAATTTTTTTTTTCTAAAATAAAAGTAGCCTAAGCAAAATGAGTCCAGCCATTTCAGAGATTAGCCGGAACAAACAGACAGACAGACAAAAATTGTAAAAAATGTTATTTTGGTGTATGTAGGTACCGTGTATGTATAATATATTCATATGCAGACACTCCAATTTCATTTATATGTATAGATTAGTATAGATAAAATGCCTAGAATCTTTAAATCTGCCCCGCGGGGCCAAAGCATCACTGTGTCCTCGTGCAGGCGTCAGGCAGCGATGACAGCTTGCGTCCAGCCCTGGTCGAGGAAATGGTATGGAGCGAGATGGAACAAGAAACAAACACTTCATTCTGCGAAGCAGTATTGCGAATGAAGGAGGTGGTGTATATTGTGCGGAGAAGACAATTTTATTTTTATTTTTATTGTTGATAAGTTCGAGCTTGACCACTATCTCGCCTGATGGAAAGCGACGATGCGGTCGACGATGGAACGCGCTTACCTAGAAGAATCCTATTCACTCTCGACTTAAAAATTCCCGGGTTGTAGCTATCAGGAAACATCATCAAATATCACAGTCATCACGCTCCAGCTACCACCGACGCATTGTGTTCCGGACATTGTCACGTTAAAATTTTGTTATTGATATCCGTAATTTTATAGCCACACACTATTTTAATACCTTTAATCATATAATTTCCATGTAATACGTAGGTACCTACTACCTACAAGCTTATTTCACCTCCGACCTCATAATCAATTAACAACAAATTCCAGATAGCAACTATAAACGTCTACCATAATTCTGGCCCTTCCACCTCTTCATTCAGCAACCACGCTTCTAATATGAACCGGTTTCCTTACCCGCTAATTATGCAGGCATCTACTCGCACTCAAAACTCGGTCATTGCAATATCGTTTACACTAGAGTCTGCCTGTCCTCAAACTACCGTTACGTTACTATCACGAACTTGAAACGGTAGTGATTTGGCAAAATATTAATGTTTGTGGTTCTGCGCTGGTGTGCCCAAAAGCTGGTTATCTTTTCGACCGTTACTGAGAGATTTCTT
Source organism: Mythimna albipuncta (assembly GCA_929112965.1). Taxonomy (NCBI): domain Eukaryota; kingdom Metazoa; phylum Arthropoda; class Insecta; order Lepidoptera; family Noctuidae; genus Mythimna; species Mythimna albipuncta. The sequence goes on along the minus strand of OV815969.1, from coordinate 2,070,247 downwards.
ATAACTTTGATCCTTTGTTGTATTTTTTTTTTATTGAGATAAACTAGTGCTTGACTGCGATCCCACCTGATGGTAAGTAGCGATGCAACCTTTGATGGTGAGGCGCACTAGTTTATTAAGAGCCTATTCACTCTAGCCTTGAAGACACCCAAATTATAATCGGACGGGGAGACCGCAGCAGGCAGACTGTTCCAGTCCTTCGACGTACGCGGTTTATACGACGAGGCGAAACGCTTAGTCCGGATTATTACTACTATTAGTATTGATTATACCTCTCTCTAACAGCATTGCCATTTAAACTATTATTATCTTCTTTATTTTATTAAAATATTATAAATATTAATTACATTTTTAAATATTTCGAAAAAAAAAATTAAAAATATAAAAAAAAAAAAACAGTATTCCAGCCGTATCGGTATTGGGAACAGGGTCCAAGCTAACGGCGCGGTCAAGACTCCAAATAAAGGATCCTCCTGACTATACGAGCCGGGTATTTGGTTACTTTTTATACGATTTTTTAAATTTAAATCTAATAATAATAATCCTCCGGATCGAATTTCGATCACGTTGTGGCAATTCTAAACTGAGATTAGCCAAGTATGCAAGAGATATTATGGTATTTTAGTGTTTACACAATCACAGACACTCTCTGTTTCTTTAGGTACTCTCATGGTCCGATGGGGCGGCAATCAGACACGGCCGGAGAGAGATCAGGCGCAGGATAGACAGTGATCGACTTCGTTTGGGTTGCCAGCCAACTTCAAATTTAAATAACTAGGACTTGAATTTGGAAAAACCAGGACAAGTCAGTTTAAAAACAGGACGCAGTAATAGAGTTCCAAGACTTGAATTTGGAAAAACCTGGTCAAGTTAGTTTAAAAACAGGACGCAGTAATAGAGTTCCAATAGTAAAATTATCTAATATTTTGTGAATGTATGTTTTGAGTAAAATTATATTTCTTAATAATCATATCTGAAAGTAATGAAAATATCATATTTTTAAATAAAAGTGAATTGAACAAAATGGCACATAACAGTTTTGTTTTAAAACAGCATGGTAGCGTGAACATTTGTGAACTGTGAACCCACCCGTAAAGTTGGAACTGTAACAGTGACGCGAATTTTAAAATACCTTGTCTGCGCGCTTTAAAAATCCCCGAAAGCTGCTTAAAAACTATCCAGGACATCCCAAAACAACAAAATCTAGGACTTGTCCTGGGAAAACAGGACGGTTGGCAACTCTCGTGGACTCTACGTGCTTTCTAAGGCACGAAACTTTCACCCCACCAACTTCCTAACTCCAAGCTGGTATAGAGTAATTCTTAATAGAAAAACTCAATAGCAATCTTCAGGACTCCACGTGCAACATCTCTGTTGCGACCAATGAGGTAGTTAATTTAACGCTTAAATAACATCTGTCAGCATTAAATCACGCTTCTATCATTTTAAAACGTGTTACTGACCGCCTCGTAGATTCCGCCGCGTGCGATTGTACTCTCGCTGCCTTTCTCGCTAGACTAATGCCTTGATCACATGTACCGAGTAAACGGGCGAGACGGTACTCTCGGCCGAGTACTCGGTACGTGTAAACACAGCGCCGAGTGCTCGGCCTACGACTTATCTCTACAATTCGCTTACATCAAAGTCTCGGCCGAGCAACATTTTACTGTCTTGCCCTTTTACTCGGTACGTGTGATCAAGGCATGGGTGACAGAAAATGATAGAAGCTTATGAAACTGCGATTTGGACCAGATTTAGTACAGGCTTAAGTCTAATCGCCCCAAAATTGGGCAAAGATCTACCACAAGTCCTTCAGAGAATTCTTCCTCCGTGCTCGCAGAACAGATGGTCGTTGGGGCCTAAAGGTTCTGGAGTAACGACCGCGTACCGGAAGGCCCCCTACAAGGTGGACCGATGACCTGGTGAAGGTTGCAGGAATCCGATGGATGCGAGACGCACAGGATCATTCATTGTGAAGACACAAGGGAGAGGCCTATGTCTCAACAGTGGACGTATATCGGCTGAAATGATGATGATGATAAATTGTATTCTAAGAGTCTTCTTTAACTACAATTTTAACTCTGCACAGAGGCATAGATACTGGCCCGCTATATCAATAACTTTCTGCTAATTACTGAGACCTAAGTGGTGTTTCAGGAAGTCGTTAATTATGGTTGGTAATTGCTACAGTAAGGTTTATGTTCTACTGACTGTATTAAAGGATATAGGGACTGTTAATGTAGGGAGACTAATTAGGGATATAATTATACTTAATGGGTTTGATTTTCAGGATTTTAAACATTTGCCATTTCTTATTTGGGTTTTTTTGCTGAGATTTTATTACCAACTGCTGACTGATCTGTCACTATTCATTCATCACCATTTTAGACGAAAGACGCCCACTGTTTAACATAGACCTCTCCCAAGTGTTGCTACATCTATAGGATTCCCGCGACCCTCACGAAGTCATCGGTCCACATCATAGGAGGCTGGTATAGGCTGTCATATGATGTGACAAATGTTCGACGGTAATTTTTTATATGCTGGATACCATAGAGTCTCCTTCCACACGTGATTCTTCCAAATAATCCCGTAGATGTTGGACTGTCTTGTTTCTGATTCGATGCTATACTGCAAAACTGATTTTTGCTATTATCGGCCATAAACCTAATAGACACATCGCAAAGAAAGTTTACCATTCTCAGATTATTCTGATTCGCAAAGCATTTACATTTCCGTTGGCGAGTAATAGCTTCAAGACCATTTTTTTGGTTTTGATGATGATCCGACTTCTACAAGAACATTTATTCAAATGTTTGTATCTTGCTGCGCTCATTTTTTAAAATTGATATTAACTAGTGCTTGATTGCTATCCCACCTGATGGTAAGCAGTGATGCAATCGTTGATGGTGAGGCGCACTAGTTTATTAAGAGCCTATTCACTCTAGCCTTGAAGACATCCAAATTATAATCGGACAATCTTTTCTACTCTCCACTATTTTTAACACATTGCTATTCGGATGCATATGTTAGTAACCAAATAAAACAACAGTGAATTGAATTCTCTTTATCTCCTAGATTTAATTGTTAGGAACTCGTTTAGAGGTCTTTTGTGTGCAGGCTATGTCTCTTTGTGGCTACTAAACAGCTCTCGAATGGAGGTCGCGTGCAGTCGGCAGGTCATCTAGAAAGTGCACCTAGTTCACGGTCGAGTGTTGGCTGAATTTCAAGAATGTTGGTGGTAAGAGAGCCTGTTGGGCTGATAACGTCAAAGGCTTCCAAATACAGTAAGATTTCTCGTGGTTATGTCCGATTTTCATTCGATTGTGGATTTCGACAAAGGTTGTGATATTGATAGAGTCGTTGAATATTTTCCTATTTCAATTCGATAATTACCGGAGGGACTGGCCTTCAATGGCTGAGGACAGACGTGTGTGGAAAAGGGAGAGAGAGGCCTTTGCCTAGCAGTAGGACGTAATAGGCTAACTAACTATATACAAATTCGTTTTAGGATCTGATGAAACTTTACCAGTAAAATCCCACGATTTTTTCTTATTTTGGGTTGTGTTTGACGAATGACCACTCTCTTACTCGATGGTAAAAGATGAATATGGCTCATTTTTGCACTTTTACATTTAAAAGCATCGGTAAAGTAATCGGAAATTGGATTGTTCGATCCATATTAAGTTTCCTAGACATCCGGAACTCTCCGGATATGAAAATCTCAGGAAATGCAAATGTAGATTGACAGACGGCAGCTTTTTCGTCGTGGCCAGATCTAAGAATTGATCATTTCTTGATATGGCCAACTAAAACCGACCAGATCCGATCGTTTAAAGGTGAGCAATGGGTAGCTCGCTGTCCGACCGTCCGGTAACAGTCCGGACTAAGCCCAAGTCGTCGACGGCGCGCGCTGTTCCCGCGCGCCTCAAGGAGTTGTCAGCAACAGCAGGGGCCCAGCCGGGTCGAAGCCTACTGGGGCCAGGGTTATCCGAAAGGGCGCTCGAGCCCCGGTATGAAGGCTTGAAGGAACGGGATGGGTTTTTTAGTCAGTAAGAGTCTGACACTATCTCCCGCTCCGCCCAAGAGCGGGGGTTGTCATAGGATTACTTTTCCCAAAAAATCGTTTAATGGTTAACGTTTGATGATATGTCCTCCATTGGACAGATCATTGATATAGGACATCTTTGATAATAAAAGGTCTAAAGAAAGTAGGCCGGACGAAGATTGACATATCATCAAACGTTTAAACGATCTAGCCAGTTCCAGTACTAACTCAATAAGTTCAATTATATCAATCGAAGATTTTTATGCATACACACAGTTACTATGGTTCTAACATACTAGTTCCTTGTATTAATTTTATACACTCTGACTGATTCAATTTACTTTTGATATTGGCAAAATTGACGACATCAACTCTATTTGCCATGAATAAAAAATAGAATAGAATAAATCTAGCCAATTTTACTTGGCTATTTGATGAAGTGATTATTTCTAAGATCTAGCCACGACAGAGCAATTAGTGAGTCAGTTGTTTTCCTCATTCGATTTGTTCCCTCTCAGCGCATCAAATCGGCTTTTTTTGTTATCTACAAGCTTTCGAAAGCCCAAGCTTTTAAAGTTAAAACCAGTCACCTGAAGAAAGCACGACATGGTAGTTAAAAGGGTACATGTTAGAAGCCTTTCGAGTGTTTAGAAATGCTTTGGTGTTGCCTATCAAATACCTACTTTTAGCCTGATAACTTCTATTGAAGTAGTAAAAGATCATTGTATTTGCCACCATGGGCTGAGGGATCGTTTCAAAGAATAACTGCGGACCTGGAAGTCCTGTAACACCAAGGGTAACTGTAGAAAGACAGTAGGGTTATAGTCAGTAAAAGTCTGGCATTTCTTTTGGCTTCACCCAAAGCGGTAAGTATTGATTACTTGATGATTATCTACCTCAAAAAAAAAGTACCTACACGGCGAAAACCTTTTTTTCTGTCTGTCTATAATAAGTACCATATTAGCTGCTAAGCGGCATTACTGTGTGCAATGGAAGGTATGGATGGAGCGAAGGACCAGTGAAATTATTAGTTCCTAAATGGGTCTCTTAGATTTTAAGGTTATTAGAACATTTGGCAGTTCCTAAATCTCTAAAATTTAAAAATAACGCATCGTGTAACTCTTTCTTTGCTGTTCATGTCTAATGTGGCATTCACCAAAATATTCGCATGAGGTGCATCTGCTTCGTTTTATGTATGATCTTATCCAATATATCATCTATCTATATGAACTGCAACCGATTCATCCGTTGATTTGTCTTGTTTTTCTCATCATAAGTCTCTGACAATACCTTGTATATTACACTCTCTGACGGTTCTGTTCAGAACCTGTTATCAGTATCGGGCACGTCAAATCGCCATTGTTAACCAGCTTTCCAATAGGACCACGTGCGACCAGCTTTGGTCCACGCTGAAGAAAGTAATTTATGTTCGTTTTCACTTGGTTTAGTGAGCTGAATTTCAAACAGCTTTGAGAGGTAGAATCAGCAGCTTATATAGACGAGTTTTTATAGAGATTCTGATCTTGTACTAAAGTTGTATACTAGGATTATTGTTAGGTTGGGTGATGGTGAGTGATCTAATAATCACTATTATTAAATTTTTTGTAGGTTTTTTAAAACTTTGGTGTGATATAGAAAGGACCACTGAGAATGATCTTGTTAGAATTTTTTGTAGTGGGAATTCATATATGATCATTTCCCCAGCCTTTAGAAGGAAAAAGAGGGATGAGGGATGTAAGACATTTCTAGCTAAATCCTACCCTTGTCGTTTCAGAGCCACGGTGACTTTTTCAAACTTTCCTTCAACCTTAGCAGATAAAATCTACACCGTGCTTTTGAGTCGGCTTCAAATTTTTAGGGCTGAATTGAATACCTACCACCCCCGGTACACGGTAGATATCTACTTATACGCATAAAACGTTTTGGAAACACGTGTGGAATTCCGTGCCGAGAGGGTATTTCAAATCAAGAGTAAATGGGTTGCTTCTAGGTAAGCGTGTTTCAACCTCGACTTCATCATCGCTTACCATCAGATGTGATAATTCAATAATATCTATCCACCTTTTTAGGCAGAATTCCTTCCTGCAGAACGCGAAAGGTTGTCAGTTTTTTTTTGTTTTATTAATAGGCTCTCGTTTCACTATCACACTTGGTAAGCGATGATGTGGTCGACGATGGAGCAAGCATGCCTAGAAGTAACCTATTCACTCTTGACTTAAGGGCCCCTAGGTTATAGATTTCTGTTTTGTCATGCAACAAGACCCGCATTCCCGCATCTTGCAAAATTCAGCCAACCGGCATGACTAACATTTATTACGTCATCAAAATAGATATTGATATTCGACGAAGCCACTTGTAATACTGAGTAACTATAGTCAAAAACCACAAACAGAGTACTAAAATAGTCCTTACATTAGTTTGAATAAAACTGGCCAGACTAAGTTCGTAAGGGATTTCGGATCCGTGTGTGTCCAGCAAAAATAGACGATATTACGTTTTACTACCAATGTCACTACCAGTCGGATATCTATAACCAGTAGTACTTAATACCTACGGTTAATTTTATTACTGTTTTTTTTTTAAGCTATTGCATAGCTTCTATCGCGGGCCTTGAGCGTGGAGACCCATCTAGAAATTCCGTATCGAAAATAACCTAACACCCCCCACTCATTTGTTTTTTGAGCATGGTGACCGATAAGAAAATAAATGAGTGAACAATCATTCAAAATTCTATTCAATATGTGAAAGTGTTACTTCAATTAATATCAATGAAAAAAAAAAAAACAAAGGAAAAAAATACTGCATACATAAAATAAATAAATAATTCTAATTGCTTAAGTTGATAAAAATGCTATGCAATAGCTTTACCGCGGCAGTCCCCGAGTGCCACACGTCTTTTCCATTATTTTGGAGGATAAAGAAATCCTAGATTCAAATACGATATTAAGATCTTTGAACTTAGGACCTAAACCCATCATTAATTTATATATACTGCACAATGCCTATTAAAAGGAGGAAGTTTGTGAGTGTGTATGTTTGTATGTTACCCCTTCACGCTATAAAGGCTAAAAAAATTAGGAAAGGCACGTATTTTACCATGTTCCCTTGGGAAAAAATTCTACTTTACGCGGGTGAAGACGCTAGCAGAAGCTAGCAAGCGACATAAATAAAACCACTGGCCCAGAGGTGTATTGACGATGTTTTAGCACCGTCTGCGATGGCATGCCCTTACTAAGTAGGTAGCTACTAACAAGTCTTAACATTTTAGCCAACGAGCATAATTTGAAACCTGTTCTTGGTGTTTAGATCTTAGTAGGTAGGTATGTTGAGGATAGGTAAACTCAATTGATTGACCTTCTCAATCTGGGCAAAAGGCGCGATGGTAGATTGGTATGCGAAATATTTCGGTAAGAACAGACAGGCCTGTGATGTTTTCAACCTGATCTTGCCGTTTATAATACCTTTGTTAGTATGTTGAGAATAAGTTGGTACCTGAGCTCAATTGATTGACCTTTCCAAACTGGGCAAAAAGCGCGATTGGTTTGCAGATTTTTTCGGGAATTTGTTTTTTTTAGGGTGTCGTAAGTACCCAAAGGGTAAAACGGAACCCTATTAGGTACTAAGAGTCTGCTGTCCGTCCGTCTGTCACCAAACTGTAAGCCATGCACTGTCATAGCTATACAGTTGAAATACATACATCAAACAAACTTGATTTTTTGCCGTTTTTGCTACGGACTGTACGAAATCCTTCGAGTACCAGTCCGACTCGTACTTGGCTAAGTTATTTTTTTAAGATTGATAGGATCGCGTTTGACCACCATCTTACCTGATGGTAAGCGATGATGTTTTTAAAGCTTTTGCAGATCAATACGCAACAATACGGAAATGAGAAGTTGCGAGCTATGGCAGTGTCGCGTCTTCGCCCTGGGGAGGCTTAACCGTATTTATAGACAGTGGGGCAAGTATTCTTCAAATGTCTTTTTTCTAGTACCATATGGCGACTATTACACGGTCATGCAAGCGTCAATCAATTCCATCAATCATGGATGATGGTTTTCGTCAATCAGTACTAAAAAACGTCAATCATCGCATTAGACGGTAGGTTTTTCGTCAATCAAAACTTTGACTGTGGTCAAACTGATAGCAAAAGCTACCATGTAATGTTCGCCTTATAAAGCAAAACAGAATAAGAACAAGTGAAACAGTGGGCTGGTGGCCCAAAAAATCCTAATTAGTAAAGACAACACAAGATAAAGCCGGTATTGGTCAATTTTGTAACTTAGTGTACTATTCATAACTGTGATTTTTGGCTCCTTCAAAAATATCTATTGACCGTTATGTCTACCCAACTAATTATCATAATACTAGAGACGATAATTGCAAAGAAAACCTGAACAGTACTTCGCCATACTGATATGAATTAATTAGGTAATAATTTAAGTGTTTTCTCTCAGACGGATAGACGTGCGTGACAAACCGGTGGAGAATGGCAAATGGGGACCTTTGCAACAAGGTCGCAGCTTACTTAACTCTCGAAGTTGGTTATTTGTGTTTATGAATCATAGGTGAGAAATATTGACCTCAATATCCTGGTCAAAAGTATGCAAAACTTTTTGGAAGAAGGAGTTTAACCCGATTGACTCTGTCTAATAAGAATGTATTTAAAAAAAAACAAATGACGGAAATAAGGTTCGGAATTTGAATGTCGAAATTTGATAGAAGTTGGTAAGTACTTTATTACCGCATTTTAGAGAAACAGAGCAAGATGATTATAAGATCGAGAAATGTCGTAATAATGACGACAGAACATTTTGCAATAACAAAAAAGTATCTTGTGTTTATTTTAAAAGTATACAAGCTCTCTTACCGTAAATAAGGTCAGTCAAAAATCACACGCGTTGCATCCTGTACTTTTTATTCACAAAAACGGGCTCCGCACTAGGTGTGTTCGATTTGATACAAAACCAGTGGTTCACAGCACAACAATACCGTTATTTCAACAGCTTGACATCACAGAAAACGGTTAAAGGTACCACAGCAATACACTAAACAACACTTTAGAATCTAACACGGACCTACATAATTACTGTTTAAGTAATATTGTATCTAAACACTCGATGTAACAAATTAAACTTAAGTTAAATTCTTTGTGTAACCCGCCACCGTGGAATTTTGCTCGACAACTGACAACTTCTGTTTACGTTACGTTCCATTGACACGACTCTAGCTGTCCCTTTCTAACGTGAAACGTCATTAAATGAATGAAAGAGATGAAGAATGTTAACTGTAATGCAATTATTTCGTGTGACTGCAGCGCCTCTAGTAGTCGGAAAGAGTACTAGGATGGGACAAGATATCGAGTTTATTGATTGTCTGCGTGATGTTCTATGAAGCCGATAGGTAGCGTTGTTTATTGACCACCTTAATACATTATCTTTCCAATAGATGGCACTATAACACTAGGAGATGCCAAATCGGAAAATCAGTAAAAGATCGGATCAGATCAAGATCATAAATTCTGCCTTGCCAGGTTGTTCTTATGGGAGCTTGAAAAATTAAATTAATGATTGTGGACAGATACAAAAGCAGAGGTGGTGAGATGGTAAATATGATAAAGGTGAAGGGGTGTAGGCCGAAGAAAGTCTGCGGGCACGAATGGATGTGGACGAATGCAAGAGTGAATCTGGGCCTTCAGCCAAAGGGCAGTTGGAGTAACATCCAGCAGTTTTAATCAGTTCAAGTGTACCTACCTACCTAACTGCCTACCTCAATGCTCCTAGGGCGCGGTTTATGTATGTATATAAAATATCTAGAAAAGATATAATCAGTCAGCTTAGCCTTTTCACAACCACGCTGAGGGTCGACTTTCGGTCTACCCGTTTTTTACGCGGACTCCCGCCTTCGTGGAATCCGCGCTAGCGAAATTGGATTCCCTAGTTGACACCGCCCTAGTTACGGCACTAGAGGCACGTAAGAGTTTTGACATACCTATATAGAACGGTTACCCATCTATAGACTGACCTTAGTCAGCGCTGCCTCAACCTCAGTCTTGAAGATTAGGTAGGTAAATCATGCAGCGTTTATTTCTAGTTTTCTACGTCATAAGTTTCCTATCCAAAATAAAAAACAGACACGAACTTCCTAAGTCGTTAATTATCTTCAACATTAATGGTTTCAGTGATATCTTCATTAATTTATGATTGCGTGACTAATCCACTTAATTAACTCGCCGAATAGTGACACTTGGTGACATCAATGTCTTAGCATCGAAATATGAGCGAACAAAAAGAGCGAGCAAGTGATAAATGAATTGTATGTGATTGTTTATGTGTACACTCACGGAAAACATGAAAGAGGTTAATTCTGCAGTGAGGTTAATTTTCCACTAGCGGAAAGCAGCCGTGTTAGGGCGCCTACAGACCAACGATACTCGATCGACGACGAGTGCTGCGGCGCGGCGGCGTAGTCGCCTTGTTAACGACCGTGGACGACGTTGTCGTTGCCTTGCGATGGCGACGAGTCCGTGCAGTCGGTAGAATACGCACGTAGGTAAATGACAAGAAAAAGCAATAATTCTTCTTCATCTTCAAAAAACACATTAATACGCTATACAGGGTTATTGGTAAAACACTAGCAACCTTTTAGGACTACGTTAACATCATAAACAACAACTTTTGTTCTCTGTGTTTTAAAAATTTATCATATTATTTTTGTTCATCAGATTTTTATACAAAAATAAAAATATTAAAATTGAAAATTCTAAATATTACGAAGTCTATGCGAAGCCAGCGATAGCACAATAGCGGAGGGTAGCTGAACATGAACTTGACCTAATTACAGGCGACTCTCACTAGTTGGTTGGTCATCTTGCACTTGCGTCACGTCATACCTACGTGTTCTTATAGCGAAATTATCTTTACATGATGGTGTATCAATATTCCAATGTCGAGTACATGGAAATGGAGCGAATGTTTGCTAGGTGTAATGACAATTTTTCGGAAGCCTGCTTACCATTATTACGAGAACAGTGCGCGGGAGCCGTAAGTAGTTACAGCAAAATACAGACTTGAAATGTGTTAGAGAGAACAACGAAATCTTGAAGGTTTGTTTTTGGTAAATATGTTATTTCTTGTAAAAAGTCATAGAACAAAAGTTGTAGTTTATGATGTTAGTAATACAGTCCTGAAAGGTTGTTAGTTTTATAAATAACCCTGTATATATAATGTTTAACAAGAGTAAGAATAAGTCTGGTCTCCGAGACTATTTGACAACTACAACACACGCCAGAACTAGGCGACGACGTCGACGGTGCGGCGGCGACGTCGTCGTTTACGGTCGTCCAAGGCGCCTACACGGCGGCGCCCGTCGTCAGTCGAGTGTCGTTGGTCTGTAAGCGCCCTTAGCGTGTGCGATCATAGCAGAACTGCAGTGTAGAATGATCATAATCTGTCAGCTGTTAGGATTGTAACTGGTTACAGTCGGTTGTGCAAATGTTACATTTCACTGTCCATGGACATGATGCCATAGTGGTAACAATTAGGCTGGCGTTGGCGAGTGACGTCACATTGGTTTATTATTAGAATCTAGGAGCTTACGGCGCATTATCGCGATTTCACCTAATTATTTTCCCATCAGAAATGAATATATTCGCAGGAGAACCAAGGTTACCGACATAGCTTGAGAATCGCCAAACTTGAGTGTCAGTGTGTAGGGCACATTACTCGCAGAACTGATAACCGATGGGTCCCAAAAATTCTGAGGTGCTGATTGCGCACAGGAAGACGCAGCGTTCAATGACCTGGTGAGAATCGTGGGAATCCGATAAATTCGAGAAATACAGGACCATTCGTTGTGGCGACACTTAGGAGAGGCTTACTACATATGTCCAACAGTGGACGTCATACGGCTGAAATGATGAAGATGATGAATTTATTTTTCTTGCACTATATCTACCTAATAGGTACAGATCCCTAATCCCCTCAATCCCGTGGCCCTAGCAGATATCGGTTGCAGGCGCGACTGGAAAAGTACGTTGACAAACCGGGCTCGGGCCTAATCGGAAGGCCAAACAGCAAGCTACCCATTGCTCGTCGTCTGCTACTCCCGATGTCTCCTATAGCAGTTGCACGGGCGTGAGGATGTCCATTACCCCACGGATGATTTTCACTCCTTCGTTAGCATTACTGCTTCTCAAGGAGAGGTCGCGTTCTATTCCCTTTCGCCCCGGTCCATGACCTAAACCAGGGCAGGGCGCATAACGTTCCCGGCCTCTGATCGCCTCCACAGAGTTTCGCGCAAGCGCGGTACTCCATGATATGCTTCCGAAGCTGGAAGCTCCGGCGCTGGTCATGTCCGGGAAGGACCTGGCCCAGGCCAATGCTGTGGCACCTCTCCAGCCACTCCTTAAAGAAAGGACTCACCGCCGTGATTATAGGGTGCCCATCGATAAAGATGCTGAAGTTACATTTTTAGCCTTACAATGTTGGGACTAAGGCCTTCTGTTTAGGAGGATGAGTGGGCTTTTAATTCACCACGTGGGCACATGCCTTCGAATTTTTGGTTCTAGGAACATGTCAGTTTCCTCACTGTGTTTTCTTTCGCCGTTTTGAGGGTAACCTTTCGGTATTTTACAGGATGCATTCTGGAGAGTGTGCGCAGGAATTACATGACTTGATTCCGCCATCACCTTTCTACCATCGGACGACCCGACGTACGGCGAGTGATCATCCTTACATTGTTAACACCTCTACGTTCCGGACTAAGCATTTCGCCTCACCGTTTATACCGGAAAATCGAACAATGAAGGACAGAGGACTGCAGGAGCAATTTGCCTGCAGCGGTCTTCCCGGTTGATTTAAAATTTAGGTGTCTTCAAGGCTGCACTGAATAGGCTCTTAATAAACTAGTAAGATTCACCCTCAACGATTACATCACTGCTTACATCAATTGGGATCACTGTCAAGCAGTAGTATACATATATTATAAAGAAAAGTTGTGAGGAAATATATTACACAAAGTTATACACCTGTTTGGGTTTAAACCCTCGGCCTAATTCTCGTAATTCGGGGCCGTCCGACTGGGTTGATTAATTATATTATCAGTCATTATTATTACCAGGAAATAATGGAAGGAAGTAAGGATCAGAATAAACAGAGGAACACAATAAACTTGTCAACATAACAGTGCAATAGTGTCTATCGAGTGCAACCGTTCGCGGCGCACGCGCAGATCATTTCACTCTCTATAGACAGTGATCGACAACATTTGTTTTGATATTCAAATTTGTATTATGATAAGGGAGAAATATTGAAAACTTATACAGAATTTGCTGGACTATCGCACTAATATTACATAACGAAGATTTATGATCGTGTATGTTCTATACTCCTTCACTATAAAACTGCTGAAGGGATTTGGTTGAAACTTGGCACTTGGGTAGGCCATGTCCTGGAATATATTATCCGTGAGTATATTCCTTTTCGATAATTTTTTACTATCACATGGACGAAACCGCTAGCAACAGCTATTTTTTTTTTTTCAATAAATATAATGCAACAGTAGTAAATTAGGTATTATATTTATTTAAGGACAGTTAACAGCAACAATATACAATGCTTATTTCCTTAAAATATTCTAAGTGGTAACAATATTGCGGCCCACTGCAATATCCACATTTTAATTAAAATACTTGATAAATGTATGATTTTACAATATTATGAATTACATTATAAAATTTATAAATAAGTAAAGGTATCTTTGAATGACAACGTAGTCTTCACGAAGTTCCTGAGACTTACATGCAACCTGGCAATTTAACACCTACATATCTAATGAAATATAACCCCACTGATTCTGATTCAATATTTTTTATTCTATAAGATATAAATTAAGCTCTGAGGACCTTGTATAAATTTTCGCAGCCTGTAGTGGTTAAGGTTTAATTTCCACAAAAAACTAATGACATGAATTATATTTACCGCCTTTCACCAAAGGAAACCTAATTTCCATAACTTCCACGCAAATGAACTATTTATGCACTTTTTTAACCAGCAAATAAATCAGCGGGTGTCACTTTTCATTTCCTTCCTACATAACAATTAGATACCCCTACAAAATGTTGTCAACTCCCCCCTTCTAAAGTGGGGGTCTAGGCGCCGGCAACACCACGGAAAAAAGTAAAAACACTATCGTTAATCATTAATATAGTCGCAGGCGCACCGCGCACTTTTTTCCGACCATTTCTAATTTCGACACCGTCCCAAGCGCACGTGTCAAGATTGTTTTTATTACTAAAATTATTTCAAACATCGAACCGCTGACTTTTACCGCGTTTTTATTGGCAGTTACAATGATTAATAGAGATGTTTATGAATCGTTAAATATCGATACGTATCGTCGCGTAATTTACGCGTAACATCAGCGCAAATTGTGCGTGCTGGAAGAATGAATTGATTGTTGTCGTGTAAATTAATGACTATGACGCGTGTTAGCTGCTGTGTTTTAATTATAGTTCTATTGGCGATTTTTATGGACAACTGTGATGGCTACAGCCCTAGAGGTAAGTTTTTTTTATTTATTTGTATATTTAGTCAATGTCTTTCCTCAAAAATTAACTCATTCCCAAATGAAATCGAAAGCTTCAAATCTGTCATCAAAATAAACACAATATTTTACCTTCTAAATCCTCCGAATTAATCAATTAGGATTGAAAAACTAATGAATTACTAACAATAATGAATTCAATTAATTGCCATGACTAGGCTATTATTCGTGAAAGGAAATAAAACATTTTAAATTTTGTAACAACGTTACTGCCATCAGCACTTATAGTAATTGATGATAAATGATCTGTGACTTGATGTTCGAATCTTATCGAAGCAGATCGAAATTTGAGCTATTCAGTAGCAATTAACTATTTATCGATAATAATATATCGTAAATCACCATCATTATCTACATCTATACAGCCGCAAGTTAGTTCAGCCCTGAAATTGGCTTTGTAATTTCACTTTCATTACCTAACCGCTTTCCTTCTTATGTTTTAACTTTGTTACAATCTGTGTTTGTATCTTCATTATTCAAAGGAAAATCATCTATAGTCTAATATAGATGCTTCCCCAAAGCATTGTCACAGCCAATTTCTCTACTTTATTAGATCTAAATGTATGAGAATCATTTGTTTCCTTGACTATAACATAATCCTACACAACATGTTTATTTTGCATAAATTTCCAGATCGTCTTTCATTCAATTCATCCAAATTCTTTAGTCTTCCTCTTTATCTGTATTATTCTGATTCCCCAAGATACACCTACGCCTAGTTTGGGGGCTATTGTAATAATTCTGGTAAAATATAACACCTGTTACCGATATGCAACTATGTAATATCTATATTTAAGAAAACACTTTTAACAATGTTTAAAATAAAGTTATTATCTACGATATTTGGATCCTTGGCTTTCCTATTGTTTTTCTTAGTTTATTTTTGTCATTTAATTTACTATCAATCATTTTTTCGGTAAGAAAATCTTTAAATATATTCTCTTGCTCTGGGAGGAGTGAAACGAAAAGTTAGATTTTTACTGACTAAATCCCATCCGCAGTCGATCTTTTGCGATCCAAGGTCGCGATAACTCTTACAAACTAAACATATCATCATCAGTTTACAATTTACTACAAAACCCATCAAAATTATTATCCAACTATAAAGCTAGATTAATATAATAACTAATTTACATATCCACTATATCCACTCTCATTTTCTCTGCTGCCGGCTGTCGTTGCCACAAATCAGACCACATTTACTATAAGAGACTAAGGTACACGACAGCCAAGCTAGCCAATGAAAGGTTGCTAGCCTTTGTGTAACAATGCTTTACTGCCAACTTACTAGAAATTACAATTAGTTAGAGACAAGCTGGGAGATAAATTTGAATTAGTTTTGATAGTAAAGCAAGACATTATTCAAATATGGAGTGTTTTAAGCAAGAATTTCTGAAAGCTTTCTGTTGTTGAATGTAACAAGGTTGTTGAAGACAGGTATCTTAATGTATTGTATTTTGGGCTGATGTCCGCAACTCTGCAACTATAGTGCGTATTTTGCGTACGGGCGGGAAAAATGTGTCATTCGATCTACTCCAGCTACCCAAGGAAGGTCAGCAGTGCCTTGGTGTTACTGACCACTTCTCGGAGGGTACCTGAGTTTCCGAAGTACTTTGCCCTGTATCCAGGAACCACAGGGCAGCATAGAAGCAGATGAGCTGTTGTCTCGTCCTTTTCCATGCAAGCTCTACAGAGTACCTTGCTGAATTTAACTCTTATCTTCTTCAGTATGTTGTTGACCTTAAGTAACGTTTTCCGGAAAAGTATTATTCTCCGTTTTTCTTATTGAAACGTTTGCGTGATCCTTCATAAGCACGCAATCCATATTTCTAATCCGCGCTTTGCTAACTACGAGTATCTTTTTAGTAAGCATTAGATGTTCAGTAACAAAAACTAGGAGTTCGTTTTAGCATTCGTAAAAATAAATGATTATTATGTTTTATTAAGTTATCATACTACGTCACCAGAGGGTTGGCTGGATCTTTGCCCAAAGAATTAGCGTTGCTTTTTAACATGGAAATGCTGCCTGTTTTCTTGGCACGTTTCCAGCTTGTCCAAATGATAGTGTTACAGAGGATAGGTACTTCGAAGCCTACCCTATTTGCTTTTGTAATTACATATGTACGCAGTGTAGTCATTTAATATTTTAATCATTTGTATACACACATATATTTTGTTATTTTTTTTAAATATAAATGATGATAGTAATTTAAATTTTATTTTTAATTTATTTTAACAATTACATAATATGTGATAGTTGTATGTGATAGTTTCACACAAAATACGGTGATAGAGCTCAACAGACGCTTAAAAGAACGCCATTTGTATATCTCTACATCATCATCTCCCAAGTATTTTCCTAACTAGCTTAGAGTCGGCTTCCATTCTAATTGGCCCGTCTTTTACATCTCTCCTTCTCTTCATCCTCCACAATCCAGCTACTGGGTAGCACTATACTCCTTGGACAGACTGACGACTGTCAAGATCTGTGTACGATCTCTACATACTCGTAGAATTAAATAAAGTCGCTTTCTGTGTTTGACTGCTAGTCTAATAACTCGTTCTAAACTATGTAGGGAGGTTTGTGTATTATGTAATTTGTACCCATGTGAAGCTGGGCAGGTCACTAGTTAATATATCATATATTATAAAGGCGAACGTTTGGGTACGTGTGTTACATATTTGTTACGTTTTCACGCTCGAAACGGCTTAACATATGTCTATGAAACTTAGTATGCGGGTAGACCATGTCCTGGAATATCATCATCATTTCAACCGAAAGACATCCACTGCTGGACATAGCCCTCCCCCAAGTGTCGCCACAATAAACGATCCTGTGCGTCTCGCTCCCATCGGATTCCCGCAACCCTTCCTAAGGCATCGGTCCACCTTGTAGGAGGTCTTCCGGTCCTGGAATAGTATATAGAATATTTTTATTCTGAAAGCATCACTTGGCTTAATTTTCCACTATCACGTTGGCAAAGCTACCAGCAGCTAGTGCAATTATAGATTTATATAATTCTCAACGACAACAGCATTAAAAGTTACGACACGCTGCCACCACATAGGTACAACCGTAGTAAAATTTATAATAACAATCAATCTGACTTCGCAATAGGTAACTGTTTTATTACTCAAAACTTTAGATTTCACTTTTCCATCTTAATATTTATATCAGGTAGTTTCCAATGCAAACGACCGGGTTTCCCTTTAATGCTTAGACAATATCTTGTCTTACTTGTAATAAACAGCATGATCTGCTAGCTAAATTGCTGTAGTCAAAGTTGTGTGAAAAAAATATGTTGTTACAATTAGAGATAAACACACTGAATAATTTGGTTAACTTGATAATTAAAATGCTTAACACGACTTTACAAGAAGTAATACCGACGCTACACGAATCTAATACGAATGTTAATATTTTTAAATAATATACAAACCAGTGCTTGACTGCGATCCCACCTGATGGTAAGCCGTAATGCAATCGTTGATGGCGAGGCGCACTAGTTTATTAAGAGCCTATTAACTAGCTCTAAAGATGGGAAGACCGCAGCAGGCAAATTGTTCCAGTTTTTTGATGTACGCGGTATAAACGATGAAGTGAAACTCTTAGAACAAACCGCAGAAGTTTCAACAATGTAAGGGTGGATATTCGCCGTACGACGGATTGTCCGATGAAGAAAGAAGATGGCGGAATCAAGTCATGCAATCGTGGAATTACTGACAATAAAGAACCAAAAACTGACGTCAAAACTAGAACTATTACAATATTAGAACAGATATAATAAAGGTTCTTAACTTTAGAGGTACATTTATTTACAACTTAAAGCAACAAAATATATACATAATAAACTAAAATTAAAATATTTAAGTATGCTTAACGTAACTATACACACTAAGGGCTACTTCCTACTAAAATATGGCGTCATAAAACCCCTCCGCATCGCTGTCGACTGGAAGTGTGCCCAAGAGGCTGGCGGCATTGAATGGCAATGCTTAATCTCTGACCGAGATAAAAACCAGCCCTTGGGTCACGCGAAGTGTCAACTAAACGTCTTGACAGCTCTTTAAACAGTATATGAGCACTCGGTGCAAGCAACTTTAGAGTGGTTGTGCTATGAGCCTTTTAGCGAGCTCATCAAACAAACGTTAGCTTTACAAGATTTTAGGTCCTAGTAGCCCCTCAGTTCACATTTCTCAAAAAAAAACACGATAGCAAAAGAATTTCACCAAGTAGCAGGTGACAGAACACAACAGACAAGACAGAATGGAAGGAAAAAACGTGTTGCGCCGACCAAGGGAAGGGCAGATGATGATGATGATGATGTAGCGCCCGATGGCAACAATAATGGTGATACAACGATCGTGGTGCTCGTTTTATCAAAATTTCAACCACATCATCAACTTATACGTTTTAGAGGAATCTGAAAAAAAATAAAGCAATTCATTTTAAAAATACCTATTCCAAATCACCCACTAGTTTGAATTTATAAAAAAAACTATGTTCACGTACACGAAACCAATTTCCGAATGATTGACAGACATGAATTTCCAGTAAAGTTCGCTTTAGAATTTTATATATTTCCTTTGTTGTACATCAATTTATTGTTGCCAATGTAACCAGCTATTGTAGTAAAACTTCAAATTGCATTCATCGGTATTTGTAAAAAGCTTCTGAATGTGATGTCTTTCATCTCCAAGATATGTTACCATAGTGATTGCGCTGGAAAAAAAATTGTCAGTATATCGTGTCTAATATCTTGCTTTGATTGCTTGAGTAGAACCATAATCTATCCCAACAGCAGTTACATCATTTATCGAAGCCAATCGTAACAACAACGTAATAAGTTTAAAGCTAACAATAACAACATTATCGATACCAATAAAATTATATTTGGAAACGTGAACTACCTGTCAGTATTTGACAATTCAGTCTCAGCTCACAAAAGATCATCGATTGATAAAAAAGTTAGAAATAATAACGACAAAAAATTTATCGAAAAACATTATTGTAGTAGCCATTGTTGTAGCGGAATTACCAAATTCATTGTCACTGTTACATTTGTTACGAAACTTCAGATGTTTGCGAGGAAAGCGGTGGAGCAAAAACATCGGACCTGCGCTCGCGCATTTGGGTCTGTGACGTCAGGAGTGATCAATTTCTCGATTAGTATCGTTCCACTTCGAACCGATTGACTCGAGCCGTTTCGTGTTCCATACGAATTATTTTATAGTTTTGATTTGATTTTAGAAACTACTGACATTACGGAAATGCGCGGTTGCTGCAATTAAAATTTTTACCGCCATCGTGATGTGGGTCTCGATTATTTTTATGGTTATGCTCCTTCTTACTTGCAGAGTGAGCACCTTTATCGCCAATGCCGGCTATTTCATTGACTCATATTTTGTTTACGTCGTTTTCAGCAGGTCATATTGTTTTATTGACCGTTTTCCTACTTTGTTTTATACTTCCGCATACGTATCGAAACAAATCCCAACTTAATAATGGACTTCCTCTTTTGAA
The DNA here is from genome assembly GCA_929112965.1 of Mythimna albipuncta. Taxonomy (NCBI): domain Eukaryota; kingdom Metazoa; phylum Arthropoda; class Insecta; order Lepidoptera; family Noctuidae; genus Mythimna; species Mythimna albipuncta. The sequence goes on along the minus strand of OV815969.1, from coordinate 2,050,073 downwards.
TACATTTGCCTGTAATTATAATATCGTTACAATCTGATTATCCTTAGTAGCCCCATAGGTGTTACCATAACACTTCATTAAATATATGCTTTGTAACATGCTTAATATTCTAGTCCAAGTTAACACTCACATAACTACTTACGACATATAGAAAGTACAAATAAGTTACATATTTACTATTGTTGAATTTAATATAGCTCGTAGTAAAGCACTGAGTAACAAATCAATAAATGAATGAAATGTGATAGAAATGGATCCGAACAGATTTGCTCTGAAATAGTTAAATTCTCTGTAGAATTAGATTCACTTTCACTGTCATGTTACTGTCATTGACAAAGTATTGGCTGGATAAACAGCCTTGTTGTGTTGCTCTTGTAGACAAGACTCTATCTATAATTTAGAATATGCAAAGAAAGGATCTGCCACAATGTTTTAACTTACGATTCCTGCAAATAAAATATAAAACCACGTTTAAGTTATATTTATAGATGAGTATATAACAAACCAACGCACTCATGAAACAGTCCATGTTTTTAATGTAAAAAAGAGATTTATACTCGTAGATAAAACATAACAAGGTTTTATATAATAATAAGTTTTACCAAACATGAACAATAAATGTATTTTCATACAAGCCTCAACAGAAAACTTAAAATCACTCAACGAGCAATAGAGAGGGCTATGCTTGAAATATTCTAACATGATCAAATCAAAAGTGAAGGTATCCCCAGGACAACTAAGGTATACCCCGATGGACCATAAAATTTAATTGATAGAGGGCAGAGCATCTGTTGCTCAGATGATCGATAAAGCCGTAAGACTCTAGAGTGACGACTGCGTACCGGAAGACGCAGAGTTAAAAGGCCTCTTACAAGTTGGACGCCTTCGCTGTGAGGGATGTGAAGTAATATTAATTAACATCATTGTCGTTGCAAAAAAAAAAAACGAAATGTATAAAGTAACATTAGACATTAGTTTGGATATAACTAAAAGTGAAAATAAATTTTTACTAGTTGAGCATAAAATAGTTAATGTAATTACTTGTAAAGTACCTACTAATAGATTGGCAAAAAAGTTAAGTAAGACGAAAACAAAAGTTGAATCAGAAAATTAGTCGAAACTACAGTGGAAAGTAGGTAAAAGCCGTAAGTAGTCATTGGAAATAAATAAACCTAGTTCGATTTGGAATGGAAACTATTACATTGGTTATGTAATTTTTACGACTGTTGAAACGGTGACTGTTGAAGCTGGCTAGCTTTGGCTGCATAAAGATCTTACAGACATATAATATCATCATCGTTTTCCTACACTTGGCCTGTCTTATTTGGAGTCGGTGGAACATGTATTTTTTCTTCCATTCTTTCCTGTCACACATTATAATATCACTAGTTGCCTACAAACTATAAAACAAAGTCCATCACCTCGTCTATCTATCGGTCTGTCACAAACTCAAAAAATATTACTGAACGGATTTACCAAAAGACAGATTGGTTTTTAGGGAAGTTTTAATGTATCTAGTACAGAAAAGTCGAGAATATCAAAGATTTGTAACACTTAGAATACATTCCAATGTTTTGATAGCCATACAAGATTGTTACATGTTAAAACGTAATAACTATATTAATAGCAGCCGATCAACGCTAAACATTGGCCATTGTGTGAATGCCTCATAAATATTAATGGCCGAAGATGGCTACTGGTACAATAAACTATAAAAGAGGTTTCATTTTCACATGCCCTCAAAAATCTCACGCACGTCCTCTCACACTTGGGTCCAATGCCAAAAAACTGTATGAAAACAATCGATAGTTGAATATCGATTCGATATCAATCGAGACAATCTGTCATTAGAAAAAGACTAGACTTTTCCCCTAGTATTTCTTGCCTGCTAATGATGACTGATGCGTTTGCAAAACATGAGAGATTGGATGTGAATTACTATTGTTGTTAGTTTTCCTAGTTTGAGTTATGTTGGATGTCATTTGATTTGAATCAGCATTTTAAATATTCAGTAGTCTGTTCTTATAAATTTTTCTTTTCATTTCTCAGCACCAACACAAATTTTTGATCATTAATGTTATTTATGATAACTTAATTAAAGAGAACCAACCATGAACTTTATACTGTAGATCACCAACTAATACTGGCAAGATTCGGTCAAAATCCCTCTGTCACTTCTTTTTGTTTTTCATAATTATTTTTTTTAGATAATTTAGGCCACTCTACTTTAAGCGTAGCCATCTACTGCCTGACAAGTGCAGGTGTATACTTGCACCTTTATAAGTACTCAAACGAGCACTTTATGCAATCTAATGAAGTTTATATTGTTTTATTATGGTTATTCGATTATCTTGTAGCCCTATCTTTTCTACGGTATATTTCTTCCTGTACACTACAAAGTATATCTAATAGATATTGCGGAGTATATTCTACAGAATATACTTTGCAAAACATGCATCGTCGCGTCTATAACCGCATACGCCTGCGGTCAAGGTTGTTTCCTACTTCCATTCAATACTTTTACTTTTAAACGCACGTTGTCTGCTTCGCGATGTGTTGTATCTATGTTTTGTTCTCTATCATCATTTCCATCTAGATGAGCAGTTTTGTCTTCCTTATTACTTCCTAGATCTCCAATGATAATAACTAGTTTACATATACTCTTACTATCAATCAGTGCCTCGGCAACTGTAGTCGCAGAAGTTATTTCAATATGTTTTTTTTCTTTTTTGTTTCTGTAGACTGGTTTGGACTCAAATGAAATCAATAACACATATTTCAAACTAGCTTTTACCAATAAAAAAACAACTTCTTTGAGTTGTCAAAGTGTCAGTCAGTCAAAAAAGTGAAGCTAAATTGCTAAATTATTTTTGACTATATATTCTAGTAGTTTAAGAGCTAACTAGAAGTTTCTTCAGATTTAATCGAAACTAAATCTGATGTGCCACAAAACCTATTAGTCGGAATTCTGATAACATGGGATTACATTCTTTATGTGCTTTATGATCTTTGATTTTGTCTTCCTCTGCACCTACAGTTAATGAGTTGAATCTCCTGCCAGAATCTGTTTCCTGATAGCAACAGGTTCCTTCTAGGCAAGCATACTTCATCGTCGACCACATCATCGCTTACTGTGAGATAGTGGTCAAACATGACCCTATCAATAACTGGGCACGCCATAATTATGGCGATAAGTCCCCTCTTTGAAGCGTGGCTGGAAAGACCTCACGGCGTCCTTACCTTCCGCATGACACAGGTCCTCACCGGAAATGGCAAGTTCGGGAGGTTCCTGTTCCGAATTAAAGCGGAAGTGACGCCCGGGTGTCGCCACTGTGCGGAACGCCCGGAGGATACGGTGGAGCACACAATCGCGGTGTGCCCTGCTTGGGTGGAGAATCGCCGTGCCCTCGTGGGGGTGATCGGCGGCGGAGACCTCTCGCACCGGGCCTTGGTCGAGGCCATGGTCCGGAGCGAGGAGGAGTGGCAGGCGGTCGCCGACTTCTGCGAAGCAGTAATGCTCGCTAAGGAGGAGGCCGACCGAATCAGGCAACGGCGCTCTCGCTCGGGATTCCGATCCCGATTTCCAGCCACCGTAGGCGCGGGCTTGCGGACAGTGAGCAATGGGTAGCTCGCTGTCCGGCCGTCCGGTAACTGTCCGGACCAAGCCCAAGTCGTCGACGGCGCGCGCTGTTCTCGCGCGCCTCAAGGAGTTGTCAGCAACAGCAGGGACCCAGCCGGGTCGAAGCCTACTGGGGCCAGGGTTATCCGAAAGGGCGCTCGAGCCCCGGTATGAAGGCTTGAAGGAACGGGATGGGTTTTTTAGACAGTAAGAGTCTGACACTATCTCCCGCTCCGCCCAAGAGCGGGGGTTGTCATAAGATGATTTTTCCCATCGAAAAAAAAAACCCTATCAATAACAATTAAAAAAAACACAATGTATCCTACTTTCATATGTTTTAAACGAATGTTTACTGTAGAGTTGCATTTGCGGATTTTTGTTTATAATGAATAAACTCAAAAACTACTGGACTCTTTCGAAAAATTCTTTCACTAATCGAATGCTTCTTTATCACTAAGCAGTATAGACTCCATATTTTTTACTATCATTCAAGCGTAGCCGCTGGCAGAAGCTAGTAATTCTATTATATCTTATGGGGTGTTCAGATACTCCACAATTAGTGGCTCGTAAACTAGTACTTTTACTTACGGAGCTAATTTAGCACCCATTGAACTAACTAAATGGTGTGCATAAACTTTATTGCTCTCACTTGAAACTCTCTATTTTACCAAACAGATTTGTGTGTTCAGGAACAATGGTTAGTCTATATTTGGATATTGTAGATATTCAAATTCACTTTACGTTTTCTCATATTTAATACTAGCTATACATAGGCTATATTTTATTTACAAGGGCAAAATCCCTGGAAAAGAAAATATAGCTTAAGCCACTCAGAAATAAAGTAGATTTCTATCGATGAAAAAATTACCAGTACTTCCAAAGCTTACCTCCTACAAACAAAAAAATAAACTTTCATCATCATCATCAGCCTTTTTTATGTTCCCACTGCTGGGACTCAGGTCTCCTCTCGAGGGAATCGGCCTTAATCAACCACGCGGGCCCAGTGCGGTTTGGTGAATGTCACATGTCTTCTAATTTTTGGTTCTAGGATATTCCGGTTTCCTCACGATGTTTTCCTTCACCGTTTAGAGAGCAGTGGTGATGAAATGAATTACACAAAATAATGCGTCTGACAGGGTTTGAACCCGCGACCTACAACTTGTAAGTCGGAGCCATTACCACTCGGCCACCACTACTCACAAAACAAAAAAATAAACTTTACTTCTTTCTCTGTAATATTATAATTAGTGCAGAATAATAAACTCACATCCTAAAAGTAGTATATTGAGAATCAGCTGCAGAATTGATTTCAGCTATTTTTAAGATCGCGAGAGAATTGTAACTACCAACCTATTTAGATAAGATCTTGATAAATCTTGATTGTTTCACTATTATAATTATGTGTGAATGCGTAGATACCAATACTTATGCGCTACCAATGTTTCCCATTTGTTCCTACAATTTTATAAGTATAACTAATTATTTAATTAGTGGAAACTTGTAATAATTGGCCTTTTTAAGCATACAATGTTTACAATGTTTTTACTGTAATATATTAGCTGTAATTTTTCTTAAAATTAATAAATAAAATAAATACACAAAAAATTAACATCTCCTAAGTATATTTAAATAATATTTTAGTGCTTGAATTTTATTGCAACTTATTTTTTTTAATTAGGATGTATAAGGTTGTGTAATAACCAAATTCGATGGTTTGAGCAGGGATATACCGGACAAAGATGTATCTTTAGTAGGTACGCCAATTTCACCAGCTATGTTAAAGTCATAATGTAAAAGAAGCCTATTATTACCAACCTGGCGCAAGTCCAGGCCCCGAGCTGCAGCTGAGAATTAATTACAGAGAGAAAATCCGAAGACACTTCGCAAGACCTGGCATCGATTCCAAAAGCTCATACTTGAGAGCATTTGTAACTTTTAGATCTCCAAGTTACATGGTCGACATCCCATCTATAGGTACTCATAAAACGTTTTGGGAACAAATTCATAGTGCGTACAGCTAAGGAGTGGAATTCTCTGCCGGAGTCTGTGTTTCCTGATGGCTAAACTAAAACCCGGGAATGTTTAAGTCAAGAGTAAATAGATTACTTCTAGGTAAGCGCGCTACATCGTCGACCGCATCGTCACTTTCCATCAAGTGAGATAGCCGTCACGGTAGGGCCACCACGCCAGTCCAGTACGGGTTGGTGGATATCACAAGTCTTCGAATTTTTGGAGCTAGGACATGTCGGTTTCCTCACAATATTTTCCTTCACCATTATTAGAGCAGTGGCGACGAATTTTTTTTTTTTTTTTGGTATGAACCCATGATGTAGGACGTGTAAGTCGGGGATGTTACCACTGGACCACCTCAAGTGCTGTAGCTAGAGCAGTGCCGTCAACTCAGACCCTGAAGGGGCGCAGAAATGATCAAGCTAGGGCCAAGTTTTGTATGCTTGGTAGTTAGTAGCTTACATACAATATAATGCGTCCTACCAGGAGTGCCGATTGCGTAGAAGCTACAGATTTGCCGTTGCTGGCAATATTGCCCCAAGTGGGAATATTGCTGGCAATATTGTCACCAATTTTCATAAATTGGGCAATATTGCCACCAATATTCCCACATCACGGCAACATTGCCAGCAACGGCAAATCTCTAGTAGGAGCTCATTTAGTTTTATTTTTTAACATTTTCCTTTTTATTGTTTGTATGTGTATCTAGCGACCCGTACAAGCTTCGCTTTGGTGTTACAAATCTTTTTAATATGCGACTTTTCTCTACAATAACATGCGTTTATTACACACTTAAACCTTTCTCATGAATCACTTGGACTATTGGTAAAAACCACGTGATAATCCTTTTAGTAGTTTGTGGGTTTATCGCGTTCATACAGACAGAACAGTGTGGGACTTTATTACATATGTAAGAAAGGAAGATATTTTTTGCCAATTTTTGACCTCCTCTTCGTCTTCCCTCTCCTCCTGTTTATTAAGTATTTAAATCTTATGTGGTCAGACATAATGATAATAATATGACACAACTATCACACAACGCCGTCTAGTCCCAAGCTAAGCAGAGCTTGTGTTATGGGTACTAGGCAACTGATAAACATACTTATATATTTCTAAATATATACATATTATAGATAAATTACACCCAGACACAGAACAAATGATTATGCTCATCACACAAACATCTGTCCTGGGTGGGAATCGAACGACCTCCGGCATAGCAGTCAGGGTCACTAACCAATAGACCAACAGGCCAGTCAAATAATGAGCGACCGTTGCCATGAAAATCGTTTTCCTCCCTTTCAATGTCTAAGTAATAACCTAATCTTGACTTAGCATATGTTTTGGGATCTTACGTTACTATAAGGGCTATATTTCACCGAGACACCATGGCGGCGCGACCAGTCTCCGCTACCAACAAAATGTGTACAGCTCTTTATAGAGTTACTCACCTGGGGTTTGTTTGGTTGCGCAACCAATATGGTGGCGCGACCAGCTCGGACGTGTGGCGACTCTGGTGCCTGTATGGTGTCTAATTTGGTAGCTTAAGACTATATTTCACAGGGACACCATGGTGGCGTAACTGGTTGCGCCGCCATGGTGTCCAGGTAAAATATAGCCCTAAAGATATGGTCTACAGGGAGTAGACCATATCTTTAGGGCTATATTAACCTTTCAACCCCTAACCTTTCAATCGTGATAATGACAGACACAATTAAAAGACAATAGGTGCGCGAACGCCGGCGTTCGCTTGGGGTTTAATGAATTAAATCGTCTCATATAATAATTGAATAGCGTCCTATTAAGTATAATAGGTTAAATCAGTAAAACCATAAACAGAAAACAATCATTTCACAAATAGACTACTAAAACTGAGTTAACAACATAATTCCAGCAATCAGCCCTCAGTAACTCTAGATGTCAGTTTCATAACTTTCTCCCGCGAAGGTCGCGAGTTCGATGCCTGCCCCGATGACACGACGCCACTCATTTCTGAGAACAAATTATACATTAGCTATGGTTAGAATAATAGAGTAGAAGTTAATGTTTATGAAGTGTTAATGGCTTGTGAAGTAATATGTTGTTGAACGTCATAATATGGGAACGAATTATGACGTGATTTTAATCATAAGCTTTCGTAAAAGATGATAATGTAGATAGTCAGTTGTAGTCAACGAGAATACGTCATTAATCATCAGAAATATTATAAGTAAAGCCGTATATTTAACTAAAATTCGTGGAAGCAAGAAAAGTAGAGTTGATAATGCTTTTATTTTATTCATTCTTTAAATATATAAACGGTAATACAATATCATCTTATACACACATAAAATTACAGCACTTATTGCGAAACCAACACTATTATCCAGTGAACATTACAATGCTAAGTGATTTACAGCACCCTATACTAAAAAAAATACGATAATAAAAAAAATGTGGTTACGAGTAAGAAGAGAAACAAAAATTACAAAGCCTTTAATCCTTCGTTTAAAATTCCGGAATCATGAACGTCACAGGATTCAAAAATTTGAACTGTATTACTATGTTGAAAAATCTTTTCATCATGTTAGCCGAGAAACATTCACTGTTGGACATAAGCCTCCCCCAAGTGTCACCATAACGACCGGCCCTGTGCGTTTTGCACCCATCGGATTCCTGAGACCCTGAACAGGCCGTCATTAGCAAACCGATGCTCCTTCAAACGCGTTTAAAAGCTGGACCGCGCCGTAACCGCGCGGTAACCGCGACACGATTCCCCGCGTTCACTAAAACGAGGATATCTAAGAAAATACGCGTTCTAACTCTACGATCTTTACGTTCTAGAAATCGTTATGAAATAAACTATCTGATTATATAGGTTTTGGGTAGATTGAACTTTTATGTGCGTGAGGACTTTTTAACAGACTTGATACTTTCTGCTGTCAGCGACTCTGCTTTCGCGAGGCTAGAAAATTACCTCCAGAGAACATACTACTCTATGTGCTGTTCCAAGACTTGGTCACAGGTCTGCCCGTATACCAAGTTTCATCCAAACCCGTTTGTGTGTGGAGGAGTAAGAAACATACAAACACAAAAAATTGGCTTTAAAAGCTTGGCTTTTTTTATTAGGGTGATGTTAACTACAGTCAATATCAGTCTTTACTGGTCCACCAACAGCTAGGTTAATGTTAATGCTACAGTACAAGTAGATGCCGAGTTCAGCTCATTAGTTCAGGGCACGATTTGAACCGCGGCACGACCTCATGATGACCTGTCAACGACGACGCCCAGCCTTTGCGCTGTTGTCGCTTCTTCTAGTGTTTTAGCGGTTTTTGTTAGATTTCTCTTGATTAACTTATATTTTTTAAAGACTAATGCAAGGGCGGATCCAGCAATGATAAAAAAATGTGGTCAGAGCTGACAGAAATTCGAAAATCGGCCAAACCGAATCCCGTCGGGATCACCAATCTATGGGCTGGTAAATGAAATGATTGACTACGTAATATAATATTTATTATCCGACTGATACATAGGGTGGTTAGCGAGCTCCTAACCGCTGACTTTATAGAATATCATACGTACCTAGACAGACCCCACAAAGATATTTACAAAATGTGTAACGCCATGACCGCCCTTTTGATGGGATTGTTAGACGTGGGTTCTAGCCTACACAAGAAAAATGTTTGTGTGGTAAGCACAGCCATTTATTCTGTGTCGGGGTGAAAATCTATTATGTATTTTTATGTGCATTTAGAAATATAATATCGCACCCTAAAAACAAAAGTTAGTGCTACTTTTACACACAGTAACCAAAAAGGTGATTTTTCAGCAGATAGAAAGTTTTCTGTGCACCTACTTATTTACTTGATAAGAAGTTACGAATCAATTACCGAGGAACATTAGCAATTGGAACAAAGACTTTGACAATCAGAGAATGGGTTGTGATAATCAGCTTGAAAAGTAAAAGGTTTACAAAAAAATGGCAATTAAAAACACAAGTTTAGTATAGTGCCAATTTTGTTTTTAACCTTTCAGTTACCGTCAATTTGAGACACAATAGTAAGACAATAGATGTGCGAGCGCCGACGTTCGCTTGGGGTTTAATGAATTAAGGGTGCGAAATTATATATTATACACCCCTACTTTTTAATTAGTACACAAAACAATGGGGCTCTATCTGTACCCGTCACTGATCATATTTTTATAGTCAAAAGTAGAAAAAACCGAAATCCTAAAATTGACCACGAAAAGGTAAATTCATCATAGAATCAATCAAACATAACAATTGCTAGTAGAAAATACTGCGGGCAGTGTTTTTCCTTAATAATTGTCACTTAATCATTCATTAATCAATAGCCTGCACAATATTTCCATAAATTGAGTGACATTTTGGGACATAAAGCAACGCTAATAACTTTGCTGTTTATGAACATTATTTATTGAGATTTTCTTATAAAATAACAAAGGATTTTCTAATAAGCCCTATAAGTATGTGTACTAATTAAAAAATAGTGGTGTATAATGTATGTTTATCAGTTCTCCAGTACACATAGCAGAAGCTCTGTTTTGTTTAGAATTAGACGGCGTTGTGTGAAAGTTGTGTATATTAAAACAAAAAAATTGTGCAGTGTTAAGTTTCACGTGGGTAAAGTTATTTTAACCAACTTTATAACTCTGTATTTTATATCTCCTTATTATCTGGTCGTTTGTAAGGTAGAAAATAATTTAATATAATAAAGTAATTATTTCACAAATACACAAAAATTACACTTTATATAGAGTGTGCGTAGGATTGCATGACTTGATTCCGCCATCTCATTTCTACCATCGGACATACCGACGCAGGGCGAGTATTCACCCTTACGTTGTTGAAAGCTCTACGGTCTGGACTAAGCGTTTCGCTTCGTCATTTATAACAACAAACAATTAGCCTCCTGTGGTCTTCCCATCCGATTATAATTTGAGTGTCTTCAAGGCTAGAGTGAATAGGCTCTTAATAAACTAGTGCGCCTCACCATCAACGATCTTAAAAGATAAGAAATTGTTGTTGAATGGAGTTCGAACCTATCTAAATGTGGATATAGTTATGTAAAGGTGTATGCCATTTTTTTAGGTTCAGAAATCTTTTAATACCTTCTCTTGATCTACGTGATTAAAACCCACCTATGTTTCTTCAGTTGCCTCTTAAGTTCCAGGGCTCTAACTACCCGGAAAAACTTGTCAAGCCATGTCATAACAACTTCATGTTTATTCAACTGGCTATATCGATTACTTCCTAAGGTTACGCAACCATTACCGGGTTACTACCGGTAATGCAATATGTGGCGCGCAGGGAATACGCAATGGACAGTTTTCATTTTCTATAGAGACGTGACTTGTGCGGTAAGTGTTTTGAAGGGCAGCGAATAACTTAGATGTGTTGTAATAGAATCATTTAAAACATTTATTTCAAATAAACTATTAACAGGCACTTTGGAATTGTAAAAAAAAAAAACTAGGCAAGTGCGAGTCGGACTCACGCACAGAGAGTTCCGTGCAAACTACAATTCCTGAATGGAGCTTCGAAGTGATCAAACAATAAAGTGATCCTATAGGAGTTCCGTTTTTTCCATATGAGGTACGGAACCCTGATAATGTTAATTGTACATTTCAAAGCGTAGACACAGCGATGAAGCCACATGGGCTTTTAATCATGTTATATAATATAATATTAAAAATATTTCGGGTAGGTATAGTTTTTCTAATAAGTCAACCGACTTGGGAATTTTGCATAATATTTAATTATTTAAAAAATACTTATATTCGATACTTTATTGAAGGTTCTTCCATTAGTAAACAATGATAAGTATCTCTTAATCAACCGTGATTATTGAACCAGCGTTGACTACATCAGATTTTATTTTAACTTAATTATTACCCAAGTCGGTTGACTTATTAGACAGACTATACATTTTTTTTCGCTTTCATTATTTGAGAATAATGTAAATAAACAAGTTAAATAAAAAAAAATCAATTAAAAATATATGTCGTCAAAAAACTCTTCCACGTCGCCAGCGACTGCGCCAGTCAATGCGCCATATTTTAGTTAGTTTTAATTAGGGTAGGGATTTTTATTTTACTGTACATAGGTAATTTGATATGATGGTGACATAGGTAATTATAGTTAGTAAATTATTTTTTTTTAATTGCCACACTAATTTTATAAAGATGACAGTATATATGTTTGAGTATGTTTGTCACTCCTTCACTCTCAAAAGGCCGAATGGATTTGGACGAAATTTGGCACACGGGTAGACCATATCCTGGAATATTAATATATTTAATTTTTTTCTTTCATATAGGCAAATCAGCCAGCAGATAGTCTTATAATATTAATATAAGTAATTTATATAGTTAAGAGTAGTTCAACATCTTTGTGTTAAAAAACTTGATTTGATTATGATATTATATCAGTATCATTTAGGTAACTTACACCCATATCGCCACAACATAATCATTAAAAAAAAAATTAAATTAAATCAATGACATTTTAAAATTCATTAATTTAACTGCATCAAAAATTCCGAGGCATACAGTCCCATTTTTTAATTAGTACAAAAAATAGGGCTCTTTTCGTAACCGTTACTGATCATATTTGTGTAATCAAAAGTAGAAAAAACCGGCCAAGTGCGAGTCGGACTCGCCCATGAAGGGTTCCGTAGCAGCAAGTAACATAATATAAAAGTTCTTGTAATGTGTTGTAACTTTGATCGATGTTTTAATAATAGTCTATTTTTTTCGATTTATGACGCATTAAAAAATAACTACTTACTCGATTTCGTTCAAACCAATTTTCGTTGGTAGTTTTTATAGTAATGTACATCATATATTTTTTTTAGTTTTATCATTCTCTTATTTTAGAAGTTAGAGGGGGGGGGACACACATTTTACCACTTTGGAAGTGTCTCTCGCGCAAACTATTCAGTTTAGAAAAAAATGATATTAGAAACCTCAGTATCATTTTTGAAGACCTATCCATAGATACCCCACACGCATGGGTTTGATGAAAAAAAATTTTTTGAGTTTCAGTTCTATGTATGGGGACCCCCAAAATTTATTGCTTTTTTTCTATTTTTGTGTAAAAATCTTAATGCGGTTCACAGAATACATCTACTTGCAAAGTTTCAACAGTATAGCTCTTATAGTTTCGGAAAAAAGTGGCTGTGACATACGGACGGACGGACAGACAGACAGACAGACAGACAGACAGACAGACAGACAGACAGACAGACAGACAGACAGACATGACGAATCTATAAGGGTTCCGTTTTTTGCCATTTGGCTACGGAACCCTAAAAAACGAAGTCTCGAAATTATCCGCGAAAATTTGTCTTATTTGGTAAATTCATAATTGAATTAAACATTCATAACAATTGCTACTAGAAAATACTACGCGCAGTGTTATTCAATTGTTTTTCATTAATAATCAATAGCCTGTACAATATTTGCATAAATTGAGTGACATTTTGGGAAATAAACAAACGCTAATAACGATGTAATGATGTTTGTGGATATTATTTATTGAGACTTTACTTAAATAATATCTAACAACAAGACCCTTTCTAATAAGCCCTTTTAGTATTTGTAATAATTAAAAGTTATGTATTATGTCCCATCCCGCTCCGCTCACAGCTCATACCATATACAACATAAGTTACGTCACAAGCACACGGTGGTCATGGGGCAGACATGATGGAGCACTGCGATATTACGCCACATTATGGTCACCATCATAGCAATAACTGTGGGAGTTTAATGAACTTTATTAGTGTGACGTCGGATTTATGATTAATAGGTGGAGACTTTTTGATTTGTAGCTTTAAGTACTGTATGGGATTTTAATGTGCATACCAAGACTGGTTTATTTCTTTTTAAATGACTATGTGTCTCACAGTAGGGTAGTGTTTATCAGTCTATATAACTATACAATTGGAATACTGCAATCCCCAAGAAGAAAATAAGGTTATATTCATAATAAACACTGTTTTACTTAAAAGGTAGATTTTTTTAATGAAATTTGTCCTAATGTAGGCAATTATTTTGGACATAGACGTATCTACTATACATGTACCGCATCGGTATTGCTATTTATTTACGAACGTCCCATCAAAGACACTTCCGCTTGACCTAAGTTCATTTTTGGTTGCGCTCGATACGAAAACTTCAGAGGGTTTGACGCCGCGCCGCAGGATGCAAGTTAATTTTTTTAAAGTGATCATGCAGAAATGACCGCGATAGTACTATCGCGGTCGCTACTGACGCAATCAAGATTTATTAAGTATTTTTTTAAATAGGTATTTTTTTAAAACTACATTAAATATAGCTGAATTTGATTCATTAGCGAATTTCAGAATTCGCTAATGAATCAACTTACTACTTTTAGGAAGTGCGTTATTAAGTATCCTTATGACGTTCTAGAGCCCTAATGTGAGTCGATTTCGATGATTTTTACGTCAACCGATTTCTTTTAATCCAGTGAATGTCACACTTCCTTTGCTTTTTTTTTTAGCTTCAATTTAGCTTCACTTTTCTTGGACTGACCGATATTTGACTATTCAAAAGTGCCTGTAAATGGTCTAATTAAAATAAATGCTTTGATTTTGATTTTGTAATTTCTACACACTGCTGTCTACATTTCTTCTCGTCTTTCCTTTCGTTTATTTCAAAAAGATTTTTTTTTTAAATAAGCCGTAGGTACATTTTTTTTTTTATAATAAGTTTTATGTTTTGTATAATTATAAGTGTAGTTCACTTATAATGTTGATATTATAAAGAGGTAAAGTTTTTTTTTTATTTGTAGGAAGTAATCTCTGAAAGTATTGGTCCGACTGCTAAAATTTTTTCACCGAGTAAAAGCTGCTTTTTTCCAGAGTGGCATAGACTATAATATTATAAAATGAATAAATAAATATTCAGTATGGTGTTGGCATATATAAATACCAGAAACCACATTGTAGTTCCGCAGTTGGTATCATCAGATATTTGCCCAGGCGGCCCTTTAGGTTCCATGGCCGCCGTAACTTTTTCGAACGATTCCGCAGCCCTGCAGTCTTGCAAACCCGCCTTAAGTCCACCTCCCTGTCGAGCTAACTGGCTCCCACGACGGTCATCGACTCAGCAATAACTCTCGATCAACAACCTTGCAATTTGATCTTAGCGATCCATTTTCACGAACACACGAAGGAAAGTAAATGATACCTATCTACCTACAGTACCTACAGTTTCGTTCAATCTTAATGGCGGTTCTAAAGTTTACTTTTCACGGCGCAGGGAAGGGGTGGAGCTCACCGCCGCTGAGGCAACCACTGAAAATCGACAACGTGCTGTGTGTTCCCTTAGCACAGCATCATACTGAGACTTTGGGAGCCTTCTTGTACATCACGTCAGAGCTGTGACATTGTTCCATCCTTTTTTATTTTTATGTATTTTCTTCATTACGTAATTCTAATTTAAGTATTAAGTAATGCTACATAAATTCATCTTGACGTAGTATAAAACAGAGTCACTTTCCGTATCTATCTGTTTTTACAATCGGCGCTCGAGGGATTGGTGACAGGACTCCTGTTTACTACACCACCGATTTTGGTGTGGCTTTCACAAACTGAAGGAACAGTAAACGAGGTTTCTATACCTACTGTTTGATTGCACGTTTAAACGATTTTGACTCCCATTTTGCAGGCATAAGGATGAAATTCAAAGCACAAAAGTAATTACAATAAAAACCTTTTTTGCTTTGAATGCCATTCCAAAAAAAAAGGTTTATTGGAATGTCTAACCTTACTGCGAATAGACTATAGTAGTTAATAAGTTTCATCATTTATATGCACATGGCAAATAAAATTCTTTTCTTTATTTTAGTAAGTTCGTAACTGTACAGTTACAAATGTGAGTGTTTCGACCCGCCATTAAATTTGAATCTAGCTGTACCGTCACCAGCCCGTACGGAAGCCTGCCATGGAAAGCGTGTACAACGTCATTTTCCGATCACGCGCGTCTGTTGGCTCGTGCGTATAAACTTCTTGCAGTGTGTTTCTGGAAACTGGTGATAGTTCTTCAGGGAATACGTTTTGTTTACAATAAGGCGATGGACTTTTTATTTACGTGAATAGTTTAATAGTCGTGATTTTCTCGGAAAGTAGCTGTCTTCTGCGGTTTCACTAGCTCAACGTCTTTGATTTCTGCATCACTCCTGTGAATCTTAGATAGTCTATAGCCTTCTTCGTTAAATATTCACAAATGTCCTTTCCATGGTATTATTGTTCATCGAATCGTTGAGCTCCTTAATAGTCCGAAGTTGTGCCATACGATTACTGACAAATGCATGCTCTGACTGCACAGGTCCACTCAAATCGGTGTTGTTCTTTCCTCAAAACGCCATCTTAGACACTAATCTGCATGGTCCTCATATGTTTTGACCATGTTTGTTGAATGGACTTTACAAGAGACTTTGACCTCTGAGTTTGTTTCGGGGTTTCTTCTCAGTGTAGTCAGCTAGGAAACACCGGCTTCATCTAGTTTAAACCGCCGAAAAAAATGAAATGTAAAAGGATTTTTAAAAAACCTTTTTGCAAAATAAATATAATTTACGATTTATCTAACATTAAAACGAGTTTATCAATTTCAGTAGTAATTCCTGATATTAGCGCGTTCAAAGAAACTAATTCATCAGCTTTACAATATTACTTAGTAGTTAGCAATGTGTTCTATGAGGTAACATCGGTGGGTTCTGCAGATACGATAGGTGAATGTCGGTATGCATAAAGTTGCGGGTTCGAAACTTTGAAAGTACCGATGTGATTTTTTTAATTCATATGCTCTTTTATAAGTTTATCTAGGACATTACTGACACCCTGTGCCTCGGAAAACATGTAAAGCTGTTGGTATCGGCTGTTTAATCTTTGACAGCCGTTAGAGGTAGTCAGACTTCCTGAATTCCTGAAATTCCTATCAGAATTCCACAACCTAGTTACTGAACTAGGTTATGGAATTCTGATAGGCAGTCGTTCCATGTTAAAGCACTTGTGTTCAGTCGCATCCAGTTAGACTCAAAGCGGACCCTAAGCTAGTTGGGAAAAGGCTAGAAGATGATTAATCGCATTCAGACTCCGCCCAAAAACAGGCAAGTAGCGCTCGACGGATTGATTGGTTGTGATCTTGACAAGAAGGCTGGGTTTGAGATAAGTCCTCAGATAACAATTATTGTACGGACCACCCGGAGGACACTGCGGAGGGCTTGTGGACGACGAATGATGGGTTGGCCGTCATATAAGGACCGAGCCCCAGGCGCTGACACCTGCGCGAATAGTTCAACGCGCATCTCAAAAAGACGTCAGCAAAAGAACATTCTGAAAAGGAAACCCGTGGTCCTAAAACGCAACACCATATCTGTATCCTTCAGTTGCCTTTTGCGTTTTAAGACCACTGTAACTTTTTCAAATGTTGTAATAACCCTGGTAGCAATAACCTGAGTTGTAACGGCATAAGACACCAGTAAAATACCACTCAACATGAATGATTTTATTACCGATTAAACCTTCTATGCCGGATACAATAAATACGCAATAATTATAACATAATGCGAATCGGAAGTTGTCCAGCTCTAGTAGCACTTTCTCCTTCTGCTGTCAATCATCGGTCCACGTCCTTCGCTTGTCATGCAGTTATGCACCTTCTTGGTATTCAGGGGACGTCCATGTTACCTACCCGCTTCCTCAGTTAAGCCTGGTCACGTACCTACGTACCTTTGAGGTACCAGATGTTACAGGGCTTAATATGCGCCTAGTAAGTAGGTATAGTCTGTCTAATAAATTAAACGACTTGGGAATTTTGAAGGAAATTAATTTTAGTGGTCATTTACTTGTTTCTTGAAATGATGGATAGATAGATAGATAAATTCTTTATTGTACACCAAAAATAAAGCAGTTACATAAGAAACTTAAAATTAATAGGGTGCCACAATGGGTGGTGTTATCGCTAAAAGCGATTTTTTACAGAAAACCTTTGGATGGATTTTACAGAGAAGGAGAAAAAGATACGCAGGTAGTTCGTGGTGTACTATTTACATATATACAATACATAAACTAGCAAAATTATATGAATAGTTCTACAACAGTTGTTGATCGTTATATGGTGTGTGTCTAATGTTTAGAATCACTTAAGACACTATTATAATATCTTTGCAAATATAACCTACTTTTGTAATAAGAATATCATTAAAGGTACTGAAATAGGTTTATTCTAAACGAAAATATTTTGCATTTTTTATTTTTAAAAAGTCGCCTAATAATATTAAATCATTTCAAAAATAGTTATATTCGATACGTTTTTTGAGGTTCTTCTATTAGTAAACAATGATCAAGATCTCTTAATCCACCTTGATTATTGAACCAATGTTGACATCTGATTTCATTTTACCCTAATAATTACCCAAGTCGTTTGGCTTTTTAGACAGACTATATTTGAATTAGCATCTATTTTATCTTTTTACTTTTATATTCGCACTTTTTATGAGTTTTTATGGTCGATAGGGTCTAAAAGTTCTAGAGTGACGACTGTGTATGGGAAAACGTAGTTTTGAAAGACCTCACACAAGGTGGACCGATGGTGGTCGCGGGTATCGAATGACCGGTCGTTCTGGCAACACATGGGGAAGGTCTACCTTCAGCTCTGTAAGTCCTCCAGCTGAAATGATGATGATGGTGATAAGTTTATTAACATTTTTATCTTATTTTTTCTTTTATTATCTGTGTTCCGCGACTGTGTCAATGGCATCAGAGACTCAATAGTAGCGCTAAGTTATAATGAAATAAGTTACACAAAGTAAAGTACCTGCCTGGGTTAGAAGTAAATGAGTTTGAACCTACGACCTACAACCCATAAGTTGGGGCCGTTACCACTGGACCACCATAGCTCCCACAGCTAGGGTTGCCAGCCATACTTTGTTTTTGGTAAATATAGATACTTCATAACTTTTGCATAAAAATAAAGCATTTACTTATGAACAAATGCTCTATATTTTCAATCTTTACTGTCTTGGGTAAGTTGAAATATTAATATGACTAATTGCGGAATTATTAACGATATATTAT
Source organism: Mythimna albipuncta (assembly GCA_929112965.1). NCBI lineage: Eukaryota > Metazoa > Arthropoda > Insecta > Lepidoptera > Noctuidae > Mythimna > Mythimna albipuncta. Next base: position 2,031,338 of record OV815969.1, on the reverse strand, counting down.
ATACGAGATGGAAACATGAATTTGTTACGAATGTGTTAGTTGTGGTATGATAAATTATATTTATTTTACAAATGGGTTTTTTAAAAACACTTTAAAAAAAATTGTGTGAAATATTTATATTGCTTGTTTATTTCAAATTTTTAGGAGTTTAGTAAGTTTTTAGGAGTAATATATCTTCAAATTGTGCTATTGCACACAAAAATGTGTCTTCATGAGAAAAACAAAAACAAAATAGATTTTACTCAACAAAAAAAAATGAGACAGGTACTAATTTTCGTTATTCTTCTTAAAAAAAAAAAACAGCAACCCTACCCATACTTAAATTATACAACAAAACATTTAAAGCAAAGAATTCGCTATAAACCAATGACATAACATATAATAACACCAAATTACATAAAAAGGCACGCCCACAACAATACAAACAAAAATAAACAATAATCATTCCAACGTAACCGGATACAAGTAAATCACTTGTAACGTAACACAAACTGTGCGGTTACGTTGTCATTTACGTTAACGTTACGTTTACGTTTGCGTTACGTAATATTACGCGTCATTATTACTATAATTTATACTATTGTTCTGTCTGTTTGGATAATCGTGGTTGGACTTTTGACGGTTTGGACACTTTCTTTGTGGTCAATGTTTTTGCTCCTTTTAGTTGTTTTTTTTTCTGGTTAACTTTTTTGGAGTTATTGAGATATTTTTTAATTGAATATTGCGAGAGGTTTTTGTTTTTTTTTTTCATTATGTTAATAAAAAACACAAAATAGTCTTGATTAAATATTTTGAGAATGAAGATACTCACAGGAGAACCAAGGTTACCGACATAGCCCGAAAAATGGCCAAATTGAGTGAGCAGGGAACATTGCTCGCAGAATAGATGGTCAATGGGGACGAAAGATTATGGAGTGACGACCACATACCGGGAGACGAAGCGATGGAAGGCATCCCTCAAGGTAGATCGATGAGGGTCACCGAATACGATAGATGCGAGACGCAAAGGACCGTTTCGTGTGGTGGCTTTTACAAGAGGTCTGTGTTCAATAGTGAACTGTGAAGCTGAAGTAAAGATGAAATGTTCAGTGAATGATCCCGTGAACAGATTGACTTTATTAGGTTTGTTCTTTAAGTTCGTTCAAGTTTTGTCCCACATTCCAAAAAATTATTTATTCGTCCCACATCACTATTAAAGTTCTGTTTCGTCCCGAATTCCAAATACTTTAAAAGTACAGTCAACGAAAACACGTAAGTACATAATTGAAATTTTCGACTAACATTTCAAAAATTTTGAATACGGACTTATAAAAAAAAACCAAAGCAACTAAAACAAACATCATATTTTAGTTCGTTTTATTTAGTTTAGAATTATTATTATTTGTCGGTTTTACAGTAATATAGCCGGCTAAGTATTTTTTTTAAGTAAATTCATTTCAGTGGATGCGTGATGCATAGGACCGGTCGTTGTGGCGACCCTTCGGGGAGGCATGTCCAACAGCGGACGTCTTTTGGCTGATATGATGATGATGAACTTCGATTTCTAATAATAAAACAATTTTTAAAAAAAATTGTATAAATCATCTTTACTATCGAGTATCAATCAAAATCACAGAAATGGTATAATAATCAGATAAGATAAAACGGTCAAATCTATACTTAATAAATATTATTTAAAACATGATAATTTTAGTTATAAAATAATTTACCGACCAAGAATTAAGTAAGAGTAGGTACCTATCAAAACAAAAGGTTTAACAAAACACTATGCAAAATTTTAAGTTAAATCAATAAACAAAGTTTTGACACAAACTTTGATAGAAAAAGTATTTTGAAAATCAACATTATGAACTGTTAATTAGATCATCAGTGATATATTAAAAAAAAACACAAAGTAAACAAGGTAAAAATCAATGTCAACTTAATGCAATTAAAATACAAACGGGCATATTTTTTCCAAACAATGTCCCAAAGAAATGGACCGGTTCAACATTGCTGCTATTGAATCATTAATGTTTCTGTCGTTCGTCTTTATGTCGTGGTTTACTTTGACTTTACAGTCGAGATTGAGCGTCATTTTTAATTGTTATCAAAAAACTAATAATGTTCAGTTTACCAGAAAATGTTCTATTTAATAATCTGGAATTACTACCAGACTAATTCTATTGGGTTATTCGATCTATATGTGTCACCATAAAAATCCCATGTTCCATGTAATATTCATTTTCAAGCCAAGCCGATACAAAATAATCATTAAATTTATTGATATTGTCTGTTTTGGGACAGTCCTCGATAATGTATAGCCAGCTATCACTTTTGAGTTCTGATGGAAGCAAAACTAATGACAAACACAAAGCAATATGCTTCTTAAATATTCTATTTTTATTTAAGTTTAACGCTTTTGCTCTTTTCCCAAAGAGCTTGAGAGAAATGAAAGTAACAACTTTTGCATGTGACGTTTGGAAATATTTTACGGATATTACTCATGGCCGCCTTCTCATTATCAGTTCTAAATGAAATGGGATTCCAACGAGGAATTAGCGATTTAATAAGAGAACAGAGTTTCGTATGTAGGTTCCTTTTTGTGCAGTAGATATATTAACGGCACAATATTATTTTTTTCACTGGTACTTCTGAGATCACCGTAAATGACATACAACTGTTTAAATCGTTTCACACACATTTAAATGTACCATCCGCTAGATAATGCATCACATCTTTGAGAATATTTTTGCTATCACACGGATGAAGCCACTGGCAGAAGCTAGTATGTAATTTGTACTCATAAAATAGTAATAAATTTTTTTGGCTGAGTGTACAAAAAAGTCCAAATCGCCTATACAAAAAAAATATGGGCCGAACAAGGAATATAAAATAGGACGAATCGAGAACAAAATAATTAAAATACTATTTCGGGACGAAGGAAGCATATAGTTAGGGACGAACCAGGAATTTTTTATGTGGGACAAAACTCAGTGGGCCGAACGAAGAACAAACCTTTTATTACGTACGGCGTTGCGCCATCGGTACATGGTGGATTCCCACCCATTCGAACAAAGCGTTTTGGAAACACATTCATTATGCGTACAGCTAAAGAGTGGAATTCCCTGTCGGAGTCTGTGTTTCCTGATAGCTACAACCTAGGGGTCTTTAAGTCGAGAGTGAATAGGTTACTTCTAGGCAAGCGTGCTCCATCGTCGGCCACATCATCACTTACCATCAGGTGAGATAGTGGTCAAACGCGAGCCTATCAATAATAATAATAAAAAAAAAATTATAGGCATAATGCACATCATTCATAAATATGCCCGGTTGTTCAAAATTACAAAAATCACGTAATATTATGTGTATTGCTTTTGTATTGCTTATTAATATTATGCTAAAAGACATTAACAAAATAACACCCAAACACTAAATTAATAATAAAAAAAAAAACATTAGAACTCGATTTCGCCAAGAATCCATCATCAGATCCCGACTTGGTGACTATGGGACTATTTGGAAAGTATAGCCTTTCCAATAAAAAAAATATTTTTTCAAATCGGTTGGCAAGCAACGTTGTTATGCGCGAACATACATAAAAATAAAAATAAAAAACCACTATCCGAATTGAGAACCTCCTCCTTTTTTAGAAGTCGGTTAAAAAACGACACGGTTGGTTGGACAAGCGTAGCATCTATATGCTCAAACAGTGCGCCACACTGTTTGAGCATATAGATGCTACGCTTGTGTCACGGGTTCAATTCCCGCATGGAACTGGTTGAATGGAACCACATGGTTTGTGTGACCTATAGGAAGTAGTCCCGGGTCTGGGTGTTGTGTATGCAAGTTTACATGTTTGTGAACGTATCCACGACACAGCACCGATTTATTGTTTTAATTAAAGCAAAAAACCAAAAAAAAAAATCGCTCAGAAATAACAACAAAAAACAAAACGAATTAAATTAATTCAATTACGAATACAAACAATAACAATTCTTTCTTAGTTTCGTAGCGGGAGGGCGTGTCAGACTTTCACTGACTAAAATCAACTTCTATGTTCAGTCTTTGCCTTGCATTCCAAGACTCCTGGGTTCCCTTTCCGACTTCAGCAAGTGTTAAATATTTGCAACACCATTGCAAAGCTGGGACGTGTCACTATTAGAAGAATTAATGATATATTTTACCAAGAACTTAGTTGGTTCAGAGATTTGTATCGATCATTCTTCCATCAATTCCTAACAAGCCAATCAAGTCTCAATCAAGCCAGTTCAATAGTTTAACCGCATCCGGTTCAAATCTTTCGCGTAACAAAGCTGTTTTGAACGTTACGCCATTACAGTAATCCCAGTAATTACTTTTTACAAAACATTGCTAATTTTTTGTCCGTTGAAGCATTCGTCCATTTCTCTTTTTGTCCGATTTCACCAGGCATTCATGGCTGAGGCTATTCTTCTGACAATGTCACTTTATTGTCTAAACATTGACAGGATTGTCTTTTGTCAAGTTTTTGGCCGTCAGTGACTAATGGCTTTGGTAATGCTGGTCTGGCGTGGTGGTTTATGAAAGTGTGTGTTGATGTGTTTGGTGGTTTACATTGTGAGTTTTCGTAGAAGCCGGTTAACAGCAAATATAGTTCTATAGCATTATTTTTTTATGGTGGGAAAAAATCATCCAATGACAACCGCTCTTGGGCGGAGCGGGAGATAGTGTCAGACTCTTACTGACTAAAAGACCCACCCCGTTCCTTCTAGCCTTCATACCGGGGCTCGAGCTGTCTTTCGAAACTAATCCTGGCCCCAGTAGGCTTCGACCCAACTGATTGCTGATATTACAGTTCAAAGTTATGACTTTGAACTGTAATATCTTTAATTTGACATAATTATGGTGTTCCTCAAAGATATTCTGCTATTTCCATATAAGTATTCCCACATATTTCCGAAAGTGAAACTGCTTATTATCCAGTGACCTTCCATGATTGATGAGCACCAGCTGACTTCTGAACTTCCGTCTCCACCGCTAAACAGTTGAAAAGCGAATTTGTTTTGTATTCAGAACTATTGAACCCGCGCTAATGCAATTAACCGAATGAATGAATGATATTAATGATGAAGTTCATAAATTGTGAAGTGACAATGGAACTGACTGGTTCTCAAGCAAATTCTGATGTATTGTGGTTTGGACAGTTGGAATGAAGCCGTATGTGTACTTAAGTACATATGTTTAAGTATACCTTGAGCCATGTTGATGGGGACGAAGGGTTTTGGAGTGGCTCCCACAAGGTGCAGCAATGACTTGGTGAGGGTCGCGGGAATCCGAATGATGCGAGACGCACAGGATCGGTCGTTATAATTATGGCGTGGTTGGAAAGACCTCATGGCGATGCAGATTCTCACCGGACATGGTCAGTTCGGGAGGTTCCTGCACCGGATTCGTGCGGAAGTGACGCCCGGGTTCCGGAGCGAGGAGGAGTGGCAGGCTATCGCCTCCTTCTGTGAAGCCGTAATGCTAGCAAAGGAGGAGGTCACACGCATGAGGCAACGGTCCTCACGCCCCAGCCGCCGCCGGGATTCCGATCCCGGTTTCCAGCCACCGTAAGCGCGGGCTTGCGGACGGCGAGCAATGGCTAGCTCGCCGCTCGACTGTCCAGTAATCGTCCGGACTGAGCCCAAGAAGTCGAGGGCGCGTATCGTTCCACGCGCGCCTCACTCGCGCCTCTATTGACAGCAAATCGTAGGGGCCCAGCAGGGTCGAAGCCTACTGCAGCCAAGAGTCTGTTTCTGAAAGGAAGATTCGGTCACGGTACAAAAAGCAACAAAGGAACAGGAATGTGTTTTTAGTCAGCAAAATTCTGACACTATCTACTAGTCTGCCTTATAATGGGGAATGTCATTGGAATATTTATCCATCTAAAAAAAAGTGTATTTAAATATGTTTAACCACCTTGAGGCTGAGCCATGTTGATGGGGAAGAAATGTTCTGGAGTGGCGACAATATACCGGAAGGTGCAGCATTAGAAGGCCTACAAGGTGGACCGATGACCTAGTGAAGATCGCGGGAATCCGAGGGATGCGAGATGCACAGGACCGGTCATTGTTGTGATTTTTGGAGGAGACCTATGACCAGCAGTGGACGTCTTTCAGCTAAAATGATGAGGTATTTTATGAACTAACCGGGCTTTGATCTGAAAATTCTTCGAAGTAACTAAATAAAAAAAGAACATAACGAGGTCGTCTGTACAATGGCAGCCGCCCGACTAATAGCTCAGATGTTTTTGATAACGCTACACAGATCATCTTGGCAGGTGACGTTTTTATTTCATTTGCTGACCGTACGTCAGTGGGAGCCTTATCTTACGTTATGGATTTTTTTTAATATATAAACTAGTGCTTGACTGCGGTCTTGATGGTAAGCAGTGATACAATCTCTGGTCTCTGATGGTGAGGCGCACTAGTTTAGCCTAAGCCTAATCACTCCAGCCTTGTTTTTTATATTTCTATGAAGACACCCAAATTATATAATCGGACGGAAAATGATTCCAGTCCTTCGACGTTAGGGGTATAAGCGAAGAGGCGAAACGCTTATTACATATAATTAACTCCCTTGCTGTGCTCGGGAGTTAATTATATGTATTGTGTTTGTAGAGCATTATCTACATTTTGCAGAAAAACAAAAATGTTGAAAAAGGTCTAGGAACTAACTATTAAAAAGAGATTTAAAAAATGCTGCGCTCGTATAAAACATCCAAAACACGACCGAGACAGAGATGTCAAATTCTTAGAATGTAGATCGATCAGTCTGCGCGGGCGCAGTAGCCAAGACATGAACGAAGAGATCTCACTGTGAGATCTCAAATTACGAGTATAACGCGATGTAATCGCTACTCGTTTACCGCTGCACACTTAGTTTACACTAGCTAAGTCACGATTCTGTATCTCTATTATAATATTATTTTGAATTCACTTAGGGTGAGTTGCACCATTTAACTAAAAGAAAGAAAGAAAAATATTTTATTTGGCATACACACTCGTAGATACACACAATGTAGTAACAACATGAAGACACTAATAAATTATTATATATAAAAAAAGAGACAACTAACAATGTGTGTCTTACGGCGGCACCAAATAGGTCCAGTTCAGCAATAATGCCAGACAACTACATGGTAGCTGCCAGACGCTGGTTTTCAACTGAACCTAAAACGAACTATAACGATAACAAAGCCGTTAACAGTTGTCAAATCGTCTGCTTAGTTTTTGTTTAGTTTCTGTTTAAGTAGATATTTGACAAAAGAACATCAGGACGGAAGTCAGTCAGTTCTCTTTTTATGTGAAGGTACGAGATTACATTCGTAAGAAGTTGGTAGAATCATCACGGTATTGCTTGGTTGGCTTCGTTGTCTGTCTGTCTGTCCATCTGTCACCAGGCTGCATCTCATAAACCGAGATAGCTAGGCAGTTGAAATATTCTCAGATGATGTATTTTAGTTGCCACTATAGAAACGTGATTTTTTTGTAACCCTTGGTGCGCAAGTCCGACTCTCACTTGGCCGGTTTTTTCATAATAACATTCTTTATTTATAGACATATACTCGTATGTATCTAAGTATGTATTTGTTATTGTACTTATTTCTTTTCTGTTTGTCTTTCCATTAAGTTGCCAGTTTTGTTTCTGCACCAACCTAAGGTCAACTGGTAGGGGAAATATTAATATACCTTTGCACTGTGTTTATCGTCAGCAGAGACCCAGCCGGGTTTTTTTTTTTTTTTTTTTTCGATGGGTATAATCATCTTATGACAACCCCCGCTCTTGAGCGGAGCGGGAGATAGTGTCAGACTCTTACTGACTAAAAAAACCCATCCCGTTCCTTCAAGCCTTGATACCGGGGCTCGAGCGCCCTTTCGGATAACCCTGGCCCCAGTAGGCTTCGACCCGGCTGGGCCCCTGCTGTTGCTGACAACTCCTTGAGGCGCGCGGGAACAACGCGCGCCGTCGGCGACTTGGGCTTGGTCCGGACGGTTACCGGACGGCCGGACAGCGAGCTACCCATTGCTCACTATCCGCAAGCCCGCGCCTACGGTGGCTGGAAATCGGGATCGGAATCCCGGCGGCGGCGGCGAGAGCGCCGTTGCCTGATGCGGTCGGCCTCCTCCTTTGCGAGCATTACTGCTTCGCAGAAGTCGGCGACCGCCTGCCACTCCTCCTCGCTCCGGACCATGGCCTCGACCAAGGCCCGGCGCGAGAGGTCTCCGCCGCCGATCACCCCCACGAGGGCACGGCGATGCTCCGCCCAAGCAGGGCACACAGCGATTGTGTGCTCCACCGTGTCCTCCGGGCGTTCCGCACAGTGGCGACACCCGGGCATCACTTCCGCTTTGATTCGGAACAGGAACCTCCCGAACTTGCCATTTCCGGTGAGGACCTGTGTCATGCGGAAGGTAAGGACGCCGTGAGGTCTTTCCAGCCACGCCTCAAAGAGGGGACTTATCGCCATAATTGTGGCGTGCCCATGACGGGGTTGCGATAGTCGCTGACGCCATTCCACCATGAGATCCCGCCGGAGCTCTGTCCGCCATGCCGCGACCTGTCGCGGCAGAGGACTTTCACCCCGGCGTTGCATCTCCACGCGCATGTCGTGCATGTGTGCAAGGACTGTTGCCTCCAGGTCCCACGGTGGTAGGCCAGCCAGAAGGCTCGCCGCTTCGCGGGAAATCGTGCGGTATCCCCGCACCATCCGAATTGCCATGACCCTCGACCCAGCCGGGTCGAAGCCTACTGGGGCCAGGGTTATCCGAAAGGGCGCTCGAGCCCCGGTATGAAGGCTAGAAGGAACGGAATGGGTTTTTTAGTCAGTAAGAGCCTGACACTATCTCCCGCTCCGCACAAGAGCGGGGTTTGTCAATGCATGATTTTTCCCACCATAATAAAAAAAACTGGTATGGGAAATATTTAAAGCATTAAATGCATTAAATGCGAAATTAACCTTTGCGCTGTGTTTATCGTAATGCATAAAGGTTTGATAAAGAAATAAAAGGGAAAGGTATATGAAATAGTTCTCATCCATGCGCGCAATTTTATCCTCTGCCTTTTAAAGAAATAAAAAATATTCACATAAGCTTCAAGCTAGTACTTACTTAAGGCTCTGTTAAAGTACTTCGCTAAATGACTTTGACATTTTTGTACCAAGACAAACCTCACCACAATGATTACTCGTAAACCACGACACAAGTACATACCTTCAACCAAGTTACAAAGTTACATCACAAATTCTTTTATAAACGCCACAATCAATTTGTATTAAATTGCGTCACACTCATACATCACAAAATAATTGGACCCTTAACAGATGACATAACGACGCCAAAGCCCTTAATACTTCGACCAATCAATTTCCTATAATAACTTGACGTTATGCAACTGTAGTCGCTAAGAAAAAGTTGTAGAAGGTAAGTTGAATTATGAAGACAACTGTTATTACAAGCGAACGCAGTGAGATTACAAGCAAATAAAAAAATATATATATATAATTTAAAGTATTTTTCTTTTTATTAGATATTATTTCATTGAATTTTTTGTAAAATAAGATATTCCTAATGATAAAATTAAAAAATATGTGTGTGTTTTACATGTTTGCGGTGATCGAAATTCGGACGGAAGGATATTATTAATGCAGGCAGAAATTTATTATCGGGCGCCTTCAAATTAGCCGCAAAGTACCGCGCGACGGCAGTGCGGCTGCAGCGCTGCTGTGTTGTTTCACGTAAATAACAAAGTAGCGTGCCGTGCAGCGCGGGTGTAGCACAGCAGTCGCGCGTTTTTTATTCATATGGAATAAGAAAACAGCGAAGGCGCAGCGCTGCCACATGAGTATATGTGGCGCTGCTGCCGCGCTGCCGTCGCGCGACGTCTTGCGGCTAATTTGATGGCGTCTTTATTGTACTGGCTTCAGAGGATATATAGAGATAAAGAAAGTTTATATAAACGTCCTTCCTTATGTCAAATAGGTTTAAAGAATCTTTATTTCTCATAGGAACATATTATTACATCGTTCACTTACATGAGATTTAAAATTTATAGTTTGACTGTGGTCGTCTAATGACGAAGCATGCAATACTACCTATACAGTTACAATAATATACACAATGGGCTTACAACATTACGTAATATTACTATGATAGAATATAACAGGGCACGACAAAATCATTTAAAACAAGCAAGTAGGTACAAGCAACACAATATGGCACAGCTGACTGACTTACTCTAGACGTCACCGATATACCCTCTTAATTTGCTTTGTAAGAATCGCAGAGTACGACCGATAGGGATACCATTGGTGTGTGCATGTAGGTGTGTGTTTGTATGTGGCAGCGCACGACCAGCAGCCAGCGCAATGCTGCTCCAGCGTAATCGTAACACCAGCTATACAGTAGTCCTATTCTAAGTATAAAACGCGAAAGTATAAATCATATGTCACTAGGTGTCTTTTAGTACAAATTGGGCCGATGTCTGCAAATTCTGTGGGGGCAACTTCACCCGCATGAAATGCATGCGCCTCACCATCAACGATTGCATCACTGCTTACCATCAGGTGGGATCGCAGTCAAGCACTATTTTATAATCATTAAAAAAAAAATAAGTTTCTCCATACAAACTTCCAAGCCCCGTTTTACCCCCATGGTGAAGATTCATAAAATCGATTCTTAGCGGATGTCTACACCCAGGAACCTACTTACGCCAAATTTTAAGTTTGTAGTTTATTTATTTATTTATTTATTTATTCATTTATGTACACACACAAACACTTAAAAATGAAATAGACAAATACAGAATAAAGAGTACAAAGGTGCTGCTTATTTCAAATGAAATTCGTTGAAATTAGTTGTAATAGTTTCTGAGATTTCGTGATATCAGTGAGTGGTATTTCACTTTTAAACATTATAGATCGCTTTTATACAAGGTGTAAGGGACAGCCCTCCACAAACTTTAAGGGCTTGCTCAGTAGACGAAACTGAACCACTATCCACAATTTTTTTTTTCCGGAAACGAAAAAACATCCACCTCACCATAGAAAATTATAAACTTGATTGGACAGTTTTTATGGAGAGACTGAATTTTATTTCGTTTCCTGAAAAAAAAAAATTATAGAAGGTTGTTCACTTTCGTCTACTGAGCAAGGCCTTAAAGTTTGTGGAGGCTGTCCCTTACACCTCGTAGATATGGATAGATATAGATGTCAAATTTCGATTCCTGAGCAATAAGAGCGTTCAGTAGATTGATCGCCTGGGCTGTCAGTCTAGTCAGTGGGTAAGAGTCTGATACTCCTTCAGGTGCCCCTGGAATTCCAGAACGCTGGACTGCGGATTTATTTGATAGGGTTATGGTGACCCCCATCAAATAAATTCGCAGTCCAGCGTTCTTGAGTCCTCTATCCCAGTTGAATTCTACACCTTGAGTACGTAACCCATTCGACACTATAATACGTTATCGGTAATACGGAGATTGGCTGTCAGTGAAAGTGCTATCATTACACTGATGGCTTGCTGATGAGGTCACTGACAGCAACCGCATGACTCGGGACACGATACAGATGGATGCTGCATAGATCATTCTTGCTGCAACGTGGGAACTGGCATTGGTGTTTTGATTTGGACAGTAATGTGCAGAAGTTCTAATCCGAAAACGTTTAAGGCGTATATTCCCGTGAACCATCTCACCGAAATTATGTGAACGCAGCTCTCGCACTCGCCTAGGCGGCAGTTCGCAAATCTGTGCATTTATTTGCGGCCAGCAGCGCCCGGAAAACGCTTTAAATCCATTTTCTCTGCGAGATATTGATTGATTTACATATGCAATGTTCACTTTGAAGAATATTTAACGACCAATTTTTATGTGTAAAAATGTTTCTAAAGGTCCAAGCCGTTTCGAAGGAGTAGGGAAAAGTTGCGAAAAGTTGCGAAATTGCTAAATATTTTTTTTTGACAAAAGTATTAATTGCACGAAAAAATCAAATGTTGATATTATTGTTCATGAATCTATAATAAACATATATTTTTTTCAAACCAATTGACCTAGCCGTTACGGAGGAGTAGGCCTCAGAAAATCACTGTTTTATGGCACTTTTCGGGCGCTTGGCCCTTAAGTTCTAAATCAAGAACCTGCTAAAAATATCTTGGTACAATATTTTTGTGTAAAGAATCGATCAAAATTTTCATAACTGTACCATGAAGCGGCGATCTCTCGCGCCGGGCCTTGAGGCCATGGTCCAGAACGAGGAGGAGTGGCAGGCGGTCCTTCTGCGAAGCAGTAATGCTAGCAAAGGAGGAGGCCGACCGCATCAGACAACGGCACTCACAGCACCCCTGCCAACCCCGCCAAAAAAATGTACCATGAAAAATCACAAAGTTGTAAGCTTGATATGTAATCAAAAATACATAGTCACCGAGCCATCCAGGCCAGTGCCTGGATGGCTGGCCACCTCAGTAGGTGTGGCACTTGTACTCAGCTGTTTGCTGGCGCCTAATACTCGTTACAACCCGTGGTGACCTGTGTTGTATCGGTGGTGTTCAACTTGTGATCTTTTTAAATATTTTTGTTTTTTTTTTAACTTGTAGTAAAAACTATTAACATCCTTTCAGTTACTGATTCTGAACAAACTATAGTCAGGTTTTGCATAAACTATAAAGTTTTTTAAAGTTCTCAGAGCTGACTAAGCAAAATATCATAATGGGACTAATAATGTTCCCACTGCTGGGACTCAGGTCTCCTCTCTCTAGGAGAGAGATGGGACGTAATCCACCACTTGGGCCCAGTACGGGTTGGGGAATGTCACGTCTTAAATTTTTTTGTTCAAGGAAATGCCGGTTTCATCTCGATGTTTTCCTCCACCGTTTTGAGAGCAGTGGTGATGAAATAAATTACACAAAGTAATGCGGCTGGTTGGGTTTGAACCCGTAACCTACAACCGACTTTCAACTCGTAATTAGGGGCCGTTATTACTCGGCCACCACTGCACTTTTCACTTGGAAAATTAAATTGGTTTTTCCTTAGTTTTGGATGAAAAATCGTCAATTATTTGATGATTTTTCTCGCACTCTGGGTGGAGCGAGAGGACGTATCAGTTTTACGGACTAAAACACACCTGTGTACCTCCCGTTACCCTTTGTGTTCCAACGCTACCGCAGTAACTGTTTCGAATGATTCTATGTCTAAAACTGTCTTACTAATTTTTTATATTGTTAGGAATGTACTTTTTATAATTAGATGTTGCAATTTAGTACCCAAATATTAGCGTTGAACTAACAGTGCCTTCAGAAACCGTAACTTCTAAGTTGTGTAACCGTTTCAGCAGTGGTGACCCGGTGGTACACCCGACTTACGACTTGGTCGTGAGTTCAAACCCAACCAGGCTTATTCTCTTCCAACCAAGCTTAATCTACTTTGTGTAATTTGTTTTATGACTACTGCTCTCAAAACCAAAAAAATTAAAGGCATGTGTCATCCACCAAACCACACTCAACAACAAACCATTCTCTCTCCTAAAGGTGAGGCCTGAGTCCCAGCAATGGGAACATTATAAGGCTGATAATGCTATAATATACACCACTACCACTATCACACAACGCCGTCTAGTCCCAAGCCAAGCTTAAATATTTCTAAATGCATACATATTATAGATAAATTACACCCAGGCACAGAACATCATGCTTATCACATAAAAAAATTGCCGGGTGGGATTCGATCACGAGCGATCCCACGAGCTGCGGCATAGCAGTCAGGGCCACTAACCACTAGACCAACAGGCCAGTCATAGCTATATTAGTCTCCATTTGATGTACAATAACAGTGTGATTTACAATAACAGTTATGTAGGTTTACATTGTGCACTAGATCCTACCCTCCAATATGTTCTCTCTCTCTGTTACTCAAGGGCTTGCTGGGAGAAAACTCATTGCTGAGTTAAGCTCGCCTTTATACGCGAAATGTCTGTATCTCTACATGTCATGTTATGTCTTTGTGGTATACAATAAAGAATTTAGAATTAAAACCATCGTAAATATATTTTAAATGGAAAGTCGTCTTTTCAACACTGACCAAATTTTTATAATATCCTCAAATATCCTTAAAAGTCAAGTAAGAATATTAAAATTTCTAACATATAGGTACTTATAAAGGCAATGCTTGGTTACATAAACTAGAGTTATGGTTACAAGTCGCTTTGAAGTGTTGTTCCAAACCGCCTACAAGATTATTATTATGCATAATTAAAACATCGTCTAGTGTTTTACAAACAAAACTGAACTAATACATTACTGTCATAATTTCACTTTCAAAACTCGTTTGTGTAGTGACAAAGCATTTCCATAGCGATTTGGACGTTTACTTTCCATAATTGAGGAATGGAATGTGTAGCAAATATGGTACAGTTGGTGCAGTGATTAAGCGTTTGGGTGCTGCGCTGTGGGTGTGTGTGGCTTGATACCCTCTCGGAATAAACCTTTGTATGGACTTACCGATAGTGGTTGTTTTTGTGAGTTTACATGTTTGTGAACACACTCACGATACATGCGTTTAGTAGGTATTAGATAACGTTATCTATTCTAAAAACAAACAAAATATTATGCTCTCTTTTTTCCTGTTTTTGTAAAAAAAAGGGAAAAATCTACGATCTACGATCCGGACTAAGCATTTCGCCATGTCGTTTATTCCGCGTACGTCGAAGGACTGGAACAGTTTGCCTGCTGCGGTCTTCCCTTCCGATTATAATTTGGGTGTCTTCAAGGCTAGAGTGAATAGGCTCTTAATAAACTAGTGCGCCTCACCATCAAATATTGCATCGATACTTACCATCAGATGGGATCGCAGTCAAGCACTAGTTTATATCAATTAAAAAAAAAAAAAAAACTGAGGGCGCTTTCAATTTATGCTTGCTGCAACAGGTTGGCTGCCGCTCGTTTGCTGTCCTGCAGCTGGCCGGTAGCAGTACGTCAGCAATCTGACAACAAGCGCCTAAATTGATAACGTATATCTAGCTGCCGTGCGTTTGTAAGCTTGTGATGCGCTGTTCAACATAGAATTGGACACATGGTGCTTGTGAAGTTGCCGTCTTGCTGTCGCACGGTTGCTGTACCACACGCTTAGTATGAAAATTAGGATCATCCGTACGCAGTACGACTATCGCACAGCATCCGCATCGCAGCAGACCGTCAAAAGGTGCATAAATTGAAAGCTTCCTTAACTACGATTTCAGGAGATAAAAGAGTTATTGGCATTCGACGCCGATATACCTAAAGCAAATAAATTTTACGTTTAAGGTACAGTTCAAATAAAAAGGTCAGTCTTGTTGGCATTTAGTTGGATGATTGTGCCACTGGTAGGTACGTGGTGGACCAGCAGGGGCCCAGCCGGGTCCAAGCCTACTGGGGCCAGGGTTATCCGAAAGGGCGGTCGAGCCCCGGTGTGAAGGCTTGAAGGAACGGGATGGGTTTTTTAGTCAGTAAGAGTCTGACATTATCTCCTGCTCCGCCCAAGAGCAGGGGTTGTCATAGGATGTTTTTTCCCATCGGAAAAAAGGAACATGGTGGATATCTCACACATACATAAGCACATACATTATGCGTACAGTTAAGGGGTGGAATTCTCTACCGGAGTCCATGTTTCCTGACATCTACAACCTGGAGGATTTGAAGTCAAGAGTGATTAGGTTACTTCCAGGCAGGCGTGCTCCATCGTCAACCCCATCATCGCTTTCCATCAGGCGTTACAGCGGTTAAGCGCGATACTTAAAGTAACGTTCTCCTCAGTGACCGACAGCACGGGTTTCGCCACAATCGGTCTACTGGGAACCACTAGTGTATGCCACCCACTTATGGGCGAGGCCCTCGAGAAGAATGGGGAAGCGATCGCTTTCTCCTTAGATGTCTCGAAGGCCTTCGATAGGGAATGGGACGTTAGCCATTTCAGTAAGCTTCCAGCGTACGACATTTCCCCTAGTCTGATCAGCCGGGTAAAAGAGTTTCTGAGTGAACCGTCTCTCCGAGTTCAGTTTATCAGAGCTCATGACGTCGTGCCGGAGTTCCTCAGGGGTCAGTTCTCTCTGCAACTCTTTTCTTGCTGCGATCTGCTGATGCCCGAAATTTATGGGTATGCAGATGATAGCACAGTCGTAGAGAGATATCTGCCGCTAATAAGGAGCTAATCGGGTCTGAACGAGAGGCTTTGATAGAGCGTACGAATGTCACGTTTAGGCAGTCTCTAAGTGGGGAGAAACAAAGCAAGGTCTACCGACCGACATCATCTCTCTACCTATTCATAAATTACCTACCCCAAAGTCAAAGTTAATGTCAAAGCATTTATTTCAAATAGACCATTTGCAGGCACTTTTGAATAGTCAAATGTCGGTCAGTCCAAGAAAAGTGAAGCTAAATTGCACGTTCCAAAGCGAGATCTCTATGGAGAATAACGTGCAAGAAAATCCATGGATACTCTTTTAAATCATATTATGTGTTACATATAATGCTTGGTTACATATTACTTGTTGCTTCTATCATGTGAGCACAGCCTCTTGCTCGAATTAATAAAATTCTCTACTAGGTCAATAAAAACCGCGGCCACCCAAATCAAAAGATAACTCTTTTGATTTGGGTGGCCGCGGTTTAAAATACCGTTATAAACGTTGTGTGTCGAATCGATCAATTTAAATAAATAGTTTAAGAGGAAGGGTTCACAGAACGCGAACAAATTAAATATTTGGCACATTCATCTCGGACATTCATCACAGCTGATTCATAAAACCGCAATTCGTTTGAAGAAAGTAGTTAGTGCAATTTTGTTTATAATAAATTTGATCTTAATTGGTCCTGGTTGTTAATCATAGATCTTTGATTGTCGTTATATATGTATAGTCAGATGCCAGAAAGTCTGACCATCTGTCTATCCAAGGAAATCAAAATCAAAATCAAAAATCATTTATTTCAAAAAGACCACTTTTGAATAGTCAAATGTCGGTCAGTCCAAGAAAAGTGAAGCTAAATTGCACGTTCCAAAGCGTAGGTCTCTATTGGAGAAGAACGTGCAAGAAACTTCATTTTAAATCATATTATGTGTTACATTATAATGCTTGGTTACATATTTCATGTTGCTTCTATTATGTGAGCACAATGTAGATAATAAAATATATATATAAGTATGTATTTTAAATAAAATACAAAAGTAACGTAAATAAAAAAAATAAAAAAATAAGAGATGACCCGTCCACGAGGAGTTTCATGTTGTCCAGTAGTGGGTTGTGGAGGTCTGATAGGCAGGTGCTCCATGTAAAACACAGGTATTCTGGCTGGATGACTGGAAACCGATCCCAAGCTAGTCGGGAAAAAGTTAGAGAGATGGTGATGATCTTAATTATGGTTCTGTATGGTCTGATACTCTACTTTTCATGTAGACGTTTACTAGCTAAAACTCTCATGTGTCCCTTCAGTTGCCTTTAGCGCTCCAGGGCACGTTTTATTATTATTGATAGACTCGTGCTTGACCATTGTATCACCTGCTGATAAGTGGTGATGTAGTGGACGCAGGAGCATTTATGAGTTGCAGTAATGATTACGATTCTCGCATTATCGTATTTTAGTTATTTTTTCTCTACAAATTATGCAACAAACTAACCCAAATTTCAAGTCCAAATACCAACATGCGACTATGCGACAAAAAAGTCGCACCTCCTGAACCCACAGTCGTTATGTGCTCGCATGTACACAGCGAGTGTAATGAGTAGCTGTGAGCTCATCAATAATGTATGTGTAACAACATTACACCTTTTTACCGCACGGTTGGGTAATCGCGGGTGTGGACATAACTGATGACGTGGTTCCGCATGGAAAACTGTCCTTCCGTAATATAGAGGGTATTTTTAAAACAATGACCACCGTGCTGGACTGTATTAATTACTAACATCAAAAACGACAATTTTTGTTCTATGACTTTACGTAAAAAAAACTTTACGTTAAAACGTAACAATTCATTTCATTTTTTTAGGGTTCCGTAGTCAACTAGGAACCCTTATAGTTTCGCTATGTCTGTCTGTCCGTCTGTCTGTCTGTCCGTCCTCGCTTAATCTCTGTGACCGTTAGCACTAGAAAGCTGAAATTTGGTACCAATATGAATATCAATAACGCCAACAAAGTGGTAAAATAAAAATTGGAAAAAATTGTTTTATTAGGGTCCCCCTATATGTAAAGTGGGAAGTGATTTTTTTTTTAAATTTCAACCCTGACGTGTGATATATCGTTGGATAGGTATTTAAAAATGAATAGGGGTTTACTAAAATCATTTTTTGATAATGTTAATAATTTCGGAAATAATCGCTCCAAAAGTAAAAAACAATGTGTGTCACCATTTAACTATAACGATAACAAAGCCGTTAGAGTAAGTTGTCAAATCGTCGAATTGACCAATGGGCGGCCGTTTCTCGGCTGGTTAAGGTTTGGTTATCGTTATAGTTAAATGGTGCAAGTCACCCTAACAGTCGCGTTCGACATGTTGGCCACCCCTGCCCTATACCATAGCTCCATCCTTTCAGCAGTTCAGTTTAGGTAGTCAAATGTATCGCGCTAAGAGTTTGTGGTAGGGTCTCTGAACCCAAAAATTATGAGATTTTTCTTCGGCGTTTTTAGAACAGCATTATACTGTGTCAAGCGAACATATCGCGTTAGAAACACAACGCTGCACTTCATAACTCAAGTAGCAGATGTTAGTGAAAAAACAGCCAGGCTGAATTAGGAGTGGACTGACCACGTACACGAATGCACCCGGGAGGTGAGCGAGGATTGTCACTCATTGGACGCCTGAGGAAGGACGACGCCGTTGAGGTCGACCGATCTGATCATGTTCGCGGGGTAAACTTGGCCAGAGATCACCCTAGACATAGACGTTTGAAAAGAGAAAGGAAAGGCCTTTGCCCAGCAGTGGGACTTAAAATAGGCCAATAAAAAAGTCATGTAAATAAAACTAGAAGGATTGGAAGGTTAGGTACGCAACGCTGACTACTGCCTACAGGTCATTGGACGCGCTCAGCTGACGTTTTCTAAAAGAAATTAATTTCGTACATGCGTAAATTAGTACTAGTTTTAAAAAAAGATACTTTATTTTTTAATTTTATCTTTACAAATCGATAGTGTTTCATGTACCGGATCGACCCTCCACGGGATTAAAACGATCACAATTTAGCGGTGTATGTTGCTTAGCTGAACTCAGATGCTCAGATGAAATGAGAGAGGTCAGTAAAAAGAAAAGAATAATAATAATATTCCACAACTATCACACAACGCCGTCTAGTCCCAAGGTAAGCAGAGCTTGTGTTATGGGTACTAGAAAACTGATAAACATACTTATATATTTCTAAATATATACATATTATAGATAAATTACACCCAGACACAGAACAAATGATTATGCTCATCACACAAATATTTGTCCTGGGTGGGAATCGAACCCACGACCTCTGGCATAGCAGTCAGGGTCACTAACCACTACACCAACAGGCCAGTCGAATATCTTGGTTCTATAAGCTCACTCGCTAAAATTAGGGTAGAACTACAATACGCACGTGTGTCACGTACGCTAATCTGGGCACATCGGTCTCCATATACTTTATATGGCAACTAGACTTGTAGAGCTACATTAGAGCATATAGTTCCACGCCACACGACGCGACTCTACTTACAAATCAGGCGTGATCCACGTGTGCCGGTCTAATATGATTCTAGCTTTACGATTAAAATTAATTTGTTATTCATGACTTGTATAGATGTATTACACACATTTTAAAACACGCAACTTATTACGGTGTAATTTAAAACAATATTATAGCAAAAAAGTTAATTTAATTTACGACTAAGTATGCAGTCGCGGTCATAGTGAAAGCGATTAGCGATCGTCTGTAGTTGAGCACTTTCACGGTAGATTTTGTCGCCTGAAGTATGCGGTTTGACCTTATAGACGAAATTTACTTGCTCCAATCAAAAACACAGTACAAGCACAGGACCGTTTGACGAGATTGTAGGAGACTCATGTTCAGCAGGGAACGTCTTTAACTGTACGGCTTCATGAAGTGGCAAAAATGATCCCAAGTACCTAATTATGGATGATTTTTTGATATCCGATGACTTTGATGGTATTTTTCTTTCATTCTATACCTGTTTATAAATAATAATTATTATAAGCTTCTTTATTCTTTATTAACCTGATAGTCTAAATATTATTAAATAAAACCTAAATTAAATAATACTTATATAATTAATATTTTTTTGGAAAAATAAACGCGTTTAATAAATTTGCAACTTTACAAATTAATTATATTCGAGCTGCAAAGTTTAATGTAGGATTTTAAATCTAAGAAGAATAATTTTGATGCTCAATGAATTCTGCCTTTCCCCCTTATTTTATCTGCTTGTACATCGTTATATACGACGACAATTATATAGTACGTATTTATTAACTACTACCTTGCTTATAGAAGTAAAATTCTCCATTATATCCGCCTCCGCGTCCGCTTGTCGCTTATCATACGACCTAGCTTACTGTGCGAGAATTATGGGTATTCTGATGAAAATCAATGACTGGATGCTCAATGCAAATTAGTTTTTAATAATTTTCGGTGTGAACAATATATTTTACAAGAAACAAGTGAAGACAAGTGACAAATAGAAGTGTCATATTTTTTCATATAATTTAGGAAGCTTGCAAGAAGGTTTTATCTCCAACATTTCCCCGGGCGTTGAAACCAATGGTTTCAACCAGATTCTGAAGACACAGGCAAAGGGCAGATTCGGTTGAATGCCCGTCGAACGACTCCAGTAGACGTCCGAATGTCAGCTACACGGGCGATACCATCCGTTCCTGGATGAACAGCCACGATCCGTCCAAGTCTCCACTTCAACGGAGGAAGATCGTCTTCCTTGATCACCACCAAGGAGTTCAGCATCAAGCCATCCTTGCAGGAACGCCATTTGGAGCGTTGTTGCAATTCTGCAACATACTCCTTGCTCCATCTGCTCCAGAAATGCTGGCGAAGCTGCTCGATCCTCTGGTAACGAGACAGATAATTGGCAGAGCTATCCTGGTAATCAGGTTGCGGCAAAGAAGTAAGTGGCCGTCCCACAAGAAAATGTCCTGGCGTGAGCGGAGTATAATCTGCAGGATCTGAAGACAACGGCGTCAATGGACGAGAGTTCAAGATGGCTTCAATCTTGGTTAGTGTGGTGTACAGCTCCTCAAAAGTCAAGTTACAATTTCCCAACACTCTCTGAAGGTGATACTTTGCTGACTTGACACCCGCCTCCCAGAGTCCACCGAAATGTGGGGTGTAGGCGGGAATAAAATGGAACCTTATTCCGTCGTTTGCTGCACTTTCACCCAAGGACAAACTATTTAATTTTAAAAATTTGGAAAGGTCGTTGTATGCACCGACAAATGAGGTACCGTTATCGGAAAAAATATCAGCAGGTTTACCTCTCCGAGAAATAAACCGATACAAAGCCAGTAAATAACTATTGCTAGTTAAATCACCAACGAGCTCCAAATAAATGGCCTTGGTTGTGAAACAAATAAAAATAGCGACATACACCTTTACTAACCTACATCCACGGCCCTGGCGACTAGCACACATAATAGGGCCAGCGTAATCAACGCCTGTGCTTTCAAAGGGATAACCTGGACGAAGGCGTTCTCGTGGTAAGTTACCCATTAAGGGAGCTACAACCTTACCCTTCATACGGTGACACAAAACACACTTATGATAACAGGCTTTCGCCAACTTGCGACCTCCTATTGGCCAATAAGTTTCCCTAATGGAAGCTAATAATAATTGTGGGCCAGCATGCATCAGCCTTTTATGCTCAAAATTAAATAATAGTTTAGTGAAATCATGAGTGGACTGTAATAAAATAGGGTGTTTCTTACTATAAGCAAAATTAGAGTTATCGAGACGTCCTCCTACTCGCATTACATTATTATCGTCTAAATAAACATTAAACTTTAGAAGGGCGCTCTTTTTAGGTAAACTCTTTTTGTTCAAAAATAATTGGTATTCAGAAAATGACTGAATCTGACTCTTAATAATGACAAGAGTTAGTGCATCTTGTACCTCATCATGTGACAAGTATTTGGTTTTAGGGTAATGCTTTCTACATGACTTAATAAATCGTAATACGTAGGCAACAGATCGTACGAGCCGTGTGTAATTGGAATAACGCCTAAAATCAATTAAAACTTCAGGTTTCGAATCGTTTACAACATGTAATATGATTTTAGATCGAGTCTCCGGTAACGATTGTAGTCCTGGGCTCGTAATTTGAGAAGGCCATTCAGACGAATCTAGTTTTAAAAAATCTGGTCCTTTCCACCACAGATCTGACTCCTGCAGATCACTAATATCCATGCCACGAGATATTAGGTCTGCTGGATTTTGATCTGTTGGGACGTGCCTCCAAGTACAGTTACCCGACTTATCCAAAACCTCAGCAACGCGGTTGCGCACAAAGGGCTGAAGTCTGGTAGGCATCATCTGTAACCATCCCAAGACAATGGTTGAATCAGTCCAACAATAAACCCGACTGATCTTCACTCGAAGTGAGCTCATCACCTTCTCGTGAAGACGAGAACCGACTACCGCACCACATAACTCCAGTCGCGGAATTGTCGTAGGCTTGATGGGAGCAACTCGACTCTTTGCCATAAACAAGCGAGCCATGTACTCACCCTTAGCATTAACACTGCGAATGTAGACGCAAGCACCGTACGCGGACTCAGACGCGTCTGTAAAAATATGGAGTTCTAACTCCGTAAATGAATTGCAGACTACAAGTCGCGGAATGCGAACATGATTTAAAAGAGGTAAAGATTTAATAATAATCTCCCATTGTTTACAAATCTCATTAGGTAATGGTTGATCCCATGATAATTTATCTAACCACATTTTCTGTAGCAAGATCTTCATAGTAATAACAATAGGACCTAACAGACCTAAGGGATCAAAGATTCGCGCAATAACGGATAACAAGTCACGCTTTGTGTACCTAGTCGAAGATTTAGTCAGACCTATAGGAAACCCTATCTCATCAGTGCCGATATGCCAACAGAGACCAAGCAACTTTTCTGGCTCATTTTGTCCAATGTTCAAATCGTATGACGCAGGGACAGCATTCGACAATAATTGAGAATCATTTGACTTCCACTTTCTCAATGGCATACATGCCGACGCAAGCGCTTTGGTGACTTCAGTGCGAATGAACTTTACTTCATCTAAGTCATCCCCTCCGGTCAGCAAGTCGTCGACATAGAAGTCATGTTGGATGATTTCCGATATCTTAGGGTTCCTACAGTCGAGTCCTACTTGTTTAAGGCATCGTGTCGCAAGGAATGGCGCACTGGCCGTACCGTACGTGACGGTGTTTAATTGATAAACATTAATAGGATCACTAACATTATCACGCCAAACAATCTGTTGTAAATATCTGTCCGACGGGTGGACGACTATTTGTCTATACATCTTCTCCACATCCGCAGATAAAACATACTTGTGGACTCTAAAGCGAAGAAGTATAGACAATAGACCGTCCTGTACGGTTGGCCCAACCATCTGTAGGTCATTAGAGGACACTCCCGTCGAAGTAGAAGCACTAGCGTTGAAAACAACACGAAGTTTGGTCGTGGTACTCGACTCGCGTAAAACTCCCATATGTGAATAAAATAACCCAAACATAAATTAGGTTTATTAATTTTTGTCATATGACCAAGTAACTCGTAATCTGACAAAAAGTCATGATACATTCTACTAAAGTTCGTCTTAACCTTTAATTTACGCTCTAAAGAATGTAAACAATGTGTGGCTTTATTAAAAGAATTTCCTAAAATTGAAGGATCTTTCTTAAGGGGGATGCGAACACAAAAACGACCATCAGACAATCGTGTCGTATTTGTAACGAAATTGTCTTCACACAATTTCTCTTCAGGCATATAAGAATTGGAAGACTTCGCATTCACCTCCTCTAATTGCCAAAACTTTGTCAATTCTGACTTGAGGTTTTCCCAGTCACCATCGCTGTCGGCAACCATTTTAGACATATTGCACTTTACGTCATTCGTCAGCAGTGAGATAGTATTCTGAGTAATTGGACCGGAAACTATCCATCCTAGACGGGTTTCACATAATATTGGTTTCCCGGTACCTAACTTTAGTCTTTGAGATCCTAACAAATCCCAAAAAAGATCAGCGCCGATTAAAATATCAACATCGGCAGGGTTATAAAAAGTAGGATCAGCTAAAGTAATATTCGAGGGTAAGTCGAAATCAGAAATATTTATCTGACGACACGGAACACTACTCGTAATGAACGGAAGAACAAAACAATTTAGTTCGAATACAAAGCTATCATCTAATGGCGTACCCTTAACCCGACATATTTTACCTACGTGCGAAGTGACGTTATTGATTCCAAGGATTGATCTATCTACCTGGCTAGTTTTTAAGTTAAGTTTATTGCACAACCTATCTGTTATGAGTGAAGACGTGCTACCACTATCGAGCACCGCGCGAGCGAGATGCACACACCCATTGTGGTCTCTTAATTTGATCAAAGCGGTTGATAACAACACATCTCGTTGCGTATGACCACACGGAGATGCAATGTTTGCGGATAAAGCTACGTTATTCGTTTCAGTCGTAGCAGACAAGTTATTCATCGAATTACCACTAGGTGTATTCGATACAGTGCCATTAGAATGTACGTGAACTAATGTGTTGTGCCTACGTTTGCATAGTTTGCAGCCTGGTTTTTTACATTTGTTAGCATAGTGTCCGGAACGAAAACAGTTAAAACATACCTTATAACTAGGTAATGATTTGAGACGGTCATCGTTACTCAATGCGAGAAACTGTGGACAATTATTTAATGTGTGATCGTTGTTATTACATTTAGGACAAGGTTTAGAAGCTGAGTCAGTGCTAGAATTGATAGGAGATTGTGCTACCATTGACTTGATCTTAGGACCTGATTTACCTGGTGATTGCGAATAATGATTGCGGGGGAGTTCCAGGGTCTCGATGAGGTCGGCTCGATTGCGTAAGAATTGCATAAATGCGTTAAACGTGATTAAGCCATCCTTGTCTATCCTACCTTTGCACTCCTCCCACTCACGATAGGTTTTTTGATCAAGTTTTCGTGTGACAATGTAGATTAAAAGTGTATCCCAGTGTTTCACAGGCTCCCCTAATGACTCTAAAGCTCGCAAGTCTTTATTTAACTGATCGATCAAATTCTTAATGGCAACAGAAGATTCTTTTGTAATTGATTCAATAGTAAATAATGAACTTATATGATTCTGAACCAGTAATCTTTTGTTGTCAAACCGATCACATAACAATGACCATGCCACAGAGTAATTACTTGAAGAAAACTCAATGGATTTGATAACTATAGCAGCTGTTCCCTCAAGTGATGCTCGCAAGTAGTGAAACTTATTGATTGCGTCTATGTCATCATTACAATGAATTAGGCTAGTAAAGGTGTCGCGGAATTCAAGCCAATTACAATATAATCCGCTAAACTTTGGTAACTGAATCGTTGGCAATTTAACCGGCTGCTTTATGCTAACACGAGTACTTTTACAACTTTCCATCGATTTATTATCTTTATTGTAGTCAGTCAGAATATTCTGGGCTCTAGATAAGGTTTTATAATAAATAGACTCAAACTCGGAACGCTGAGAATATTGTAAGTTGATGTCGTCAACAATGCATTCTAGACGTAACTGTACCTCATCATACTGCTCATACAACGCCTCTATCTTGCCCATGCGCAACTGCAACTCGGACGCATCACAGCTAGATAGCTCCTTGTCCTTGAATGAGTCCAGAAAATTGAGGAAACTAGTCAAGCGACCTTTGAAGCTGCCTCGCTTCTTAATTAAATCCTTTTCCTCAGACATTCTGGGAGACGAGTGTTGTCAACCTGGCATTGATACAGGAATATAAAAATTAAAAACAACAATATAATTTCAATAATTATACGCCTAGCTGTAGTCTATGCCCTTTCTGACTGCTAACTATAATTTATAACAATGACTTGTACTAATATCTAACACTCAAATATTTTTATTATGTCAAGATACTTGTTAAAAATTAATACCACTGTTAAGTAGTTATGTAATTAGTTACAGCTTAATATAATGTAAGTTTAATAATGTAGCAAAATAGCTAACTATACTGTTAAAAGTATGAGTTTAAACTTAACATTGCTGTTGAATAAAATACTAATCACAATGCAACAAAGTACCTAATGATTTTACTCAAACACAATATAATTGGTAATTTAATAAAATAGTACTGACCTTAGTATGACTACTTATATATACTACCTGAGTGTTGGGTGACGATATTAGCGTAATTATAACTGTACACCACTAACTAACTTGCTTGAAATCAATCCAGTTCTCCAGCAGTGAACTCATGAACCTCCATTCAGCGTGGAAGTCAGTCTCTATTCTTTTTCTTGAAAATAATCGCTGATCTTCTTAATTATATTTCATCCGGCTCGTTATGGACCATGTGCGAGAATTATGGGTATTCTGATGAAAATCAATGACTGGATGCTCAATGCAAATTAGTTTTTAATAATTTTCGGTGTGAACAATATATTTTACAAGAAACAAGTGAAGACAAGTGACAAATAGAAGTGTCATATTTTTTCATATAATTTAGGAAGCTTGCAAGAAGGTTTTATCTCCAACACTTACAGACGGACCGTGAACAAATAGCGTGTCAAATAATTCGTTCCTCATAATCATCACGATATAATTCTTATAAGTATTACAAAAACACTGAAATAATAATTATTTAACCCGACTTTTATGTTCCTTGAATGTTTTATTACCTACTACAACTTAACAATAAAAATGTCGAATCGATTTGCTACTCTTCTATCAGATAGCAAAAATCGTTGTTTTTTTTTTGTGTTGTAAAATAATGTTTTATGTAGTTGTAATATATTTTTAATACGCTTGGTTGAACACTTTGTATTTGAGATGTTACATTTTTGGGAAACCATTTTTAGTCGTCTTTTTAGAGTTCCGTACCGAAAGGGTAAAACGGGACACTATTACTAAGACTACGCTGTCCTTCCGTTTGTCATCAGGCTGTATCTCATTAATTCTTCGATCTTGAGGATTTAAGTAGGTATAAATGTAGATAAATGGAAATTTGCTTATTTTCGATGTTAACAGACTACTTTATGAAAAACTTCTTATTTACGTTCTTAGATAGGTACATACCCTATAAATAAAACGTCAATATTTGAATAATCTATGCGGACTTTTAATAATCCTAGTATTGAAATAACGCGTGACGCGTGACGGCGGCGTTCACGCGAACGCCGGCGTTCGCTTGGGGTTTCCGTGATAGCTAGACAATACGGTTTATTTTTTTTTCAGTCGATATTTATTTCTGTTGCCGCTATAACAATAAAAACTAAAATAAATATTTAAGGGGTTCCAACACAACAAACGTGATTTTTTGCCGTTTTTTGCTACAGGCGATACGGAACCTTTCGTGCGAATCCGGCTCGTACTTGGCCGGTTTTTTTGTTCCAGCACTTTAACACAGAAATTAAATCCCTGACGATGATCGTCTTCGTCAGTGGAATAAAGAACCTTAGAAAATGATATTCTTCACCAAACTACAGTCTTCTTCTTCTTCCGCAGAATGTGGGGTTCCACTACGACGGCACACGCGTCAGCCTCGAGACAGGACGCCTGGTCAGCTGCGAATCATCAAGGGAAGAGAGTCCAAGAGAGGAGCTTGGCCATGGCAGGTCAGTTTAGATCATCATAATTATCATCATCATTTCAGCCGAACGACCCTGTCTGGTCGGAGGATTCTACCTTTTCAACGAAGGTATGCGGCATAGTGAGGAAATCGGCATGTCCTAGAACCAAAAAACTCGAAGACATGTGACATTCACCAACCCGCACTGGGCCCCCGTGGTGGATTACAGCCCATTCTTAGAGAGGAGGCCTGAGTCCCAAGAGTGGGAACATTAAGGCCGACTATGCTATGTTATGATTAGTGTAGATTTGGTTGGTGTGCATATCCAAGATGCAAAGACTCACCAGTTCTTACTGTCGTCTCCATTGATTTCCAGGTGTCACTCCAGCTGCTGCATCCAAACTACGGTCTGATCGGGCACTGGTGTGGAGGTGTGCTGGTGCACCCGATGTGGCTGCTCACCACTGCTCACTGCATCCATAAGTATATCTGTTTGACTTCAACCCTAAACTTCCAAATAAGTTCAAATTCACAGTTGACTTTATAATACAAAAGTTGGCACAAAATTTCAGTGTTCTAGGTCCACTACTTGGGTACTTACACCCTGTATACAGATGCCAAAAGTAACAGCTTTCAACAAAATGTTTCAGTGAGCTGTTCAACCTGCCGGTGCCTGCTCTCTGGACAGCGGTGCTGGGAGAGTGGGACCGTGCGGAGCAGAAGGGAGCCTACGTGCCCATCGAGAAGATCGTGCTGCATCACCGGTTCCATAATTACCAGCATGACATAGGTGAGAAAGACATACCATCACGTGACTTTTATTTTCCAATAAGTTAGGTAGTGGTGTAACTTTAGGTAGTACTTACTCCTACTTTTCCTTAATTATGTTTAATTCTTGTCTTCTGAATAAAAAAAAAAAATTGCTTTGCATAAGTGTCTTCAAGCAACTTCGCACTTATCTCTCCAAGCAACTATGCAGAAATTTCTCCATGCAATTTGGCACAAATCCTTTCAATCGACTTAATTTTTTCGAGCAATTTGACACTAATTTTCGCCACGTAACTTGGCACAAAGGTCTGCTAGCAACTTGGCACAATCTTTCCAAACAACTTGATTTAAATATGTCCAAGCTACTTGCTGAAAACTTTTAAAGCAACTTAGCACAAATCTTTGCGAGTGAATTGGCACAAATCACTTCAAGTAATTTGACTTAAATTTCGCAAAGTAACCTGGTAAAAGTCGCTCAAAACTCGGGCTACTACTGAGCAATTCTAGACTCTTATAGCAACTCGGCCAATGAGATAGAAGCTATTTTTAATACATAGGAATATTAATAGAATAAGAGTTAAAGAAAAATAGTATTGATCAGTTATATTTATTCTTTTTCCAGCCCTAATGAAGCTGACTAGACCAGCAGACGTCAGCACAGGCAGTCGCATCCGTACAATCTGCCTGCCTCCCTTCGAGCCCCCTCCTATCGATGCCTTCGAAACGGACAAAAGCTCGTCATTCTATCTCCGTCCAGAATCCAACACGGAACCACCAAGACGAAAGCCTAAACCACCAAAACCTAAACCTGATACAGCAGTAAAATACCTTGAAAAACTAAATAATTTAACTAAGAATATCTTCTCAGGACTTGTCAATAAGAAACATAAGAATATGCGATACAATGTTAGAGTGTCCAACGAATCAAACAGACAAACAGAAAGAAAGAATGGTGAAGAACTAAGAAAATCTGATAGCGAAAAAGGACACAATGATTTAATCTATGACAGTGCTACTCTAGATAGTGTGGTCAAACTTATCCAAAACAGTCTTCTAAAAAATGATTACAAAGTAAATATAAACAGAAGTGATAAAAAGCTTATGTTTGGTGAAGAAATAGATCCTTTTATTGACGATAACAATAGACTGGACTTCAAAGATGAGTGTTATACTACTGGATGGGGCAGAGAACAGACGAATGGAACGTTGACAGATGTGTTGTTAGAAGCTGAAGTTCCTGTTCTACCGTTAAAAGTGTGCAGGGATAGGTACGCACTGACTCTTCCGTTGAATGATGGTCATCTGTGTGCGGGAAGTACGGATGGCAGTACAGGAGCCTGTGTGGTGAGTAGATTTTTGTCTCGTTTTTATTGATTAATTTCCACCACTTTGTAAAAGATGTATGATGATGTATATGTTGGGAAAAAAGTATATGTTGGGAAAAAAGTATATGAGAAAAAGACACAGAGGCAGGAATCCGACACGTTAACCAGACAAAACCCGTGCTAGATTAGAGACCATAGTCTAAGACGCCATTTACTTCGCCGAAGATGGGACAACATGGCGAAATGTAGTCCACAAGGGACTTTTTCTCCCTGTGTTGTCCCATGTTCTAAGTTAGTCGTTGAGGTCACGATTCTCAGCATTGAGGATAAACGTCGCAAGGAAGAGGAGGATGGAATTGATATCATTCAAATTAGCACAAAGTTTTTCTGTAAACTGAAAGTTAAATATGATCTCGAGATTTATGTCCAAAAATGTCAAGTAAGCCAATAATAATGTAATATTCATATTTCGATAAACAAGAAGGCAGTATTTTTGGTTTGTAATTTTTATTTGTTTGCCATTCTACTCACCCAAGAGAGAGTTAAAATCTGACGTGACCTTAAGAGTGAATACTGGGCTTGTTAGTGTATCAGGAATTTTAATTGATCCAATTATGTCTCAAGATTGTTATCTAAATTAAGAATTTTTGATTTTTATCTCCAGTTTTTAATTGAAACGACATACATAGTTTTGTTTTGGATCCTAAAGAATATTTGATAATATTTATTTCAAATACCAAAAATATTTTTACAAAACTGCATTCAAACAACGTACTAAAACTTAGTTTAATACTTCAGGCTGATGGCTTGAAGTGGAGTTCACAATTACAAAAAACTATATTTGCTTAACATAATCAGCATTATAATGTACCCACTGCTAGGACTACGGCTTTCACTCTGGGAGATGAATTGACCGTAATCTACATGTTGTCACATCTCTTCGGTTTTTTATTTCTAGGACATACCAGTTTTGTTATAATGTTTTCATTCACCGTTTTGAGAGCAGTAGTAATATTCAGTGGTTTCAAACTTAAGACATTTTGTTTTTTTTTTTATTTTAATTGGTTTATTCAAGAAAAATTTGTAGTGTGTTTAAAAATTACATAAAATTACATTAATTACAATTATAAATACAATTAATCTTAAAAATAACAAAATAAAACAAAATGGAATGTCATTACAATTACTACTTCCGAGTACATTATCACATGCATCTCGTAAGTCGGCACCATTATGGGCCACTATTCCACCACTGCTCAACTCCAATTGCTTTGTTAGAAATCCAAAAATTCCAGTCTTCGTAAAAGATAACTAAATGTGTAAAAAATCTGCTTGTACAATCTACAGCTAACAGCTCTTAGTCATACATCTTATTTCACAATAGCACCTGCAATAGCTGTTGTTATCAGTCATCAAGACTGAACAGTTTAAAATTACTATATCAAGCCTTGTATCTGATCTTGTCTCGGAGATTGAAAGACCGATAGTACAGTCCTCCGCTTAGAAGACATTATGCGCAATAGATGAATGACATGAGATTGTAATCAAAAGCTGAGAGCTAGAAAAAATTATAAAATGAAAACTTAGTTTTTAATTTAGACAGTATGTGGAAGAATTGATATTGCTATCGCAACCAACGCACGATTTTCTAATAGAAGAATGATATGTGTAGTCCCTGCCAAAATTTATTTGGACATATGTTTTTCATAACTCAAAAACCTGACCTTAAATCTCAAAAAAATAACTGTTCGACTTATAGTCTTATACTCCTAGACGAACTTGATATGCCATACCACACTGTCAGTAACAACTGATCATTAGATCCAGATAAGACAAATGTTGACTTGTTACAATTTAATAGTGTTCTTATTAATTTTCGTGACATCGACGTCACGTTGGAAAGTTCAATCAAAATTCTTGACTTTCACTCATCAGAGAATATTATATCAGGCAATAATAGTTTAGCTGTGACTGATTGCAAGGTCGTGAGTTCGATACTGGATGAGGGAATTCCAATGTCAGCTGTTTCTGTCAATGGTATCGAAGACGAATGACGGGAAATGATGAACGATAACTTTTAATACTGTAAACAGCCTAAACTCATCAACGATAGCATTATGGTTTACCACCAAGCGGGATCGCTGTTAAACACTAGTTTACACTACTATATAAAAAAAACTCAAAATATTTATTCCATCCATTACGGACTATAAAAAAGAGGATCATAAAACTACTATTACAGATAATCAATGATAATACAGACGACAGCTGATGCGTAAAGTTTATTTGACTTAGACAGCGCTCGTCTAGATTTCATTCGAAAAGATGAAAGATTCGATTTGAAAAAATAAACAACGAAACATCTTTTCACCGACACGTTGATCAATTTTACAATATGTTATTTGACGAATTCTCATTCCATTCGGTTAGCAATAGAAAACGTCAGTGAATGTTATTTTGACACCTACCACTTTTTATTAGTAACACATTTTTTCAGACAAATTTAATTTAAAATAATTAAGTCACGTTCATATCTATCTAGCGGCTAGGTGTAGTTTCCTCCTGCGATGGTATTTCAATTTTGTAGACGATGCTTTAGAATTATAAACACTCTCTACGTTATTGTAGTATTCTTTCGTATGGCTTCCGTGGCTATCTGTGTAATTCTAGTTTTCAAAACCAAATTCATTACTTTCATCCTTTTATTTTTCTTTTTCTGTAACTCTAAGGTTTGCCAGAAGAAAACTTATTGCTGAGTTAAGCTTGCCTTTGTACATGAACAGTCTATATCACCGAGTTTGTATACAATAAAAATTAAAGTTCTGTATTTTAAATTATTAATGGGTTTAATAAAGTCGAAGTTAAATTTTATAAAGTAAAATCATGGATGGGTTGATTTTTAGGGTTCCGTACCTCAAAAGGAAAAAAAGGAACCCTTATAGGATCACTTTGTTGTCCGTCCGTCTGTCTGTCTGTCAAGACCCTTTATCTCGAGAACGCGTGGAGGTATCGAGTTGAAATTAAAACAATATACTCAAGTCAGCGGTCCCTTCAAGCTGTTTAAATCAAACTTCTAAGTTAGCGAATAAAAAAGATACGGTCGTTTATGTCGCAAACAAACGTGTATTTTGATACTCTTAGAACGAAATTCATAGGGTACTTCCCTTTGACCCAGAATCCTAAAATTTTGAATAAACCAAGGTCTTATAGCACAGCTATAGAAAAAAATTTGAAAACGGTAAGAAAAAAAAAATTGCTACTCGGAAAAATCATCGAGACTCCATTTGTAGTTTGCACGGAACCCTTAGTGCGCGAGTCCGACTCGCACTTGCTCAGTTTTTATTAGTACTGTCTCCGACTTTCAATACCTTTTTTTATTATGGATAGTCTCGCGTTTCACCACTATCTCACCTGATGGAAAGCGATGATGTGGCCGACGATAGAGCACGCTTGCCTAGAAGCAATCTATTCACTCTGGACTTAAAGGTCCTAAGTTGTAGCTATCAGGGAAAACAGATTCCGGCAGGGAATTCCACTCTTTAGCTGTACGCATAATGAATGTGTTTTCAAAACGCTTTAGACTAGTTATTTCTATATCTTATCTCTATTAACTTCTTCCCCCTTCTCTTCCAGGGTGACAGCGGTGGCCCTCTCCAGTGTCGATCAGGTGGTCGCTGGGAGCTCCGGGGTCTGACGTCCTTCGGGTCAGGCTGTGCTCGACGAGGTGTGCCTGACGTCTATACCAATGTAGCTTACTACGTCTCCTGGATATATGCTCATGTTTATGCAAGCTAGTATCTGGTGTAATGATAAAATTGTAGTACTTGGCTGGTTTTTGAGAATGAGGACTTTAGAAGTAGCTTGAAGTTTATACCAGGCAGTAGTGAAGTAAAGAAGATGAAAATGAAGTGTCTAAGGCCATGGTGATAAGTATTTAAGATACTTGACAGAAGTTTTACAGACTACCAGGAAATCGGAAAGAAAACTTTGGGACAAGGAATTAACTATTGAGGAGGCCCTAAAAGTTCTATAGCGAACAAGCGAAGAAACGTATTGTAGAATTGAAATAGCAGTTGTTCTATTCACAGTATCTTTTACGGATGGGTCAAATAAATACCAATAAAATGTTGCAATAAAAATACATTATCTAGCTATTTTCTGATGCATTTTTGGTAGCATACTAAATAAACATGAAACAGACTAGCTATGCTTAATTCAGAAACAGTACCTACAACCTTTTTTGTACGAGTTTAGAGCTAGCTAATATCTCAATTTGTTTCAACTTTACATTAATAAGACAATGCTAGAGTTGGTCACATATTTATATACGTTACAGATGCAAAAACCTTCAGAAAAGTTTTTTGCTAGCACAAAATTATTGAACGGAATATACCATTGGAATCTTAAAGGACTATCAGAAATGAAATCTATGTTTGTAAATATGTGTCTGTGCCTAAGTGATCTAGTATTATAGTCATAACAGAGGTCAATGGTTTATCTCGAATGAATTTTGCTGATTTAGAACAACTTTACAAGGTTATTTTTGTTATTATTTGTGTCATGGATAACAACTAAGTATTATATTATATAATGAACGATCAAATTACCCTATTTTGTATTATTAATTTATTTTGATTACCAATTTGTAAATATACCTTCTAGTCTCCGTTTTATATAGATTTATTTAATAAATGTTTATTGTTGTTATATAAAGGTTATCTAATACTGTTATTTAGAATGTTTATAAATAAGTTTAATAATAATGTATAAGACGCAGTATTTTGTATGGAGTTACCGATATGTTGACAAGTAATAGGTACTCGTAATATAAGGGGTACGTATCAAAATCCCGAATTTTATAAGACCGAATTTTAAAATACTGACGGATGAAATACCGAAAATTGAAACACCGAATGGTCGTTTGGCCGAAAGTTTAAAATCCCGAAAGTTCATTTGACCGAAAGTTTAAAATCCCGAAGTTTAAAATCCCGACATTCAAAATCCCGACTCGTCCGTGTCGGGGTGCCCTAAGGTCCCGATCTGTCTTATTTTGAGAAGTAGCGTGGTTGGTCACAATTCTAACCTAACCTAACCTAACCTATTTCGGCCATCGTCATAACTGTGTTGCAGTGCCATCTATGAGTAATCGCGAGAACTACGTCGCTGCTCTTTGGGATTTCATCCATCGGTATTTCGTCCATTCGGGATTTTGTCCTTTCGGGCATTTGAACATCGGTATTTTGTGTTTCGATATAACGACTATCGGCATTTAAAACTTTCGGTATTTTGAATTTCGGTGTTTTGGACGTCGGTATTTCAATCATAGGTATTATGAACTTTCGGGATTTTGATACATACCCAATATAAGACATGCATATATTGATAAATTAATGTTTTCTGATCATTGCTTTGCGTAGTAGCTCCCAAAGTAATTAAGAACTATCAATCAATTCAGAAAATAAAGTTGACATTTTTATTCTTACGAATAAAAATGGATTCTTCCTCATATAAAAGTTATTTGAAAACTCAAAAATCAGACCGAAACAAAAAGATTTTTATTATTTGCGCATGTCAATGATTTTTGTAAACTATTTTGATTGAAACTTTTACTCAATCAAAATATATCAGAATTAATTAGGTAATTAATTAGTCTGATATTTAGCAATATTGGCAAAAGTTAATCAATTAATTACGAAGTTAATCGAGATTGACGATTAAGATTAATTAATTGTAATCGATATTTTTATAAAAGGAATTAGAATTACTGAAATACGGAATTTTTAATTTCTAAGTTTTTGAAGAAAACTTAAGTTTTTAACGATAATTAATATAAATTTCATGATTACATATATAGCTCGTTCACCATTTTGTGCGACCTAGGGAAAAAATATGGTTGCAAAGAAATGTTCCAATTTAGATGAAAAAAGGGAGTTAATCTATTTAATCAAATTAATGAGTATTTAAAAAGCTCGATTAGGACTAGTGTATGAATCGTGTTTTATTTAGTCACGATTAAAGGTAATCCGAGTAAAATTAATCAAATTAATTTTTCGATTGTCACTGATAGTTACGTAGGTACATATTTCATTCCATTACCACTCAAAATAACTGTGATTAATTAGTATAAATAATATTCTTATTCTTCAATGATATACATTATAAATTATATATTGGTAAATAATAATAAATATATACAATTTACATAAGTTATTATTTACCAAGAGTGTTGCTAAAATGGAGGTTGATTGCATGAAATCAAAATAAGAGATTTTGTGCTTAGATTAGGGGCGCAGATGCAAATTGCAGTAATGTGCATACTGAATTTTCTTATTTTTAACCTTATTTATAAGCATTTATACTGGTAAGCAGTATTGTAATTACTCGGGTTATTTACGTATTTTCTAACACACCAGTTTCTGTACAATATTGAAATATAATTTATTTTATTGTAAAAAGGAAAAAAAATATTAATGAAATAAAAAAAAAAGTTATTAAAATCATAAAAAATATTTTATTTAATTACAAAAACATTTCACCATCAGTCTATTAAATTAACTATTTACAGATATATGTACAAATAACTTAAAAATAAAAATCTAATAATAATATCACAATTGTTTAAAATATCTTGGTCCCTTCAAACTAGTACTGGAATATAATATCAGATTTAAAATATATATCAATTTTTGTTTTACAAAATTAATACTGGGTTCATGAAGACTGGATTACTGTTTATAAAGAACTCGTCCAGTAATTGTACAGTAAGAGGAATGCACTGTCTATCACTTTTAAACTAGATCTGCGCTATACCAACGCACACGTGTGATTTGTACGTAGAACGACGTCGCGTGGCGTGGATCAAGTGTAGCTCTACAAGTCTAGTTTCCATATAAAATGTATGGAGACCGACCTGCCCAGATCGGCGTGTGTGGCACACGTGTGCGCAGTGTAGTTCTACTTTTATGGTTGAATATCTGTTGGCTCACACAACTATGCTTTATTCGCAAGAAGATGAGACATTTAATAAAACCTTGACAAATGGCGGCTGCAGTAAATAGTATTGTTACCACTTTTTTTTCTTGTATTGCCATCCTTATGTCTACGAAATAGAAGTCAAAATCCGTTGAACGGACAGTAAAAAGGTTTCTTTAAATGTCTCAACTGATTACAAACGGAGTACACTATCCCAGATTTGATTAAAATTTGTTTATTATTACCACTATCTCATTTTAAATAAGCATTTCAACTGTAATCATCTAGCCCGCTAAACATCATAGTCACGAAAGCATTTGGCAATAATATAATTATTATTAAATACATAACAAATATAGTTGTAATACGCGGAAGGCTTTATATATTTATTTATATATTATATTTATATTTTTCCCCAACTATCACCCAACGCCAAGCTAAGCAGAGCTTGTGTTATGGGTACTAGACAACTGATAAACATACTTATATATTTCTAAACACATACTCAATATAGATAAATTACACCCAGACACAGAACAAATGATCGTGCTCATCACACAAACATTTGTCCTGGGTGGGAATCGAACCCACGACCTCCGGCATAGCAGTCAGGGTCACTAACCACTAGACCAACAGGCCAGTCAAAGGCTTTATTATGAGAACTGCGTACACAGAAGGCAAATATGGTCGCTGTAGACAGTCTGTATAAAAACTAGATAACCTCACACCTTTCTAACTCCTACTAATTAATATTGAGCAATTTATTATCACCTACTTATCTACCTTAACAGTTAAACCGCCAGCGGAGTAGAATGCTTACTTACACTATTAATAGTAAGTCATAAATAAAGGACTCGTCAAATAACGACTAACCCCTTTGATATCTCGCTTCTATTCAATCAGCAAAATTTTGTTCAGTAAACAACAAAATATTCGTGAGAATTCCTAAACATTCATCCCGCGTAATCTTTGCCTCAGTTTGACCAGAGCATAAGTCCACATTGCCCGGGCGTTATCAAAAATTTCATAAAATGACCGCCAATACTGACAGTGCCTGGGCAATTTATTAAACGCGTTGTCTATCCCTACCACTCATAAATATGATTTCCTGTCAAAAATAGTTTGTAGACTCTGTCTAATAAGTCAACCGACTTGTGTAATTAATAGAATAAAATGAAATCTGATGTAGTCAACGCTGGTTCAATAATCAAGGTTGATTAAGAGATCTTGATCATTGTTTACTACTAGAAGAACCTTATAAAAAGTCTCGTTTATAAGTACTTTTTAAATAATTAATTATAATACAAAATTCCCAAGTCGGTTGACTTTTTAGACAGATTATATTTAATAATTATAAAGTGTCTACAAAATGCAAGGTGAAAATTTGGGAATAGTCCTGTCATCGTCGGTAGAGAGTATATAAATAGGAATCTTTAAAACTAATCTGATACAAATTTTCGCCTTTTCTCACTTTTGCTTCTACACAAAAGGCGAAACGTGAACATGATATGAATTTCTCTCTAACTAAATCGAATTGAGCAAACTTCAGTCCCAATTAAGAGAATTGAGCATAATTTTCTACGGCTTTACCTTCTCATTCTTCATTTTCAGAACTGACCAGCAAATCTACAAACTCACTATCATCCTCATTTATAGCTAAGAGTGAGACAGCTTCTTTAGCCAGATCTTCATCGTCATTGAAACTAAATGCTACATTTTCTGCCATGTTCAAGATCACACTACTTCTTCTTCTTTCTGCACTCTTCCTCCTGATAATAGGAATGGGCATCTCCTTGGGTGGGATGATCTTGTACCTCGGTCTCCAGATCCTGTGTAGGCCTTGCAGTGCGAGGACCAGTCCTATGACGAACAGTATGACTTCCAGTGTGATGACCAGTGGAGGAGCGTAGATCAAGCGGAGACGAAGCATCGTTATGACTTCTGGGGGTGGTGACTCGCAATACTGGAAGAGAAGAACTTATTTTAGTGATATAATCCAGTGATATCTACGGTTTATACATTTTTTTAAATGTTAATTCTAGACTGAGAAATGGCATGTTTGATTACCATATTTTAATCCTTACAGTTCATATTCTCGTTATCATCCTTAGTTAGAACCTTTTAGTGATTGCTCATAATATCCAAAAATTTAATGGGGAAAATTAGTATCTATTATTGAAATATTCCTATACTGCAAAACCATTAATGAAAATCTCACCATTGACAACCACATGATTGGCAAAACTTTATCCTTCAGTGGTTTTGTGATAGGGTTTCCTTCGGACACTCTCACCGAAAGGTTGATCTGGATCTTTATCGAGAAACTTAGCGGAGCGCCGATTACCTGTAAACAATTAATATTATTAATTATAATTTATCATTAGGATCATAATCATCATTTCAGCCGAAAGACGTCTACTGTTGGACATAAGCCTCCTCCCAGGTGTCTAACACCAGGGGCTCAAGTCTGCTATTTTTACAAATTCGTCATTCCAACACGATCCCATTGTCATTTTGCTAAAAGCTAAAAGTTAATCTGCTAATTCATAATGATCGATCATTGATCGGTCAATGGTCTTGTAACAAAATTGTGGTAGAATGACAATATCGAGCTTATTAAAAGCACGAATTGCGCAATAACGTCGTAATGGTAAGACTGATCAAAGGAACTGTCAAAACTTTTGCAGATTACCGCATATGTGAGATATACATTTGTCATTATAATGAGATTGCCATTCTGTGCCATTTCTTTCAATGGAGTGTCAGTGGTTGACCATCGGAAAGTCACAATGATGCCATTATATTAGATTACCAAAACTTGTCAAAATCAACAACTACGAAACCAATGATAGACCATTCTGACACTATTGTAATAGCAGACTTGGGCCCTGGTCATCGGTCCACTTTCTGGTAGGACTAAGTTTAACATTATAAGAGTAAACTAACGAAATGTTCAAGAGTTGATCCAAGAGGTTTACTATTGTCCGTAAGAAGGTTAAAATGAGCCATTACTTACAGGTTCTAATTCAAAATGCGATGTGTCCTTCTTAGGATCCGGGTGCTGACCCTCGTAGTATGACTGCTGTACTGGATCTGTGTCCATCATGTGAGGCTTTGATAGAGAGATCGGGAAACCTGGATGTAACATAAAACAGTTTAGGATTGGAAACAGAAGATTGCAAGTGGCGGAGATGAGAATGTTGAAGTTATGTGACGAGAGTGAATAAAATGAGAAATGAATGAGTATATTCTAATATTCACATATCTCAATATATCCATTTGTAGTTTGAAAGTGGTGGTGACTGAAAAGTTGAAAGACAATCATTTGTCTTGATATGGTCATGTGAAGGTATGATATGTATGTTACTAAGAGAGTTATGAGTATACATGTGGATGTATACTCATAACTCTAACTGGAGAGGAAGAAAGAGGGAAGAGAAAAAATTAATGGATTGTGTGACAAGACAGAAAGGAAGATGGTTGTACCTACTCCTAATAAAACGGGACAAAAGTAGGAAGATGATGAGAATAGGGTAGTTTCCAGGGACAAAATAATTACATTTTATTTAGTCCGTATTTTAGATTATAAAAAAAAATTGGACACTTATTTTTTCTTTTTTTGATTAAACAAGAAATAACAAAGATATAGCCCAATTAACTCATCGAATGCCGTAATTAGAGACACAATAGAAAGACAATGGCTTATGTCGAACTGTGTAACTTAAGACATTCAAAAGGTTAAAGTTAAATGCAGCACGGCGTGACGTTACACGTAACTTTAATGGGCTTTATCTTTGTCATTTTTGGTTTAATTTACAAATAAAAAAATACGTGTCCCTTATTTTTGAATAAGACGGACTAATTACTTTTTTTACGCCAACTAGCCTATTGGGAACATGGTTGATAATGCTGCTTATTTTAACCAAGTTAGACGAAGAAGATGACTATATACTACTTACCATAATAGCAGCTGCTGACATCAACGAAACCTTCGGGAGGACATTCATTGCTGCAGTTACAGGCGAAGGGAGAGGTTCTACTGAAAGCTGTGCTGTCCATTGAATATCTAAAATGGAATGAAAACACAACTGTGAGAAACTTAAATAGTTGCAACTTGGTGATAGCTTTAAATTCTTTCAAAACAATGAATTGCTTTTCATTACTAGATAATGTAAAGGATCACGATACATGTCGATTCAAGACAGCTTTATGTTTTTATTTCCGTTCTTGAAATTAACAATGTCAATAAATGTAGGGGGTCAATGATTGTTATTCCACGTTTATCTGGCAGTTACGGTATTAAAAATTATACAGAAATTATAAAAAAAGGAAATAAATAGACTAGCTTAATGGCCACGGCCCGATTGAGAGTCTTTGCAGTTGACAATTTAGCTTCACTTTTTTTTGACTGTACCTCATTTTGATAATTCAAAAGTGCCTGCAAACGGTCTATTTGGAATAAAAGTTCCTCATGTCTGATTTCTATTTTCTGATGAGGGCATTTTTTCTGGGTGACTTGGCCAAAAATCAAGATTACCTACCCCGTTTCAAAATAATTTATTGTGTATTCGGTCAGTTAAACGAATGAAAAATATACTTACAAATAAGAAGGCAGTCCCTGATCACTCATCTTCTCACCAACAAAGTTGAACGGGTAGTTCCTGCAGGCCTGCTTCCTGAAGATCGTGATGTTTCGGCCTTTCTCGTAGTTAGACGGCAACATGAGACCCTCGTAAGAACCTTTGATTCTATTGCATGGTGTGCTGAAAGAGAAGAATACAATTGTAACGTGCAA
This sequence comes from Mythimna albipuncta, assembly GCA_929112965.1. Classification (NCBI taxonomy): domain Eukaryota; kingdom Metazoa; phylum Arthropoda; class Insecta; order Lepidoptera; family Noctuidae; genus Mythimna; species Mythimna albipuncta. The sequence goes on along the minus strand of OV815969.1, from coordinate 1,989,688 downwards.
TTTAGAAGAGTGGTGTGATCATCATAGTCACGATTCGTCCAAGAACCAAAAATTCGAAGACATGTGTCATTCACCAACCCGCACTAGGCCCGCGTGGTGTATTACGGCCCATTCCCTCTCCTAGAGAAGAGGTCTGAGTCCCAACGGTGGGAACATTGAAAGGCTGATTATGTATGTATGATCATCATCGCAGCGTTGGAAGGCCTCCAACAAGGTGGACCGATGACCTGGTCAAGGTCGCGGGAATTCGATGGATGCGTGTCGCGCAGGACCGGTCGTTGTGGCGACGCTTAGGGGAGGCTTATGTCCAGGCCGAAATACATCCACTGTTGGACATAGGACACCTTCAACTGTCGCCACGACATACGGTTCTGAGCTTCTCGAATCCAACGGTTTTCTATGACCTTCACCAGGTGTGGACCGATTAGGTCCACTTTGTTGCCACACTAGAACCTTTGGGCCCTAATGCCCATCTGTTCTGCGAGAAATATTAGCCCCGCCCACTGCTACTTAACTTTGGTGATGTTTCGGGCTGTGTCCCTTGGACTTGACTGAGTATGGGGTACAATACCTGGATCTTGTTGATTAACCTAATAAACTCTATCTTGTTTAATCTGTTAAGATGGCAGGCCTAATTAGATAGTCAAATTTTAAACGGTTACTCATTGTAAGTGTCTTTTAAGAGTAATTTCATCACCCTAGTTGGCCTTTTGTTGACCATCGTCAAAGATTAAATCATTATAATTACCAAGTTTGACAGAGGATTGTGTAATTACGGTAATATTAATAAATAACATGTGACATCGTAAACCCATGTCGTGAATAATGAATGTTTAGGATCGGCTACTGTATTGATTTCAGTTATTTTAAAAATAATTTGATAAATCTTGATTGCTTTACTAGATTGTTTGTTTGTTCGTGCGTAGATATCAATTACACATGCGTTACAAGTGTATTGTGTCGATTCTTGTATTATTTGCCTACAATTGGGATAACTAACCAATTTCTTAAACAAAATCTCAACCTAAGTCCATTTAAGTAAAATTTTAGTTCTTGAATTATGATTGTTACTTAATTTTCTATAGTTGTGCATTATTTTAGTTAGGTAGGTACATGTTATATATGTCTCCGGAAAATTGCAAGTGCCATAAGATTATAAAATTACGTGAAAAATGTAAAACTATTTTTTTCTAAATAAGTCACGGTTATGTTGGAAACTATTGAATTTGGATGTAATTTATCGTAAAAAAACGATTTTTTCATTATATTTCAAGAAAATATCGTACCTTTATGGCAAAAACCAACTATATGCACCAACATTTTTATATTATTATGTTATTAATATATTCGATCAAATTATGTAGATTGTAGATGTAGATGTTATGTAGACAGACTGTAGATTATTAATTTTTTGCCAAAGCTATGTTTGTGAATTAGTGTCGGTCTGTGAGCTAATAAATCGGTTTTACCCGTAAATTCGTCTTAACGAGACGAATCGATAGCTATATTTAACTTAATTTGCGTAAAAAATTGCAGATAGTTGGTTTTTACCCGTACGTTATAATCTAATAAATATTTATTAATACCAAACGAAGTCTTCAATTTTCTGGAGATCTTATATACCTACATTAGGTTTTTGGTAGGGTCTGCTTACCTGGTTTCCCAATCCGTGAAACCTTGCTCCAGAAGTCCAGTCGTGTTATCCCATGAATTCAAAGAGTATCTTCTGCTTCTGTCTTTGAGTTCCACCTCAGACCACTCAATTTTTTGTGCATAGAACTGTGGAAGAAGATCTTAGATTAGACTAGAGAATATTCTTACTACTTTAGTACTATACTCTGTTCTAAATAACATTAGACATTTAAGAACAACTTTTATTACTGTCCGTTTAACCGATTTTGACTTTTATTACGTTGGTGGCATGACAAATGGCGGCTGCAGTAAATAGTTGGTATTGTTACCACTTTTTTGCGTTTAATGCCATTCTTATGCCTATGAAATAGAAGTTAAAATCGGTTGAACAGACTATGAAAAAGGTTTCTTTAAGAGGATGCAACGCGACATACATTTTCACTGTTTTTTATAAAACCGCTCTTTCGCGATTATGACGTTTTTCATTCGACATTTTGGAAACACAGTATCTTGTGGATATTGCCAAGACTTCTATTAAAATCAATTTCTAAATTTGTGTAAAACTAATCCAGTAAAGACCTCTGAAAATCTGCTATTTTGAATGAAATTATTTTTAGTAACTTTTAAGGGTTTAAAAAATCTCTTTTTTTTTTAGATAGGTTCGCGCTTGACCGCTATTCCACCTGAACAACATGCTCGTATTTCCTGAAACAAGTTTTGTAAAATATTCGAGTTAATCACTTGCCTTTTCGACAAACATCGCCTCGGCTGGCGTTAGATGAAGTAACAAGCTTTTAAACCATACCCGATGTCAATAGGCGAGTGGAAAAGCAGCCTCTTAAATGTCTAATCTTAACGCGAATGGGGTATAGGTACATACAATTTTCCTGTGTGTCGTTTTTTTTTACAGTTGTTTTGAGAACTTACTGCTAATGCTAGCAATTATCTTAAAATAGCGACAGTGGTAATAACCTAACGACTTTTAACAAAAAAGTGTGGCCATAAACAACTGGTATGGTTTAACCAGATAGTCTTGGTTTATAAATAGATGTAAAGGATAAGTTTATTTTAGCTGTACATCATACCAAAATAAAACTAACGTCATAACAGTAACGACTCATAAAACATGTTATATTTTTTCCCAAAAATATTTAAAAAGGTCACAAGTTAGGTAACACTGGCACTAAGTACAATACAGATCACGGCAGGTCAAAGCAGGCATTAGACGCCAGCTGAGTGCAAGTGCAAAACAACTCTTTTGTCGGCTAGATGGCCCGTTGACTATGTATTTATGACGCCAACCAGGTACCTTAACTGTCGCGCACTGTTCCCGCGCGCCTCATGGAGTTGTCAGCAACAGCAGGGGCCCAGCCGGGGCGAAGCCTACTGGGGCCAGGGTTATCCGAAAGGGCGCTCGAGCCCCGGTATGAAGGCTAGAAGGACCGGGGTGGGTCTTTTAGTCAGTAAGAGTCTGACACTATCTCTCGCTCCGCCCAAGAGTAGGGGATGTCATTGCATGATTTTTTCCCACCATAAAGAAAAGGTACCTTATGGTACCATAACTGGCATATAGCTTTTTTTATAATACCGTTTTGAAATTTTGTACCTACATAGATTCTTTAAATAAAACAACTAGACGCATGTTTCCGGTTTCACATATATTTTACTAAAATTAATGTCGTAAAGTTAGCTTTATAAGCTTTTCGAGGCATTTAAGTAATGTCCTAGATAAGCTTAGTTTCGTCTATCACAAGTACCTATTTTGTTATAATAATAACAATATTCCACAACTATCACACAACGCTATCTAGTCCGAAGCTAAGTAGAGAAAGTTCAATGACCTGTAGGTAGTTTGTACGCAACGTCGACTACTACCTAGCATAGTATATCTAGTCATAGTATATCTAGTCATTGAACTCGCTCAGCTGACGTTTTCTTAAAGAAATCAATTTCGTACATGCGAATATTAATACGAGTTTTGAAGGAAAGCTACTTTATTTTTCAATTTTATCTTTACGAATCGATAGTGTTTCATGAACCGGATCGACCCTCCACGGGATTAAAACGACTAAAATTTAACGGTATACATTTCTAAATAAATAATGTAGATAAATCACACCCTGATACAGAAAAAATGATCATGCTCATCACATAAACTTTTGTCCTGGGTGGGAATCGAGCCCACGACCTCCGGCATAGCAGTCAGGGCCACTAACCACTAGACCAACAGGCCAGTCAATGTAAGATAATAAAAAAATACCAACCCGATCAAGAAGCCCAATCTTCTTGAAATCAATCCATCCTGGCAGCAAGGTGTTCGCTATCGACACTATGGGGTCGTCGTAACCCCAGAACATGTCTTGTACGCTGAGGTCCTTGAAGAGTTTCGACCCCAGCAGGGACATGGAGTAGTAGGCTCCTGCATTGGGGTAGTAGCCCAGCTTGTCAGCTAATAAGGTGCTCATGGCCTGGAAAAGAAAAGTGGGAATGTTAAGGATGAAAGTAAGAAAAAACATCCCAACAAACACAAACAGAGCCCCACAAGGAGACGGTGGTCACCGCCCAAGCAAATGGAGTCCCACTGTGTCATCATAGCGGAACGTAAAGGGCAATTGAAGAAACGCAAATGGGGTTCAGTCAGTAAAGTTCTGATATTTTCGTTCGTTCGAGAGAGGGAGTTTCTAGGTGGTGCGAAAAAGGAAATCTATTCTATTTGATGATTTCCCATCGATCTGAAAACCCGGATATTATTATAGGAATCATCCAATGACTTGGGGCGTGTTTCAGATTTTCACTAACTAAATCCACACCCATGTTCCTGACTTGCCTTCCGTTCAAGCAGATATTTGTTTGTCACACGGGTTGTGTTTAGTATTACCACCAACCAAGTCTATATTAATTAATAAAAGCTAGAGATGTGCACTTGCCGGAAATATTGCGCGAAGTGGGAACTTTGCTGGTAATATTTCCACTTCTCGGCAATATTGCCGGCAACGGCACATCTCTAATATAAGCCCATTTAACAACAATAGATCTTAAATAGACTCTGGGTTTCTACTGGGAAATTCCTAGAAAAACGCTTATTCCATTGATCTATGGAAACATGAACATGAATTTATGGTAATCAATCGGTCAACGAATTCATAGTTATTTAGGAAATACCATATAATTAACCTTGAAATTCTTTATGACAACTATATACCTTTAGTGTCAAAGGGCTACATTACGAATGTTTTGTAACACAAGAATTTCCATTCACAACCTATTAACCGAGGCATTGACTGAGAAATGAGGGGTCATGGCTTCAAATCTGGTTTTGTGAACTATGTACTACGAGTATGTAAACCAGAAATTATTGTGTTAAATGTTATGTTGAAAATAATGTTGTGACCTGACAAGACTTAAGTTAGTAGTGTTATTTTATGAGCTTTTATTATTTAAGGAATATTAGCATTTTCAGCCTTATAATGTTCTCATTGCTGGGACTCCGGCCTTCTCTCTAGGAGAGGGAATGGGCCGTAATCCACCACGCGGGCCCAGTGCGGATTGGTGAATGTAACATATCCTCAAATTATTGGTTCTAGGACATGCCAGTTTCCTCACGATGTTTTCCTTTATCGTTTCGAAAACAGTGCATCCACATGTAAACTCATAACTTTTTTAGCAACATGCGTTTCGTCCCTCCTTTTCACATGACCACACCAAGAAAAAAAAACCATACCAAGACAATCGATTCCCTTTCAACTTTTCAGTCACTGGCACCACTTTCAAACTTCCCCTAATATACTCATTTCTCACTGTATCCTAAGTGTGAATAAAAATATATTTCGACCTTCAACTGTCTTAAGTTATCCACAGTCCAGTTTCACAAGTAAGAAGAACTAAAGTGCTATTAACTTAAGTTGATAAACATAAAAGTGTGTAATTAAGTTTTATTAATCCTAGAGATCCTTAACATTCCGGTATTAAAGAAATAAAGTTTTTTAAAAGATCCTTTATGAGGTAATAAGGTCATGGTCATGGTATGGATTCGTCTGTAATTATAGGTCTAATAGATAAATAAATAAATAAAATTATTTTATTCAAAGCTTTCTGTCAATTGTTCTACATGGTCAGTATTTTTTTTGAGGTGGGTAATCATCTTATGACTTACCTCTCTTCAGAGTGGAGCGTGAGGGAATGTCTATCTTTTACTGACTAAGTCCTAAGTCTTTTATAGACCAGTGTTCCTTCAAATAAATTCATTGATTAATTTGAATCAAGCATTGAATTTATTAACTAATGTATTATTTGACTTTGACTTAAAATAAGTTTTCATATAAGGTTCTTTGGAAGTAGGTTATCTAAGTATTTTTTAAAAAGTATTCGACTAGCCGAAACAATAACAATTTATTTACTGATAAGGAACGAGACTAGAAGAACACGGAAGCTGTAAATAGAATGAGAAAAACAATATCAGCGTTCTTTCGAAGATCTACGACTTATCTGGGCGAAAAAGTCCATCGAGTGATCTATAAATAGTTGAAATGTTTTTTTTAGACAGACATCTTGAAAATCGACGTCATCTAGCATACTGGCTTAAAGAATCTTATATTTAGGACAAAGTCTGTAGTTGAAATTCTCACAAACATCCAGAAAAAGCTACGATTACGTAAACTAACGTGTTCAAATAGTCAAAATTATCCGGCTCGAATGACCAGCGTTATCTGTAATAGATATATATATGTCTATGCTTATCATAGCATACTCAGCCTTTTTTTAATGTTCCGACTTTTGGGACTCAGGGCCTCCTCTCTAAGAGAGGGAATGGGCCGTAATCCACCGCACAGCCCCATTGCGGGTTGGTGGAGAAACTAACAATTAATTTTACTATCGGGCCAAATAAATTCGCTCGTAAGACCAGCCTTAAAATCTTCCCTTTACTGGGGCTCTCTACTCTCGGCTCTCGGCCCGACCACAGAACAGATGAAAGGGGTTAGAATGGCCTTGCGGGCGGTGCTACAAACTAGGGCAATGCTCATAGTTCAACTACCAATAGCAAACTTTCGATATAAGTGTGCGTGGTATGTTGCGTAATGCGCGTTCGTATTAGTTTATTGCCTGTAGTGGAGTTAAAGGGTGTGAGACAAGCGGCGACACTCGTTGTAGTACAGATCGGAAAGTATTCCTTTATAACCTTTTTATCTTTTCTGTGGGCCCGATGGTTTCACTCTTACACAATCTAATAATAAATAGAATACTTACAATAAGAGCAATATTCGGTATCTTGACGGTGACGTTCTCAAGAGCGTCTACAGACAGGTCTGGCAGGAACTCGAGCTGCAACTTGGGGTTCATCGTCATCACACCTCGCTCTTTGTCTATCCGTATGTTCTCGTTTGTACGCTTTTCTCTGGAAACAAACAAATATCAGTGTAAAAACAAAGTAATTATAAAGAATGTTGTTGTAAAGTTACAAATTTTAGGAAAAATGCTTTACGAAGATTTAAGGATGATGTATCCATTTTGAGTCTTTTATTTAATGAGGTAAAAGGTGTTTTTTTTAGTAATTTTTTCAACCTCTTTTTCCTCTTCTTCTTCCTGCCTTTATTCCATATTACTTGGGGTCGGCGCAACACGTTTTTTTCTTTCATTCTGTCCTGTCACCCATCAAACTATCATTAACTTCCTTTTCTGTCATATCACACAATCCATCCATCTTTTCTTCGGCCTTCCTCTCCCTCTCCATCCATCTACGTGTATACTCGGAACTGTTTTAGTAATATGCGCTTCATCCCTCCTCCTCACATAACCATACCAAGACAACCGATTAAAGCAACTGAAATGTTACAATAACCAATAACTTTAGACGCCCGTTTTTACCCTTAGGAGTCAACCTAAAGAATAAAATGAACCTCTATGCAAAATTACAGCATTTTAGGCCCAAGGGGTTGGGCTGGACGTTCATAAGTCAGAACTTTGCCTTTTAAGTATACTGACTAGCTTTTGCCAGCGGCTTCGCCTGCGTGAAAGTATGTTTCTCCATATAAGTTTGTGACCTCGTTTCATCCCCTTAGGCAATGAATTTTGGAAAATCCTCTCTTAGTACTAGCCTATGTCATAAAAGGAAACCTTATGCAAAATTTCACGCCCACAGTCTTATTAGTTTTGGCTATGCTTTGATATATCAGTCAGTCTATTCCTTCTTTTACATAATATTGATAAGGTTTATATTCTCTGTCTTTTCTTGTCCTGTGTGTCTTTTAAAATTTCAAGTGAACGACATTAACAGAATTAAGAAGCGGTCAATCACATTGTGCCACCCAAAAATTCTCTTAACAACTTCTAAGTCACGATCAGTGAATATCTTAGAGCTCATACACACGAGCGGCATGTTGCCAACGGTTAAGGTAACAGCAGCCGTTGACCTGACCGTCTGTTGACCTGTTCGACGGCGCGCACTGTTCCCGCGCACCTTAAGGAGTTGTCAGCAACAGCCGGGGCCCAGCTGGGTCGAAGCCTACTGGGGCCAGGGTTAGCTGCGAAAGGTAGCTTAGCCCCGGTATGAAGGCACGAAAGAACGGGGTGGGTTTTTAGTCAGTAAGAGTCTGACACTATCTCCTGCTCCGCCCAAGGGCGGGGGATGTCATTTTACCCACCGAAAAAAAAGCCATCGACCTGTCAGCGGCAGCTGTAGCGTCGACATTCCAATTTCCAAGCGCCCGAGCTTTCTCATAAAACAGTGACTTTTTTGAAGCCGTACCTCGGTAACAGTCAGATTAATAAGTTTGAAAAAAAATGTCTATTATAGATTCACGAACAACATTATGAACTATTGATTTCTTTGTGCGAATAATAGATTTGTCAAAAAAAAAAGCAATTTCGCAACTTTTCCTACTCCTTCGAGACGGCTTGGATCTTTAGAAAGTTTTTTCACATGATAATTGGTGGTTAAATATTCTTCAAATTGAACATACCATAATTATGTAAATCAATCTTTAATTCACAAAGAAAATTAATTTAACCTTTCGAATACTGTATTAGAGACACAATAGAAAGACAAATAAGAGAGCGAACGCCGGCGTTCGCTTGGAGTTTAATGAATTAAAGGTCAGCAGGGCTCTATCCGCAATTAAATGCACAGATACTCGTACTGCCGCCTAGGCGGGTACGAGTGTTGTGTCCATTTCATTCCGGCCAGATGTTCAAGGGACTATATAAGCCTTAAAGATCAGCAGCAGCCGTCGTGTGTGTTATTAAGTGTTATAGATCGACGGCTCAGCATACCTCTCGTGTGTATGAGCTCTTACTCAAAACGTAATAACTGCTTGTAATTCAATCCAAGTTTCAGTCCAACAAGGATAATGGCTCAACCTAAGCAAGTTTGTGCAAATCGTGATATTTGAAACACGTCGTACTAATAAACAAGTGCCAACGATGAGCTAATGTTGACTACGCTGCTTACCACAAAAGAAGTAATATGGATGTTGAATTTGTGATTCAGCAAAAAATTGCACCACACTTTGGATGTCGACCTTGCCAAGTAAATATGTGTTTAGCGGCTATATTTGTTGCCACCTGTTGTTGGGAAGTCCCGAAGACCATGGTTTATAATCGTACATATATCTTTTACCCGCAGCTTCGCCCGCGTACATAAAATATAGCCTGATTTCATTCAAGAATAATGCAGTCTTCTATCGGTAAAAAAATTTTAGCAATCGGACCAGTGCTTCCAGCGATTACCTCCACTTACCACAAACAAAAAATAGTGTAGATATAGGTACTCCGTGAAATAGCAGCAAACCATGGGTTATAGAAATATACCTTGAAATTTTTTTCTAGCTTTGCATCAGCGTTTTAATGTTCCCACTGCTGGGACTCACCCCTCCTCTCTAGGAGAGGGAATGGGCCGTAATATACTACGCGGGCCCAGTGCAGGTTGGTGGATTTCACATGCATTGCTGTTTCTAGGACATGCCATTTTTCTAGCATTTGTGTACTAACTCACCAAATGGCGAGCGATAATTCGGTCGATGCTAGAGAACGCATGCCTAGAAGTTACCTATTCACTCTTCACTTAAAGACCCCTAGATTGTATCTATTAGGAAACAGTCTCCAGCAGTGAATTTCGCTTCTTAGCGACAACTATGAATGTGTTTTCATAACGTTTTGTGCGTATGGGTGGGATGTCCACTAGGTACCGGTGGCGCATCGTCGTACGTCAAGTGGTCCAATGATGAAAGGGGATTACTGTTCATACATACTCTCCGACATGTAGTCAATAGAAAACCGACAGGCTACTAACTTAGCGTCGATGCTCAAGACTATGAAGCTTCGACTCAACGAGTGCGTTAACTAAGAATTTACCTTATTTTTTTTTTTTTGAAACCCAGTTGTGGCTTAAGCTCGCCTACGTACTTACATCAAATGTCCTGTTTTTTTTTGGTTGTAATTTTTTTTTTTTGTATACAATAAAGAATAAGAATTATGATAAACGAGCTTTTGCCTGCGGCTTCGCCCACGTGGCATTAGGTACTTAAGGAATTGGGATAAAAGGTAGCTTATGTTCTTTTCCATGTCAAAGGCTATATGCATGCCTTTCATCCAAATCCGTTCAACTGTTTTTGCGTGATTAAGTTACAAACATCCAAACATCCACACTTTCACATTTATAATATTAGTTAGGATTATGACTCAGAAGACAAATCCATCACTAGGTCCTCCCGGTGTCTTTAAAATGATAAAGGCAATGAAAACATTACGAAGGTGCAATGTACGTAATGATTTTATGTGTATGTTATGAAACTGTTTCTTTAGCTAAATGCCTATACATATAATAGAAGAAACTGACTGCCATATCAACACACATCCGAATCTGACCGACCACTGGGTTACTCAGCAGTCAGCACCAGGCTTTTATGTTGTAGTCGAACCATAGCAAAAGGTTTGGAGGTATGCGGAACAGAGTGTAAAGTCCCACATACCTTTTGAAAAGGGAGGATTCTCCGATCAGACAGGTGTTATGTCTGATGGGGAACTGCCCGGCAGACGATTTCGGGCTGTCCTATATGTTCGAATCGCGTGGAGAACTTCAGTTGCGCGATGCAGGATTAGTTCTTATGTGACGCCGTAGATGTCGCTACAAGGTTCGTTAGTATGCAATATGTCGTTCCGTTTGTAAATATATTTAAAATTCCTCACAAATAGTAATCTTAGTAAAAAGATTGTTATTGTTTATTTTTCTAAAACGTGTATAGTTCAAACTGGACAAAATATGGCATTTTTAAGATTGTATGGAGGAAACTTATTTGTCAGCTTAATAAAATTAAAATTTGGCACAAATTTTCACCAAAATTTCTATTAAAGTTTGACATTATTAATTTAATTATATTTGGCTTGCGCAAGTATGACCATGTTTCTGAATTCCGTACTCAGCTCAAATGGCTTCCTATTCGCCTTCGCCGGAATGCTCACATACTTTCTTTGCTTTACAATGTACTCTTTAATCCTTCTACTCCTTTTTATCTTAAAGAACGCTTTCAGTTTCACTGTGACACACATTCTAGGTCCTTGAGGTCATCGGAAAGTCTAAAACTTAGTATTCATATGCATTCCACTTAGTTCTTTGATAAATCCTTCACGATACAAGCAGCTCGTTTGTGGAATGCATTACCCATAGAAGTGAGGCGAGGCCAAACGCTACCAACGTTCAAAAAAATGGTGAAGGAGCATTATCTATCACTTTAGTTCTTCTTCTCCTTTCTAATTGTTAGTATATTTTATATTTATTAGTTTATTATTTGGCTTTTTATTTATGTATTATATTTTATTTGTTATTTATTTTCACATTGTTTCTATAAGTTGTTTTACATTTTCAACCCGAAATCTTGTTCCTTCCATTTCTGTCCATCCAAAGGTTGTCTGGTAGAAATTGCCCTGTGCAATAAGACCGCCTATTGTACACTTATTTTTGTTAATTATTATTCTTTAATAAGTTAAGGTGTGCAATAAAGATATATAATAATAATAATTATTATTATTATTAATTTTTCACAACTATTTTTGAAATACGGTAAAAGAGTCTAAAAGTTTTATGTAAACATTTCCAAAAAAAAAGAAGTCGCGGGAAAAGATCTAGTCGTGTAATGTAACATTTATAAAATCACAGTGTTACCAGGAAAATGTAATGACTAGTGAGTCAATGAACAAACTTAATGAATACACATGTTGTTTTCTCAGTATATTTAACTAATATTAATGAATTATGTCAACGAGGAAGTGGCGCTGTGAAACAGAATGTTTCTATGAACTTAGAAGATTACGTCAAAGCAAAGGGCAATTAATTTTTTAATTTGAGATAGAAACAATGAAGATTTTCAGGGAAATTCCCACCACCAGGTGGCGCCACTTAGCTGAAAGGTCTTCTACTTTTGATAATGTATACATATAATATGTATGTCGAAGGGAAATGAGGATATCAGGGATTTGACGAAATCCTTAAGGATATCACGAAGTCCCGATAGATGTCGAATATTCTTGTTTATTACGTCTTCTTACTAAAAGTATCTAGTGATATATATCGTCAGTGATATGTCTTATCACTAAACTAAATGTAGCAAAATGTCAGAAAAGGGATATTGCTGAATGAAAATCGAGTTATGCATGCATGTCTCTCGCTCACTATAGTACCCACACGGGCACTAATGGGTGCGAAACAAATGCGTCGCTTGAGCTAGCTCGGCTTTGAATTAAAAACATTTAAAAATATAAAATAAAAAATATCTACTTATATATAATTATTTTAAATGCAGTTTTTGTGTACCTATATTTAATTTAATATCTACCTAAGACATCGTATTGACTTAACATTGTATTTAATCATTCTTGACATTATATTTAATAATCTTTGACATTGTATTTGTTAAAGTTTTCCTTATCCTTGACTCAAATCAAAATTAGTTGTTTAAACTATAATATTGATTATGATCTTGTATTTTTGATTATGTTCAAGTACATTTGATTTTTTTTTAATTTTTGTTCGATTGAAACCTCACAATATTATGGACGTCATGTAGTGTAACAACAATAATAAAACTTATAATAACAAACAAATAATTTTATTATTAAGCTATTGCATAGCTTCTATCGCGGGCCTTGAGCGTGGAGACCGAATCCAGAAATTCCGTAACGAAAATAACCTAACACCCCCCACTCATTTGTTTTTTGAACGTGGTGACCGATAAGAAAACAAATGAGTGAACAATCAATCAAAATTCAATTCAATGTGTGAAAGTGTAACTTCAATTAATATCAAAGAAAAAAAAATACTGCATAAATAAAATAAATAAATAATTATAATTGCATAAGTTGATAAAAATGCTATGCAATAGCTTTACCGCGGCAGTCCCCGAGTGCCACACGTCTTTTTTTTTATTTTTGTGTTTGTGTATCTCAGAACCTCTGGATCTTTGTATGGCGTAGGTACAAGGGGCCTAAACCAACTCGTAGAGGCGCCTTAGACACTTCACAGAAAGTGGTAACAACCGACAATTATCCCTGTAAGTGCTTTGCTAGTGCACCCGATGTTATTATTATCTATATCTATACATATATAAAAGGAGAAACTGACTGACTGACATATAAAAGCAGCTGAACCTTCTGAGACTAGAAGTGTGAAATATTTCACTATTAAGAAAGGATTCTTTGAAATTCAGCCACTAAAGGGTTGAAATGGGGGTCTAATCTAATTTATATGGAGGAACCTACATATAATTTACTAGCTTTTGCCCGCGGTTTCACGGTTCACCCGCTTACATAAAATGTAGCCTATGTCACTTAGGAATAAAGGGGATATCTATCGGCGAAAAATTTTTAGCAATCAGACGAGTACTTCCAGAGATTACGTCCTACAAACAAAAAAAAACAAACTTTACCTCTTTATTATATTAGTGTAGACCAAGCATTAGTGAATCACTAATGCGTCCGTAGTTGGGCTGATCATACATATGACGTTCTTATTTTTTTGACAGCTAATTCAGATTCACTACTATTAAAAATGTTGTGTTTTATAACTAGACCTTCTTTGTGCCTTTTCTGACTAGGATTGTCAGGTCTCAAAACAGAAAAGCCGGACAGACCAACTAGTTTAGTCGGATTTTTGAATAAAAATATCGATAACTTTTTTTGAAGTAAAGAACGCCTTTCCTTATTGACTATAAAATCTTTTTAAATTTTAGTGTAGCAGCAATAAAATTGTCTGATATAATTGATAAGGCAAATACACAATAACAAATCTAAAAAAATACAAATTAAAAAAAAAAACCTAATCAAAGTCGGACACAATTTGTCCGGACAAACAATTTGAAAGTCTGACCGTGTTTGGCTTTATCCGGATGCCTGGCAAAGCTACTTCTGACCAATCCATGAACCGTTGTAAGCTTGAAAAAATAGATAGGAACTTACTGAAACATAAAGGGTCCGACTTCCTTTACCCTCAGAACCTTCTCCGCATTACTGAGGTACTCCGGCACGTTGGTGTAGTTGTACACCCACATCTCTGAACGCATCTGGTACGTGGGATTCTCCCACATGTTGTACAGGAACGAGCCTTCTCGCATGTCCATGAACTGGTGACAAAGGAAACATTGGCTTAGTAAGGGAGGAAAGAAAGAAAGAAAGAAAACACGTTTATTTGGAACATAAGTACACACAATAAAATAACAATATAGAAACTACTTAATCCTAAAAATACATCCACATTGTGTCTCTTTGTGTCACATGTAATTAAATCAAAAGAGTGACCATGGAGTTTCTTGCCGTTTCTTCTCCATAGGAAACGATCAATTTGGAACTATGCACTAGCTTCTGACATTTTGTAAGTGCTCATGTAGGCCTATGTGAAATAAAAATATTAGAATATGGATTGATGCATCAACATGTGTTTCCAGCATGGGTACAACCCGGGAATCTTTAAGTCAAAAGTGAATAGGTTACTTCTAAGTAAGCGTATTCGATCGTCAACCGCATCGTCGCTTTCCATCTGGTGAGATAGCGGTCATGCGCGTACCTATTAGCGATAAAAAAGTAGAAGTTTTTTTTGCAAAAAAAAAAATTCATACTCTGATACTAAAATGCGCGGAATTCGCCCGACCCGCACGTGAGGGTCGTATGGAGCCGAGTGCTGTAATGAGAAATTCCCACGTATGTCTAACGACGTTTATCGAAACGGAGGTAGAGTTTTTTTTTTTAAAGAAATTAGTTGTACTAATATACCCTATATAGATAGGTACTTCCCGTTGACCTAGAATCCTGTTTGGTATAAAACAAGGTCACATAGCACTAGTATTATGGGAAAAAATCTGAAACGTACCAAGTTACGTCACAAAAACAGAACTTTTTTACCATTCGGATAAATCTTTGTAACTCAATTTGGGAATTGAACTGTTATCATAGGTAAGTCTGTACGCCACCCATAGTGCGCGACTCCGACTCGCACTTGCCCTGTTTTTTATATATTTATTTTTCTGCATATTGGGAATAAAGTTGTTGACGCCTCAATCATTTGCTTTGTCTACCAATTATCGCTTTACCTCTGACATAAATAAATTAATTTGCACATACATTAAAGTTACGAGTATTTTATTTTTCTTCTGTGACCCGTTGGTTAACTGTTTTTTTCTTTTGTATTTTTAACACTAAGTTATTGGTAAGCAAAAAGGTATGTATTATTTGGTTTCAAGTATCAGTAAGACTGTATACAACATTAGTTTCAGTATATAGGAAACCCGAAACACGGGCCTATCTAGTTTATATATTATTATATAAAAATCAATACCACTTTTCGTTACTCAAGAACGGGCTCACCTATCTAAACCAAATGTTTAGGCTTTGTTCGGACTATTTAGTAGATGGTTTATGTGAAGTTTGGTAGAGTATAGTAGGGTGGAATAGGGAAGGGGGGAAAGCGAAGCTGCGCGCAAAAGCTAGTATTTTAATATAAACGTTCGAAATTTTCTATCTGTAGATATCATGAAAAATAACAAAGTTATAAACTTGTCCACACAAATTCATGGTCGGTGACCATGGATTTGTACGTAATATATCTATTATTTTAAAATTTAAGTTAAACTTCGATTAGATATAAATTAAAATACTTACATAATTTAAATTTAAATTAAAACAGATAAATTAAAACAAATTACATTACAGACTAAACAATTCAAATACAATTAATTTAACTAAATCAATATTAAATCATAATGAAAGAGGCACAAATAATTAAATTTAATATATTTAAGTGTTTACTTAATACTTTTTCTTTATTTTAAAATGTGTTATTGCCGTTGAAGCTATCAATGCAATTAGCAGGTGGTTTTTTCAATTTTTTTATGACCGATGCTAAAATTTTAAAGCAGATTTACATGAAGATTATGATAAAAAATATAACCTGTACCTATTTGTGCTTTAATATACTCATTTAACACTGCAAAAAGCTGAGCCATAAATGGTCAAATAGTCGTAAAACATAGCTTTAATTATTTCGCACATTTGTATTTATGGGAACGGCTGACGTCACTTAGAAAAAATCTTCCTAAAGAAAAAAATATTACGTCTGCACATGTTTTTTATCCGTCTATAAATTTAATTAAAATTCCAAGAAGTTATAATTTAGGCTTTAATAAATTGTACAAGCAAAATCGTCAGTCGGCGATCCCATAAGCAATAAAAGAAAAAAATAACTAGATACGTGTACTAATAACTAGTGTTGTTTGACCTTAAAAATAAAGAAACTGGGCAAGTGCGAGTCGGATTCGCGCACTGAGGGTTCCGTGCCAACTTACCTATGTATGTAATTACATAGTTTAGTTCTCGAATCGAGTCTCGAAGATTTTTCTAAATCGCAAAAAAACGTATTAATTTTTTGTGAGAAACAACAGATTTACTATTTTCAGGTTTATTCCTATAAAAAAACGTAACCGTGGTCCGAGAACGCAAAGGGTCAGTAAAAGTCTAACAGGCCGTCTCGCTTCAAGTGGAGGAAGTAATTGGACTCGCGTAAAAAAAATATAAAAGGACATAACCGCGTCAAATGCGCATAAACTCCATAGGTTTGTGCGTTTAAACGCCGCGTCAATAGACTTGTCAAATTACTGTCTAATTATTCTTATATACCGGAGATTGATCGAACGATTTTTTGCGTTCTTCTACGTCGTATATTTAATTGGCTGTCATATTTATGTTTGTTTATTAGCAGTAAAATAATAGGAGCGTCATAATGGGTATGTCTGACGCCACGATGTCAATTTAAGAATTTTCTAAAATATCTATTTTAATATAAGAGAAAACAGTTTAATTCTTCGTGGATTAGAATTGTTTTCGAAAGTTGATTCGTTACGTCAATATCGGAAAGCAGCGGTTATGCGACTAGATAGCCAAATAAAGTGCGGTATCAAAATAAAAAGTATGTATGAAACCAGATTTTCAGGATTCTGAAATAAACAAGGTAACTCGAAAAACAAGAACAGAACAAAAAAAAAACCGGCCAAGAGCGTATCGGGTTACGCTCAGTGTAGGGTTCCGCAGTTTACAGTACCCACTTATGAGTTTAAAAAAATGCTTGCATATACGATTATACTACAAACTTAGTCCAGAAATTATTTTGTAGAACCCTTTTGTCTTTTTTGTACAAAAACTGTTCTTTCCATCAAGTTCAAGATAATTTTCCTAGAAAGTCCTTATAAAGTTCCACTTTTCAGATTTTTTTCATATTTTCTAAACTTATGGTTCAAAAGTTAGAGGGGGGGGGGGGGGACAGATTGTTTTTTAATTTCGGAGCGATTATTTCCGAAATTATTGACATTATCAAAAAATGATTTTAGTAAACCCCTATTCATTTTTAAATACCTATCCAACGATATATCACACGTTAGAGTTGAAATTAAAAAAAAAGCACTTCCCACTTTACATATAGGGGGGCTACCCTAATAAAACATTTTTTCCAATTTTTATTTTACCACTTTGTCGGCGTGATTGATATACATATTGGTACCAAATTTCAGCTTTCTAGTGCTAATGGTCACAGAGATTAAGCGAGGACGGACAGACAGACAGACGGACAGACAGACATGGCGAAACTATAAGGGTTCCTAGTTGACTACGGAACCCTAAAAAGACCAGTCACACGTTATAGGACACTTTAACCTTTTGAATGTCTTATGTTACACAGTTCGACATAAGCAATTGTCTTTCTATTGTGCATTCAAAGAGTTAATAACATTCGAGGAAATAGATGAACATGCTCATATACATAGCTTGTTAAAATCATACCGCAGTCGGGTATAAAAATTAGTTGTCATCGTCATCACCACAATCATCACCTTTCTGTCCTTGTCCTGTTTTAATTGAGGTTTGCGCAAACACTTTTTTTTCTTCCTTTCTGTCCTATCACTTGTCATACTATCACATAAATTAGAAAATCTACACTAATATAATAAAGAGGTACAGTTTGTGTTTTTGTTTGTAGAAGGTAATCTCTGAAAGTACTGGTCCGATTGCTAAAACGTTTTCACCGACAGAAAGCTGCTTTAATCCTGAGTGATATAGGCTATATTTTATGTACGCTGGCGAAGCCGTCGGCAAAAGCTAGTTAGTTATAAAGATGAATAATAAGCCAAACATTATTTATCTATGGTAGTTTTTAAACTGTGTCATGTGGAAGCTTTTGGCGGGATTTCTTCAAGTGAATTTTAGTAGCTGTTTTAATTACTTATATTATTGTTATTATTTAACTTTGCCCCACACTAGGAATAACTCATGTGTCGTGGGTGCGTTCACAGGCATGTAAACTCACACAAATATAACACCCAGACCTGAAACTCTTATCTGTAGACAATTACTAGAAATACTAATAATAAAAAAAACATTAGAATGTGTACATCCATATTCTAATAGTAAACGACTTAACTATTCGTACGACGACGTGGCTTAAAGAACTTAGTATCCAAACCAAAAAATGTATAGCGTGGAAGACCATTAGGGAGTATTACATCCGGGTACACTAATGATCTTATTTTGCCCGCCATTTGCATCTGTTCAAAACACATTAAAAAAGATTATAAAAATGTTGAACATTGTTTCACTATAATTATGGTAGGTCATAGACAATATGTAATTAAATTAATTTGATTTTTTCATTTGTAATAACTACTTATTTTATAAAAATGTCGCTTCACTTTTTTTTTCTGACTGACCGCTATGAGACTATTCAAAAGTGCCTGGAAATTATCTATTTGAAACAAATCCTTTTGAATTGATTTGATTCTCATGTCACAGTGTTGACCGATTTTTATGAAATTTTCTATATGTAGGTATTTGGTTGGTCTGAGAATAGGTCGTAGACAATTTTTTACTCTCCTAGCCTCACCCCTCATTTTTATCCTTGATAATTTACATTGCAGAATAACTTTTCCCAGGTAACACATAAGAAAGGATCTTCTTTTTCTTTTAAAATTTAAATGTGGAACGCGGCTAATTAATTCAATGTTGTATAGTTCGACGTCTTTCTGTGTAGGTTCTTTAATATTATTTATTTCTGATTAATTTAAAATTAAAACCGCAGCGATTTCTCTGCATATAGTGGAAATGGCACGTGCAACCATTTTTAAATATGCTAACTACTATTGTAAGCTTCGTATTAGGAAAACACGGAGTAAAAAATCTACAACTGGAAGTGGTATACAGTACGTTTGCATATATATCCAATATTATTAATTTTTAGTTTATGCGAAACCTGAATAAAATAGGTTTAGAATCAGTAAATGAATGGACTCCAATAGTTTTTACGCCATGATATATTTTTTTCCAAAAACATTTTAAAATATTACAGGTTGAATACCACCGACACTGTGTCGTACTTCATAACACAGGTCATGGAAGGTTATAGCGGGAATTTGGCGCCAGCAAACAGCTGGGTGCAAGTGCAAAACAACCCTTCAGTCGCCTGGATGGCCCGGTGACTATGTATTTTTGCTGACATAACAAGCTTAGTTTTGTACAAAGATCCTTTACATAAAAATACTAGACATGTGTTTCGGTTTCGCATATAATTTACTAAAACTGATGTTGTATGCATCGATGACTGAGACGTACATTATTTATTAGGGTTTTATTTTAAAGGAAGTATTAAGTATAATCATCACCTATGTACCTATTTTTCTGTTTTCGTCTTCTTTTCTCATATAAGTTAAGTGTGTACATGATTTTTTTAATAAATAAATATAACCAAAAATAATTCTTTAATAATACTTAATAAGTTTTTCTCTAAATGCATTCGCACTGACAATAGCGCCATCTAAAAGAAGCTTTGTTACAAAATAAATATATTCAAACTTCCGTATTTTTTTTTTTTTACAATTTCCGCTTTTTTATTCCATGTTTAACTAAATAATAAAGGTATGTCATTGATATTTAACCGAACAATAGTTATATAACCTTTTAATTCAGACATCTTTATTCATAGTGTCAATCATATTGAGTGAGTATTTTTTGTACAATTAACACCATGTAATCGCGTCTTACTTATATGTTTAGTAATAATAAATAGATTTTAGATGTTATCTTTAGGGTTCCACATCTCTTGGGTGGAGTGGGAGGGCGTGTTAGACTTTGACTTAAAACACACCTGTGTCCTTCAGTCGCCGATGCTTGCTAAAACAGCAGGGTTTTTCTGAAGACCTCAGGGTCCGAAAGCAAAAAGTAACTGAAAGAACACAGGAGGATTTCAGTCAGTAAAAAGGGGAGAATTTTTTCTTCTTTTAGGAAATCCCTGTGGGTATAGCGAGCATTAGCCCTGCTGGGCCTCTACGATTTACTGACATCATGTCTTTTAGGCGCGTGAGCCGTGTTGACGACAGAAGGCCGTCCGGACGAAGAGCTACACTTTGTTCGTCGTCCGCAAGCCCGCGCCTTCGTTGGGACTTGGATCCCAGAATAGTTGTGTCAATCATTTCTCAAGGAAAGTCTCATGAGAACGTTCCTGACACTGTTAAGGTTAAGATACCTGGCCTTACTGCTACAACTTAAATTGCAAGCCTGAAGTTATCATCATCATCATCATTTCAGCCGAAAGACATTCACTGTTAGACATGGCCTCCCCCAAGTGTCACTACAATGAACGTGGATTTATACCTGTTAACAAATGCCTCACCTTATACTTAACCCTCATTCATCATCTGAAAGAGAATTGATACGGAACTCGCTCCGCCAAGAAGCAGACATACTTACTACAAATTGTTCGATTTTGTTTGTCAATATAATGTAAATCTTTTTGTTAAGTCTACTGTAAGTTTTTGCACAGCTATCAGATGCCACTTGACCCCATTGTAAGACCTTCAGACATTACCCGTTTATTTGTTACTACTCGGAAAATCCAACTATTTGACCGGATGAACTTTAAGAGGGACAAAAACTGTGTTCATTTATCAAACTCAAATATGAATTGTTTAGTAGACTGTGAATTTGTTAGTACATTGGATATTGCTTTTGATTATTAAGCTTAGACTATGTTCAACCAGCGGCTTCGCTCATGAATTCGTTATCATCATTTCAGCCAAAAGACGTCCACTGTTGGAAATAGGCCTCCCCTAAGTGTAGCCGTAACAACTGGTTGGAGTGGAAAGTGGACCAGTAGAAACTATCTAACTAAATGGTAGTAAAAATCGTATAAAAATCGGTTAGCTTTTTTTCTAGAACGCAAAGGGTAACTGAAGGCTGAACACAGGTGTGGTATTAATAAAAGCGGGTCAGTTTCATGGAGACCTATAATACATGGTTTCCCTAGTTTAAGCTTCAGTCCACCCCTATAATCAACTAAAATTGATTAATTGATTTGTTATAGTCATTTCTCATAGCAATCTTGTTTATTTGTATGTATTTATATAAGTATTTATTTATATATTTTTTGTATTTATGTTAATTTTAATTTTCTTTATGTTTGTTTGCCTTGAAGTTGCACCTACCATGTTATGTCTCTGCACCACCCTAAGGTCGACTGGTAGATAATGCCTAAGGCATTAAGTCCACCTTTGTACAGTTTTTTGTGCGAGAAGTGTCAATAAATAAAAATTAAATGCAAAAAAAAAGGTGATGTTAAAAAAAAAAAAAAAAACAAAAACTGTATAAAGTATAGTGTATAAAAAGTCAAACGACTTGGGAATTTTTATAATATTTAACCATTTAAAACATTCTTATGTTCGATACTTTTTTTAAGGTTCTTCTATTAGTAGACAATGATCAAGATTTCTTAATCAACCTTGATGTTGAACCAGTGGAGCAAAATTAATCTGATATGGTAAACTACATCAGATTTATTTTGTCCCAATAATTACCCAAGTCGCTTGATTTTTTAGATAGACTCTAAGTACTTTGTGGTGGAAAAATAAACAAATGTACATTTTTTGTTATTATTAATAAAAGTTAAAAGTCTGACACTCCCTCACGCTTTACCCTAGAGCGAAAGAAGCCTTTTTTATAATGGATAGGCTCGCATTTGACCACAATCTCACCTGATGGTAAGCGATGATGTGGCCGACGATGAAGCACGCTTGCCTAGAAGCAATCTATTCACTCTTGACTTAAAGACCCCTAGGTTATAGCTATCAGGAAACAGACTCCGGCAGGGAATTCCATTCCTTAGCTGTACGCATAATGAATGTACTCCCAAAACGCTTTGTACGTGTAGGTGGAATGTCCACCATGTACCGGTGGCGCAACGCCGTACGTCTTGTGGTCCGATGATGGAATGGACTTGGCGGAATTAAATTGTGTAGCTCTAGAGCACACTCCCCGAAGTGTAAATGATAGAAAACAGACAGGCGAGTTGCTACTCGGCGTCGATGCTATAATGATGATATCTCATCTAAAAACTATTTTGATAAACTATTTTGTAATTAGTGATTATAGTAATGAATGAAGTAGGAACATAAAATCTATTCAGTAATAAAACTAGATGCCATTAGTTAGTTAATTTCGAGTTGAAAAAAACTATTTGTACTTCCAATTCCCACATTAGTTGTATGTAGTTTGATATCATTGTATATCCTTGATAAAGATATTTGTTTAGTTCCAAAGTTCAATGCACCGTTGGCCCAGTGGTTAAGCGAGTAGCTGCTACGCTGCATGTCGCGGGTTGGATTCCGACAAGGAATATTTGTATGGTCCACAGCGTTCATTAACATATACGAGACACCCAGGCCAAAAATCACTATCGTTAGGCCATACGTATATTTGTTCCATGTGGGAATCAAACCTACGACACGCAGGGCGCAAACTAAACAAACAACCACTGCGCTAACCGTGTTGTCAGACTACTATTACTACGAGACTAACATTGACTTACAGGCTTAGGCAAATAACTTTTCTCTTAGCATTTCCGCTAAACGCTAAAATACGTGACGAGTTACGTGACTTGTGCTTTAACTTTAAGACCTTGCTTTACGCCGATTCTGGGAAGTATAACCACCGTTTTCGAGTGTCGGAATGTATGTACGTTTTTTTTTTCCACATAAACCGAAGCATCTTTTTTTTCGTTAACTTACAAGTTTGATTTTTTCACAGCTTCAAAAATCTGCAGACTTGAATAAATGCTTTTAATTTCAACTCGATACCTCTACGCGTTCCCGAAATAAAAGGTCTTGTCAGACAGACAGACGGACTGACAGACAACAAGGTGATCCTATAAGGATTCAAAATCAAATCAAAATCAAAATCATTTATTTCAAATAGACCATTTGCAGGCACTTTTGAATAGTCAAATGTCGGTCAGTCCAAGAAAAGTGAAGCTAAATTGCACGTTCCAAAGAGTAGGTCTCTATGGAGAAGAACGTGCAAGTAACTCCATGGACACTCTTTTTAAAACATATTATGAGATCTTGGTTACATATTTCTTGTCGCTTCTAATATGTGAGCACAATGTAGGTAGATACGTAATAATAATAAATTATTATTCTTTTTACTAAATGTAATTAAAAATAGAAACCGAATCAAGCCACTGGCAGCCAAGAGATGACCAGTCTCAACCGATGTCACCCGTTCACGGATATGACACGTGCATCAGCCCTACTCAGCTTAACCATTTTAAAGGGAACCGAATGACCCAATAACACGTGCCACCACCAGCAGCAAGATATTTGGGTGAGCATGACACACTCTCAACTGCCATGCTCATAATGTCAAACAAGTTGTAAACTTGTAACCTAATAAAGATGCTCCATGGTGCTTCATATTCACAAAAACTTAAAAAAAAAGTGCTTCTACATTATACAACGCTATTTAGTTTCCAATTAAAAAAGGTAATAAATTATTATAAGCTCTATTGAAATAAACAAATAAATAAAAAATACATTTCGAAAGCAAAAAATACAAAAAGGAGAATAGTATCTCTTCTAATATTTTGATTCCTTTTTTTCATTTGTGGTACGGAACTCTAAAAATACATAGCGTTCGGCAGGCATGAAAAGTAATTTATCTAAATCGATGGGTGCATTATTTTCTTCCGGATTCCTAAGTTGCTTCAACCAATCACATAAAACGTAAATCATAATTATGATTTTTTATTGCGTCTTCGGCTGCTTTAAACCAGTCTCCTAGCAAAAAGATTAATCGATTTTCTAAATTATATATTAGAAAACCTAGGATTATGATTTATATAATTTATTGAGTTAACAAAAGGCAATACTGATTGATGTCTATAGTCGTATAATCTGGAGCTTAATTTTTAGAGAATGAATATATTTTAATATAAATTGTGGTTTTTTTTTGCCTAAATTATTTACACGTCATAAATTGACATATCACTTTATTTTTTGTTTTCGTATTCGATTGAACTTGAAACTTGTAATGGTAAAAAATATGGGATTGTTTTTATAGGTACATACCTTTTAGCGGTCCCGACAGACGTTTCCTGTCCAAAAGCTGTTTTTCGAGATTACAGTATATCTCATTTCAAATGGATTATTAAGAGTACGGTACGGAAAGGTATTTTTTGGTACTTTTTGCAGCACAAAAATGTTTCATTGTTTTTCAAAGAATTGTATGAATCCATACATTCTAACTCTAAGTTTACATATGTATATCAGAAGTTAATTTTTAACCTCTCGAGTGCCGTAATTAGAGACACAATTAAAAAGCCATTATGTCTCGCGAGGATCCACGTTTAGACACACAACGGGTTAATCAATTTCAATGAAGCCCTGTTCCTCTCTTCCCGCCACTTCAAATTCATGGAAATAGTTTACTTTATTTGGTTACAGTACACCGTAGACTACAGGTACCGGCACGGATTTTGAGCGCTCGGCGTCAGAGTGGGGATCGCTTTGCGCATTCCATACATTGGCGAGCCAATCGTCGTCGTTATTAGATGCATGCAGCAAACGCAGGGAACGAATCACGAGCGATGTCTATGACACGAAGGCGCGGTAAGCCAATCATTGACACTCCCCGCCCCCGCGTCTCACTTCGTACCACTAAAGAGACCGAATATTTGATTTCTTGCAACTTGAAGACAGCGCTCAAGATTCGTGTCGATATCTATACCCCTGTTTTATTTTCGTCGTTTCAATCCATCCTAAGGTTGTCTGGTAGATATCGCAGTCATCGATAAGTCCACAATTGTACCCATAGATTTAAGTTTATGTAAGTATGTATAAGTTGTGTTACTTTTTGGTGTAGTTACAATAAAGTTTATTATTATTCTACATATTCTACAATTATAGGTCATTATACACCGTTAAATTTTAATCATTAAAATCCCGTGGAGGGCGAACCGGTATATGAAACACTATCGATTTGTAAAGATAAAATTAAAAAATAAATTACCTTTTTTCAAAACTCGTATTAATTTACGCATGTACGAAATTAATTTCTTTAAGAAAACATCAGCTGAGCGAGTTCAATGACCTGTAGGTAGTTTGTATGCAAAGCCGACTATTAACTGCAGTGTGAAACCCTTATGAAAATAATAATAATAATAACTGATTATCCCATTCAGCTATTTAAGAAACTACTTTAGGCTTAAGAAAATTGAAAACATAATGTAACGCTAGCTTGAATGAATGCACAAGCATGCGACGCGTGCGCGCGCACGTGTCCTCCATTTTACTATGTCAGAGCTATCAAATATAAAGGTCAAGCTTGGAAAACCAATTAAAAAATATCTGTGAATTTTTTTGGGTAGGAAATCAATAAATTATAGGTAATTTCTGTTCTGGGTAAGATGTGTCAGACTTTGATTAACTAAAATTCTCCTCCTCTTCTCCCCTCCCTCCTTGCGTCGTATTCCTCAATGCTGAGGGTCGTGAACTCCCTGCTTCATCAGTTTCATTTTTATGGTGTTCCTCCATTTATTCTTGTCTCTGGCGGTGTGAAGGGCCTTTTAAACAGTGAAATCAAGAGCGGTGCGGGTCTGGTAGACCCAACGTCTTGGACTGCGCCGCACGAGATCTTTTTCCACCTACTTTACCGGTCACGTACGATGAACCTTACGAGGTTTCCACCATATTTCCTTACAATGTGACCGAAGTATTGCAGAATCTAATAAAATATGGAGTTTCTTTTACATTCCTCTCCATCAGTTCTACGCTTTGGAACGTGCAATTTATGTAGCTTCGATTTTTATTTGACTGACCGACATTTTTTTTTGGTGGGTAAAAATCATACAATTGTCATCCCCCGCCCTTGGGCGGAGCGGGAGATAGTGTCAGACTCTTACTGATTAAAAAGCCCATCAAGTTCCTTCTTGCCTTTCATATCGGGGTCCAACAAAGTAGCCCACCTTTTGGAGTTAACCCTAGCCCTAGAAGGCTTCGACCCAGCTGGGCTGGGTGCTGTTGCTGACAACTCCTTGAGGCGCGCGAAAGTGCCTGTAATTAAATATTTCTGATTTTGTGTCTGCAGCTTCATTCATGCTTCATCACGTGCAGCCCCGCACGACCTAGCACCTGACCCCACCTTTGACAGCCAGTTAAAATTAAATTACCAGTGACTAGTCACAAACCCACTACAATTACTGTTTTTGCAGTAATTATTACGAGTTTTCTGATTTGTAACTCATATACAAAATAGCTTTCTGGTGCATAGTCGCAGCTGCAGGAAGGTTTAAAGAGTTACCGTAGTGGCCCTGGAATGAAAAGGGCAATGGAAAGAAACAGGTGGGTCTTATGTCAGTAGAAGTCTGGCTCTCTGATTGGTTAAGAGCTTAGAGTGGGTTTTTTGCAGTTCCATGCAAGCGTACACTCACGCGCGCCTCAAGGAATTGTCAGCAAACCGTAAGGGCCCAGCAGGGTCGAAGCTTACTGGGGCCAAGGGTCTGCTTCTGAAAGGAAGGCTCGGCCCCAGTACAAAAGGCAACGAAGGTACAGGAGTGGGTTTTTAACCAGTAAAAAGTCAGTCAGTCGGACAATATCTCCCGCTCTGCCCAATGGCGCGGAGATGTCGTTGGATGATTGAAAAAAAAACACCCACACACAAAATGATATCTACGTAGTAGTTACGTGTTTATAAAAAATACCATAAAATATTTTTTCTGAGCAAGTATTACGTTGGCAAAGGTATCATTATATTAGTTAGGCTATTGTTTTCGTCAAGATTTTTTTACAGAGGTAGAATAAAAACTATTTCAGCTTGTGAGAAAAAATATTTGTTGAAGGTTACTGTTTTCAAATTGTGATAATTTTTGGGTGAGTACTATTTTCGCTTCCGGGTTTAATGAACTACGTAAGATGTACGATTGAAAATTATTTAGGTTAAAAGTCAAATCTCTAATTTCTTTTTAGTGTACTGAATCATCACGTTATCGGTTTTTTTTTTTCTAACTTGTGTCCAGAGTGTCTAGTGCGAGTTTGTGTTACGTCAATGATCGACACGTTTATGACCGACTCAAAGCTCTTAGAGCAAACACAAAACTGCGATGCGGCGACTCATCGTAAAAATCTGCGAGCTCAGACGAAGACACGATATATATCGCAAGAAATTGTGAATTGATTCGTATCGCACATAGTATAGTCACCTGGGGCCTAAGTCTGCTATTTTTATAAATTCGTCATTCCAACACGATCCCATTGTCATTTTGCTAAAAGTTTGTAATCTGCTAATTCGTAATGATCGATCATTGATCTGTCAAGGTCTTGTGGGAGAATGATAATATCGAGCTTATTAAAGCACTAATTGCGCAGTGACGTTAAAGGTAGGTCACTGATTTGAATTTTGAATTTGAATTTTGAATTTTGATCAAAGGAACTGTCAAAATTTTTGCAGATTACCGCATACATCAGATATTCATTTGTCATTATGTACGAGATTACCATTCTAATGGAGTGTCAGTGGTTGACGATCGGAAAGTCATAATGACGCCATTATATTAGTAGATTACCAAAACTTGTCAAAATCAACAATTATGAAATCAATGTTAGACTATTCTGACACTATTGTAATAGCAGATTTGAGGCCCTGAACCGTTGCAATGCTTTGCCACACGAAATCGCATCGCAGGTTTCTACGATGTCATGTCGTATCGCATAACATCGCAGCCCTTAACCAATCATAGAAACAGACGTGGTAAACTTTTGACGCATGAGACAACCGGAAAAAAATAGTTAAAGTAGGATTGGTTTTTTACCCAACATATTTTAATTTTTTTGTCGATGTTTTTTTTGGTAATACTTGCAAGACCGTGGAGGTACGTGTCTACGTATCAAGCACATTATAGTTTTCATAAAAAACAACGGTAAAAATTTAAGAAAATAAGGTGATTGGCCTCTTATAAAACCTATTGTATACTTTTTGTGTGTCATACTTAAAAACTGCAACATACAATCATACTAGATTTATTTGTTTTTCATGAAAGCAAAAAATGTCTGTGAATATTATACAAATGTGCACGATTGTGTGGGCCACGTTTCTAGGTAAGGTACCTACATTAATTATGATTATTATTGAAGACAAAAAAATGGAAATATGTAAAAATACGATGGTTAGATAAGTACTAGCAAAAAGAGACTAGAATCTTGTAGTTTTTAACTAATATTTTGTTTGGTTTCAGGTAAGAAATATAATTTAACTAATAGAATAGATAAGCTGAATTTTCAGAGATTTTTTTTTATAAATAGTAGTTTTATCAGCCGCGCTTTTTTGTGGCTATGGTGCTATGATGGCGTCGATTTCTACCGGCTTTCAGCCTTACCGGATGCAGGTGTGTATCAGTATTTTACTTGAAGTGATTATCTATTTGACTTCAAAATCCACAGAATAAATTCTACGATCCATACAAGAACGTTTAATTCATTAAACCCCAAGCGAACGCCGGCGTTCGCGCACCTATTGTCTTTCTATTGTGTCTGTGATTTCCACGATTGAAAGGTACATACAATTATAATCGGACGGGAGGAACACAGCGTAAATATTAATCACAACAACAATGAAGTTACTTCATACAATACGCAATGCTCTGCGAACAATATTTTTTATCAATGAATTTACACAACACTGCGAAAGTTTGACACATTTGATAAGAAGTTGTGAAATTAAGAGGTCAACAGCCTACAAACAATTATCGTTATAAAATAAAAACTATATAAAATTAATTATGACATATTTTGTTACTCACTGATAAGAAATTAACGACACCGGAAGTCTGGGTTTGTCTCGTATGATTTTGTTACTGTCAAGATTCAATCTGACTCATTATGCCATATTTGTTTACTTTGTTTTAGTGATAATGAGTTATTTATAGTTTAGTTCTATCCGTATTCTCGAAGTTTATCTAGGATGAACTACTGTAACTCGTATAAAAATACGGTTTCTGTAAGATAAATTTATTCTTTGTATGTGAATCCGACTTGCACTTGGTCGTTTTTTTTTGTTTAAGACTCCAATATCGTATGTTATGTCTAGATGATAATGAAATACTACATGATTTGAGTTGACACTTAGCTTGTACCTCGGCTAAAGATTAAGCGTTGATATACAATTTAGCAATACCTACCGCTGCCGCCAGTCTTTTGGGCATTCATCCAGCCGTGAGCGAATCTCCTAGAGAGGATGCCTGAGTCCCAGCAGTGGGAATATTAAAACGGCTAAGACCTGTGAGTGTATATTATGGAGTAGAGAGTAATTTTCCGACAACCAAACGATAAATAAGGAAGTTATTGTTGTTGTTTGTGTGCCATAAGGCAGAATTTATTAGAAATAGTGGTCCATCGTCGGTCACATCATCGCTTGCCTTCAGGTGAGATAGTGGTCAAACGCAAGCCTTCGTACTTATCAAAAAAAAAAAACACCCTATTCTGAAGCTGCGCAAATTAATCATTCTAATTTTGTAGTTGTTTGTCATTATTCAAAACACCCGGGCATTATGAAAAATGCCGCAATTGTGACATGGCCCGTAACAAAATAATATATTTAGTTAAGTTTTTTAGTAATGTATAGTAGTTTGTAATCATTATAGTTATAACGAATTATTTAATTATTTGTTGTATTTGTTACATAATTGTTGTACAATTATCTTTTTTTTTCTGGTTATAACTATTCAGAATGTAATATTTTAATCCTGCCCCTCGCTTGTTTCTCCATAACTTTTTTTTTTATATCAGACATTAACAACTGCAAATGCGAATATAATTTGTCTTGTCTAGTTATTTTATATTTTGCTAGCTTGTCTAATAATTGCCATAGAGCCTGGCAATGCCGCCAGTTTCTTGGGTGTGGACAATACCGGTCGACAGCGATGCGGAGGAGTTTTTCCACGCTACAGTTTATTTTACTGTTTGTTAGTTCTTGACCTTTCATAAATAGTCTTTTTTTACATATTGCTTATGTATTGTATAGCCTCATTTACAATTAACTAAATAAAAAAAAAAGTAAAAATACTGGACAGTTATCTCAACGTGAATTTGCGAGAAGTCTAAAAAGTCTATATTGAATCCAAAAATGTATACCTATTTTTAGTACCTAGTAGGCACCTACCTAACTGATTACAAGAAACTTTGCTAGTAATTGGTATTATCCATATCAGTACAAATTAATGGATTTAAATATTAAGAATATTTAATTAAGGACCATAACAATTTGCCTGCTGCGGTCTTCCCGTCCCATTATAATTTAGGTGTCTTCAAGGCTAGAGTGAATAGGCTCTTAATAAACTAGCGCGCCTCATCATCAAAGATTGCATCACTGCTTACCATCAAGTGGGATCGCAATCAAGTAGATAAGTACTAGTTTAGAGCAATTAAAAAAATAAAATTACATTAAAAAAAAATGGAATCCTACCAAACGGTCACGTCATTTAATCAATCAATTGACGTTTGCGACCGATATCAAAACTTTGAGTGACGTGTGGAAAAAAAAAACTTAATTGCCTATCATAATTTCAACCAGAAACAACGCATGATCTTTGATAAAAAAAAAGGTGCAAAATAAAGCCATAAAACTTAAGTATCAAATTAGGATGATTTCAAGGCTTTTCAATACGGATTTAGCTAGAACTATATTGGACTGAATCACACGTGTAGGTACTCATGAATCTTGAGCGCTGGCTTCGAGATGCGCAGAAGTCAAATATTCGGTCTCTTTATTGGTGCGAATTGAGACGCGGGGGCGGGGAATGTCAGTGTTTGGCTCGCCACGCCATCGTGTCATAGATGTCACTCTTGATTCGTTGCCTGCGTTGCTGCATGTATCTAAAACAACGACGACGATTGGCTCGTCAATGTATGGAATGCGCAAAGCGATCCCCACTCTAACGCCGAGCGCTCAAGATCCGTGCCGGTATTTGTACAAGTGTTAATCGTGTTACAAATTTGCGTCAGACTAATATAAGTTCTAGCTGATATTATCAGTCTTTAGGCGACCCAAGATCTTAGGAAAATTAGAAAGTGAAAAGTTAAGCGGCCTTTTTACCGGAAACTATGTTAAAACTATAGTGGAAATACTTTGTTGTGGATAGTTATATTATTATAATATTTCTGCTTCAAGCTTTACGACGAGTTTGTGTTACTAGTTGTTGATACAAAATTGGTGTAGTTTGGCATCTCAAGCGTCTAAGAGTGAAAACCTCGGATACACAATTTCAGGTAATTTTATTTTATTATATTTCTGAAAA
Organism: Mythimna albipuncta; assembly: GCA_929112965.1. Lineage (NCBI taxonomy): Eukaryota > Metazoa > Arthropoda > Insecta > Lepidoptera > Noctuidae > Mythimna > Mythimna albipuncta. Next base: position 1,957,929 of record OV815969.1, on the reverse strand, counting down.
GAAAAACTCGTAACACACAATTTTGTATCAAGCAAAATTTTGATTCGATACTTGCAGCGCCATCTACGATGTTGCATGCATATTTTGCTCAAGTCAGTTTGGTGTGATCACCTCGCGACGGCGCGGCAAAACAAGCGGAAGAAATTAAAAACAAAAGAAACAAGCGTTTGAAATAAAGCAATAGTTTTAAATATTTGAATGAAACATATGTTTAAGCACATAAAAATTGCATGATAATAAAGGTCTAATTTGGTTTTTTGTGTCTCCTGAAAATTTACGTACTAATTTACAGTTACGGGGTATTCACTTTAAGCCATCGATAACTGGGTTATACTGTGGAATCATAGAAATAGCCTCAATCGTGGTAAAATGGAGCTGAGAATGTTTTGTAGTATTGACTGTCACCACGAACTACCAGAGAAGGCTGACTCGATATACTTGCCAAATACTTACTGCAAAACCATTACAATAACTAATTATGGAAAACAAAATGACTGTATTCTGTATGAAAAATAAATACGTACTTTCTGAGCTTGATATTTTTTTATTATGGTTAGGCTCGCGTTTGACCACTATCTCACCTGATGGTAAGCGATGATGTGGCCGACGATGGAGCACACTTGCCTAGAAGTAACCTATTCACTCTTGACTTAAAGACCCCTAGGTTATAGCTATCAGGAAACATAGACTCCGGCAGGGAACTCCATTCCTTAGCTGTACGCATAATGAATGTACTCCCAAAACGCTTTGTACGTATAGGTGGGATGTCCACCATGTATGAGAGATGTCACCAGGTTGTACCTATCAGGAAAAACAGACTTCGGAAAGGATGTACGTGTGTGGGGATACTGCTTAATCAAAAACTCAGCGAAGCCAAGAAAAAAAGAACTTTAAATAATAAACAAGCGCAAAATCTACAATTAATACTTGTATCTATAATATAAATCATCATAAAGCTTAGTTAATTTGAAAATCTATTAATTCCATCTCATTTTGACATCTAGAGGATGCGTTTTTTTATCCTTATACCCAATTTATGTTTCCTGAGCCAAGATTATAAACTTGTTATAAAATAATAATATTTCAGAAATATTTTAGCTAATTAGCTACCTCAGTAAGTGAATGTCAACTTCTGATTTTTTACTTCTTGTAAATCAGATTATGACTGATAAGTTTTTAGTTAAGTTTCAAAATTAGTTAGGGTTCCGTGCATCCGTTACGTGAAGTTTAGTGACCGTGGGGGCCCAGCAGGGTCAATGCCTGCTAGGGCCACGGGGAATTTCTGAAAAGGAAACCCATGGTCTTCGAACACAAAGGGCAATTGTAGGACATAGGTGTGGTTTTTCTCAGTAAATGTCTGACAGGTGTTTAATGATGTAAGATCTAATGTCTCAATAAAAGACGATAGTTATGCCGTGTTAAGTACCCCATGACTCGAAAAACACGTAAAACTTGTTACTCCCGGTTTCATTTACAGATCTTTAATAGTGGTTATTGGTAGTCAGACGACAGAAAATTTAACCACTCTATCCAGCGAGATCTGTCTCTGCCAGCAGTAGAGAGGGCTATGTTGGCGGAGCCAGAAAACTGGAGGGAAGTTGCTTCCTTCTGTGAGACCGTGATGGTCCAGAAGGAGGCCGCTGAGCGAGATCGTGAAAGGGCCGATCCCGAAGAAGAAGGCGTCGGGGAGGCAACCGCCTTGATGCCTAACACGCCGAAACCCCGCTTGCATTGAACATAAGTGGGACTTTGGAGCCATGGGCGCTCAGAGTGGGGACTCTGCTCACTCATCGAGGGATGCCAGGGAGGACGGTAGGACAGTGATCACGTGCTGCCGTGCACAAAGGAGGTCAGGGGAGACCATTATAAAGTCTCTTCAGGGATGTGTCGTAACAGGCGTTGCACTGAGGGGGTTCCGGAATGGTCTTTTGAGAGGTAACGGGGCCCCTTCTATGTGCTGATGGTGCTCACCGGGGTGGTTTTAATGAGGTAAAAATCCCACACTCCCCGGACTTATCCCTAAAGTCCGGGCGCCTTTTGAAGGTTTCCCCTCGAAAACAAAAAAAAAAGTACTCTATCCAAGGAGTATCGTGTTGCCCATTAACTGGGTTATGAAGCACAAGCATGTTGTTCCTTGTAAAACAATGGAAGCTGACCCCAATCTAATTGGGAAAAGTCTCAGTAAATAATAATGAGTTATTACTATTTTCGTGATTTATTACTTTAGGTGTTTCTCATTAACATCACCACAATCCTTGATAAACATTAAACATTCAATAAAAAAGTTGAAGAATTAAAAAAAAAAAAACAAGTTTATTTGTCACAACTCAATAGTTAGGTAAGATATGTAAATAAAAAATAAAAAAAAAGGAGAATAATATTGTGTGCGTCACAGCTGCACTAAAACAGGTTCATTTAATTCAGCATAAATTCCAAACAAATATCGCCTGACACTGGTTTTCAACTGAACCTGAGGTTGTGACGCAAAACAGTTTTGTGTATAGCGATGATGTGTACTTAACCTTTCAATCGTGGAAATTACAGACACAATAGAAAGGCAATAGGTGCGCGAATACCAGCGTTCGCTTGGGGTTTAATGAATTAAATAATGTAATAATTCAAAATACAGTTTTAATAACTAGTGGAATATATTAAGAAGTTCTTTTTCCACTCGCCCATCGTCAACTTCGAGCATGGCATAAAAGCTTGTTGCTTCATCTAACGCAATCCAACGCGATGTTTGATGAAGAGGTAATGAAAAAAAGAGAGACATTGCCTGAAAACTCTGGTAGCATACGGTAATTCGGTGATTTACTCGAATATTTTACAAGACTTGTTCCAGGAAATACGTGTTTTTTTTTAAACCCTTAACAGTTTTTGAAAAAATTGATGCTATTCTGAATCTCAATTTAATGTGCAAGGCTTTTATTGATGTACTTTTTTATATTTTTAATTTTTGAGTACATTATGGAGAACCGAATTTCACGTAAAATCGCAGATGTTCAGAGATTTTTATTAGATTATTTTTAACACAAACTTATATTTTGATTTCTATAGAAGCCTAGATAATATCCACGAGATAGCTGTATACCCAAAATATTTAGCAAAAACATAACCCTGTAAGAGCGGTTGTATGAAAATGAACCTCGAAAAGGACGCTCTGATAAAAAGGCGTAAGATTGTGTATGTTTCTTGAAGTAGCAAAAAATGTATACGGACCAAGCTCAACAGAGCGCAGACTCGAACTTGACCAGTTAATCTAACATCTCAGAGTTACAATCAAATAATTCACTTAATTATAAGGCTACGAATGTTGTTTTTATTTCGTTACCAAACCTAAGCTCACGTTTTACAAACGTGTGTGTTTTTTACCCGACAACGCACGATGGGGCGGTATGCTGTTTTTATTTTAATTTTAGAGCTAATAAAACTTGGTTATTATACTTTTTTTGGAAGTAAATACAGATGTTACTGGTCGGAAATTAGTTACAGGTACAGTTAAGTAACATGGTTTTTTTATTGTACATGATGTAGCTGATAATGGGTTCAGTTTTTGTTTATGTACGTCTGTCTGTCTGTCAGCCTAGCCTTTTTCTAACCATTGACGGCGCGTAGGTACTGTTCCCGCGCGCCTCAAGGAGTTGTCAGTAATCGTAGGGGTCCAGCAGGGTCGAAGCCAACTGGGGCCAAGGGTCTGCTTCTGAAAGGAAGGCTCGGCCCGGGTATGAAATGCAGCGATAGAACGGGGTGGGTTTTTTAATCAGTAACAGTTTTACACTATCTCCCTCCCAAGGGTGGGGAGATGTAATCTGGATGATGTTTACCCAATGAAAAAAAAACCATATTGGAGTCGACACCAGTCTAACCAGATGCACCTTTTTTTTAAATCATCCAATTACTTCTCCCGTTCTAGGGTGGAGCGTGAGGGTGCGTCAGATTTTTTACTAACAAAAACCACACTTATGTTCCTCGTTTACCTTATTACAGGATTCCGAGATTCCCTTTCGGGCTACCCATGGCCCCAGTAGGCTTTGACACTGCTGAGCACCTACGGTTTGCTGACAACACCTTGAGACGCGCGTGGAACGTCGACGACTTGGGCTCGGTCGGGAAGGTTACTGGAAGACCGGACGGGGAGCTACCCATTGCTCGCCGTCCGCAAGCCTGCGCCTACGGTGCGGTGGCTGAAAATCGGGATCGGAATCCCGGTGGCTGGGGCATAAGGGGTCGTTACTTCGCTGATACCCCTTGTATTATGAAAATCCATTCAGTAGGTTTTTAGTTTATCGTGTTTATACGACAACCAGACTCGGTATGGACTTTGTTTTATATTAATGTAAGGATGATAAAAACAATTAAATGCAATGCATAATTTTTTCTTCGGATTTTTGATTTGGGTTAGATGAAGATGGATTATCAAGGAAAATCATCATCAGGTTCCAAGAATGACTTTACAACCAAAATTATTTAAACTTCAAACGATTGACTTGATTAACGAGCTTTGATTTTTTTTTAATTATGATTGATTGAGCTGATTGAGCCTGAAAAAGCTAACTTACAATTTACATTGATCTATATTTTTAGAGACTCCTTCTCGGAAGAGGGAGTGTAACTTTTACTGATTAAACCCACCCATGTGCGTTCCCGGAGTGCAGTAATTCTATCTTGGGATCATCAATTCCAGGATGCTTGCCAGGTTACCAGGATTCTAATACTTACTGTTAGAAAATTAAAAAAATCTATGCTATCTAGTAAAACGAATGGGTACCTACAGGAACTGTTGATGTGGTGCCGTTTAGAGGCCTAAATATGTCTAGCAGTCGACATCTATCGGCAGAAAATGAAAACCAATAACGATTGTCAAAAAAGGGATAAATATATTAAGCACTTACCCAATTAGTGGCAATATCTACAGGATTTATGGCAGCCATAATGATACTAATGATCATCAGTAGAATTCCATACGACAACTTGATCACAGAATCTGTAAAAGAAAAAAAAATATTACATAAGCCATTTGAGTTTTAACATTTTTTTTTTTTTGTGCGAAGTTAGTTTTCAGTAATTTTAAGTTACGTTGAGTTCCGTCAGAACGCAAATGTAACACATTCTAATGTTTTCGCCTTAGAATAATAACGCAATTCTAAGGTTTTTCCAGTATTTTTGACTGCAAATGTTTCGGGTCAGCCTTTTCGGTAAGCTTCGCTGTGGAAGTCAATACTACAATAATCTCAGCTCCATTTTACCAAAATCGCGGCTGTTTCAATGGTTCCACATATTGTCGAGCTGCGTGGACACTTGAAATATAAAACCTACACCAATTTTACAACACAATGTCCTAAGAATAATTAAAAACAAGCACTGAACTTCACTCAATGAATTCCCGCCAAAAACACCATCAAATATAATATTATTCATTGCAAAAGATTCTTTACCAAAGATATATACAATAAAGTTTTAAAAATGGAACACTATTCTATTTTTAGTTCACTGACCGTAGACAGTAATTATAAAGGATAGGACTAGGACAATTGAAAATCGACATATTAAAAGATTGAAACAATATGTAACACAAAATTAAGTCTTATTACTAGTAAATTTTAGTCTAAAACAAGATGGAGGCCGCTGACCTTCCATTCACGATAACATTTTGATTTATTCGTTATTTTTTTTAAGAAACACGTGCATTTTTCGTCTCATGTGAGCATGTCATTTTAAAAAACGAACAAGATTTCGTGTAACGTGTTTATGTTAATTAGAATTCTAATATTTTTGGCGGGATATTTTCGTGTACAGTTCAGTAGCTGTTTTAATTATTCTTATTGGATATTGTTATGTAAAATTGGTGGAGTTTTGCATCTCAAGTATCTGCTAATGGACATGTGGGATAATTTAAACAGACGCAATCTCCGCTGAAATGGAGCTGAGAATTTTAATGATATAATTATATAATATTGATTTATTTTATTTCTAAGTATTGTTATTAGAGTACAATGGAATTTTAATAAACTAATGCACCTCACCATCAAAGATTGCATCGCTGCTTACCATCAGGTGGGATCGCAGTCAAGCACTAGTTTATATCAATTTAAAAATAAAATCTGATGAGTCAACACTGGTTCGATAATCAAGGGTGATTAAGACATCTTCAAGAGAATCTCATAAAAAGCATCGAATAGGTACCTATAGATATTTTTAAAATTATTAAATATTATAAAAAAAAACCCAAGTGGTTTGACTTTTTGGACAGACTTTAGTATTGACTATTTCATCTTCTCAGCAAAGCTTGCAGAGAAAGCCGACTCGATACATTTATTGCAAAAATATTAGACTGTTTTAACCGCATTCTAATGTCACTCAAAATAACTTCTCCCTGAAGAAATAGCTTAAAGGACTTAGTATCGAAGACAAGAACATTATTAAAAAAAAAACAAATATTAAAAAAATGCTCTTCATTGGTTGGCATTACCAGCTATAGGTACTTACAGTACTCTTTGCGAATTACTTGCTATTGACCGAACCAATTTGGTAAAGATTTAATTTAAAAAATATTAATTTTTTGTATGAATTCAGAGACAGGACGTCTAGGTACCGGTGCGGTTAGTTTTTTTAAAAAAAGATACGTATACTCTGTTCAAAATAACATTAGACATATATGATCCGTTCAACCTATTTTTACTTTTATTACGATGGTAGCATGAAAAATGGCGGCTGCAGTAAATAGTTGGTATTGTAACCATTTGTTTGCTTTTATTGCCATCCTTATGCTTACGAAATAGAAGTTAAAATCGGTTGAACAGACAGTAAAAAAGGTTCAAATCAAATCAAAGCATTTATTTCAAATAGACCATTTACAGGCACTTTTGAATAGTCAAATGTCGGTCAGTCCAAGAAAAGTTAAGCTAAATTACATAAGTAGGTTTGCGATAGGGTATAGATAGGTACTTACTTCTTTTCTGGACTGTGAAGTTTTGTATTTTCATAATTGATATCCGCCCCTTGCTGGGGACATGTTGTAGGGTGCCTACAACCATCTTTCAGACGTCTGAAACAAAGAGAAAACTAGTTCAGAATCTTTATTACCGAGGATTCAATCCGAACGCACCGTTGGAAACCCTAAAGCACGCCATACACGCTAGGGTATAATACCTGACAGGTTTGCCTGTACAGTTGAGTTCACCTGACAGGTATAACTGAACAGGCAATTCTGTCAAGTATACCCTAGCGTGTATGGCTACCTTAAAAGTTAGATCGACGAGATGTGTGTCGCGGTAATAAATTAACGTAGTAAAAATAAATTAACCACGTTTTTAATTGACATCCATGTCAAGATGTCACCTGTCACTTTATAACATATTTGCCACTAAATTGCTATAAGATGGTGCGGGTGACAGCTGTCGGATTGACATTGTAACTATTCTCTGTCCTTTTCTCTCATCATAAAGATGTATAGGTATTTTCGTCCTGCATTACCCATATATGTAAAAAAAGACGTGTGGCACTCAGGGACTGCCGCGGTAAAGCTATTGCGTAGCATTTTTTATCAACTTATGCAATTATAATTTATTTATTTATTTTATTTATGCAGTATTTTTCTTCTTCTAAAGCCCGCCATATACGCTAGGGTATACCTGACGGGTTTGCCTGTACAGTTGAGCTCACCTGACAGGTATAACTGAGCAGGCAATTCTGTCAAGTATACCCTAGCGTGTATGGCTACCTTAAAAGTTAGATCGACGAGATGTGTGTCGCGGTAATCCGATGGATGCAAGGCGCCTAAGGCCGGTCATTGTGACGACACTTGGGAGAGGCCTATGTCCAGCCTGCCCCCCCCCCCCTCGCTACTGGACAATGGCTTTAGAACTTTCAGTTGAAATAATTATAAATAATAAATCCCGAGGGATATCTGATGAAGTCTCTCATCGAGGAATATGCCGTCAAATAATATCATGATAATCACATTGATCGATTAAAATATCAGGGTGTAAGGGACAGGTCTCCGCAAACTCTAAGGCCTTGCTCAGTAAACGAAACTGAACAACATTCCACAAGACATAATTAAGGAAACAAAAAAAAATCGGCCTTTACATAAATTTTATATCAGGGGTGGCCAACAGGTCGATCGCGACAGTTAGTCCAGTAGATCCTGGCAATGCAAAAAATATTATGCTAAACTAGTGGAAGACGCTCAGACGCAATACTCACACTAATATAAAGGTAAATAAGTACCATAGTTACTAAGAATAATTTTCACATTAATGTTTTCTTTCTTAATAAATTAAAAAAATACTACATGACTGTGTACCTACTGAATTATACGGTTTCATTTAATTCATTAAACCCCAAGCGAACCGGCGTTCGCGCACCTATTGTCTTTTTATTGTGTCTGTGATTTCCACGACTGAAAGGTTCAATAAGTATGTAATTGGTAGATCGCACAAGGTTTCAATAGTAAACAGGAGATCTTGGGTCTAATCAAGTTGGCCACCCCCGTTTTATAATATTATGAACTTCTTGCTCCATGTTGACACACATAAACTCTTTTTTGTTATTTTTCTTTCTCTTGTTTTTGGTTCGGATTTGGAATGTTGTAAATTTGCATGAATTTTTTGCAAAATTAAACACTTCTCAGAAAACAAATACAAAAAAAAAAAATATCTTCATTAACAACGAAGCTTCGAATAATAATAGAAGTTCGACATGGTCTTTGACGTCAAAGGCACACACCACACACCTGTACGAATGCCATAGACAATGGTTTCTTAGAGAAATAGGTAGGTACATAAATATTTGTTTAAACCTCGTTTGCTGTTCAACCAATTTTGATGTGGTTTTCACAATTAGTATTCTATATTTTTGTATATTTATTGTTCATGTATGTTTTATGTACAATCGGCGCTCGAGGGATTAAGTTTTAATAATGTTTCATTTGCCTCATCTGCCTCCTGTTAGGATTTCGACAAACCAAATTTAAAAATTCCCGTTCCGAATTCGATTCTGATAGAGCTACTTATGTCACATCCCCACCCCATAATCCCGCTATTTTTTGTTCTTTTAAATATTTATTTTGGCAATATTTCACAGTTATAATTTGATTTTGTTTTTTTGGGAAAATTGTTGAGTTAAATTAACCACGTTTTTAATTGACACCCATGTCAAGATGTCCCCTGTCACTTTATAACATAATTGCCACTAAATTGCTATAAGATGGTGCGGGTGACAGCTGTCGGATTCATACATTGTAACTATCTATCCTTTTCTCTCACCATAAAGATGCATCGGTATTTTCGTCCTGCATTACCTATTATATGTAAAAAAAGACGTGTGGCACTCGGGGACTGCCGCGGTAATGCTATTACATAGCATTTTTTATCAACATAAGCAATTATAATTATTTATTTATTTTATTTATGCAGTATTTTTTTTCCTTTGTTTTTTTTTTTCTTTGATACTAATTGAAGTTACACTTGAGCGTGGTGACCGATAAGAAAATAAATGCGTGGGGGGTGTTAGGTTATTTTCGTTACGGAATTTCTGGATTCGGTCTCCACGCTCAAAGCCCGGAATAGAAGCTATGCTATAGCTTAAAAAAAAACATTTCAAAATTACGTCAGTTGTTGACATTATTGTTTATGTCGAATTGTCTACAGTCACCCAGGGCCTGTTCTTTGTGCGTTTTATTTTAAATTCTTATTTTCTGCATTTCATCAATCACGTTGGTCACGATTATTTTTGGCTGGAATCATATTTTTTGTTAGTTTTTTTTAAACGCAGTGGTCAGGTGGGAAAACCTGCTCCGTTGCATAATTGTTAGATATGAATGCCTTACCTGAAATGTAAATTTTAGAACATTTAGTTTTTGTTTTGGGTAAAAACGGCTAAAATACCACATACAGGTATATTTAGTCGTTTTTGGCTTTGAACATTTATTTTGGTGAATTTTATAATTAGATACCAGGTTTTGGAGAGATATTTTAGTTTATTTTCCTTCCCAGTGTCTTATTTTTTAAACAGCATAAATTGAAAGCCAATTTAAGCTTCCTGTTACTTTATTTAATTTAGTTCTATGTTCAGTTCATATTAAAAAATCCAGAAAAATAATATCTTATTGGTATTATTTTTGACTGGCCTGTAGGTCTAGTAGTTAGTGGCCCTAACTAATATGCCGGAGGTAATGGGTTCGATTTCCACCCAGGACAAATCTTTATGTGATGAGCATGATCGTTTGTTCTGTATCTGAGTGTAATTTATATATACTATGTATGTATTTAGAAATATATAAGTATTTTTATCAGTGGTCTAATACTCGTAACATAAGCTCTGCTTAGCTTAAAAGACAGCGTTGTGTCATAGTTGTGGAATTTTATATTCTACATTTTACTCATGTAATTTAATTCGAATATTTTTTTCTACCACACAAGAATAAGTAGTTAAAGCTGTTTTTCATTCAAAAAAAAAAACATTCTCATAAAATATAACATACATACAATAGTATTTTAGGAAGGCAGAATATTACTTAATACACAAATTGTTTCATTTAATTACAAAAAGTTTATTAATTACAAGATAATTTTCAATTCTATTCTAATTGGAGGCGTTTTAAAAAAAAAACCAGCACGTGTCTATGAACGTGTCGACTTAGTAATTATTTAGTAACAAGATAGAACTTGGAACAAGGTCAAAGAGCTCTTGGGCAGACATTCTAGGTAGAACTACACGCACACGTACGTATCTCACATACCTACGCGTCCTACATTTTATATGGAAACTAGACTTGTAGAGCTACACTTGATCTACCCCACGCTAAGACGTTCTACGACACTGCGCACACGTGTGATACACACGCCAATCTGGGCGCGTCGGACTCCATACATTTTATATGGAAACTAGACTTGTAGAGCTACACTTGATCTACCCCACGCTAAGTCGTTCTACGTACAAATCAGGCGTGACATACATGTCAGTCTAATATAGTTCTAGCTTAACACGCCTAATTTGTACGTAATGTACGTACGTTTGTAATGTCGGGTGTCGTCACGTGACATGGATCTGATGTAGCTCTACAAGTCTAGTTGCCATATAAAATGTATGGTGACCGAGACGCCCAGATTGGCGTGTGTATCACACGTGTGTGCAGTGTAGTTCTACGTTTAAGGCGCGTTCACACGACACTCGCACGCTCAGCGCACGTCACCCGCGGTCAGCTCGCAATGAAATTTGTTAAATAAGAATTTGAGTCTTATAATCATCATCAATAGATCTCAAATTGCATTTAACGAGGTCTACACGCGCACGCCAAGCGCACGCCCCGCGCCCGCCTCGCGCCAACCCTGCGCTCGCTATGCCCGCGCTCTGCACCCTCCCCGCGTACGTTTTGCGCCCGCGCTATGTCTAAATGCCTAGTGAACGAAGGATAAGTTCAGTCACTAGTAGTATAAGTGGGCGCGAGGCGTACGCGGGGCGGATGCAGTGCGTGTGCGGGGTTAAGGCGTGCGCTGGTGCTGTGCGTGATCGGCGCGTGTCATCTGAATACGCCCTTAATATTATTCGTCATTTTAATACAATATTTTCCATTACATAATAAGCGTTGGGAGATCCCCGAACGAAATTAAGTATACAGGAAACCGGTCAAGCTAATGTCGGGCCAGTGAACAGCCGAAATAGCTCGACCGCTTTGAACTTTGAAGAATTTCTGGCGTAGTAATTCTTTTTCAATACACTTGCCTACTCGAAAACACTCTGTTATCCCTACCGCTTTTAGGCACACAATTTACTGTTTTCCGCACTAGTGCGAAAACTGCTGGCACCCGCCCTCACCACAAGATAGGTATTATATTGATTGTATCAGGTTGGGCACTAAGCGACCCCCACGAGTCGCGCTCGCGCCTCAATCCCTGTTTAATTTTGATACCCGTGGAAATTTGTCACGGTAGTACAAACTTTCGTCACTAATATCAACATGTACTTATTAAAAAAACAATAAGGTGAATGCGTCTTGCGTATTTTTTCGAGAATGCGATATTTCGAATCGCCAGCTTCAGAATGGCTAACAAACATATTTTGGCCACGTACTGCTAGGTGTTTGTAGTGGCCCGTTATGTACATGTAGGTTTTTATTGTTGCTTATTGGAGCTGGTTTAGAAGGGGACTTTATGTTTATTACTTAGGAACATGTTAATTTAGTTAACGGGTTAACGGCCATTAACGTTTATAAACGTCTCGGTAAGGAGAGTTATTTTAAATCCGACTTCACAAGGGAAGTTATCATAAATATTATCTACTAGCTTTAACCCCCGCCTTCGCCCGCGTACCTACATAAAATATAGACTATGTCACTCAAGAATAAAAGTGTTAAAAATATAGACAGACAAAAATTATAAAAAATATTATTTTGGCGTATGTATATTCATATGCATGCAGTAAAAAGCGGTTATTTCAATATTACAAACAGACACTCCAATTTTATTTATATGTATAGATTCATCATAGACGCCAATGCGTGGTATTTTAAAAACACTATGTAATTATTATTTTATTGCTTCTTTCAGTTTCGGTTTCGTTCTAGGGTTTTTCTGAAATGTCAAAACTGGCTTTTTTTTAACGAGTTTTAAATCCGACTTCACAAGGCCATGGGAAGTTACCATAAATATTGTCTACAAGCTTTCGTCTGCGTACATAAAATATGGCGTATGTCACTCAAGAATGAAGCTGCCTTCTATCGGCGTTTTTTTTTTTGCAATCGGACCAGCAAGCTTACTCTAGAGTTCAATTCCGATCGGTCGACATTGAGATTGTGACGTTTCGACCCTTGAATTCAATGCTAGCGCCAAATTGGTTCAAAATTGCGTGACCATTTTGAGAACTAAGTGAAATCGTATATATTGACAATATTGTTCTTAAGTCCAGAGTACCAAATCACGTAACGTCAAAATTGACATTGCAATCGGATTGACTTTAGATTGAAATTGAAATTAATTTGGAGAGTAAGCCTGTAGTACTTTTAAAGAATAAACTCCTACAAACAATAAAAAATAAAAACAAAAAAAGAACTTAACCTCTTTATAATATACCTCTTTATAATATTGAAGACTAGCTGACCCGGTGAACTTCGTACCGGTTAACAGTCTATCTGTCGATATAATCAACCGATTGCGATGAAACAAAACTTAAGTAATATTTCAAGTTACACACAATTTTAATATATATAAAGTATTATTATATTAGTATTTTTATCTACATCAAATAAAAACATAACACGTAATAAATCTGTAGAAGTTTTTAGATTAGAATAGAGTCGAGAAGAGGCTGTAAAGAAGTAGATTAACTATTCCATCTTTGTTTTAATTTAATTATATACCTCTTAATTTTTTTTCTTTTATGACATTGTTGTTGTAATGTTTTTTTTTTTTATATTATTTAAACCTCAGCTACTTTAACTTACAGTCTCACATCAACTTAATTCAAGTAATATAACTGCCCACGTAGGCCTATGAGAAATAAATGATTTTGAATTGAATTTATGTTCTAGGTAATGAGGGAAAAAAGTTATGCTTAAAAGTTAACGCAAAGGTTAAAAATTAAAGGCCGTTTTGACATTTATATGTTGACAACCAAGCGGCTTGTCCGGTGAAGTGTAGCTACAAGGTTCTATCCACCCATACGTTGATGAAACCTCTACGGTCCGGACTAAGCGTTTTGCCTCGTCGTTGGCTAGGACTGGAACAGCCTGCTGCGGTCTTCCCGTCTAATTATAATTTGAGGCAAGGCGGGATTGAATAGTGCGCCTCACTATCAGAGATTGCATCACTGCTTACCATCAGGGGGGATCGCAGTCGAGAACGTTTATATTAATTAAAAAAAAAACTACACTGGACCCCTAATTTATTATTTTATTGTGTACTTCAGTTTTGTTCCAAGTTAAATTCTAGGGTTTAAATGGGCTTTTAAGTTTTTAACGAGTTTAAAGAAAGATACCTTCTTAAGTAGGATGCTACATACCACTACCGACCGTTAAGTTAAAATAAGTAGGTAATACACTGATTAATGAGCCTAACAGTTAAATCGATAGTTACCTACATATTATAGTAAATGAAAACCAGTTTTGAATGAAAATAACTCTAACTTTTTTCAAGGCAAGCTTTTATGGCGCGGTATATACCTATATTATTAATAACCTACTCATCAAGACTAGTCCAAAAAGTTCAAACACACTAGGGTTATCTTAGTTCCTATGTCCACCATCCGGTTCCATCATCAGATCAGCTCCGTATCAAAATAATTTTGTATTACCTTCAGATTTATATAAAATCATGAAAAAATTCAGCTCAATCGGTAACCGGGAACTGAATCATAGGATCATGGCGAAGTCCCGAACAAAATTATGCTAGCATAATTTTTTAACGTCATGTGATGAAAAATAAACAAAAGTATACAGATTAAATTTCTAAACAATTTTGTCTTTGACATTACTTGTACTATTAATAGATACCAAGTAATAAAGATATCCAGTTTAAAGTTGGTGAGATTACTACGCGTTCCAAATGAGAATAGGACCGATTCCTATGTTTTGACGTCCCGTCGAACTGTCAAATCGAAGAAATTTTGGCAAAATTGAAGAACTTGGAGATGAGTAAAATTGAAGAACTGGATCCTGATTAAACTTTTTTCGTTCACAGTTCGTAAATAAATTAAATTTTTCGTAAATTAATTAATGTTTCAAAATTTCTATCCTCGGTTTGACAGTAAATCGTGACGTCACAACATGGCGGGCGATCCTATTTTCATTTGGAACGCATTGTACGTATATTATTATGTCAATAATACTCCTCTAACTACAATATATCATGTCAAATGTTATGTTTTCTTTTTCTCTTTGTCTTTAGACTGGGTGGCTGTTGAAATGTCTAATGCCATGCTTTTTCTGGTAATGTGATTCTCGATATTGTATTTATTGTTGTGACAATATCATGTATTGTGTCATTTTAGCCACTACATTCTAAGCACAAACAGTTTTGCTTAAAAGGAGGCTCCAAATACTTGTAAATATGATAAGGCAAATTGTGACAATAAAACATTATGTATTTTATATAGTTATTTTTATGTTTATTATTTAATGCGGAAATGTATTTCCTAAATATTTATTATCAACACATAAAACATAGCATATTATGTTATTTGACCAAGATTTATATTATAGCAACATTAAACGTTGAGCTTAGCCAAAAGCCATAAGGATAAAAATAAACTAAGCCGTGATTATTTATTTTCGTAAAAAATCTAGCCAATTCAGTTTTCAATTATGACGATTTACGACTACGAAGCTATCAGGAAACACAGATTCCGGCAGAGAATTCCATTCCTTAGATGTATGCACAATGAATGTGCATTACGGAGCATAACTTTGACTGGCAGCTGGAGGTCGTGATTTCGATTCCCACCCAGGACAAATGTTTGTGTGACGAACACAATTCATTTGTTCTGTGTCTAGGTGGAATTTATCTATAAATAGCTTTTGCCCGCGCGGCTTCGCTCCCGCTCTTCTCTACTCCACCCTACTCTTCCCTACTCCACCCTACTCAACCCTACTCTACACTACTCTACTCTACACCACTCAACCCTACTCTAACCTACTATACCCTACTCAACCCTTCCAAACTTCACATAAACCATCTACTAAATAGTCCGAATAAAGCCTAAACATTTTGGTTTGGATAGGTGAGCCCGTTCTAGAGTTATAAAATTACAACGAAAAGTGGCATTGATTTATATATATATATATGTATTTAGAAATATATAAAAATCTTTATCAATTATCTAGTACTCATGACACAAGCTCTGCTTAGCTTGGGACTAGACAGGCAGCGTGCAGAGTTGTGGAATATTTATTATATTACTTAGTTAAGGACTAAATACCAAATGCTTACTCACGTGCAAATAAATATAATTAGGGTTAAAAGATCACCATTCTGTGGTGACAAATGATCAGGTAAGATCATAATTATCTAAGCATTTATCTTATGAAAAACAACGCCATACATTGTCTTCATTCTTAGAATAAAAATGACGTGAAATCTATTGTAGGCACAGTTAAAGTTGACGTAAGAAATTAGCAATGAATTTAGACTAAATTATTACAGTGCTAAAAGCATGGCGCGAATGTTTTTTTTTTTGTCATATCAAATTGACGTGTTTTTGAACACGGATGAATGGATATGTGCTGACAAATAATAGTACAGTGTCTGAGAAATAACCAGGACTTAAAAACTAAAGGCTAAACTGGGCAAACGTGTGCCACACACGGTGATCTAAGCGCGTCGGGCTCCATACATTTTATGTGGAAACTAGACTTGTAGAGCTACACTTGATCCACGCCACGCGACATCGTTCTACGTACAAATCAGGTGTGCTACACGTGTGCGTTGGTCTAATGTATTTCTAGCCTAATCATTGTCTCAATTTTTCAAAATACCCTCAATTTTTTTAACGGTCCAGGCCGGACTAAGCGTTTTGTCTCATCGTTTATACCGCGTACATCGAAGGACTAGAACAGTTTGCCTGCTAGGGTTTTCCCTTCTGTTTATAGCTTAAATAGGGGTCTTCAAGTTAATATCTTCCACATAAACTAGTGCGCCTCACCATCAAAGATTGCATTGCTTACCATCAGATGGGATCGCATTCAAGCACTTGTTTATAGAATTAAAAAATAAAACTTTTCAACATTTTGACAATTACTTGCATCTAGATAAGTTTCATCACCATCATCTACAGCTTGCTTTTTTGCCCAATGCTGAGCATAATTATACCACTTCTTCTTCATGCAAATTTGCACTTTTCTGTACCACATCTTGATTCTACCCACAATGCCAACAATGTCGTTTGAGATGAGATTTCAATTTAGATTTTAAAAAGTTGGTGTAAAGGTTGTTAAATATTTTTTATAGAATTATATTTCTAAAGATATGGGTTTCCACATACGCCGATCTGGGTACGTCGGTCTCCATACATTTTATATGGAAACTAGACTTGTAGAGCTACACTTGATCCACGCCACGCGACGTGGTTCTACGTACAAATGAGGCGTGGTCCACGTGTGCCTCGGTGTATCTTTCTTTCTTTCCGATTTTTTTTTTATAATTTTCTTTGTACAACGCGCTACGACATCTTAATAATCAGTCATTGTCGTGAATAAGACAAAACCTGAATGCTGATGATTATTAATGATCTTCTAAGGGTCAGTAAGAGACTAATCAGTGTCAAATTCTAACGTTTTTGTATCACAATGATGATTTGATGAGTCACTATCAATAAAATAAGCCGTTTTCAGGAAATCAAAACTTTCCGTTGAGTTTTGTAGCTTTTCATTCTCGAGAAGGATGCTCTAAAGTACCTTAGAATGATTTTACTACGACATAGCTATTAAATAGAGTAAGACGAACTGAAAGAGTTGCATTGGTGATTTTAATGATAATTATAATTCTGTAAATAAAAATTTATTACGGCCGCCAATCATATTTTAATCCATATAAAACTTGACTACCTATGTGTTGAAAAATGGAAAAAAAGTTTGCATTTGCAAGCTACCCTGGCTTTACGTTAAGTATTTTACAGGTTACTAAATACTCTTCTGCTTAGCCTTTATCCTGTTACGTGAGATCGGCTTTCCCAATCATGTGACGCCACTTTTGTGTCTATGTCTGTCTCGAACGTGTGATCAGACAAATTTTAATCGAGTTTATTGACACGAAAAGAAGATCCTGGGGTATTTTAAATTCTACTTAGTTTTTCCTGTAGGAGTTCTAATTTAGTTAAGTAGCGAACTTTGATGTGCTCGTTTTGGATCACATCAAAATCGTTACTAGCGTGCCTGGCAATCGTAAATCGATATCCACACACGTTAGTAGCGATGTTCACAACCGTCTAATCGGAACAGCTTTTGGAGCGCTAGTATCGATTTTGACGTGTTAAAGAATTAGGTAGTTTCTTTTAATGTTTGAGAATGTTATTTTCCTTAATTTGGGAAAAATATTTTTATTTTTTTTATGCACATAAACGAAATGAACAGTTTGTCAAGTTGTTTCTATGTTTAAGATTAAAAGTTTTTCGTCTTTTGGTTATAAAAACAGTTTTCAAGTTTAACTTTATTTGAAAAAAAAAACGTGTTGTTAATAATTTTAAATACTTGTAAGTACATTATTCCTATAGTTGTCGAATTCATACAAAGACAAACAAAAAATAGATATCATCGTTTACATATACACTTATGAGGCAAAAACTAAGTGAATATATTTATTGGAAAATTCAATCACAGTTGTGGACTTTTTGCATCAATTTGTTGTAGAGACAGGCAATTATTTAATATTATGTAATTTTAGTTGATTGATTAACAATATCGCACGTGTGATCAAACTTGTTTAGACTAATGATAGCCACGTGGCTATGTGAGGTTCAAAATGGCTAAACACAAAGAAGCAAAAACTTAGAGAACTGCCCCCCTAACCAAGTTGGTTATCTGCAATCGTTAACGCTAGTCGAGAACAAATCAAACGTATAAGATTGACAACATCTCAACGTTAAATCTAATCAAATAGAAAATTCGTGGCCAAGTTCAAAATGATAGAATAAAACGTTATCGTTTCTACAATGTTCGACGCTACGTCCTTTGTTATACAAACGCTAAATTGTAGAACGAGCGGCCGACTCAGGCGCGTCAACTTGGCTACCAACTTATCGTTTTCTACAATTGCAGATACCGAGGCGTTACCGATTGGAGAACGGAACTCGACACGAATAGGTTGTAACTTGGCTAGCTTGGGGGGCTGAACTAATAAGAACTTAACTCATAATAATTTACCGATTGATTTTACGTTTGGTGACATTGTTATGAGATAGTAGAACATTTTCCAAAATATAATTTTACTGCTATACTAGATTTTATCAGTGACTTCGCCCGCGTACATAAAATCGACGGCGCGCACTGTTCCCACGCGTCTCAAGGGGTTGTCAGCAACAGCAGGGGCCCAGCCGGGTCGAAGCCTACTGAGGCCAGGGTTATCCGTAAGGGCGCTCGAGCCCCGGTATGAAGGCTTGAAGGAACGGGATTGGTTTTTTAGTCAGTAACAGTCTGACACTATCTCCCGCTCCGCCCAAGAGCGAGGGTTGTCATAAGACGATTTTTCCTATCGAAAAAAAAGCCTATGTCACTCAGGCATAGAGCAGGTGTCTATCGTTGAAAAATTTTTAGCAATAGGACCAGTACTTTCAAAGATCACCTCCTTACCTACAAAAAAAAACATAAAGACAAACTTTACCTCTTTATTAGATTTGTGTCGATGCATTTATTTCAAATATAATAAATTTACCTATGTATATATACTAATATTATAAAGAGGAAAGATTAGTATTTTTGTATGTAACGAATAAACTCAAAAACTACTGTGCAGATTTCAAAAATTCCCACACCATTGGAAAGCTACATTCACCCTGAGTAACATAGGCTATATTTATTGGCCGTGCGAAGCCGGGACGGGCCGCTAGTCTATATATAAAAGGAGAAACTGACTGACTGACATCTCAACGCCCAGCCAAAACTACAGAGACTTGGGTTATGAAATTTTGCACAAAGATTTATTTATGACCAAGACGAGCACTAAGAGAGAATATTGTCTACATTATAATTATTAATCATTGTACAATTTTTACAAAAGAAATAAACATTTATTTCAAAATCTTATACTATACATGATCTTCTTCTTCTTCTTGCCCTTATCCCGTTTTATTTGGGGTCGGCGCAACACGTTTTTTTCTTCTTTCATTCTGTCCTGTCACTCGTCACGCTATCACTAACTCCTTTTTCTTTCATAACACTTCTCACACAATCCATCCATCTTTTCATTGGCCTCCCTCTCCCTCTCCATCCATCCACATGTAAATTTATAACTCTTTTAGCAACCTGCTTTTTATCTGTCCTATTTACACGCCATGATTAAAATCTAAAAAAACATGTATTTCTAACATAAAGCACGAATTTTAAAAGAAAAAGAACTTGTAAGTCGTTTTGTATACCTACAAGCATTATACATAGTTAGCTTAGTAATAAGTTATTAGAATTTTAATTATCTAGCTTGTCAAATAATATTCAAATAAATATTAGAAAACCAGTGACTCGCAAAATTTATGTTTTTATATCGTCTACCTTATGCTAACACTGCATTACAAAAACTTGTTTAAGATAATAGGGAAAACTGATATTTAATTTTGTAATAGTGTCTATGGGTATATATATATATTTTTATTACAATAACTACTTCCTTAAAAAAAAAAGCACACATTCCTTCAATTTATCTACACTAATATGTATAATAAAGAAGATTTTTTTTTTGTTTTTTTTGTTTGTAGGAGGTAATCTCTGGAAGTACTGGTCCGATTGCTAAATTTTTTTTACCGGTAGAAAGCTGCTTTATTCCTGAGTGACATAGGCTATATTTTAAGTGCGTGGGCGAAGCTGCAGGCAAAATCTAGTCAATAATAATTATTATGTGTGTATTTAGAAATATATAAGTATGTTCATCAGTTGTCTAGTACTCTAGTTCTGCTTAGTATGGGATTAGATTGCGTTGTGTGCATGTTGTGAAATATTATTATATTATATTACTACAATCTTAACTTCAATCCCAGATACATTAGTTTTGATTTCAATTCCATTAGTTTTGATTTCAATTCAAGTTTCAAATTTAAAAATGGTGATTGTAAAGATTTTTCCTGACTGTTTTAAAAATATTTTCGTGTTATTTTAAATGTAATTTGTCGGTACCTGGTATTGCTATGACGTTATTGAAGACATCCACCGCAAGAAACAAAGATACCTAATGTATTTTTTGTGGAACTACACTTAGCACTAAAATAATACAATACAGTTATATTGTAAACAAAAAAGTCGAAATTTACAACGTTCTTCAACACGACTTGAGTCCTTCCTCTAAAATTGTGTACATACAAATAAAAACTAAGAAAAAACATTAACACCACTAATTCGCAAACACAATACAGAGTAAATAAATCTTTATTTTATTTACTTGGATCGTAAAGTAACGGAAGAGAAATATAAATAAATGTATAAGTGTCTATGTCAGTATGTTTGTCTTTTATTCGTGAGGAACCATCTGCCATCTCTTGACCTCGATCTTACCCGATGTGTTACGTTGAATGAGATCCAGAAGATAATATCCTCTTCATGAAGACCTCTTGATTTAAGCCTGAAGGGTATTTGTAGCAGGAGATATCTTTTTTACAATAGTTTGTTTAAGATGGTATGGACATATTATGCGGAGACCATATCGTGAAAAAGTGCCTTTCCATGGCTACACAGGAGAGAGAAAGAGGTAGACCATATGTTACCTGGATGACAAATGTCCTCAAGGACATGCAAAAGCTTAGCCTTACGGATGACGATGCTTATCAGCGAAATGAATGGCGCTGCATGATTAAGAGAGCTGACCCCGCGTAACGGGAAGAGCCGAGGGCAAAGAAGAAGAAGAACGGCATGGTTGGTGTGGTGTAGTAGTCGGATTTATCCTTACTAATCCTTACTAATATTATAAAAGCGAAAGTTAGTTTGGTTGTTTGTTACGTCTTCACGCCTAAATGGAAAAACCGATTTTGATGAATTTTGGTACAGAGATAGTTGGAACCCTGGAGACGGACATAGGCTAATTTTTTCACGTAGGCGAAGCCGCAGGTAAAAGCTAGTAAATAATATTTGTTTTACAAATAGGCTTAAAAAATAGTTTTACTTGGAAACTTTTTCGTCAGTTTCAACTAGATGAGGCTGGTGTTTCCTAGCAGGCCCTAAGAAGAAATAATGATACAAACTCATATATGAAAGTCTCTAAAGTCCATACAGCAAATATGTAATGATGAGGCCGGTGTTTCCTAGCTGACTACTCTGCGAAGAAACACCGAAACAAACTTAGGAGTCGAGTCAGTCTCTTTTAAAGTCCATAAAGCAAACATATAATGATCAAATCATTGAGAACCATACAGATTAGTGTCTGAGACAGTCTTTTGAGGAAAGAACCACACAGATTTAAGTAGGCCTGTCCAGTGAGTGCAAGCGTTTGTCAAAATATGTGTAGCTCAACTTATAAAGCAGAATTTTTATGGTCATTGTAAGTTTAGATATCTTGTGTATATTAGTTTACATTTTTTTTATTGCTCATAGGTTCGCGCTTGACCGCTATCTGTTCTGATGGAAAGCATAGATGCGGGCGACGATGGAGCTCGCTTACCTAGAAGTAACCTATTCACTCTTGACTTAAAGATTCCCGGGTTGTCGCCATCAGGAAACACAGACTCCGGCAAGGAATTCCACTCCTTAGCTGTATGCATAATGAATGTGTTCCCAAAACGTTTAGTGCGTGTAGGGATACGATACACGAGTAATTCTTATTATGGGGCAACATAAAAAAAAAATTGTAAAGACAGACAATTATTTAATAAAATAATATAATGTTTAAATCGAATAAATAACATCATCACACGTGTGAAAATAATGATACCCACGTGATTATGCGTGGTTGAAAATGTTTAGTTGGACGTAAAGCTAAAAAATGCCATCTCATATAAAATACGACTTTTTTTTGTTACCATTGTTAACAAAGAGAGACATTAAAAACAATTACAATTTCAAATTACATAAATTATTTACGTAATAAAATGTTTAATAAAAATCACAATGTAATAACAATGTTAAACACACTTTGTAATTGTTGCATAAACCCACAATAAAATTTAAAAAAAATACTTGGGAATTAATGTCAGTCCACTATATTAAACAAAAAAATCCTTGGTCAAAAATAAATTCATTTACATAAAATTCATCAAACATAATTTAATCAGCTGTCATATTAAAATGAAAATAACATGTAAACAAATGTTGAAATTATTTACAAATAATTTATCATTTAAGAAACTACAATCGATTCATGAATTCATCAATCTACATTATTGTTATAAAGAGACACCTTTTTATAAATCCACCATCAGGTGGGATCGCAGTCAAGCACTAGTTATTAATTAAATAATAGAAAAAAGGGATAAAGTTTGTTTTTTTGTTTGTAGGAGGTAATCTCTGAAAGTACTGATTCCGAACAGAAAGCTGCTATCATCCTAAATAACATATATAAATAAAATAACAAGCGTGCTCCATCGTCGACCACATCATCGCTTACCATCAGGTGAGATGGTGGTCAAACACGAGATTATAAATGATGTAAGGGACAGCCCATCACAAACTTTAAGGGCTTGCTCAGTAGACGAAACTGAACAACCTTAAACAATTTTTCTTTTCAGGAAATGAAAAAAAAATCGGCTTCTCCATACAAACTGTCCTATCAAGTTTATAGTTTTGTATGGTGAGGCGGATTTTTTTTTTCGTTTCCTGAAAAAAAGTGTTGTGGAAAGTGGTTCAGTTTCGTCTACTGAGCAAGCCCTTAAAGTTTGTGGAGGGCTGTCCCTTACACCTTGTATATACTAAAAACGTGATACATTTTACAACCAAAAGTCATTTAAATAATTTAGGTTTTATACAGTAGCTATTTTGAGTCTTTTGGGTAGCATTTAAATTTGAGTGTACCGCTAGATACTGATCACTGTTATTTTTTTAACAGGGAAATCATTAAATGACACCTCCCCCTCTGCGTAGAGCAAGAGAGAGTCTCAGACTTTTACTGACTAAAACCCATTTGTGTTCTTTCAGATGGCATTTGCAGTCTAGGATCACTGTAACTCTTTCGAAAAATCCCACAGTAGCCGGCATCGATTGGAACACAACACACCGTCGACCTTTGCGACGAGCCACCCATTGCTCGCCGTCTTCAAGCCCACGTTTATTACTGATACTGTTTATTTAAGTATGTATAGAAAAACCCGTTGCCTCTCAGATGAATTCGCATGCTAAGTGTTATCACAAAATAGATAGGTACAGAAGTTAATCTCATGTATGTATGTACTTCACATTTTATACCCACGTTTTACGGTCGCGCTAGGGTCAGCGCGTTGCACCGAACAGTACGAGTGCGACCGGGCGATTAAGCCCAGGGGCCCAAGTCTGCTATTTTTATAAATTCGGCATTCCAACACGATCCCATTGTCGTTTTGCTAAAACCTCTACGGTCCGGACTAAGCGTTTCGCCTCGTCGTTTATACCGCGTACGTCGAAGGACTGGAACAGTCTGCCTGCTGCGGTCTTCCCGTCTGATTATAATTTAGGTGTCTTTAAGGCAAGAGTGAGTAGGCTCCTAATAAACTAGTGCGCCTCACCATCAACGATTGCATCACTGCTTACTATCAGGTGGGATCGCAGTCAAGCACTAGTTTATATAAATTAAAAAAAAAAAAGTTCCTAATCTGCTAATCGAACAATGGTCTCGTAATAAAGTTGCGGTAAAATGACAATATCAAGCTTATTAAAAGCAATGATTGCACAATGACGTTCTAATGGTAAGTCACTGATCAAGAATTGTCAAAATTTTTGCAGATTACCGCATACGTAAGACATTCATTTGTAAAAAAGTACGAGATTACTATTCTATCCCACTTCTTTCAATGGAGTGTCAGTGGTTGATCATTGCAAAGTCATAATGACGCCATTATATTATTAGTAGATTACCCAACTTTCTCAAAATCAACAATTATGAAATCAATGATAGAGCATTCTGACACTATTGTAATAGCTGACTTGGGGCCCAGATATCGTGTCCGTGAGCGGTGTCTATGTGAGCGTTGCTCGAGCGCGCTTTTTATGATTGACATTTGACAGATTGACTTCTATACCTATCTATTTTGCGGTGTTACTAACATGATTCATACTTAAAATCCGCTAAGTAAAACTTGTGATGCTTACATTATCATAACTAAATATTTAGATTATTATTGATCATTTACATTTCCGATTTTTTCCATATTTGGCAAGTCATATGGTGTTTCCTGATTGATAATATCTATATTTGGTATGGAAGTAGAAAAATGACTAAGATTATATTTTTGCCAGTTTTTGACCTTCTTCGTAAAATTGGCGTTAATTTTTCGGTCTATTGATTGGTTTGTTTATGGTCACAACTGTGCTAATTGTTAAGAGTAGATCCTATATCTATCTATGGTATGGAATTCTTTTTTGTTTTTGAGAAATCCGGCTTGGAACGTCATCTTTTAATTTTAATATCTTTTTTATTTTTGAGACGGAATATCATTGATGACTTCCCGCTCTAGGGTGGAGCAATACGGACACTTAAGGACATAGGGGCGTTACCACGTCGTGATAAAATGGTGAGCGAGCGAAGAAGAAGGATCGAACTATACACCCTATAATAATACTCCAATATTGTGCCCACAAATTGAAGTTTTTGTATAAGCTGTATTACTTTTTGGTGTACAATAAAGTCTATTCTATTCTATTCTCTTCCAATATTACAATACAACCCCGTCTAGTCTCAAGCTAAGCAGAGCTTGTGCTATGATTACTAGAAAACTGATAAACGTACTTAACTATTAAATACAAACCCATCAAACCCACAAAACAATAACCAATAGACCAACAGGCCTGACAAATACTACTATACTATAACTCCATCCTTTTAATAGTTCAGTTTAGGTCTTAAAATTTATCAGCTCAGCCAGTAAAAGTCTAAAACACCCTCGTTCAAAAATCATTACATGAATTCCCATCTCCCAAAAAAAAAAAATCTCTAATCATTTTTTTTTTTTAATCATATCAAAAGTAGACAAACTAATAATAATAAAAAACACAGTTTAGAAAACACGTGACACGCGAATTGTCTAGATAAGAACCGATTACAAGTTTACAACGTTCAAGTCTGGGGTCATTGTCAGCATAACGACATCGGAATATTCAAATCGGAACTTTGAATACATTACTTATCCAATTTTTGTCTTCTTTGGAATATCCGTAAAAGGAAATTTCCGTTAGCAAATATTGTCAAAGTCAAGGCGTTTTTTGTTGTATTAAAAATATCTTATGTTTTTAACACCGGAACTATTTCTTTCCGTGTTTGGAGGAGTTTAAAATGTTATGGGGATGTTTAAGGTTATTTTTCGCAGATAAAGAGGAAATTGTGTTTATTTTTTTTTTACGAAATATAAAACACTACCTAGGTTAGCGAAGTCGGGCTGTGGATGGGTGATTTCTCTGCGTCTTGAAAAACACGCGAAACAAAAGAAATAAAACATGTTGTTAATCTGAAAAAACATTGAAATATTCTGAAAAAGAGGAAATCTAACACCAGTCTTGACAAAGGGTAACACGTATTGTGTTAACCAGTTACAGGGTTTTTGAGGTCAGCCAGGCAGTAACTCTATGTAAAGCATTGTTATTCAGCTGCAGCCACGGTGCCCGAGAATTGATCTCAAGTTAGTTAAGAAAAAGGCCAGGCGAAAAATCAATTTAAAAAGAAGAAAGATATGCTATTTACTATTATTTTTAATAACTCCACGATCTATTTATGAAAAATTATTGTGGATTCGTATTAAGGCTTATAGTCCCTTGAACCATCTGGCCAAAATTAAACGGTCACTACTCTCGTACCCGTCTAGGCGACAGTACGACTATCTGTGCATTTGTTTGCGGCCAGCTATGCCCGGACAGAGCCCCGCTGACTTTTAAATCCATTTTCTTTGCGAAATATTGATTGATTTACATATGCTATGTTCATTTTGAAGAATATTTAACTACCAATTGTTATGTGGAAAAACGTTTCTAAAGATCCAAACCGTTTCGAAGGTGTAGGGAAAAGTTGCGAATGTGATGTGGTTGTATGTAATATTTTTTTTAGACAAAAGTATTGATCGCATGAAAAAATCAAATGTTGATAATGTTGTTCATGAATCTATAATTAACATATAATTTTTTCAAACCTATTAACCTGGCCGTTACCGAGGAGTAGGCTCCAGAAAGTCACTGTTTCACGTCACTTTTCGGGCGCTTGGGCTTTAAAACAAAAAATAACCGACATGATAAAAGAAGGTAATATAGAACAAGATTTTTTTTACAAAAACGGCGCAGTACATGATTAATAAAATTACAAATGGAGTACTACTAGATGATTATTATTATTACTACGAATATACAACATAAGTAGCAATATCCATTCAAATATTCTCAGTTTCATCTCAACTTTATGCGTAAAAAAAATTTAAACTCATACCAAAAGTCGGATTTTCATACAAAATGTGTCTATAGAGCGGCGTTTAAGATTTTATCTTGTCTCAAACGAGAGTACCTTCAATGAATATTAAGTAGGAAGGTATACGAGGCGCGGAATCACGAAATAGATTGTAGATTAATCTAAAATTCTGTACTGATACGGTAAGTGTTGTAATAGACGGTCACCTTCCCAAAAATAAGGATTATTGGTATAAAAACCAGGTTAGCAAAGTACGTTAAGTATTTTTTTTTTTTTATTAGGACAAGTGTGTTCAATTCATGATTGGACATCATGTCTTCTCAGACAGTTTTGTCATTAGTCATATTCATGATTTCAAAAGATTATCGCCGGCGTAAAAACAGAAAATATACCCCGTTAAATTATGATCGTTTTAATCCCGTGGAGGGTCGATCCGGTACATGAAACACTATCGATTTGTAAAGATAAAATTAAAATTTAAAGTACCTTTTTTTTAAAACTTATATTAATAAGCATGTACGAAATTAATTTCTTTACGAAAACGTCAGCTAAGCGAGTTCAATGACCTGTAGGTAGTAGTCGGCGTTGCGTACTAATTACCTATAGATCATTTAACTCGCTCAGCTGACGTTTTAATACGAGTATTTCGTAAATTAATACGAGTTTAAAAAAAATGTAATTTAATTTATCCTTTTATCTTTACAAATCGATAAAGTTTCATGTAGCGGATTGACCCTCCATGGGATTAAAACGATCAAAATTTTACGGTGTATAATGCCAGTGACACTCAGTGATAAAGCTGTATTTATAAGTAGTGATTTTTTTTTTTATTGTTTCAGTATTTTTTAAGTTTAATAATAATTATTACAAAAACAAAATAAATTTTCTCTGTACCCGTGTATTTGGCTGTGATCGATAAATAAACAGGTTTAGTGAAATGAAAACTATTAAAAAAAACCGTTAAAAAATAAGAAAAACAAAAGACTTGAGAACTTCCTCCTTTCTTGGAAGTCGGTTAAAAAGAGGAAAGTAAAATGAATATTAAAAAAATATATAGGTCAAGTTTACAAATCATTGTACACTTAACGATACAAATTACCTCATCTTTTTTTAAACCATAATTAACCTATAACATAAACCTAATTAATATAATCGATTTTATTATTATCCGTAATGTTTTAAACGATAAAAACGCAATCAAAATTGTTTCTTAAGATAATTATACTTAATGCTTTAACGAATTATTACTAAATTACAAGTGACTTGTGCTTAACTGCAAAAAAACCTGATCCGAATTGCATTTGTTGAAAAATCTACTGACAATAAATAAACTTGATTTATTAATTTATTATAATTTACCACACGTTTGATTAAGAATTTATTTGACATATTTAATTTTATTTGTAACATTCCATAATATTTTATTAATTTTAAAGCAGATTTAAATTCTTTATTAAAACAGGTACCTAATATTCCAGTAGTTTTATAATATTATAAATTCGTGTCATGCCATTTTTTGCCATAAATTATTTTTAGGGTTCCGTAATAAAGGGTAACACGGGACCTTAGTGCAGACTTCGCAGTCTGTCTATCTGTCACCGGACTGTATGTCATGAACGTTATGTCGTGATAACTAGACAGTTGATTTTTTTACAGATTTTATTTTATTTATTTAGGGACAATTAACAGCGACAATATATAATGTAACAATAATTTGAGTGGTAACAGTATTGCATTATCCGAAAATTATAAAAAAAAAATGTCAGAATGAGTCACGAAACATGTCTAAATAAGTATTATTATTTAAATAATTTCTTAAAAGTTTATTAATTAGTAAATTATATTTAGGAAAAAATATTCAATAAATACAGATATTGTATTAAAAAAGAAAAAACAGAATAAAACAAGCAATTAAGTAGAGTCCTCCATACAACAAACGTGACATTTTTGTTATTTTTACTACGGACGTTAAAGAACCATTCATACGCGAGTTGGACTCGCACTTAGCCGGTTTTATGTAATTGTTTTTTTTTTTTGGGAATTTTGGTGCTTAGATCTAGCCATACCTACTAGTTATTTATATACGAATGTCTGATGAGCTGTCAAACTTGATAAGTTATAACCCTAATAATATGTTACCTACTCGTTCACACGTGTTTCTACACATGAATGAGATTTGTGACTTTAAAGGCTACCACAGACAGACACGACGCGACAATGCGGAATTGTTTTCATAGAAATTAAATAGCATAATAGGGTAGTTTCCAGTGTCAAAATAATTAAATTTTATTTAGTCCGTATTTTAGATTATAAAAAAATATTGGTCACGTATTTTGTCTTTTTTCGATTAAACAAAAAATAACAAAGATATAGTCCATTAAAGTTACGTGTGACGTCACTCCGTGCGAAAAAATGCAGAACGGCGCACGGCGTGACGTAACACGTAACTTTAATGGGCTATATCTTTGTCATTTTTGGTTTAATTCACTAATAAAAATGTACGTGTCCCTTATTTTGAATAATCTAAAAGACGGACTAATTACTTTTTTTATGGCCACTAGCCTATTAGCCTTCTAGTATTCCTACTGCTGGGACTCAGGCCTTCTCTCTAGGAGAGGGATGGGCCGTAATACACCTCGCGGGCCCAGTGAGGGTGAATGTCACATGTCTTCGAATTTTTGGTTCTAGGACATGCCGGTTTCCTCACGATATTTTCCTCAACAGTGGTGATGAAATAAATTACTTACACAAAGTAATGCGCCTGGCTAGGTTTGAACCCGCGACCTACAACTCGTAAGTCGGTGCCGTTACCACTCAGCCCCCACTGATCCTCATAGAAATTGTTCTACGGATATTTACATTTTGTTTCGATATGTTCTACGACTGATATTTAAACATTATTTATTTGTAAAGTCTGATACGCTCTCTTGCTCCACCCAGAGCGAGGAAAGTCATTTGATGACCTCAAAAAAAGGTTAATTTATTTAGTACCTGTGTGATTAAGTCAATATTTTTAAATGAAATTGATAAGGGGTATGAAGATTCGTAATAAATCAATAGTTTTATTTTTGCAAATTAGGTGTTTGATATTTAATGCAGATTATTATATTAGCGTTAGCATTTGTTATATAAAGATAATTAAATAGCACACTGTCATTTGAAGGGGTTAGACAGCCTTCGCCCGTATAATAGTAGAAAATTATCCCAAGGAACATACTCCCGGGATAATATTAAGTCTCTCTCTATTCCAGAACATGGTCTACCCGTATATCAAGTTTTTTCGAAATATGTTCAGCCGTTCCAGCGCGAAGAAGTAACAAACACACAGACACTCACAAAGTTTCGCCTTTATAGTATTATTGTGAAAAACCGCTCACGGATTTTTTAAATATTTCTTTAGTTTATGGTAGGGTCTGTCCTTCCAGGGGGGGGGGGGCTGTCCGAAGACAAGTTTGAAGCAAAAATTAAAAAAAATGTGGCACAACACACCTTTCCGCACTAGTGCAAAATACAGAAGCGTAGACGTGCGAATTTTCGATGTAAGTGTGTTGAAAAAGATATTTATATTCGTTCAAGATTCTCACAAAGGTATGCAATGGACATTTATACTGACATACAGTAATACGTACATACAGATTCATTAGGATAGTAGGTACATATTATTATGTACTTATAATTTATTTACGCTTATTACGAGTCAAACATAGTAACTGCTAATTGAAATGCAGCGTGTTACTTGGACTTACTATTAAATTGAAATTAATGAAGTTTGCTGCAGAGTTATATCCTTTACTGAGATATATTATAGTTTTGTTTAAACTTCGAGAACGACGAGTTACATAGTGCTACATTATATTATAATCTTATTGAAATCTAATTTTATAGAAAATTGGTAAAAATATTGTTCAGAAATAATATGGTCGTTCTCTCTGCATGACACTTAATTAATTTGAGCCAAAATTAAGCTTGATTTTTTTTTGTTTAGTGTTTTACTGCGCTCCCACCTGATGGTAAGCAGTGATGGTGATTTGGAGGATGTTTACCAACCAAAAAAAAAAAACGCGCATTAGTTTAGTAAGAACCTATTTGTTCTAGGCTTGAAATAACTTTGGTCTGTATTTATCCCCATCAATCGTGGGTGTCCTTAGGTGCATTAGCGTAGCGTATAAAGTAGAATGTGCAAATATCGTGGACTTTCACAGAGGCTGCCAAAAGACAAATCGAATCTTTGAGCATTTTTGTGAATTCATTTGAAATGGTATACTTGTGTGCAATGACGTTTTAAGACTACCCAACTTCGTTCCTATTTAAATAATTAGTCAGTCAGCAAAGTTCCGTCTTTTTAACCATTAAAACCGTTATCAAAATGACAATCAGTTTACCAAAGTCGGTTAAGAGCACTCTAGAAATAACAGTTCTTGTAACTTAACCGAATTAATGAAGAACTGTTATATGAAACAGGTGTTATTTACATTGTATCCTATTGTCACAGTGTAAGCCGTTAGTGAATAATTTGATCTTAAGTGTGATTCTTCTGAGAACATCACATTAGGTTAATTTTTTTTCGGTGTGGTTGGCACAGTGGCTGAGAAATTGTCTGCTGCGCTGTGTAGTTGATTCGACAGATACTTGGATGGCAGACAAAGAAAAACATAATGATTCCGAGTCTGGCTGTCTTGTGTATTTGAGTATACATACAGTTTGTGAACGCAGCCTTTTTTATGGTGGGAAAAAATCATGCAATGACATCCCCCGCTCTTGGGCGGAGCGGGAGATAGTGTCAGACTCTTACTGACCAAAAGACCCACCCCGTTCCTTCTAGCCTTCATACCGGGGTTCGAGCGCCCTTTCGGATAACCCTGGCCCCAGTAGGCTTCGACCCAGCTGGGTCCCTGCTGTTTGTGAACGCACCCTTGTGAGAGGCAAAGTTAAAACTAATTACTAACTAATTTAGTTATAAAGACACTAAGCAATAGATAAATAGTAGAAAAGGTTGAACATATTGAAAGCTTTTGTCATTGGTCGCGTTAGTGGTTGAAATTTTTAAATCGTTGGACCATGTCCCATAATTATTTGCCCAATGTCCTTTATTTGACTTATTTTAAAGATTATTCAATTTATTTTATTAAACCAGCACGTCTTAATTTGCTTATTAAAACAATATGTCTACGTAGATATATAATAAAATAAATAATATGTTACGGAAATCCGATGGATGCTAGAACCACAAGACCGGTTATTGTGGCGATAATAAGAGAAGGTCTAAGTCTAACCGTGGACAACTTTTGGCTGATGACGACGATCAGACGGTGAAGTTTTTGAAGTTCACCGTTGTTTTGCGCTATTTTATTTGTACTTATTTAATGCTAGCTTTTGCCCGCGGCTTCACCCGCTTACATAAAATATAGCCTATGTCACTCAAGAATAAAGCAGCTTTCTATCGGTATCGCAATCGGACCAGTACTTACAGAGATTACCTCCAACAAAAAAAAAAACATAAAAACAAAAAAAAACTTTTCCTCTTTATTATATTAGTGTAGATTATAAAGCTAAAAAGTTGTTTGTTTGAATGCAATCTCAGCAACTACTGATTCAAATTGAAATATTATTTTTATTTTGGACTAACTTTTTCCCGCGGCTTTGCTCGTGTACATAAGATATAGCCTATATCATTAAGGAATAAAGAAGCTTTCAATTTGGAACCGTGGACTAGCTTCTGACGTTTTATAAGTACCCATGTAGGCCTATGTGAAATAAAATATTTTTGATTTTGATTTTGATGGTGAAAAAATGTTAGCAACCGGATTAGTACCTCCTACAAACAAAAAAACAAACTTTACCTGTTTATTATATTAGTGTAGAAGTATAGATTTAGTGTACATTTATCCAAGAAGGGTTACGATTTAAGAGAGAGAAGCAATAACCAAAAAGACGCGGGAGTAACCGCGGGGATAGCTATATTTTTTTAAAACTATTTACGTTTTGATATACCTCGAACTTTCTAACAAACTACGACATACCCGGAATATGATAAGTTAGTCACAAACCTCGAATTACCAATTGATAAGAATAGTCGCTTGTTCATAAAAAAAATATATAAATAAACTGTTTTATCGCTAAACTATAATTGTATTTAGATTTACAGTCCTTGTAACTATTCTCTGTACTTAATGTTTATTAAATAATAACGTTTAAGTAAACAATTTGGTCGTTAACTGTGAATCTGTGTTCATTTAGATAAAGCTCCTTATTGATAACGATAGTATTGGCATTAGTCATGTTACGTGACATAGATATTAAGGATCCCGAGAGGATTTTCGTAGCCCTGGAACGCAATTGAAGAGACATAGGTTTCTTTTTAGTTGGAAAGTCATCCATTGACCAGACGGAGTTAGAGGGTGTCAGACTCTTACTGACTAAAAAACCCACCCCGTTCCTTCTAGCCTTTATACCGGGGCTTGAGTTCCCTTTCGGATAACCCTGGCCCCAGTAGGCTTCGACCCGGCTGGGCTCCTGCTGTTACTGGGCTTGGGCTTGGTCTGGACTGGTGCTGGACGGTCGGACAGCGAGCTACGTATTGCTCACTGTCCGCAAGCCCGCGCCTACGGTGGCTGGAAATCGGGAACGGAATCCCGACGGCGGCGAGAGCGCCGTTGCCTGATGCGGTCGGCCGCCTCCTTCGCTAACATTACTGCTTCGCAAAAGTCGGCGACCGCCTGCCATTCCTCCTCGCTCCGGACCATGGCCTTTCCTTCTTTGGCTTGCGTTTTGGGACCCCGGGTTTCCCCTTTTAGAATTCAACCCATGGTCCCGGTAGGTTTCGGTCCTACTGGGCCCGGACGGCGAGTTACCTAAGGAACACAGACGGGTTTTATTTAGTAAAACTCTGTCAATTTCTCTCGCTCTACCCCCCGCATCATTTCCCTAGCATTTTCTCAACTAGCCTGGGTGCGCCTTCCAGTCTTAGGGATATATTTTACCGAGACACCATGGCGGCGCGACCACTCGTCGCTATCAACATAATGTTTGCAGCTCTATAGAGAGTTACTCTCACGTCTGTTTTGTTGCGCAACCAATTTGGTGGCGCGACCATCTTGGATGTGTGGCGAATCTAGTGTCTGTATGGTGTCTAGTTTGGTAAGCTTAGGGCTATATTTTACCGGGACAACATGGCGGTGCATTTTTTTTTTTATGGTAGGGTAAACTGGTCGCGCTGAAATGGTGTGCCGGTGAAATATAGCCCTAACCGGATGCGGCATGGAGCGACTGACTATCTGTAGCCTGATTAACGTAAAATCAAACAAGCCAAATATCGTAGAAGTTTTATAGTCGTTCGATCGAAGTCCTATCCAAAAGCGGTATTCACGATCTATCGTCTTATTTTCAGTTACATCAATAAGTATTCTACTAGGATTATGTTATACAGATTTTTTTTTGCTATTGCATAGCTTCTATCGCAGCCCTTGAGCGTGGAGACCGAACCCAGAAATGCTATGCAATAGCTAGCTTTAGCGCGGCAGTCCCCGAGTGCCACACGTCTTTTTTTAATCGACGAATTTCAAACCACTTTAAAATCCGTGTCGTTCAAACTCGATTGATGGATGTGAATACAGTAATGGTCTAAACGGCTAAATCGCTACGATATCGTTACGGTTTTCATTACGTGAATCGGGCTACTGATCTTAACAATTTAGAGTAGGTTATGTGTTAGATAAACTTAGAAAAGTATCTGATCTAGTAAAAAGGTCAATATAAGAGTGTGTCTATTATATTCTCAGCAGTGTGTACTTAGGTACTGATAACAGTTTTCTAAGCGCCTCGCGAGATCATTGAACTGCTAAAACTTAAAAATAATTGTTTTGACTATTCAGTGTCTCTCGATAATTTATAACAAATACAAATATTTGGGTCATTATCCAAATAACTGTAATCAGAAACGTTTATTTCAAATAGACCATTTAGAGACACTTTTGAATTGTCAAAAGGTCTGTCAGTCAAAAAAAGTAGAGCTGAATTGCACTTTCCAATTCCAAAGCAT
The DNA here is from genome assembly GCA_929112965.1 of Mythimna albipuncta. Lineage (NCBI taxonomy): Eukaryota > Metazoa > Arthropoda > Insecta > Lepidoptera > Noctuidae > Mythimna > Mythimna albipuncta. Next base: position 1,922,697 of record OV815969.1, on the reverse strand, counting down.
AAATCTTTATGGACACTCTTTTTAATCATATTATAACATGTGTTTTTCAAATAGTACTTTAACTTCACAATTTTCTAAAAGTTAAGTTAAAAACAAATAATAAATATTAAGAAAGAATTAAAAAACCAAATTCAAATAAATTGGTAAATATAATATTTTATTATAATAATTTCTGGGCTCCCAAACGAGTTTAACACGTTATTTTTTCATTAATAATAAAAAGACTCTCTATGAATAAATTATAATTATTTAAATGAGTGGGATTTTACAGTTTAATTAAGTATTAAAATTTATTGAATGTTCATAGAAATATATTTGCATAATAATTTTAGGTAAATTGTTTGTCTTGCAGTTGTTAAAATAAAATATCATAAAATTAGTATGTTGATACTGTGTTGTTTGGGGGGCTTGTCTCATTTAACCTCGTATGCGTCAAATATTTGTATATACCTAGTCTACAAAAAAAAACAATATTCGAGCCTTGACACTATGTTTGTACTTTAAACATTAGAGTTATTTACACCTAGACGTAACAAAAATGCATTTGCATGTACAAATTAAGCTAGGTATGTCACAATTTGTTTAGTTTGGGTGATTCTGTAGGTGCGGGTTTTTTTCAAAAGATTTATCGTGCCTTGGAATGCAAAGGGCAAGGTACACAAGTGGGTTTTAGTCAGTCTGACAATTTCCCTCGTTTTACTTAGAGCGGGACAAGTTATTTGATATTTTTTTCTACTCAAAAAAGAAAAGGTAAGGGTTATTCTGTAAAATCTTTTTAATACATACAAATGTGTTTTTTTTTCTGATTTTTAAACGCCAAGTGCAAGGGTTGCCCCGCGAAGTTCAAATTTTCTTAAGCTTTTTGCATTCAATGAGGTTCAAAGTGCATTTTACTTAGCTCGATTCTTTCTGCAATTATAATTAATTCAATCGTAACTCTAATAATAACATCTATTATAAATGCAAAATAGGGTTTTTCTATTACACTTTCATGCCATAATTACTTGACTAATATCTTCATTTTTTGTGCACACTTTGTTACAATTACAGAAAAGGACATACACTAACTTACATCCAAACAATAAGTGCCGTCACAAGCGGAGCCACCGGCAAAAGCAAGTGTTCAAAGCTTTTTATTTTTATTAATGAAACCGGATGCTTTTAAATTCTTACTTTTAGCGGTGGTAATGTCAGAAATCTTCTAATTGCCTCTCTCGCTCTAGGGCGAAGCGGGAGGGTGTGTAAGAGTTTTACTGATTAAAACCACACCTGTGTTCTGTCAGTAGCCTTTGCGTTATACGACCAGTAGGCTTCGGCTTAGCTGACCCCTACGGTTTGGCTGACATCTTTTTGAGGCTCGCGTGGAGCATTACGTATTGTTGACGACGCGGGCTCAGCCTGGGCGGTTACCAGACGGCATGCTACTCATTGCTCGTCGTCCACAAGCCCACCCCTGCGGTGGCTGGTAGTCGGGGCCAAAGTTCAATGTCATTTGAAATGAAATCATATCAGAGATTTTGGAAGTTCATGGTAGGTAAATCGAAGAGTTTTACTAGAATCCCACTCTGCAAAACGTTTATGTATTTGAATGTAACCTTTAGAATGAAAATGACCAAACTCAAAAACTTAAATTTGTGAAAAATTTGCAAAAAAAATGTAAATTATTGATTATGAGTTAAATGTAGATATCTCTCCCAAGTTCATTTTTACTTTTAGCGACATCTATAGCGCCACATAGGAACTAGAAATTCAAAATCCTGCGTCGCGCAAATCGCAAGAGTTCTCCGCGTGATTTGAACATACCTACAACTATCCGAAATCATCTCTCGGGCAGTTGCGTAGATTAGAGTAACGTTAGATAACGATGGTCCGGTCGGAGGATCCTCCCTTTTCAGCGAAGATATCTGCACTACACTCTGTTCCACATACTTCTATATACTCATAATTAGAGCCTTGTTCAATCATTAGGTTGTGGAGTAGGCTTATTATGGTCAGTTAATCAGTTTACAGCAAAATCAGAATTTACAGAAATTTTGGGTTAAGTCGCGTCATTTTTAAGCCAAAGTCAAAACGTTTATTGTAAACCTAGTGTACACTGTTGGGTGCGAAAAGTTCAATTTATGAATAGAAAAACAGTATAAAGAAGAATATTTAATTTTATCCTTGTTTATAACTCCTTTGTAGATGTGTCTTGTCACCTTAGAATTAAGTAGCATCAAAGCATTTTTTTTTAAATAAACCAATTGCATGCCCTCAATAATTTACTAGCGCTTTTGTCATGTCAAAAGTTGGCAGGCACTTTTGAATTGTCAAAAACTGACAGACACTTTTTTATTGTGATGGATGCGAGACGCACAGGATCGTTTATTGTGGAGACACTTGGGGGAGGCCTATGTCCAAAAGTGGACGTACATATATCGGCTGAAATGATGATGATGACAAGTACCTTTGAATTGTCAAGAACTTCTCCAAAAAGGCTTGACCGATTTGGATGAAATTTTCTGTATATATTTATGTGGTTCTCTGAATGGTTTGAAAATTTCAATAAACCTGTGGAGTTGCATTCGGTTTCTCAATTTTCTTACTTAAACAAAACCAGTTTTTGGGCAGAACAACGTCTGTCAAGATCGCTACTTTTATTATTATCTATTTAAGCATGTAAAATAATATTACTGAAAAATATTTTCGACGGCCGGAAATCGAAAAAAAAAAAATTGTTTTTTTTTAAATTATAATTGTCTATTGTGAAAAGGATGTGTCATGTTTAAAAAATAAATCCATTAATTTAGGTAATGGCATGATATTGGATTTGTTTAATTTGTGCGCATCTTATTAATAAGAAATTAATGAGATCATAATTTATAACATAATAAGGTAATTTAGGTCACTGTTATGATTTTTAGGAAATATTATTTATTTTAATTTACAATTTTATTTTACCGTTTTTAATTGTTAACGTAATTATAATATTGTATTGATTAAAAAAAATGTAAAATAATAAAAAAAAAAATACCTACCTAATAAAACAATATAAAATCACTTTCAATCACACAATACAAGAATTCACAATAATATTTAAAAAAAAAACACAAACACGTTTGCGTTCCGATAAGTGCGACCGGCGCGCGCGCATAAATTCGACTGAACGATCTATGGCCCAGCACCATACCTATATAGTCTACTAGACAACTCTAATGACGCAAAACAACAATAATATGAACTTATAACATTTTTTTTAAACATTTATTTTTAAAATATGTATTTTATAGTGTATCGTGACGGCCCAGTGGATATAAGGTGGGTACCTTATATCCACTGAGCCATTGTGCATAAGATTGCTGATTTGAAACCGGGCTGGTAACAATATTGTACAGACTTAAGGGAAAGCGCTGCTGTCTGAAATACAGATTTATTATCTAGTTCAGACACAGATGTTCCTCACTAGCTTCAATTTAATGTGCAACTCAAATGTCAACAATAATTTTAAGATGTTGTATTATTTTTTGGAAACAATAAATTATTATAATTATTTCCTTTATTCATTCCTTTACACGTTACAATATATTTTTAAATATTTCTTAAAAAACAATAAAAAAAAAACATTTAAAAATATAAAAAAAAATATTATTATTATTAATGTGAATTTTTAATTCATATTAATAAACTTTGTTGCATTTCAACATTTTTGAAAAATAAGTGTACAATACGCTGTCTTATCGCACAGGGCAAGATTTAACAAACAAAATTTGGATGTATAGTCTACAAGTCAATCTGAAAGAAAAATATTTAAGGCTGTGAGCTTAGATATTGCTTTCAGTGTGAAATAACGAAAATAATGTAAAAAATAATACCTATAGTAAAAAAAATATATATGCCTTATACATAAATACAATACCAAATAATCTACATCTACATTTCTACACTATAACAATAATAAAGAGGTTAAGTTTGTTATTTTGTTAAAAAATTGGGATTCGGAAAAACCTTCATGACTCCATTCGGGCGTTGTAGTTTGTAGGGAACCTCAGTGCGCGAGTCCGACTCGCACTTGCCCCATTTTTTTAATTTGTTTGTAGGATCCCTGAAAGTACTGGTCCGATTGCTAACATTTTTTCACCCGCAGCTTTGAAGCTGCTTTATTCCTGAGTAACTTATGCTATATTGAAGTACGCGGACGAAACCGCGCTCAGAATCTAGTACAGGTATACCTACTAATAAATATTAAAAATATACACTAGTACTCGTATAGGTACCTACTAATAAATATATATACAATTGAGAAAGAAGAAGAAATATATGTACTTTTCTAAGTTAATAGGATAATACTGACACCTCGTGCCTCGAAAAGCTCGTAAACCTGTTGGTCCTGGTTGTCAGCCGTGGTTCTGCTCCTACTCCTGATTCGTTCCAGGTTCTCAACTGCTAGAAGACTGATTGGTTGTCGCTCCATTAAAATACTATACAGTTGCCGAAACGGATCTTGAGCGCTCGGCGTCAAAGTGGGGATCGTTTGCGCATTCCATACATTGGCGATTTGTTTTATACAAGCAGCAACGCAGGGAACGAATCAGGAGTGACGTCTATGACGCGATGGCGCGGCGAGCCAATCACTGACACTCTTCGTCCCCGCGTCTCACTTCGCACCACTAAAGAGACCGAATATTTAACTTCTGCGCAACTTGAAGCCAGCGCTCAAGATCTGTGACGGTAATTGTACTACAACTATATTATTTTACAACTTTCACACAAGGCCATCTAGTCCCAAACTAAACAGAGCTTTTTTTTCGGTAGGAAAATCATCTAACATCCCCCGCTCTTGGGCGGTGCGGGAGATAGTGTCAGACTCTTACTGAATAAAAATCCACCCCGTTCCTTCGTGCCTCGTTCCTTCGTGTGTTCGGTATGAACCGGTGCTGAGCTACTCTTTCGAAACTAATCCTAACCCCAGTAGGTTTCGACCCAGCTGGGTCCCTGCTGTTGCTGACAACTTCTTGAGGCGCGCGGGAACAGTTCCCGCCGTCGACGACTTTTTCTCCGTCCGGACAGGTACTAGACGGCCGGACAGCGAGCTACCCATTGCTCGCCGTCCGCAAGCCGAAAATCGGAATCGGAACCCCAGGGGCGGCGAGAGCGCCATTGCAACTAAACAGAGCTTGTGTGGTACATGACAACTGATAAACATACCTAGTATATTACTAAATACATAAATATTACAGATAAATTACACCTAGACACAGAATAAATGATCGTGCTCATCACAGAAACATTTGTCCAGAGTGGGAATCGAACCCACGACATCCGGCATAGCAGGCACGGCCATTGACAACTAGACTAACAGGCCTGCCAAGGCTAACTAAGTTAGACACTAAACTAACTAAGCTTAATGTTACATTTGAAGCCATATTTTCTAGATCAAAAGGTTGTTTATAAGACAATAGGTAACGCATCTATCGATTAAATTAAGCAAAGGTACCTCAGATGATTTTGTTGACACATCGCAAACGTGATTAGAAACAAGTTTTTAATGAAAATCATTTTTTCATAGCAAGCTTTTAAGGCTTATAGTCCCTTGAACCATCTGGCCGAAATTATGTGGACGCACCTCTCGCACCCGCCTAGGCGGCAGTTCGCAAATCTGCGCATTTATTTGCGGCCAACAGCGCCCGGAAAGCGCGCGGCTGACCTTTAAATCCATTTTCTATGCGAAATATTGATTGATTTATATAATTATGCAATGTTCACTTTGAAGAATATTCAACCACCAATTTTTATGTGTAAAAATGTTTCTAAAGATCCAAGCCGTTTTGAAGGAGTAGGGAAAAGTTGCGAAATTGCTAAAAATTTTTTTTAGACAAAAGTATTAATAGCACGAAAAAAATCATATGTTAATAATGTTATTCATGAATCTTTAATAAACATATATTTTTTTCAAACCTATTAACCTGACCGTTACCGAGGAGTAAGCTTCAGAAAGTCACTGTTTTATGGCACTTTTCGCGCGCTTGGGCCTTAAACTTAAACACACATGTAGCCTTACTTTTTGTTCTGCAAATGGCTCTATTAGTCGACGCCATCAACATATATTTTATATGTTTTGTTGTTGTTTTTTTTTTAATGTTTTATTTGAAAGTCCAGTCAGCTCCACTCCGCTCCATTTACACTGTTTTTTTAGGGTTCCGTTCCTCAAAAGGAAGAAATGGAACCTTTACAGGATTACTTTGTTGTCTGATTGTCTAGTAAGCCGCTTTATCTCGAGAACGCTTAGAGGTATCGAGTTGAAATGAAAACCAAATAAAAAATATAATTCTGAGTTGACGAAAAAAAAAAAGATACGGCCGTTTATGTTGCAAAAAAACGTATATTTCGACATTCAAGGGAATCAAAATTCATAGGGTACTTCCAGTTGACCCAGAATCCTGAAATGTGGCTTATAGCGTTCTTATAGCACAGATATATAAATAAATCTGAAAACAATACCTTTGTTGTTACGTCACAAAGAAAAAAAAAATTTCGATTTGAAAAAATCTTCGAAACTCCATTCGGGAGTTGAACTATTTATATGTGGGTAAGTTTGTACGGAACCCTAAGGGCGCGAGTCCGAGTCATACTTGCCCGTTTTTTTTTTATTGATATTTAAACTAGTACTGGACTGCCATCTCACGTGATGGTAAGCAGTGATGCAATTGTTTATGGTGAGGCGCCAATCTAGCCTTGAAGATACCTAAATTACAATATCCGACGGGAAGACCACAGCAGGCAAATTATTACAGTCCTTCAATGAACGCGGTATAAACACCGAGGTGAAACGCATAGTCCGGACCGTAGAGGTTTCAACTGAGGGTGGATACTCGCCGTAGGTCGGGTTGTCCGATGGTAGAAAGGATATGGCGGAAAATTGTCAAGCAATTCCCGAGCACACTCTTCAAAACGCATCCTGTAATATACCGAAAGGCTAGCTACCCTACGTTTCCATTAATGCGGAGTGAAGTTTTCAAGCACTGTGATTGGTCAATTTACGGGCCGGTCCTCTACTCACCGTGACAGTGCAAACACACTGTAAAAGAAAAAAATAAAACATAAAAATTTGTGTTGACGGTGATTATAAGTGATCTCTTACGTTATTCGTCGAGTTTTTTGACTTCGAAATGTATAAGTACTCGTAATATTAAACCTGTTACAGTTTGATCTTTACACTTAATAAATATATGTCTTACATCCTCTCCAGGTACCAATCTACGTCATTCGATTTTAATTGGCACTGCCAAAGTACTGGTAAGCTGGTTTTCGCAATCAGTTTTTGTGGTAGCTTTTTGGATGTAATTAAAACAAAAAAAATACGACTAATTCTGCTTATTTTCACACCAATTAGTCCCAACTTGGTTTACGAGTTGTAGGTCACAGGTTAAAATTCAGCCAGGCGCATTACTTAGTGTAATTTATAACATCACTACTGCTCTTAAAACGGTGAAAGAAAACGTCGTGAGGAAACCGGCATGTCCGAGAACCAAAAAATCGAAGACATGCGACATCCACTAACCCGCACTGGGCCCGCGTGGTTGTTTACGGCCCATTACCTCTGCTAGAGAGGAGGCCTGAGTACCAGCAGTGGGAACATTATAAGGCCGACTATGCTATGCGATTTTGCTGCTCTAGTGGTTACATGCGCTTCTTGTACTAACTGGGAGTGGTAGAAAACCGTCAAATAATTTCTGGGTGGAGTTAGACTAAAATCCACCCGTGTTTTTTTTATTCGATGGGAAAATTATCCAATGACATCTCCCGCTCTTGGGCGGAGTGGAAGATAATGTCAGACTCTTACTGACTAAAAACCCACACCGTTCCTTCGTACCTTCATACGGGGGCTGAGCTATCTTTCGAAACTAACCCTGGCCCCAGTAGGCTGCGTCTTTGAGGCGCGCGGGAACAGTACGCGCCGTCTACGAATTGGGTTAGGTCGGACAGTTACCGGACGGTCGGACAGCGAGCTACGTTGGCTGGAAATCGGGACCGGAATCCCAGCGGCGGCGTCGGCCTCCTCCTTTGCTTGCATTACTGCTTCGCTGCAGGAGGCGACCGCCTGCCACTCCTCCTCGCCGGACCATGGCCTGTACCAAGGCTCGGCGCAAGAGATCGCCGCCGACCCGTGTATCTTCGGTCGCCCTTTGTGATTCAGGGCCGTGGTGGCTTCTTTTACAAAACCTGAAGCCCTGGCGATTTCGATGAATCTTCCTTTAAACTGAAACACCTACTTAGAGTACTTTTTATTCCAGGAGCATGTTCTCCTAGGGTAATTTCCTACCATCACCTGGGTGTAACCGCTGCCGGTAGCTAGTGGTGTTATAATTTGCCTGAGGCTACTAATGAATATGTATTTGATCACGCGTATTGGATACACGTGAACCTATTCGCAAAAAAGCGACTCGTTTCCCGTACTTATACAACGTGTACCTAACATTAATGCGCAAAGCCTCAGACACGCCAAATGATTTTTAATTCAGTTGACCTAATTCTGCGTGAAAAAAAAAATAAAGGTTTATCTGCAGTTGAGGCCTTTGCCCAGCAGTGGGACAGTATAGGCTATTAAAAAAAAACTGCAGTTTTGGGTTTTTTTTTAATTTGATTCTTAATCAATACTCTTGCTCAGAAAGTGACTCTTACTGCACTGCACTTAGGTATATAAAGGCGCTTGTTACCAAACTGTGACATTTTGATTACCATTACGCACTCGTGCTATAATGTAGTTAAAACCTTTTTGTTCAACCTACGATAAAATTTCGCATAAGTTATTGCGTTCAATGGTCTATATCTCTGTCTTGCTTACTTATTTCATGCAATTGTGACCATTTTAACTTGTACAAACTAATTTATTTAATAAATAACTAGTAAATAAATAAATATATAATAAATAATTAAGGTAGGTTGGGGGAAGATCGGCATTGGGGTAAGAACGTATAAATCAATAAACCACCTATTTAGCTTTATTTTTAATGCCAGCCACATTGCTGGGCAAGGTGGAATATAATGACGCGGCACGCAATATGACTAGCATTAAAAATAAAGCTAAATCAGTGGTATAATTTATATTTAAACGTTCTTACCCCAATGCCGATCTTACCCCAACGCACTTTAATTAGTAAATAAATCGTACATTCACATAAAAATTATCGCATGGCAAATCGTTCACAGTTCATAAATAAATAAATTTTTCGTAAATTAATTAATGTCTAAAAAAATCTTTCCTCGGTTTGACAGTAAATTGTGACGACACAACATGGCGGTCGATCCTATTCTCATTTGGAACGCATTGTACGCCCGTATGACGAGACGAGACTAAATATTTAAAAATAAGAACATGTTATTTGCATACCTACCATGTTCAGACGAATACATTATATTGTGATTTTTATCAAAAACAAAATTCCACTTTCTACACATTACAGTAATAAGATTTTTACAAATTGGTAGCTCAACCCATTATGAATGCATGATGACGAAAGAAGGAAATATACACTGAAGCACCTACTAGCTTTTGCCCGCGGCTTCGCTCGTGTGTATAAAATATAGCCTTTGTCACTCAGGAATAAAGCAGCTTTCTACCGGTAAAAAAAAATTGCAATCGAACCAGTACTTTCAGAGATTATCTCATGCAAACAAAAAAAATATAAAAAAAACAAACTGAATATAATCTATACATATAATAAAATCGTAGGAAAGTCAAAACTGTACATTGAATATTTTTTAAAAAGAATACTTGGGGCGTGATCTACAATCGATACCGAAGCCAAAAATATAGTTTTTAGAATTTTTGTCTGTTTGTCTGTTTGTCTGTATGTATGTCCGGGATAAACTCAAAAAGTACTGCATGGATTTATTTCAAATTTTGCATGAATATTACTAAGAGGTCGGGTCAACACATAGGCTACATATTATCACGCTATCACCTACGGGGGAGGAGCTGTGAATCTTTATTTTTCTTACGCATTCTGTGACTGCGTGTAATCTAACGACGCATATATAAATGTTGTTTTTGAGTAAGCCATGCTATTATCTAGCTTTACACTATAAAAACTACGCCATTAAAGTAACTTGGGCAGAGAAACATAGTTTAATGAATGTTAGTAGTATAGACACAATTTTAAAGCAGCGCCATCTATGAGATTTCATCAAAATCAAATCAAGTTTATGTTAACAGTTTTTCGAAATTAATCATTTAAATTTGATCATGTTGGCGAGGTTAGTAGTTAGTTATTCTTAAAATTCATAGATGGTAATGTGCATTTTCTTCATATTAGGTATAGTTCGTTTTGACAAATTCAAGTTCCAACAAAACCCTAAAAATCTTAAGCAGAGTTGAGGAAGACAATTTAAAAAAATTGCGGTGTTAGGTATTACATGGTGGCATTTCTCAGACTCTGTGAAGTCGACCAGTTTGCGAAATCCCTTACGTATGACGAGGTGCCTTCATATTACACGTACGACAAGCAAAGGGGTGTATTCAACCGACATCGACGAGGAGGTGCTGTGGAAGGTTTTCCAGGAATTTTCAAGGACACCGCATTGGGTAGGGTTTATACCGTGCACCCGAATAGTGGCGAATGCTATTTTCTGCGGTTGTTACATCACACTGTCCCAGGCTCAACGTCTTTCGCTTTTCTGAGGACATTTGATGGCGTGGAGTATCCCACTTACCACGCAGCCTTTTGCCTAATTGGGATGACACCCTCGTGGAGGCAAGCGTCAGTGACAGTCCCAGCCACATGCGTCATCTACTTGCCGTCATCTTTGTGTTTTGTGGAGTCGCGAACCCGGTAGCTTTGTGAGAGAAGTAACGCCATCTTCTGTCTGAAGATTTTCTACGAGCTTTGAGGCGTGCTACTAGAGACGAAGTCGAAGTAACTGATGAACGCGTGCTGAACACCTGTCTCAGTTCACTTCAAGATGTGGTCATTACTATAGGCGGCAATCCACTGATCGAATATGGGTTACCAGCTCTCCAATCATCACCACATCAAGACCATGGAAATCGGGAGTATAACGCTGAAACAAATTACGATCCGGGCGAAATAACCACCAATGAAATTACCATGTCGCATTGTTCTCTTGAGAGCAAAAACAAATTTATGACACCGTCCTTGAAAGCGTTGGGCAAAACCAGGGTAAAATGTTTTTCTTGGATGCTCCTGGTGGAACAGGAAAAACATTTGTTACCACTGGCATACTTGCAGAGGTCAGGAGCCAAGGCAAAATTGCTATTGCTGTAGCGTCGTCAGGAATCGCTGCCACACTGCTTCCGGAAGGCAAGACAGCACATGCCATGTTAAAAATTGCCATCGATTTAGAGAGCGCTGCCTGTTTGTGGTGTGTCACGTAACAGCGATAAGGGACACGTGCTCAAGGACTGCTCTCTGATGATGAGTGTACGATGGCCAATAGGAAGGCAATTGAGGTCGTGGACAGAACCCTGCAGGACATCCGCAGGAACTAACATTTGATGGATGGTGTCACAGTTCTGTTCAGTGGCGATTTCCGGCAAACACTTCCCGAGGTGACGCGGGGATCGAGGGCTGACGAGATGAATGCTTCGTCGAAACGATCTTCGTTGTGGTCACGAGTTCGTACACTGCGCTTGACCATTAATATGAGAGCTCGGCTCGGCGGCAATGCACGTGCTCAAGAATTCTCCGATGTCCTTCTAAGTCTTGACGAAGGCACTCTACCAGAAGAGAGAGGTGGACAGGTGGTACTTCCAGAGTCTCTCGGTAGAGTGGTATCCAGCTTAGAAAAACTCATTCACTGTGTGTACGGGGACATCAGTCGTAAACCGCACCAGCAGAATTCTTGGGTGTGTGAGCGGGCCATTTTGACGCCCAAAAATGATCAAGCTGCAGCAATTAACGAATGCATTCTCTCGGAAATTGAGAAGAATGAAGTGGTCTACACCTCGATAAACACTGTTATCGAGCAAGATGATGCCACATGTTATTCCGTGGAATTTCTGAACTCCCTGTCAGCAAGAGGACTTCCGGCGCATACCATCAAGCTGAAGGTCGGTGTCCCGATTATGCTTTGAAGTTGTGACGGGACCCGCCTCAAAGTCATCTCGCTCCACACAGACACACCATTGAGGCGGAAATTCTTACGGGTTGTGGCGTCAGCGAAGCAGTATTTATACCACGCATTCCCCTCATACCCCATAACTTCCCGTTCCAGTTCAAGCGCGTACAGTTCCCCGTGTGTGTTTGCTTCGCGATGACCATTAATAAGTCGCAGGGGTAGACACTGACGGCAGCGGGTGTCAATCTCAGGACGAGTTGCTTCTCACACGGGCAACTGTACGTCACTTGCTCCCGCGCCACCAGTCCTGACTCTCTTTACATTTTGGCTTCTGGCAGTATCCGTACCAACGTAGTTTATAGGGAAGTCTTGTAAGGTATGATACCTTTATACGTATTTTTACTCTTTTGTGTCCTGGAATGTATTCCTGCATTATTTCCTCTATTTCTTTCAGTCACATCTTATGACTGAACTCAGCAGGATTCCCATATAACTCTCTTCACTAGCTTCGTTTGCGAAAAAAACTTACATTATAATGCTATTTTAAAAGTGGTTTAATTATAATGCTATAGCGACACTGGCACCTTAGGTATTTTTAGTGCTGTAGAGGCTTCACGCAGACGACGTCGCGGGCAGCAGCTAGTATATTATATGAATATATACTACCACACAACGCCGTCTAGTCTTAAGCTAAGCAGAGCTTGTGTTATGAGTACTAGACAACTGATAAACATACTTTTACATTTCTAAATACATACATATTATTGATAAATTATGCCCACACACAAAACAAATGACATCATCCACAAACATTTGTTCTGGACGGGAATCGAACCCACGACATCCGGCATAGCAGTCAGGGCCACTAACCAGTAGACCAACAGGCCAGTCAAATTAAAAACTTAACCTCTATAAAATATTAGTGTAGATAAAAATACGAGAGGAATTATTGAACTTATGAATAAATTTATTTTTACCAAGTTTCCAATGACGTTGGTGGTAGCTAATATAAAAAAAAAGTTGACACTAGTGGCTGAATGCACAATCTTTGCGAAGTGTAAACAAAAAAAAAAACTATTTTCTGCGTTAATTTTCCTTTTCACTTCATCTATGTTATAAAAGTAGGCAGCATTGTTAATCTTAACTTTATAAACTAATCTGAGAATTATCGTTTGACAGTTCTACACTTAGTATATTGTAATTGGTTGATTATAAATTGTAAGTGGTGATAAAATAGAAATAGCTTCATAATTCAATTGTTTTACTAAAAAAAATAATAGAAATAGTGTGAGTTACGCCAATAAAAACTTTTTTTTTAAGAAAAGTGTGCTACATCAAACGGTACATCTTAGATTTGCCGTGATTTAGATAATAAACTTAATAATCTTAAAAAGTGCGTCTCACCATCAACGAATGCATCACTGCTTACTATCAGATGGGATCGCAGTCAAGCACTACTTCATATCAAACTAGCTTTTGCCCGCAGCTTTGCCTGCGCTCATAAAATATAGCCTATGTAACTCAGGAATAAAGCAGCTTTCTATCGGTGAACAAATTTTAGCAATCAAACCATTACTTCCAGAGATTACCTCCCACAAACAAAAAAACAAACTTTACCTCTTTATTATAATTAGTGTAGATGAAAAAATCAAATGAAAAAAGGTCAGAAAAAGTAAATAGCGTTAACTTGTATCGTACTACAATATTTCCTAGAAAAAACGAGAAGTATTTGATCACCAAATGACTCACACTATTTATTTTTCCGACGCAGGTCAATTCATAAATATCTTCTTGTACTTGACAAAAACATCACAATTACAGTAAGTCAACATATTACGTTAGCCATGCGTCTACGTGGGCATAGGTTGAGAGAGGTCATACATATACAATGGAAGAAATATAATGTCGTAGCATATAACTTGCAAAAACGTGACACCAGTCTTTATAGCTGAACTATGACGACTCAAATGACAAATTGCCAATTAGCCCCTACGTAGGTTTTAAATTAAGTAATTTACGGTACTCTTGCAGTCAAATTCTATAACTTAATTAGGTAGGTCCCAACTCACTACCAGTAATTTACGGTCTTGCGGTCAAATTCTATAACTTAAATGTATAAGTACAATGGCTACTTATCGCTGACTGCGATATACCCGTAGTCCTAGAACGCAAAGGCCAACTGAAGGACACAGGTATGGTTTTAGTAATTAAAAATCTAACAAGCCCTCTTGCTCCACCGAGGCCGGGAGGAGCTTTGAATGAAATCTCACATTAAGAGGGCCCATTTCCACTCCCCTATCGTCAACATCGGGCATGATTTGGGTAGCTCGCTGTCCGACTGTCCGGTAACCGTCCTTACCGAGCCCACGTCGTCGAAGGCGCGCACTGTTCCCGCGCGCCTCAAGAAGTTGTCAGCAACGGCAGGGGCCCAGCTGGGTCAAAGCCTACTGGGGCCAGGGTTAGTTTCGAAAGATAAGTCAGCCCCGGTGTGAAAGGCAACGAAGGAACAGGACTTGGTTATTAGTCAGTAAAGTAATAATAATAATAATAATATAATATGACAGTATCTCCCGCTCCGCCCAAGAGCGGGGGATGTCATTAGATGATTTTCCCACCGGAAAAAAAACATCCGGCATGGTTTAAAAGCTTGCTTCATCTAACGCTATTTAATGCGATGTTTGATGAATGGGCACCTCGAAAGAAGAGAAAGAACGCCTGAAAACTGTCGGCCTCCGGTAATTCCGTGATTTACTCGGATATTTAACAAAACTTGATCCAGGAAATACGTCTTTTTTAAAACCCTTAAAAGTTTTTGAGAATAATTGTCGTCATTTAGAATCTTGATTAAATGTGCTGGGCTTCTATAGATGTACTTTTTTTTAATTTTAATATATGAATAGATCATGTAGGGCCAAAGTTCACATAAAATAGCAGACTTTCAGAGGTCTTTACTCGATTAGTTTTACACAAAATTTAAGCCTATTAGTCCAATATCAGTCCAGGGCCGCCAGACGTCACGTATTTTCTGATGAAGGAAACGTGGACGAGTGAGTACTGTTAGTATGTACCTACTAAGAACGCATTTCTATCTGCTAGCTTGCTTAGACGGCAAATTTTCAGGTATCAGGTAATCAAGATACATTAAAACAGTACTTACATCACGTAAATTCTCCAAGCTGATTTTTATAGTCTGTCTAATAAGTCAACCGACTTGGGAATTTTACATAATATTTAATCATTTAAAAAATACTTATATTTGATACTTTTCATAAGGTTCTACTGTTAATAAACAATAATCTCTATCTCTTAATCGACCTTGATTATTGAACCCGTGTTGACTACATCAGATTTCATTAAATCCTAATAATTACCCAAGTCGTTTAACTTATTAGACAGACTCTACTTATATTTTAGGCAAAGTCTTTAAAATCAAGTCGCCAATACCTACTCCCAGACACATTCCGTGGGTCGTATTGCTTTACAGACGCTTTAAAGCTCCCAAAATAATGACATAACTTCACGTAAATTCTCATGCTTTATTTTTATATATGTTCACGAGACAACTATTTTAAAACCTTTTACAGACAGACCGACCCAAGGGGCCAATCATCCTCTAAACTCAATTTAATATTCAAAATAATATAAAAAATTATTTGTGATTTAAACAACGTTCCTGGGATGATGTAGATGCTGCCAGGCTCTAACTGTTTATTAACAATTATATGGCCCCTTGGATCGGTTTGTTTTTGATCGAGTTGCCCGGTCTTGAAACATCTTGTTATGTTTAGGATACGATAGGACTGATACATATGCAATACGCAAAAGTCCCAAAAGAAAAAATAAATTAAAATTTGCCCTAAACCTGTACTTCGAATTTAGTGACGCACAAACTTAAAAAAAGGAAATTCCTCGTACCTACACTATATAACGCAAAACCTGTTACAATACCTCTATAGGTATGGGGTTTAAAAAATTGCGTCCTCGTAACAAACGTGCGTCATACAAATTCAGGGCCAGATAAAAGGGTTACAATTTACAAGGGAAAAAAAAGCTCGGGTGCTTTATTTTTAACCATTATCATTAAATTATTATACCTGGTATTTTCAGATAAGTTCTTTATAATGATCTTTTTCATTTAACGATAATTACTTATAACGATAGTTTGCAGGTATAGTCTGTCTAAAAAGTCAAACGAATTAGGAATTTTGTATAATATTTAATCATTTAAAACATTCTTATACTTGATACTTTTTATAAGGTTCTTCTATTAGCAAACTATGATCAAGACCTTTTAAACCAGACCAGTGTTGACTACATCAGATTTCATTTTGCTGTAATAATTTTATTACAGTTGCCAAAACGGATATTGAGCGCTCGGCATCAGAGTAAGGATCGCTTTGCGCATTTTATACATTGGCGAGCCAATCGTCTTTGTTGTTAGATACATGCAGCAACGCAGGGAAAGAATTAGGAAAAATTGTATAGTTATCGGCACGGATCTTGAGCGCTCGGCGTCAGAGTAGGGATCGCTTTGCGCATTTCATACATTGGCGAGCCAATCGTCGTCGTTGGTAGATGCAGTAAGCGCGGGAAGGAATAACGAGAGACGTCTATGACGCGATGCCGCGGTGAGTCAATCATTGACACTCCCCGCCCGCGCGTCTCACTTCGCACCGCCACAGAGACCGAATATTTGATTTCTGCGCAACCGCTCAAGATCCGTGATGGCAACTGTACCCAAGACGTTTGACTTTTTAGACAGACTTTAGCGGGTTACTTTTAAACGAGAACTACACTAGGCCGATGGCCACGTGGACCACGCCATGATTTTTACGTAGCGGCGCGTTGCGTGGCCTCGCGTGGCGTCGCGTGGCGTGGATCTAATGAAGCTCTGCTAGTCTAGTTGCCTTAAAAAATGTATTCTTAGTTTTAACAAAACCCATAACGTATAGTAATTAGATAGAGTTTAATTACTTATTAGTCTTTTAGATT
Organism: Mythimna albipuncta; assembly: GCA_929112965.1. Classification (NCBI taxonomy): domain Eukaryota; kingdom Metazoa; phylum Arthropoda; class Insecta; order Lepidoptera; family Noctuidae; genus Mythimna; species Mythimna albipuncta. The sequence continues at coordinate 1,905,651 of OV815969.1, read as the reverse complement.
AGATGCAAGCGTGCTCCATCGTTGACCACATCATCGCTTACCATCAGGTGAGATGGTGGTCAAACGTGAGCCTATCAAAATAAAAAAAAATATATATTTTCTTTTTTTTATGCACCTGCCATTTTGTCTCTGCACTACTCGGTTGACTGGTAGAGAATGCCTAAGGCATTAAGTCCGCCTTTATCTTTTGTTGCATGAAGATTAAATAAATAAATAAAAGAATGTAATCATTAGAAAAAAATAAAAAATAAAGTTTTTACAAAAAAAAAATCATAAAAAAGTTTTTTTTTTAGGCATCAAGGCCCATTAGTGTGTTGTTTTGTCTCTGCGTTATTTAACACTGACTTCCGAAATTAAAGTTATTTTGTACATTTCAGTGTTTTTTTTTACACTGAAGTCGGTTGTATTTTTTTTTTTGTAGTGGTGACTACTTTTTAGTTACGGTACTATCTCTTAAAGTACCCCTTAGACATACTCAAATACCTTATAGCCAGAGTGCATCTCGTAAAGATTTTAATAACACGGTTAGATTACATTAATTTACCTTCCGGCATCATCAGATCAGTTCGATATATCCCGTCCCCCTTTTCTTTCAGACAATCATCGACTACACGTATAAAAAAAACAATTTATTTCTATCGACAGTTCTGCTATGATCCTATGAGGAGTTCTTTTCCATATCTTTGAAGTTCATAACAATATTTCTATGGGACCGATTTGAGAGCATAAACTTTCTGTAAAAAAATATTTAAAAAAATCGGTTCATGATTGACCGAGATGTTGCTAAACTTATACCCCGTCAAATTTTGATCGTTTTAATCCCGTGGAGGTTTGATCCGGTACATGAAACACTATCGGTTTGTGAAGATAAAATTGAAAAATAAAGTAATTTTTTTTTAAATTTACGCATGTAGGTACGAAATTAATTTCTTTAAGAAAACGTCAGCTGAGCGATTTCAATAACCTGTAGGTAGTAAGCTGCGTTGCGTACTAATTACCGACAGGTAATTAGTATATATTAGGATTAAAACGTTCAAAATTTAACGGTGTATTATATATTTAAAAAAATTCATTCAGCCGAACATAGAACCTCATGGTGACCTTGGTTTGTGTATTTAACTTGTGTTGCGACTAAATGGACGTAAACCACGTGCCATCACGTAACATGTTCATTTGGAGCATTTTTTTTAGGTTACAATTTTTTTTTGACATTACGAGCACGGCAATTGAGAGTTTGTCATGCTCACTCAAACGCTGTTGATGACACGTGTTATTGTGTTAATCAGTTCCCTTCAAAATGGTTGAGCTGAGTGGGGCGTGCATCAGCGTCATGGTCGTGAACGGTTGCCGTCAGATGGGACTGGTCATCTCTTAGCTGCCGGTAGTTTAATTCAGTTTTTATCTTTTTGTCTTTTTTTTATAGAGATCTACGCTTTGGAACGTCACTTCAGTTTCACTTTTCTTGGACTGACCGACATTTGACTATCCAAAAGTGCCTGCAAATGGTCTATTTGAAATAAATGCTTTACTTTGACATACCAGGGCTGAGCTACCTTTTGGAGCTAACCCTGGCCTCAATAGGCTTCGACCCAGCTGGGCCCCTGCTGTTGTTAACAACTCCTTGAGGCGCGCGGGAACAGTGCAAGCCCGCACCTACGGTGGTCGGAAATCGAGATCGGAATCCCGGCGACGGCTGAAGCGAGGTGAGTGCCGTAACCTGATGCTGTCGGCTTCCTCCTTTACTAGCATTACTGCTTCGCAGCAGGAGGCGGCCGCCTGCCACTCCTCCTCGCCGGACCATGGCCTGTACCAAGGCCCGGTGCGAGTGATCAACCAAGGGCGTTGAAGTTCATGGATTACAACTGCTGTCTACAAGGATGAAAGTAGCAAGATCACCTTGGATGGGACGTTGGATTACATCCATCTGGCCGCCACATAAGACTACTGTTACTGACCCGCGACAATGTCTTATTTTTGTTATTAAATTGCTGTGATGAGTTGTAAGTTTTTTTTTATTATCTCGGGTTCAGATAGATGAGGCGACGGATGCTCTCTAATTCACCAGGGTAGGACGAAGTACCTATCCTAGAAAAAACATAGTGTTTTAAAAACCATAGTTCATTTAAAAGCAGTTTATTTGGTAGGTAGGTAGGTACATTTACGTCAAGAAATGAAATCGTAGAAAGCTCCGTCCAAAATAAAATTAATACTCGTACTTACGTACATAATTATAGGTAGTTAAATTAGATATGGAATATTTGGAATTCAAATATTTTCATATTTTAAAATCGATTAGACACTCGGTTGCAATTATAACGAATAAAAAACAGGTAATTTTGTATCTATATCTACAAATTTATAAAACGTGATGAATCAGTGTTAATTTCTTGTATTTTAAAAATATACTCGTAGAATATTACAAACTTTATTGGCACAACTACAAACACTTAAATCTATTGGTACAATGACGATCTTTTTTTTTAAATTAATACAAACTAGTGCTTGACTGCGATCCCACCTCTGATGGTGAGGCGCGCTAGTTTGTTAAGAGCCTATTCACTCTAGCCTTGAAGACACCCAAATTATAATCGGACGGAAAGACCGCAGCAGGCAAACTGTTCCAGTCCTTCGATGTACGCAGTATAAATCACGAGGCGAAACGCTTAGTCCGGACCGTAGAGAGATGGCGATCTTTCCTCTTACAGCAATATCAAATATGTATGTATATAAGTATTTATTTATTGTATATATTATGTTTATGTATAGTGGACCGTATATGTCTGTTTAATATATTTTTAGTCTTAATTTAAATTCAATTTATATGTTTTTTTTTATTTTTTTATTTTATCTTTTGTTGTACATTTTCAAGGTTGCAAAACTTCATTTTCATTCTCATGGTTTGCTGTAAGAAAACCGCGTTGTGGGTTAAGCTCGCCAATGTACATCAAATGTCCTGTTTTTTTTTTTGTGTACTATAAAGAATAAGAATATACTAGATATATTCAAAAATCAGTATTTAAATATGTACACTTTTAGTGGTATCTACTGTTTTTTTTTTGTTTGTAGCAGGTAATCTCTGAAAGCACTGGTCCGATTACTAAATTTTTTTCACTGATAGAAAGCTGCTTTATTCCTGAGTGACTATACTTTATGTACGCGGGCGAAGCCGTGGGAAAAAGCTATTTGGTTATAAATCGATTACCCCTTGACTATACATAGGCATTTATTCCCTTATTCAAAGGTGTTTAACGTTGGATCACGATGGCCAGAAATAAGTACCCTTTTTACTTTTAAACACGTATGTCGCAACAAAATTGGGCGGAGATAACCACTGACTGGATTCCGAAGAGCAGGAGCCGGCGACGCGGTAGACCCAGAAGGAGATGGCGTGACGATTTGGACTCCTACCTTAAGGATTGGCCAGAGATAATTAAGGGAAGAAAAAAGTGGAATCCGTATGGGAGGCCTTTGCCCTGCAGTGGGACACAACAGGCTCATAATAATAATAATAAAAATAATAACTCCATCATCGTATCTCTACGTTGATGTCGTGGTGGGACTTGCGCGCTCCAATAAACCCTAAGTCTGTGTCACTAGAGCTTCCTTAGCCGTAACATGCTTAAGGTAAGGGGTCATACCAAGAGAGATACAATCCGCAGGGCAGTTTTGTGGCGAACTGTTGGGCATTAGCGATCCCTCGGACCCGATCTCTCGGGAGAATTCTTGTTCTTCATCTCCGGCTTGCCTTTATTGGCCGGCCGTAGTGTACACTGACGAGGAACAGAGCTCCCACCTCTCTCTAGCCTTTATTGGCTGGCTTGAGTGGAGATTCGCAAGAACAAACGCTCTCGGGAGAAGAATGTATAATCCAGTAAGGTGCTGGTCTTGACCATACTTCCGGAATAATGCTGATAGCCGTGGTATACCTCTCCACTCCTCAAGCACATCAGGATATGTCGCCCTCTTGTTGCTGCGTCATTTCGTGCTAGCGACCATTTTGGGGGCCCATTTGTTGAGTGTGCAAGTCACCCCCTGCCTTTTTATTGATGGAAATTAAAAAACATTTTTCAGGCAGGGGCCATAGTCTTAACATAGTTCCTGGTAACCAGTCCACTTAAGACTCAAAAAACCATAGCCTTATATTAGTTTTTCACATGTTGCAATAGTTTCCCTTCAACCGGGGGTTGTCTTTGGATGCACTAGCATAGCGCATACAGGGAAAATCGCCGGTTGGTACCACGTCCCATTAAAAGCACCTAAAAGGGCCTCTGCGAGTTGGTATCGGCTCCTCATATGCCTTCCAAAGGTCCAGGACCTCAGGATCCTGAGATAAATAAATATATAAAAAATAGTAATAATAATTAGCTTACTTAAACCCATTGAAGTGTTTGTAAAATTCCAATCATTTTAGTTAATAAATTAATAATATTTACATTACAGACTTTAATAATCTAGCGAGGTCCTACATAAACAAATTAATGTGTTTATGTATCTACTTACTTTAGTTTTTAAAGAGTGGTTTCTTGTTCAACAGTACATTTTTCAAGTATTCCGAAGCATCATCTTATGATCAGTAAACCCAAATTTAAGTACTTAAGTGCAATAAAATGATGTATTTTGAACATCTTAATTTACTTTATTTTTAAACCAAGATAAACTTGTTGTAGTGTTTTTTTGGGATTTTTGACCTGGTAACTAAGACGATAGGTCAAGTCTTCATTTTCATTTACTAAAATTACCAACATTCCACAACTATCACACAACGCCGGCCGTCTAGCCCCAAGCTAAGCAGAGTTTGTGTTCTGACTTTCTGAACAGTAGACAACTTATAAACATACTCATATATTTCTAAATACATACAATTTATAGATAAACTAGCTTTTGGCCGCGCGGCTTCGCTCCCGCTCTACCCTACTTTACCCCACTCTACCCTACTCTACCTTACTCTATCCTACACTGCCCTACACTGCCCAACTCTACTCTACCCTACACTACCCTAATTTTCATTTTTTCCCATAAAACCTTCTCCTCACAATAACGGACACTACTCTTCCCCACTCTACCCTACCCTACTCTACCCCACTTTACCCCACTCTACCCTACACTACCCTACAGTGCCCTACACTGCCCAACTCTACTCTACCCTACACTACCCTATTTTATTTTCCCACAAGAACCTTTTCCTTACAATAACGAACACAACAAAAAAGAATTAGCAAAATCGTCCAGCCATTTACGCGTGATGGTGTGATCAAGATTGATTGGGTTTCATTTTTATATATATTTTTAGAAATCAGAAGTGCAGATATTTAAAAAAACTACGTGACACACAACAAAAATTAACAATTCTATATTTTTAGTTAAAAGAACAAAATAACAACAATTCTAATTAATCTAATTCCGCACAAATAAGTAATTATAAGTTTTACGGCCCTTGAGCGATGTTCCCGCCATGACAATAATGACACATTGACACGTCAAAAATGCGAGGGAAAAGTAGTGCGCGCGCAGCTTTCATAGGCTAGTATAGATGTCATTCCTTCGTTCCATCCTAACAATATATATTACACCCAGACTTAAAACAAGTGATCGTGCTCATCACACAAACATTTTGTCCTTGGTGGAAATCGTACCCACGACCTCCGGCAATGTTCAGTTTCGTCTACTGAGCTACCCCTTAAAGTTTGTGGAGGGCTGTCCCTTATACCTTGTATAATATTGCCCGAAGTGGGAACATTGCTGGCAATATTGGTGGCAACGGCACATATCTACATATATGTCATTTCGCTAAAAGTTTGTAATCTGGTAATTCATAATGATCGATCATTGATCGGCCAATGGTCTTGTAATAGAATTGTGATATAATGACAATATCAAGCTTATTAAAGGCAGTAATTGCGCAATGACGTTGTATAATAGGTCACTGATCAAAGGAACTGTCAAAATGTTTGCAGATTATCGCATACGTCAGATATTCATTTGTCATTATGCACGAGATTACCATTCTATGCCATTTCTTTCAATGGAGTGTCAGTGGATGACCATCGGAAAGTCACAATGACGCCATTATATTAGTAGATTACCAAAACTTGTCAAAATCATCAATTATGAAATCAATGTTAGACCATTCTTACAATATTGTAATAGCAGACTGGAGGCCCTGGTTTTGCGCACAAATACATGGTCACCGTTCCATCCAGCCAACTGATTTGCTCCCGTACCCAGCTATATGCTGGCTCTTAATGCCCGCTATGACCTGTCGTGACCTGAATTGTACTTAGTATCAGTGGTGTACAACTTGTAACCTTTTTAAAATATTTTTGGGAAAAAATATAACACGATGAAAAAACTATTGGAATCAATTCATTTACCGATTTTATTCAGGTTTCGTATATACTTAAAAAAAAAAACTGGGCAAGTGCGAGTCGGACTCGCGCACGCAGGGTTCCTTACAGTCCGTTAGAAAAAAACGACAAAAAAATCGCATTCGTTATAAGGGACCCCCTTAAATATTTATTTTATTTTGTTTTTAGTATTTGTTGTTATAGCGGCAACAGAAATGCATAATTTGTGAAAATTTCAACTGTCTAGCTGTCGCAGTTCTTGGTGATAGACAGACAGACAAACAGCGAAGTCTTAGGCTGAGTTGCACCATCTAACTATAACGATAACAAAGCCGTTAACAGTTGTCAAATCGTCAAATTTACCAATGGGCGGCCGTTTCACGGCTGGTTATGGTTTGGTTATCGTTATAGTTAAATGGTGCAACTCACCCTTAGTAACAGGGTACCATTTTTCCCCTTTGGATACGGAACCCTTATTATATTGTATAGCGAATACTAAAAACAACCACTGAAGACAAGTTCACTCAAAAAAAGTCCGCAAAAACTCCAACTGGTTGTGGCCATTTATATGTAAAATCGTGCAGTGAAATTTGGATAATGGCCTTTTGAGACCTATAAGTTTAAAACCGGTAAATCTCATTATTATTTGAAACATGACGTCAGTTTTGACGTAAGTCAAAGCCCAAATAAAGATAAAAATATCACATGTTTTTTCATTTATTAATTTGCTTAATAACACAACTAATTTTATAAAAGTGAAACTAATGTATGTGGGTATAAGTTTGAGACATCTTCACACTCAAACTGCTCAGCAGATTTGAATAAAATTTGGCACACAAAGAAATTTGGTAGATTACAAAGACATTAAATATATGTAGATTATAACCCTAGAAATAGGACGTAGGATAAGTTTTTATCCCAGAGTATGCTCTCTAGGATTAATAAAAAAAAAAAGCCCTATGTGCTATTATGTTAGTTTCATCGAAATCCACGCAAAAGGCGCATTACTTTGTGTAATTTATTTCATCACCACTGCTCTCAAAACGGTAAAGGAAAACATCGTCAGGAAACTGGCATGTTTTCCACCAACCCGCACTGGGCCCGCGTGGTGGATTACGGCCCGTTCCCTCTCCTAGAGAGGAGGCCTGAGTCCCAACAGTTGGAACATTATAATTCCAACTCTGCTATGCTATGCATCGAAATCCATTCAGCCGTTGAAGTGAGAGTGAGCCGCGTGAAGAAGTAAGAAACATACATAAAAAAACTTATGGCTTTATAGTATTAGTGTTGCAAGATGGAAATAGGCTAGTTGCCGTAAAAAATGTAATTAGTCCGTCTTTTAGATTATTCAAAAATAAGGGACACGTATTTTTTTATTTGTAAATTGAACCAAAAATGACAAACATATAGCCCATGTGACGTCACGCCGTGTTGCATTTTTTCGCCGGGGTGACATCACATGTAACTTTAATGGACTATATCTTTGTTATTTTTTATTTAATCGAAAAAATACGTGTCCAATATTATTTTTTAATCTAAAATACGGACTAAATAAAATTTAAGTAATTATTTTGACCCAGGATACTACCCTATTATAATTATGATATCTCCTGAAAAATGTTTTTTTTTTTCTTCTAGAAATATCGAATGCCATGCTTAAATCTTGTAAGACGCCATTTTAAAACCAGAATACACTGTTTGTGTGCTATAAAATCAATTTAATGACAAAGTGTCAAAACGGATGACGTAAATTAAATAATTTTTTTTTCTTCTTTTGAATTTGGGATTTTCCTAATAAATCGTCTAATGTACATAAAGTAAAAATAACGTAATTAACAGTTATACAAGGTCGGACTGCACATATTATGCAGTAGATGGAAGTCTATGTCATAAGTAAAAACTGTTTATTGTTTACGTAAAAAAGTAGTTTTGTTAGGAGTACTTCTGAACAATTACAATTAAATTAAAAAAACTCAACCCGACCTAACAAATCTGTTAGGTTGGTTGATTCTTTCGGTGACCATTTTAAAAATATGTTTCTCAGTCACTTTAAATTAACTAAAAGTATTTTTTTTTATTTAAACCAAACGCATTTTAAATTAATAAGGCTTTTGACAGAACCTAGTTAAAACTAGTTTTGACTAATGCAATGATATTGACTGTTACATAATTAAATGTCATCACGTGTGTCAGTTATCATCAGCTTATAAGTAAGAGCTTGATTGACGGGAGACCTGTAAATTTTCATGCCTACCAGAGTTGCGGGTAGCTGAATCTGACCCTGGAATGCAAGAGGCAACAGAAGAAACACGGGTGGGTTTCAGTCAACAAAAGGATGACACTCCCTCTCACTACTCCCAGAGCGGGAGAAGTTATTTGATGACTTGCTACCCAAAAAAAGGAGGGCGAAAAACAACTGGCCAGTCGGTTTGAATAGCAAGAATAGCTGCCTAGGGTACCTACTAGGCATAAACACAAGAGCAACGTACGACGCCGACCTCTCTAACTCCTCGCACTTTATTGGCAATCTCGCGGGTTAACAGGATCAACTTACAGGAAGGTAGAACTGCATTGTACACACGTTTGCCAGTAGCCCGATTCACGATAACGATATCGTAGCGATTTAGTCGTTTAGATCATTTCCGTATTGACATCCATCAATCGAGTTTGAACGACACCGAGTTTGTCGATTAAAAAAAATATCTGTATTACATTACCCTGGTAAAATACTTATTAATCTAACTGGAAATAAGTCGATAGATCGTGAATACCGCTTTTGGATAGGACTTCGATCGAACGACTATAAAACTTCAACGATATTTGGCTTGTTTGATTTTACGTGAATCAGGGTGGGTTGGTCTCTATTCTCTAAAAATTTTGTATGGCAACTAGAGCTACATTAGATCCACGCGATGAGTTTACGTACAAATCAGGCGTGGCCCACGAGTGACTCGGTGTATTGTAGTTCCCGCAAGTGGTATCCAGGGCTGCTGCTAGGTTGATGAATAAAAGTCACACACAATTGTTTCAAATGCCGTAGACATGTTGCACCCACCGACATCGACAGTCGGAAAATAATGCTCCTCCTATCCCGCGCACGTGTAACTGTCACTTGCCTTTTATCAGTACGTCCACAGTTCCACACTGTTATACTCCTATTTTTTTATAACTACGCTCTCTTTTGACCACTTATCTCACCTGATAGCACACCATACAACGAAACACTCTCTTGGAGTTATTTTAACGTGTTCAGAAACTGTAGTATAGAATGCGTAGGTCAAAGACAGACAGAATCTACGTAATGGGCCGTGACTACGTGTCATTTGAACAGTAGGTAGTGGCGTAGTGCTAATGACCCTGACCTACGAGTTGTACATCATAGGTTCAAACCCAGACAGATGCATTACTGTGTGTAATTAATTTTATTACCACTACTCTAAGATAAGATAAGATATTTATTTGCTAAAACATAAATATCTTATCTTATCTTATCTAAACACGGTGAAGGAAAACATTTTGAAGCTGGCATGTCCTAAAACCAAAAATTCGAACACATCCACCAACCAACAGTTGGCCCGCTTGAGGGATTACGGCCTAATTATCTCCCCTAGGCAGCAGGCCTTAGTCCCAGCAGTGGCTGCTAATATTTCAGTAGCGGATATCAATCTCGCAAGTGTGGAAAATAAGGCGGACATGTACCCCGCCTGGATGGAACTCCGGCGTGTTCTTGTGGGAGGGGGATCAGCGGTGGCGATCTTTCAAGCTGGGTCTGGGTTTAGGCGATTGTCCGACGTGAGAGGAAATAAAAAGCGGTCGTCTTCTTCTGCGAAGTAGTAATGATAGCGAAGAAGAGAATGGGAAATGGACATTCTCACGCCCCAACCACCGCCGAATGAGATGCCTCGGGCGTCGGATGTCGAGGGGCTATTTCGGGTCACCGTAGACATGGGCCTGCGGACGATGGGCAATGGGTAGCTTGTTGCCCGCTCGTTTTGTTAGGACTAATCAATGGCGCGTAGCATTTCACCTGAATCCCAAAGAGATGTCACTCAGAACTTTGTGGTATTCTTCATAAGGCTATTTCAGGCTCCTAACTGCTTGGCTCTCCTATGATTTGACCATTACATGTTTGCTATTTGGACTTTAAACGAGACTCAGCCCTGAGTTTGTTTCGGTGTTTCTTCTCAGGCTAATCAGCTAGGAAACACCGGCTTCATCTAGTTTAAATTGACGAAAAAATTGTCGTGTAAAAGTGTTTTTAAAATCTATTTGCAAAATAAATATCATTTAATAAAACTGAAGGGGTCGTTAGGCCAGATTATGTCAATCCACCGTATAGTTTTGACTTTTTGAAGATGTGAATGAGTTGTTTATTTGTCAAAACCAACTGTAAATGCGTCTTAGTAAACTTATTTTTCCACAGGTAATTTATCTACTTATTTATTTGCTGACTTGTAAAATACTGGATATTAAGCATGAATTAAAATTTCATAACACAGTATTAACATGCACCCATGCAAGGGTACTGCAAATTTTACATATTACATTACATTATATTATATTGATTCTAATTAATATTATTATCTCCTTTATTTTTCTTATAAAACATACTTTTGATATTTAAAAAAAAAATTATAACAAATATACATGAAAAACATTTAAAAATAAAAATTAATAATTAGTTATTATTTATTTATTTTATTTAACAATTCATGTACACACTCAACTTGTATAAGAAAAGAAGTCAGAAACAGAAAAATAGGTACATAGGTAATGCTTATTTCTAACGAAATCTCTTCCAGCATACCCGCGAAAGGAGAATTGGAAAAAAAGAGAAGTAGACACCGTGTGTGAAAGTGAAAGGAAAAAGAAACAAACAAAACAATTATTATAAGAATATACCTACCATATTAATATATAAGTGTACTATCATAAATATAAACATACATATAATAGAATAAATATCGCAAAAAAAAAAATACATACTAACCATCTATATATTATATAATTATATAATTATAAATACATACTAATAAGCAACTATGACGAAATATTATTATTATTATTTATTAATAAATATTATTATTACAATTTATTAAATTATGCTAAACATTGGTCAATACTTAAAAATAAATAAAATAAAATAATTAATACCCATCAAAGGATCGATACACCTAGTGGGAATCCAGCTATATACTTGTAATTGATTGTACTTCAATAATATGTAAATGTCGTTTTAAAGGTTCCATAAATAGTGGTTAAATGAGTAAACATTCAGAAAATAATCGTATAGGTGTTAATTGGCTGTAGAATTGTTTTGACTCACGGCGACGTGTTGTGGGGTAAACAGAGTCAGAGGTCGCTGTGACTGTGGTTCTTGGGTGGGAAAGACCCACTGTTAGGTTCCTGCTTCTAGGATTTAACAGTTCCTAGTTCTCTGTTCCTATTCTTTAATAATAATCAAATCTTCAATAGTCAATCGTCGAATCCGACTCGACTGGGCAGCGTCCGGAAAGCTGTACGGTGTCTTCTCGTCCAATATACCAAATGGTGTCTCAAGACGAAAGTCTATGGCCAGTGCGTGTTGCCAGTGATGACATATGTCTCCGAAATGTGGTCGCTTACACTGGGCCTCATCAGAAGGCTTAAAGTCACTCAAAGGGCAGCGGAAAGGGCTATGCTCGGAGTTTCCCTGTGTGACACATCAGACATGAAGATATCAGTAGAAGAACCAAGGTTACAGGCACAGCCCAAAAAATCGCCAAACTTAAGTGGCAGTAGGCAGCCTAGGGCACATCGCTCGTAGAATAGATAAATAGATGAGGCAGAAAGGTTCTAGAATGGTAAACGCGTACCGGAAGATGCTGCATTGGTAGGCGTCCCACGAGGTAGATCGATGACCTGGTGAGGGTCGCAGGAGTCCGATAGACCGGAGATGCATAGAATCGTTTATGCATCCTCTACTGCGAGGCATATGTCCAAGCGCAACGCTTGGGGAGGCATATGCCGAGCAGTAGACATTTGCCTTAAATTTTACACACATTCCTCATATTGCCAGAACCACGGAACAGTAAAAGAACATTGCTTTCATGTGAATAGAATCACCGTTTTTTTGAGGTACACCCGTCATCTTAATGTTCATGTCTTTCTGTTCCGTGCCCTCGTGGGGGCGATTGGTGGCGGAGACCTCTCGCGCCGGGCCTTGGTTGAGGCCATGGTCCGGAGCGAGGAGGAGTAGCAGGCGGTCGCCGACTTCTGCGAAGCAGTAATGCTCGCAAAGGAGGAGGCCGAACGCATCAGGCAAAGGCGTTATCACCGCCGCCGCCGCCGCCGCCGCCGGGATTCTGATCCCGATTTCCGGCCACCGTAGGCGCGGGCTTGCGGACGGCGAGCAACCGACCTCGCTATCCGACCATCCAGTAACTGTCCAGACCGAGCCCAAGTCGTCGACGGCGCGCTCTATTCCCGCGCGCCTCAAAGAGTTGTCAGGAACAATAGGGGCCCAGCTGGGTCGAGGCCTACTGGGGCCAGGGTTAGTTTCGAAAGGTAGCTCAGCCCCGGTATGAAGGCACGAAGGAACGGGGTGGGTCTTTTAGTCAGTAAGAGTCTGACACTATCTCCCGCTCCGCCCAAGAGCAGCGGATGTCATTGCTGACTTCTACCCACCATAAAAAAAAAATTGTCTTTCTGCTGAAATGTTAAAGATGTGAACAGTTTCACAGTTTTGGGATAAACCACTGGGATATAAAGTATACCAGATACGATCTAGTCAAGTTTGTAAGAAGGTTGCTGCGCTAAATCAAAGAGTAACATTTTTTTTTTATCTAATGAAATAAGCATAATTTAAACATAAAACTGTCAAGATTTGAGCGATGATGTGTTATCAAGCCAATCTTTAAATAACACATGATCTAGAAGGTTTTCTTTAATAAGGTCATTAATATTTCTTCATTAATCAATGAAATTAATGGTTGAGAATTTTCTTGATCATCCAAATGTTCCTGCTTCCGGAGTTATGTCAAGGTTTTTTTCGATGGGTCAAAGCGTGTTCAAATTAAAATAAACTAATTAGTGATTAGCAAAAGTCATAAATTTTATTGTTTATGAGTTGTTCCTATGTTTATCTGGTGTTTGGAGCTATATTTATAAAAATCACGCTAAGGGAATACTCAATTAGGTACCAAAGTGTATCTATTAATATAAATTGCCTTGTTTTTTTTACAGGCGTCCCTACTAACTTCCGTCAAGAAGGCATTTAGAAAATAACTGTTTTTCCTTATTTGTTAAAAGTGTTATGGAATCGTATGTAAGAAAACAAAGTATTTGGCATATAGTGTAGGAACAACATGATAAATAACTCTAACATTGTACTATACTCACGGTAGCACCAAATAGGTTCAGTTCAGTAAAAGATAGAAATTAGAGGATACGATTAAGAACGACCTTCACCGGTTTGTTTAATGGATGAAACGTATTTTATGATAAATTTTATATATTATATATTATAACGCGGGTGAGTTGCCTGAGAAATTCCTGGTCAAACAATTTTTTTTTTTGATTAGAAAAGTATATATTTATGAAGGCTTTAAAACATAAAAATGTTGGGTTGCCTATTTGATTCCTGGCATAACTATGGGTTGCCAGGTATAAACAGGTGTGTTTATTTTGATATACCTACAACAAATTATATATCAAAATAAACGCTGTTTCATTACGAATACGATGTTATAGTGTTGTCTCCAAAAAAAAAAAACTGGTATAAATAACCGTTGTGCATTTTTCTAAAAAAAAAGTAAATTTTCAATTTTTAATTAATAATAGTCTGGCCAGGAATTTCTTAGGCAACCCACCCGCATTATATTATTTAATACACTAAATTTATCATAAATAAATTACGTTTCATCCATTAAACAGACCGGTGAAGGTCGTTCTTAATCGAAACTTAGACTAAAAGTGTATGGATGCAAATCAGATTTTTTTTTATTTAGCTACACTAATTATTATAAAGAGCTCTTCTTCTTCTTCCTGCCCTTGTCCCATTTTATTTGGGGTCGGCGCAACACGTTTGTTTCTTCCATTTTGTCCTGTCACTCGTCACGCTATCACTAACTCCCTTTTCTTTCATATCACTTCTCACACAATCCATCCATCTTTTCTTTGGTCTCCCTCTACCTCTCCATATTATAAAGAGCTAAAGTTTGTTTTTATGTTTGTAGGAGGTAATCTCTGAAAGTACTGGTCCGATTGCGAAAATTATTTCACCGATGGAAAGTTGCTTTATTCCTGAGTGACATGGAATAAATGATTTTATGTATGCGGGTGAAGCTGCAGGCAACAGCTAGTTTAATATAAACTAGTACTTGACTGTGATCATCCCTGAAGGTAAGCCGTGATTCAATACTTACGTAATTTACGCAAAAGTATTTTTTATAGGTAGAAGTAAATTCCTAGCCACTAAGCCAAAACTTCGTTCTTAAAATACAAAATTAAATTTCTTAAACTCAAACAAAACCAACCTTCATCAAAAGCCATTAGCACAATTCTGCCAACTAGAAAAACTTAGCGACACCTTTTTATGGAAAAAAAAAACCTAAATCGTAACCACACCACGATAATAATTGGCTAAGCTGGCTTTACGACTGACTTATAAGTTATATGTCGCGAGTTCGATCCCAGCCTGGCTAATTCACCATGCCAGTGAAAAAAAACTAAATAATATTAGTTTCCAAACTAATCAAATAATTAGTACACCCTAGTGGTGGAGCTGGACCAACATTGAGCCAAGCATTTTTATCTTGAATATAATCCTCAAACTTATAATATGCTTGCCTGCCTATTGTGCCTTTTATAAAAGATTTAAATTTCATTTAATTCAGTTCTAATATTTGGGGAGGTATTGTATTATAACATTTCAAACAGTACCCCATGAAAAAAGAGGCCACTTTAGCCAGTCTAAAACCTGGTTGAACTAATCGGTCCCTATTTCTTGTAACATGTGTATCACCTCTTTTGCTAAAAAGATAATGATTTTTCCTAACGTATATATGATGTTTTCATAGATACGAGTATATTGACAAGGCACCCGTCATGAGAGAATCGCACCGGCGGAGATTGTAAATATCTCTGATGGTTCTTTTCTGTAGTATAAAGATTGAGCCAATGTCTGCAGCTCGTCCCCATAGTAAGATACCGTACGACATGACACTGAAAATAACTAAAATAGACTAGTGTAGCGGTATCAACATCCGTAAATTGGCGAATTGGTCTAACAGCTTATGCAGCTAAGATGACGTAAGATAAGATAAATTTATGAGAAAAAAAAACATCCATTAAAAATTGAATTAAATACATTATCTTACAAAAGACATTAAAATAAAAATAGGAATATTTCATTAGATCAGATTTAGAGAACATAGAATTTCATGATTTGCGGAGATCTACCTTCCTGGATCCTACCCTCGAATGTGACCTCTCTTTGTCACTTAAAGGTTTGTTGGAAGAAACTCATTGTTGATTTAAGCTCGCCTTTGTACATAAATTATCTAATCAATGTATTTAGGTTACGTATTTTGTGTGTACAATAAAAAAAAATAAAGAAAAAAAGAAACTAACTAAGCTTGCTTTAGCATCTTTTCTCTTTATAAGCGTCAAGAATTTTTCGGTTGATTTAATGTCATGACGTCATTGGCAAACGGGCACTGTGTTCATGTTCAGCCGGTTTTAAATTGTTAAGGAGAGTACAGACTTGATTGGGTTTTTTGTCAGCGGTTATAATGTCGGATAAGTTCTTGTGGCAATAAAGATTCGAATATAAGATTTGGTAACTTTTAGGTTCTAACCCTGAGAGGGAATGGGATGCTGTCGCCTCCTTCTGCTACTGCAAAAGAGTAAATGTGAGCAAAGGAGATGACCGGATATTCTCGCGCCCTAGCCGCCACCGAAGGAGATGCCCAGGGACTCCGGGGTTCCCTTTCGGACACAGATATATTTTTAATCTTTCAAACTACCCATCGGAGTATGTGTGTGTGTTTGTTACTTCTTTACTCTTAAACGGCTGAACCGATTTCAATGAAACTTAATACACAGTAAGACCATGTCCTGGAACAGTACATAGGATACTTTTTATCCCAGGAGTATGTTCCCTTAGGATTATTTTCTACATTCACGCGGACGAAGCCGCTGGCATCAGCATATTCAATAAATTCTAATTTCAGTTTGTGAAAAGGTGGTGAAAAATAGCATGAATATTTAATTCCCTACACCAAATGTAAAGAGAAATAATATTTCCGAATTCTTCTGTGACATTTAGGTACTCAAATTGCATGAATTAAAACGATTAAACTGTCTTAAAACAATTAAATTGTTTAAACAAATTAGAAATACGTAGATACTAGCGATTACATAAAGAAACATGTTATTAAAGTGTTTAGTTTGTGTGCATTAAGTTCGCCTTTGTACCTTAGTGTTGCATGAAGTTTTAATAAATAAATAAATGGAGGATAAACTGTTTAAATAAATAAATCTCTTTGTAAGTATAGTTGACAAATTTATTCTACAACAATTTAATATAATATTGCAGTTTTATTTAATAAAATAATGTAACAAAAAAATTTGTGGTATAATAGTAATAATAATTAATTAATACAATTACGCATTTGTATTCATTAGTATGTAATGTACAGTATAATGCATGCAATATTAAGTAAGAGTGATATATGTTACAGTGTCCTATCAGAGTCCATATTTGAGGCTCTACAATCATGTATCGTGGACTTACAACATGTACCTGTGCAATAAATAAATATTAAGAATCTACCGGTTTTTAACATATCTTTATGGCCATTTATCATATTTTAATCTTAGAGGCATCCGCCTCGTTTTAACATTGGATAAAGTTGTCATAATTATACAGTGTAAACACACCGTTGTTATAATAAATTGTTTTTCAACTAAATAACTTCAAATCACGCATTTTTTAAATTAATTAAACTCGATCTTGTGTGAATGCCAATTGATAAAATCATAAAGAAGGTCAAGTGCGATTTCGATTCATGTGCAGTGAGTTCCGCATATATCTATCTCAGCCCCGCCCGCGTGAAGGTATATGTAGAAAATGAGACCCAGTTTCAGAACAGTTGACGCACTCGTCGAGTCGAGGCTTCAAAGTCTTGAGCATCAACTACTAGCCTGTCGGTTTTTTTTTCTGCTCGCCTTTGACCACTATCTCACCTGATGGTAAGTGATGATGTGGCCGACGATGGAGCACGCTTGCCAGAAGTAACCTATTCACTCTTAACTTAAAGACCCCTAGGTTGTAGCTTCCAGGAAACACACCGGTTTTACTGGTTGCATTTCGGGGAGTATGCGTTAGAATCGTATAACCTAATTTCGTCTAGCCCGTTCCATCATCGGACCACCAGGCATACGGCGATGCGCCACCGGTACATGGTGGACATCCCACCTACACGCACAAAACGTTTTGGGAACACATTCATTTTACGTACAGCTAAGGAGTGGAATTCACTGCCGGAGTCTGTGTTTCCTGATGGCTGCAACCCGGGAATCTTTAAGTCAAGAGTGAATAGGTTACTTCTAGGTAAGCGCGCTCCATCGTCGCTCTCCATCAGGTGAGATAGCAGTCAAGCGTGGACCTATCAACAATGTATATTAAAAAAACCGTTTATTTTCTATTTCCTGATCCACTATCTGTACATATTACCTACTATCACACCCATTCACTACCTTTATTCTTCTCGGCTACTAACTCATTTTCAAGAAAAAAAAAACTTTCTGAAAGGCACCGAATGTATTGAGAGATGGCGATATTATCTTTCTGTCTAAGCAGCTTAAGGCCCCTTAGCCCACGATAACTTTTTATGGCGATGCTGTCGCGCCTTTTCCTTGATGCAGTTGCGATTCTGTCGCTAGCTGTTTGCCCTCGCCCACACCACGATTCTCAGTTGCGATACGGACGCGCTTCTGTCGCGATGCACATGCGATCGCAATAAAAAAAGTCAAGTTTTTATAAATGTAGAATATTTTACTCACGCACCACCCTCCCTCAGTTTTCTACCTGATATCTGTCACTGTCGCACGTTTGCATCGCTACAATCATGATGCTACCTGCCCCGCTAGCTAAGTAACAAACGTTTCGCTTGCGCCGAACACTTCGAGTTGACCATGCCACCAATTCTTTTGTTCTGACTGAGCGTTAAGACGACGTCATTCCCGTACATTTGAAGCTTTCTACAAGCGTTAACTATTGCAGATTACCAACTTGGCTAGGGGTACTGTAGCGCGTTGGTAGGTATCGCTTCTGTAGCGCGTTGCTAATGGGACTAACGCGCGTTGGTAGTGATGCTGCAGCGCATAAACAAAACGCGCGACAGCATCGCTACATAAAGTCGCCGTGTGCATGGGCCTTAGTGCCTAATTTTCAGAAAAGAATCACGATAGTCTGTGAAACAAACCGGTACCTCACAGTTTATGTTTTTGTTCGAGTCTTACAGACGTCAATCAAAAATGAAATTACCACTTCAAGTCAGTAATGAGTAAATAAGTACCTAGCTCCATTGTTTTTACCTACTGTTTTTACTGCTAGATACATTTGAAAATGAAAATCATCATGATACGAGTATTTTGTTTGCGCGGTGCAGCAAAAGATTACTCATTTGAAATTTGGCTAATGCATGGTGTAAGATTGAAAAGTCTTAGGAAAGATAGGTCAGAGCGACTTCGTTTTTTAAAAGGCACACTCTCTCGTTCCACTCTGAGTGGGAGAAATTGGAAGCTAATTGGTGATCCAGATTTGGGTTAATTCAATTTACAAAACCTCGAGCTAGGATAACCAGCCTTTCGGTATTCTACAGGTTGCATTTTGGAGAGTGTGCGCGGGAATTGCATGACTTGATTCCACCATCTTTTTTCTACCATCGGACAACCCGTCGTACGGCGAGTATCCACCCTTACATTGTTGAAACTTTTACGGTTCGGACCAAGCGTTTTGCTTCGTTGTTTATACCGCTTAATCGAAGGACTGCAACAATTTGTCTGCTGCGGTCTTCCTGTCCAAGTGTATTTAAGGCTAGAGTGTATAGGCTATTAATAAACTAGCGCGTCTCACCATCAACGATTGCATCACTGCTCACCATCAGGTGGGATGGCAATCAAGCACTAGTTTATATCAGATAAAAAAAGTATTTTATTCGACCGTAGACTAAACTTCCACGAACATGGAACCTTGCCGCTGATGACTATGATACACAACCCGAAATATGCGTGAATTAACCCTTTGGCAATTATACTGGTCTATATGGATTTGGTCAAGAGTAAATTAGACTTAGCTTCCATATTTGGAATCCCTGAGACTTCTTACGTCTTGCTTCTAGAGAAAGTTCAAAAAACATTCCTTAGATTTATGTTTAAGAAATTATTTGGATACCATCCTACAAAAATTTTGCTCGGAATGCTAAAAAACTCTCTAGAAGTAAGGCGCAATTATTTTTTGCTCATCTTCGCTTGTCGACTTCTTCGGGGTTTTTTTTTTCGATTGGAAAAATCATCTTATGGCAACCCCCGCTCTTGGGCGCAGTGGGAGATAGTGTCAGACTCTTACTGACTAAAAAACCAATCCCGTTCCTTCAAGCCTTCATACCGGGGCTCGAGCGCCCTTTCGGATAACCCCCCTGCTGTTGCTGACAACTCCTTGAGGCGCGCGGGAACAGCGCGCGCCGTCGACGACTTGGGCTTGGTCCGGACAGCGCGCTACCCATTGCTCACTGTCTGCAAGCCCGCGCCTACGGTGGCTGGAAATCGGGATCGGGATCCTGGCGGCGGCGAGAGCGCCGTTGCCTGATGCGGTCGGCCTCCTCCTTAGCGAACTTTACTGCTTCGCAGAAATCGGCGACCGCCTGCCACTCCTCCTCGCTCCAGACCATGGCCTCGCCCAAGGCCCGGGACTTCTTCGGGGTGAATCTCTTTCTCTAATTAATGATTGCCAATCTCAAAAAAAGGGTGGCATTGAATTGTCTATAGGGGCCATTGCGGGGACGAGGTGACTTTCCTATCAAGTGGGGCTGTCTATCAGCAATACCTAAGAAAACACTAGACAGTGATTGAGATTTATTATCCAGTTTTGCCCTTGATTAAAACTTGATAACCAGTTTTAACTTAACTTTTTTTTGTAGTGATAGGTTCACTCTTGACCACTATATGTCATACTGTTGACCGCAAGTGATATAATATGGTTGTTGAATCTGTGAATCAGTATTTTTGAATGAGTCTTCCCAAGTAAATATAAGTGTATGTTAAGTGACAATGTTTGAGATCGCTTGAAGTTGGGTATTCCCAAAAACTGTTAACATTCACGGTTGAAAAGTGACAACAAACCATGGGTTTCTGAAATGAACCTTTTTTTTGGTGGGAAAATCATCTATTGACATCTCGCGCTCTTGGGTAGAACGGTTGATAGTGTCAAACATTTACTGACAAAAAACCCACTCTTGTTTCTTCGTTGCCTTTCGTACCGTGGCCGAACCTTCCTTTCAGACACGAATCCTTGACCCCAGTAGGGTCCGTCTCTGGGCCCCTACGGTTGCTGACAACTGCTTGAGGCGCGTGGGAACAGTGCTCGCCGTCGAAGACAAATTGGGCTCGGCCCGGACGGTTACTAGATGGCCGGACGGCGAGTTACCCGTTGCTCACCGTCGTCCGTACGTAAGCCCGCGAAATAAACCTTTGCTTGGGGCTTGACTACAATCACCTGATGGTAAGCGATGATGTGGTCGACGATGGAGCACGCTTGCCTAAAAGTAACCTATTCACTCTTGAGTCTGTGTTTCTTATTAGCTACTCAATGGGGTCATATCTTAAATACCCAGAGTGTGTAGCTATCAGGAAACACCGAATCCAGCAGGGAATTCCACTTATTCCACTCAAAATTTTTACGCACAATGAATGTGTTTCCAAAACGTATGTAATATACATGTTTTTTTTTTTGTGAGGAAAAATCATCCAGATGACATCCCCTGCCCTTGGGCGTAGCGGGAGATAGTGTCACTCTTACTGACTAAAAAACCCACCCTGTTCTTTCATTGCCTTTCATACCGGGGCCGAGCCTCTTTTTCAGAAATAGAGCCTTGACCCCAGTAGGCTTCGACCCTGGGCCCTCTACGGTTGCTGACAACTCCTAGAGGCGTCAGGGAACAGTGCGCATCGCGCCGTCGATGACTTGGACTCGGTCCGGACGGTTACCGGACGGTCGGACTGCGAGCTACCCATTGCTCGCCGTCCGCAAGCCCGCGTATACGGTGGCCGGAAATCCGGATCAGAATCCCGGCGGCGGCTGGGGTGTGAGCGCCGTTGCCTGATGCGGTTGGCCTCATTCATTGCTTCGCAGAAGGAGACGTATGTATATATGGTAGGGATGTCTACATGTACTGGTGGCGCATCGCCATACGTCCGATGGTCTGATGATGGACCACACTTGGCGGAATAAACCACACGTGTACACTAGAAAATCATCTAGCAACTTGTAGCGACATCTATGGCGCCACATAATAACTACGAAGAAAATACGAAATCCTGCATCGCGCAATCAAAGTTCTCCGCGCGATTTGAACATATACAACAGCCCGAAATCATCTATCGGGCAGTCGCCCAACAGACTATAACACCTGTCTGGTCGGAGGATCCTCCCTTTTCAATGGAGGCATGTGGGACTTTACTCTCTGTTCTCCATACTTCCAAACTGGTGACCCTCGACAAAGAACGTACTTATGTGGTGCCATAGATGTCGCTACATCCTCGACATCAATAATCCGGCTCATAACTGCAAACTGGTCAGTTTTACACAAACGGAACCCTAAATAAAATTTTCATGTATTTAATTATTTAAACAAAAACAACAGCAGTTTCTAAGAATTCATATTATTTATTTTGCAAGGATATAACGCCCTTGCGTGACACATAAGGATATCGGCAAATGTTTCATGATCATGTTACCGGATGGCTTACACGAGATATGGTGCTTGATGCTTAGCAAAGATTATTTAGACCAGTTTCATAAAAAAAAAATAACTTTATCAATATGAGATCATAAATTAACAGATTAATGTATGATAAAGCTATTAAAGTAAATTAAATTGGTGACCGGTTTTCATCGTTTTTTTTTTTTTTTACAATAGCAATGTGTTGCGTGAATGAGTTATTGATATCAATATTCTATCAGGCGCAATGATACATATTTTGACGCGTGAAAACTCTTTGCTGTAATCGAAACACTAGGCGTTTCGTAAATTGATGATTTTTTCGAAACCATCACTGTCGCTATGGAACGCTGCGGGCAATTGAAGGAACACAGTTAGTCAGTAAAAGTCTGTCATTTTTTCTCGCTAAATCCAAAGGAGGTATTGGATGATTTCCCACCCAAAAAAAGATGCTTGACTTGATCTTACTTATTTTTGTATTATTTTCTTCTGCTCAGGCCCCTCCATTTTGCTGAAAGTTAGCTGAAACTACACAAGTGTTTCTTTAGTTGCACTTCGCATTCTAAGGCCGCGGTAACTCTTTCCCGCAGCTCTCAGAGATGTAACTGTATCATGTTTTTATTGTATTCATATTTAGTCAGCCTTTTAATGTTCCCACTGCTGGGACTCAGGACTCCTCTCTGCGAGTGAGAATGGGCTGTAGTCTACCACACGGGCCTAATGCGGGTTGGTGGAGGTCACATTTCTTCGAAATTATGGTTCTAGGACATTTTTTTTACACGATGTTCGTTCACCCTTTTGAAAGCAGTGGTGTTGAAATAAATTACACAAAGTAATGTGCCTGACTGGGTATGAACCCTCGATCTACAACTCGCAAGTTGAAGCCATTACAACTGGGCCATCATTGCTCATTTTATCAACATCAACATCATCAATACAGCCGAAAGACGTCCATTGTTGGACATAGGTCTCCCACAAGTGTCGCCATAACGACTAGGTCTCGCATCTATCGGATTCCCGTGACTCTCACACGGCCATTGGTGTACCTTGAAGGAAGCCTTCCAACGCTGTGTCTTCCGGTACGTGATCGTCACTCCAGAATTCACTGCTCAACCTTATTTTAATATTTTCATTTTATTCTGTTGTTTGTTCCGGTTGAGTCTCAAATAAGTGCTTTTTTTTCTTTCATTCCTTCTTTGACAGTATTCTGCAGTTACTTTCGACTGGGGTACTGGAGTGCTTTATTATTATTATTGGGTGGGAAATCATCTAATGATATCTCCCGCCCTTGGGTGGAGCGAGAGGGCATGTCAGAATTTTACTGACTAAAACTCACTCCTGATCCTTCTTTGCCATTGTTCCAGCCCTGGCCGGGGCCCCCCAGGGATCTTTTTCGCATTACCCATGGCCCCAGTAGGCTTCGACCTTGCTGAGCCCCTACTGTTGCTGGCTCTTGAGGCGCTCGTGGAACACTACTCGACGACTTGGGATCGGCCCGGACGGTTACCGGACGGGCGGACGGCGAGCTACCCACTGCTCGCCGTCCGCAAGCCCGCGCCTACGGCATTTTATCACTTACATCATTCTAAATTTATCCCACAACCTAAATTCAAAACAATCATTTATTATTTACACACACACAATCATTTACTAACACCGAGTCTATTTTCAAAACACGATCAGGGAATGAAAACTGTGGCCTAATTCGATGACCCGCCAACCTGTTACAAAATACATTAGCATCACAAAACAATGGCAGACACATTCGATGTACACTAATATAATTACATAACAATGAGTTACCAAAGTCTATTGAATGCAGTTTTAATTAGTCATCATCATCATTTCAGCTAATAGACGTCCACTTTTGGACATAGGCTTAATATAATATAATATAATATAATATAATATAATATAATATAATATAATATAATATAATATAATATAATATAATATAATATAATATAATATAATATAATATAATATAATATAATATAATATAATATAATATAATATAATATAATATAATATAATATAATATAATATAATATAATATAATATAATATAATATAATATTCCACAACTATCACACAACGCCGTCTAATCTCAAGCTAAGCAGAGCTTGTGTTATGAGTACTAGACAACTGATAAACATACTTATATATTTCTAAATACGTACATATATAGATAAATTACACCCAGACACAGAACAAATGATCGTGCTCATCACACAAACATTTGTCCTGGGTGGGAATCGAACCCACGACGTCTGCTATAGCAGTCAGGGCCACTAACCACTAGACAACAGGCCAGTCTCCCTTCGCTTCCCCAAGTGTCGCCGTAGTTAACGGTCCTGAGCGTCTCGCATCAATCAGATTCCCGCAACTTTTACCAGGGCATCGGTCCACCTTGTAGGAGACCTTCTATCGCTGCGTCTTTCGGAACGCGGTCGCCACTTCAGAATCTTTCGGCCAAAAATGCCATCTGTTCTGCGTGCAATGTGCACTTAAGTTTGGCAATTCGTGCTATGTCAGCAAACTTGAACTTTTTTTTAGGATAGGCTCGCGTTTGAGTTTCTCATCTGATGGTAAGCGATGATGTGGCTGACGATGGAACACGCCTGCCTAGAAGCAATCTATTCACTCTTAGCTTAAATAGTGAAAAGATTGATATAGCTATCAGGAAATACAGACTCCGGCAGGAAATTCCACTCATTAGCTATAGGCATTATGAATGAGTTTCTAAAACGTCTTGTACGTATAGGTGAGATGTCCACCATGTACCGGTGGTATAAAGTCGTACGTCTTGTGGTCCGATGATGGAACGGACTTGGTGGAATTAGATAAAATTAAAAAAGAAATTACCTTTTTGTCAAAACTCGTATT
Source organism: Mythimna albipuncta (assembly GCA_929112965.1). Lineage (NCBI taxonomy): Eukaryota > Metazoa > Arthropoda > Insecta > Lepidoptera > Noctuidae > Mythimna > Mythimna albipuncta. Next base: position 1,880,436 of record OV815969.1, on the reverse strand, counting down.
AATTTACGCATGTACGAAATTAATTTCTTTAAGAAAACGTCAGCTGAGCGAGTTCAATGACCTGTAGGTAGTAGTTAGCGTTGCGTACAAACTACCTACAGGTAATTGGACTTGCTCAGTTGACGTTTTCTTAAAGAAATTATTTTTTTCTTAAAGGGATTAAAACGATAAAAGTTTAGCGGTGTATAAGGTTCGAAAGAAAAGACTTTTAGAAATCTTTATACTGGAGTCCTTCCAGATTCGGACGATTCCAAAATTCTAAAAGGGGAATATTATAAAAAGGGCAAATAAAAAAAAAACTGGGCAAGTGCGAGTCGGACTCGAAACTTTTTTCAAATTGCAAAAATATATTTTTTTTGTGACGTAGGTAACAACAAATTTACTGTTTTCAGATTTATTCCTATACTTGTAGGTACTATAAGACCTTGCTTTGTGTCAAATTTCAGGAAACAACAAAGAACGGAACAGCAACAACAGGAAGTACCCTATGAATTTCGATCTTTGAGAGTATCGAAATACAGGTTTTTTTGCGACATAAACGGTCGTATCTTTTTTATTCTTTAATTTAGAAGTTTGGTTTTTCACAGCTTAAAAGGACCGCAGACTTGAGAATATGGTTTTGATTTCAAATCGATATCTCCACGCGTTCTCGAGATAAAAGGTCTTGACAGACGGACAGACTGACGGACGGACCATAAGGGTTCCGTTTTTTCCTTTTGTGTTACGGAACCCTAAAAACGATAAAGAAATCAGTACTTCTGATAAAAAACATGGATTTCCATTTTCCACCCGGATTTCCTATCTATATTTACCTCAAGGACTTAGAACAATCATAATACATTTCAAGTCTAATAAATTATGTTCTAAACAATTGCATCCGTTTATAAACATTCTCATCTTTATGACTGTTTAGTTTTCGATGTTGGATAAAACGAATATAGGAGCTTACATCGCACAAACAGCTGAGCATTTATCTCTTCTCTTTTGAGGTGGGAAATCATTTTTTTTATTATTATTGACAGGCTCGCGTTTGACCACCATCTCACCGGGCCTCAAGTCTGCTATTACAATAGTGTCAGAATGGTCTATCATTGATGTCATTTATTTATTTATACTTCATGTACAATAGTGGTACATAGGCGGACTTAATGCCACAAGGCATTCTCTACCAGTCAACCTTTGGGTAAAAAAGACAACACTGTGGTAGGTTTGCACAATAAACAAATACATAATAACAAATAGTTCAAATGGAAAAATATAAAATAAGTTATTTATAATAATAAAATACATATATATTCTTAAATAATAAACTAATAAATACTATGAAAAATATGAAATCACTATCAAGTACTACTACTACTGTCATAATTGTCGATTTTGACAAGTTTGGTAATCTACTAATATAATGGTGTCATTATGACTTTCCAATGGTCAACCACTGACACTCCATTGAAAGAAGTGACATAGAATGGTAATCTCGTACACATTGACAAATGAATATTTGACGTTTGCGGTAATCTGCTAAAACTTTGTCAGTTTATTTGATCAGTGTTTTACCATAAGAACGTTATTGTGCAGTTATTGGTTTTAATATGCTCGAAATTATCATTCTACCACAATTCTATTACAAGACCAGTGACCGATCAATGATCGATCATTATGAATTAGCAGATTACAAACTTTTAGCAAAATGACAATGGGATCGTGTTGGAATGACGAATTTATAAAAATAGCAGACTTGGGGCCCTGATGGTAAGCGATGATGTGGTCAACGATGGAGCACGCTTGCCTAGAAATAACCTATTCACTCCTGACTTAAAGACCCCTAGTCTTTAGCTTTTAACCCTAGTTGTAGCTATCAGGAAACACAGACTCCGGCAGGGACTTCCACTCCTTGGCTCATCATATTGATTTTACTTCTTTATTACTAGCTGACTTGGTAAACTTTGTACAGCCTAACAGTCAATATCTATTGACTATGCTATCGGTTGACTATACAAGGTGTAAGGGACAGCCCTCCGCAACCTTTAAGGGCTTGCTCAGTAGACGAAACTGAAAAACCTTCCACAACACTATTTTTCAGGAAACGAAAAAAAAAATCCGCCTCACCATACAAAATTATAAACTTGATTGGACAGTTTGTATGGAGAGGCCGATTTTTTTTTTGTTTCCTGAAAAAAATTTTTGTGTTGGTAAGGTTGTTCAGTGTCGTCTACTGAGCAAGCCCTTAAAGTTTGCGGAGGGCTGTCCCTTACACCTTTTATATAATTATATACCTACTATCTTTAGACATATTCAACCGATTGCGATGATAAGCCTAAGTTGCACTATTACTTATTCTGTGGTAGAAATACATCAAGTTACAAGCAATTTTAATGTATAAAGGTTATCTACATTGATTTCGTAAATTTTACGTGTCGCGCGCACAACTGAAAATTTCTAAACATTTATTATCTATACTATGATTGTATAGATGATTGTGAAAGTACGAACTATGTGGATTTCTTTTACTTTTCTGTAGTTTAAATCTTTGTCTGACAATTTGATTACTTTATGTGGCCTTTCCAAATTTTTTTTTTTTTAATTGTTCGTCAAGTCGTTGAGCTCTTTAGTAGTCCTGAGTTGAGCTGCACGAATGCTTGCACTGACTGGACAGCTCCACTCAAATCTGTGTGGTAGGTACTTTACTCAAAAGAAGATCTCAGATACTAATCTTCTTGGTTCTCATATGATTGGACCATTACATGTTTGCTGTAAGGACTTTAAAAGAAACTTCAAACAACAACAAGAAACAAACCCCCTGAGTTTGTTTCTTCTTAGCTAGGAAACACTCGCATCAAAATGACAAAAAAATATCATTTACATTTATCATTTTATTATCATTTAAATTGACAAAAATGACGTAGCCAATTGAACGAATGAACGAATGTGTGAATCTTTGTGAATGAGTTACGCAAATGGAATAATTAGGTTTCATCATTTCCGGTAAGAAAAATACCAGAAACAAGCGATTTCATGGATGAAAGCATTTAATTCCTGATTGGTAGGTAAACGAGAAATGCAAATGCTGATGTAGGTACTTAAGCAGTTACTATGGTAGGTGAGATCATTCAAGAGTTTCATGTTTGATAATCATTTAAGATCTAATTGATGTTAGGGAAATATAGATATCACCAAACTTAGTAATTTTGAGATAGATAATGATCAATTAAACATAACTCAACTCAATTTTTATGTATATGCTTAAATATTAACTTTTTGTAGTTTTAAAGAATGAAATTATTGATTTTAGGGTTCCGTACCTCAAAAGGAAAAAACGAAACCCTTATAAGTCCACTTTGTTGTCTGTCAAGACCCGTTATCTCAAGAACGCATCGAGGTATCGAGTTGAAATTAAAACCTTATACTCAAGATTGCTGGCCCTTCAAGCTGTAAAAAAATCAAACGTCTAAGTTAACGAATAACAAAGATACGGCCGTTTATGTCGCAAAAAAACGTCTATTTTGATACTCTCACAGATCAAAATTCATATGGCACTTCCCGTTGACCCCGAATCCTGAAATGTGGCACAAAGAAAGGTCTTATAGCACAGTTATAGGAATAAATTTGAAAACAGTAAATTTGTTGTAAACAAGGCACAAAAAAAAATTTTGCAATTCGGAAAAATCTTCAAGACTCCATTCGGGAATTGTCGTTTGCACGGCACCCTTAGTGCGCCAGTCCGACTCGCACTTGCCCAGTTTTTTTTAATGGTTTCCGTTTTTTCCTTTTGCAGTCTACCTTAAAAAACAGCATTGCTTCACGGAAAACTAAGCTATTGTTCTTTAGTGACCGTGGTGATTACCGAGGTCCTAATAACTAGATAGATCTGACGCACCAACACTCAATGGTCCAGGTAAACGCTAAAGTCGGGTACTCACCAACGAGCCGTAACTGTGACCGTTGCAGATACAGTAACATGGTTCACGTGTAGACGTTTCTTCGTTGTGGTCATAGAGCTCACTGCGAGCTCCTTTGTGTTTGCGGAAAAAAATTACAAATTTCAGCTTGCAGCGACTGGTTCACGCCGAACCACAACGGACTCGCGAACCTCGCGAACTATGTATTTACTTACAAAATTTGGTTACTGTATCTGCAACAGGGCGATGGAAAGGGCTATGCTCGAAGTATCCTTGCATGATCGAGTCAGAAATCCGCAGGAGAAACAAAGTTACCAACATAGCTCGAAGAGTCGCCAAACTTAAAGTGGCAATGGGCAGGGCACATTGCACGCAGAACAGATGCTCGATGGGGACTAAAGTTTCTGGAGTGGCAACCACGTACCGGAAGACGCAGCGTTGGAAGGCCTCCAACAAGGCGGACCGAAGACCTGGTCAGGGTCGCGGGAGTCCGATGGATTCGTGACGCACAGGACCGGTCGTTGTGTCGACGCTTGGGGGAGGCTTATGTCCAACAGTGGACGTCTTTCGGCTGATATGATGATAATCATGATCTGAAACAGTTACAGTTAGGCTCATAGGTGAGTACCCGGCTTAAGATTGCATCAACAGGATCATCTCCTTTAATAAGGTCATCCGTCTGCGTGTAGGAATATACATTTATCTCCGGACCTTGTCGCAGAATTTACTGTCATTTATGAATTTGCTGACGGATGGGTAGGTCGGTGGACCGATGACCTAGTGACGGTTGCGGGATCTGGGCCGCGAGATGAATAGTACCAGCCGATGTGGCGACACTTGGGGAGGTCTATGTACACCAGTTGACATTTTTCGGCTGAAATGATGATGATGCTATCATTTTTGGGAAGACACAAAATAGCCATCGATATATATGTACCAAAATAGCTCATTTTGGTTCTTCACTGTGAAAGAAAGAAAGACAAAAAAATCGTTTATAACGCCTCACACAATCGTATACTTAGATAAAAAAAAAAAACAATAAATAAAACGGCGAGCTACCCATTGCTCGCCGTCCGCAAGCCCGCGCCTACGATGGCGCGAGCGCGAAGGCCATTGCCTCGCGCGATCTTAAAGTAGTGAATTCTCATTTTCGGACTACAATAGAGTATGTCTAGAGTCCCAGGTATTTTCCACCACGTCTAAGGGTCTAAACAGACAGACCGCATTTCAACTGCACACCGACTGCATCTGAACTCCACACCGACTGCATCTGAACTGCACCATGCGTGGGAGGGCAGAGCATGCGGGGGGGTGGGCGTGGTGCAGTTCAGATGCAGTTTACACGACTGCAATCGGACTGCACGTTTGGTTTGCAGTTCTATTGCAGTCGTGTTTGCAGTTCTATTGCAGTCATGTCAACTGCATTCAAACAGCACTTAGACTGCAATTTGCAGTTGAAATGCGGTCCGTCTATTTAGACCCCTAACATTGTAAAACAAAAAAAAACCTTAAGACAGGCCTGTTGGTGTAGTGGTTAGTGACCCTGACTGCTATGCCGGAGATCGTGGGTTCGATTCCCACCTAGGACAAATGTTTGTGTGATGAGCACGATCATTTGTTCTGTGTCTGGGTGTAATTTATCTATAATATGTTTGTATTTAGAAATATATAAGTATGTTTATCAGTTGTCTAGTACCCATAACACAAGCTCTGCTTAGCTTGGGACTAGACGGCATTGTGTGTTAGTTGTGGAATATTATATTATTATTATATTATATTGTCATTTTTACTTGACTCAATTAAACCAGATTGAAGAGATTCAATCTTCGTTAGAGCCGTCTGTTCCAGCGTCTAGTCGACCCACTCTCCGCTGAGTTTCCTCGCCATTGCGTGCTAACAAGATATTTTTAAAGTCAGACGAGCATTACTCGGCGTTTCCCTGCGTTCACTATGTGTGACGATCTTGTAAGATGATTAACGACTGACTCATACATGTTTGTTATTAGTATTTCTAAAAAAACTAGCTAGCACTTTGCCAGGGATTTTGTTTGCGAGAATATTTTCATAAAAACGTAATTATTCCTTAAACTATATTTTAAGAATAGTTAATAATGATGATCTTTATTATAATTTATACCCCTCTATATAATCTTTAAATCTTTCTAAATTTATCTATTGGAAGTAATTCTGACAACAAATAATGACAACCTTTATAATACATCCCTACTTTTTAATTAGTTCACAAAAAAATGGGGCTCTATTTGTACCCGTCACTGATCATATTTTTGTAGTCAAAAGTTGAAAAAACCGAAATCCTAAAATTGACCACGAAAAGGTAAATTCATCATAGAATCAATCAAACATAATCTTTCCTAGTAGAAAATACTGCGGGCAGTGTTTTTCCTTAATAATTGTCACTTATTCATTCATTAATCAATAGCCTGCACAATATTTCCATAAATTGAGTGACATTTTGGGACATAAACCAACGCTAATAACTTTGCTGTTTATGAATATTATTTATTGAGATTTTACTTATAAAATAACAAGGGCTTTTCTAATAAGCGCTTTAAGTATGTGTACTAATTAAAAAAATGTGGTGTATAAGTTACTATTTGTGCTAATTTTTAAAGTATAATGGCGCACGGAATGAGATTTTGCTTAGCAGGTAACGGTTCTACATAGCAGTCTATCTATGGTGCTCAGACTTCATCTCTAAGAGAAGGAATTGGCCGTAATACACCACGTCGACCCAGTGCAGATTGGCGGACGTCAAATATTATGTCGACACAGGACGTACCAGTTTCCTCATGGTGTTTTCCCTTACTGCTTTGAGGGCAGTGGTGATGAAATAAATTACACAGAATAATGCAACTGGTTAGGTTTGAACCCGCGACTTACAACTCGTGAGAAACTCCTAAGTTATTACAGGCACTTCTATAGCAATTGTAGTATTAGATTCATTAAGAAAATACCACTTCATGAAGTGGAACTGCCAAAAAAGACCACAGATAGCCAACAGAACCTCACAAATAACCAGATAGGTACTTCAATTAATATAGTTAAGTGACTATAACAAAACAAATTTAAACAAATGGTGCTGATAAAATTAATGCTATCAAACTGACCTAGTAATGATACCGGAAGGTCGTCACCGGAACTTTGTAATAAAACAATGTATTCTAACTGTGTGTGCTTATTAATATTGTCATGAGTTGCACTCTGACTTGTTACTATAGAATTGACTTTCTAGGTTACCATGACGTTCAAAGACAGAGCTACACAGATTGTCTAGCGCCATCTCCTACCCACACTGAAACAAGATTAAAACAATCTTACTTTGAACGTCTTGGTAACCCCGTAGGTCCTGCTGATAAAACCAGAAGATACGCACAGGAACTCCGTAATAAAACAAAGGATTCTAGCCGTGTTTTGGTTTATTAGAATTGTAACAAGATGCACATTATTTGAGCCAACCATTACGTTATAAATACGACGGTGATGTAATTTTAAAAGTGTATATCTTAGTTTTGCAAGAGGGTTAACGTTACATTACCGACTGGGATACCTACGTCTGCCTGGGTTACTATCACAGAACAGAAGAATGTATGATTGCTGTGTTTCTTCTTATCTTCGTATCGGGCGCAGCAAAGACAATCTCCACAAGTAGGGGTTCTCGGATGGTTCCGATGTTCAGTGTTTGTGCGGCGTCTCTCCGCAGACCATGTCCCACCTTCCGTCCTGCGTCACGTGTCCTGTTGCCTGTTCACGTAGGGACCTAATGACAGCATCAGCGGACGGCAATGCCGTGGCCGAATTCTGGGCCAGGCAAGGAATCTAACTAGTTTTGCCATCGATACGATAAGAAGGAGATAAAGAAGATTCCTGTGTTCTGTGGTTGGCACTTGAACACTTGGGGGAGGCCTATGTCCAACAGTGGTCGTCTTTTGTCTAAAATGATGAACCTTATTTTTAGTAAGTCTATGCGAAGCCTGAAACGCCAGTCTAGTATTTTATGTAAAGAATCTATGTATAAAACTTCAAATCTGTATGACAAAAAATCACAAAGTTATAAGTCAGTTTTGGTACGTGGTATGCGACATAAATACATAGTTGCCGGGCCACCCGGGCGACTGAGGGGTGGGTTTGCTTCCACACCTAGCCGTGCACTGGCACCTAATGCCCGCTACGACCTGCCGTGACCTGTTTTGTACTTAGTGTCGGTGGTGTCCAACTTGTGACCTTTTTTTTTATTAAATATTAGATTTATTATTAAATTACGCAATTCGAGTTCTCCGCGCGATTTGAACTTAAACAGTAGCCTGAAATCATCTCTCGTGTAGTTGCTTACACCAGACGTAACACCGAAATAGTATTGGATATCTATGGTATTACAGAACCTACCTTTCTACCAAAGAATTGCACAACTTAAGTGGCAATGGGCTGGGCACATCGCTCGCAGAACAGATGGCCGTTGGGGCCGAAAGGTTTTGGAGTGGCGACCGCGTACCGCAAGACGCAGTGTTGGAAGGCCTCCTACAAGATAGACCGATGACCTGGTGAAGGTAGCAGGAAACCGATGGATGCAGGACGCACAGGAACGTTCGTTGTGGCGACGCTTGGGGGAGGCCTATGTCCAACAGTGGACGTGTATCGGCTGAAATGATGATGATGACCTACTTTTACCTTTAATCTGCTCCGCATATCTCCAAAAATCCATGTGTAAAAATAAATGATGATTTAATAAATAAGTTAAAAGAAAACACTTTACATGTATTTTTTTTTTCGTCACTCTAACTAGATGAGGCAATGTTTCTCAGCTGACTATCCTGACTCCCTGAGAAGAAACATCGCAACAAACTCGGGGGTCAAAGTCTCTTTTAAAGTCCATACAGTAATATAATATATATAACTATCACACAACGCCGTCTAGTCCCAAGCTAAGCAGAGCTGGTGTTATGGGCACTAGACAACTGATAAACATACATTTTCTAAATACATATATATTATAGACAAATTACACCCAGACACAGAACAAATGATCACACAAACATTTGTCCTGGGTGGGAATCGAACCCACGACCTCCGCAGTCAGGGTCACTAACCACTAGACCAACAGGCCAGTCAAACAGTAAACATATAATTGTCAAATCATACGAGAACCATGGATGGTCTTTTAAATTATTTGGATGATGACGATGATACTCCAATGATTTTGACACAAAAAAGGGTCAGAGATCAGGTTTAAACGGGTTAATCGAATTTCCTTTTATGAAACAAGCGCAGTTGGAAGTCGTTATAGCATATTATTACAGTATATACAAATGAGGTGTTGAAATAGCTCGTTTCGATTCTTACATGAGAATTTAATTGACTTGACAGGACGTAATACGTAACTTCGAGTTTATTATTACCTACGTTGTTAATTTTGCTAGTTAAGTTTGTGTGTACTGAAGCCTGAGTACGTACCTACCGGCTTCCGACTAGTTCTTTATTGGATTTACTTGCCGTTACTTATCGCTAGGTACTAATATGATTGTATTTTTTGCTGCCTATAAGAATGGGACTCGACAAAGAAATATTGAAATAGTACCTTTTTAAAATGAACCTTTCGAATATCGTAACACACAATTGAAAGATGCTCTCAAAAGCTGTGAAGGAAAACATCGTGAGGGAACCGGCATGTCCTAGAACTAAAAATTCGAAGACATGTGACATCCGGCCCATTCCCTTTCCCAGAGAGAACGCATGAGTCCCAGCAGTGGGAACATTATAAGGCCGACTATGCTATGCTATGGAAGACAATGAGAGGGAATGCTTTGGGTTTAATAAATGAATACATTGTACATGTTTAGGCTATGAGTGGACAGTAAACGAATGACCGTTTTAAAGATTTCAATAATAAGAAATTATTATTCTTTTCTTCATCTAGGTTAGCAAAAATGTGACTGGAACTCTGAACCTCTTACAGGCCAGAATGCCCTTGGATGTTACAGATATTAGAAAATTACTAGCTGACTTGGCAAGCATAGTTCTGAAATATAAATTACTACCTTTTGCTCAAGGCTTTGCCCGCTTACCTACATAAAATATAGCATGTTATTTAGGAATAAAGCATCTTTCTATTGGTGAAACTCTTTTGACGTTCAGACCAGCACTTTCAGAGATTACCTCCTACAAACAAAAAACAAACTTTACCTCTATAAAATATTAGGTAGTGTAGATAAAAGATTTTTTTTTCTAGATCGCAGTCAAGCACTAGTTTATATCAATAAAAAAATTGGGGTTGGGAATGGGAGGATGAAAATAGTTTACGCCCTATTCTTAGATAAGGATCAGTCAAGCTGTTTCGGGGGAGTTTCATTACAAACACTGTGACTTGAGAATTTTATATAAAATTAGAGAAAACATGTTTTTTTACTTGTTAAAAGTGAACTGTTTAGATAATGTTGATTACTGTCCTTGTTCTACTAAATATGAGATTTCATTTTATCTATTAACATTGCACCGTATCCAATAGTTGAATAAAATAGCGAGTATATATTTTTCGAAGTTTTAGCTGCGTGTATATTCCCGGATTGGGTAAAGTTATGAACGCAGTTTCGTTCTTGTTAAAAAATAAAATAATGTTTCCTTTAAGTAAGCTGTTTCTAAGATCTAAGGCAGTTTTCCCCCAGGGCCCATAGATTTCTTCCACCCTGTATTCCTACTGGACGGTGTTTTTCAGTAATATTACTTGAGACGTGTGATCTCAATTAAGGCTAAAGGAATACGGTAATTGTGACCAGACTAGGGATTCTAGTCAAGTATTGACAATGGTCTCGGCTCATTAAATACAAGATTTAATTTTATTGGTTAGAAAGATAATGTCGTAGTGGGATAGATTTATATCGCTGTACTCCAACAATATGATAATTAATGGGGAATACCTATTTTTTTTTTTTCAAAATATTTGAAAAAAGAACGTCATGCACATCATTCATTATTTTTGGCCAGCCGACCTTGGTGTCTGAAGTTATTGGGAAGAGGCTAGGGAGATGATAATGATGACTTATCTTTTTACCTTTCATTTAGACATACCTGAATGTCTGGCCTGTTGTGACTGGCCTATTGGTCTAGTAGTTAGTGACCCTGACTGCTATGCCGGAGGTCGTGGGTTCGATTCACACCCAGGCTAAATGTTTTTGTGAAGAGCATGCTCGTTTGTTTGGGTGTAATTTATCACAGATATGTATGTTTATCAGTTGTCTAGTACTCATAATACAAGCTCTGCTTAGCTTAGGACTAGGCGGCGTTGTGTGATAGTTGTGGAATAAAAAAAAAGTGAGTTGTATTTAATATCAAAACAGTCGATAAGATAAAATTAATCACAACCGACAATGACCTATTTACCTAGAAAAAATCTAGAACCTAAACTCGTACATCTGTTCATATTTCTAGGAACAGATCCCCAGTACATTTTTATTATGAGATAATAATAAAAAAATATTACGAGCGAACTATTCTTGCGTGCAAACATTCGCGTACTGTCTGCAGAGAAAAAAGCCAAGGACAATAATACTGGCAAAAAGAAGCAATGGGATGCCAACTTCATGTAAACTAATATAACTACAAGACTAGTTAACACGTGACTCTTATCGCATCAAGATAAAGTTGAAATTAGAATAATAATACCTTTATCAACGGCAAATCGATTGGTTGTAACAATTATAATACGACAACAAACTTTAGTAGCGCGCGAGACGCGAACGAACAAACACGCGTGGTGTGTTTAATTAACAAAATGAATGTGATATCGTTAGCTATATGGACTTTAGAAAAGAACTGTTTTATCGTTTACAGTGGACTGATAGTTTGTTTTATTGCTTTTACTTTGTATCATAAGAATAGGTTGGAATCGTTCTATAGCGAGGCGGCGAAGAAAAAGGAAAAATTGGCGCGAACGGGAACTGGCGGGAAAGGTGACACTGACAGTTCTATTTTTTTATTTACTTTTTTTTCTTGCGTCTGTTGCAAACATAACAATGTTTACATACATATACAATAAAAAAAAACAATGTTAGTGATATACATATTTGCTTATCCAATTTACTTTCGACGTTGGCAGAATAGTCGACATCGCCTCTATTTGCCATCAATAAAAAATAGAATAGAAAAAAACAATAAAGTCATATGAAAAAATATCACTGTAAACTTGTATTATATCTTTCAAATATTTTATTGTAAACAACTTTTCCATAAAGGATAATTTACTTTATTAAGTAAAAATTTCCTGCTTTCGATGCACAACCGGTAGTCTATACATTTATCTAATAAATTCGTAGAAATTGCATCACGTAAAATGTACGAAACCGATGTACCTAGATAACTTTTATACATTAAAATTGTGTGTAACTGGATGTATTACTTAGGCTTTGTTAATATCACAATATTTTTTTTTATTAAATTAATTTTCAATAGCAATATTAACAAAAATTAAATTCTTAAAAATTTTGTCTGTCTGCTTGTTACGGCTAATCTCTGAAACGACTGGACCGATTTTGATGATACTTTCACTGAGAATTAAGATTCTCAGGTTATGTGTTAGTTGTGCGCGCATCACGAAAAATGTATGAAATCGATGTAGATAACTTTTAAATATTAAAATTATGTATATCTTGATGTACTATTTAGGCTTTGTTTCATTGCAATCGGTTGACTATATCGAAAGATATACTACATTCATTGACTGTTAGGCGGGACTAAGTTCGCCGGGGCAGCTAGTAGGGAATAAATAGCAGATGAATTAATATTGATGCTTGAAAGGCCAAAATTACTAAGCGCCAGTGTGCGAACTTTACAAAATGTGATTTAATTCATTAAACCCCAAGCGAAACCGGCGTTCGCGTACCTATTGTCTTTCTATTGTGTCTGTAATTTCCACGATTGAAAGGTGCATTAAACCTCAAGCGAATGCCGGCGTTCAGTCTCTCATTGTCTTTCTATTGTGTCCATAATTACGGTAAAAAAGTTAATGTTAGTAACTTTAATTCACTCTTTGCAAAGTCTACTCAAGTCACTTAGTCATTTTTGCCTTTCAAGCGTCAATATGAAACCTTAAAAGGTAGTTTTAAAACAAGATTATGTCCGCTAACTGTGGTTAAGAACCAGTGTTTGGTGATCAACTGACTAAAGACTCTATAGGTTATTTACATTAAAAAAATATAACCTTGCCTACAGAAACTAACAAAAAATAATACATACCTACAGCCAAACACAGAACTTCCTCTTTTTAGGGTTCCGTAGCCAAATGGCAAAAAACGGAACCCTTATAGATTCGTCATGTCTGTCTGTCTGTCTGTCTGTCTGTCTGTCTGTCTGTCTGTCTGTCTGTCTGTCTGTCTGTCTGTCTGTCTGTCTGTCTGTCTGTCTGTCCGTCCGTCCGTATGTCACAGCCACTTTTTTCCGAAACTATAAGAGCTATACTGTTGAAACTTTGTAAGTAGATGTATTCTGTGAACCGCATTAAGATTTTCACACAAAAATAGAAAAAAAGCAATAAATTTTTGGGGTCCCCATACATAGAACTGAAACTCAAAATTTTTTTTTTCATCAAACCCATGCGTGTGGGGTATCTATGGATAGGTCTTCAAAAATGATACTGAGGTTTCTAATATCATTTTTTTCTAAACTGAATAGTTTGCGCGAGAGACACTTCCAAAGTGGTAAAATGTGTGTCCCCCCCCTAACTTCCAAGATAAGAGAATGATAAAACTAAAAAAAATATATGATGTACATTACTATAAAAACTACCAACGAAAATTGGTTTGAACGAAATCCAGTGAGTAGTTTTTTTTTAATGCGTCATAAACCGAAAAAAATACACTATTATTAAAACATCGATCAAAGTTACAACACATTATAAGAACTTTTATATTATGTTACTTGCTGCTACGGAACCCTCATGGGCGAGTCCGACTCGCACTTGGCCGGTTTTTTTAATTCAATTCGTCGGGTGCTTAGGGGGAAAAAATAAACAGGAAATAATAATACCATGTTGGTATCACGTTCCATTAAAATCATCTAAAAGAGCCACTACGAGTTGGTTTCGGCTCCTCGGTCCAGGATCCCAAGGGTCATAAATAATAATAATAATAATATAATGTTCCCCAACTATCACACAACGCCGTCTAGTCCCAAGCTAAGCAGAGCTTGTGTTATGGGTACTAGATAACTGATAAACATACTTATATATTTCTAAATACATACATATTATAGATAAATTACACCCAGACACAGAACAAATGATTAAGCTCATCACACAAACATTTGTCCTGGGTTTGAATCGAACCCACGATCTCCGGCATAGCAGTTAGGGCCACTAACCACTAGACCAACAGGCCAGTCAAAATAAATATAATATTAAAAACTAGCTTTTGCCCGCGACTTCGTCCGCGTACTTAAAATATAGCCTATGTCACTCAGGAATAAAGCAGTTGTCTATCGGTGAAAAAATTTTAATGATTAGACCAATACTTCCAGAGATTACCTCCTACAAACAAAAAAACAAACTTTACCTCTTTATAATAATAGTGCAGATTATAATAATATCTTATTTTCTCACTACAATAAAGTTATCATCATCATCATCATTTCAGCCGATAGACGTTCACTGTTGGACATAGGTCTCCCCCAAGTGTCGCTATAATGAACGATCCTGCGCGTCCCACATCCATTGGATTCCCGCAACCTTCACTAGGTCATCGGTCCACCTTGTAGGAGGCCTTCCAACGCTGCGTGTTTCGGTACGTGGTCGCCACTCCAGAACCTTTCGGCCCCAACTGTCATCTGTTCTGCGAGCAATCTGCCCTGCCCACTGCCACTTAAATTTGGCGATTCCTCATGCTATGTCGGGAACCTTGGTTCTCCTGCGGATATCTTCATTTCTGACTCGATTCCGCAAGGAAACTCCGAGCATAACCCCTTCCATCGCTCTTTGAGTAACTTTAGGCCTTCTGATGAGGCCCATTGTGAGCGACCACGTTTCGGATCCGTAATTAATTAATTAATTAGTATACAAATGAATAAATAATTATCGAAATGATTAACTTACCTAATAAGACCTAGGGATATTTTATTAATTTCAAATCGTATAAAATAAACTAGTACTTGACTGCGATCTCACCTGATGGTAAGCAGTGATGTATCTACTTAGTCCTTGATGATGAATCACATATTAAGAGTCTATAGTTATAGACAATATAGTTTATTAAGAGTCTATTCACTCTAGCCTTGAAGACACTATCATCATCATCATCATCATCATCATCATATCAGCCGAAAGACGTCCACTGTTGGACATAGGCCTCCCCCAAGCGTCGCCACAACGACCGGTCCTGTGCGTCACGCATCCATCGGGTTCCCGCGACCCTGACCAGGTCACAGAAGACACTATACTAAATTATAATCAGATGGAAAGACCGCAACAGGCAAATTATCCCAGTCCATTTCTATATAAAAATATGAAAATTATATTTTAAAAAAAAACCGGGCAAGTGTGAGTCGGACTAAGGGATCCATACAAACGTTTCTATCTATGCTAACAGTTCAATTCCCGAGTTGAGTTACGAAGATTTTTCCAAATTGCAAAAAAAAATATTTTTATGGGGTAAGTACTAAACAGTTTCAGATTTGTTCCTTTTTTTTTTTTCATTTTTTTTTTTTATGGTGGTATAAAATCATGCATTGACATCCCCCGCCCTTGGGCGGAGCGGGAGATAGTGTCAGACTCTTACTGACTAAAAGACCCACCCCGTTCCTTCTAGCCTTCATACCGGGGCTCGAGCGCCCTTTCGGATAACCCTGGCCCCAGTAGGCTTCGACCCGGCTGGGCCCCTGCTGTTGCTGACAACTCCTTGAGGCGCGCGGGAACAGTGCGCGCCGTCGACGACTTGGGCTTGGTCCGGACAGTTACCGGACGACCGGACAGTGAGCTACCCATTGCTCACTGTCCGCAAGCCCGCGTCTACGTTGGCTGGAAATCGGGATCAGAATCCCGGCGACGGCGGCGGCGATAACGCCGTTGCCTGATGCGTTCGGCCTCCTCCTTTGCGAGCATTACTGCTTCGCAGAAGTTGGCGACCGCCTGACACTCCTCCTCGCTCCGGACCATGGCCTCAACCAAGGCCCGGCGCGAGAGGTCTCCGCCGCCGATCGCCCCCACGAGGGCACGGCGATGCTCCGCCCAAGCAGGGCACACCTCGACCGTGTGCTCCACCGTGTCCTCCGGGCGTTCCGCACAATGGCGACACCCGGGCGTCACTTCCGCATGAATCCGGTGCAGGAAACTCCCGAACGAACCATGTCCGGTGAGGACCTGCGTCATGCGGAAGGTAAGAACGCCGTGAGGCCTTTCCAGCCACGCCTCAAAGAGGGGACTTACCGTCAGATTTGTTCCTGCTATGAAACCTTTCTTCATGCCTAATTGCAGGATTTTAGATCAACGGGAAATATCCTATAAAAATTCATTTCCTTGATTCCCTTGAGATTGTCGAAATAAACGCTTTTTGCGATATAAACGGTCGTATCTTTTTTTATTTATCTCAGAAGTTTTATTTTTTGACACCTTCAAGGGACCGTAGACTTAAGTATACGGTTTTAATTTCAACTCGATAAGTCCACGCATTCTCGAGATAAAGAGTCTTGACTTATTTATTTACTAGCTGTGCCCGCGACTTCGTTCGCGTGAACTACAGGATTTTGAATTTATTTTTTCTAAAATTAAAGTAGCCTATGTTACTCCTTATTACATCAGCTACCTGGCAAAAAGTCCCGTCAAAATCGGTCGAGCCATTTCAGAGATAAGCCCGGCCAAACAGACAGAGAGACAAAAATTTAAAAAAATGTTATTTTGGTGTATGTACCGTATATATATATTCATATGCATGTAGTAAAAAGCAGTTATTTCAATATTACAAACTGACACTCCAGTATTATTTATATGTATGTTTGTTTGTGTTCATTTAAATTATTTTATTCTTTATTGTACAGCACATAAACAAAAAATACAGGAAAAACATTATTAAAAATAAGTGTACAATGGGCGCTCTTATGGCTCAGGGCAATTTCTTATAGACAACCTTTGGATGAACTGAACGAAAGGAGAAAGATTTAAAATAGATTTTTTAAATAAAGATATCGTACACTTTAATATACACCATAAAAATACAGTAGGAACTTAAAGTAATGGTTACAGTGTGTAGTGGGTGTGTATGACGTGTTCTTAGATTGTATACAATTTTTACACATAATTATTATTATCTGTAAACGTAGTAATAAAAGTACAAACATTTTTTATAAAAAGTAGGACAGCTGATGTACACAGGCGAGCTTAACCCAAAATTGGGTTTTCTCACCGCAAACCAGGTATTGTACATTTGTAAAGAAATTTTATAGATGACGATAACGTATACAAATTGACAACAAAACTTAAGCTAACATAAATTTAATTATACCTACTTAAAACTAAAAATAAACATACTTCAGACTATAAATAAAAACTATAATTATGTATTTCATAATATACATAATTACATAACGTATCGTGTGTTGTATTTGTTGGTTGGTAGGGTGTAAATATGTCTATCTACCTAGCTTTTTGGATGTAGTTAAGTACTAATAATTCACATTTATGAAATTACTGCCTACATATCTGACCTCCATAACCCAGTAACTGTGTAAAACACGTTGATAAGACTGGTATCAGATTTTTCTAGCTTCTGACTACACATAACGACTGCTGAGACCATCAAATGACAACCGGGATCAAAGGCTTAAGAGGTAATCTCTGAAAATACTGAAAATTTTTTTCACCATTGAAAGAAAGCCGCTTTGCTCCTGAGTGACCTTTTTTTATGGTGGGAAAAAATCATTCAATGACATCCCCCGCTCTTGGGCGGAGCGGGAGATAGTGTCAGACTCTTACTGACTAAAACACCCACCCCGTTTCTTCTAGCCTTCATACCGGGGCTAGAGCTCCCTTTCAGATAACCCTGGCCTCAGTAGGCTTCGACCCGGCTGGGTCCCTGCTGTTGCTGACAATTCCTTGAGGCGCGCGGGAACAGTGCGCACCGTCGACGACTTGGGCTTAGTCCGGACAGTTACCAGACGGCCGGACAGCGAGCTACCCATTGCTCACTGTCCGCAAGCCCACGCCTACGGTGGCCGGAAATCGGGATCGAGGCGGCGAGGACACCGTTGCCTGATGCGTTCGGCTTCCTCCTTTGCGAGCATTACTGCTTCGCAGAAGTCGGCGACCGCCTGCTACTCCTCGCTCCGGACCATGGCCTCAACCAAGGCCCGGAGCGAGAAGTCTCCGCCGCCGATCGCCCCCACGAGAGCACGGCGATGCTCCGCCCAACTCCTGAGTGATCTGGGAATACAGTTTTAAATACGCGGATGAAGCTACGGGCAAAAGCTAGTACGTAATATATGCGTAATAAATACACACTTATTTATTAATAAAATATATGACCATTATTATCGCACAAATATGACCTAAAAACCCCATTAACAGTCATATAAATCCTTCAAACTGAGTAAATAGGCCGCTCAACATGACACTAAATAAACAAAGATAAAATTACAACATGATTGTATATTTTACTGTGACAGCTTCACACATCATTCCGCGTGGGGACTGGGGGAAGTGGGTTATCAATACTGGGTTGAGTGCTCCTCGACCCTTGGCCGTGTCAATCAATCTGCGTACCCTTTACCCTAAATACAGCGAAACCTGGCTAAGTGGGCCTAAGAACTTTACCGTGAAGTGTTAAAATGTCAAGCGTGTGAGTGACAAAGAAGAATGGATCTATACCTACACACACAGCCCTAAAGAGAAACATCGTTTTAAGGATTACAATAATAACTATTTATTATCCTTTTATTTATATTGAAGAAGAAGAAGAAAAAAAGAAAAGAAAGAAAACATGTTTATTCTGCCTGAATAGACGCACAATTCGCTACAAAAATGTATAATGAAAAAAAACCAACAATAGTTTCTCCGCCAGCCAGAGCATTTGTGTATAGGGCTTAACTCTATTGCACCAAACGCCATAGACAACCTAGTTGTCTAGGTTAACTGTTACAAGTACTCTTTTCGTGACCAAAGAGTAGATTTGTGACATTTTGTCGATGGCTGACGCTAGGTTCAACACAGATAAACATAAAAACTTATTGGAAGGTGTGTTTCAGCAATATCACGTGAGACATGTGCTGTTAAGCAAGGCTAGTGGAATACGGTAACTACGGTTTATTTACTCATGCGGTAACTATAACTATATTAGGGATTTCAGTCAGGCGATCACAGGGGACTCAGTCCATTAAATATAATATTTATTGGTTAGAAAGAGAAACAACATTGTGTTGAAGTAGGATAGGTTTGTTTTTGATATACTCCAACAAGCTCCATCAAAGGTTGCCAGGTCTTGAAACGAAATGCCGGACAGACCAGCCAGATTAGTTGGATATTTGGATAAAAAAACGACTTTGTTTTTTAAATCAAAGGCTCTTCTAATCTATTTAAATTGTAATGAAATAATAATAGAATTAACTGATATACTCGTAAGTGCAAATCCACTTGCGCTAGTGTTACAGGTTAGGTGGAACACATGAAATATCTAAAAAAAGGCCTTTTTATGGTGGGAAAATCATCAATAATAACCCCTACTCTTGGATGATAGTGTCAGACTCTGACTGACTAAAAACCCACCCCGTTCCTTCAAGGCTTCATACCGGCGGCTCGAGCTGTCTTTCAAAACCAACCCTGGCCCCGGTAGGCTTCGACGCGGCTGGGCCCCTACTATTGCTGGCAACTCCTTGAGGCGCGCGGGAACAGTGCGCGCCGTCGACAACTTGGGCTCGGTCCGGACAGTTAGCGGGCGGTCGGACAGCGAGCTACCCATTGCTCACTGTCCGCAAGCCCGCCCCTACGGTGGCCAGAAATCGGGATCGGAATCCCGGCGGTATTCACGATATATCGACTTATTTCCAGTTACATTAATAAGTATTCTACCAGGATAATGTAATACAGATTTTTTTTTAAATCGACGAATTTCAAACGACTTTAAAATCGGTGTCGTTCAAACTCGATTGATAGATGTGAATACGGAAATGGTCTAAACGACTAAATCGCTACGATATCGTTACGGTTTTCATTACGTGAATCGGGCTACAGTACTTTAGGAGATTACCTCCTGTAGACAAAAAAACATAAAAACAAACTTTACCTCTTTATTATATTAGCGTAGATAATACATATCTTTGCAATAAATATATATATGGTTTAATACTTATTCATTCAACAACTGATCTATTAAATTTTTTTTTTTACTAAAGTCTGCTGTGGAAAAACCCAAGATCCAATGTGATTCACGCGACGACACTCAAACGGAAATTCAAAGGTGAGGAAGTTCTCATTCCGAGGATTCCGGTTAGAATATATCACAGCTGTTGGTGGAAGGAGTTGGGGACAAGGAATTTGAGGAGTTTGAAGATGAGGGGAAATAACAACCATACCATGTAATTTACAACTTAAAATTAACTCATCGAATGCCGTAATTAGAGACACAATAGAGAGACAATTGCTTATGTCGAACTGTGTGACTTATGACATTCAAAAGGTTTATTTAATTTTATTACTTTTTTTTTTTATAAATAAGTACAAAAAACAAAAAAAAAAGGTTTATTAAAAAAGGTTCCATTGGGTTGACTGTTACGCGGTACGAAGTTCGCTGGGTTAGCTAGTTAGTTATTTTAGTTAGCTATTTTAGCTTGTCGCTTATGGTTTACTTTTTTCAAAGCAATTTGGCACTCGGGTAGACCATGTCGTGGAATAGCATATAGCATAGTTTCTACCTCAGGACTGGAACAATTTGCCTGCTGCGGTCTTCCCGTCCGATTATAATTTGGTTGTCTTCAAGGCTAGAGTGAACAGGCTTTTCATAAACTAGTGCGCCCCATCATCAACGATTGCATCACTGCTTACCATCGTCGTAGTCAAGCACTAGTTTATATTAAATAAAAAAAAAACCTCAACAAATTCACAACTAGTATGCCTACTTGTATATTCAAAGGTACAGCTTGTGGTAAAGTAAATATGTAACGTAACAATTATGTTTTTACCATAATAAGTCAAGGTGATATAGTGTAAATATTTTTCTAGTAATATTTGACTAGTTATTACCAACAGTTATAAGGAAAATATTAGAAGAATTGCTTTACAATGACTTTTAGGGTTCCGTAGCTCAAAAAAAAAAAAACGAAACCCTTACAGAATCACTTTTTGTTGTTCTGTTTGTCTGACTGTTAACACTCTTTATTTTGGGAACGCGTGGAGATGTAGAATTGAAATTAAAACCATATACTCAGGTCTAAAGTCCCTTAAAGCTAAGAAAAAACACACACACACTTAATTACACACACATAATACAATCACATACACTACTTAAATGTTATTTTGTACACTTAATTTTTGTAATGTTTGTCCTGTAATTTTTGTATATGTGGTGTACAATAAAGAATATATAATAATAATAATAAAAAATCAAATGTATAATTCGACACTCTCAAGGGAAAATTCATAGGCTACTTCCCGTTGATCTAGAATCCTGAAAATTGGCATACAGCAAGGTTTCATAACACAAGGTATATGAAAAAATCTAAAACTCTAAATTTGCAGCTCCGTCACAAAAAAAAAAATTAAGATTCGGTAAAATTTTTGTAATTCAATTTGGGAATTGAACTGTTTTCATAGGTAAGTACAGTTTGTTTGAAACCCTCAGTGCACGAGTCCAACTCGCGCTTGCCCGGTTTTGTTACTGATAGACCCTAGCTGACTACCCTGACAAGAAACACAGGTTAAAGTCCACCTCAAACATATTATGATCGAATCATATTAGAACTATACAAAGGTTACCCACAGTTCCTCCGTATAAAATGTTCATGGTTTCTGTAAGACAGGCCACAATCACTACCAGAACGCTGCTGGCCTTCCTTGAGGAGCTGGGTCCACCTGGAATTACATATTTGTACCACCCGTGCGCAAAATATGCGCTTTAGATAATAATATTATTATAATAATAATATTCCACAACTATCACACAACGCTGTCTAGTCCCAAGCTAAGCAGGGTTTGTGTTATGAGTACTAGACAACTGATAAACATAGGTACTTATATATTTCTAAATACATACATATTATAGATAATTACATTACACCCAGACACAGAAGAAATGATCATGCTCAACACACAAATATTTGTCCTGGGTGGGAATCGAACCCACGATCTCCGGCATAGCAGTCAGGGCCACTAACCACTAGACCAACAGGCCAGTCAAATGAGATGAATTGTATCTGAGCTATAGATTACTTTTCCTTTTCTCTAATTTTAACGTAATTTCTGGCAGTTTTAAATACTTAACGTGGCCTACCCAAATGTCCTTTCTTTGGTATGGTTCATTAAATCGTTGAGCTCCATAGTAGTCCTGAGTTGAGCTACACGCATACTGACAAATGCTTGCACTGACTGAACATTGAACATGCCTACTCAGATCTGTGGTTCTTTTCTATGAAGACAATCTCAGACGCCGAAATCCATGTTTCTGAACTGATTTACGATTACATATTTGCTGTATGGACTTACGAAAAAGAGACTTTGACCCCTGAGTTTATTTCGGTGTTTCTTTTCAGGCTAGTCAGCTAGGTATACCGGCCTCATATATAGTTTAAAAAAAAGTTTAAAAATGTTTTTTTTTTTAATCTTTTTGCAAAAAATTCATCTCATTAGTTTTTCCCACAGCTTCGCCCGTGTACTTAAAATATAGCCTATATCACTCAGAAATAAATCAGCTTCCAGAGATTACCTCCTACAAACAAAAAAACAAACGTTACCTCTTTATTGTATTAGTGTAGTTAGTCGTGGAAATACGTACCTACACTAGCCCGATACATAAATACAAATTTTATACGAGACAAGCCACACAGCCAAAACCGTGGTAAAATGTAACATCAACATACTATACAAATATATTGCTATATGTACATGCCACCTTATCTTTTTCAGCCAATGAAGCCAATTTATTTAAGGAAAAATAACAGTAATATTAATGCAATTTGCGTCAGACTTTAAAATTTAGACTTATTACAAATGCAATAAATACTTATTTAAAAACGGCATATTTGATATAATTGTGTAACTTCAATAATATATGTAGATTTAATCTGACAAGAATTTTATGAAAAAAATATCTAACAGGTTTTCCTCGCGTACTTTTTAACGTTTTTCAATACACTTACTCGAAAACCCACTAGACTTACAGACTGTTTTTCGCACCACTGCAGAAAAGTGCGCGTGCTCTTCCCCGCCACAATGTTATTACATGTATCGTATCAGGTGCTTCGACCCCCACGAGTCTCTGGTCATTCCTTCGTAAGTGAATTGAAAAAAGTCGTTTGATACACGTGGAATTTTGTCGCTGCAGCGCTCGACTCCGCTTGATTTCTGTTAAGTTCGCAATGACAAACTTTCTACACTTGTATCAAAATATATACTACACACAAGAAAGAAAAAATATTTACTTAGCACAGCACAAGGCAAAGAAATACCTACTAGTAATTTAGGTATAAATGATACAAGAAGACGTACCGGAAGACGTAGCGTTGGAAGGCCTCTAGGTGGACCGATGACCTGGTAAGGGTTGGGGGACCGTTCATTGTGGCGACACTTGGGGGAGTTTATGTCCAACAGTGGTCATCTTTCGGCTGAAATGATGATGATAATACAAAACAGAAGCAAAAAAATTAAATAGTGCATAAAGCAATACACACGCAACACTATTAATTCGTCACGATTTCGAAAACATTTGATTACATACAAACCTACTGATAAGCACAATATAATATATGTTATTAATAATATAATG
Organism: Mythimna albipuncta; assembly: GCA_929112965.1. NCBI lineage: Eukaryota > Metazoa > Arthropoda > Insecta > Lepidoptera > Noctuidae > Mythimna > Mythimna albipuncta. Next base: position 1,856,579 of record OV815969.1, on the reverse strand, counting down.
TATGTCAAATTGATTTTAATAACAATTTGTATGGAATTCTCCGATGACCAGGGCCCCAAGTCTGCTATTACAATAGTGTCAGAGTGGTCTCTCATTGATTTGATAATTTTTGATTTTGAGTAAGTTTGGTAATCAACTAATATAATGGCGTCATTATGACTTTCCAATGATCAACCACTGACACTCCATTTAAAGAAGTGGGATAGAATAGTAATCTCGTACATATTTACAAATGAATGTCTTACGTATGCGGTAATCTGCAAAAACTTTGACAGTTCCTTTAATCAGTTACCTACCATTAGAACGTTATTGTGCAGTCATTGCTTTTAATAAGCTCGATATTGTCATTTTACCGCAACTTTATTACGAGACCATTGACCGATCAATGATCGATCATTATGAATTAGCAGATTAGGAACTTTTAGCAAAATGACAATGGGATCGTGTTGGAATGACGAATTTGCTTGCGGACAGTGAGCAATGAGTAGCTCGCAGTCCGGCCGTCCGGTAACTGTCCAGACCAAGCCCAAGTCGACGACGGCGCGCACTATTCCCGTGCGCCTCAAGGAGTTGTCAGCAACAGCAGGGACCCAGCCGGGTCGAAGCCTACTGGGGCCAGGGTTATCCGAAAGGGCGCTCGAGCCCCGGTATGAAGGCTAGAAGGAACGGGGTGGGTCTTTTAGTCAGTAAGAGTCTGACACTATCTCCCGCTCCGCCCAAGGGCGGGGGATGTCAATGCATGATTTTTCCCACCATAAAAAAAAAGAATGAAGAATTTATAAAAATAGCAGACTTGGGCCCCTGTTAAGTGTCACGCGAATCCGATAGTTGCTAGATGCATAGGACGGGTCGTTGTGGGTGCAGCTCAAATGATTCTTCTTCTGAGTCTGTACACTCTTGCCAGAGTGGTCGTGATCATCACTGTGAATCACGATGAGTGATCATCCTTGTAATGCGCCGCCATTCATGCGCGGACTGCAGCCTTCTGGGTACATTCATAAACCGAGCACTTAGTTGCGGCCTTGATCTGGTCTGTCCATCTCATTGGAGATCTACCACGCGGCCTGGTGCCCTCAACTTTGCCCTGCACTACGAAACGCTCTATGGAGTCATTATTACAAATGATTTTGATCACAGAATTCTAGTTAAATTAAAATTATTTAATCTATTTGATAATAAAGACAAAAATTTATTTTTTCGTTCGTTGTAGCGACACTTATTGGGGGAGGTCTATGACCAACAGTGGTCGTCTCTTGGCTCTTCTTGGAGCGAGGAGGAATGGCAGGCGGTCGCCAAATTCTGCGAAGTAGTAATGCTAGCGAAAGAGGCGACCGCAGGAAGCCTAATGGGGCCATGGTTTCAGTTTTGATAGGAAAACCCAGGGTCCTGGAACGCAAGCCAAAGAACGAACAGATAGCAGGTTTTAGTCAGTAAAAGTCTGAACCCTCCCGTTCCGCCCTAATGTGGATGAAGTAATTGGATGATTTCCAACCTAACAGATAAGTATGGCGAACATTACACGGTAGGTTTTGCTGACAGTTTTGCCACAGTCAAAACCTTTATTGATGAAAAACCTACCTTCTAATGTGTTGCATGACGGTTTTTCGTACGCATTAGGCAAATGACTAAATGAAAAAAATTAGTAAAGTAAATATAAAAAGTAGCAAGAAGAAAAAAGAAAAACGATCAATTGTCTTTGTGTATGAGTCGTATGATAGTATGTGTGGGTGTGTAAGGGATGGTGTGTGTACGTGTGTGTGAGGGAGAGTGTGATGATATGTCTGTGTATGTGTGTAGGAAAGAAGGTGGTGTTGTGTGTCATAATTAAGTTATGCGCTGCAAAAGTGACTCTGTATCATCATAACTTAAATTATGTAGTCAAATAGTTATTAGTTTTTTACATTCGACTCTTTTTTTAGGGATAGAGTTATACACCCTATAGTTATAACCCCATACCTTCAACAGTTCAATTTAGGTCGTCAAATGGATCGCATTAAGAGCTCGTGGTAGGACCTCAAGAGCTGATTGCGGAGACTTTCGATCAATACCACAGCATGACGAGATACTGAGTTTTTCAGCAGACGACAGCTTATTCCAAAAGATAACAATTGTATTTCAAATATCTGGTTCAAACTCGGCTAATTGTTAAAAGGCACTTTCATTTAGGACAATTAAGTTATAAATTGACATAATTAAAATTAATTGGCCGAATGACATTAATTGCTTTCGAATTTGACTTCAATTCGATAATCAGAATGGTAATTGGTACCAATTCATTAAGTATTTATTGTAAACAGAATTAACTTAATAATAAATTAAGTTAATATGATAATGGACTTGTCAGACATCATACGTCTTTAACAGGGATGTAACGGAGGTAATTATATCGGAACCGAAGGCGGAGTCGGAGTTTTTAAATTTGATTTATCGGAGTCGGAACCGGAATCGCAACCGGAGACGGAACTGGAAGTGGAAGAGGGTCAGAACTGATGGCAGGAGTGAGATTTTTTATTTAAGGACAAATAAAACATTATTCAGTCATTTTTTTTTTATTTTAAGTTTTTTATTATAAAGAAGATGAACGTGTCGTGTGCGTCAACAAACTAACAACAAGTGAAAAAATAATTGACAATACAGTTCACGTAGCGGGAGTCAGGGGGATTCCAGACCTCCGATTAAAACCTCCGATTTAAAAGTATCGGAGCCGAAGTCGGAACCGAAGGTGTAATCATATCGGAAGTTCCGACTTAACGGAGTCGGAGTCGAAGCTCCGTAACATCCCTGGTCTATATATATAGAATTATTTGTAAAACACTGGCTATCAGGACTATGTTACTAACATCATAAACTACAACTTTTGTTCTATGACTTTTAAAAATGTATCATATTTTAGTGCATCAGATTTTCATACAAAAATAAAAATATTTAAATCTAACGTTGTATATAACTGTTCAAAGAGTATAAATAGATATAAAAGTTCCGAACGGGATTATGTTTACAATAGAAAATAAAGTAAAAAAAAAAACTATTAGAAACAATCTTCACAATAACACAAAGTTCACGACATTGAACCGTGCTCACCCTTCCTCACCTTGATTTATTTTTATCGTCATTTCTTTAGCTTATAGTTAGACCTAGGTAAATATACATGTCTCCTTATTATTACCGTAGCATACTAGCATAACATAGTCAGCCAAATAATGTTCCCACTGCTGGGGCTCAGGCCTCCTCTCTAAGAGAGGGAATGGGCTGTAATCCACCACTCCAGGCACTGGACAGTGCGGGCTGGTGAATGTCACGTGTTCAAATTTTTGGTTTTAGGACATGCCGGTTTTTTCACGATGTTTTCCTTCACCTGTTTTTTTTCCTCAAATAATGCTAGATGAGGCCGGTGTTTCCTAGCTGACTACCCTGAGAATAAACACCGAAACAAACTCAGGGGTTAGGTTTGAACCCGCGGCCTCCGACTCTTAAGTCGTGCTCGTTTCCATTAGGCTATCACCGCTCTCATAAGTAATACACAATACAATAGTTCGAGTTGCGGGTTCGATTCCCCCATAGAATAAATATTTATATGGCCTACAGATAGTAGTACTAGATCTGGGTAGCATAATTGTATGTGAATACGTAAAAAACGTGTAACGTTTGTGAACACATATCCGCAGGTATCCGCAGGAGAACCAAGTTTACAGACATATCCCAAAGTATCGCCAAACTTAAGTGGCAGTGGGCAAGGCACATTGCTCGCAGAACAGATGATCGTTGGGGACGAAAGGATCTGGAATGGCGATCACGTACGCAGCGTTGGAAGGCCTCCCACAAGGTGGACCGATGACCTGATGAGGGTCGCGGGAATCCAATGGATGCGAGTCGCACAGGACCGATCATTATGGCGACACTTGGGGGAGGCCTATGTCGAACAGCGGACGTTTTTACGCTGAAATGATGATGATGATGAACGCTTCATAATACGGGAGACATTTTTTTTGCATTAAAAATATTAGTGTCTCTTTATAATGATAGTGAAATGTTTTTCTGTAATAGTATCAATACCTCCAGGCGTTATGTCTTGTAAGCAAACAATTCAACTTATTTTTAGAATGACAAACATTGACCATTTACGTAATAATCTATTTTCATGACTAAACACGGTGCGTCCGGCTGTCTGGTACAGTCATGACACTGGGCTTAGGTAATGTTATCTTTCAAACACAGTGGTGCAGGGTAACTGGCTTACGAAGGTACGCCACCGATACATGGTGGACATCCCACCTATACGCACAAAACGTTTAGGAACATATACATTGAACGCCGTACAGCTAAGGAGTGGAATTTCTTCGGCGTCTGTGTTTCTTGACGGCTACAACCTGTGTTTAAATAGGTTTTTTTTGGATTTGGATAAAAGTCATCCAAATGACATCCCCTGCCCTTGGGCGGAGCGGTTGATAATGTCAGACTCTTATTGACTAAAAAACCTACCCCGTTCCTTCTTGCCTTTCGTGCCACCCTAGGCGCGGGCTTGCGAACGGCGAGGAATGGATAGCTCGCTGTCCGACCGTCCGGTAGCTGTCCGGACCAAGCCATGGCAAGTGGTGACCGATAAGAAAACAAATGAGTGAACAATCAATCAAAATTCAATTCAATGTTTGAAAGTGTAACTTCAATTAATATCAAAGAAAAAAAACAATGGAAAATAAAATACTGCAGTATTTTATTGTTTTTTTTTTTTCTAAATTAAAGAAATAAATAATTATAATTACATAACTTGATAAAAATGCTATGCAATAGCTTTACCGCGGCAGTACCCGAGTGCCACACGTCTTTTTTTTTTCTTTTTTTTTCTAATCGACGCAGCCGCAGACATAGCGTTGGAAGGCCTTCAATGAGGTGGACCGATGACCTGGTCAGGGTCGCGGGCATCCGATGGATTTGAGCCGCACAGGACCAGTCGTTGTGGCGACGCTTGGGAGAGGCTTAGGTATGTCTAGCAGCGAACGTCTTTCGACTGATATGATGATGATTCTAATCGATAGTAAATTAATTAAACTGTCCTAAGATAGCATTGTCCGTTGTCCGAAAGCCCGCGCGTCTTATTTGCACATACATCGCACTTTCAAGGACTTAATAATATCTTTAAATATGCAACCGATGGATACTGCAATTAACCTATCCACCACATAGGCCCAAAAAATCAAAGAAAAAATAATACCACTGAGTCCAATGAAGAAGCCTGTAGTCACATAAATAACGTACATCGATAATAGCATAGTCAGCCTTAGAATGTTCCCACTGCTGGGAATCCAATCAAGAGGCCTATTCCCTCTCCTGGAGAGGACGCTCCAACAGAGAAAATTTATGCAAAATAGCAGAAATTAAAAGTACCACTCTGAATTAGTTCTAGACTTTATAATTTGATTTCAATAGAAACTTAGATAATATCCACAAGATATCTGTGTGTCCAAAATATCTGGAGAAATATGTATAATAACATACGAGCGGTTGTATAAAAACGTATGTATCTCAAGTTGGACGCTCATATCCCAACACACGACGTGTCCAGTGTGAGTTGGTACAAAGAAACATAATGAACATAATTGAGTAAAAAACTAACATTTCCAAGCATACACTCATCTGAGATCAAGGAACCGGCAAGTAACTACGTAGCTAAGTTATTCATAAAAACCAGTCAAATGCGAATCTAATTATTGCTCTGCTTGTAGAGTGACACGGAGTGGGGAGCGAATGGAATGCTCACGCACGAATACACTGCAGCGAGCGATGCAACGGATCTCACTTTTTGAATTTATTTGTTTTATACACGGAGTTGTTCATAAGGGGGGATTCGATGGATGCGTGACTAGAGATGTGCCGTTGCCGGCAATATGGGAATATTGCCACCAATATTCATACTTTGGCCAATAATTCCGGCAATATTCCTACTGTGGCGAGTAGGCAAGTAAACTCGCAAGTTTGAACGCAGCACCGAAATCACGCCACTTTGCGGTTTTTAAATATGTGTGCGTAGCGACATGCACACATTGACGGCCGCCGCCTGCGATCCTTTGTCTAGGATGAGGACGCGTTGCCGTTCTGCACGATGACGTATTTTGTTTACGACTCACTATAAATACTAGTGTTTTGATTGTATCGAGCCACTCTGCTTTGATCATTCGCTTTGCTCACCTGCTTGTACGCTTTTATATTTACGCAATATAATTCTAGTTTAGCTTATTTGCATTTTAATTCATCTCATCTGAGCCCCGATAAATATCAATCTACCGCCAACTTGCTTATGCTCCTACAGTAAGTGGGCCGGCGTAACGCGCATGCATAGTTCACGCACCCCACTTCATTGGTGACCCCGATTCCGTTGTCAAGAGGAGAAGATGGAGCCAAGCAAAGAGAGGGACGTATTCCAAGAAGCTTGCCGAGTTGGAGTAAGGACGCCGACGTTCAATCCTGATGATCCAGTATTATGGTTCGCCCAATTGGAAGGTCAGTTTGCGATATCAAGCATGACGACGGACTCAACCAAGTTTTACTTCGTCCTGTCGCAATTGGAACCACAACACACGGCAGAGGTCAGAGACCTTATCGTTTCTCCACCAGCAACCGGAAAATATGAGAAATTAAAGGCAGAATTGATCAAAAGGCTATCAGCGTCTCAAGAACGAAAAATCAAGCAGTTGATAATGCATGAAGAACTAGGCGACAGAAAACCTTCGCAGTTCCTGCGCCACTTACAACAATTGGCCGGACCGACAGTTCCAGCAGAATTTATAAGGACAATCTGGTCAAGTCGACTTCCTACCAACCTGCAAACCATCGTCGCGTCGCAGTCAACCATGTCCTTGGAAGACGTGGCTGATTTAGCGGATCGTATAAATGACATCGTGCCAGTAACTGGGCAAGTAGCAAGTACCAGTACTCGCCCGCCAGTAACGACTGATCCGCAAAATAACGCCATAGATATGCTGACTAAAACCGTAGCAGAGTTAAGCCGAAGGTTGGAGACCATGAGCATGGAGCTGCGCAGTCGTCGTCGCTCACACTCGCGAAGATCTAGACACGGTTCACCACGTCGTTCCCGCTCTCGTTCCAATTCCAGACCCCCAGATCACCCGCTGTGCTGGTACCATTACCGGTTTGGGGACAGGGCGCGAAAATGCACACAGCCATGCAACTACAGCAAGCAGCCGTTAAACCCCCAAGGCAGCCATTAGTGGCGGTACAAGACTGCCTAGCTGTAACAAGCCGCCTGTTCATCACGGATCGCAAGACAAAGATGCAATATCTTGTAGATACGGGTTCAGACCTGTGTGTATTTCCGCGATCCGCCGTTCGGGAGCCACGCTGCAAGACCAAATACGAGTTGTTCGCAGCAAACGGAACAATTATAGCCACTTACGGTTACCTGTCGCTCACTCTGGACCTGGGTCTTCGTCGAGCTTTCACATGGCAGTTCATAGTAGCAGACGTTTCAAAACCTATTATCGGCATCGACTTCTTAGGTTACTACAACTTACTTGTCGACTGCCGCAACCAGCGGTTAATCGACGGAATCACTGAACTAACAGTCGCTGCGGCATATCAAAAAGCAACCGAGGCCATATCGTCAGTCCGCACAACCACAGAAGGCACAGTTTATCAGCAGCTGTTGCGGGAATATCCAGATCTCACACGCCCAGCTGGAAGACCCGGCAAACCAAAGCACAGCACGGTGCACCACATACGCACTACGCCAGGACCGCCCGTATACAATCGGCCTCGCCGCCTTGACCCTGAGCGGTTGAAAATAGCCAAACAGGAATTCGAGGAAATGCTGCAGCAAGGAACAGCGCGCAGATCTGAGAGCGCTTGGTCGTCGCCGCTTCATCTGGCACGCAAGAAAAACGACGGCTGGAGACCGTGTGGAGACTACAGATCTTTGAACGCTCGTACAATTCCAGACCGTTATCCAGTTCGACATGTGCAAGACTTTGTACACCAGCTGGTGGGGAGCACAATCTATTCCACTGTCGATTTAGTCAAGGCCTACAACCAAATTCCAGTAGCAGAAGAGGACATACCCAAGACCGCAATAACAACACCGTTCGGGTTGTTTGAATTCCCATTTATGACATTCGGACTTCGCAACGCTGCACAAACTTTCCAGCGGTTTATGGATGAGGTACTTCGGGGCCTAGACTTCTGCTATACCTACTTGGATGACATTTTAATATTCAGTACCAGCGTCGCCCAGCACCAACAGCACCTTAGGCAACTCTTTGAGAGGTTGACAAATTATGGAGTGTTAATAAACACCAGCAAATGCACATTCGGACAAGCGAAAGTGAACTTCTTGGGCCACGAAGTATCAGCTGCAGGGATCAAGCCCTTAAACACGAAAGTCCAAGCCATCCAGGATTTTCCAGTGCCCAAGAACATCAAGGACCTTAGAAGATTCCTTGGAATGATAAACTTCTACCGAAAATTCCTACCAGCAGCAGCGGCCATACAGGCACCTTTAAACAAATTTCTAACGGGACTGAAAACTAAGGGATCACAGCCAATAGAGTTGTCACCGGAACACCTGGAGGCCTTCAACAAATGTAAACAAAGTCTATCGGAAGCCACAATACTAGTCCATCCAAACCCAACAGCTGAACTCGCGGTGCAGACAGACGCCTCAAATATGGCAATCGGTGCTGTATTGCAGCAAAAACAGGGTAAAGAATGGCAACCCTTGGCATTCTTCTCTAAGAAGCTAAGCCCTGCCCAGATGAAGTACAGCCCATATGACCGCGAGCTTCTAGCTATATATGAGGCCATCCGGTATTTCAAGTTCATGGTTGAAGCAAGAACGTTCACAGTCTTGACCGATCACAAGCCACTGACATTCGCATTCAGTAGACCTCGTCAAAACTGTTCTCCACGCCAGTTCAGATATTTAGATTATATCAGCCAGTACACCACGGATATAAAGTTTGTGGCTGGCAAAGACAACGTGGTAGCCGATACTTTGTCACGTATTAATGCAATCAATTTACCCATAGATTACCAGTCCCTGGCCAGTGAACAGAAAACCGATGCAGAACTTCAAGACCTCGTTCAAAACGGCACTAGTCTGAAACTGAAGAAAATCAGACTACCAGAAGCAGAAGTGGAGGTGTACTGCGACATCTCATCGGGGATACGCCCGTTTCTCACAAAACGGTTCCGCAAACAGGCATTCAATACCCTTCATGGTCTGAGTCACCCTGGTGGTAAAGCAACAGTCCGCTTGATAACCGAAAGGTATGTATGGCCTGGCGTGAGAAGGGACTGTCGACAATGGGCCAAGGAATGTGAAGCATGCCAACGAAGCAAAGTGACCAGACATACGTCAGCACCCTTGACAGCTTTCGAGACACCTTCAGCACGGTTCCGCCATATTCACATTGACTTGATTGGTCAATTACCATTATGTTCTGGCTACAGGTACTGCCTCACCGTAGTCGACCGCGTGACGCGTTGGCCTGAGGCATACCCACTGCAGGACATCACGGCGGAGTCCTGCGCAGCCGCTCTGACGTCAGGGTGGATTGCGAGGTTCGGCAGCCCAGAGCACATTACCACCGATCGGGGCAGGCAGTTCGAGTCCCGCACTTTCAAGGAACTCGCAGCCTTAATCGGGGCTTCCCATCACTTGACTACAGCTTACCATCCGGCAGCCAACGGTTTGGTGGAGAGACTGCACCGCCAGCTGAAGGCCGCCATTACCTGCCACGCCTGCCCGAACTGGACTGAGGTGTTGCCATGGGTTCTACTGGGAATACGCAGTGCGTACAAGGAAGACCTGCAAGCATCGGCGGCAGAGCTTGTGTACGGTGAACCCCTCCGCCTACCGGGACAGTTCTTCGCCTCCACCTCAGGAGAGACGGTCGACATGACCAGCCTGGTCAGCAGACTCCGCTCACACATGAGTAAGATAACCCCACAACCTACTTCCTGGCACACTAGTTCGACTCGACCGTTCTATGTGCCCAAGGACCTCAGCACAGCTACCCATGTTTTCTTGCGGCAAGGACCCGCACGAAGGTCGCTAGAAGCTCCATACTTAGGGCCATACAAGGTCCTGCATCGAGACTTGAAGACTTTCGACATTGACGTGAAGGGAAAGAAGCAAAAGGTCACACTCGACCGGTTAAAGCCAGCATACCTAGCGAAGGAGCCAACTGTCATGACGTCACAACAGCAACCACTAGAAGACCAGGTCACAGTCAAGAAGACGAGGAGTGGCCGCACAGTCCGATTCCCGGACTACTATCGTCCGTAGCCGAGCTACGACTCACCAGGGGAGTGGTGTGGCGAGTAGGCAAGTAAACTCGCAAGTTTGAACGCAGCACCGAAATCACGCCACTTTGCGGTTTTTAAATATGTGTGCGTAGCGACATGCACACATTGACGGCCGCCGCCTGCGATCCTTTGTCTAGGATGAGGACGCGTTGCCGTTCTGCACGATGACGTATTTTGTTTACGACTCACTATAAATACTAGTGTTTTGATTGTATCGAGCCACTCTGCTTTGATCATTCGCTTTGCTCACCTGCTTGTACGCTTTTATATTTACGCAATATAATTCTAGTTTAGCTTATTTGCATTTTAATTCATCTCATCTGAGCCCCGATAAATATCAATCTACCGCCAACTTGCTTATGCTCCTACAGTAAGTGGGCCGGCGTAACGCGCATGCATAGTTCACGCACCCCACTTCACCTACCAATATTCTCACTTCACGGCAATATTTTATGCGTGACACAAAGGATCGGTCATTGTGGCGACGCTTGGGGGAGGCCTACGTCCAACAGTTGACGGCTTTCGGTTGATATGATGATGGTGATGATGATGATACACGGAGATATGAGTCCGTTATTCATTAATCGCTGGTTAGCATACTATGATAGTATAGTATATGTTTTATGATAGTATGTTTTTTTTTCTAAGTTTTGATTCCAAGAAAAAAGGAGAGAAGCTCTAAAGTTACGCTCTGTTCAAAATAAATGCTTTTTTTGAGGTGGTAAATAATGAAATTACTTCACTCTAGAGTGGTGCGAGATGGCGTGTCAACCTGTGTTCTTCAGTTGCTCTTTACATTCTAGGGCTACGGTCATTTATGCAATCGGTCCAAAGGTTCAAGATAAGTTAGAATTTGATTTCATCACCACCGCTTGAGAATGTTGGGTACCTAATCATTCAGATATCAAGATTATTTTAAGTTTTTTTTTAAGCAAAAAAGAAAAGAAAAATCAGGCGGTTGCACAAGAAGGGTTCTGTACCGACTAGTGTCTGTAGCAAAAAATGGCAAAAAAATCACGTTTGTTGTATGGAAGCAATATTTATTTTATTCGGTTTTTAGTAAAAGTTCAGCTATCTAGCAAACGCGGTTCATGAGATCCAGCCTGGTGAAAGACAGACGGACAACGGAGTGATAACAACCTATTGTTATCACTCCGTGGTCCGTCTGTCTTTCCTGTCCCGTTTTTACACTGTGAGTACATAACCTCAAAATAACAGGCCAAATACAAGATGGACTCGCAGACGAAGGGTTCCGCTACCACATCAAAATCGAATTACCGCCTTTATTGTGGTTTCTTTAGTAGGTATGCGAACGTCTTTCATTATTCGACTTTTTTATTGATAGAGTGGTAATACAAATACATATTCTTTGATAATACTAACTCTCTATCTCCTACGGTTTATGATATACAACCAGCTGACAAACAGACAAACGTATGGATGAACAGCTTAAGTTTAGTAGTGGCTCCCAGTAGGCACCCTTTGAATACGAAATCCTAAAACGAACCTACGAAATTCTTTGAAACCGAGAGTATGTCTCATTTATCTATCCTTGTTTTGTTTTTACAATTTGATATTTTTATTTGCAAATATTAGTTTTCCCCGATCACTAAATGTATCAAAGGCACTCATTTGCGCTCAGTGGCTTACGACAGAAAACAGATAGGTATGAAAACTAGGCCAGATGAATGAGACATTCTCTTGGTTTCAAAGAACTACCCAAGAACGGCCATCAATGATCACGATCAGTATATTATGGCTAATGATTCCAGCATTTTTCTATATTTATTGTTATAGAAAAATGCTGAAATCATTAGCCATAAAAAAAATATGACATAGGTATATTTACATAGCACTCCATACAAAATATTGAATTACACGTGACTCTGTTAGTTTATTTTTCTGTGCTGCATGACAAAAACTACTTTATATAATGACGTTCATACACATAAGGAATACTTATGAATGTTAGTAGAATTACTAATATTCAATTGGTATAATAACATTTGCAGCCTTGGAAAGGCTTTTGCACACAGTAATTAAGTAATATAAACATTTGAAAATATGTAAGTTAAGTATATTAACAGCATAGATTCCTTTAGTAATTTTGAATGAGGATTTTTAGGAAAATTCATATAGCCATAATCAGCCTTATAATGTTCCCACTGGTGGGACTCGGGCCTCCTCTCTAGGAGAGGGAATCCGGGGCGGGGGCAAGCAAGCGGGGGGTTCGCTTTTGAAAGGAAAATCCGGGGCCTTAAAACACAAGTCAAAGAGGGAACGAAGAAGTGGATTTAAGACAGTAAAAGTTTGACATACCCTGTCGCTTCACACGAGAGCATGAGACACAGGAGGATGACGGGGAGAGCAAGTGCACTTTTCTATAATAGTGCGGAAAACAGTCAGCTGCATCCAACAACCAAAATAACAAAAATAAAAACAAAAATACCAAATTTTCCTCATTATAATATTAGTGAAGATAACTAACACATACTTGCAATGTTTGATTATTTCTGGAGAAACATTGGTTCCTAAAACCCAAGCGTTTGACCTAGTTTAGGAGGCCGCTTTTCACATTTTAGTTAACGATGGCCCAACGCAAGCTTATCAATTAATATATGTTTTATCTACATGGTCACAATTCTTAATTTTATGGTGACGAGTATTGCGTGTTGGAAAAATCGATCGCTATAAATTATTTATGAAGGAATGTGCTTCACCGTGGTTATTACTAAGTGGCATGGTGAATCAAATCGATTCACTTTGACTTCGACGTATAAAACGCCTTCACTATAATATGACTTTGAATTAACGCGGGAAGGCGAATAAAATTGAAAGAAATGTGATTTGCGAAAGTGACTTTCATCATCACCATCTTCCTGCCCAAGTCCCGTTTTATTTAGGGTCGGAGCAACATGTTTTTTTCTTCCATTCTGTCCTGTCACTCGCCACGGTATCACTAACTCCCTTTTCCTTCATATCGCTTCTCACTTTTCTTTGCGAAAGTAACTTTATTTGCAAATAATGTCATCTTTCCATCAGGTGAGATTGTGATCAAACGTGAGCTTATCCATAATAATAAAATAATTTTTATATCTGTGTATGTAGAGAACTTAAGAGGTTCCTTTGCCCTAATATTGGCTCCCCTGTCTGTCTACAGAAAAAAGAAGGGAAAAAGAAAAGAGTTGCCTACTCTACCAAAATTTTTTGCTTGAAATGTGAAACCAAATCGATTTTAACGGTGCTCACACCACTTTATGGAGAATTATAAGGGAAATGGGATTTTATTTAAAAAAAAGCTGGTTGAAAAGAGAGTTGTTAATGGAGAAGTACGATATTATAGCGTGGCGTTTTCAGTATTTGAAAGAATTGCAGGACAGTCAAAATGGTGCCCAGCGTCGTATATTTTATTCAAAAATAGTGTTTACAGTTTCCAAAAGAAAAAAAAAAAACAACTTATAAGACAGTAAAATTGTCAAAAGTAACGAAATAACAGTTAATCTCCCCAATTTTAAGTAATTTCATTGCTCAAAATATAGCAACACTGTTTTTCCGTACGGCCAACATTACGGCGAAGGAACTTCTTAAGTGAAACGCACTGTATTATAATAATATATGTGTGTGTTTGACGTCTTGATGATTTTTGTTTTTGTTCTATGGCAATTGAGGCGGTAGCGAGTCTTGATCACTGTTGCAAACCATTGCAAGTCTGTTCGATGTCTTCTTCTGAATCTTTTTCTTATTCCCGTAGTACTAACGTTTCCTTGAGATTTTTATATGACTCATAGAGTTTTATCTATGTGTGTATGTTTGTTACTTCTCACGCTCAAAAGGCTGAACGAATTTGGTACCAATGTCGCTTATATTCTGAACTAGCTGAACCGGCGAACTTCATACCGCCAAATAGTCAATCAATATAGTATATCTTTCAATATAATCAAGCGATTACCATGAAACAAAGCCTAAATAATAAAATCAAGTTACACAAAATTTTAATGTTTAAAAGTTGTCTAAGTACATCGTTTTCGTACATTTTACGTGATGCGTGCACGACGAAAATTTTGTTCAGATTTAATATATGGATATTATGGATAGATAAACATACAGGGTGTAAGTGACCGCCCTCCACAAACTTTAAGGGCTTGCTCAGTAGACGAAACTGAACAACTTTCTACAAGACTTTTTATTCAGTAAACGAACAAAAAAAAATCAGCCTCACCTAGGGTTACCATATGTAAATAGAGGGATGCCTAATATGATATATGGTACCTAAAAAGCCTGAATTTTCAGAAAAGTGCCTGTCTAAAACAAAACGCTGTAGGTAATAAGTAAAAGCCAACAGATAATAATTGAGAAGTATATTTATTACTAATATTTGTCAGAGGACATTATTTTTTTTAATAGTTTTTCTTTTATAAACGTAAAAATCTTCACAAGATACAGTTTCGCGCGGGCGCGAAATCTAAAAATGCCTGTTAAATGCGGCAAACGCCTGTCATATGGTAACCCTAGCCTCACCATACAAAAAAACTTGATAGGACAGTTTGTATGGGGCCGATGTTCTTTTTTTCTTTTCCTGAAAAAAAATCTTGTGGATAGTGGTTCAGTTTTGTCTACTGAACAAGCCCTTTTAAAGTTTGTGAAGGGCTGTGCTTTACACTTACACCCTGTATAGGCAATAAATTATAAATATGAGAAACACTTCATACGGGAAAAGCTACGTTCGGCAGTTAGTAAAACATTTATTCTAATCTAAATAGGAAGAATCGTAAGCGAGGTTTGCATGTGTAATGCATCCTTAATAACAGTCACTGACTGATATCTTATCAATATTGTTATTCAGAGGTGTAGCGTGACGTGGGTGAAGGCACATTAGCGAGGCATTTTTCATTCATTAATTCAAACACGAGACAGCGACTGTCGCAACCCAGTGTGGGTAAGAGAGCTATACAGTTTGGCTAGCGAAATCTTTTACCCACACTGAAATAAGAATGAAACAATCTTAGTTTCACTATCATCATTTCAGCCGATACACGTCCACTGTTGGACATAGGCCTCCCCCAAGCGTCGCCACATCGAACGTTCCTGTGCGTCCCGCATCCATCGGTTTCCTGCTACCTTCACCAGGTCATCGGTCCACCTTGTAGGAGGCTTTCCAACTCTGCGTCTTCCGGTACGCGGTCGCCACTCCAAAACCTTTCGGCCCTAACGGCCATCTGTTCTGCGAGCGATGTGCCCTGCCCATTGCCACTTCAGTCTGGCAATTCTTTGTGCTATGTCGGCAACCTTAGTTTTCCTGCGGATATCTTCATTTTTTATTCGATCACGCAAGGAGGAAACCCCGAGTATAGCCCTTTCCATTGCTCTGCATCTTAGTTTAAACGTCATGGTAACCCACCATATCGTCACTTACCATCAAATAATGATCAATGGCGAGTCTATCAATTATAAAATCAAAATCGATTTTAAAGAGGCCCTTTTAGTTGCTATTCCGAGGTGCTGGGCCAGGGCCCACGTCAAGCTACGCCACTATTGTTATCTATACAAATAGGCATACGTAGGATAATATGAGGGTCACTGAGTAACCCAAATATATTAACTTTCTTATCTGGGCATACTTATTTGTAGGATGGTCATTTGAAAATCAATTTTCACTTTACTCGATACTTTTTTTTAGGAGGAAATATCATCTAATGACATCTCACGCTCTTAGGTGGAGTGGGAGAGTGTCTCAGACTTTTAATACTAAAAACCCCTCCTGTTCTTTCTTTGCCTTCGTGCTAGGGCCACGGGTTTAACTTTCACACTACCCGTGGCTCCAAAAGGCTTCGACCCTGCACCCTACACTAGGAAATACTCCTGTATCGTGGGTACGTTCAGAAACATGTAAACTCACATGCACAAGACACCCAGACAGACAGACCAGAGAGAGAAATTTTTGTTCTGAGCAGAAAACGAACCCACGACATACAGCGCAGCAGGCAAACGCTCAACCACTGCGCAAGCCGTGCCGTTGTAGACAAAAGTATTTGTTGCTGTTGTGTCTGTGTCGAATTTTTATGTCTATTCAACCAGAAAGCCGGGCTTCTCTTTGGTCAACAAATCTCTCGTTGCCAGCGTTCTGGGCACTTTTCCCATTGACATCGATGTGGATGAATTTTTTAAAGCCCAATAAGTTTTTTTTATCCGTTTGTAAATATTATTATATTTTTAGTTTGTACTGTAAATACGACGCACGATATTAAAAACACCCTTAAGCTATAATATTTATTAGTTTAGATGTTTATAAGTACTTATTTAGCTTCACTTTTCTTGGACTGACCGACATTTGACTATTCAAAAGTGCCTGTAAATGGTCTATTTGAAATAAATGCTTTGATTTTGATTATTTAATTATGTTTTTATTGAAATAAAATAAAAAATATCATTAAATTATTTTAAATTATATATTATTTAAATTATATATTTTCATTCATTTATGGACTATTTCCATAAATGAATGAAAATAATTTAATGATATTTTAATTGCACTTTAATACTTAACTCAGTCATAACCAAAGGTTGACAGTATTTTAGCAACCATCAGTTAGTTTTTTTTTTAATATATTTATTATAATATATAAATAACGATTTTATAATAACCTAGTAACAGACTATCAACAAATGTATTTTGTAATAAATTTTTCCCGTCCGCCATTAAATCGAAACATAATAACATATGTACACGGTAATTTCCCTTGAAATATATCGTGACACTGATAACAATGTAAGCGACATACATTAATATAAATGTCAACGACCATATATGCGTTGTTATATGTTTACCATCTGCGTATGTAGACATAATAATAGTAATAACACTAATGTATGCTATTACGTACAATATCTGGATTGCTAACTGGTATAGAATTTACTGTAATCAGGTAATGGAATCTAGTCTGTCTAGGCAACGGTGCTCTCGCCGCCGCCGGGATTCCGGTCCCGATTTCCTGCCACCGTAAGCGCGGGCTTGCGGACAGTGAGCAATTGATAGCTCGCTGTCCGGCCGTCCGGTAACTGTCCGGACCAAGCCCAAGTCGTCGACGGCGCGCGCTGTTCCCGCGCGCCTCAATGATTTGTCAGCAACAGCAAGGGCCCAGCCGGGGGGGTCAAAGCCTACTGGGGCTGAAGGCTTTTTTTTAGTCAGTAAGAGTCTGACATTATCTCCCGCTCCGCCAAAGAGCGGGGATTGTAATAAGATGATTTATCCCATCGAAAAAAAAAATCTAGTCTGTCTATTAGAGAAATGCTAATAGATTATATTTTGTTTGTTTGTGCCCATGCTTGTGCTAGTGACTCATCATCATCATCATCATCATATCAGCCGAAAGACGTCCACTGTTGGACATAGGCCTCCCCCAACCGTCGCCACAACGACCGGTCCTGTGCATCACGCATCCATCGGATTCCCGCGACCCTGACCAGGTCATCGGTCCACCTTGTTGGAGGCCGTCCAACGCTGCGTCTTCCTTTCTACGTGGTCGCCACTCCAGAACCTTTCGTCCCCATCGACCATCTGTTCTGCGTGCAATGTGTCCTGCCTATTGCCACTTAAGTTTGACGATTCTTCGAGCTACGTCGGTAACCTTGGTTCTCCTGCGGATATCTTCATTTCTAATGTGATCACGCAAGGAAGGAACTAGGGTGCTAGTGACTATGGATAGAAAACTTAATAAACAAGCAAACATATATACGTAAATAACTCTTTTACAGTTATTTTTGCATACGTTATATTATTATGCAGGTAGCTATCGACTCCATAAAATATCCGAATTCAGGTCACCCAATAGACTCACCACCATATGCTAAAGAAGAACCTTTCTTTCTTTGGTCACATTGCCAGAAAGAGAGGTGATAATCTGGAAAAGTTGCTTCTGATAGGAAAAATAGATGGGAAAAGACCCAGGGCCCAGGGGCAGCAGTCCGTTACGTTGGTCAGACCAAATCCGTGTTACACTGGAGACCACAGTCTGCGACGCCATCCACATCGCCGAAGATAGGACAACATGGTGAGATGTAGTCCACAAGAAAGTTATTCGTCAAGGTCACGACCCTCAGCATTGAGGATGATGCAAGGAGGAGGATATTAGTACCTATAGATTACAATATTATAGGCATTATGTCAAATTGTCTGGCACATTTTTAAACTTATCAGCCGGTAATTACATTTCCATGTTTTTGATAAGAAGTTACTCGATGCCATACTCGTGACTCGAATTGTACCTAATCAGTATCTAGAACTTAATAGAAATAAAGTTTCTACATATGTACATTATTGATTTTGAAACCATGCTACCGTGTGTCTCAAACCATTTTATTAGATACAATACAGAAGAGAAAGAGAAGAATGGAAAAAAGAAAGAAGATGGTTTACATTCCGGAATTTTCAAAAGAGTAACCATGGATTTTCTTGCAGGTTCTTCTCCATAGAAAAAGATTAATTGGAACTGTACACTAGCTTCTGAAGTTTCATAAGTGCCCATATAGGCCTATGTGAAATAAAAGTTTCTGAATTTAGAATTTGAGAATCAAAATCAAATGACCTTTAATATTAGTAATATTAAAGGTCATTTGATTTTGAGAACAGCAGATACATTTTAAAAAACCAACGAAATGAAAATTAACTTTGTATGCATAGGAGTAGTGCACAATATACTCGTAGTTAATCAGTTAGATTCTAGTTTTAAAAGTGGTGGAAAACAAATCCGTGATCTTACTAATTTTCTATCTAGAGCATATATAATATATGCACTAAAAAATTTCTAAAATTTACTAATATATACACGGACACATATATATTATATACCTAAGTGTCGTGTATATATTAGTAAATTTCTATTGTTATTTTGGATGTTTGATTTTTTAAATAGATTGAACATTTCATTGGTATTTTGAACTTGATTATTATTTTAAACCCATATAGGTTCATAATATTGTTTTTAAATGGCCATTTGTAAGTATTGTATTACTGTGCTAAGATTCTTTGCTGTAATTAGATATCAATATTTATCTGTACCAAAATCATGATTAACAACCATGTAGCGCCCACGCCTATCAAGGTCGGACACTCTACACTCGAAGTTGTGGACGATTACGTCTACCTCGGACAGACAGTCCAGTTGGGTAGGTCTAACTTCAAGAAAGAGGTCAACCGTCGAATCCAACTCGGTTGGGCAGCATTCGGGAAGCTACGCGGTATCTTCTCGTCCAACCTACCACAGTGTCTCAAGACGAAAGTCTTTAACCAGTGCGTGTTGCCAGTGATGACATATGGCTCCGAAACGTGGTCGTTTACAATGGGCCTCATTAGAAGGCTTAAAGTCACCCAAAGAGCAATTGAAAAGGGCTATGCTCGGGGTTTCCTTGCGTGATCGTATAAAAAATGAAGATATCCGCAGGAACACTAAGGTTGCCGACATAGCACAAAAAATTGCCTAACTTAAGTGGCAATGGGCAGGGCACATTGCTCGCAGAACATATGGCCGTTGGGGCCGAAAGGTTTTGGAGAGGCGACCGCGTACCGGCAGACGCAGTTTTGGAAGGTCTCCTACAAAGTGGACCAACGACCTGGTGAAGGTAGCAGGAAACCGATGGATGCAGAACGCACAGGAACGTTCGATGTGGCGACGCTTGGGGGTGGCCTATGTCCAACAGTGGACGTGTATCGGCTGAAATGATGATGATGATGATGATTATATGTAACCTTTTTAAGTTTGTTTGAGCAAAAAAATTTATCAAATCGAATACTACTTTATCTACTTAGTACTTATAGACCAACGCATCAGGTAACTATAGAAAATTCACAATTATAACAATGATAACATTGCAGGTTCTCTTAGTCAAAACATAATTTATAAATATACCACGCTTGGATCTAATGAACCGCGTGAATGGATGATAACTAAAATTTCCTTATCAACAACAAAGTAGAAAGGTTACGCGATATCTACGGGACTTTGTACCCCAATGCAGCGTGACACTCAAAAAAAACATATAAACAAATCGTGATTACTCATAATAAAAATAGTAATTACTATAAGTAATTAGGTTAATAAAAACTGTTGCTTTTAGGTTGATAATAAAATATTTGTAGTACGTACAATAAAGGCTAATGAACTATTTTTCTTTTTAAATATTAATGTTAATTATGTTTATTCTATGAATTTAACTGGAAAATAATTTGTTTTGCAAATACTAATACAGATTTTGAATAATAGGCATAATACCACGTTCCATTAAAAGCGTCAAAGCGGCCTCTGTGAGTTGGTTTCGATTCCTCGTATGCTTTCCAAAGGTCCAGGACCCCAGGGTTCTGAGATACAATAAATCATAATATTTTTATATTACTATAAAATACTATTGTTACCCTTGTGCATAGACATGAGCAAAGCTTTTGAAAATGTGCATTTATTTGGATAAAAAACTTGAAACATACAGAATAAGATAACGCATCATCATCAAATCAATCAAGAGCTGGCAGATAAAAAAGCAAATTACACATATTACGAAAATAAGTCCTAAAAAAAAAAAAAAATTGATTTCAGATCCCAGATAGGTTTACATCGGTGTCCCTTAGGGTAGCGTATTGGGGCCATTGTTTTTTTATATGTAAATATAAATGATCGTGTGTGTAATATATTTATATTTATTATGAAAAGCTAGTCTATACTAATATAATAAAGTCGTAAAGTTTTTTTTTTTTTTTTTGTTTGTAGTAGGTAGGTAATCTCTGGAAGTACTGGACCGATTGCTAAAATTTTTACACCGATAGAAAGCTGCTTCATTCCTGAATGACATAGGCTATATTTTATGTACGCGGGCGAAACTGCGGGCAAAAGCTAGTAGTTGATAATATTGTTCATGAATCTATAATAAACATTATATTTTTTTATTATTTATTAACCTGGCCGTTACCAAGGAATAGGCTTCAGAAAGTCAGTTTTATGGCACTTTTTGGGCGCTTGGGCCTTTTAATGCACACATAAGCCCTGTGCGATAAGACCGCCCATAGTACACTTATTCTTTTAAAAATGTTTATCCTGTATTTTTGTTTAGGTTATTGTAAACCAATAAAGATAAAATAAATGAATAAATAAGCAAAGAAAATGGATTTAAAAGTCAGCGGACTCTACGACCCGCTGATCTTTAAATTCATTTTCGTTGCGAAATATTGATTGATTGACATATGCTATGTCTAATAAGTCAACCGACTTGGGAATTTTGTATAATAATAATTCATTAAAAAATACTTATATTCGGTACTTTTCATAAGGTGTTTCTGTTAGTCAATGATCTCTATCTCTTAAAATCAACCTTGATTATTGAACCCGTGTTGACTACATCAGATTTCATTAAATCCTATTAATTACTCAAGTCGTTTAACTTATTAGACAGACTCTACGGTCTGAAAAACTTTTGAATAGCATGTTTTATGTAAATATAAATTAAAAGAGTGTCCATGGAGTTTCTTGCACGTTCTTCTCCATAGAGACCTACTCTTTGGAACGTGCAATTTAGCTTCACTTGTTTGATTGACCGACATTTTGACAATTCAAAAGTGCCTGTAACTGGTCTATTTGAAATAAACGTTTCTGATTTCTGATTATACATATATCTAGATATCATTAAAGAAAAAGGAGAAGGAAGAACAAGCGAAAAAATATCATTTTTACGTCCGCCACGGTCGAAGTAGTGTTTTTTTTTTTACCCAAGGCAAATGCCATTTATTCCGGTCACAAAAAAAAAAAAATGTAAAAATAAAAGCATGCTCTTGTTTTCATATATAAATTGTACCTAAAGATAAGTCATTATTATTCATTACAATAACTTTTTCGCCACCTGCAGTGGGCGTGCAAGGTACATGATAACATAATTATTCACTATTACCAGATGTCTGTTCGTACAGCAGACGGCACTTTCCCAGAAACTGCGCTCTTTATCCGCACTGGTGTTATTTTTGTAACAGTTTATCAAGACCGAATTAATTACTTTGTTCGTACCAGTTAGTAACAAGAAAGGAACTAGTGGCCATACAGCAGGCACGTGCATCACGCACCTTTATATAGGTATAGTTATTTATAAATTTAAAACAGAAACACCGAAATAATAAAAACTTTTTTTGTGTGTTATTAAGCTTCTGATGACTTTACCTTATCTAGGGCTGAGTTGTAGAAAGAAAGAAAGAAAAGAAAAGAAAGAAAAAACATTTTATTTGCCCAAAAGAGGCGCACACTTAATACTAACATAATACATATTTATATTAAAAAAAATATAAATCAGAAAATATGCGCCACGTCCAAGCAAAACGGCTGTACGCTCAGCATAATGCTGTGTCCAGACGCAAAAATGCAACGATTGCTCGCCGTCCGTAAGTCACAGTAGCTGGAAATCGGAAAACGGAATATGCTAGAAATCGGAAGTCCGTTCCCTCACGCGTGCGGCCGTCTCTTTTGCTAGCACCTTCTCGCTCTGGGTCATGACCTGTACCAGGGCTCGGCGCGAGAAAACATTGCTGCCAATCACCCCCACGAGGACAGGGCTGCTCCACCCAAGTGGGGCACCTCCAGCATCATCTACGGTTTACAAGTCGTGACAGAAAGAAAAGAAATCGAAAAAATAAATTTTGCAAGACAATACTCGTATTACTAACTATATTTTACTAATTCCTTCGTGATATTTGACGCCAACACGATTTATAATTAAATAAAATTGACCTGCGTGCCTTTGGTTATTCGATATTTATTCATATTCTAAATGCGTCATTGATCATTCGCTTAGCGCAACAGAAATCCGGACTCTGGCCTCTCTTCAGTAAAAACGTGACGTTTAAGTATTTTATTACTAGCTTTTGTCCTCTACGTGAATGTCAATTAAATGATAAATGATATTTATTTGCAAATAGGTTTTTTAAAAACACTTTTATGTGTCAATTTTTTTGTCAATTCAAACTAGATGAGGCTAATGTGTCCTAGCTAACTACCCTGAGAAGAAACACCGAAACAAACTCTGGGGTAATAAATAAATAATTATTAAAGTTATTATTAGCTATTGTCCACTATTTCGTCTAAAGAAATGTCGATTTTAGCGGACGTGAAATCGAATGCGAAGCCAGATAAAAAGTTAGTCTATGTATGTCCTTCCTTGGGGTTCAAGTTTAGTTCATACAAAATTTCATCAAAATAGGTCTAGACGCTTACAAAATATCCCGCAGCCCTAGCAAGCAAAATCAAAATCAAAATTCAAAATCAATATCATTTATTTCAAATAGACCATTTGCAGACACTTTTGAATAGTCAAATGTCGGTTAGTCCAAGAAAAGTGAACCTAAATTGCAAGCATCAGCCCTAGTGGGCTTCGTCCATTTTTCTCACATCTTTTTAAAGCTCACGTAGAATAAAACGCGCCGTCGACTCAGGCTTGGTCCTTACCGAACCGTCGGACGGCAAGCTACTCACATTACTTACCGTCATACTATTATCTTAGCTACCTAGCTCCTTGCTCAAATACACTCAACAATTTTTTCTGTCCAAAAACTCTAAAGTTGCTTTTTTCTTTTCAGCTCGTGACTTCCCGGACGATGCTGACGATGATCCTGATCTCCTGGTACCAGCCATCCCAGAAGACACTCCTCACATACCCTACAAACCTCCAAGAAGGTCGGATGATGAAGTTCTGGAGAGGTCAAGGGAGTACTACGAACTGATGGCTGAGAGAAGGACTGTTAGGTCTTTCAGTCCGGAGCCGATACCTCAAGAAGTATTGGATAATCTTATAAAGACTGCTGGTGAGTTTGCAAAATTGTCGTTGGTACATTTGATTGGTATATACCTGATACTTTAGCCTTCGTAGTTAGTACGTTCAATGGGAGAAAAGTCAAAGATGGTATTTGAAGTAGTAGTACATCTAACTTAGTGCACTTATGAAGGTAACTCGGCTCCTGGGGCTCCGAGGGAACACACAGACGTGCGGTAAAAAATCCTATTGCTTGCCTGCCTTCAAGAGTAGAATACCTTCCATCCATAAATCGTAGAGTTTGTGACAATTGACAAGACCTTCGTGAAAATTGTCCTGCCGGCTTCCATGCAAAGTGCATGGCCCAGGTCAGCACGAATGATGATCATACATCGTGATCAATCAAAATCATTTATTTCAAATAGACCATTTACAGGCACTTTTGAATAGTCAAATGTCGGTCAGTGCAAGAAAAGTGAAGCTAAATTGCACGTTCCAAAGAGTAGGTCTCTATGGAGAAGAATGTGCAAAAAACTCCATGGACACTCTTTTAAATCATATCATGTGTTACATAAAATGTTTGGTTACAAATTTTCATGTTGCATCTATTGTGTAATAACAATGTAGATAATAAAATAAAAATAAAAAATAATAATAATTAAAAGATACAAACTGAATTAAGCCACTGGCAGCTAAGAGATGACCAGTCTCAACTGACGGCACCAATGATTCCGCCAACGAATTGCCCTGAGTTGTCTGCTCAATGAGGGACATACCTTGTGGCAGGGATGTTACGGAGCTTCGACTTCGACTCCGTTAAGTCGGAACTTCCGACATGATTACACCTTCGGTTCCGACTTCGGCTCCGATACTTTTAAATCGGAGGTTTTAATCGGAGGTCTGGAATGCCCCTGACTCCCGCTACGTCTCTTTATTGTCAATTATTTTTTCACTTGTTGTTAATTTGTTGACGCACAGGACATATTCATCTTCTTTATAATTAAAAAATTAAAACGAATAAAAATATTGACTGAATAATGTTTTAATTGTCCATAAATAAAAAATCTCTCTCCTGCTACCACTTCTGACCATCTTCCGCCTCCGGTTCCGATTCCGGTTCCGACTACGATAAATCAAATTTAAAAACTTCGACTCCGCTTTCGGTTCCGATATAATGACCTCCGTTACATCCCTGCCTTGTGGTGCATAGGTGCATACATATTCAATATGCAAGTACTCCTAAATAAGGTAGCTATTGCAACGACGACGACGGTATGCATCTTAAATACCCACCGTGACATTTAGCGTGAACTTGGGACTTATGCGAGGAAAGTCCCTGTATGCATACGAACGATTCTATGAGTATCTAAGTTAAATAATTTATTCTAAGTTACTTTGAAAAGGGTACGTCATTATCTAAGTGAATGTACATATGATTGACTAGCTTCTGGCAGTGGCTTCGGCCGCGTAAAAGTAGATTTCTCCCTTTAGGGGGTGAATTTTAAAAAATCCCCTCTTAGCGCTTGCCTACGTCATGAGAGGAAACTTTTTGCATTTCAAGTTTCTAGTTGCTATACGTTGATATTTCAGTCAGTCAGTCTCTCCTTTTATACAACATTACCCGTGGCTTCGCCTGCGTGTAAAAATTAGCCTATGTCCGTCTCCAGGGTCCCAACTACCTCTGTACCAAAATTCATCGAAATCGGATTTGCCATTTAGGCGTGAAGACGTGACAAACAAACAAACTCAATTTCGCTTTTATAATATTAGTAAGGATTAGTTATTTTAGTCTAAGCGAAACCCGAAAAACACATCTAGTATTTTTATGTAAAGAATGTATGTACAAAATTTCATAAAATTTCATAGCTTGATAAGTAAACCTACAATTGCCTAAACGGATCTTGAGCGCTCGGCATCAGAGTGGGGATCGTTTTCCATACATTGGCGAGCCAATCGTCTTCTATGACGTGATGGCGCGGCGAGCCAACCACTGACACTCCCCCGTCGCACCCGCGTCTCACTTCGCACCACTAAAGAGACCGAATATTTGACTTCTGCGCAACATGAAGGCAGCGCTCAAGATCCGTGACGGCAATTGTAGTTAAGTTATACACACAAATACATAGTCACTGGGCCTTCCGGGCGTCTCAAGGCTTGTACCCCCGCAACCTGCTGTGTGTTTGCGCCTAAAGTCCACTATGACCTGCCGTCACCTGTGTTGTACTTAGGTGGTGTCAAACTAGTGACTCTTTTATTTTTTTGGAAAAAATATAACATGGTGTAAAATTATTGGAATCGATTCAATGACTGATTCTAAAGAAACTATGTATATTCAGGTTTTGTTATAGTATAAATAATGTTGTGTATGTAGATATAATGAATAGTTTTATAAGGATAGAAATCATGAAATTACAGACTTTTATGGACTAAAACTCATCTGTGTCCTTCAGTTGTGTCACTACTAAAAAAAAATATAAGTATCGCCAAAAGAGACCAATTTTTTTGGACAAACATTTAGGAGAAGGAACTTAATTTGAATGCAGTTAGACCACACAATAACACTAAGGTGGTGTTGTAAAGGTGAGTTTATGTTTGAGGAGCCGAGCAGACGAGCACAACGCTTTGAGCGTTTGGTTAGTGCTCGAATGTCCTCCGTCTATTGACCATTTTTTGACGAATACAAAGAGTTTCGCATCAATTTCGAGCACAGGGATCATTGGAGGCTCATTGTTCTATCGCGGTCTTTTCAACCTGATCAATTAAAAAAAAAATCGCTTGAATCCTGCGTCACGGCGCCAAACCAAACCCTTTGAAGTTTTCGTTTCCAGTGCAAGCAAAAATGAACTCGATGGTCAAGCGGAAGTGTCTTTGATGGTATGTCCACACTTGCCTCCACGAGTAGAGCGGCTCGGCTTGTGCTCAACTCATGCTCGGCTCCTCCAGTGTAGACCAACCTTAAGGTGGTTAACTTAAAGCCCTAGAATACAAGAATTACCAGTTTCACTCCTTACCTTTTACTCAGGAAATCCTGCCATTTCTAGTTTAGAAAGCTGAGAAATATTCTTAACTTTCTATAAACAGCTTTACTTTCCATACTAAGATAATACTAGATTATGTGTATGCCTGCCATTCCTCCTTGCTTTGAATCATGACCTGATGGCAGTAGGACGCTCCCGTTGACCGCCCTCACGAGGACTTGGCAGTGCTCTATCTAAGTAGAGCACATTTTCACTGTGTACTCCACCGTGTCCTCCGAGATAATGCGTATCATTTAGGTTCTTGCAGTCATCTTCTACTTATTCAGGGTTTTTTTTTAAACACTGGTAACCACTCAGTAATAGTCCAGAGAGGTTAATAACATCATAAACTTTTGTTCTATAATTTTCATAAATTTATCATATAGTCTGTCTATAAATTCAAACAGCTTGGAAATTAAACGAATTAAAAATCTATTATATAGATAACATAGGTACAATACTTTTATGAGATTCTATAAGTAAACAATGATCATCTCTTTGCAACCTTGATTGTTAAAGTAGTATTGACTACATCTGATTTAAAGTACCTATTTAATTAGATTACCCAAGTCGTTTGACTATTTAGACAGACTGTCCTTCATCATTTTTAAATGAAAATGATAAATTTAACATTCTAAATGTTAGAAACAAAACAAATAGTACAATAGCGGAGGGGAGCGGAGATCGTGCGCGGGAGGCGTGAGTGGGTACAGCAAAATACAGAGTTGAATGCCTTTGTTAGAACAACGAAATCTTGAAGGTTTGTTATGGTAAATGTTTTATGTTTTGTAAAAAGTCATAGAGTAAAAGTTGTTACTTCTAATGTTAGTAATGCGGTTCTGTAAGATTGTGTTTTACAAATAACCCTGAATAAATAACAATTATATATATTATAGGAGAAGAAAGTTTGGAAAGACTTGGGTGAGGGCTTTGCCCAGCAGTGGGACAGCAACGGCTAGAAAAAAAAAATAACAATTGCTTCATGTATGTATGAAAGGTCATTACTTGAGAACGACTTGGCCTATTTTTATCTAAGAGCGATCTCACGCGGATTGCTAGTATTATATAAGAACACCAGCCTAGAATATAAAGCAGTTAACGAGAAATTGGAATTTAATCTTCAAACAAGTTCATTTGTAGTAGTGTACTCCCTCAGAATCGACGATATCAAAGCCGATAAATAAATAAACAGTGCGTATAAAAACAGGATTGATACAAAACTATACAGGATCCTTGAAATAAAAAATAAACATTAAGAAATAAAACCCTATGCTTTATGACCGTCAGTAATGACAACCTATGACAAGAATCGGTGTCAACTGAGAAAGTAAAGGGCATGTTATGAAGAATTTATAAAAAATATATATTTTAGATATGTATTTATTAGTTTTAATTTATTAATAATGGAAAGTCCATAAAAATGATTCGAATAAATAATTTAATTCATATCCACCGTTTGATGATGATAATTATATTTTCTGCGATGCTAAGTGCAGTATATCAACAAGTGCGATTCACCAATCATAAAAGGAAAATTCAGATCGACTCATACATCGGAAGTTCTGCAAAGACAACTTCTTCAGAAAATCCCAGAATCATTAAAGCTAAGGAACGGACAGAAACACAAAGTACTAACAAAAATACTCGTAAACACATAAGGGCCCTTATAAAACACATAAACCTTAATCAGGCGGTCTACAACACTATTTTAGAGCCAATGAATCGAGACACTAACGTCATTGTGATACAAGTCCATTCAAATGCGTTCTTCCTCAGTCAACTCTTGAATTCTTTGAAGAAAGCCAAGAAAATTCACAAAGCTCTTATTATCTTCTCACATGATTACTGGGATGAAAAAATCAACGAACTTGTCAGATCTGTTAAATTTGTTAAATATATACAAATTTTCTATCCGTATTCGTTACAGTTGTATCCAAGGGGTTTTCCAGGAGAAGACTATATGCTGTGCAGTAATGGCAGTGTCTGTAAAAAGTCTAGGTTGAGAAAC
The DNA here is from genome assembly GCA_929112965.1 of Mythimna albipuncta. Classification (NCBI taxonomy): domain Eukaryota; kingdom Metazoa; phylum Arthropoda; class Insecta; order Lepidoptera; family Noctuidae; genus Mythimna; species Mythimna albipuncta. The sequence continues at coordinate 1,827,467 of OV815969.1, read as the reverse complement.
CCTAAAGCTTCGCAAGCAAAGCTTCATTGGTGGTGGCTGGCAAATCAGGTCTTCGATAACATGCCTATCACAAGTAACTGTTATAACGACATATTATTTCTTGGACAAGGCGATTACGTTACTGAAGATTTCTTGTACATGTTCAGATCGCTTCAAGCTGCTAAATTATCTCATTGTTCTTATTGTGAGCTGATAAGTTTGGCTGCTCACAAACGTGAAGCCAAGCAGTATAGGAAACTACAGGATACAGCACTGGTTGAAGATTGGACCGATGATATGCCCAAAACTGGATTAGCTTTTGACAGAGAAATTTGGAGAGCTATTAAATCGAGAAGTAAAGATTTTTGCCACTACGCCGACTCTCGATGGGATAAATCTTCCTTACGAAATCTGGAGCTTAGAAAAAGGAGCAAGAATTTGTGTGTAATAGCTTTGAAAAATCCAAGGGTTTTTAAATGCGACGAAGTTGTTGGTCATAATTCGCTAGTTGAAGTGCAGAAGTTTATAAATGCAATATCCAAAGAGCTTTACCCTACGAATGTTATGATAGGGTTAAGGAAGGAAAAGCAGATGAATCACAGTTTCCACAAGCCAGCAGGCGACTGGCTTGACTCCAGGGACAAGGAACTATGCATGCTCTTCACTAAACAAAGCTTTTGGTATTAAATATTGTTTTAATAATTGCTCGTTTCATTCATTTAATTTGACCGATATTGTGAAAATTAATATAAAAAAACAGCATTTATAATTTATAGTTTTATATTTAAGTATATATTTATACAAAGTCAAATACACATAGAGGCGCCGCATATGAGCCACATGCCACAGCCACAAAAGCTAGAGTCTGTCTAATAAGTTTATTTATTTATTTATAGTTAATTAAAACGGTACATGCCCACTTACATTAATTAACATAAAATTGTAAAAAAACTTAAAAAAGAAAAAAAAAAAACAATTATACGTAATGTTGACAGTTATATGGAATTTTAGAAAGTAATTAATTTGATTATTATAATAGGATTATTTAAATGACACATAATTTATACACGTTAACATGGAACAGTGGACACCCTTGCATACTGTCTCTCACAGAACGTCAGACAAGCACGTCTTATTTTATTCCATTCGTCCGCAAACACATCACATTCAGAGTCAGCATTCAAGAGGGCGTTTAGCATTTTCAAAGTGCGACACACTGGGGATCCGGCTCTAGCGACAGTTCTAGACGGCTGAAGTGCAAATAGATTGTAACGGCGGCTTTGACGGTGTTCAATGTATTTATCGGGCACAAATAATCGACAGAAGAGGTCATGAAGCTCAGGGCAGTCAATGCGTCCGCTCAGGACTTTACAAGCCACTATGAGCTGATCGAAACCCCTTCTCACATCTAACGAGTTTAAACCCAGCATCCCCAAAAGGAAATTGGTGGGGTACGTGTAGGGGAAGAAAGTGTACTTGAACTTCTGAAATAGAAATCTCAGGAAAGTTTTCTGCACCTTCTCAAGTATTAGTGTCTGAGTGGCGGCGGAAGTTAAATTTAATGAAATCGTAGTCAACACGAATTCAATAATCAAGGTTGATTAAGAGGTAGTATCATTGTTTTCTAACAGAAGAACCTTATGAAAAGTATTGAATATAAATATTTTTTTAATTATTAAATATTATACAAAATTCCCAAGTCGGTTGACTTATTAGACAGACGACTACGAGAAGCTAGAAGTGGCCAAAAAGGAAAATGAAGTGTGCAACCGCCACTTATGGCCGGCGATTGCTACTTTTTCAACCCATACGCGCATTATCATAACAACCTCTAACGAAGAAGGTTTAAAGGTGCGAGTGGCATGTATAGTCTGTCTAAAAAGTCAACCGACTTCGGATTTTTTTGTAATATTGAACTATTAAAAAATACTTATATTCGATACTTTTTATAAGGTTCTTCTAGTATTTATTTATTTATTTATTTATTTGCATAGGCACACCAACGACTTATTTACAATATAATTTAAATAATTCTCTCTAGTAGCAAACAATGATCAATATCTCTTAATCAAGCTTGATTATTGAACCAGCTTTGACTACATCAGATTTCATTTTACTCTAAATAATATTTACACAAGTCGGTTGACTTATTCGACAGACTCTAACGGCGTTTTGTGTCGGCGTTTCGTGCGGGCCACAAGAAGCAAATAGCAGCGATTTGTAGCGTATGGCGGCGACCGGCGTCAACCGTGTGCGGCGAATCCATATAAAATATTGAGAGCTCCAATCTTTTGATGGCAAGACTATGATTTTCAACTTCTTTTTCATTCCATGGCATTAGTACTTACTTACCTGAGTACTTTTTTTATAATATGTATGCGCTGGTACGCGCAGCGTTAGACATTTGATGTCATTCTGTGAAGTCATTTCATTTTTATTAATCTTAGGTTTCAATGGAAGAATGTCATAATATGTAATTTTTTTGAATTCAGTAATTTTTATTTTTCAATGACTTTCATTCCTAAATTTCCTAAATTCAATTTCGATAAACTATAACTATGAGTCTAAATCCAGACATTTTAGCACGGTTTACCATCATAGTTTTTGTCCTTGTATTTTTGACAGTATTTTACGGAGTATGCCAACAAATTATGTTTGTAAGGAAACAAAGAAGAGACCTCCTTCAGAACTACCAAGACGATAGTGATAATATTACTGACACAGATTTCTTGGACTTAAAGTTTAGAACCAAAATACAAGACATCCAAGAAATACTCAAAGTTAAGGATCGAATTAAAAAGATTAACATGGAACAGAGAGTGCATAATAAAAACCTAGGGACCAGCGGTAACGACACATTCATCGTAGTTATACAAGTCCATTCGAATATGTACTATTTCCGCAACCTGTTGATGTCCCTCAGTATTGCCAACGGGATAGATAAAGCCCTCCTTATCTTCTCTCATGATTACTTTAGTTATGAAATTAATCAACTCATCAAAAGAGTTAATTTTGCCAAATACATACAAATCTTCTATCCATACTCAATACAGTTGCATCCAAATGTTTTCCCCGGGAAAGACGATCAGTTCTGTTCTGAAGGATATGCCTGCAAGAAGTCAGAACTAAGAGATCCCGAAGCAGCTCAGGCGAAACATCATTGGTGGTGGGGAGCCAACCAGGTTTTTGACAATATGGAAATTACGCAGCATTACAATGGTACAGTTTTATTTCTTGAAGAAGGGGATTACGTTACCGAAGATTTTTTATATGTTGAGACATTACTCAAATACGCTAGAAAGCAACACTGTCCATTTTGTGAGGTTTTGTGTTTGGGAGCGCACGAACCTAAACTATCTCAGTACACCAAAAAGACGATTATATCGGTTGAAGTTTGGACGAAAAAAATTCCAAGGACAGGCATCGCCTTCAACAGGAAGATTTGGAACGCCTTGAAGTCGAACAGTGACGTATTCTGTTACCACGATGATTATAACTGGGACAGTTCCTTCCGTTATGTGGGTGAACAAAAGTGGGAAGGCAATATCTACATGACTGCTGTGGCTGGAGCTAGAGTGTTTCGGCTTCTGCAATGTGACACCAAGAGCAATAATAAGAACGTAACTTGCAAGGAACAGGATGTTTCAAAAGTGGAGTCGTTCATAAAACAGATATCTGAAAATTTATATCCATCGGGTTTGGTTATGGTTGTCTACAAAGACGAGGAATTGGAAGAAAAACCTGCTGGGCTTTGGAGTGACGTTAGAGATCGCGAGCTTTGCATGCATTTTTCTAAAACAAGCACGTGGTATTAAAGTTGTTATGATAGTAAAGGAATTAGAAAAAATTATAAATACTCGTACAGGTTACTGATTTTTGTAATTTCGAGAACACTTAGTTCATTTCTTGTTATTGATGTTGATAGATTTCTTGATAAACTATATAAATATCAAGTGTAGTCTTCACCAACTGATTCCATCTTTTTATTTTAAGTAGCTTCTGTCATCGGCTTTTACCGCATGAACATCACTTCAATATGCAACACTCGATTACTTTTTAGGATTAGCCTGCCACGCTGTTCTCACTGCAACTCATGAAAATTAGAACCAGCTATGGCTTTAACCAGTAAACCACTGACGCAATGAAACTCGACAAGTCTTAATGAAGATTTAACTACTTATTTTTACGCATTGAAAATGAATCAGAAGAACAGTGGAAGTGTGAGAAAAAATAAATCTTCTTTGAAATACTTGATCCTTTAAACTATTACTATACACTAACATAGGCTTACAACTGAAGGTCGGACACCTCAAGGATAATAATTAGTAGTCGCCACTCGCCAGCTGGTCAAAGTTTATTTTCATTATTGATATCTATGCCCACCCTTGACCACTATCTCACCTGATAGCAAGTGATGATTTGGTCGATGATGAAACACGCTTGCCTAGAACTATTCATTCTTGTCCTAAATATCCTTAAGATGTAGCAATCAAAAAACATTTCAGCTGTAAGTATGCTCAATGACTGTGTTCCCAAAACATTTTGTGCGTATGGGTGGCATGTCCACTATGTAACGATGGTTCTAGCGCATCTCTGTACTTCTGGTAGTCCGACGATTGAGCGGTGTTTGGCGGAATTAAATTGTGCACTTCCAACGCACACTCCTAAAAATTCAACCAGTAGAAAACCGACAGGCCAGCTACCTCGGCGTCGGTGGTACTAAAGATGTAGAAATTGAGATTTTTAAATGTATCTAACCTGTAAATGTGGCAAATTTCAATGAGTGTGTTACTAATTTATGAATTCAAAACTTTTTTTTTTAAACTGCGAGTTTAAAAAAAAGGGGAAAAAAAACGTAAGAGAAGAAACAGAAATATAAGTTAAAAAGCGCAATTTAATTTTTTTTTTTTTGTCACGATTGAATTGTCTATTTTAGTCGTCTACAAACCAAACACTTTCATTAGCGAATCGCATACAAAGTTTGTGGTCTCGGACATCACTCCAGTTACCAGACTCAGCCGGATAAACGTTCTCATCAACAGAAAATTTAATTTTTATACTCAAAGGGAACATGTGCTTTGTAACCGATTTTGTAAAACTTTTCACGGCTTCCACTTTGTCCTGTTCTTTGCAACCAGCATCATTGGCGTCACACTCCTCAATGCGGAACACTCTAGGACCATCGATAGCTGTCAAATAAATATTGCCCTCCATTCTAACAGCACCAATATGTTTCAAACTGTTGTCCCACTTTGAATCATTGTAGAAACAAAAATCTTCTTTCCAGTTTTTGATTTTGTCCCAAATACTTCTGTCAAATGCAATAGCTGTACTAGGTGCAGTTTTCCTCCACGGTTCAACAGTTACAATACTTTTCCGTTTTTTGTATTGGTTTAAGTCAGGGTCATGTGTCGCCAAACTTATCATTTCACAAAATGGGCAGTGTATTTGCCTTGCGTATACAAGTAACCTGTATATAAATAAAACATCTATCATCACATAGTTGTTTGCTTCAAGAAATAAAATCGGTTTAGTAAATTTCTTCAAGGCGCTGATGTGGTCAAAGATTTGGTTGACCTGCCACCACCAATGGTGCTTCGACTGAGCAGCTTCAGGATTTCTGGACTTCACACAGGAAGTACCTTCAGTACAAGGCTCAGTTTCTACTCCAGGAAATACTTCTGGATGTAACTGCGTTGAATATGGATAAAAAATTTGCATGTACATGGCATAGTCAATGTTATCAATGAGTTTATTCATTTTATCACTGTAGTAATCGTGGGAGAAGATAAGTATCGCATAATTGATGAAAAAGGCTTTTTTTAAAGTATTCAAAAGGCGCTCCAAGTGATATACATTGGCTTGGCATTGTATCACGATAACAAACGTTTTATCAGTGATGGGGCCCAAACGCTCGTTGTGGATCTTTTGTTCAGTATTAAATAATTCTATTTGAGGACGAATTTTATGTAAAGTTCTCATATACATTCGCTGTCTGATTAATTCTCCTTTTTCAAGATCAATCTCTTCATTGTAATAATTTTTGATAAAATCTCGTCGAGCCTTCTTTACATGCAAGATATACATCATCGTGGATGTAGTTAATACGATCAATAAAGTAAAGATATATCGCGTAAGCAACAGGTATCTCATAGTTTTTTGTTTGAATAACATTCAATTAAATAATGTTTACTGAACATTCTACATGAAAAACCACCTTTATTGGGTGACATGCTGATATGTATGTGTCATCAATAGAAATTTGGTTATGATAGATTACAGCATAGACAATGGTGCAAATTCTATGTATGAGTCGTAAGTTTACATTAAAACCTCATCGATCAACAACAAAACTAACACACCGAATAAAACACAGCTATTTCTACTGGTACATTCACAACAAAACATTTTATAATGGAGAAAATTTGTCATTGCATCCGTGGTAAAAAACGCCCGAACTACAGGTGAGGGTGTCATGGAGTCGAGTGCTGTAGTAACAAACCACATGTATCTAACGACGTTTTTTTGCACTTATGAAAAAATAAATTACTATTGGAAGCTGCTTGGCGACCAGCCTGATACGACAAATGTAACAAACACTTTCCCGCACTAGTTTGACAGTAAATTGTTTGCCGAGAAGCTGTATACTAAAAATATATATTATTATCATTCCAGGCACTTCACCGTCCGGAGCACACACGGAACCTTGGACGTTCGTCGTCGTTCAAGACCAAGAAATGAAAACAGCTATAAGAGAGATCGTAGAGGAAGAAGAAGAATTAAATTACAGTAAGAGAATGTCAAGGCAGTGGGTGACGGACCTGAAGCCTTTTGCCACGAAGCATGTGAAGCCGTACCTGTCTGATGCTCCAGCAATTGTGCTAGTGTTTAGGCAGACGCACTCCTGGAGGGATGATGGGAAGAAGAAGATGCATTACTACAGTGAGATCAGTACGGCGATAGCTGCTGGGATCTTGCTGGCCGCTATACAAGTAAGTTTATTGTTATTTAATTTGAACTGGCTGAAGCTAATTACACCATTTAAACACAGACAGAATACAAATAAGTCAAAACAATAAAATATAAAACAATGATTAAAATTAAAACAGACAAGTTTTTTAGGGGTAAGGTAGGACCTGTAGGGGTAGAAATTATTTATTTATTTGGCGTGGCGTTTTCGGTATTTGAAAGACCTTTTTTCAAATACCGAAAACGCCACGCCACAATATTGTACCTCTCCTTCAACAAATTCCGTTTAAACCTGCTTTTTTTTTTAAATAAAATCTCATTCCCTCAAAGCTCTACAAAAAGTGTTGCGACTACCGTTAAAATCGATTTCGTTTTGCATTTCGTGCAATAATTTTGGTACAGTAGGCAGCTCTTTTCTTTTTTCCTTTCTTTTTTCTGTAGACAGACAGGAACTTCTGTGAAGGACCTTCATAAGTGAAACGCACAATATACTTGACTTCAAATCTTATGTCCTAGATAAAATATAATTGGCTATAATTATCCTGTATTCGTTTTTGCACAATATTTTATATCTACTAAAGAATAGTAAATGCAAATCTTAGTCTGAATATAGTATTAAAATTGGTTATTAAATTAAGTAGTAATTAGAATTACAAATATTGGTATGAGGAAACGTAGTGGGAATATCGCGCTATGTTTTTGTACGTGCTTAACCTAATGGCATCACATTTCAATATCCTTTTTACTTGACAGGTTTTCCTACTACCAGAATTAAATAGTTTCTAAATACTTAATTTTAAATGGATTTGAAAAATTCCTTCCGTAAGGGTAAAATTATTTTTTGATATAAATTGTTCTTCATCACGAACAGGATTGAGTTTCATGTTTCATCTCACTCCATATCATTTCGATGTTTGTCCTTGCTTTTGATTAATGCTCTGATTAATTTCATACACAATACACACAGGATACATGAGAAGTTAGAATTAGCATCATCAGCCGAAAGACGTCCACTGTTAAGCAAAGACCTTTCCCAAGTATTGCCATAGCAATCAAATCTCACTGCCACTAAGTTTAGTGATTCTTTGGGCTATGTCGATATCCCAAATTCCACCTTGGTTCTCCTGCGGATGTCTTCATTACTAATGTGATCACGCAAGGAAACTCCGAGCCTAGCATTAGCAATAGCGTTAGATATTTATTCTGCAGCTTTTATGTCTTACATTAACCAGAATTACCCATAAAGTAAGTTGTGTGTTTTCTTTGGGCTCATCTATTGTAAACACGAAATAAACTGTTAGATCAAAGGATTTATTTCTGGGGTTTGATTACCTTGTCTGGACATATAAATTTCAACGTAGAAAAATAATTTATTGCCTTTATTTTAGATTGCCTTGCTATTTTGATCTTGATATGGAAATATTTGTATATCAATGAAATTGATGGCGTCGCAGCATATTATTTATATATAGCATAGGGTCTTAAAAACTGGCCTCTCTATAACCTTGACATCTAAGTTTTTACTAACAAATGACCTGATCAAGGTCGATTCGGAGATTTGCAGAATTCCGTTGATACACGTATATTATTCGTTGACGTTAGACTGTTCTACTAAGTAAAAAAAAGCGGCCAATTGCGAGTCGGACTCGCTCATGAAGGGTTCCGTAGCAGCAAGTAACATAATATAAAAGTTCTTGTAGCTCGTTGTAACTTTTATCATGATATGGGAGGTGATATTTTAATGATGATTTTTTTATGGATGATGTTTTAATAATAATATTTTTTGGTGAAGGTTAGCTTAGTAATGTACATCGAATTTTTGTTTTTTGTTTTATCATTCTCTTATTTTAGAAGTTACAGAGTCAGGGCACATATTTGACCACTTTGGTAGTGTCTCCCGCACAAACTATTCAGTTCGGAAAAAAATCGTATTAGAAACCTCAATATTATTTTTGAAGACCTATACACAGATTCCCCACAAAATGGGTTTGATAAAAAAAATTCTTGAATTTCATTTCTATGTATGGGGCAACCCAAAAATGAGTTTCAGAGAATACATCTACTTACCCCACCAAAAAAGGGCTTGACTTTAGACTTAGGACTAAACTTCTGCCAGCGGCTTCGTCCGCGTCAAATTACGTTTCTCTATACAAATATTGGACCCCGTTTTTGAAATTTGACTCTTTGCTCGCATAAGTCATAAAAGGAAACTTTGGGCTTTGTGTTTTTTTTTTTCGTTCCTAGTCAGTAGTCCAGTCCCAGTACTTTCGGCTGTGCATCTGCCAGTCAGTCAGCTTCTTCGATTTATATGTTATAGATAAGTAATATTATTCTCTTCACTAAAACCACAATCATTTTCGATTCCAGTACTGCGGCCTCGTAGCCCTGACTTCAACACCCCTTAACTGCAACGCTCGTCTTCGAGACCTGCTGTGCAGACCACTCAACGAGAGACTGGAACTACTCCTGCCTGTGGGAAGACCTCACGAAGAAGCCACGGTACCAGATCTGCAGCGGAAGAATTTGGAAGAAATCATGGTTAAGATCTGAAAGGCTGATTTGTGATATTTTTTGTACATATTATTATTTTTTAAATACATAAGTACTGTTATCTTGCATCTGGAGAATCTTATTATTTTAAAGTAATGTATAATCGATAAAAGCGTCCGTAGGATTATGAAGTCTGTTACATAATAGACATATTTTGTAATAAAACCTTTGATATCGATGACACTTCATTTTTTAATCTCAGATAATGATTTGACAAGTGCAAATATCAAACTCCAGAAATATGTTACCAGATTTTTAATAAAAATTATGTTTTTAAATTCGATTGTTTTTATACCGGTTCTTTTAGTAATACTAAACAGGATTGTAGTAAGATTTTATGAGTTAGACATTTGCAACTGTTAAATTGTCTTAGGGAAATACTCGTACAAAAGCTAACCATAAATTAATTGCAATTTAAAATGATAAATCTTACAATTTTTACGAATATTTTTCGGTCATTTAGGCAATATCGTTTGTGATACCTCATTATTTATGAAATGGAAAAGACATGCAACATTCAATTGCAATTTAGCTTCACTTGTTTGATTGGCCGACATTTTGACAATTCAAAATTGGTCTATTTGAAATAAACGTTTCTGATTTCTGATTCGAATTGTCAAATCATTTTCAGGGATAAAAAAAAAAAAGTGTAAGCGTCGTGGTAATTTCTGCCTGATCCTTAGAAGCTTTCGTTTCAAGTGCAAGCAAAAGGAACTTAGCGGAGGTCAGGCGGAAGTGTCGTTGATGGTACATTTTGGGGACAAAATGTCACCCAAAATGCCGCGCAATGCTCAATCTACGAGACGCTGCAACTTTGCCTACACTAGAGTCCCGGACTAAGCATTTCGCCTCGTCATTTATACCGCGTACATCGAAGGACTGGAACAATTTGCCTGCTGCGGTCTTCCCGTCCGATTATAATTTGAGTGTCTTCAAGGCTAGAGTGAATAGGCTCTTAATAAACTAGTGCGCCTCACCATCAACGATTGCTTCACTGCTTACCATCAGGTGGGGTCGCAGTGAAGCACTAGATTAACAAAAAGTCCCGCAACTTACCCCCCATCATTTTACAACGCTTTCACTTGACGCAGAGTAAGTTGTTGGAAAATTTGACTGCGTTGTGCGTCATATTGGGGTTCAATCTGTCCCTTAATGTATCTGAAGGTTTAAAAGGAGCTGAAGAACCAACTAACTCATAGTTAACATCTTTCAAAACAAATCTAATCGATTTCCTAAGTGAACGATGCATACGCCGTAGAACAGTATCCGTAGTTAAGTTGCTAACTGCAATCGTTAACGCTAGTAGAAAGCTTGAAATTCAGCTTGCTGACGTACGTATTAATTGCATTTTTTTTTAATTTTAAACGAATTTTACTTTTTTTGCCGTAATGTTGGCTCTCCTGTCTGTCTTTTTTTTTATTATTACTATTTTATCTTGTGATATATTATATTGTATGCTATTCTATTCTATACAGAAAGAAGAAGGGAAAAATGAAAAGAGTTGCCTAGTCTACCATCATTTTTGCACGAAATGTGAAACTAAATCGATTTTAACGGTAGTCGCACCACTTAATGGAGAATAAATGAGGGGAATGGGATTTTATTTAAAAAAAGCAAGTCTAAGGAAAGGAAGGAAGTTGAGGTGAGATTTGCGGCGTGGCGTTTGCGGTATTTAAAAGAAATACAGGACAATCAAAATGGAGCCCTTAAAGTTTCTAAAAGAAATAATAAAAAATATTATAAGGCAATTGTTAAAAGAAACGAAATATCAGTGTCTCCCTAATAACTGGACCTTTTTTGGCGCAAACGTATGACACACAATGTTACTTTTTATTTATTTATTTTTTGTTTGGTGTTTGTCTTAAGTTTTTGTTGTATACAATGTTTTTTTTTTTGCCCCAAAATAAATACTTTCTTTCTTTCTTTCTTGCTTTCTAATATTAAGTAATTTCATTGCTAAAAATATAGCAACACTATTTTTCCAATATTGTCAACATTACGGCAAAGGAATTAAGTGAAACGCCCTAAAAATACAGTACGGACGTACGTCAAGATGGATCGTGCGTGCGGCGCTTTAGCTAAAATCTTTGATTTTCTTCGTGTAATATTTATTGAACAAAATATGGGTTGTAGCCTCGGCGTGAAGTGTTCCACGCGCGCTTCAAGGGGTTATCAGCAACGGTAGGAGCCCAGTAGGGTCGAAGCTTACTGGGGCCATGGGTGATGCGAAAGAAACCGCTGGGGCCCTGGAAAAATGGCAAAGAAGGAACGGGAGTGGGTTTTTAGTCTTAGATGATAATCCTACCAAACATCCTGCCGTATTTTAATACCTATTTACCTACCTGATTCCCACATCATCCAAAAAATCAGCATAGAGTTGCATTTTCCCAAACCCATTGGATCTTAGGTCCATTTGCCACCAGTCTTGCGACGATGGTTAATAAATCGGTTGTCATCGACCGACTGACGGCGAGCAATGGGTAGCTCGCAGTCCGACCCTCCAGTAACTGTCCAGACCGAGCCCAAGTTGTCGACGGCGCGCATTGTCCCTGCGCGCTTCAAGGAATTGTCAGCAACCGTAGGGGCCCAGCTGGGTCGAAGCCTATTGGGGCCAGGGTCTGTTCCCAAAAAGGATGCTCGGCCCCGGTGTGAAAGGCAAGAAGGAACAGGGTGGTATTTTTAGTCAGTAAAAGTCTCGACACGCCCTCCAGCCCCGCCCTCTTGGTTGGGAGAAGTCAAAGGATGATTTCCCCCAAAACCTACCAGGCATCGGCCCTGCTGGGGCCCTTAAGTTTTGCAGATCTCTCAAACTCATATGAAACAACATGTCCGTTTGCCCTGTATGGTCCCACTGAAACTTGTCTCTAGGAAACTACGCGACGTCGACTTGGGGTCGATCCTTATTGGGTGCACAGAATTCAGGACTCATACAGCTTCTGTTCTGTGACTGGTAAGTGTGGACGGCGAACAATGGGTAGCTCCCATTGTTCGCCGTCCACACTTACATTGGCCGGAAATAGCCTTACGACTCTCGCTTTGGTGGCAACTGAGGCGTGAGGGTGTCCATCCCCTCAGTTGCTGAAATCTGTCTCGCTCTGGACCATGGCCTAAACCAGAGCTGGACGTGAGAGAGCAATCACCTCCAAGAGGAAACGGATGTCCTCTGCCTAAGCAGCAAACTTCCATGATATGGCTCCGTGTCCTTCTGGCGATCCGCACAACGGTGACACCCGAGCGTTTCTTCCACCAGAAGCCGACAGCGATAACCATGCACATTGATTTTTAACCGATTTCAAAGAGGAGGAGGTATGTTCGGCCGAATGTATTTTTTTTTGGATCATGATTATTAATTTAGCGATTGTGTTCGTAAAGCTTCATTTTATATGTGATGGTGTGCATCTCTTAGTACTACTAAATAAAATAAATAATCTTTATAAACATTTTTTATTAAAAAACAGTCTAAACACAAACAATACGCCGAATTTAACTGGTACAGGCCAAACTAGCACGGTCGGGGTTCAGCAGCGACGACGGCGTCTGCGGCGACCGCACCGGCGGCGTCTGCGGCGGCAGCTGCGCCGGCGCCGGCGGCGGCTGCAGCTCCGGCGTCGTCTGCGGCGGCAACTGCGCCGGCGGCGGCGGCAACTGCGTCGGCGGCGGCGGCGACGCTGCCAACAAATCAAAACCTTTCAATCGTATCTATTAAGGCCTGCGCCGCAAACTATGGATTTTTGTCCGCGGACTTTTTTACATGTACTCACGAATGATGGCGGCCGTGAAGTTTGCGCAGAAGGCTGCGCAGTAACGTGTTTTAGGAACCATATGAGAAGAGTGTAGTATGCGCGAACGTTCTCAAAGGCTAACTTCACGGCCGCCATCATTCGTGAATTGTACTGTAACTTAAAAAATCTGAAAATTTGAGCGTGGCATAAGCAAATGGACAAAGTTAAATTGTAAGATTCCTGATGATGTTTTTCGTTGTTAACACAGTTTGCCATGATAATTTTGTTAGGAACGTTGAAAATTTTACACTTATTGATGGTTTTAGCTACATCGCCCCATGACAACCGCCAGATTATGTTTTTCGTAATCCTGATAGGATTACCCACAAAATAAAAAAATCAATCGCACTTGAGTACTTCGAAGTGAAGTTTTTTTAATTTTTTTTTAGATTCTTACACGCTCTCCCCCCACTATAATGGAAACTTGTCAGACTTTTTATGTTTTAAAACCTTCTTCAACAATCCAAAAGGTCCCCATGACGCTTTAGTAACTGCAAATTTATCATCCGTTCCTCGTCTACTAATAATATTGTAGATATGTGAGACTTTGTTGCGCATACCTCAATCATTTCTACTTTCCTACTCACCAAGCAGGAGCCACAAAAGTAAAGAGCTAAGTTTTAAAGCCTGAGTAGAAGGAGAGGGTATATTTACACAAGAGCGACGGCGACGGCGACGTCGGCAGCACTTCTTGCGACGGCGACGGCGTCCGCAGCGATCCTCCGGCTCGTCACCCGTGCCAGACCGGGAGCACGAGTGCGCGCGATGCATGCACTTATCGCCACCACGTCTGCTGGGAAAGAAAACTTACGTCACGGATATCTGTACCCCTAGCCAAGTTGCTAATCTGCAATAGTTAACGCTTGTCGAAAGCTTCAAATGTACGGGAATGGCGTCATCTTAATGCTCAGTCACGTGGTCAGAACAAAAGAATTGGCGGCAAGGTCAACTCGAAGCGTTCGGCGCAAGCGAAACGGTTGTAACTTGGCTAGGAGGGCTGGACAGTAAACAAGCAAGCAAGCTGCGTTGCGAAGCATACCTTCGGCTAATGCGATCTTCTTCATTATTCGGATGTTCTCTGGAAAAAGAAGTAGTGTCAGTTCCAAGATTCAGATATCTGCAAATAATTGTTTGACTTATAAATTAGTTCAATAAAATGGTTGAATGTGGAACACAAGTTCTACATTTTACCATTACTATCTTCTTTCGTGTCGATCTGACTGAGATTTGTTTCGACCATTAGACGGACCAATATTTAATTTTAGCCACCTGGACTGCACTGTCGTTGGTGTCCAGTTATGCAAGCTGGGCAAGATCGGAGGTGAAGTATATCCTGTGAAATAGTTCCAAACAGGGACTGCACTGGCACCATTATCATCTAAACAACTGTATCTATCAGTTGAGTGAGCAAAGATGCTTGCAGCATCTTTTAACTACCCATCTATGCTATCAGTATTTTACATATAGCTAGTGAAAATTATCATCAACTCTGAAAGACACAGTTGAAATATTTTCTTACTTTGTGCATACTGACAGTAAGTACTGCCACAAGTACCGATGTTGTTTTAAATTCATAAAATAAACACTCACTGGTTTTCCGCGCCCTTATCCTTGGCATCGCCATCGGTCTTTTTCCTAGAGGCGGAGTGCGATTTCTTGTCATGATGACCGCCGGAATGTCGGTGCGCGGCAGCTGCTCGGCGACGCCTGAGCCGATTGTAATAGCAAAGTTTAGATTACATCACTTAATGCTATAAAAACTACAGCAGGCGTTTTTTCAATTGAACATTTGATCATCGACTTATAATCTAGTGATAGACAAACATGTTCATAGAAACGTATTTGTCAACATACTGAAAGTTAAAAAAAACAAGCGTTCGCTGCAGCGCTTTATTGGCATTATGTCGACTAACAGAACTATTAAAATAAGCAGCGCTAAGATGGCTTGTAAAGGATACTTAGGGCGACTTTTTTCACGACCAAAATGTTAGAAGCGCCATGATTTTCGTGGCACTTACGCATTTCGTTTAACATAGTGTAATGTTCAAAGTGTAAGGATTACATTACACCTGAGTCGACTGAAGTGAGTGTTCGGCACGCCTAATTTAGTGCGTAGTACATACATATGTATCAATGAACTAAACAGTTAAAGATTATAAAATAAATGATTTTAGAATTTTATAGTGATGTAGTAAATCTTGTGGGAGGCTTGTGGCCTGTAGTGGACGCTACGCCGCTGAAATGGTGATGATTCTACTTACTTCTGCTGAAAATCAACGTAAGTCTTCAATCTGGCGGTGTAACGCGGCGCCTCAGTCTCGCTGCGCTTGCGCATGAACACCACCACGTCATCGTTGATCTTCTTTTTCTTTTCGTCCTCGGGCTCCATTGCGTCACGTGGCCCCAGGTTCAGTGGTCACCTGCAACACAACGAACAGAACCGTCACAAAACTGATTAGCGTAAGCAAACTAATAATAAATAAAACTTGCTTTTACGAAAACAAATAAGTACATAATATTTTTTGTTTTTTTTTTTTTTAATTCAATTGCATTTTTTTAAAAGCTTTAGATTTGTGGCACATGTAATAGTAATAGTAGTCGTGGTAAAGCCACACCTAAAATTATTATAAATAGCAAGTTCTCTGGTCAGTTACCTTTATGGTTGACAAAATACTCAATTTACATATTGCTTTGGGATTGGCAAAGGAAGTATCTGGTAAGTGTAATGGGATTAACACGGAGTTATAAATTAGCCCGACATATTGTTTAAAAAAATGAAGGAAAAAAATTGACAATGTGGCCATATATCTGGCTACGAGGTCATCAAAAATAAGCTGTCACTGCAACTGTCAAAGATACTGAATACTCCAGATTCCTAATATCACCTGCTCTTTATAAAAGGCACCAAGTTAAATAGGGGGGCACTAAGAGTACCTTCACACTAGCGTTGATCCAGAGCGTAGGCGTTGCGTTGTTGCAGCGTTCAATTGCCTCCAGAGGAAACGTCGCAACGCAACGCCTGCGCCGCGTTAGTGCAGCGTTCAATTGACTCTCAGAGGAAACGCCGCAAAAACGCGACGCCTGTGCCACGTTGTCTGGGCGTCAACGCTGCGCATACGATTATCGCCTAACGCTAGTGTGAAAGCGAAGTACTTTTGTCACTGGATGCCACCAGATCCCATTTGGATTATGACCTGATCCAGTCTAATATTTTTGACAAATATGCACGAAATCTCCCGTTACCTTTGTTTATACCAAGCCTGCATCCTCCTTCGGAGTCTGAAGCATGCATCTAAGTGTTCGAGATACAATTCTGATGCAGACCGGAGACCCAAGTACCTGCAACCTATGTCTAATTTTCAAATACATACCACTTTTCAACCACTCGCCGCCAGAACATTATTGTCGGAACTTTAAATTAAAATTTTGTCCAAATAAATAAATCCAAAATAAAAAAAATATTTTCACAAAACTATAAACCGTACGGTGTTGACATTACAGGAAATTTCTTTGTTTCGACTGAACTGGTGTTCTTCTGTTTAAAAATGTTTTGAATGACAGAAAAAAATAACATTCGTGCCAGTTTTGCTAACATTTAAAATTTTAATGGAACCTCTCTAAAGGTCATAAAAAAGGTTCTTTTAAAATTTTACTTTAGGCGTTACTTTTATTTATTTATTTATTTAATCTTCATGCAACACAAAGTACTTGGCGGACTTAACGCCTTAGGCATTCTCTACCAGTCAACAAAAAAAAAATATCTGAGATAGCATTAAGAAATAAAATAATTATATGTGATATTTTTAATAAGTTCTTTGGAACTATGAAATTAAAACTACTAATGTGATAATTTGAATTATCGTCACAATAACTAAGTAGCAGTGGGCAGGGCACTATGTACCTACACCATAATCATGCTAGGAAGTCCCTTGTTTGAGAAGTGGCTCGAGAGACGTCATGGTGTCACCTTCCGCATGACATAGGTCCTCACCGGACTTAGTAAGCTGGACTCGACCGAACCTTCAAGTCTTCCACGCGCGCCTCTTAAGGTGCTGATATACCTAAGCAGTCACTTGTAACAGAACATTGAACATTCGACGTTTTTAAA
The DNA here is from genome assembly GCA_929112965.1 of Mythimna albipuncta. Lineage (NCBI taxonomy): Eukaryota > Metazoa > Arthropoda > Insecta > Lepidoptera > Noctuidae > Mythimna > Mythimna albipuncta. Next base: position 1,810,079 of record OV815969.1, on the reverse strand, counting down.
TTTTGCGAACTGAATAACGAGCCGAGCCAAGCATAGAGCCAAACATTGCTACGAACATTTTCATGAGCACTCTAGCGAACGCTAAAATTCGAAGCAAATTTACTGTCCTTCGCTAGAATGCTCGCCAGAATGCTTGATAGAATGCTCGCTAAAACGCTCTCCTTATTTTTCTGTGATGTAACATTCACAAGAATGCTCATACAAGTGAATGCTCAAGTTTTTGGTTGTTTGGGTGGTGTGTGTGTCGTGTAGGTACTCACTGGGTAGGTGGCGAGTAAATGAAAGGCCTTGCTGCAGTATTTCCAGGTATAATTTCCTCACACGCAGCACAACAACACAGTTTATTAGAAGGCGCAAAGTAACTAATGAGCCAAGCCCAAAATGGTGTACATTTTAACAGTATTGATAGTCAGTCTTTGAGACGACAAGTTAGCGCGGCTGATATACGTCCACTGTTGGACATAGGCGTCCCCCAAGTGTCGCCACAACGAACGGTTCTGTACGTTCAGCATCCATCGGATTCTCGCAACCTTAGGAGTAGTAGGTCTTCAACCATTCGAGTCGCGACTCAAGAACCATTCGGCCCCAACGGCTATCTGTTTTGCGAGCAGTGTGCCTTGACCATTTCGATTTAAGTTTGGCAATTCTTCGTGTTATGTTGGCAACCTTGTTTCTCCTGCTGATATCTTCATTTGTGGTTCGATCAGGCAAGGAAACTTCGAGCATAACCTTTTCCATTGCTCTTTGGGTGACTTTAAGACTTCTGATGCGGCCCATTGTGAGCGACCACGTTTCGGCACCACTGGTAACGCGTTCTGGTCATAGACTTTCGTCTTGAGACTCTGTGGAGAAACTTATTAAATAAATACTATATTACTTACTAGCGACCCGTCCCGGTTTCGCACGAGCAATAAATATAGCATATGTTACTCACGGTGAATGTATCTTTCCAATAGTGAATGAATTTTTGAAATCGGCACAGTAGTTTTTGAGTTTATTCATTACAAAGATACACACAAAAACTTTTTACAAAAACAAAAATCGACTTCAATGTAAAAAAAAACACTGAAAACTATAAATAAAATAACTTTAATTTCGGAAGTCGGTGTTTCTTGTAATAAATAGTTTTGTCTCTTCGTTATTTAACACCGACTTCCGAAATTAAAGTTATTTTGTACTTTTAAGTATTTTTTTTCTTTTATAATAATAATAATATTCCACAATTACCACACAACGCCGTCTAGTCCCAAGCTAAGCAGAGCTTGTGTTATGGGTACTAGACAACTGATAAACATACATATTTCTAAATACATACATATTGTAGATAAATTACACCCAGACCCAGAACAAATGATCATGCTCATCACATAAACATTTGTCCTGGGTGGGAATCGAACCCACGAACTCCGGCATAGCAGTCAGGGCCACTAACCACTAGACCAACAGGCCAGCCCAAATTTATAAATCTAAAGAAAGTAGACCAAACGATGATTGAAATATAATTAAACTACAACGTTTATATAATGATCTGGCCAGTTTTACTCAGCCAAATCATGAATTGATCAATTTCCAAGATCTGGCCACGACACATTTATAGATGTTACATAATTTATTAGAGAAGATGGAAAAAAAAATAAGGGTGGGTAATATAACGATTGAGAACAAGTTATTTTAGTACTTCATTAGTACGTATTGTGAAGGTAAAAGCTTTCACAAAGTTTACATATTTTAAACAAGAAATGTTCCAAAAACGTCAAGCAGTTAAAAATCAGCTGCTAAATCGCGTAAAAGACAAGAAAACGAGACTTTTAGTCCCTTTTTCATAAATGGGTTAATGGGCTTCGCCTCGGAAGCAGCGTGTTAGCATTAAGAATGTATTATTACAACAAAATTACATTTTACATAACAATTAAACCTTAACACACCGCAATAAGGAATATTTTTCTACGCCTACAATGTAAGGAATGTTAAAGTTAAAAATACGTCTTCGGAAAGTTTCGTGCGTTTCCGCCGGCGCTCGACAAAGCTCGGCAGTGCGCGGCCGCCCGCCCGCGGTACGTGCGCATACGCGTTGGGCGGCGCTAACCATCAATTAAATATTAACAGTTTTTTTATTATATAAATATACAATTGATTTAAAAATATAACGCAATACATAAAACAGTATAAATAGTACATAATTTAATTATTTAATTTTAAAAATAATAAAGTATGTGACAAGCTTTAAAATAGTTTAACTGAAGTGTGTAAGTGAAAGTGTGCAGTGATATGAACGTGTATAAGGTGTAATGTGATAATCTTATTTATACCCAAATAATTATAGACGTACGAAAACAATGTATCAATAGAAATCAAGATTGTATCAAAATGCATTCCGTTATAAGTTGTCGTGCCGCGCCACCGGACGATGCACGTGCTTTTATTTTCATTTATAAATAGTCCAGACACAAACCGACACTCTGCGGCTGCACCATGACGTCACTCAAAGAGAGCAGTGACGTCACCGACGCCGGCCACGCAGAAGATGAGAAGAATAGCAAAATTGAACGAAAAGAACCGAAAGATTTGGCCGAGTTGCCTCCAAGCGGGACATCACTCCACAAGAGACGTAGAGGAGAGCCCCCTGTCACTCTCTCTGTCAAATCTCCCCAAACTCCTTCAGACGCTGAAGGGTCTTCCCCTTGCACGGCAGGCCCATCCCCTCCTGAAGACTACTGGTCTCTTAATGATGGAGAGCTTACAGATGCCGAATCAATATGCGAAACCATGCTACAAAGGTTACGAGACCAGAATGATGCCATTTCCAAACGAGGAAAAGAAGTGGCGCAAAGAACGAAAGACACCGTCGAGGCCCTGGACCAACTAGAAAAATTAATGGAACTGTTAGACCAGTTTGTGACCCTAAAAGAACATAACACCCGTATTTTGAAAAGGCTAAAAGACGTGAATCATTTAAAGAGACTCCACAATGCTCATAAGAGGATAGACAGTGAAAATGAAATATTGAAGTCGGAAACTAAAGAGCTTGAACAGATCAATGAGGCATTGGATGCTGAGTTCGAGTGTGAATATGGACAAGTACTCTTTGATTCCGTAATGATGGGTAAAAGTATGAAGAGGTCGGGGTCAAAGTGGAAGGGTCATGCGAGGTTCGGAGGGTCGTTGCTGAGGAAGCAGCGGTCGAGGTCTGCGGGAGGGGATGACAGTGATGCGGGCCCTGGTACTCCGTTGAGAAGGAGGTCTGAAGGCATTTTTATGAAAGAAGTTGAGAAGTCAAAAGTCTCCAAGTGGACTAGAGTTAAAGCTGCGTTCAGGTAAATATAGTTTTATAGGAACACATAGGTGTAAGCAAAAAAGATACTGAGCTGATACTGAAGCCATAGCATAGGGTAAATTAGCCATACGTACCCCACTTGCCAAATTAATTCATTAAACCCCAAGCGAACGCCGGCGTTCGCGCACCTATTGTCTTTCAATTGTGTCTGCTATTATCAAGATTGAAAGGTTAAAACACGTATTTAAAATAACATAAACTATACAGTGCAAGTTAAACTTGCGTTGTGTAACAGTTTATATCGCCGTCATTCTCTAAACTAACCAGATCGGCTCAAATAAGCACCAAATGTTAAATGCGTGTCTTAGTTTTGTAAGTTACCGCACCTTACCGGAGCATGTACCTATGCCTCAGGCCTTCTCTCTAGGAAAGGGAATGGGCCGTAAATCCGTAATCCACCACGGAGGCCTAGTGTGGATTGGTGGAATTAGTATCCCATTCATCATCGTCATCATCAGCCTTTTTGTTGTTCCCACTGCTGGGACAGGCCTTCTCTATAGGAGAGGGAATGGGCCGCAATATAGAATAATCCACCACACGGGCCCAGTGCGGGTTGGTGAATGTCACATGTCTTCGAAGTTTTGGTTCAAAGGCATGTAACATTAAATTAGTTTATTTTGATTTTTGTCCGAAAAAAAGTTGTTACCTTAGACAACTTAAAGCATTTACCATTTCTTTTTGAATCTACACGTTTATTGACAGCACTTACAACGAGCCATGTTTTTTAGGAACAACGTACGTCCTAGCGACAGTTTGCGCTTTGCACGAAAAGTGGTGTTTTCTTTCCAAATTAAAAAATATTTGTGGTACTACCTGTACCAATATCTTTGGTGCCACATTGGAACAAAAAAAAATCGAAATCTTGCATCGCGCAATTGCAGTAATTCACGAGATTTGAACATAACATTATCAACAGTTCAAAATACTCTATCGGGTAGTTGCCCGGAACAGAGAAAACACCTGTCTGGTTGGTAAATCCTGCCTTTTCAAAGGAGGTTTGAAGGAGTATAGTCTGTTCCGTAAAACTCTTTTCAAATAACTCTCTATCCTCTACTTTTTTTTTTAAATATTGATACTTGAAATATCAATTAACGTAAGGGACATATTCAAATTTTAGTAAAAAAAACTTACGTCAACCGTCGTAAAGTACATTTTTAAATTTTAGTTAAATGTCCTTTACGTCAATTCTTATTACATGTTTCGATATGACTTATATAATTTATTCAACTACTTATCTATTAGAAAATACTATTAACATATCGTTCTTCTTGAAATAGCTTGATTTTAGTACCAAGCATCTTATGCATCAAGAGGAATTTAAAGGATAGGTCTATACGCCATTTTGACTATGGGCCAAATATTATTAATTTTGATCACCCTTCCATAAAGTAATTTTAATAAGTTTTAATCCCGAATGAAGTGAGAGGCTTAAATTATTAATAACATAACTCCCGAGCACTGTGAGGGAGTTTTGGAGAGGTTATGACGTTTCAAATTTAAATCATAATATTCCTTAAGGGAGGTCCATATTACATTAACTTCCTAGGGACAGAATGACTTACTTTTGGTGACGGTTGTGTGATATGCAAAAAGGCATTGTCGAGCAGGTGATGTAAAAAGGCATTGTCGAGCAGGTGATGTAAAAACAATAAATGTACTCAATCACAAACTTTTGCCTTTATATTAATAGTATGAGAGTGTGATGTCCCGTATTGACTTAAAAGTACCTACATGGATACTTAATTTGTGACATATTTACCTTACATAAAAATAATATCTGTTTCTTAGTCGTGCACTCTTGACAGAGTGGTCGGTGGTCGTGATCATGTCTCATGGTCACCTCTCTCCCGATGCAGTTCTTTATTTGGCGGTTTCGGAGTTAGACCTGCAGTGTGTCACATATTTGATAAAATCTATCCACGTGATCTTTTCCCTTCGACCTTCCCTTGCGCCACCAACTGCTCCATCGAGTCCTCCTTACGGGTGATATGCCCGGTGAACTTGAGGATTTGTATTTTCACAGACGACAAAAAATACGAAAACGACGGTAATCACTCTTTGATATTGAATTCTTTCAGAATGGAAAATATGGGTAGGTATCTATATATAAAACATCTTTTATAAAATAAATCTTTAATGTCCCAAAGTTGAGCAAAGACGTTCTCCCAATCCTTCATACTTATAAATTCGTATTTAGCGTTTATACAGAAATTGAAAATGAGAGCAATGGTATGGATTTTTTTTTTAGATTTGACATTAATATTAGTAAATGTACCAAAATCATAGACCATTAATTTATCCATGAGTAATGAAGACTGCTTTTTTTTAAATGAGTGAAAGTGATAAATGTTACAGATATATCGAATGCGGAAAGTTATTAAATTAGTTATGAGACGGAAATATGTAATTTATCTAGCATGACTGCATATATTATATCGTAAAGTTTATTAAAGTATTATACAAACTAAGGCGAAGTTTACCGATGAAATTACATACATATACAACTATACAAATAAATAAAATAGAAATAGGCTAAAGTGCTCTTAATAAACTAGTGTGCCTCACTATCAGAAATTGCAGCACTGCTTACCAACAGGTGGGATCGCAGTCAAGCACTAATTTATATCAAATAAAAAAAGTAACACAAAGACTATTTATAATGTCTCTTAGTATTTGATATAAACAGGGATCCACGCTAAAATAAAACTTCTTGAAATCATGACCTAATGACAATGTGTTATCCGAGTTTGACGAAAACAAAGTCGATACCTAGTGAGAACATAAGTATAACAATTACCAATTAAACTACCCTATATGCTTCCGCCTTTGTAGCTTAATCAACCCCATTAATTAGTAGATTATGTTACTAGGGGATAAAGCATGTTGAATTCCGAACGAAGCGTAAGTTGCTGATTTTAATCCCGAACGTCAGTGAGGGATTTATATAATTAACTACCGAGCATTGCGAGGGAGTTAATAAAGAAACCTGAGTGAAGTGAGGAATTCAAGCAGCCCAAGACAAAGACAGCTTTATCCCCGTGTTGCATATTCTACTTTTTACACCATCTGTGAGATAATTAAAAGACAAATTAGTCGACCAAATCATATATTAGAGAAATAAAAGTATTTTTATTTAGAAGTTCATCAAACAAACAAAACTAATTATGCCAAGATTCTATAGTTTCAATCTTCTTGGTGCGCAACGTCGACTTCGTACCTACATACGTAAATTAATACGAGTTTATAAAAAAAGTACTTTTTTTTTTATCCATGTACCGGATCGACCCTCCACGGGATTAAAACGATCAAAATTTAGCGGTGTATAGTGTAGATTATTATATCATAAGTGATAAGCCATCCCAAATTTGTAAATATTCATTTTTAAATTTTTTGAAATTTATATGTTTGTTTAGTTTGTTAGTTTTGTTTATTAGTCTTTAAGATTTTAGATTATAAGTGTTTTGGCCCTGCACTGTGAAATAATATTTTTAAATAAATAGACTTCAACTTTGGTGGAGATACAGATTTGATCATGATAATTTTTCACTAATAGAAACTGACAAAGGACCCACTCAAAAGTACACACGAATCAATTTTATCACAAATAAAATTTCATCCAAATCGGTCAACCCGTTTAACATTATGTAGATATACTAGCGACCCGCCCCGGCTTCGCACGGGTGCAATGTTCTTGCCGCACCGGGCGGCCGGCCGGTACCGCCGCAAACGCTACGTCCCGCAATTTTTAAATCTGTAATATCTTCGAAAATATTCACTTAAATCATACGGTGTGAGGGCCATATAGATCTATATTAAATGAACAATGTATTCAAGGTATTTAATTGGTTAAGGATTAATGCTGTATTGGTTAAAATCGCTTCGAAAATTAGCCATTATTTGTCGTAAAAAGTAAATGACAAAAAAATGTTATTGTGGGTTATCCATAAGAGATAGACATATACCATCACGGACTTTTCTGTAGACCTTTTCAATGTGTACAATACTTAGTACATTATTTTGATAAAACTCGTAGGGTTCAGCCTGCGTTTGAAAAGTAAGCGGAAAAAATGTAATTATTTACGACATCACATTAGAAACCTCAAAAATAACAGTACTTCTCTACTATTTAATGGATGTTATTATACATATATACCTTCCTCTTGAATCACTCTATCTATTAAAAAAAAATCGCATCAAAATCCGTTGCGTAGTTTCAAAGATTTAAGCATACAAAGGGACATAGGGACAGAGAAAGCGACTTTGTTTTATACTATGTAGTGATTATAAAAATTAACGAAATGAATGAATCCGAAAACTATACACTGGATTGATTTTAAAATTTCATCGGAATGCTACTTTATCACTAGCCTATATATTTTTTCTACTTTCACATTTTTTTTTATGGTGGGAAAAATCATCCAATGACAACCCCCGCTCTTGGGCGGAGCGGAAGATAGTGTCAGACTCTTACTGACTAAAAGTCCACCCCGTTCCTTCTAATCTTCATACCGGGGCTCAAGTTCCCTTTCGGGTAACCCTAGCCCCAGTAGGCTTCGACCCGGCTGGGTCCCTGCAGTTGGTGACACCTCCTTGAGGCGCACGGGTGGCATAGCTACGGGCAGAAACTTGTAAATTATACTTGGCTTAAACTTGTCTATTTATAATTTAGCAGGGGTCTTCCTTAAATGAGCAGTGGTGGCGGAGTGGTTACGGCCCTGACTTAGAAGTTGTAGGTCGTGGGTTCAAATGCAGCCAGGCGCATTACTTTGTGTAATTTATTTCATCGCCACTGTTCTTAAGGCGTATAGTCCCTTGAACCATCTGACCAAAATTATGTGAACGCAACTCTCGCACTCGCCTAGGCGGCAGTACGCAAATCTGTGCATTTATTTGCGGCCAGCAGCGCCCGGAAGGCGCTTTAAATCCATTTTCTCTGCGAGATATTGATTGATTTACATATGCAATGTTCACTTTGACACTTTAAAGAATATTTAACCATCAATTTTTATGTGTAAAAATGATTCTAAAGGTCCAAGCCGTTTCGAAGGAGTAGGGAAAAGTTGCGAAATTGCTAATTTTTTTTTTTTTTTTGACAAAAGTATTAATTGCACGAAAAAATCAAATGTTGATATTATTGTTCATGAATCTATAATAAACTTTTTTTTTTTCCAAACCAATTGACCTAGCCGTTACGGACGAGTAGGTCTCAGAAAATCACTGTTTTAGGGCACTTTTTGGGGCGCTTGGCCCTTAAATAGGTAGAGGAAATCATCGTGAGGAAACCAGCATGTCCTAGAACTAAAAATTCAAAGACATATGACATCCACTAACCCGCACTGAGTCCGCGTGGTGGATTACGGCACATTCCTTCTGCTAGACAGGAGGCCTGAGTCCCAGCAGTGGGAACATTAAAGGCCGACTATGCTATGCTATAGGTACTTGCTTTAATTGTTTTATTCAGGATAAAAGTAATTTAAGTAAGATTACTAAAACATTTCCTTATTATTCTTTCTTATTCATTCATAATGTGATGTTCAAAGTGATATGTGAACAGATTTATAGGTTAGAATTGGTCATGCGTTTAGAATAAACGATTTTATTTTATTACAAATAGTAGGTACGGCACTTGAAGAAATTTAATGTTATTTGGCACGAAATGGAAGACGTGCGATAGAATTTGGGCAGAAGTTCAAACAAACAAAACATTCTTGTCAATAAGGATGTTGAAATATTTATCTATTCATTTATATTTCCGACTAGCTTTTGCCCGCGACTTCGTCCGCGTACCACCATAAAATATAGCCTATGTCACTCAGGAATAAAGCAGCTTTCTATCGCTGTAAAAATTTTAGCAGTCGGACTAGTACTTCCAGAGATTACCTCCTACAAACAAAAAAACATAAAAACAAAAACCAAAAAACATACTTTACCTCTTTATTATATTAGTATATAAGTATAGATTATTCGTCGTGTGTAATAGTCCATTGAATTGTATATATGCGATTTGGCGAGCGATATTGTATCTAATGATAAAATATTATAGTAGGTACCTATCTTAGCCGTGTGCAGCGCACCTTTAGTGAACTCCACTGCGGGTGACGTAACCTACGACAAACTTATTATTTGCGGTTGGTACAGTAATCGGGTCTAGGGATCGAACCGCAATATTAAGTTTGTTTTTTTTTTATTGTATATACTTTTCTGGAATAAAAAGTGCCCAGGATATTAAAGAATAATTAATTATACCAAGTCTCATCGTAATCGAACCGGTAGTTTTTGCGTGATGCCTGAACAAACAAACAGACAGACAGACAGACAAACATTTTTAAAATCTTATTTTTGGGTTCGGTGTCGGTCTAGTAACACCCCCTGCCATTTATTTTTTTCATATTTTCAATGTACAGAAAATTCACGTCTACAGATTTATTATAAGTCTATAATAGATTTACAACTATCGTTACAGGGTTTCCTAATGAGATAGAGATTTTTTTTCTTTTTTATATCTTCTTTTCTTTTAAAGTACCTAATCTTTGCAATCTACACTATAATGTTATGAAGAGGTAGTTTTTTTTTTTTTTTTTTTGCTTTTAGGATGGAATCTCTAGAAGTATTGGTCCGATTGCTAAAATTTTTTCACCGTTAGAAAGCTGCCTTATTTCTGAGTGACATGGACTATATTTTATGTACGCAAGCGAAGCTGCGGGCAAAAGCTAGTAATATTATAAAGAGGTAAAGTTTGTTCTTATGTTTGTAGGATGTAATCTCAATAAGTACTGGTCCGATTGCTAAAATTTTTTCACCGATAGAAAGCTGCTTTACTACAGAGTGACATAGGCTATACTTTATGTAGATACACGGGAGAAGTCGAGTGCAAAAGCTAGTTTATTACAAACAGCTTCACTCAGGTCTTAGAAGTCTTTGACATTCTTGGCTTTTTTCTACTATAATATGCATACACTTATCCCGTCGTGTTTCTAAACGTGGATCCACGCGAGAAACAATGGCTTTTTAACTGTCTCTAATTAAGGCACACGAGAGGTTAAACCTTCCTTTATAAGTTTATCGCTTATTTTCATTCCTGATACGATCATTCAAGAAATCTCCAAGCATAGCCCTTTCCATTGTCCTGTAATTGTAAGCCTTCTGATGAGGCCCATTATAAGCGACCGCGTGAAATTAATACTTACTTATCCAGGACATAAGCTAGCTACTGGTACAAATTTCTTCCAAATTATTTCAGCCATTTAAGCGGGAAGTAATAATAAACATTCATATAAAAAACATTCGTGCTATAATATAAGTGTGATCAACAAACACAAATTTGTGTCAGACTTGTCATCTACTTTTTAGTTCGCAAGCGTAAAATAATTGCATGTCCGTCGAATAATTTTTTAGTAATATTAAAAATTATATTATAATTTTCCACTTGAAAAGATTGCACATTTTAAAATATGTTTATGTGTTAATTACTCTGCCGTTTCTTACAAAAAAAAAAAGGTTTTTTCATGTTTTTCTTTGTTTTAGAATATAAAATAAGAAGTACGTTTATTTTTAACTAGCTTAAGACAGCTTTGAACTCAATAGAAAGGTAAGCGAAGAGGCTTCTTTTTATATTTGTTAGCTTGTTCTGACCCACTCCTGGGCAAAGGTATCCCTTCATTCCTTCCATCTTTCGCGCGCCTGGGCGAAAGATCATCATCTTCTTGGCAATTCTGATGAATCTATCAAGTTCGTCGCGCCATCTCCTTCGTGGTCTACCGCGACCCCGACGCGCTGTTTCAGGGCACCAACTTTGTGCTACTTTGGCCCACAGTTTGTCGGACATGCGGCAGACGTGTCCTGCCCAGTCCCATTTCAGTTTGGCAGCCTTTTGAGCCACATCTACTATTTTGGTTTTGGAGCGCAGTATAGTGTTTCGAACTCGATCCGTTAATTTAACACCTAGTACACACATACTATGCCCCATTGCTCGTTGGAAAACCTTAAGTTTGGACTTCTGGATGTTAGTCAAAGACTAGGTTTGTGCGTCATAGGTTAGGACGGGGAGTATACACACGTCCATGAGTTTTTGTTTTAGAGCTATGGGCAGCTCGCCTTATAGGTCTTTCATGGACCAGTAGCTCTTCCAGGCGTTTTCAGTCCATCTTGCGATATCTTTGTCTTGCCTCGCCTGGAAAGTGACTACTTGGCCCAAGTAAAGGTATTTCTGTACATGTTGTATAGTCTCTCCGTGTACTTTTATGACTTATGGTGCATCGTTGGTCATGATTTTAATCATCGACATATTCATCTTCCGTCCAACCTCAAGTTTAGTGGCTGAAGAAGCAAAGAGAATAATGTCATCAGCAAAACGGAGATTTCTTAACCTCGTCTCGCCAACGATGATGCCTCTCTCCCTCCAGCCGGCTGCCAATCTTCTTCTAAGGTACTGCTGAACTATTTCGGAGGAGGCTTTTTAGTGATTCAGATTTATGTAACTGCAAACTATAAAGCCTGAAGCACAGGCGTAAGGTAGCCATTTGGTATGCTACAGGATGCATTTCATTTGGAAAGTGTGCGCGGGAAATGCATGACATGATTCCGCCATCTCCTTTCTACCATCGGGCAAACTGTCGTACGGCGAGTGTTCACCTACACACTACTACGATCTGGACCAAGCGTTTCGCCTCGTCCGCGTATTATACCGCGTACATCGAAGGATTTGAAAAATATGCCTGCTGCGGTCTTCCCATTCGATCATAATTTTGGTGTCTTTAAGGCTAGAGTGAATAAGTTTTTAATAATCTAGTGCGATTCACCATCAACGATAGTCTCACTGCTTACCATCAGTTGGGATCGCAGTCAAGTACCTACTGGTTTTTATAATTTAAAATTTATATACCTACATCTCACAGGAATTAAGTTCCTGTGAGATGTATATAAGCGCCCAACCCTATATACATTTAACGCCCGGAGGACACGGTGGAGCACACAGTCGAGGTGTGCCCTGCTTGGGCGGAGCATCGCCGTGCCCTCGTGGGGGCGATCGGCGGCGGAGACCTCTCGCGCCGGGCCTTGGTTGAGGCCATGGTCCGGAGCGAGGAGGAGTGGCAGGCGGTCGCCGACTTCTGCGAAGCAGTAATGCTTGCAAAGGAGGAGGCCGAACGCATCAGGCAACGGCGTTATCGCCGCCGCCGCCGTCGCCGGGATTCTGATCCCGATTTCCGGCCAACGTAGACGCGGGCTTGCGGTCAGTGAGCAATGGGTAGCTCGCTGTCCGGCCGTCCGGTAACTGTCCGGACCAAGCCCAAGTCGTCGACGGCGCGCACTGTTCCCGCGCGCCTCAAGGAGTTGTCAGCAACAGCAGGGACCCAGCCGGGTCGAAGCCTACTGGGGCCAGGGTTATCCGAAAGGGCGCTCGAGCCCCGGTATGAAGGCTAGAAGGAACGGGGTGGGTCTTTTAGTCAGTAAGAGTCTGACACTATCTCCCGCTCCGCCCAAGGGCGGGGGATGTCAATGCATGATTTTTCCCACCATAAAAAAAAAAAAAAAAACCCTATATACATTTCCATACAGCCGTTCTTACGTGATTAGGACGTTATTACACATCTTTCTCCAGATACTTTGAAAACACGGATATGCTTGGACCCGAATTTTCTAAGTGACTGATGACAATTCAATTGAAACGAAACAAATGATTATTATTTTTCTTATTCCCTCAGGTGGGAAAAAGCCCAATGGCCCCAATCAGCCATGGGAAGTGCCGCCAGCGCTGTGGCAGCAGGCGCGATGGTGGGAGCCGTGGCTCTTGCGGGATCCACTCCATCATCAGCTACTCTCGCCAACCCTGAGCCTCGTGACTCTGCTAGCTTGACTCCTGGCAGCGCGTTATCCTTGACTCCTAACTCTTCGTGTGAAGAGCTGAGGGTTGATTCTGGTAAGTCTTCAAAGCAGCATTTTTTTTATGCTAGATTATATCTAAGTAGGATTTTTTTTTAAATCTTTATTAAAAGAAGATAAGATAAGATCTTTATTTTGCAAATATGGGTACAAAAAAAATGGCGGCATAAAAATATAGTAAGCATCAGCCATATTTAACCAAAAGGCATGCAAAAGTACAAACTATACTGGAGATTCCGAGTAGGTACATTAAATAAAGCAAAATCGCAATTAAATTAAACATTACATAAAGCAAATATGGCAAAAAAAAAATCATTTAAAACAAAAAATAAAAATGTGAAAAGAATTGAAATTAAATTAAAAAATTATAATAAAACATGCAAAATTATAATAAGAAATGCAACGCAAGTATTATAATAATGTGCAAAAATATATGGTATATAACAGTAAACAGAATCAGAAGTTATTCTTCAGTGTAAATACTAGATAAATTAAATCACGAAGATACCTCTAAAAATTAATTTTATCGATTAAAAACTGATCTAATTATATACTATACACGCAATCATTCTGATTGTTTACCAGATTGTTGTACAAGTAACGTTTTACTTTTAAATTGTTTTAATTTAATTAAATAATTCTGTAGATTTTTAGTAAATCGCTAAAATGCTTTAAGTTTTCAAGGATTAAAGAACAGCTCGAGAATAACCTCGCTTTAGGTCCTGTCGTCCCATCGAATTCCTCTTAAAGCACACGTACGTAACGTACGTCATCATTTTTGCAATTTTTGACGATCTTTTAGTTTTACCAAAGCTGCGATATGTACCTAAGTTATCGTTTCTTCATAAAACAGTAGCTAATGTGTGTTTCAACGTTATCGAAATTCGTTTTCTTTCGAAAAAAACTCAATGGGTAAAAATCATCCAAATGACATCCCCCGCCCTTGGGCGGAACGGGAGATAATGTCAGACTCTTACTGACTAAAAAACCCAACCCGTTCCTTCGTTGCCTTTCATACCTGGGTCAAGCCTTCCTTTCGGAACTAGACCTTTGGGCCCAGTAAGCTTCGACCCTATTTTTAGGGTTCCGTAGCCAAATGGCAAAAAACGGAACCCTTATAGATTCGTCATGTCTGTCTGTCTGTCTGTCTGTCTATCTGTCTGTCTGTCTGTCTGTCTGTCTGTCTGTCTGTCTGTCTGTCTGTCTGTCCGTCCGTATGTCACAGCCACTTTTTTCCGAAACTATAGGAGCTATACTGTTGAAACTTTGTAAGTAGATGTATTCTATGAACCGCATTAAGATTTTCACACAAAAATTGAAAAAAAGCAATAAATTTTGGGGGTCCCCATACATAGAACTGAAACTCAAAAATTTTTTTTTCATCAAACCCATGCGTGTGGGATATCTATGGATAGGCCTTCAAAAATGATACTGAGGTTTCTAATATCATTTTTTTCTAAACTGAAGAGTTTGCGCGAGAGACACTTCCAAAGTGGTAAAATGTGTGTCCCCCCCCCTCTAACTTTCAAGATAAGAGAATGATAAAACTAAAAAAAAATATATGATGTACATTACTATAAAAACTACCAACGAAAATTGGTTTGAACGAAATCCAGTAAGTAGTTTTTTTTTAATGCGTCATAAACCGAAAAAAATACACTATTATTAAAACATCGATCAAAGTTACAACACATTACAAGAACTTTTATATTATGTTACTTGCTGCTACGAAACCCTTCATGGGCGAGTCCAACTCGCACTTGGCCGGTTTTTTTTTATGACGGGAAAAAATCATGCATCTCGAGGAGAGCGGGGGATGTCAATTCATACCGGGGCTCGAGCACCCTTTCGGATAACCCTAGCCCCAGAAGCTTCGACCCTGCTGGGCCTCTACAGTTGCTGACAACTCCTTGAGACACGCCTATTATCTGAAGTGCGTATTATATTTAAAACTTTAGTAATTTATTTATGAAAAATTTTACTCGTCATTTTTATTTGCTTTCTCGGCTATATTACAGAGGTCGGTCCGTCTTCTTCTCTTTGTTCAAATTTAATGGCAATGTTTAAAAGTCGACTTTACAAATAAAGTTCTGATTTACAACTTTACACTTGCGCATAAAAAATAAGTGTTCTCAAGCGTAAATGTAAAACAAACCATGGGATGCATAAACTGGTTTGTATTTGTGTAATAATTTTATATTTTCGGATAATGTTTATGATTCGTGAGAGTTTTAGAGAAACATTCAACATATCAGATGTTTAGAATATCGGTTATTTGCGGCTATTCGAATAGCAAGAGGCTACCTATAAGTATCTTGGTATCTGCATTCAAATCTCTACGCTGGATTTCTTAAAATTGAGACAAAAATTGTTCAGAACATAAAAACGCGACTGCAAAAAATCGTCTTACAGTATTTTCAATTTATGGTATGATGTATCTACTAGGCAAAAATGACTTATACAAGGTCCAACACGCACTTGGCCGATTTTTACGCTAGCAAAAACTATTAAAAAAAAATCTTCTTTTTTTCATGTTGATACCTTACTCGATTAGTAAAATTATTAACGGCTTATTACAAATTAACACCTATAACTACGCCATTTGGTTTTTTTTTTAACCTTTTAAACGGACCTAACGATAACATCAATAACTGTCGTAAATCCATCCAGCCGTTTAGAAGATACAAGGTACTTAATAAATCGACGGCGCGCACTGTTCCCGCGCGCCTCAAGGAGTTGTCAGCAATGGCAGGGACTCGGGTCGAAGCCTACTGGGGCCAGGGTTATCCGAAAGGGCGCTCGAGCCCCGGTATGAAGTCTAGAAGGAACGGGTGGGTCTTTTAGTCAGTAAGAGTCTGACACTATCTCCCGCTCCTCTCAAGAGCGGGGGATGTCATTAGATGATTTTTTTCCCACCATAAAAAGGTACCTACTTAATAAAGTTTACAAATATACATAGAAGATACGCAGTAAAAACGCAACACTTCCTTAATATTCGGTTAAAAAGCACACAGCTGTTTTTTTTTCAGCCATGTGATAAAGATATTGTATTTTTTCTTTAAAACTTCTTTCAAAGTCCACTCATCTTGTAAAACTAAAGAATAGCCAAAACAAAACAGACATGAATACCACTCCCTCATAAAGTGATTTCTAATTTACATTGCCAAAAATTTTAAACTGTTACAAGTATTTTTGCGAATGTGTCTGCTTCAGATAAATGGCATAATTATGTAAAAAAAAAAGACGTGTGGCACTCTGAGACTGCCGCGGTAAAGCAATTGCATAGCATTTTTATCAACAAATTCAAATTCAAAATTATTTATTTCAAATAGACCATTTGCAGGCACTTTTGAATAGTCAAATGTCGGTCAGTCCAAGAAAAGTGAAGCAAGATTGCACGTTCCAAAACGTAGGTCTCTATGGAGAAGAACGTGCAAGAAACTCCATGGACACTCTTTTTAAAATATATTGAGTTACATAGATCTTGGTTACATATTTCTTGTCGCTTCTAATATGTGAGCACAATGTTGGTAGATACGTAATAATAATAGTTTATTATTCTTTTTATTAAATGTAATTAAAAATAGAAACCGAATTAAGCCACTGGCAGCCAAGAGATGACCAGTCTCAACCGATGGCACCCGTTCACGGGCATGACACGTGCATCAGCCCCACTCAGCTCAACCATTTTAAAGGGAACCGAATGACCCAATAACACGTGCCACCACCAGCAACACATTTGGGTGAGCATGACAAACTCTCAACTGCCATGCTCGTAATGTCAAACAAGTTGTAACCTAATAAAGATGCTCCATGGTGCTTCACATTCACAAAAACTTGAAAAAAAAGAAGAAAGTGCTTCTACATTATACAATGCTATTTAGTTTCCAATTTAAAAAAGTAATAAATTATCATAAGCTCTATTGAAATAAACAAATAAATAAAAAATACATTTCGAAAGCAAAAAATACAAAAAGGGGAATAGTATCTCTTCCAATATTTAGAAATATATTTATATATTTATAAAAAAAAAACTAATTTGAAGGTAAAAGTGGCTGTAGTTGTGGAGCAGGACCAGCATTTAGCCAAGCATTTTTGTCAAGGAGATAATCTTCCAGTTTATAATATGCTTGTCTACATAGTGTGCGTTTAATGCATGTTTTAAATTTGGACTCATTTAGTTGTAGAATCTCAATTGGTATTTTATTATAAAATTTTACACAGTACCCCATGAAAGAGCTACGTACTTTAGCCAATCTGAATCGAGGTTGATCTAATTTGTTCCTATTCCTAGTATTAAAATTGTGCCTGTCACTTATTTTAGTAAAAAGATGAATATTTTTCCGAACATACATGATGTTTTCATAAATGTATTGACAAGGGACCGTCAGGATGTTTATTTCTTTAAATAGTTCCCTAAGGGAATCGCGTCTGCGAAGGTTATATATGGCTCTGATAGCTCTTTTCTGCAGTATAAAAATAGACTCTATGTCTGCAGCCCGTCCCCATAGCAAAATACCGTAAGACATAATACTATGAAAGTAACTAAAATAGACTAGTCTCGCAGTATCTACATCAGTTAATTGGCGGATTTTTCTGACAGCATATGCTGCTGAACTAAGCCGTCCTGCCAGAGATGTTAAATGAGGACCCCATTGTAGCCTCGAGTCAAGCGTGATCCCTAGGAAAACCGTACTCTCGACGAACTCGATTTTCTCCTTGTTCAATACTATGTCAGAATAATTGCTTTTAACATTCGGTAACGCAAATCTTATGCACTTAGTTTTTTTTCCATTCAATACTAAATTATTAACAGTAAACCAGTTTTGGACTTGCTGTAGAGCATTATTTACGTCATCAAGGTTTGTGGAACGTCTATTGATTTTAAAAATTAACGACGTATCGTCAGCAAACAATATAATATGTGGTTGTTTTTTCAATAGATGCGGTAGATCATTTATATATACTAAAAAGAGGAAAGGACCCAATATTGAGCCTTGCGGTACACCCATTTTGACTTTCAACTTATGCAATTATAATTATTTATTTATTTTATTTATGCAGTATTTTTTTTTCCTTTGTTTTTTTTTCTTTGATATAATTGAAGTTACACTTTCACACATTGAATTGAATTTTGATTGATTGTTCACTCATTTGTTTTCTTATCGGTCACCACGCTCAAAAAACAAATGAGTGGGGGGTGTTAGGTTATTTTCGTTACGGAATTTCTGGATTCGGTCTCCACGCTCAAGGCCCGCGATAGAAGCTATGCAATAGCTTAAAAAAAAAACTGGCAGAATGTGTATCTTTCGTACTCTGCATGCATTTTAGTTATTACGTATAATTTTGTAATTTCTCCAAGATTGTTCTACAACCACGCAAAAAGTATTGTTTGTGAATAACAATTGGACAGCGTTATGTAAGAACGAATTAAGCGACACTAGAGAGAATTTGACAAAATAAACGCTATCCATAATGCACAGCGTTCATTTCGCTGGTGATAAGATCAATGGGCTGGGATATTGTTCGAATGAGTCATCGCAGCCGTTAAATACAAAAGGTAACTGAAGGAGCACAAGTGGGTTATAATCAGTAAAAGTCTGACACTCCCTCTCGCCCCGCCCAGAACAGGAAAAGTTATTTTGAGAGAGAGAAGAATTTTGAGAAGAATTTGAGAAAATGAACGCTATCCATAATGCACAGCGTTTATTTTCTCAAATTCTCTCTAGTGTCGCTTAATCCGTTCTTACATAACGCTGTCCAATTATTCTTAAGTATCCTTTTTTATGAGAGTCGGAAATCATCAAATAACTTTTCCTGTTCTGGGTAGGACGAGAGGGAGCGTCACTTACTGATTATAACCCACTTGTGCTCCTTTAGTTACCTTTGGCGTTCAACGGCTACGATGACTCATTCAAACAATATCTATCAATTCTTATCGTCAGCATTCAGATGTTCTGGACTGTAAACCTGCTGAAAAAACCATAAAAGATGATAAACTAAGATAATATAACACGCTGAATACTAACTACGAGATACCTCGTAGGTGATTCCTTCTCAGCTGCAACATACGAGATATACCTATCGTACCTTTATGGCTGTGGAACGTCTCTAAATTTTATTAGAGGCTTTTGAATTAATATTACTAGTGCCTAAGTACGAAATATTTCGAATACGAGATATCTCCTGTATGGGCAATGTTAGTTTACTTGAAGACGCTGAACGGCTCTCCTACGCCGCGCATACGCACATCCAAGTGTGCCACCCCTTCTTATGTCGGAAGCTGCGACGTACTCCCTCTTGCACCCTCTCCGTACCCTCAAATCCTGCGTAGCTCCCTCGTGTCCTGTCTTCCGAATAGAACTGTGTTACACTCAACTTACGACTAGGCAGGATGAATCTTACTTTATATTGGGTTTCCCTAAATAAAACCCTATATTGTAATTTTTATGTAATTTATTTGTTTTTATTTCAAGCGGCGGAAATATAACAACCTCGTTGAAAGTTATATTTTCGAACCGTTTGGGGTTGAAACTCTCGGATCGTGGTGTCTGAGCACGTGAGCAAGTTGTTTAAAGATCTGTCGAAACTTCTAGTTGACACTTTATGTGACCCAAGGGCTGGCTTTTACCTTGGACAGAGGATTAAGCATTGCCATACAGCGTGGCAATGCCGCACGCCTTTTGGGCACATTACCAGCCGACAGCGATGTGGAAGAGTTTTTAGACGCCATATTTTAGTTAGATTTAATTAGCGTAGGGTTTTATTATTATTATTTCTTTAAATTTACTGCAATTATAGTTTTCTGTTGTGTAGGTATGTAATAAGTTAAATTGATTTAAAGTTACCTAATAAAATAAAATGGAAATATTTATTTGTAAGAACTGGATGCTACAGGTGAGATGACTGTAGGTATCCAGTCCTACAGTTCTTAGTTTTTTAAGGTGGTAAATCATCCAATGGCTTATGGAGTGAGACGGCGTGTGACTAACACATCGGTCTACTTTAGTTACTCTTTGCATTCTTGGACCTCGGGTTTCCTTTTCATAAATTTTTCATGGCTCTTGTGAGCGTCGACCCTGCCAGGCCCTGCGGTCACTATTCTTTAAAACGCGCATCGCTGGACTCGGGCCCGGTTCAGTTATCCGTTCTGCTTTTACATTCCGACTACAGAACCGTAAAAGTAAAACATTTTGGCACAAAACCGTAAACTGTAGCGCGTGTATATTCAGTATAAACGGGTGACCTTATTCTGTCATCGTGAGTCACTCCATACTAGCCGCGGGAACGTTCGCGCGATGTTCGCACGACTTCTCTTTGATCGGTGTAGAGTAAACCATCGCGGGAGGCGATGAGAAACATGCCGAGGAGAGATTTTATCTTGTTGATGATAAAGTAGCTGTTAACTTCGGATTTGGTTCGGTGTAAACAGTAGTTTTATTCTGTTTAACACGTACTGCCCAGCGCCACGCATATGAGATGGGCACATTGTGACACAATACTTTTTTTATATTCCTATCATTAACAATCAGCCTTTTAAATTTTCCCACAGCTGGGACTCAGGCCTCCTCTCTGGGAGAGGGTATGGGCCGTAATCCACCAAGCGGGCCCAGTGCGGGTTGGAGAAAGTAACATGTCTTCGATTTTTGGTTCGCTTAACGTTTATACAACATTATTTTTAGTATATTATGCGAAACCTGATTAAAGTTTGTTCTGAATCAGTAACTCAATGGATTCCAATAATTTTTACACCATGTTTTAAATTTAAAAAGATCACAAGTTGTTTACCACCGACACTAAGTACGAAATGGGCAACGGCAGATTTTAGCGGGCATTAGGATCCAGTGCATAGCTGGGTATGGAAGCAAAACAACATGTATGTATTTAGAAATATATAAGTATGTTTATCAGTTGTCTAGTGCCCATAACACAAGCTCTGCTTAGCTTGGGACTAGACGGCGTTGTGTGATAGCTGTGGAATATCATTATATTATTTATAGGTAAGCCCCAAAATTTTGTCTCTAAATGTTTGACATAATTTGCGAGTGTTGCGGGGGAAAACTCATCGAGTTTACTATGTCTGCTTGGCGTTCTCAGACGTAGTGCAAATAATAACGTCTTTTTATGAGACGTGATTAGACGTTATGTTAACAACAAATCGTACAAATTTGACGTTATAGGACGTTCTGGTCCGAACACATACAAAACATCACAAATTTTAAGTTTTCTGAAACCTGGCAACGGTTTCATCTTGAAAACATAAACTACACAGACGCGCATTGTTCAAACTCAGAACCGTAGGTGTAAATCAATTTTATCTTCTCCCGTGATAAACGCGTAGGTTTAAATAAGAATTTAAAATGATGTAAAACACTCTAAACTGTAGTGAAAATATAGGTGTTTTATTCCAAGACTTCTTAGGAAACCTGCCAACTACATGCAAAATCTACATTCAAAGTTTCACATATGATTGAGCAGTATCAATTAACAAACATTTTCTCGAAACTACATTTGGCACAACATTACCTATCTAATATTTTGAACAGCTGATACATTGCACTACATACTCACTAGAACGCAGACTTTTCCTTTCCCCGAAAAATATATTCATCAGACGATGTTTTCCGGATTTCCCAGAAGTTTCCACATTAACTGGTCGATCTGTTCCAGGTATGCGCAAGAGTGTGCGGGACGATGGCGACAACACATTCCTGCAGGCTCCCACGCAGGTCAGAATCAACATTGTATAAATACCACTGTCCATCGACAACAGTAGGTCTACTTACATATCTATACTAGAATTGAAAATGGAAAATATGCATGCATTTTTTTTTGTTTTATTTAAATTATTATATAAACAAATATGAAAGAATTTTTAATCTAGACTTACATTAGACTTATGAAAACGTGTAGCACGCCTGATTTGTACGTAGAACGACGTCGGGTGGCGTCCGTGGCGTGTATCAAGTGTAGTCTTACAAGTTTAGTCCATATAAAATGTATGGATACCGACACGTTCCAATTGGTTTATGTAGCACACGTGTAAGCAGTGTAGTTCTACCTTTAAAATATCTTAATAAATAACGAAGTTATAAGCTTTAAAGCTGCTGGAAAGTTGTTTCACGGGAACATAGTACCGGGTTAAAAAGTTTCCTATGTACAATTCTAGGGAATAGTTTACTCGTGTACCAAATTTCTTTGAAATCCTTTCAGCCATTGGAGCGTCAAGAAGTGACAAACATACAAACACATAGAAAGTTCATACACACACTCTTAACCCGCGACAGCTTCGCACGGATATTAGAAATCTTAACTCAAGAACTTGAAGTAGTCTCTACTATAATTGGTATGAATTACTTTCACACCACTTTATAATTTTCGAGTTTATTGCAGACAGACGAACAGACGCGGTCGGGGCCTTTCTTTTATAATATGTAAGAATTGACAACTGTACACTCATACTCATGTAGAAACTAATAATAGTATGTTAAGCTAAAGACCAAGTATGCTCTCATTTGCCACGTATATTACGCATTATGACATCTAAACTCTTTAATTAGCTTAACAAGAGATGACTTAGAAACATACACGACATACATACGCAACGCTGTTACACACATCCTAAGTAAATCGTCTGTTTTCCAGCAAATTCAAGATTCTAGATGTCATAATGCGTAGTTTATGTGGCATACGTGGATTCAGTTTGTCTTTAACTTTGTTGAGCAACTACACCCTTAAATTTTGATCGTTTTAATCCTATGGAGGGTCGATCCGGTACATGAAACACACAGCGAGTTCAGTAACCTGCAGGTAGTTTGTACGTAACGCCGACTATTACCTGCAGGTCACTGAACTCGCTCAGCTGACGTTTTCTTACAGATATTAATTTCGTACATGCGTAAATTAATACACGATTTGAAAAAAAGGTACTTTATTTTTTAATTTTATCTTTGCAAATCGATAGATACATGATACATGAAACACTATCGATTTGCAAATCGACCCTTAACGGGATTAAAACGACCAAAATTTAGCGGTGTACATTTATGAGATCGTTCCTGAAAATATTTACTACTCGGGGAAAGCCCATATGTGGTGTAGGTAAACATTTTTGGGGAAGATGAAAAACAAGATTGTTATTATTTTCGTATGACTAACGTACCAAGAATCTTTCCAAACAGGAAAATACCGAGATTGAAAATTAATGAAAAATCCAATCTTGTTTTGCATTAATTGGTTGCATCCGGTTACTGGACTGGCTCATACCAAACCACAATAAAAAAAGAAAGAAAGTTCATAGAATTCGAAGATAAGTATGCGTAACTAGGTAAACTGGTCTCTTAAAAAGCTAATAGCAATGAAAATAAAGTTGATGAAAGATGAATTTAACATGGAAGAAAAAAAAACTTAAAAGAAACTACAACCTAAACTTTACGAAACACGCACATACCAAATAAGGACTTGTATTGAAATAATAATAAAGAACAATATAATATCATGCCAACATACAATGAAAAGAAGCATCAAACAGAGAAAAATGTAGAAAACAAGAAACACAGAATGATATTCGTAAAAAAATTTAAGTACTAGTTTATTTAGCTTAGTTTTTTTTTATTATTTGGTAACTACTAACTTTTGCCCGCAGTTCCGTTCACGTACATAAAATATAGTCAGGTAAAATTTTTTTAACAATCAGACCGATCGGACGAGAACTTCCAGATATTTCCTCATACAAGCAAAAAAAAAACATTTTTATTTCTTTATTATAATGTAGATAAACCAGTGCTTGACTGCGATCCCACCTGATGGTGAGTAGTGACGCAGGTATTTAGTGGGCAGGTAGTTTAGTGAGGTATTAAGATAAAAAATGACGCAGCCCAGCAGGAAAAAGAACTATTGAAAGGCAGAGAAAAAGATGAGGTTGATATTATAAAGGTTGCAGACAAGTTCAGGAGACATATTGCTACATAGAGAAAAGGAAAAACATGGAGGAGGCTTATACTCTTGGACACCTAAATAGAAAATAAACTATGAGCTATACAAACATACATATAAATAAAATCGAATTGTCTGTTTTTTAATATATATTTTTTTATTAAATGCGTATGAAAGTACATTCTTGTTGGTTGGTCTATTAGTCTGTTTGTTCCAGCTAATCTCCGAGATAGTTCAATCGATTTTGATGGGTCACTGGTAGATAGCTAATGTTGTAGATGTAGTCTTAAAAGTTTTGTTGCAAGCATGAGCCCATCTCAAAGCAACACCACCTCCGAAAGACGCGACCTTTGGCGGAAGAAGTTTAAACCTCCTGATGATTTTATCGAGCCGTCGGAGAACCTCTCTCCTGAACACGAGTTGCCTTGGCCAATCTGGAACTCTAAACAGACTCCGCACGCAGGTTGGGCGCAGCAAAGACAATCTCCACAGGTGGGGTTCTCGAATAGTTCCGATCTCCAGTGTTTTTGCGGCGTATCTCCGCACACCATGTCCCACCTTCCGTCTTGCACCACGTACCCTGTGATCTGCTCACGTAGGGACCAAATGACAACATCAGCGGACGGCATTGCCGTGGCCGAATTTGAGGCCAGGCTAATTTTGCCATTGATACGCTAAGAAGAAAAAGCTACTTTAATTTTAGAAAAAGAATTATAGATACCGCGCAAAAAAAAATCTTCTTTAAGTTATGACCAAATTATATTGTGCTGTATTACGATTCTGACGCAACCGAAGCCGCGGGTTCTAGCTAGTAATTAATAATAAAGTAGACTGACAAAGCATTGTAACTTTATCACGATTAAAGATTTACAAAATGTTTTGTTTATAGTTGACATTCTGTCTCATCTATACTATGGTATTCCCTGAAATCTTAATTGAAAATAAACCCATTCAGACGCGATTTCGTCTGTTAGACGACTGGCGATATTATTTATGATGATTATTCTGCTATAGTTAGACTGTGAGAATCCATATATGTAGGCGTACGCACGACTGATAAAATAATAAGTATATTTAATTAAACAACATTATTTTTAGTTTATTAAATGCGATACCTGAATATGGTTTGTTCAGAATCAGTAACTAATTGGATTCCAATAGTTTTTACACCATGTTATATATTTTTCCAAAAATTTTTAAAAGGCCACATGTTGAGAATAACCGACATTAATCAGTACAACACAGGTTTGGTGACTATGACTATGTATTTGCTTTTTCTTTTTTTTTTCGATGGAAAAAATCATCTTATTACAACCCCCGCTCTTGGGCGGAGCGGGAGTTAGTGTCAGACTCTTACTGACTAAAAAACCCATCCCGTTCCTTCAAGCCTTCATACCGGGGCTCGAGCGCCCTTTCGGATAACCCTGGCCCCAGTAGGCTTCGACCCTGCTGGGCCCCTGCTGTTGCTCACAACTCCTTGAGGCGCGCGGGAACAGCGCGCGCCGTCGGCGACTTGGGCTTGGCCCGGACAGTTACCGAACGGCCGGACAGCGAGCTAACCATTGCTCACTGTCCGCAAGCCCGCGCCTACGGACTATGTATTTGCTGACATAGGTGTTTTGGGTTTCAAATATATAGTTACATAAACTAATTTTGTAAAACCTTTCTCGATTATTGTATTTCTATTAGTGGAAACCGCATTGAAATCAGTTGGTGATTTAGGGTGTTTTTAATATCGTGCGGTATTAATCACGCATGCGGGATTACTCCGCACGTGTAACCCACCCAAATGTCCATTACATACAAGTATTTATTGTAATACCTACGAGGAACGCGATTTTTAGCATTTCAAAATTTTCTGCATGTGGAGCCATTTTTAAATTTTCTGCATGTAAACCCGCATGCGAGATGAAATTCGCATGATATTGAAACACCCTTGGGATGGGTTAGCGGAAAAACTTACAGACACGGAAAACGACTTTGTTTTATTCGTAAAGATGTTAAATGTTGTATTGAGAACACAAACAAACGCAGTTATTTTTAGTTCTAACAGTTTTAGAAATAAAACTGTTTATATATTTCTAGCCACAACAAACCATGTTTTGATAAAGTAAAATAAACAAAATTCTAAAAATGATTTCGATTGACAACCAGTGGCAGAGTTACTCACGGATCGCGGGTTCGATTCCCGGCGCACAATATTTGTGTGGCCTACATAGTTGCTTAGGATGCGGTTGTTTGGGCATGGTTAATTTTGGTCTGTAAACATAACGGTGGAAGAGAAATTCCTTGTGTGAGGCAAGATTATTCGTTATAACTAGTCGATGTATGTGAGAAATGGAACTATAATGATAGGCCTAGCGTTTTTTTTTTAAATCTCTAGCTTTTATGTGTACTTTACCTATAGGCCAGTCAAAATCGACATCGAACATCGCAAACGCGCATGTATCTACGATCTTTTTATATGTTGTTAGGTTCCTTGAGAGTAGTTTATACTTACCCAAGTTTGCAACCCTGAAAACCCTTTGCTACTCCTACTTTCGATATAGTAAGTGTCTTTGAATATGACGCAAACATAAAATTTTCACTTTTCAAAATAAATGCCTACTTTGACAAGCTGTATCTCCGCAAGCAATGAACCTAGAGTACCGGAGTTAAGCTAAAATTGTAAGATATGTACCTAGTTAGCTTTATTGTATTAAAAGCAAGTACCTATACTTAAAAAATGCTTTCATCGTGTAGTTTTTTCGAAAAAATTAAAAAACCGGCCAAGAGCGTGTCGGGCCACGCTCAATGTAGGGTTCCGTAGTTTCCCGTCCGTCACAATAAGTGTACCCACTTATGAGTTTAAAAAAATGCTTGCATATACGATTATACTACAAACTTAGTCCAGAAGTTATTTTGTAGAACCCTTTTGTCTTTTTTGTACAAAAACTGTTCTTTCCATCAAGTTCAAAATAATTTTCCTAGAAAGTCCTTATAAAGTTCTACTTTTCAGATTTTTTTCATATTTTCTAAACTTATGGTTCAAAAGTTAGAGGGGGGGACACACATTGTTTTTTACTTTTGGAGCGATTATTTCCGAAATTATTGACATCAAAAAATGATTTTATTAAACCCCTATTCATTTTTAAATACCTATCCAACAATATATCACACATTAGGGTTGAAATTAAAAAAAAAATCACTTCCCACTTTACATATAGGGGGGCTACCCTAATAAAACATTTTTTTCCAATTTTTATTTTACCACTTTGTCGGCGTGATTGATATACATGTTGGTACCAAATTTCAGCTTTCTAGTGCTAACGGTCACAGAGATTAAGCGAGGACGGACAGACAGACGGACAGACAGACATGGCGAAACTATAAGGGTTCATAGTTGACTACGGAACCCTAAAAAGTGCCAAAATTTCTCAGTTTTTCGAGCACCCTGGGAGTAGCACAGGGTTTTTAGATTTACAAACTTGGGTGTAAACTACTCTCAAGGGAGCTAACAATATATAAAAAATCGTAGTTAGGTACGTTAGAGCGTTTGCGATGTTTGTGCTTTTTTGTTTCGATATTGACTGGACTACTACTCTGGTGTCTATTCTTTTAAAATCTACCTGTTTTAGAAGAATTATAATCACACTAATATTATAAAGGCAAAAAGTGAGTGTGTTAAACCATACCTACAATGTTTATACACCGTTATTTTTAGTAAATGTGAAACCTGGAAAATGTGTCTAGTATTTTTATGTAAAGAATCTATGTACAAAATTCCATAACTGTATCATGAAAAATCACAAAGTTATAAGTCAGTTGTAGTACCTTTTTTTTGTGGTGGGAAAAATCATGCATTGACATCCCCCGCCCTTGGGCGGAGTGGGAGATAGTGTTAGACTCTTACTGACTAAAACACCCACCCCGTTCCTTCTAGCCTTCATACCGGGGCTCGAGCGCCCTTTCGGATAACCCTGGCCCCAGTAGGCTTCGACCCAGCTGGGTCCCTGTTGTTGCTGACAACTCCTTGAGCCGCGCGGGAACAGTGCGCGCCGTCGACGACTTGGGCTTGATCCGGACAGTTACCGGACGGCCGGACAGTGAGCTACAGTTGTAGTACCTGGTTGGCGACGTAAATACATGGACACCGAGCCACCCGGGCGATTGAAGGGTGGTTTTGTTTCCGCATTCAGCTTTGCGCTGCTACCTAATTCCCGCTATGACCCGTTTTGTACTTAGTGTCGGTTTTTTTTTTAATATTTTTGGGAAAAAAATATAACATGCTACAAAAATGATTGGAATCGATTCAGTTACTGATTTTGAACAAACTATATTCAAGTTTCGCTTATATTAATGTTGTATATGTCACTGGAAAATTTCAAACGGCGTGAGATTATAAAATATCGCGAGAAATTGTAAACTAATCTTAAAAACATTTATTATTAAGCTTTTGCCCGCAGCTCCGCCCGCGTATTTAATATATAGCCTTTGTCACTCAGGACTAAAGCAGCTTTCTATCGCTGAAAAATTTTTCGTATGGGACCAGTACTTCCAGAGATTACATGCTACAAACAAAAAAATAAACTTTACTGTTTTATTATATACTAGCGGCCCATCCCGGCTTTGCAGGGCCAATAAATATAGCCTATGTTGCTCATGGTGAATGTAGCTTTCCAATGGTGAAAGAATTTTTGAAATCGACGTAGTAGTTTTTGAGTTTATTAATTACAAACATACACACAAAAATACTAATTTTTCCTCTATATAATATTAGTGTAGATGTACATAACGTCAACTTTAATTTAAAATAATCTTCTTTTTTTCCCCACCTAGGACGACAGCTCCACCTCACCTTCACCAAATAAGCTCCACAAGAGTCCATGGGGTAAGATGAGGGACATCATCCAGACCCACAGGGAGTCAGTCAAGAAAAAGACCTCCAACCGAGGCTCCAAGAGTTCTCCCGACGTGGTGCCGAAGAGACGGAGGTCGCTCAGTGATGGGGGCGACAGCGATGCGCCACCGGCGCTGACGCTGACCATACCTTCGTCTGAGGAGCTGGGTGAGTTTAGATTTGGTTTTGTTTCAGCTTCGATGTTGTAATGTGAGTGGTTATAGCGATCGTGTTAACGGCCAGTTTGAACCAGACAGACGACTTACTTTGTGTAATTGATTTCATCACCACTGCTCTCAAAACTGTGAAGAAAACATCGTGTAGAAATCGGCATGTCCTAGAACCAAAAATTCGAAGACATGTGAAATCCACCAACCAGCACTGGGCCTGCGTGATGGATTGAAATGTAGGCATAGGTGGCAGTGATAGGTGGCAGATGGAAACAAATGTTCGTTTTTATAGTCATCAATTATAATGAAGTAATCATACTGCTAACTTATATTACTAGTATATTAATGCTTTGCTTGCGAAATGTGACATGTATGTACGAGGATCAGTACGGCATGTCCTTAGGTCCTTACAGGCATGGCATGACATGGATTATGACCCATTCCCACTACTGGAATTCAGACCTTCAGGCTAATCGGCGGCGGAGACCTCTCGCGCCGGGCCTTGGTCGAGGCCATGGTCCGGAGCGAGGAGGAGTGGCAGGCCGTCGCCGACTTCTGCGAAGCAGTAATGCTCGCTAAGGAGGAGGCCGACGTCATCAGGCAACGGCGCTCGGGCCAGGGTTATCCGAAAGGGCGCTTGAGCCCCGGTATGAAGGCTTGAAGGAACGGGATGGGTTTTATAGTCAGTAAGAGTCTGACACTATCTCCCGCTCCGCCCAAGAGCGGGGGTTGTCACAAGATGATTTTTCCCATCGAAAAAAAAAAAAAAAATTTCAGGCTAAGGCCTGAATCCCAGTAGTGGGAACATTAGAAAGCTGATTATTCTATATAAATATACGTCTTCCATGTTGGGCAATTTTTGGTTACCATAAATCCCGTAATTTCCACACTCTATCAAATAATGATTTACTACTTTTTTTAATATTTAAACAGCTGACTGAAAAATAAGCCATCATTCCTGAAATAATTAAACCTAGTTATGGAGTCTAGCAACCTCAAAACTACATTAAATTAGACGGTAATTATATTTTGAGTATTCCCTTGAAACGTGAAATAATTGTCTTCTAGATTTAATATAACCATCGAGAGCGAACAATTACGATAAATAATAATTATTATTAAATCTAATATTGGCTTTAGCAATATACGAGTTGTCGAAGATGTCCTTGAACATAACACACAATTATATTGAGCATCAGAAAACAGTAAAGACATTGAACATCCATTAGAATTTAGCGCCAAGGAATATAATATTGTTGATATTGCTGTTTACACATATAAGACTCAAATAACGACAGGTGTTAACGAAACAAGAAAACTATATCCCAATTTTTATCCAATTACTATATTGCTGAATTGCTTTCCATTGTCAAAAGTCCCATACCATACCATTTTATATAGATGCAAGTGATGAACCTTCGGAAATTCGGCAATGCTTACTTTTATTATATGAAACACTGCAAAAATTGCACTACCACAACAGTTTAGTTTCGAACTTTCGAAAAATTTGAAGTTGAGTAGAAGAGAGACATATTTCGCTCGGAGTTTCCTTACATGATCACATTAAAAATGAAGGTATCAGCAAAAGAACCAAGGTTACCGATATAACTCGAAGCATCGCCAAACGTAAGTGGCAGAGGCACATTGCTCGCCGAACAGATGGTAAATGGGTCCGAAAGGTTCTGAAGTGGCGACCGGATTCCGTAAGATCCAGCGTTAGAAGGCCTCCCACAAGGTGGACCAATATCCTGGTGAGGGTTGCGATAGATGCGAGATAAACAGGAAAGTTCATTGTGACGACACTTGGGGAAGGCTTGTGCCCAACATTGGACGTCAGCTGAATGGAACAATGGTGATGATAACGATGATGAGTTTTAAATTTACACTATAGGGAATTCTTGAAAGTTGAGAAGTATTAAAAAAACCTGCCATAACTAAATTAATGCTATTGACGCTCTTTTTAAAATTATGCCAGGCAGATCAATTCACACTATGTTTTACAAAATTGAAAATATCTATATAACTGTGCATGTTTCAGTAACTGTTTTAGTTAGTATTGTAAACAAAGCTTATATTTGTGGCAATACAAAGCGTATCACTACTTTGTATCCGTTCATAACACGTGCAGCAGTAAAAACAATTTTGATTACATTGGCGTTGTAGTTTACTTCATTCCGTCATAAATCATTTATTGAAATCACTGATAGACGATCTCAAAATTTCGTGTTCTCCAAAATTCTGGCAAAACAAACCCATCCATTGCATACCTCATTAGGATTGCTGTTATATGTATTAAAACTTCATCGCAATCACAATTCTAGCCTTCTTCAAATTTAGTCATAGCTACAAGAACGTCTTCTTGACTTCAAGTCTCAATTCCATTGTTTGTCAAAATTCATTTTAAAATTTGACCTACTTGTCCTTTCATACCTGTATTTAAGAGTAATATAACGCCACGTCTTAGATTTTACTTAAGAACTTACTTGATGGAAGGCTGACGAATAATAAGTAAAGCCTCGATCTTTATAACTTTAAGTCTTGGTCCAGCTATTGGCGTATCTGGGAACTTGATATATGTTCTCTCTTCCAGAATCTGAGCCCTCCCACCCTGTTCTTCGCAAGCAGCGATCCCTGGAGCTTGGGGCCAGGCCACCCCAGCACCGCCCACCTCGGGCCTCAAAGTGGACTAAGGTCAAAAGAGCCTTTCTGACGTCCGCTTCAGCCTCTGTCCCGTCCAGCCCTAACAGGCATTCTGCGTTCTTCACTGATGCAGGTTAGTGCCTATTTTGTCCTAAGTCACAGACTTGTAACTAATTAATGTAAAGCATCTACTCATATTGTGCTATTGCCTTGATTCTTCTTAAGTATCCATAGCAAATTTCTCATCCTACGTTATTGCAATGTCAAGATATGACTTTTTTGGTAATTATAGATTATTCTGTAAAAAAACCTTTCTGTTTCCAATATACCAGTTACAAAAACCTCAATTGCTTCAAACAAAAAAAAAAAAATTTCTCTCCAAAAGGATTAGCAATGCATCTATGGTACCTCCAGTTTTGCCTATGATAGACATAGCAATTTCTTACATCATATAATATGTGCCTTGGCAACATAATTTCCACTTTTTGACAAAAAATACCTCTGAACTTAGACATTGTTGGTCTAAATTAAATTAAATCGTTGTTGACAATGGCAACAGAGATGCCTAAGCACGGATTTATGATGCGTAATCAAGAATGAAGGTATATCTACAGAAGAACCAAGGTTACGTGTAGCCCGAAGAATCGTGGTCAATGAAGAGAAAAGGTTCTGTAGTAGTGCTCGAAAGACGCCTTGGAAAGTTGAACCGATGAAATGGTGAGGAGTGCGGAAATCCGATGAATGCGAGACACTCAGGACCGTCGTTGTAATAATGCTTGGGAAAAGCTTATGCTCAAAAATGATGAAAATGAAGAATAGTAATAGCAGCTACAAAACCAGTTCAGTTTTAGCCAGCATCTATTCATGACTTCATAGAAGATGATCTAAGCCCCTATTACTCATAAGCGCCCATTAATAAATCAGTCGGGAAGACCAGCTTATTCCGCACTATAACACTTTACGATGATACGGGTAACAATATTTGCTAAGCTCAAACTTTATTACCAAAGTCTTTTGCCAAGACTGTCATCAGTAAACAAGGGCACCGACTCCGTGGGTGCTCGGGGGCTCGAGCACCCATGAGAAATAAACAGTGGGTGTAAAGCACCCCTGAGAATCAACTTCAAGAAACAGATCAGTAATCGCCTTTAACGAATGGGCGTTTTTAGGGTTCCGTAGCCAAATGGCAAAAAACGGAACCCTTATAGATTCGTCATGTCTGTCTGTCGGTCTGTCTGTCTGTCTGTCTGTCTGTCTGTCTGTCTGTCTGTCCGTCCGTATGTCACAGCCACTTTTTTCCGAAACTATAAGAGCTGTACTGTTGAAACTTAGTAAATAGATGTACTTTATGAACCGCTTTAAGATTTTCATACAAAAATAGAAAAAAAGCAATAAATTTTGGGGGTCCCCATACTTAGAACTGAAACTCAAAAAAAAATTTTTCATCAAACACATACGTGTGGGGTATCTATGGATAGGTCTTTAAAAATGATATTTAGGTTTGTAACATCATTTTTTTCTAAATTGAATAGTTTACGCGAGAGACACTTCCAAAGTGGTAAAATGTGTCCCCCCCCCCCTCTAACTTCTAAAATAAGAGAAAGATAAAACTAAAAAAAATATATGATATACATTACCATGTAAACTACCAACGAAAATTGGTTTGAACGAGATCTAATAACTAGTTTTTTTTAATACGTCATAAATCGAAAAAAATACACTATTATTAAAACATCGATCAAAGTTACAACGAACTACAAGAACTTTTATATTACGGTACTTGCTGCTACGGAACCCTCCATGGGCGAGTCCGACTCGCACTTGGCCGGTTTTTTTTTATTACCCGGCGACCCGTTCAGCGCAGTGGTTTAGAGCGCCGGTTGAGACGCAAGGCACACATAATTAATAATTAAAAACGCAGTATGTAAGTAGGGCATTTATTTATTTGTCGGTCGATCAGTGTGCATAGTCTTCTCACACTTTTTCGAGTCATCAAAAGAGCAGGAGCACCCATGAATTTTTCTTAAAACCGGCGCCCCTGCCAGTAAATATTGTAGCAACAATCTTGTAGCAACTGTTATTGTTGATTAAGATGAGGATATGGAAAACTTTGTAATTCGACACAATTTATGAAACTCTCGTAAGTCGGCATTCTGAATTTATTACGGATTTGTTTGTTAAGTCTATGGTTTATGGCTAAGAAGAAGATTAATTTTATTGGTTCTGTGTTAGAATTAAAGTAGAAGCCCGAAATTTCAAGACTAAGAATTTATAAAGTTGTATATATATTTATTTATTATATTCTTTATTGTACACCGCATGAACAAAAAAAGATACAGGACAAACATTTACATATATATATATATTAGACAATATGGGCTAGAAATAATATAATAATAATAATAATAGACTTTAGCCTGTTAACCCGTCTGAATTGAGTATTTGGAACACTCAATTTAGAAACCGATTCTAAGTCATAATCATCGCAGCAGGAATGGTTTCATTATCTAACCACTTCTGAGAGACGTCTTCCCAAAAGTTTAACCGGTCTTCCTGTATCTGAATGCTAAAAGCTAAGGACACCGATGAAGGTGGTAAATCCGCCAGCATGAGTCCACATATTGGTACAAAAATATATAGCATAGTCGGCCTTATAATGTTCCCACTATTGGGACTCAGGCCTCCTCTCTAGGAGAAGGAACGGTAATCGTAAACCACCACGCGGACCTAGTGCGAGTTGGTGGATTTCAGATCTCTTCAAATTTTTGGTTCTAGGACATGCCGGTTTCCTCACGATGTCTTCCTTCACTGTTTTGAGAGCAGTGGTGATAAAATAAATTACACAAAGTAACGCGCCTGGCTGGGTTAGAACCTGCGACCTACAATCAGTAAGTCGGGACTGTTAACATTCGGCCACCGTTGCCTTCAAAAATGAAAATACAAAATATATAGTTAAGATTAATCTTGGAAGTAGTAAACTCCACATTTGGGCTATAAAATCTCATGAGTCGATCATTAATCAAATCATTGTCTACAGAGTCAACATCTTTAAGAGGCGATCGAAATACCCAAATTACCATTCAGAAAACGCTAAACCTACGGCACTCAGTCCTAAATACCTCACAATACGTAACAGCTACGTATTAGTTAGTTATTTTAGTGATGTTACTCATACATTAGCAGATCTGTCGATATTAATGCTTACCGATCACGTCACAACCGTCCCTGACATATATATGTTTCATACGATTGAGTTTTTGCGGTAAATTATACGAAAATTTTGGCAGTAGCAACGTTTGAGAGGAAGAATCGGTCGTTAAGGGCCGTATTAATAGCTCCTAAGCTGATTTGTTTGTTAGTCTGATAAAAATACTGTTTAAAAATGTGTTTTTTAAATTGGTGGCGTCTATTTTTGAAAGATCTCAAGCGCCAGTCAGTATGAGTTCCGGCCTAGCATAGTGCGAAACTTACTGTGGGAGATATGGGATTTTGTTATAGAGGAGAACTTTTTGTAGTGACTGTTACCTTTCAGCATCATTAATTTAGTAGTTGAGATGAGGTAGGTTAGACTGGAAGATAAGGCATGAGATATTGGCAAACCCCTAGCCTAATCATGGACCAACAACTGTTCTATCAACTGAGATAGGAGACCGCAACAAGAGACTGAGACGTCTTATAAGGGGTGGCAATCGCAACTGGAGAGACCCATACTTTCATCTATAATTATTCAAATATTGTTCTTTAAATTTTCGTCTTTGCAAATGTCTAACATCTATATCGGAGTGTGCTGTTCGATCAGTTCCATCAGCTTTTGTCAGTCTTCACTAGAAAAATTAGACATGTTTAACAATAAGAAAGGAACTGTTTGTGTGACAACACCAGAAGATTTTGGTCCGTATCAGATATAGTCTCGTTGTCTCCAAGTTCGTCTCTTTCTCTTCTGTCTCATTTAAGAACTGGTGATCATAGAAAGCCTAAATGCCAGGTGGGTTCCGATCGCAATCTCCTGTCTTTATCTCATACTTCAGTTTCAGGTCGCGGTCGTGTTGCGAATCGCAATCTTCACACAAATCTTTTCAAATTCGCACCCGGTAGTTTACGCAAAATAGCTTCTATAAACAAAATAAATGTTTTGTAAATATCACACGATACGAAATTCAACGTATACGCCATAATCTCACAAACGGAAGTTCATTTTAAATAATCCTAAATGTTCGCAGGAAATTATTAGCTAAACATTTTCTTTCATCGCAAGCCAACATGGAAATCTTCGTGTTTACATAAGGAATTGTACCATGGTAGGTACATTATGTCTCGTGGAGTTGGATAGGAGGCGGTAACCTCTCGCGCTAGACCGTAGTTCAGGCCATGGTCCACATTGAAAGAGAATGGGATACGATCGTCTACTTCTCCGAAGTGAAAGAATTGGTCACAATCGTGAAGCAACGGACATCTTCCCCGACGTTAGAAGTTGCAGAGCGATCTCTGGTAGGCACGGGCTTGTGGACGACGAGCAAAGGCTATCTCGCTGTTAGACCCTCCAGTAAGGCCCAAGTCCAATTATAGTTGCCAACAGAGCGTAATGTCCCATACACGCCTCAAAGAGGTAATCGTAAGGACGATGTCTGCTAGGGCCTCAAAAATTTGTGAAGGGACTCGGCTCACAAGTAGACTATGTCTTGGAATGGGACAGTTTTTATCTCCGGAAGTATGCAACATACTCCTTGGTATAATTTTCATGAGAAATAATAATTACACAGTGACTTTTTAGTAGCTGGAAGAGTCTAGTAAATAACTACGGATCTTTTAAAACATGCGGGTAGGAAGTATTTTGCCTTCGAAAGCGTGTAAGAGAGTTGCAATGACGACTTCATAAGCGCCACAATAAATTTTAACTTTTATTTGACATTTATGAGTTTTACAGGAAGAGGAGAACTGTTTTTAATATCTTTTACAAGTATTTGAGGAAATCTCTCTCAAATATCAAGGAAACGGACGTACTGATGATAAATGTGATTATAAGTTAAGTTGTTAATAGAGTCCGTCTAATGAAAGCGTGACCTGAGAAAAGGAGGTTACAACCAAAAATTTTGAATGTGGTATTATTGAAATAGTAGGAGAAAAAAGTTTTGATACTAGAGTATTTTTTGTATTTAAGACAATTTTAGAATAGTTGTACAAGAACTTAAATCCTAGTCAAAAACATGTGTGTAGACTTAATTATTTGGTGGTTGTATGGTAAATGTCAATAACACACAAAATGTTAGATAGTATTCCAAATTATTTTATTATAACTGATCTCTCAAAAGTCGCTTTATAATATTTAAATAATATTCTTTATTTTCCATTTGGCGTTCTGGCAAGAATACCAAGTGCACAACACCGTGATAGTCAAATAAAATAGTCAACATGATTTCAACTTCATCACGTCTCGCCAACACTATTAATGTGTTTCAAGATAGTTGGGTTGGAATCGATTCGTTTTAGCCTAGAGAAAATTCAGATCTTTTGGGATTAGTCAAGTGGGAACATGTTTTATACTCCAGTGATTGTTTCAAATGATACGGATCGACTCATGAGACACAAAAAGTTTAGCAGCTGCTGCAGCAGCATCTCTCTCAAACTTGAACTAGGATTTTCGCGATTTTAACTTCAGTTGCAGACTTTTATGAATCTTTCATTACATCTCAACTGCTTTTGAACGCATTCTACCACTCAGTAGCGTGTGTTTTTGATTAAGTCGATTTACCAAAAGCCTTCGATGTTGATGTTTTTATCCATTATGAAATTCGCAATATATAAGATTATCTAAAAGTATAAGAAAAAAATATATCATTATATCCTTAATATATATAATAATATTAGTCGACAAGGATCAAGATTATAACGTCATACTAACTTAAAAATCAAAAATCGTATGTAAACAATGTTGGTTTTCATTGAAAACACCTTCTTTCTCTTCTTGTTTTCGTTTGAACTTATTAACCATAGTGTGTAGCAGTTTTTGCACGTTACTGTTTATTGTTTTTCCCACAATTAACCCCTCAAACGTTTGGCCTCTATTGCGCAACTCCGCGGAGCTGTCAGAGTGCGCCCGGCCGAAATCGTGCAATTTCTCCGCGTTCACTAAAACTACGATAGCTCTGAAATTAAAGAGCGCAGCTCGACACACCCTATGTCACTGAAATCGTTATAAAATAAGCTATTTGATTTTCTATAGTTTTGTACAGTTTTATCGTGAAATCTATTGTTGATTCGAAATTGAAAGTAGGGTTAGCTACTTTTTCCCAGTTTTTGGTACAAAAGTCGTCATATTAATAAAATACATGCATTTTTTTCCAAAGTTATTGTTTTATTTACATAATAACACATTATTGTACAATAATCAAGTAAAAGAACAGACATTTCTATACATATTTTGCATCTGCAAGCTGAATAAAAACACGGCTCAGGTAATCAACCCGTTCGATTACGTTTTTTAATTTCAATATTTACACAATTTTTTTACGAATTTTACTAATAAAATGCCTAATACATACGTAGTAACGTACCTAAATCATGTTTCTAACAACATTTTGTCGTCTCTAGTATATTTTCTACTCACAACAAGTAGAAATGTACCGGCATGGCGCTCGAATTTCAAATCAAAACAATGTTTGGTGAAATAACAAATTCTGTCCAAAATCTTTAACAAATACACAATGCAGCAATTAAAAACTGTTTAGTACTTACTTGTTCACGGTTAATCTTATCACACCACACTATAGTTCGATAATAACACTTATAACACCAACCAATTAAAACACGCGCCGCGTCGTTGACATAAACGAAATGATGCGCTCACAACAGAAAAACGTTCCGATAACAAATGTTGTTGAATGTTTAGCATGTGATGTTTTATGCCTTTCTTATTCTTTCACCTACACTCTGTGTAAGTTAGAGTAGGAAAGGTATACTCTAGACAGGCAATATTTGGCATTTAATCCGACCCGATCCACGAAATCTCCAGGAGATTCCCACCAGACACGCGTTTTTTGACAGAAATCTCCTGGAGATTTATTAGCAGACGGGAGGTTAAGCAATTATTCTTGAAAAATAAATATCAATTTCCAAAAACTGACAATTACAACCATAGACTTTGACGTGATTTTTTTTGGCAAAACAATGTTGCCAATTTAATTAAAAAAAAAAACTCCAGGTTACGCTTTCAGTAGACGCACTCTAGTAAGATGAATGAATGACTGGAGCTTTATTACAGACTCCTACTAGCTACCCGCTCCAGCCTTGCACACTAGAAAACATTCAAAATTCCCAAATTTTTTGTACTAAAAGGTACCCAGTTGTCTTGCATTCAAAAGATGAACTGAATCGCGAAAATAACTCTTATTTTTGTAACTTCTTGTGGATATTTTTGCTCTAGGCAGTTAGAACCTCCGATACAAACGGATATATAGAAAACTAGCTTTTGCCCGCGACTTCGTTCGCGTGGAATAGTGACTTCCGGCAGATAGTACTGAATTGATGCCGACTCTTGACCAGTAGATGGCGCTGTATGTCCGGAATAAATTTTATTTTTTATTTTATTTTTTATTTTTTTGTTTGTAATAAAAACTATCCTATGTCCTTTCTCAAGTTCCAAACTATGTCTGTACCAAATTTCACACAAATCGGTCCAGTAGTTTAGGCGTGAAGCAAAGACAGACAGACAGACAGACCGAGTTACTTTCGCATTTATAATATTAGTTTGGATTTGGATTTATCCTTTAATGTCCCTTTTTCATGTATCTGACATTACGCGCAACGCTCAATTTATGAGACTCGACAACGTTGCCCAATATCCCGCAACTTGCGTCCCAACTTTTACAACGCATACACATGCCGCGAGACATTTTGTTGGTCGATTTGACAGCATAGCGCGTCATATTACGAGACATTTTGTCTCTAAATGTTTCTGAAGTTTGATGCTCTAGTTGAACCAGCCACATCCAGACAAATATTTACCGTACAGAATCAGTCGTCTCTAACGTCCCAGAAAAAGGCGTACAGCATTATCACATTAACTCAATTACAAATCATTAACAACCCTTTCATCCTAAAGAGATATAACAGACGAAACACCACTGATATTTCATCCCATGACAGCATTTTCATAAACAAACGTTTCCACTCAGTTTTTGAAAACATCTCCTCATACGTAATCGAAGCACTCGGCGCATTAACACTTGGAGGCAAGCCAGAAAGGCCAACAATTAAAAAGGCAAAGGGCATTGACCCCACCTACTGAAAAACAATTATAGAAAATAATTATGTCACTTAGGATATGATCAAAGAAACACGTCTCGTTTATGACAAGTCGTTTCCCAGATTAAACGTAATTATGTGACATAAATATCTTGTATCTTTGGTATAAAATTACGTAAGGGAACTGAAGAAATTGATCTAATTTTGTTTTTTTTTTTTCATGTCGTTGGTTTCAATGAATGATTGGCAATCTTGGAAAGTAAAAAAAAGTAAACATTATTGAGAAGGGCAACTGTCAAGGTGGCAATGCTGTAGCAAGTTTACTAAATAAATCCCTTCCTACCAATATCTATTTTAAAACTATTATTTGATAAGCTAGCGTTTGACGACTACCTCACCTAATAGTAAGCGATAATGTAGTCGACGATATAGCACACTTGTCTAAAAGTAACTTATTCACTTTTAACTTAAAATTTGTAACAATATTTGTGATAAATGCAATGCATCCTTGCAACGTAGAAAGAGTTGTACGAAATAGTTGCAAGGCGTAAATTGTAGCCTGAAAACGGTTTAGATATAAACCATGCTAAAGATTTCACTAGATATGAAAAAAAGAAAATAATTGCCTCAATATCATGAAATAATTATTACAGGGAACCTAAAAAGAAATCCTCAAATACATATATAAAGTCGTAAAGACTGTGATTACATCACAGAGAAATATTGCAACCAATCCACCAATCGTAATGCGTGCATCCGCAATCGAGTAAACAAAAAGTGTAATGCAGCCGACGAACGTTGTCTTAGCGTTTTCATCGTAAACACTTGGATTTCGTAAGTAGACTATTTTTAATGTTTGGATATCGTCTGCATTGCAGATTTGGGTCAGAGATTAAAATTTTATCCGGCGGTAAAATTGAGTTTGACCAGTATTGGTTTTAGTTAGAAAA
Source organism: Mythimna albipuncta (assembly GCA_929112965.1). Classification (NCBI taxonomy): domain Eukaryota; kingdom Metazoa; phylum Arthropoda; class Insecta; order Lepidoptera; family Noctuidae; genus Mythimna; species Mythimna albipuncta. The sequence goes on along the minus strand of OV815969.1, from coordinate 1,769,051 downwards.
GCTAGCTAGATTACGTCATTAAAAGAGAATAACCGATTGTTTTCTTTTAATTATGTAAACTAGTGCTTTACTGCGATCCTGCCTGATGGTAAGCAGTGATGCAATTTTTGACAGTGAAGCGCACTATTATATGGTGAATATATTTATTATGGTGAAGCGGTTTATTAGGAGCCTATTCACTCTAGACTTGAAGACACTTAATTATTATAATCGGATGGGAAGACGGCAGCAGGCAAATTGTTCAAGTCCTTTGATGTGTACGATTAAAATGATGAGACAAAATTCTCAGTCCGGATTGTGGTGAAAACAAAAGTAGATATTATATCTTCTAGATCGAGTAACAAGAAAAGTGGTGAAGAAGAGGTAATGTTATACCGACCTCAAATAAATCTGAAATAAAAGTATGGTACTAAAAGCATTTTTGTCATCATTGTCAATGATGACAAAAATGTAGCATCCAAAGACTCGATTAAACTAACACTTTATTAATCAACCTTAATCTTTTTAACAATTTCATTAGCATCAACCACTGTCAAATCCTGTGTTAACTTGGTTAATTTATCTTTAAAAGTTGCATCTATTTCCTTCACTTTATCTTCATTTAACATCCTTCTGATCAGGTCTTTCATTTGCTTTACATCTTCCGTTTTTGTTTGTACGGCTGGTGTAACTTTCTCTAGTGTCTCTGTTTTTGCTGTTGTATTAGTTTGGTTAGTTTTCTCCTTTCTTGTTATATCAAGAACCGTAGCGTTGTTTTCTTTATAATAATCTTTTACATCCTGCATGAAGGTATTATTATTGTATACGCATAGTCTAACGTCTTCTAATAAGACAAATGCTTCATCTTCAATGTTTCTAATAACTTCTATGAGACAAGCTTCGTGCATCGCTCCATGGGCCATAAGTTTCGTTAGGCTGACTACTCCATCAATTAGCTTTGAAGTCACGTCCATCATTGCAGATTTTATTATTGGTGACTGAAACATAATACAGCATTAGAAAATGTTGTAAGAAGAATACGTATCGTTAGGAGTTCTAGACAGGGGATAAAATTTGATGAGCATTACACAAAATACTAATTTTACCTACATAGATCCTACCCCCCTAGTCCATTAAGCTTCTACTGTATCTGTACTGTACTGTGTGTGATTACTGAACTTTTTTATGGTGTATACTGAAGAATATTTATATTTATTTGAATCATAAGCTTATTTTTTACATAAAAGTGAAAAATTCTGATAGGAACTGCTTACGTTGCCTAAACATTCTGATCTTTGGTTGATATTGAACCATCAAAACAAACACACACTCGTTTCACACCTACAGTTTCCTAGAAACTGTAACTCTTAAAAAAATCCCACATTCACATATTTTTCTAACAGAAATGTATCATATAAAACTATAAAATTATATCAGAATTCAGGCACTGAAAGCTTCATAGCCGAAATACTCGTAAAATATGCTACCGTCACATTATACTGAATATTATATGCCAACGACAGGAAATGAATCATTTTCGGAAAGTTTAAGAATTTTTTGCAGTTCCGGCCTAAATTTAAGTGTTACGGTAATTGGTACAACTACATCCGTTTCCCGGTTGTGTTTATGAACTATTAAACGGTGAGTTGAATGCGCTTAGTTTTGTTGGATAATTTAAAAAAAGTTCTTTACTGAGATTTAGATTTTTTAACAACGCCGCGAGAACGATTTTTGCAAGAGACGTTTGGTGTATCATTATTTTCTAGTCTAATGACGTCCTACTGATGAGCAATGGTCAGAAATGGAAGTCTCTAACTGGTGGAGTTGGGGATCTCCCCCAGTTGCACCATATTGATCAATTCTGAGCATATCGTATCCAGAATCATCATAAATATTTTAGTAAAATTATTCATTAAGAAGCAAACAATCATATATGTTTATTGTCCTCTGAAACTTGCCAAAAATAAAATGATCTAGGTTAGTACCCAATGGTGCCAAATGTGAATCAAAGATGCCAATATCAAATTAAAATTGTTAGGGTTCTAGCTTGTTAAATGGCTACCATGTCGATATGCTCGTATGTACATGCGATGCAACCTCGGTCTCTTAATTACATGTATCTTTAATTAACTAAAATATAAATCAAAACATATGCATTCATATCTCACAGTGTTATTGACAAATCGTCGATGGAAAGATTACCGAGGTATATGTAGGTAATTGGTAAGTCTGTTTTATTTTATCTTTGGGTATAAAATATAACGACAAAAAAAAAGTATCGTTAGATACTTAGACTAGATATCTGATATGAACACCAATGTTGGTCGTACTAGCCGGTTTTTTTTTTAGGGATGAAAATTATTAAATAACTTTTCCGCATTAAGTCATGTTTTTTTTGGTGGAGAAAATCATCCAATGACAACCCCACAACCCCTGCTCTTAGACGGAGCGGGAGATAGTGTCAGACTCTTACTGACTAAAAAACCCACCCCGTTCCTTCAAGCCCTTATACTGGGACTCGAGTTTCCTTTCGGATAACCCCGGCTGCAGCGGCTTCGACCCGGCAGGACCCCTGCCGTTGCTGACAACTCCTTGAGGCGCGCGGGAACAGTGCGCGCCGTCGACGACTTGAGCTTGATCCGGACAGTTACCGGACGGTCGGAAAGCGAGCTACCCATTGCTCACTGTCCGCAAGCCCGCGCCTACAGTGGCTGGAAATCGGGATCGGAATCCCGGCGGCGGCGAGAGCGCCGTTGCCTGATGCGGTCGGCCTCCTCCTTTGTGAGCATTACTGCTTCGCAGAAGTCGGCGACCGCCTGCCAGTCCTCCTCGCTCCGGACCATGGCCTCAACCAAGGCCCGGCGCGAGAGGTCTCCACCGCCGATCTCCACCACGAGCGTTAGGTCATGTCAGATTTTTACTGCCTTAGACCCACCCGTTATCATTTAGTAGCCCTTTGCGTTCTAAGGCCGCAGTATCTCTTTCGAACAATCTCGCTGTGTTGGTAGGAACAGTATGTACTTGCCTTGAGCTTGAATTTATGTCCATGACTTGGCTCTCAAATGCAAGTTTATTGTCACTTACATATATTTAAGTCCACATCTATTTAATAGGTTAAAAGCTATTAACCGAATACGTGTAATACCTAATGTTTCACCTTTGTTTATTCTTCGGGAGAATTTGAGCTAATTTTATTTTAGTATGTATAACTTATATGAATGTTTTTTTTAACAAGATTTCCATCAATAAACTACTCTCGATGAAGAAAACGTCTTTGTGATTTCTGCAGCTTCTCACATTGTTCACATCTTGTTCTTCATAATTTCATAGATCGGCTTCATAGTTAAATCTCAGATGTGGCTTGTCCTCAAAGCCCACTAATATCAGGTCAAGGTTTACTATCGTTCTAAACTCAAGTCATTAAACACACATAATTGCTCCTAAACCGGCATAACTCGCATCATTGAAACCCCACACTTCGTCTAAAAGTCATTAAACTACCCACCTTGGAGATGACGCACTTTATGACCTTCTTCAGCGTATCGTGGTCGTGCCCGCAGACCTTCAGAAGACCGTAAACCTCTTTCTTTTGCTCGTAAATCTGGAAATTTAATTTAGTGTTTTATACCTGAAATTGCTTTGATGTTAAATGGAACTGACGTAGGCTATTGATCTGGAAGAGCATCGTTTTCTTTAGGATTTTCGCAATTGATGGCTGGTAAATAGAATGATTTGTTTAAAGTTTGAGCGTTTTCGTGCTTACGGTTATGATCTACTTTGTGTGAAGGAAGGACTGACAGGTTCTCAGAATCATTAGAGAAGAGTGCCAGATTTTTTACCGGATGATCATGAATGTCCATGTCAGCGTTCTTGAAAATTGTAAATCTTTTTATGATTTTACATATTAGGTAGACTTTGCCTTAGACCTATCAACAGCCGCTAAATCCTGACGCCAGAGAACTTGCAGACAACGTGCTAATGTTATTCCTAAATTCCCAGAAATACTGTCCAGATTCCAGTTCGAACTATTTGCGTGGAACACTGGACGCTCGTGAACACCATCCATCAATGTTGTTTATGAATGAAGAAGAAATATTTTGTTTGCAATAAAGGCAATTCTTGCTACGTACATGCTAGCTTTTACAAAAAAATAAACAAAGGAAATACCACATTCTTAACCGTGTGTGCTGAAATTTTCAAAATCATTTCGATATTCAGATAATTGGAAATAAGCCAATTGGATTCCAGACAGGACAGCTGAATTGATTTTGATATTCTAGCACCGCGCTATTAGAATGTTAGTGATAGCTTTTATTTTGATTTCTAAAGTCTGCTTGTCTTTCATGTTTTAATCATGACAGAATAAAGATAACAAGATTGATGGATTGATTGATTTTGGATTTTGAGAATTCACACAGTTGGTAAAAGCTTTTGCTCCGAGCATGATTGGAATATGGCACATCGATATTTCAGGCAAGAATTATGTCTAAACTTAAAATCTATTTTAAAGATAAAACATTCCCACTCGTTCTCGTTGCTAAGCCAGACGTCTGATACTTTACAAAACCTCTCCATCCTTTTGATCTACCTATGATTAATTCCAGTACAGTACAGGAACTAAAATTTGAAATCATGCATCGTGATATTAGAGTTCTCCGTGCGATTGAAACATATACAACAGCCTAAAATCAACTATCCGGTAGTTGACCTGATCAGACATAGGTAACACCCGTTTGGTCGGAGGATCCTCCCTTTTCAACGAAGGTATGTGGGTGGAAGGTGTGGCTTTATACTTGGTTTCATATACCTTTCAATACTCTTTACGAATTTTTTGATCATCAACAGTAGCGTTAGCAAAGCAAAAATAGACTCTAAGAATTATGATAGAGTTACCGGCTTGATACCCGTACGGATCATGTTCTTAAGGGCTAGAACGCTGTGCACTGCCTGCGCAGGATCGTGGCCAATCAGCGCGTATCCACACACCACCATCTGATGGAGAGCCTTCTCTGCTAACCCTGAGGTCTCGTTCTGTTTCTTTTGCAAGCAAACTTCCAACTGTTTGGGGAATAGAGAAAACATTATTGTCTCTTGAAAACTATTATTCTTCGTTGATAACATTGATAGATCTACCATTCTGCTTATCAAATACAATAACAGATTAAGGTGATCGACAATGTCTAGTGTACATACTCTAACACCAGTTTTTTTTTTGCAATAATCGTTATATTCATATAACTTTTCACAACTACATACGAGTAGATTGAGATCAGCTACCAGTCTAATTAAAAAGTTAAAGCTGAATATCAGTTTTTCACTTGGAACGACCTATCTGAACTGAAACACTCAATTACTTGGTTAACATAACAAGCATTGGCTGTTATACCAAACTTTTAAGGTTTACTATCAATTCCTAAAATAATTGATCTCTTACTTCCTTTTCTCCATGACTTTTGATGATGTCGATCATTTCCTGGAGCTCACCCAGTCTGTCCTGGATGTGCAGAGTCCCATTCTTCAATAACAGCTTAATCTTCATCAGCACCATGTCTACAGACCTAAATCATAATTTTATTATTTAATTTATTGTAATAGTATTTTGTTTCAATTATAAATAATATTGATAAGATCATGATTTTGTTTTCAATAAGGCGAGCCAAAATTCGAAGTATCATCAACATCATCTGCTCTTATCATATGGCGCAATACATTTCCTTCTTCCACTCTCCCCAGTTTACTGCCAGGATTTAAATTTTTTAAGTATTTTTCATTATTTACCCTTCTCTTAACACCTGAAGCAATGGTCTACCCATTACATTAACTATCTAAAAGTTATTTTCATTCGTGATACCCAAAAATATCATGAACAAGGTTAAGGAACTTACTTCTGAAGATCAACTTGGAACTTCCTCTCGAGGCTCTGCAGCAGGTCATCGCTCAACTTCTGCGTTATTTCATCCTCTATGACTTTGTCTACTTCTTCTTTTGCATCCTTAGGATTTTTTACATCCTTAGTATCTTTGGCATCTGTTAACTTTTTAAACGGGTTTATTTTTTATTGATAAAAATACTTAACGTGTTGCATACCTTTATATAACATATATTGCATGAAAATTTATTGCAAATAATTTCGGTAAGTATTAACATTAATGCTATAGCGAAATAGCCTTAAATTGATCTGTAAAAAGATCTTTTTGACGATAATGTTTGGTTTGTGAATAAGATCGTATTAAAGAACATGGAAGTAAACGAAACCAGATTAATTCTTATTAAAATAATTATTTCTAAAAACAACACTTACCAAGACTACGGAAAAGCAAATATAAAAGAGTACTAGAATGATCGAATTCCTCATAGTGGAACCGTCGATCAGTCTGCAAAAAAACTGATCCGAAAATAATCTCAACACAAATAAATCAGTTACATCCGAATATAATAGAGTTTACGATGAAAAGTCGTAAAATGTTTATGGATATCGAAGTGTGAATTGGCTATTTTTTGTAAGTAAACACACATTTGATAGCATTTATTTTACAATTTCTATTTGCATGAAGATATATTATTATTGTATTTCTATACTTGTTCTATGCTGGTTTTGTGAAAATGGCATCTATGAATGTTGTGTTGAGATACTCAAAAAGGTAGGGATACCTACTAGACACGCTTAACATTAATTACCTACCTACCTACCTGTTGGCTTCACCGAAAAGAAAATTCGGATTAATTTTACTCAACAAGTAAACCAATCATTGAGATGCGTTTTTGTCTCTTCTTTTTCCACTTCCTTGCAGTATACTGATACCATTGGTGTCCGCAACTTTATCTGCTCAGGATTAGACACAATATCGTTATAAATTAATGCGTTATATGCTCGTAGTTATTTTGATATATAAGCTGTATTATTAGAAAGTTTCATTAAAATCCATTCAATAGTTTTCACATGAAAGAGTAACAAACATCCAATTTATACAAACTTTACAATTTATAACATTAGTAGGATAAGTAACTTTTAAAATTTTTCTTTTTCAGCGTTTGTCAAACCAGAATATTTTTTGGTTCTAATTGTAGAGTACGTTGTACATTTGATATCATATCTGCAAAACTTTTCTAAATCTTTTCTTTATAATAATACCTAAACGTGTTATTGTTGGTTTTCCCTACTAGATGAAATACAATGATATAGAGCTAGAATTTCTTATTTGAACGAGTTAATATTTCTGGAAGAATTACTGATTTAATAACGAAAATTGTCCAATTAAATGGTTTTCTTTAGAATAGGCTGCGAAAGCGTGGCCACATGATATAGATAGTTAAGTAATAATTATATGACTTGCTGTAACTTAAGTAAATTATATGGCCAGAATTGTTTCGAGAAAAGGATGGTAGGTAGATATACGGTCGTGCCGCTTTTTTGCTTGACTTGGCGGGAGCACTACCGTGCCCCCAGATTAATGCCAGTTTTCAATGAAGTGCGAGATTGATTTATTTCTTTTTGCGAATAACACTATTGATTGCGTGATCGTTAATTTTCAGTTTTATTGTTTAGATTTCTTATTATGTAATTGTTTGTTATTCCAAATAAATTAAACTCGCCAAACCCTAAGCGAACCGGCCGTTTACCCATGATTTCGCGTCATTTCAGTTAAACGCCAAGCGAACGCCGACGTCCGCATTGATTATGAAATATTGAACGTTTTCAATAGACGTAAATATGAATTTCTTCATCAAGTTAGTTTATAGATATTCGCGCGGCTTCGCTCGCGTTAAATTCGGGTAACACGGTTCCCCTTTCTGTAGGGGATTAGAAAGAAACAAAAAGTAGCCTATGTCACTCTCCATCCCTTCAACTATCTCCACTTAAAAATCACTTCATTCGGTAGCTCCGTTTTGCCGTGAAAGACGGACAAACAGACACACAAACACACACTTTCCCATTTATAATATTAGTATGGATCTTAGCCGTGTGCAGCACCCCTTAGTGAACTCCACTGCGGGTGACGTAACATATGACAAACTTATTATTTGCGGTTGGTACAGTAATCGGGTCTAGGTATCGTACCGCAAAATTAAGTTTGTTTTTAATTGTATATACTTTTCCGGGTTAAAAAGTAAGTACCCAGTGTGGTGCCCAGGATATTAAAGAATAATTGTACTTACCAAGTTTCATCGTAATCGAACCGGTAGTTTTTGCGTGATGCCTGAACAGACAGACAGACAGACAAATTTTTTTTTAATCACATTTTTGGGTTTGGTGTCGGTCTAGTAACACCCCCTGCCATTTATTTGTTTGATATTTTTAATGTACTTACAGAAATTTCACTTCTACAGATTTATTATAAGAAGATATTTAGATAAGCTCGATAATAAGCAAACCTTTTCGTTATTTTCTATATATGTACCTTTGGAAGTAACATTCACACTTAAGGAAAAATACATAAAAAAATAGACAACAATTTAATGACAGCAAATTACAAACACTTTAAAATGATCTTTGATCAATTCACGATCTGTATTTACACGGCTTGTGTTTGGGACATCGGCAACGTGGTTCTAAATCCTGGAACAGAATGAAAATATAGCCAATTGCTATAATTACAGTAAATTATGTAATAGGCTGTCCCAAAATTATCGCAAGATTTGAATTCGCCGCCATTTGCCGTAAAGTGTTGACCACCTCAAAAAAGCCGTGGAGACCATTTGTCCGATGTGTTATGTATTCCATAATAACCCTTTATTATGTCATCATCAGCCTTTTTAATTTTCCCACTGCTGGGACTCGGGCACCTTCTCTAGGAGAGGGAGTGGGCCCTAATCCAACACGCGGGCTTGCGGGTTGGTGAATGTCACAAGTCTTCGAAGTTTTTGGTTCTAGGACATGCCGGTTTCCTCACGATGTTTTCCTTCACCGTTTTGAGAGCAGTGGTGATGAAATAAATTACACAAAGTAATGTGCCTACAGCCTGAGGGTTCGAACCCGCGACCTAAGCTGACGCTCGTAAGTCGGGGTCATTACCACTTGATACACTGCTATATCCTATGTAGTTTATGAAATAAAAAATAAAAAATCACAATCTGAAGACTAAAAACTGTTTTCCATTTAATTTAAATATTGCGTTAATTTTGGGAAAGCCTATATATTATATACTAGTGGTCACGAAAGACATTGTCCCGAAATCTGGAACCCTATTGTAACGCCACCTATCGAGTCCAATTGCATTTTCAAACCATCTGGGAACTCAAACATACACACAAAATTTCATCCTAATCAGTGAAGCCTTCAAGAGAATTTAAGTGACAAACACACGCACAGAAGAATTAGTGCAGTTATAAATCTGCATAATCTTTTTTTCATTTTTAGGGTTCCGTAGTCAACTAGAAACCCTTATAGTTTCGCCATGTCTGTCTGTCCGTCTGTCCGTCCTCGCTTAATCTCTGTGACCGTTAGCACTAGAAAGCTGAAATTTGGTACCAATATGTATATCAATCACGCCGACAAAGTGGTAAAATAAAAATTGGAAAAAAAAAATGTTTTATTAGGGTAGCCCTATAGGTAAGCTATATGTAAAGTGGGTAGTGATTTTTTTTTAATTTCAACCCTAACGTGTGATATATTGTTGGATAGGTATTTAAAAATGAATAGGAGTTTACTAAAATCATTTTTTGATAATGTCAATAATTTCGGAAATAATCGCTCCAAAAGTAAAAAACAATGTGTGTGTGTGTCCCTCTAACTTTTGAACCAGAGGTTTAGAAAATATGAAAAAAATCTGAAAAGTAGAACTTTACAAGGACTTTCTAGGAAAATTATTTTGAACTTGATGGAAAGAACAGTTTTTGTAAAAAAAAGACAAAAAGGTTGTACAAAATAATTACTGGACTAAGTTTGTAGTATAATCGTATATGCAAGCATTTTTTTAAACTCAAAGTGAGTACACTTATTGTGACGGACGGGAAACTACGGAACCCTACACTGAGCGTGGCCCGACACGCTCTTGGCCGGTTTTAGTTATATTTAGAATAACTCTACGTGGTGATTTATCGAGCGGCATTTTAGTGTGACAGCCTGTATGAGAATCACACTGAATTTGCCGATGCGATGTCCATAGAAGCCGTCGACCATTTATCGTCAGCTTAGGTCGATTTCTCCGAATACAAAACTACTGTTTTCAATAAATAGTTTGAATAACTTACATCACAACAAATTGAACGGCACAAATCTCGGTTGTCCAACGAACTTAATAGTTGATAAAACTGTGAACAAATATTATTTCAGTTATGTTGGGAAAAATTGCTGACCTAAATATAATATATAATAATAATATATAAATATATAATAATATAATATAATATATAATATTCCACAACTATCACACAACGCGATCTAGTCTCAAGCTAAGCAGAGCTTGAAATATAGGTTTAAAAGATGTAGGTAGATACCAGAAGCATTGCGGTAACATTTGAAAGAGTTACCACGACTATAGAACGTATAGGGCTAATAAAGGAACACAGGTGGGTCCGTAAAAGTCTGACTTATTGAGCCTAAAGCGAGAAAAGTCATTTGATAATTTCCGACCTTTTTTTTAAGGTGAGAAAAAATCATCCAATGACAACCCCCGCTCTTGGGCGGAGCGGGAGATAGTTTCAGACTCTTACTGACTATAAGACCCACCCCGTAACTTCTAGCCTTTCCTACCTATTTCCTACCTCAAAAAAAAACTCGGAAGCATTGCGGTAACATTTGAAAGAGTTATCATGCCTATAGAAGGCATAAGGCAAATGAAGAAACGCAGGTGGGGTGTAACAGCCTGACTCGCTCTCTCGATTCTGCATAAAGTAGGCGCCAGATAAACGTGGCATAACGGTCATTGACCCTCCTACATTAGTTGTCATTCTTAATTTCGAAAACGGAAATAAAGACAAAGCTGTCTTGAATCGACATGTATCGTGATCCTTTACATGATCTAGTAATGAAAAGCAAGTTCATGGTTTTTTTTTTGTCTTCCACTACTATCACACAACGCCGTCTAGTCCCAACCTAAGCAGAGCTTGTTATGAGTACTAGACAACTGATAAACATTCTTATATATTTCTAAATACATACATATTATAGATAAATTACATCCAGACACAGAACAAATGATTATACTCATCACACAAACATTTGTCCTGGGTGGGAATCGAATCCACGATCTCCGGCATAGCATTCAGGGTCACTAACCACTAGACCAACAGGCCAGTCAGTCAGTTTGTTTTTCCGGAACGCAGAGATATTATGAAAAGGTACTTTATTCCACAGTTATCTGGCCGCCTTTTATATAGCGAGGGAAGTCATTTGATGATTACACTTACGTACTAATCTGAGTTAGGACATAATTTGATGTTGCCAAAATTATAGTGAGACTTACCTGTAATTTGCCTTCGTACAGCGTGTTCACTAAGAAAGCCATTGTCTGATCAACCACATCTTTGACAGTGTTTCCTAAACTGAAAATAATTACATTATATCATTAGTGTTATATCTTTTATACTGTATACAGCATAATTATGCTTATAATATTGCCACTGCTAAGACTCAGACCGCCTCTTTAAAAGGGGATGGCCCAATGGGGTTGGTAGTTTCTTTTTTATTGTTGATAGATTCGAGCTTGACACTCACCTAATGCAAAGCGACGATACGGTCGACGATGGATTGCGCTTACCTAGGAGAAACCTATTCACTCTTGACTCAAAGATTACCGGGTTGTAGCCATCAGGAAACAGATTCCGGCAAGGAATTCCACTCCTTAGCTGTATGCACAATGAATGTGTTCCCAAAACGTTTAGTGCGTGTAGGTGGGATGTCCACCATGCACCGGTGTTACATGTGTAGGAATTTTTAGTTTTCTAGGACATGCCGGTTTCCTCATGATACCTTTACCGTTTTGAAGGCAGTGATGATATGAGATAATCATTGCTGAGTTAAGCTCACCTTTGTACATGAACTGTCTGTATCACCGTGTATTATGTGATATTTTTTTGTACAAAAAAGAATTAAAGAAGAAATAAATTACACAAATTAAAGCACCTGGCTAGATTTAAACTCACGATGTACCACAACTCTTAAGTCGAGGCATCGAATCGAGTGTTATTTAGTTTCATAATTCACAAAGAGATCAAGATTGTACTCATAAGTTTAGGTGAAGGTGGTAAGTCTTCTGATGGAGGAGGTATCCTACTAATTGCAAGTTGTTGTAGCGTTGCAAGACCTCTCACCAGGTACACCAATAACTTGGTGAGGGTCGCGGAAATCCGGATGCGAAACGCACAAGACTGGTCATTGTGGGGACACTTGAGGGAGGCCAATGTCATACAGTGACGTCTTTTGGTTGAAATGAATAATGTAATAGAAAGATACGCTACCGTATAATCAGATCAGAATCAGTCAACTGACTTGGGAATTTTGTATAAAATTTAATCATTTAAAAAATACTTATATCCGATACTTTTTACAAGGTTCTTCTGTTAGTAAACAATGATCTCCATCTCTTAATCAATCTTGATTATTGAACCCGTGTTGACTGCATCAGATTTCATTAAATTCAAATAATAACCCAAGTCGTTTAACTTATTAGACAGACTGTACTATAGGAGACGCACTTATATTCGCAAAAGCAAAATTTCAGCGAAAACCTAACACAGCACCAGGATAACGCACCGACCATCAAAGACCCTTCCGCCTGACCACCGCTAAGTTCATTTTTGCTTACACTCGAAACGAAAACTTTAAAGGGTTTGGTTTGGCACGGCGCCGCAGGATTCAAGCGAAATTTTTTTTAAGTGGTCATGCAGAAATTACCTCGATAGTACTTAAAAAGATTGTAGCAGCAGGTAATATTTTGTATTGTCTGCCTAACCTATGAGAAAAAGATATGTAATACTTACTATAAAATCGTTTTGTATACATCACAAAGACAGCACATTGGCGAAATATTCTCGTCCCATATTGCCGACGGAGTGTCTGTATCACAGGACGTAAATCTTCCAAGGGGGACGTACTGGAAGATAATAAGATTACCATAGATTTAAATAATAATTGGGCCATCTAAATGATTACGTATATGGGTTCAGCATACAAGAAAAACGGCAATTTTACTGTCTTAGATCGTTTCGACCCCTGTCGTGGTCCAACTACTTTGTCCAATCAGTTGGACGACGGGTCTTCGGTAAGGGCAGTTATCCAACTAAAAGCTTTGATTGAATCCATCAACCCGCACTGGACCCGCGATCCACCAACCCGCACTGGGTCCACGTGGTGGATTACGGCCCATTCCCTCTCCTAGAGAGTTAGAGAGGAAGCCTGACTCCCAGCAGCGGGAACATTGAAAAGGCTGATGATGATGATGAGCTCAGACCTCCTCTCTAGGAGTTTTTCTTTGGTTCTAAGATATATGCCGTTTTCCTCATGATGATTTCTTTCATCATTTTGAGAGCTGTGGTGATGAAATTAATAGCTCGAAGTAATACGTAAGTCAGGGCCATCACTGTTCACTTGCATTTGAATATATCAGTGTTCTTAATTTCCCAAATGCACTACATAATACCCATATATAAGCCGTAGAAACCTCATAGCATAAATTCAATACATATTTTCCAATACAAATCTGAAAACCAACCAGAAGCCTCTGGTTGAAGTTCTTAATGCGATCCATTTAAAAATCTAAACTAAAGGCTTGAAGATAGCTTGCTGTCCGTCCGTCAGGTAATTGTTCGGACCGAGACCAAGTCGTCGACGGCGCGCACTGTTCCCGCGCGCCTCAAACAGTTGTCAGCAGCAGCAGGGGCCCAGCCGGGTCGAAGCCTACTGGGGCCAGGGTTATCCAAAAGGGAAGCTCGGCCCCGGTACAAAAGGCAAGAAGGAACGGGATGGGTTATTTAGTCAGTAAGAGTCTGACACTACCTTCCGCTCCGCCCAAAGGTGGGAGGTGTCATTTGGGTAATTTTTACCCACAAAAAAAAACTACGACCTAAACTGAAAACTGGAATGCATAGGGTGCAGCAGGAATGTATAGAGTATTTAGGTCTATTCCACTTTCTCGCTTGCACGACTGTACTTTTAACATAACATAACATATTATGATATGATAAGGCCCCTGGTACCCAAGACGACAGTCGTGCTATCGATCACTAGGCAAACTAGATCATTTTAAACTACCAAAATATTACATTTAAGTACCAATATAATTGTAGAAACACCAAGAAACAACAGCAATTTGGCTGCACACTCCACAGGACAGAGATGTTCTGAAAATATATTCATTACATGAAAATATGGTACCCGTTTTACTGCTATAGTATCTTTGCAAGAAACTATGGTTTTTGCAGTGTGGTCCCGGTACGAAAGGCACGAAGGAACGGGGTGGGCTTTTAGTCAGTAAGAGTCTGACACTATCTCCCGTTCCGCTAAAGAGCGGAGGTTGTCATTGGATGCCTATACCGACCAACAAAAAAACCGGACATTGACTGAGAAAAGTGGAAAAAGACCCGCAAAATTTGGAATTTATTTTCGTCATACTTGCTTATGTCCGCTGGTAGTCAAAGCCTCTCCCATGTCGCTATATCGACTGGTCTTGTGCGTCCATTAATCAGTAGATAAACGCAACCATAGCCAGGTAATCGGTCCACTTTCTGGCAGACCTCATAACGTCTTCTGGTACTTTGTCGCTTACATATTATTTAAATGGTAAATAAATATTTGCCCTTTCATTCATAAAGTTATGATAAAAATTCAAGAAGGCATACACTGATAAGTTTGGAATCACTTATTGCTAGATAAAGGCCCCCCCTTTTTTAAGTCTTACTTCCCAGTTCCGTGCTTCCATCATGCTGGTTTTTCCCGCAACTTTTACGATATCTTCGGTTCAACGCAATTTGGGGTATCCTACTCCTGATTTATTTCACTACTATCGATTAAACTATCATTGTTTCAATCGAAAGCTCTTACCTCCAAACAACATTGAATTTCGCATCGTGCCGTAAGGGCACGATGGATTTACTATAGTCATATCATTTATGTTAACCTCCGGCGCCATTTAGAACTTAGCTATCATTACAAATTTTTGGGTTGATTGTTTAAACAAATAATTTGATCCAAATGTGTAATGAAAGGATGCAAACACGAAATTTTTTAAGTCCAGATAATGTCAAATGTAATAATACTGTCAAGCTTGACAGGTTGATTTAGTTTTAAATTGAATAAACATCTGTTATTATTATCAAAGAGTTGAGGTAGCAAATATTCACGATCGCGGCTATGAAAATAAAACGTAATTCAGATAGGCCTAGGAGTAGGTGGATGAAAAACTCTATAACCCATGAAAAAGGTGAAAAAGACTAATAAAACCATGGATTGAAGTGTAGTGAAGAAGACTAAAGCTACGTTTTCACTAGAGAACATGTTGCAGGGACATTCCGGACATTTACGACTCGAATAACAGCAAGTCTTGCACCCTGTAGATGTCTCAAGCGACACTGTGTGACATCACACGGACGGTATCAGCAACAGATCCGCGGGACCAATGTCCCTCCACTAAAGACATGGCTTTACTGGATTGACCCAAAATTAACAGGGTGGGATCAAGCCAGGAAAAGGATGACCTAGATAAGGCAGTTGGATTATAGTCTTCATATTATACTCGAATAGCAAACTCTTGCCTTGAAGACACTCAAATTATAATCGGATGAGAAAAAATATCCAAATAGTACCAGTTTACCGAGACGGTGCATGACGTAGTTGCATGCGCTGGGTGAGAACAAGCGTCAGGCTTCCTCTATCTGCAGAACTTGTTTTGTCCTTCAAGACATTTTAAGGGCCTTATAGAATATATGAAGGACAATACTGAAGTTTCTCTTCAGAAAGACTGTTCAGCATTGAAGTTGTCGGATGTTAGAGTCACTATGTGGAGAATAAAAGATACTTGTGATGCCACCGCAAACGGACAGTAGGCTGGCTTGTTTTAGCATCTTCTCATAGCAGCTGCAAGTTTACTTATCCAGCAAATAATTTTACATGTATATTGCCTGCTGTAAACTGCTCTGTTTTACCTGCCATTCTGCTCTGGGAGTTAAATTTCTTACAAATCGACACAAGAAGAGATAAAAATATCGTACAGGAAAACAAAATAAATTATAGAGGAAAAAGACACCAACTACAAAAAAAGAAGTCATCGAGCTTGCTAAATATATATTATTTTATTTCTTTAGTTTTTTTCGTTTCTTATCTGCGCTTGGGCACCCTCTAATACAAGTTTTGCCTTGTTCAACACATTTGGAACAATTTTTTTCTGGGTCCAATGTTTCTTCCAGCTCCTTTAGTCTAGAGGTTTGTTTGGAGGGCAAGCTAGATGTGTCTGACCTAGACTTAAGCTTGGTAGGAGCTATTATTTTCTCAGGCTCCAAACTAGTAATTTCAGTTAGCTTTTGTATTACTTCAGATCCAATTTTCGTGACACCAGACACTGAAGGCATCATCATGCTTTCTTCTTCAGCCGTTCTCGCCGGAGCAACACATATTGCTCTTTGTTTTCCAAAATACGGATTATCAACCATGGTAAACTCTCCAATGGAGTCGCTATAAATTGAAGATTTTGCTTCGTTGACAACCTGTAATAAAAGTCACTTGTATTATTGTGTTGAATATGTATACATTTTGGTAACAAAATATATTATCTTACTTAAAATCATACGTTCATTTACTGACAGATAACGCATGGTGTAAATTTGTGAGAGAGTTCTCTAAAAATCTTTTTTTAAAGATCTCTTTCGCAAATCTACGCCAATACAGTTGGGTAAAGAATTTTAAAAAAAATTGAAAAATTATTTTTGAAAATACCATACCGTTCCATCATCGGACCACTAGACGTACGGCGTTGCGCCATCGGTACATGGTGGATATCCCACTCTTACGTACAAAGCGTTTTGGGAATACAATAATTATTATACGTACAGCTAAGGAGTGGAATTCCCTGCCGGAGTCTGTGATTCACGATAGCTACAACCTATAGTTTTCGTATTTCACGGAAGCAAAGTCGCAAGCAAAAACTAGTGAAGCAATAAAAACATACAAACACGTACATCATACCTGCGCTAGTCTTCTCGCCGAGGTGTTCTCCGACATCCAGCCGTAAAACTGCGATAGCTGGTAAATAAAACAAACTATAATTAATACAATATTTCGGGGTATTCGTTTAGTTAAATACATAAAAATTCATCCACATGCGAGACACATAGGAACTGTAATTGTGGCGATATTTGAGGGCCTAGGTCTGAACATAGGCCTCTCGACATCAGGATGGCCACCAGTCAGTATGCATTTAAGCGAAAGTTGCAGCATTACTTTCAGAACAAATAGCGGAGTCGTTTCAAAACCCCCCTTCTTCTACTTTATATAAATATATATGTAGGTATATATTATATTAAATATATATGTGTGTCTTTTTTAGTTATATATATACATTTGCACCCTTATTTTTCTTAAAAATCCATTTTTTGTTGTTTTTTTTTTGTGCACCTGCCATGTTTTTCTCTTCACCACCCTAGGTTGACTGGTAGAGAATGCCTAAGGCATTAAGTCCGCCTTTGTACCTGTGCGTTGCATAAGTTCTAATAAATAAATAAATAGGCCTTCTCGCATCTATCAGATTCCCACGACCCACATCAGGTCATCGGTCCACCTTATGGGCTTGCGTTGAACTCAAGATCAGCATGCACTTACAATCGTGAGACAGTAGAAGAGGCATTTAAAACCGTAGATAAAAAAATCTTCCTTAAAACACAAATATCCACAGAACGCTAAATACTGATGATTTAAGTTCGGAAACGCTACAGTTGGATCTGCCAAAAAAAAAATCATTTTCTTCTGTGTAATGCTATGGTAATATACCACATATATACCACTTACCATATCAGTGCGGCCTGTAAAGTACTGAGATACAGAATCAGCCCGCCTCATGCATTCTCGAGTAGCTGGTCTGAAAAACAATTTAAAAAAAATATAAAAGTATCTCATTGTTGTCATATGATTTCTCATTATTATCATCAGTTCTTTCATTAGTTCTCTCATTATTGTCATTAGGTTTTTCATTATTGTCAACAGTTCTTTCATTATTGTCATCAGTTCTCTCATTATTGTCATCAATTCTCTCAATATTATCATCAGTTTTATATTTATTTTAAAGTACTATAAAATATAAACAACTTACAAAAAAAAGGTACAAGTAGCAAAACAACTTTAATTTCGGAAATCACTATCAAAAAACGAAGAAACTAAACCAGACACCCCGGTTTCGAAAGTTTTAAGTTATTTTGAGTCAGTAGAGACGATAAAATAATAATAAAAGGATTTTAAACTGGGGGACGCAATAATACTTAAGACTTTTCTACTGGAGCAATGGGTCTGCTTCGGAAGGCTCGGTCCCGGTATTAAAGGCAACGAAGATACGGGGTGGGTTTTATAGTCAGTAAGAGTCTGACACTATCGCCCGCTTCGCCCACGGAAGAGGGATGTCATCTGCATGATTTTTACCCACCAAAAAAAAAGACTTGTAAACTATTGCTTACTGATCTTGTCTTTACTAAGCGAAACAGTTGAAAAGACGTACACAACATAGTTATCGATGAGTGAACAGGGGCAGGGCTCGCAGTTGCAGACCGTGGTTACGAATTGGTTCCTCACTGGGGGCCCGTTTTGGCTGCTCGGCTGGATGTGGACTGCGGCACTGCCGTGTCTTCCAGGCAGACACCGAAGGGAACAGTCTCCCGTCCATATCTGCCAGAAAACCGATGTTAAGTACATATGAATGTAGAACTTAATATGCATCGAGCACATAGCATGGCTGGGTCGTGCTTGACCACTATCTCACCAGATATTAAGCGTGATGTGGTCGAGGATGGAACACGCTTGCCTACAAGTAACCTAGCTGTCAGGAAACGCAGATACCGGCTGGTTTTTATTAATATATTAATGACTTTACCAAAATGACTGACTGGCAATAAATTTTATAGATAGAGAATCCGATTCTTGTCTCTCTATTTCGATTCGACTTTCGTCTATCTCTTTTTTTTTAATAACCTAAATCTTTTTGGACTTCTCAATAAAGCAAGTTGATGTAGTAATTACTAGGTACCTTCGGCCAGTAGTTTTGCACGTATAAAATTAGAAAATGCCTGTGACACTTGGTGATAAAGTAGCATTCAGTTCATGGAAACTATTCGTCAAAATACTGAAAAGTTATATGTTAAACAAAAGTTCGCTACAGCACTACATTAGCATTATGTCGTCTAACAGAACTATTGAAACATAGCACAGCGCTAAGATAGCTATCTTAAAGCTGTATGTTTAAATAGTTCTTTACATTTTGGTCGCGGGAAAAGTATCCTTTATAAGCTTTTAGAGCATACTTTTTTCGCGACCAAAATGTTTCGTGACATGAATTTCGAGCGGCGGCGGCGTGAATTTCGAGACACTTACGCGTTTCGTTCAATATACTCGTAGTGTCGGACTACATTACACCTGAGTCGATTGAAGTGAGTGTTCGGCACGCGTAATCTAGTGCGTAGTAGGTACATATATATCGATGATATGTATATTTAAATCTTACCTTTTTATAATCAGTATAGATATAGATAAATCAACAAGAGGAACATTTAAATAAATAAATACTTACTGCGGTGTAAGTTATAAATATTATTAATATTGCGAACAAAGCGTAGCCTCCAAGCATTTGTGTGGTTTCGGTTCCCACCTGAAACAAAATACCGAAAGCTAAGAGACGAACAACAATAAATTTTTTCATTAATTACTATATTAATTTATCTATAATATGTATGTATTTAGAAATATATAAGTATGTTTATCAGTTGTCTAGTACCCATAACACAAGCTCTGCTTAGCTTGGGACTAGACGCCGTTGTGTGATAGTTGTGGAATATATTATATTATATAGTTTAAATGGCAAACCTGAATATAGTGGGTTCAGAATCAGTAACTGAATAGATTCCAATAGTTTTTAGAACATGTTATATTTTTTCCCAAAAATATTTAAAAAGGTCTAAGTACAACAAAGTCATAGCAGGTCATAGCGGGCATTAGAAGCCAGCAAACAACTGTGTTAAAGTGCAAAACAACGCCTCAGTCGCCTGAATGGCCGGGTGACTATGTATTTTTGCGACATAACATTATAACTTTGTGATTTTAGATGATACAGTTATGAAATTTTGTACATTGCTTCTTTACGTAAAAATAGATACGTGTTTCAGGTTTCGTAAACAGTGTATATGATTGTATATTTAAAGTCACTAAAAAGGAAGTTGATACTACCTACATCAAATCCAGTACATCTAAGAGTTTTCCCTCGAATATTTCGACTTGCAAGTTTACATACTTCTTCACAAACAAAATTCAAAAGGGACATCAATATATCTACTTACATGGTATGGTTTTTGAAAACCAGATTTTTTGCAATCTAAATAATTTTATTTCTTGAAATATTTATGATGGCATTTTTTATTTATTTTATGTCCCATTTTGTGCCCATTCCTTCACCTGACGTTTGATCTGACGTGGACGCAAATCAACGCAAATGATTGAAGAAGTAAAGACAAGACGTAATATTTTTTTTCTTGTTATTCTGCTTTAGATCATTGTTCATTCGTTCTTTTGACAAAGACTTTTTCACGATTAAATTCTACCTACTGTAAAGAGAAAAGGATATTCAGATTTGCAAGGTATAATAAATAAAATAGAAAGATGTTTTATTCCCAAGGTATATCTGGCATTTGATGCTTTCAAGTTCAATATTGACGACACGGTTGGTGCAGTGGTTGAGTAGTCAGCTGCGTGCTAAGTGTCACGGGTTCGATTCCTGCAAGGTACAAAATTTTCTACAAATAGGTGTTCCGATTCTGGGTGTCTTGCGTATGTATATTTAGTTTGTAAATGCACCACGATACGGAGTTATTCCAGAGGTAACGTTAAAAAAAGAGATACGGTATACAACCGGTATCTAAAATAATTTATATCAGAAGTAAAAGTAATTAATTCTTTCCAGAAACAGAGGGTCTCAGCAGTGGATGTGAGGCGAGTGGTGTGCGAGAGGAAATAGCGCGAGACTACGCAGCGCTGCAGTCCAGACTGAGGAGAGAGTTCTCCGATAGACGAGGGAAGCTGTATGCAGGTGAGATATTGATCCATCAATAGCAGAACTATAGGTCTTCTCAATAATAGCAATCATGTGCTTCACGAGCACTTTATAGATCAGTGGTGGCCATGAGTAACGGCCCCGACTTACGAGTTATAGGTTTCGGATTCAAACCCAGCCGGGCGCATTACTTTGTGTAATTTACTTCATCACCACTGCTCTCAAAACGTAGAAGGAAAACAACGTCAAAAAACCGACATGTGCTAGAACCAAAAATTCGAAGACATGTGACATCCACCAACCTGCACTGGGCCCGCGTGGTGGATTACGGCCCATTCCCTTTCCTAGAGAGGAGGCCTGAGTCTCAGCAGTGGGAACACTAAAAGGCTGATTATGCTACGCTATGTGCTTCACAGATGTGAAGCGCATGATGTGTGTGTGTACGTAATTGCAGTGATTTCAAGAAAATCGTATTCCACATTTTGGAAGCAACTGTCATCACGGCATTTTCATACCCTTACACAAGGTGGAGACCAATGACCTCATGAGAATACGGGAATCCGACGGATGTGAGACGCATACAACAAGTCGCTGTGGCGACACTTGTGAGAGGCCTATGTCCAACAGTAGACGCATTTTGGCTAAAATGATAATTACGTTGTTCCTGTTGATACGGCAACTCAATTATTGTGAAGCTAAGACTTCGCCACTTCCACGATTTCGTCGAGGGCGGTACAGAGGATTAGAATCCCGCCGCCGCCGGGATTCTGATCGAAACCTACTGGGGCCAGGGTTATCCGAAAGGGCGCTCGAGCCCCGGTATGAAGGTTAGAAGGAACGGGGTGGGTCTTTTAGTCAGTAAGAGTTTGACACTATCTCCCGCTCCGCCCAAGAGCGGGGGTTGTCATTGGATGATTTTTCCCACCATAAAAAAAAAAGTACAGAGGTCAATCTTGTGACTCTGAGTGACCAAATGATTATATTCCATAACTATTTTTAATAAATGATAATGATAAGTATACATTTTGAATGATATTTTTTTTGAAGAGGTGTTCAATAACACTTTTGCGACAATTTATTCATCATTTTAATCTAGATGAGGCTGATGTATCCTAGCTGACTACCTTGCAAAGAAATACCGAAACAAACTCAGGAGTCAAAATCCCTTTTAAAGTCCACACAGCAAATATGTAATGTTCAAATCAGAGAACCCTACAGATGCCGGAGATGGATTTGAGGAAAAATCCGCACAGATTTGAGTGGCCCTGTTCAGTCAGTGCAAACATTAATCAGTATTTGTATAGCTCAACATAGGACTACTAAGAATATGTAAGGTCCTTATTGCTATAAATCTTAAGTAAACAAAACAAGACGCAAGATTTAAACATAATACTATAAGCTCGTATCTTATAATTCCAGCAGCTCGTCCAGTAGCCACAGAGGAGCAGTTGTCAGCAGACTTCCGAAAAAAACTTGCTGAGTGGCAGCTCAAGAAGGGCGTCAAGCAACCACTGCCGGTGCCAGCGAGGCAGGACCTTAGCGAAGACTTCCTTAAGAGATGGGGTAAGACGAAATAAGAAATCTTGCCTCTGACTCTTCATCGTTACCCTTAAGTAACATGGTAGTATAACCGTAGTAGCATGCATAACGATAAAACAAAAGTAGTTTATTTGCCAGAAACACGATAATGAGGATATTAAATACAATAATGGCTTCAACAAGTATTACTACTGATTTGTATTTTATAATTGTTTAATAATAATTATACAATTTACATTTAATCATACCTACAGCATTCATAAAAAAATCACAATTCAATAAATATCATTTTGCATTTTTAACATGTCACAATTACATATGCCCTAATGTTACTTGCGGTGCTTCTTTAATTTTAATAATAAATTTAAGTAATCAATAAAACTTTCATTCATTACAGACGAATGGAAACGCATGAAAGAGACGAATTCTGTTCCGGCTTGGGAAGAGGAGGCGAAGCCTGATGAAGTTCTCGTCCAAACCTCAACAGGACTCTTTAAATTCCAAGGTAAGTTTATCAATAATGTTGCCCAGCTTCAGCCTAGAAAAATATAATTATGCTTCCGGATTCGGAAATATTAGGTAACCCATATGATCAGGATTTACAGTGGAATTTATTTTAAAAGATCTTCCCTGTATAGGGTGACCGGCAATTAGTGTACGATACTTAAACACGTGATTGTGCTCATATTAACAACCAAGTTTTACTATGGGAACAAACCTGCAATTATGTTTGCCTAATGTACTGAATAGCTGATATTTTTTTCGCGATTTCAGGTTTGTTCCCATAGTAAAAGTTGTTGGTTATCATGAGCACAATCACGTGTTTAAGTATCGTACACTAATTTATATTATAATTTTAAAAGTATCGGACATTAATTTCGACAGGCCTGTTGGTCTAGTGGTTAGTGACCCTGACTGCTATGCCGGAGGTCGTGGGTTCGATTCCCACCCGGGACAAATGTTTGTGTGATGAGCATAATCATTTGTTCTGTGTCTGGTTGTACTTTATCTATAATATGTATGTATTTAGAAATATATAAGTATGTTTATCAGTTGTCTAGTACCCATAACACAAGCTCTGCTTAGCTTGGGACTAGACAGCGCTGTGTGATAGTTGTGGAACATATTTTATTACTAATTACCAGTCACCTAGTTTTAAACTAGGATATGTTTTAATTCTAAAAGGGGGTGAAAATCAAAGAATCCTCTCTTAGTGCTCACTTATATCATAAACCTTGTGCAAAATGTCATGTCCTGTAGTTTCGACTACGAGGCCTTTGCTAGAGGGCCTCCTACAAGGTAGACCGAAGACCTGGTGAGAAAACGGGAAATCGATGGGTGCGAGACACAGGATCGTTCGGCGACACTTGGGGGAGGCCCATGTCCAAAAGTGAACGTATATCGGCTGAAATGATGATAATTTTGATATGTCAATCAGTAATTTCTCCACTTTCATATTTAGATGAATCCAACCATCTTTATAATGTTCCAGGAATATCCCGCTCCTTCACCCGCAAACTCCACGAATGGGAGAAGTCTCGCGGCATCGCCCCTGAAGCTTCCACGTCAGCTCTCCTTCGGGCAGCCCGAGCCCGCAACAGCAAGGTTCCTCAAGCTCCTCTCACCAGAACTCAGTCTGATGGCAGTGTGGCTCCTTCAGCAACAGGGTCTAGCAGCAGACTCCACGCTTCCAGTCTCAGTGTCAATGATGCTGATGATTTTGAATCGGAGTACGAAAGAGAGGAACATTCTGTGAGTATGCCTGCTAATGATAACAAACGATCAATTCCGAATACATGGTTTTGCAAAACTGTATATTATGAGATAAATAATCAATTTTCAGACAAAAACATATATCGAATTTTGAACGTTGTCCAAAACGAATGATATATGAATAGATTCATAAACTAAGGCAAATAAAGATATACTATTCTAAGGTCAGTTCCTGCTAACAACAGAAATGTTATCTATATTACTACATCTTCAATTCTACAGCTTGACGGCCTCGATGACTGTGATGGTCCTCAGACCCGCGGAGCTGTTCTTGTAGAAGTCGAAGCTGAAGAGGTCTGCACCGCAGCTCCTCTGATGGCCGTATCTCCTCGCCACACTCCTCAGAAGCCAGTGTACACGTACGGGCAGGCTGAAGCCAGGCTGCTGTGTGAAACCAGCTCAGCAGTCACCGGGACAGCTGTTTTGCAGCCTAATGGGGCGGGTTAGCTATCTGGTATACTTCGATACTTAAGTGGCACATAAATATGATATCCTCTTATTGAACTGATTTCCACAGTCGTCCTCTCCGACGCTCGCAGTGTGAAGTCAAAAGAGTCATCCGGTGCTCGACCGAAGATTCGTGAACAGGTAACACACATATTCTTCTCAGTCTAATCAATTCAGTCTAAATCCTTCATAAGTAATTAACATTACAGAACAAACACACAGAGAAGAGCAAAAGAAAGATCATGAGGCAACCGAGCATAGAAGAAGACGCTATGTTTATAAGAAAAACAATAGAAGAAATAGAGAGAGGAAGTTCTAGTCGTTTTAGAGATAGAGAAGCTACTGATAATGAAACTCGTCATCAAAGTCCTGAAAGAGAGTTACCAGTTATACCAAAAAGAGAAGTAGAAAGAGATTATAGCCCAAAGATTAATAAACAAAGTGACAGAGAAAGAAACGCTGATAAAGATAGGGATAGTATTGATGAATCAAAAGATGAAGCCAAAAAAAAAGATACAGAAAAAACAAATGGTAAAAAGAAATCTAAATCTCGAGCCAGGTTAGAGCGAGAGCAGTCGAAACCTTCTGAAAGTGATACAGAGCCTGAAGTAGATACAGTGACAGTTGAAATACCCAGGAGAAGAAAAAGACCACGACGTGCATCTGAGAAACCAAGAACACCACCAACGTCATTGCATTCAGATTCAGAAGGAGAAGTAAGTACAATGTTGACTATTTTTATTTTTATTTATTTATAAAAGTCAAACCAACAGCTTCTGTGTACAGCATTTACAAGTATGAATAATAATTGGCCTAATTCTTACACAGTCGCCAATTACAGGTTAACCAGCATTCGCCATATAAGAAATGTTATAACTCAAAATAATCACAATAATCATAACAATCACAATAATCATAATAATCATGACAATCATAATAATCAAAATTACCAAAACAAACAGAATAATCAAAACAATCAAAATAAACAACGTAATCAAAATAATCCATAATGTCAAAATAATCAGAATAA
The DNA here is from genome assembly GCA_929112965.1 of Mythimna albipuncta. Lineage (NCBI taxonomy): Eukaryota > Metazoa > Arthropoda > Insecta > Lepidoptera > Noctuidae > Mythimna > Mythimna albipuncta. Next base: position 1,743,110 of record OV815969.1, on the reverse strand, counting down.
TCTAAATAATCAGGATAATCAAAATAACAACTTCAGCTATTGACTACAAAATATTGCACAATATTGATTGTATTTTGTACCTATTGCTTGCCAAAGAGCTCTTACGTCATACTTCTGATAGATGCCTTTAAAACTACACATAATACGATCTTCATTTTCTTTTGAAAACAAGCATTATTTTGTAAAATAATTCCATCACCATTTCCAGATCTTCGTCCTCAAACTAAAAGCACCAGAACAACGCAACCATTCTCCAGAAGTAATAGTCAAAACTACCCGCAAAATATTCTCCCCAGTAGTACGCAGCGGTGAATCTGTGCCCAGAGCCGTTATACCAGTAAACGTTGAAGATTTAGCAGAAGTCAGACCTTCAGATCACAGTCATCGAAATGAAGGCAAAAAGAAAGAAGCTAAATCTGTAAAAGGGAAGCAGGAGAAGAGTACTCGGTCTAAAAGTTCTGGTGATCTTCAAGAGGCTGAAGAATTGAAGAAGAGGACCAGACCTCCATTACCATCTTCACCTTCGTCACAGAGGAAACCACAGCCACCAAAGGAGACGGCACCATCTATCCGAATTATGATACAGAGATATAATAAGAAAATTAATGAGGAAGGTAAGAGATATACCGTCATTATTATTATTTCTGATTAGCTTCTAGCTCATATTATTCAAAATGATATACCCTAAATTACTGTATGTAAGATTTTTAACTAGTCTTGAAAGCTTATTCACAACAATAGATAGGTAGTTATAGTGTAATTATAAAAACTATAAAAAAACAACAAACGAACAACGAGCAGTTTTTTAAATCAAAAAATCTCACATAAAGATAAACAACTAATAAAATGTTGCTGCATTTTCCGGCTAAGGACTAGGTATTATTAAAATACCAGTTTTTGAGATAAATAGAGAAACAAGTTTGTTGTAAAAATACTTATATCTGATATTGTGAACATTATCATAAACACAGTCGGCCTTTGACTACGCTAGTTGCAGTGTTGTCCTCGAGTTAAGATGCAAAATAGTAAATATTTAATTCAATTTATGTGATTAACATCCTTGTATGATCATGTGAAGAAAAGGGAAGCCAAAGAAAATATGGATGGATTGTGTGAGGAGAGTGATATGAAAAAAGGGAGTTAGTGATAGTACGACTGGTGACTCGTGATGGGGAGGACAGAATGGATGAACGTGTTCCGCCGACCCCAAAAAACACAGAACAAAGGCAGGGAGATCATAATATGGAATTGATATTCCGTCATGTCCATAAGCCACTTCTTGGTATGCTTCTCCAGTGCCATGAATAAGATTTCGATGGAAGTTATTGTAATACCTAACACATGATTTCAGGTCATACATCTGGAGCCAGCAGTGGAGCATCATCACCAGCCTGGCGATCACCAGCTACAGAACGCCGAAGACCTCCCGATATGCCTGTTGGTGTTAACATCAGGTATAATTTTCAAACCATTTAGATCAGCAGCTTCTTACCTACTGTGCTCCATACTCCAAAATGCAACAGTGTATATCAATAAAGTTGCCTATTCCATTTCACACTGGTAACGTTGATAAAAGATTTCACCATTGTCTTCATAGGCCTATAGCAAAAGAGTAGATCAGTATCTACAGAAAAGAAAAAGATTTTTTAGTAGTTCGCCATTAAGGTTATCAATCTAGACTTAATGTAGCAGAGTTACATAAAAATATAGATAGATTTTGCGCAATAAGCCACAGTCTACCAGTAACACTACGGGTAAAAAAACTAGTATTTAAATATATAGTTCAACAATGTTTTCAATGCTCTTTCCCTGTTTCAGAAATAACCCATTCCTCGAAAGGGAAGTCCAGAAATCTGCAAGCGCCTGCCAACTGTCAAGACGGGATGCCACATCAGCAGAAAAACGCCTGACACCGGCACCAACAGCCGGCCTCGAAGGTGTTCTGAAGTCCCACAGCGCTAACGCCTTGCACCCTGAAAAGTCTACAGCTGAAGCTGACAAACAAAAGAAAATTGAAGATAGCCAAGAGACGATAATACCAACAGCGAGTACTGACACAATAGTACCAGACCTGACAAAAAACCTTCCACAGTCTTCTTCAAAAACTGAATCGCTGCCAGCTTTAAGACATGTATCAGATGTCACTGTGCCAACATTCAGCAGTTTCATGTCAGGTGAACCAGGCATTTTTGGGAGGTCGGTATCTACTGTGGAAACCCCTACGCCTTTTGTGGACTGTGAAGCCGCAGCGGCAACATTGTCGGAAAGGGCAGCAAAGCTGAAGGCTGCGAGGGAAAGGTTCTTGTCATCAACGGTGCCTATGAGGAGAGAGGGTACCAGCTCTGCCAGTGATTTGAGGCCTGGAGACAGGTGGGTTATTCTTATACTCATATAATAGAGATTAGCATTTTAGACAAGAGATTGATATAGAAATTAAAAATGAATCAAACTTTTAGATGACAAAATCGATTCGTTTTTATTGGTTTACAAAAAAGCTGACACAAAGAAATAGGTAAATAACATATGTAAATATTTTGTACCAATGCAGATTGATTATTATGACGCCCAAAAATTGCCATAATTAAAATTAAAACCACATTAATGATTTGTCTCTGCACCTTTTACCCCAACACATACCTCTGCCGAACCTTTACCCACTTGTGTTGGGATCGGCTTCCTATATAACTGGATGCCGCTGGGTATCAGTATTTTACGTGAAGCCTATCTGATCTTCACAACTAATTGGGTAACATTACCCATAGCTGGGCCACTACGGTTTGCTGACATCTTGAAGCGTGCGTGTGACACTACACGCCGCCAAAGACTTGGGCTCGATCCGGACGGTATTCAGACGCCGGGGCGTGAGGGCCATTGCCTCGCCTGTGCGGTCTTCTCTTTGCCACAAGGAGGCGACCGCTTGCCTCCTCGTTGCTGACAACATATTATGTTTCGAATTTTACTCATGTCAAGGGGCCCGTATCATGGTATATTGGTATCGGTACCGTATATCGTATATGGCGGTAGTTACGCCTCAAAGTTAAAATAACTTTAGCTACGAACTCCAGTACCCCTGGCATATAGGTATCTACAGGATTATGTCACATTTTCAGGTCAAGTAGAATAAGTTGCGAGAGTGACGTGGCTGAGTCTCAGGGGTCCAGCTCCCAGGAGGCTGCGGCCTTGGGCAGAAGTGCGTCTACGGGGATGGTCAACGTGGACAGAGAGGCGTGGCAGAGGGTGGCTGAAGGTAAGCAGTTGGTATTTTGATATTTATACTGAAACTTATCATGCTTTTCAGTAGGTAGAACATCCATGCAACATGTATCGTCTTTAGAGATTTTTATTTTGTTAAACTGTTAACTGGCTTTCATTATTATCTGACCACTGTGAACCATAAAACAGTGTCAAAATTTTTAGAGCATTTATCTTACTTTACTTACAATACTGATACAGCTAAGGAATGCAATTCCCTGCTGAATTCTGTGTTTCCTGATTGCTACAAGCAGTCTTTAAGTTAAGAGTGAATAGGTTACTTCTAGGCAACGCGTCCTATCGTCAAATATATCATCGCTTACTAGCATATAAGAGAAGAGAGATAGGTCATGTCAAAACCTATCAATAATAATTAAAAAAAATCTCTTAAACTTATACTCCATAGGGCTTTTTAACATCTCGGAAACTATTTTATTAAATTCCCTTTGTCCCCTTAAACGGGGACAGAGGGAATTAACGGGAAAAAGGTGAAGTAATTTTTATTATTTTGTAAATTCCTTTTGTCCCCTTAAACGGGGACAGAGGGAATTAATGGGAAAAGGGTGAAGTAATTTTTATTATTTTATTAAATTCCCTTTGTAGGGGACAAAGGGAATTTCAAATCAACGGGGTCATGGTCTGAGGGGACAACGGTAATATAAGAAAAATATTTATGTAGTAGGTAGTTCTATAACGCTAGCCAACATCTCAATCATATGCACTTCTTTCCACCAGGTTCTCGCCGTGAAGGTCGATCCCGCTCCCGCTTCAGCCTGGCGCGACTGGCGGCCAAGCTGCGCCGACGCGACGAGGGCGGCGCGGTGTCGCGCCTCTGTCGCCAGAGCCTACTCGTTCAGCTCATCAATAAACACTAAATTATTAAGTAATTATATTGTACGAATTGTAGCAAGTGTTTTATTTTGTAGCTGTTATCTCTGAAAAGAATCTTAAGGTGGACACTGTCTTGTACCGTTTGTTTGTAATTTATCATTCGAACTCTTGGCTCAAGTGTGCTGCAACCATTTTGGATCATAATGTCAGACGTAGACTTGCTCTCGCGACGACGCGAGGTGCACTTTTAATGTAACACTCAAAGGGATTCGCTAAAAAACTGTATTACATTAGATATTTACATTAAAAAATAACGTTACAAGTCAGTCTTTGGTTTCTGTTACACGAACGCGATACATTACACCTTTTCTTTTTATACATTTTCTCTCATTATTAGATCTCAAACATTTTGTCTAGGAAGTCTATGAAGTTGATGATGGCTGCTGCTCGTAATAAAGTCACCAGCCAGAGCTTACTAAAACTAAATGACTACACTATAAGACGGAGGGCCCGCATCACAACACAGGTGCTTCATGAACTATATTAGTAGGTATAATTAGGTTAGACTGAAAGGCTACACAAATAATGAAACAGAAATATATTTATATCAGTCCTTCGAGCCGGATACCGTGTTTACCTTTTGGTGCCCTAGTAGAAATATTTGGAAGATCTCTTAGTCTTACATATCTATGGAGTAGTGAACAAACAGGGTAGGAAAGGTAAAAAATTAAACAATTAAAACCATACTTTATTTTCAAATTTAATATCGTTTCGTACAATACCGTGTTAACAGTCCGACGTCCGCATTCAATAGTTCGGTAACAATAATTACCATATCAAAAGGTGGATGCTCGAACTAATAGCATTTATTATAAAAAACACTACATTTCAGTTATTTATTAGTATTAATAAGACTCAAAAGAACACTTATAAACAATATTAATGGGTAATTTGGTTGAGGTAGATTCAGTTATATTTTTAAATAACTAACTTTTTTTTTGTTTTGTGGGTACATGATTTAGGCAACATTTGAAATTTTTCGGTTTTTTTTTTAACAGTTTTGCACCATTTTATTAATTGTTAGTTTCACGAAAAAACTTTTTTTTAAGGCGAATGTGCTATTTCTATGACCCAAAATATTTTTTTTTCTTGCGTGTATAGGTACATGATTCTATAATTATTATTAATCTTAAAACCAAATAAAAACCAAACAAAATATGTAATAATTTTATCATGTCCCCACAATTACATTTTGATTAATTTTTACAGAAATTTTTGAACGAAAATTGGGATATTTTAAATCGTTCACAAAGAATTTAGAAATGCTACTTTAAAACTATATTTTAACATGATTAAAAAAGAAAATTTTATTTTGCTATCTCAAAATTAATTTGAAATACATAATCCTAATTTAAAAATACAAGATTAAACTATCCCAATTTCTCGGTAGGTATGTATATACAAAATATTTTACTTAAAAGCACGGATTGTGGCTATCATCAATAGGTACTTATATCGAAATTGAGCCACCACAATGGTCTTTAAATTGTTAAACTTGTTTAATATTAATATACAACAACTCCTTATAATATCTCCTGTAGAAATGCTATTGGTGCTTTGCAACGAATTATATTTTATTTAAAAAATCATCTGCCTTGTCTTGCCAACCAAAATCCTTGATTTGAATAAAATTAATATCACCTGTTATCTGACCACAAAAAAACAGTTTAATATCATAAAATAAATCTGACGATTACAGAACCTCCTCCTTTTTTGGAAGTCGGTTAAAAATGGGCCTAATGTACCGTTTATTAATATAAAATATATCATATCATTTTCCATTGTAATTAATTAAAAAGATATTATAACAGGACATAAAATTCAGAGTCTTTTCTATTTACTTATCGACGGTTGAAAGGCAAAATGGTCTAAGCGACTTTGTGTAAACTGCACAAAAGTTACTCCATGTCGCATAGATCATTTTGCATTTCAATGTCTAAAATTGAAGATATAAGGATAAGTAATTAATTATAAGGATAAGTAATTAAATCCAAAGACAAAATCGTCAGTTGGCAAGACAATAATTAGGACTCACCAGTGCTTCTCACAAGTAAAACGCTTTAAAAGTCATAAGCGAGAAGTTAATGAAACGCTTATTTAAGCCGAAAGTAATCTCTATAAAAAGCGGGCACTCTAATGAAAGTCATTTTTTTTTTTGGAAACTTTCGGAAATATTCTAAAGAAAATACTAAAGAAAGTTACTACAGAGGTTGGTCCCCTGATTTTTATAACATTAAGATAACAGGAGTAACAAATAAAACTTTTTTTTTTCAACGCTTTAACTGGCAGATTAATCCGTCAAATATTGTCGTCATCAATTTGCCAGGGTCGTAAATTTACGACTAAATACTCCACGCAATTTAACTCTTTAATTTCCATAGTTGACAGAAGAACTGACAAGTCATAAGCTAACGAGGATTTCGTCGTAAAAAAACGACGCTGTCGAAATGGACACGACGATATTTGTCGGATTAATCCGACGTAAGTAATTAAAGGATTCTGCCCTGAACGATTTTTCCCGTCGTCGCAAAGTTAACCAATAACATACAATCTGTCAGGAACGGAACAAAATAAAATCAAGCGGAACTCACAAAAACTTATGCCAACTCGTGTTAGATCTCGAACTATGTTAAAATTTTATATATTTTTTTAATATATTTTGGACGCGTTTCACTAAGTACATGCTACTAAATCATCGTCACACTATATTGAGTCTTAGTACTGTTATTTTGTGTTTTTGTTCTGTCGTTTTACAATCAAAACATGTTGTTTTACGCAAAGAAAAAATTAATAACATTTGTTTTTGTCTCAATTACTTTTTACTCCGAACATGAGTTGGAGTACTCAAATTGCCCTTACGCCTGCATTTTGGAGGACTTAATGAGTACCACCAATCCTGTTATCAATATAGCCACATACTGGGCCCAAACTAAGAAGTTAACCATCAACTCGAAAAGAACACTACAGTGTATTCCTAAATCGAACTTAATTTTCCAATACTCCATTCACGTTAAGATTACACATTTAAGCAAACCTTTTTTTACTGTCCGTTCAACCGATTTTGACTTTTATTCCGTAGGCATAAGGATGGCATTAACAGCAAAAAGTGGTTACAATACCAACTATTTACTGTAGCCGCCATGTATCACGCCACCAACGCAATAAAAGTCAAAATCGGTTGAACAGACAGCAAAAAAGGTTTGTTAAAATGTCTCCCTCTTAACTTTAATGGGTATTTTACAGGAATAACTTATACTCAAGATGGTGTCATGAGTTGCAGTATTACATGTTTTGATCGAAAAACGTACGAAACCTTAGAACAGGGAAAATTTCTTTAACCAACATATACGTACATACAACAAATAAAACTATGCTATTGCTTCACAGTTTCCGGTGTAAAACGATATTGTTTGCGAATCTGTAACATTTGCTTCCAGGGTGTCTTGTTAAGCAGTCTGTACATGGAATATCAGTCTATTACAGCAACATTGGATATTTTTTTAATTTTGAATGTACCTACGTAGCAGGACGTTATGGATACTCGTATTTGGTTTTGAGTAGTTTATATCTACTTTTTACTAGTTAAATTTTGTTTTTCTTATCATCTGCACTTTCTTGATCAATAAAACACTTATTATTATTTATTATTGTTATTATTAAATGAATATTCGAATCTGCAACTGAATACGGAGAGAAGAATAATTAATATTCTGATTTCGGATAATCCACTAGTTTTGGATAGTTTCGGTTGCGAATAAAAGAATTTTAAAATTATAAAAGTAAGATACAGATAGCTAGATTTGATTTTTATTTCTAGTCTAGATTATTCTGTTTAATTTTTTCATTTCATTAGTCTGTTTAGCCGGGAGAAACAAACAAAAACCTATCTTAACCTGTCATTTAGACTCTCCCTTTATCCGAAACTTTTATATCGGTTACGGATACGGATATTTTTTATTTCAGATATTCGATTGTACAGTTTACGAGCTCCATAACAACCCTATACGTTATAATTAAACGATGTTAGACAAGCATTGCTGTAAAGACATTCTGTATTAACATTTTGCTTAACATTTTGACAAAACTGTAGAAGCAAAAAAATCTTACTGTGTTTTAACAACATGGCTAATTAGTAACATATTATTGCTTATTAATGAGTTCTATTATTAATATTTTGTAACAAATTGGTCAGCTATATCTTAGTAGTTCGCAAAGTTACTTAATAAGTTTAAACGTTACGTTTGTGTATAGTTAAAATAAAATAATAATTATTATACAAAAAAAAAACAAGAAAAACTGTATTTACAACATAAAATCTGTTTGGTAAGAGTGAAACTATTGCAGTCAATATGGAATGTGCGTTAGTAGAAATAATGTATCTATTGTAATAAATATGTATAGTGGAATGGTATACCCGCTTTGATATTGTAGAAAAAATAATGAGAAATACGTAATGTGATTATGGAAAAAAAGTGAAAATGAGAATCAGAGGCAGATGGGGGATGGCCAGTCAACTATCATAAGCTGACTACTTTTTATTATTATTATTTTTTGCAATTAAACAACAAGAGAAACAATGAAAAAAAAATGATGAAAAACTGAAAATAACAGTTAAGTAAAAACAATTTTTTGCCAACATTGTTTAAATGGTTACACTTAAAACCACCCCCACTTTACAGTTTACAATTAATATATTGCGAAATGAGATTCAAAATTATCATCAGAGGCACAACATCAGGCTTTTAATTTAATTTTCTTATTTTTCACTCCAAGGACGGACAAGCCAATGTAAAAAACGTTAAAAAAACTGTATAGAAACAACATTAAAATCAATATTAGCATATGGGAACAACTATTGTAGTAAACCTTAATTCTATATAAATCATTTGCATGGTCCATTATTTGGTAAATATTAAAAAAATAAAGTCTAAAGACCTTATAAACGTTTTTGCGGAATGCGTCTTAAAAGTGGTTTAACAGATTTATAAGTGTAATTAACAAAAACATTAAAAGTATTTAACATTACAGTTGGTAATTGTTTTTAAAGTGCGTGCAACACACAAATACGTATAGCATTTTGAATAATTTTCATTTTACCAAAAAAATAGACCAAACAAAGTAATATACAACGTATATTATAAATGCATGCACTACAGTTTTATAAATAAGTTACAAAAAAACATTGTACATCATTCAGGTATCTGTTATTGCGTCGACGTTTAAATTGTTTTGGTTTCACAATACAATAATGATTAATAATAGAAAAATAATAATAAATCCAACAGTTTTCAGTAATACAGATAAAGTGGTTCAATTATTTCTTAACACAACCACGAGTGAACTTGAAACTCCATAATAATTGAATAATAATAATAAAAAAAATAAGTTACATTAAAATTGTTAACTAGACGGTAATCCTATGGTAGAAATTAATAATTCTTATTTTACAACTACGGTACTTTTTGAACATTCAAAGTTTAACCTATTTTCTTTAAGTTGTATAAAATCAAATGCGTTATATTATTTTCATTTAAGAGTAGCAAATACTATCTTCCATAATTTAATCTATAATTCTTAAAAATGCAACGCTTATTACTTTACAAAAATTGTAATCCTTCATAAAATTTATTTCTTTGCGAAACAGTAGGTATGTATCTATTTCTCTTCTCAAATTATCTCAAATTTTAAGAAAAATATGTTTGGTGTTATAGTTATAGAAGTCGTTAATTTATTATTACTTTATATTATAGAAAACATTGAAATCGTTATTTTTATTTTATTAAAATAGTCACCGAAGCATTTGTATTATAAATCTAATATTATTCTCAAAGTTTTTATACAACTTACATTTAAAACTGAAATAGGCGATTTAATAAATCGTGTATTTATAAATTTTTGGCTGTAAATGGTCCTTTAAGACTTGGTTGTGTTTAAAAAAGAAACAAGTCATCAATGGTGTTCCGAAAAAAGACAACAGCGAAATTCCGACACGCAATACAGCAATACTGGGATGACATAAAAATAATAAACATAGATGTGTAATATTAGAAAAAATAAGAAAACCAGCGCACTACGTCGAGTTCTAGAGGATATACTGAAGAAATAATGCACTAAAGTTTTGCTAAAAATAAGGAAAAAAACAGCACTTATATTCGCAACTAGTCAGAATCGAAGCTTAGACCCTGTGACAAAACCTAGCGTCAAAGATAAAATTCTAGATTTTTAAAGATCTAAAACTACACCTAAGTCTAGCTAACTTAGTGTAATTGAATTTTTTCAGGTACATAGTCGGCGTTTTTTCCTTTTCAATTTTAATTTAAAACTGAGTTATATTTTATATTATTTACAATGGCGACCAGGAGCTATAAAACGTCAAAAAATAAACACAATTAGACGCTGACATGTCGTAACTTCAATCTTATACAAGAGAAAAATGTAAAAAGTGGAAACTTTTTTATTTTATATAATAATATTTTTATTTTTTGACTTTACTTCATGGTCGCCAAACCTTACAGTATAATAAATTGTACCTAGGTGCTTTTAACTCAAGATATAAATAGGTACGTAAAATATATATACTCGAAGATAGGCGTCTGATTTTAGTGCGATAAAAAATAACAAAATCAGTCATGATTTTTTTGTACACAGTAATAAAAACCAAATATGCGATACTAAAGGTCTGCCTAAAGAAGTTTCTATCAGCTTCCAGTGTTGGTCGATATTATTATTTATAAACAAAAAACACTAAATACGATTTTAAATTAAATGCAATGGTGAATGTAAATAACTTGTAAAAAAATATAAAAACTTCAACTGAATAACGTAACTAAAATATTTAATTATATGTATATCGACGTCAAATTGGAAATGACATGAAAATCAACAAAGTGGTATTTAGAAGAAAAAAAAACAGTAATAATATCAACCAGACACCGCAGTCACTAACATAAAAAAATAAAAGGGAAAAAAATCATTACGAATTATATTATCAGTGAAATACTTACTGTCCTAACAATAAATAAATAAAAAAACACCACTTAAACTATCCAGTAAGTGCCATTTAACCACTTCGATGGGTTAACGTAGAAAACTTAATCGATTCAACATTTAAAATTTTCCATTAAATCTAAAATAAGCTTAAAACGAATAAAATGAGGTAGATATAAATTGTGATATGGAATAATGGTCAGCAAACATTATTTTTGTAATGTAGGCTGCGCTAAAATATGCTTAGCTTACGTCTCGACAGATTTGGCCACGTCAGTCTTATATAATTTATATTGAACAATAAAATATATATAAACTCGAATACCAATTAAATTCCAATTAAAACACTATACACGAATATACAAATTAAACTTGAATAAAATAATTATTAAATTCGAATACAAATATTACACATGAAGATACGTAATTAAATTCGAATACACATAATTTTTAAATGAACAAAACTTCTTAATTTTTGCGGCTATAATTAATTTCCGTATGTTTCTAAATTTTCCTAGGCGGATGAAAACTTTGTTTTTTTTTATAAATGCGTGTTACTGACAATGATTTTACGGAGCATTTATTTTCAGTACTAAATCTAATATGATAAGTGAGAGTACATTTGTTTTTTATTAAATTATTTAAACTGTATAGCTAGAACTAATGTGTAAGGAATGTGACAACTGGTGGGTTGGTTAGGATAATCAATGTCAAGTAAGAGCATCATAATATTAGTCAGCGTGCCAAAAATAGATATCATATCGACGGTTGAAAGGCAAAATGATCTAAGCGACATTGAGTTAACGTTACAAAAGTAAACTCATTTTTTTTTTCATTAAGTCACTCTTTTGTAAAGTTTACTTAATGTCGCTTAGATTATTTTGCATTTCAACGTCGATATAACTATACTTTGATGACCAAGATATTCTGTAAGTTTTTTTTTTAACGGGATGTAGGTACATACTGTAAGCCAAAAGAAATCGACCGCTCCGAACTTCGTACAATTGGCTGCACAGTATTCTTACTCTTTTTAAGATTCATCGCACCTCCGCTCAAATAGTGTCACAACTCAAAAAGATTTTTTTGCTTAACTTGCTGTTAATTATGCTAGATATTAATTTCAGCATTCATCATACTTTAAGCTCACATAGTGTTATATTTAAAGTTCAATTATTTGCCCACCAGTGACCCATTTTTATTTACGTATAATATATGTTGCGTCAAATCCCAGAATTATTAGAATTTAAATGGTTTTTTCTCAATAATTTAATTTTTATTAACACTATTTGAGCAGAGGTGTGAATATGGCGAATGCATAATGCTTATTTTTTTTAGTATGAGCGATAGCTCGCAATGCCGTAACTTCAGGATGAAAAAAATATTTTCACGATACTGCTCAAATGGCCAGATCGTTTTTTTTTTCTTTTAAGTAGACGTAAGCCAAACATGTCCTAGCTATTAAAAAAGAGGAAAATGTGCAATAACGTTTTAGTAACTTTTATAACGATAACGCGTGATTTTATAAACTATTTTCATTTTATAATAGTCATAGTTCGTTGTAATAAATTATTACTTTTATCATAATATATATTTTACAATTACTTTTTAATCTATCTACTTGATTTCTTAGGTTTTAAGTATCTAGAAATTTGTGGATTAAAAGATGTAAAACTGCATTAAATAAATTATAACAGTAATATATAAAAAACCTGTGCGTTTGTATTAATATTATTGTGATGTATGTAAAATATATATATTAAATAAAAATTAAAAAAAAACTGGAATGTAAATTGTGAAGATTACTAGCATCTGAGGCTTTGTCTGTGATCTGTGTGAAAACGAATCAAACAAAATAAATATAGTGATTTACTTCATTTCAACATCGATAAAATACTTTTTTATGTTATGTACACGCGAATTTCGTGGGTGTTTGGAACTTTATTGGTCTATATTTTGTACGAAAATGTTGCACTAACGGTGAAATCTATTTTGTATGATTTATGCATCAGTGTGTACTTCTTAGAGGCACTGTTTATAAAGACATGACTCCAGGGCATTGCTGGGCGGGAGGTTTGCGCCGTGCAATGCATTTGGGTCCCGTCGCACGCGCCATTCCTACTTTATTGTCGGGCGCATATAATCTCAGGCCGTAATCGAACAACGCTATATACAAGTGCGTGTTACCATAAAAACGACAATAAAAAACGTTATATATACATAATAACAATCATAGGGGGGTGATCCTTCACTACGGCGCAGTTCTCAAACAGATTAGGCGAGAATAACTACACGTGATATAGAACAACAGTTACTTCCGGCCTGAATCCATTTTTAACACTTAAATTATTTACCCGTACTATTGTTTACCAAAAAAATATCAGCCTTACAATCATTAAAAATAAATTCTAACGTTAGGAACGAAACACGATTAGCTATCCTCGCGCGAACCCGTATCGATTGGACTATTTCAAGCCTCATTATTACCTATTAAAAACTTTAAGTATTACCCTTTCTTATTTATAGTCGTATATCCATTTTACTGTGTCTAAAGAGCAACTAGTAAAAAAAGATGTCTATACACAATCTCAATCCTGGACTTAAAAATAGCAACACCATTCGAATTGACGCTGGAGACGGTACCGATGGCACCAGGTCTCAAGGGGCCGCCTACCCCAGTGTAGTTCTTGGTTACCGGAAGAGGGGGAACCTCAACCGTTAGGTTGGAGCGTGGGCAGAATTTTGCTGTTGTCTAATTGGAAATCAGTACTCCGAGTGAGCTCTGAATTCATATTATCATCTGGTAGTTTGTTGAACGAGTTGTTAGCACTTATGTCTCTTGAAGACCTGGAGACGTCGTACTCTGGTCTCCTGGAGGTGTCGAGGAGGTTGAAGGTGGTGGAGGCTGAGGTGTCAGGGTCGAGGACCGTCTCTAGAGTGGTGTCAGGGTCTTCGTATCGCGCCACGTCGAAGGCGGCCTCGTAGCGACGGCCTTTGCGCATGCGGCCGTTTGGTGTCTTGGATTGCTGGTAAGGGAAATGATTTATTTTGTTTATTGTTTTGTTTATTGAGTTTAAATTAAATGATGGATCATGAAATAGTCATCAATATTGAAAATCATTGTAGACCCTTCACAAAATTAGGATCAGGAACAAGACCATCGTCGTCTTTTTCCTGCCTTTGCCCCATATTACTTGGACTCGGCGTAACTGGCTTTTTTTTCCATTGTGTCCTGTCACCCATCACTCTATCACTAACTCTGTTTTCTTTCCTATCACTCCTAACACAATCCATCCATCTAAAGAACTAGATCATCATGAAAAAAAAAAAGATGAAATTTCGACTAAGCTAAAACAAGCTCGAAAAGTAAACCTTCACTGTAAATAATTTAAAAAAAAAAGTTGTCCCTCACTAAGAATTACTCCTCATTCAAAAACATATAAACTCGCATACTCAAAATATCCAGACAAATAAAATATTTGTACCGTCGTAAATATGCGTGCCGTCAAAATTAATCGAAATATTGTCATTTCAAATCTATGCTTACATTGGGGTTCTCAGTGATGTGAACGTGGCCGTTTAGAAGAGGTTCCCCGGCGTCCTTTGACCCTCCGCCATTAGCCAGCCGGTTACCAATATTCTGCAGACAATACCAAACAATATAAACTCTATATTAGTGGTTATAAACCTTATCTTTAAATAGGGTGACTGGTAATTAGTGACCGATAATTATACGCGGGATTGTACTCATGACTACAGACAACTTTCCCAAAGAAACGTTTTTTTATACTCATTATTTAACTTATATTATTTAACTGGAACATGTAGTTACCTAAATTGATTACATACACCGATGGGTTTGCAAGCGGCGCGTGTGCTTTATCACTATTATAGGTAAGGTACATGAGACAACGGTGTTATGTGGCTAACAAGTTAAGAGGTCTCAAGCGCGCGCGTGCGAATTTACGCGAACAGCTGTTTTGTTACTGTGATTAAATTAATGAGTAGTTATAAAAAAAGTTTCTTTGGGAAAGTGGTTTGTAATCATGAGTATAATATCGTGTATAAGTATCGGTCACTAATTACCAGTCATCCTATATAATTGTGTCGTAGCCAGATCATATAAATTAATCATTTCATGATATGGCCAATTTAAACTGGCCAGATCGTTAAAACGCTAACATTTGATGATATGTCGATCCTCGTTTGACCATAATCATTGATGTAGAATTTCTATGATAATGAAAAGTCTAAAGAAAGTAGTGCAAACGTACGTATAGGTACCGGCACGAATCTTGAGCGTTCGGCGTCAGAGTGGGGACCGCTTTGCGCATTCCATACATTGGTGAGCCAATCGTCGTTGTTGTTAGATACATGCAGCAAGCGTAGGGAACGAATCACGAGTGACCCCCGCGTCTCACTTCGTACCACTAAAGAGTCCGAATATTTGATTTCTGCGTAACTTGAAGCCAACGCTCAAGATCCGTGCCGGTATCTATAAAGTACCTAAGTAAATAATACAGGTGGTCAATATTGGTTTTCAAAAGGGAAAAGGTTTTAAAGATCGTATGAACGACTTATTTCTTGGGTTTAATAAACTTGAAACTTGGCCCAGTCTAACCTATACTAACAGTAAAGACTGTCATTATTAGTTTTTCAAAACTACCTTCAAAATACTGTTTAAGAGGTATTAGTTTCTTTGAAAGCTCGCGAACGAAGTCGCTGGCAAAACTAGATATAGCATAAAAATACTACGGCGATAAACATCGTCATTATAGCCTCTATCGCCTAGGACATAGGACTCAATATGACAATCTCAAAAACCACAACTGACCTCGGTACATACCTTCATCTCTGCTCCTTCTTCTTCATTACCTTCGTTTGAGGATAAGTTGCGTCGACGTGATCTGAAAAACCAGAGAATTTGACTGAGTATTTACTAAGATTTAAGAGGGCCCTACCAGAGTTATCTAAAGTCAACCTAAGCATGGTTTAATAGACCACCGTAGGTGCGGGCTTGCGGACGGCAAGCAATAGGTAGCTTGCTGTCCGACCGCCAGAACCGAGCCCAAGTCGCCAACGGCGCGAATTTTCCCACGCGCCTCAAGGAGTTGTCAGCAACAGCAGGGGCCCAGCTGGGTCGAAGCCTACTGGGCCAAGGATCTGTTTCCGAAAGGGAAGCTCGGCCCCGGTATGAAAGGCAACAAAGGCACGGGATGGGTGTTTTATAGACAGTTTCTTCATCTAAAGTAACAGCCAAAGTAACGTCATAAAGTAAAAGTAACGGTCAAATTCGTTTCTTCACAATTTTAACTGTTGGTTTAACTGTTACTTTTGCCTTTAACTTTTACTAGTCATTAGGGGGCTGCTAAAGCTAAAGTCACTGTCATTTTGATAAAGTTGTAGATTATTTAGGTTTCACTAATATGTTATCACGAACTTCGTCCAGTTGGTTGAGGCCATGGTCCGGAGCGAGGAGGAGTGGCAGGCGGTCGCCGACTTCTGCGAAGCAGTAATGCTCGCAAAGGAGGAGGCCGAACGCATCAGGCAACGGCGTTATCGCCGCCGAGGTCGCGCGTCGCCGAGATTCTGATCCCGATTTCCGGCCAACGTAGACGCGGGCTTGCGGACAGTGAGCAATGGGTAGCTCGCTGTCCGGCCGTCCGGTAACTGTCCGGACCAAGCCCAAGTCGTCGACGGCGCGCACTGTTCCCGCGCGCCTCAAGGAGTTGTCAGCAACAGTAGGGACCCAGCCGGGTCGAAGCCTACTAGGGCCAGGGTTATCCGAAAGGGCGCTCGAGCCCCGGTATGAAGGCTAGAAGGAACGGGGTGGGTCTTTTAGTCAGTAAGAGTCTGACACTATCTCCCGCTCCGCCCAAGGGCAGGGGATGTCAATACATGATTTATCCCACCATAAATAAAAACTTCGTCCAGTGAAAGTTCAAGTTCATCAGACGATGAACTTATCGTTAGTTATTTAACGCGTAGACGTAAAAAGTTTAATGCTCGCAAAGATCATTTCGTATGGGACGACGCTGATTTTCTGTTCCGATACAGAATTTCAAAGGAAACAGTTACATACTTCAGCCTGTTGTTACAAGATAAACTGACGCTAACCACAGAAAAGTAAGTTTATTTTCAGTTTGTATTTAATACGACTACGTTAAATTAACTAATGTACAGTACGGCCGTTCTATCTTGGCGAGTGTGAAGTTAGGCTCTGCGACCTTTAGCGCTTGTGTACCTAAACGTATAAAAATAACGGTTAAAAAAAAAGCCAATAACAGTTGTTAATAGCAACAACAACAACTAATAGCATTTATTTTTTTAAATCATTTACTTATGTTATTATTTATCAATTCAATTCTAAAAACATTCGTTCATTGGCGTTCGTATGCTCCTCCTTGCGTCGTATTCCTCAATGCTGAGGGTCGTGACCTCCCTGCTTCATCACTTTAGCCTTTATGATGTTCTAGCATCTGTTTCTGTCTCTGGCGGTGTGAAGGGCACTGTACATCGTAGAGTCAAGAGCGGTGCGGATCTGGTCGGACCAACGTATTGGGCTGCGCCCGCGAGGCCTTTTCCCATCCACTTTACCGGTCACAATGAGCCTTTCGAGGTTGCCACCGTCCTTTCTTGCAATGTGACCGAAGTATTGCAGAACCTTGCGAAGACACTCGGACGATAGCCGTGAGGCGATTTTAAGTTCTTGTAAAATGGATACGTTGGTCCGAAATGCTGTCCAAGGGACACGGAGCATCCTTCTCCAGCACCACATCTCAAAGGCGTCGATGCGTTTGCGGTCTGCAGCTTTTAGCGACCAAGTCTCAGCGCCATACGAAAAGATCGAGAAGACGTGTCCGTACCAGTTTGGTTTTGGTCTTTACGGAGACGTTGCGATCCCTCCAGACTTTACTAAGCTGAGACATAGAGCTCTTAGCCATGCCAATTCTCCTGCGAACTTCCCCCTCGCACGACCCATCGTTACTAATATTGGAGCCCAGGTAAATAAAGTGGCGTTCGTATAAACAGAATCAAATGACATTCGACTGTTTGACACTACTTGACAGAAGATATTGCTATGTTGTCATGCGTAAAAAAAGCTCCCCACGTTTTTTTGGGGTAATTATGCCGTTTGTGTTATGGTAACTCTGTTGACTTTTAGTTTAGCTGTTACTTGGATGAAGAAACTCATTTGCTATAATATCAGTAATAGTCAAGTAAAAGTTAATACTTTTACTGATAGTTTTAGTTGTTGATGAAAAAACTGGCTGTTAGTCAGTAAGAGACACTATCTCCCGCTCCGCCCAAGGGCGGGAGATCTCATCTGGATGATATTTATCCATCGAAAAAAAAACATAGTTTAATAGCTTGTTGTTTCATCCAAAGCAATGTAGTGTAATAATAAAGAGGCAATCCGAAAGAAAAGAGATAGAAAGAAATAAAGATAGAAAACGTGTTTATTTGGCACGCAATGAGCAAACAAGTATACCAAAGTGAAGTGAAGTTTAAGTGTAACTTGAATGAAAAATAAAAAATAAAATAAAAACAACACCAACAGCAGTATGTCTCACGGCTGCGCCAAATAAATCCAGTTCAGCATTACGCCAGACAACTGCGTAACAGTTGCCTGACGCTGGTTTTCAACAGAATCATTGAGTGTAGGTGAGTGACGGATGAAAATCAGGTTTGAAAAACACCGAAGAAGACAAGAAGAAGAGATATATAACACCTGCACGCCTTGTTGGCATTTATTAAAGACACAGAAGTGAGAACGAGCAGAAATAATATTTGTAAATGACTGTTTTTTGACCACTATCTCACCTGATGGTAAACGATGATGTGGGTGATGATGAAGCACGCTTGCCTAGAAGTAACCCAGTTTACTTGATTCAAAAACGCCTAGGTTGTAGCTATCAGGAAACACAGACTCCAGCAGGGAACTCCATTCCTTGGCCGCACTGGCACTTCAGCCGTAAAACATCCACTGTTGGTCATAGCTTCCTCCAAGTGTCGCCACAAGACCGGTCCTGTGCGTCTCGCATCCATCAGATTCCCGCTACCCTCACCAGGTCATCGATCCAATGCCCACTATATCCCCAAAACTGTTGCATAGAACCAAAGAGAAAAAAAAGATGGAAGTCTTACCTGGCAGGTGACAGCGACCTCTTCCTTCTCCGCCATACGCAGACAGCTGCGGCCGCCACCAGGACTAGTAACAGCACACCAACGCCTATCCCAATGCTGAGGAAGTAGGAGGCCTGGTAGGGGGGGCGCGGCGGTACCGTCAGCACCTGGCTGCGGGGATTGGGCCCTGAGGCTACCACCATCACGTATGTAGGCTGCTCAGCTTCTAGATCAGTGATCTGCAACAATACATACATAATTATGTCGGTTTAGGACGCCGATCGACACTATTGCGTAAATGATGTTTGAGTAACAAGCAATAAACAAACTATTCCAGACCACGCAACATAGGTATATGTATATGTATATGATCACAATGAAAAGTCATGAGACAGTCCCCAGACTAGATGTTGTTCACACGTCTGCTGGCAGAAGAAGGAGCCCGTGCTGGGGTGCTATTCTCTAAGAAACCGCAGCGCTGGCACAGCGACGAGTCGTGCCTCAATGCCTTTACATTGGATTGTTAATTAATAATAATAATAATAATTTATTAACACACACACAAGTTAGTAAGAAAATAAAGAAATCAACAATTAGAGTAAGACAGACAGTACACAATAGAAGTGCCCGTGGGCCCCAAACTAGGCGTAGCCTGTATCTTGGTGGCCCAGGTGATTATCAGATTTTATGCGACAGTACAATTTCGCACAAAGGAAATAACAGATAGAAATTAATACAATATAGAGTAATAGAGTTACAACAAGAATCAAGAAAGAAATGCAGAATTACAAACAGTTAAAATCAAATTAAAATTAAAATATTACATTACAATATTAATATTACATTACATTAAAATTCAGTTTAAAAAAAAAAAAAAAAAACAGAAATCTAATCAAATTATAAAGAGAAAAAAAAAAAACTATAAAATCTATGTCAAAATCAAACAAACAAACAATAAAAAAAAAAAATATTAAATTGACAAAATAAAATAAATGAAAGTCAATTAATAAATAAAAATAAAAATCAAATAAAATTAAAATTACATGTCAGAACTTTGAAAATAAGAACTATTTATTGAAGTAAGTGGCAAGTGTGTCAGTGTGAGTGTTTAGCCGAAGTAAGTATGTATAGGTGTTTGTGTACTTGTGTGTGTTCAGATATTGATCATTTCAATGGACAAATTAAATTTTCAGTTTGGTCATACGTTAGGTCTTGCAACCATCTCTTTAACACTTTCTTGGCTTCAAATGTATTCCCAGGGACCCGTATAGATTTATTAATGGTGTTGAAGACTCTGGTTGGGAGAAAAAGTGAAAACCGAGTGGCAAAAATTGTTCTAACTCTTGGGATCGGTAGGCTGTCAGCTCCTACCCTACCTCTCCGGGTGTAAGTGAACTGCCTTCCCAACAGTGCAACCAGATTTAGTAAAGACCTTAAAATATACAGTTGACGAACACGCAGAACGCCCGCTTCCTTATAGAGTTCGTCAGTTGGAAAGCGCCGCGGCTTTCCCAAGAAGACTTTTAGGACAGCCCGCTGAGCACGTTCAAGTTCAAGCAAATGTGACTTGGCCGCGCTTCCCCAGACCCCCACACAGTACTGTAGTAGCGGCTGACATAGAGCCAGGTAGACCTTTCTGCATAAATCCTTCGAGGCACAACCTCGTAGTGATTTCATGATATAGATGAATTTTCGGATTCTTTTAGATAGAAGAGAGATATGCTCTCGAAAGGTCAGATTTTGGTCAACCATAATGCCCAAGTATTTAGTTGATTTAACTCGGTTAATGACACCACAGTTGCATCCAGAGTCTTGACAATTGACACTGTGAATTTTTATTTGGTCAATGTCAGGACAGCGGGAACGGCTTCAATTCAATGTATTGCGCTCACGACTCGTCGCTGTGCCAGCGCTGCGGTTTCTTAGAGAATAGCACCCCAGATTCTGCCGAGCGATATGACGTATCCGCTGACGTCTTGTTATCAAACTGATTTCCGTACTATTGACTTCACTGACACTGACCGACACATACATAATCAACCTTAGAATATTTATATATTTAATGTTATGTACAGTAGTGGTAAATAAGCGGATTTAATGCAACAAGGCATTCCAGCGCGAGCTGGTAGATGTCACATGTCTTCCAATTATTGGTTGGAGGAGGAACGTGTAGTGGATTACGGGCCTCTCTCTGAAAATTAAATTGAATTCTAGCAGCGTAAATATTAAAAAAATCGACTACTTATGCTTTAATAACATCCCATACAAGAAACGTTATTAAATCGGTGTTTTTCTCGATTCTAATATTGTATTACGACACGCTTTATAGCTCACATTTGGCCAGTTTTGTACGTACAGAGCTGCCAACCTAGGCTTCCAATATCTTCCTATGATGCGACACTTACATGAACAGTGTTGGAGGTGACGTTGATGGTGGGCCACTTGTCCAGCGACTGCGTGAGGTTCTGCGAGTAGCGCACGATGCGCGGCCCGTCGCCCCGCCACGTCACCTGCACGCCGGTGCTCGTGAACCAGTACTCCAGCTCTTTCACTTCTGAAACAATGATTTATAGGACGGTTGTTTAAAGAGAGTTAGGACCATCGGAGGCCTTCTGGAATGAATGACAGTTCAGTTCCCCATTATGGGGGACAATTAAACACTTCTAAATGATTATGATTATGATTTTATTTTTAAATCTTTATTAAGGAGATTTGTCACAATTTTGACCATGTCGCTCCATCATAGCCAAACTTTGTATTATGATTTATTTTAGATGATTGTAATAAATTTTATATGAAACTCTTGTCTCGTCTGATGTAAGCTTAGCTAAAATGTTGTTGCAAATAGTGATATCTCCTTCTTCTTCTGATATCTAACAAATTTAAAGTGTTAAACATATTTCTCCTGAGGCGTTCACCCCTCTCGCACTCCACCAGAATATGCTGTACGTCCTCAATTATTCCGCATTTTATTCAATTAGGTGAATCTGTGATACCAATGAAGAACGTAAACTTCCTCAATGGAATGTGACCAGATCGATGATTATGATTCTGATTATGTTTGTGATTATGATTATGATTATGATTATGATTATGATTATGATTATGATTATGATTATGATTATGATTATTATTATGATTCTGATTATGATTATTATGTTAGACTAACTTACCAGGCACTTGCACGGGTATGGTCAAGGTGGTGCTGTAACCAATAGGTTCGTATCCCTTCACGATCACGTACAATTTTTTAGTCAGATCTAGTCCGGTTAACTGAAACAAAATCGTTATCATGAGGACCAGGCTTCTACATTACATACTAGCTTCTGCCTGCAGCTTTACCCCAATGAAATTAGATAGATAGTTAAATTCTTTATTGTACAAAATTACATTAGGAACTTAAAATTAAATAAGTTGTCACATAATAAACTTAAATATTAAAAAACAACTTAAATAATTAAAAATAATATATACACTAAATGCCTAGCTAAATATGACGTCATAAAACTCCTCCGCATCGCTGTCGACTGGAAGTGTGCCCAAAAGGCTGGCGGCATTGCCACGTTGTATGGCAATGCCGCCAATATATATTATTTTTAATTATTTAAGTTGTTTTTTAATATTTAAATTTATTATGTATATATTTTCTAATTTGAATATAATGCTTGGTTACATATTAAAAAAAAAAAAAAAAAAAGTTGTCACAAAGTACGATTCAATGCATTTTATTTTAAATAAACCATTTACAGGTACTTTTGAAATGTCATAACGTCAGTCTTCCAAAGGATAGATCTGAATGGAGAAGAATGTTCAAAAAACTTCATGGACACCCTTTTCAATCATGTATATTACAAATATCTGTTACATTTGTAATAAAATATAAAGTACTAGCCTTTGCCCGCAGCTTTGCTCGCGTATATAAATATAGCCTATCACTTAGGAATAAAGTAACTTTCTATCGGTTTTTTTTTTTTTTTCGATGGGAAAAATCATCTTATGACAACCCCCGCTCTTGGGCGGAGCGGGAGATAGTGTCAGACTCTTACTGACTAAAAAACCCATCCAACTTTCTATCGGTGAAAAAAATTTCACAATCGGACCTGTACTTTCAGAGATTACCTCATACAGACAAAAAAAACAAAACTTTATCTCTTTATTATTTAATTAGTGTAGATTTTAAAATTGTACACTGGATCCTACCCTCTATAATGATCTCTTTCTATCACTCAATGGTTTGTTGGAAGAAAACTTAGAGTTGATTCATTAAACCCCAAGCGAACGCCGGAGTTCGCGCACCTATTGTCTTTCTATTGTGTCTGTAATTTCCACGATTGAAAGCTCGCCTTTGGACTTGAACTCTGTCAAACACTTATAAGCTGTTCATCATCATCATCATCATTTCAGCCGATAGACGTCCACTGTTGGACACAAGCCTCCCCCAAGCGTCGCCACAACGAACGTTAAAGTGCGTCTCGCATTCATCGGTTTCCTGCAACCTTCACCAGGTCATCGGTCTCTTGTAGGTCTTCCAATGTTGTACGCGGTCGCCACTCCAGAACCTTTCGGCCCCAACGGCCATCTGTTCTGGGAGCAATATGCCCTGCCCATTGCCAGTTAAGTTTGGCAATTCCATCAGCTGTTATGGTTTGCAATAAGGTTCAAAATACCACTTACTAGGACAGTATTCCCCATAGTGTCGACACTGGGCCATTGGTTGATAGGAAGCTCGTATTCGTTGCTGTAGTGAATGGTGTACATGTCAGGCATACTGTTCCAGGAGACGCGAAGAGTGGAGGTGTTCACCAGCTTGTAGGTCAGATCTTTGAAGCGTTGAGTGCCTAGTGAGGGCAGATAAAGTAAAGATTATTCATATAGCCATCATCATCATTGTCATTTCAGCGTATATACGTCCACTGTTGGATATAGGCCTCCCCCAAGTGTCTCCGCAATGAACGATCCTGAGCGTCTCGCATCCATCGGATTCCCGCAACCTTCACTAGGTCATCGGTCCACATTGTAGGAGGCCTTCCAACGCTACGTCTTCCGGTACACGGTCGCCACTCCAGAACCTTTCGGCCCCAACAGCCATCTGTTCTGCGAGCAATATGCCCTGCCCATTGCCACCTGACGGTCGGACAGCGAGCTACCCATTGCTCGCTGTCCGCAAGCCCGTAATGGTCCCTTTCATGGTGCACACACAATACTCTTTGGTGAGCCTAATTTTAATATTACTTTTTAATTTCATAATACAAACCAGTACACTCTACTTACCCTCAGAAGGCGTACTAATGTGGATGGGTGCAGAGAACTCCCCGACCGCCTTCCTGGAAGGTACCCTGGCCTGTACCCGCACCTCATACTCCGTGCTGGGTGACAGTTTCGTTATACGAGCTGACTTGACGTGGCTGTGGGCAGATGAAGAGTGTTGAGGTTAAGAGGTTTTGATTCGTTCAGTCTTTTAAAGCTCAGAAGGAAATTTTTTTGGAATATTATTATTAATTTTCTATTATTACATACCTATTCCTCAAATAAAAGATATCCGACTGTTAAAAAATCAGACCTTAAGCATCTATTACACCTCTCGATATTCAGACAGTCTTAGTCTAAGTAGCATAATTTAATAAGAGTTAGATAGTCCAAATCGGAAATCAGACAGCAATATCGTGCTCGGCGACGCTTACTGTCTAAGAGTCTGAATATCGGTAAGTGTAGTAAGAGTCCGGGACTCAAACTGTAACCGTAATAATGTGATTAAACACTGTTTTTTAAAACAGTTTTAACAGAAAAACACTTTTAAATGTAACAGATACAATAATGTTACCGAATCAAACTGTAACCTTTTATGTGTTAATATGTGTAAATGAAATAATCAGTTTTAATATAACTTTATGTAAATTGTAACTTTGGCAACGCTGCGTTTACCTGTTACACTTATTAACACTTAACACTTTTATATCTGTTACAGATATGTTAGAGTTACACTTTTGTAAGTGTTTTGGGTTAACACATTGAAAACAGATAAATAAGTAAGTAACAGAATCAAATATGTAACATATTTGATTCTGTTACCAATTCAACATGTAACACTTATAATTCTGTAACCTTTATGAAGGTGTTTTTAAGTCCCTGGTAAGAGTTTAATCCATACATCTTAATCCCCCTACCTCTCCAAGCACTCCTCATTGCCATCCACCTTCCTCGTGCACACCATGTAGGAGTAAGCCTCGAGAGCCGCGTCAGCCTCCTCGCAGCGCCAGCGCACCGTCACCTCCCGGGGAGCCACGTCTGTCACCTCCACATCTTCGGGCACAGCCGTCACCTCGCTGGAAGAATGAGACAAATGTACTTATACGCTGGAGTCACATTATCGTATTGTGTCCTCGAGTAACACAGTTGATTGGCTACGAAACATGTGCTGATACGACATAGGTTTGAAAAGATTCGTTTGATTTGTGATGAGTATTGAGCAGCGGTGGCCGAGTGGTAACGGCCCCAACTTACGAGTTGAAGGTCACGGGTTCAAACCCAGCCAGGCCCATCACTTTGTGTAATTTATTTCATCACCAATACTCTCTAAACGGTGAAGGAAAACATCGTGAGGAAAGATATGTGACCTTCTCCAACCCGCACTGGGCCCGCGTGGTGCATTACGGCTCTTTCCCTCTCCTAGTGAGGTAGCCTGAGTCCTACCAGTGGGAATATTGAAAGGCTAATTATTATTATTATCAATCACATTTCCTGTCATACGATGTGTCCGATGTGATATGTTATCCAGCAATACTGCAGAGGAGATCTATGGGGGCCTGAGTCCCAGCAGTGGGAACATTAAAAAGGCTGGTGATGATGACTACACCCCCCTCATCATCATCATTTCAGCCGAAAGACGTCCACTGGTAGTAGACATAAGCCTGTCCAAGTATCGCCACAATGACCGGTCCTGTGCTTCTCATATCCATCGCAATCCTACGACCCTCACCAGGTCATCGCTCCACCTTGTGGGAAGCCTATCAACGCTGCAGAAGAAAATTCCAGAACCTTTTGTCCCATCGACCATCTGTTCTGCGAACATTGCACCCTGCCATCATCATCAACATATCAGCCGAAAAACGTCCACTGTTGAACATAGGCCTCCCCCAAACGTCGCCACAACGACCGGGTCAGTGCACTCTGCCAACTGCCACTTAATTTTGGCGATTCTTCAGGCTATGTTAGTAACCATGGTATGCCTTGAAGACGTGATCACCCACAATGGGCCTCATCAGAAGGCTTAAAAAGTCACCCAAAGAGCAATGGTTCTCCATTGCCCTTAGGGTGACTTTAAGCCTTGAAGGCTATGCTCAGAGTTTCATTGCTTGATTGGATCAGAAATGAAGATATCCGCTAGAGAATCAAGGTTACCTTGCTGGTAACCTTGGTTCTCCTACGGTTTTATAACTATGTCAAATTCTATCAAGTATAACTTATAGCTACAAAAATAGAAGATCATCTGTTTGGTGGCAACAGAACCTCACCCGCCGTCGGGCGCGTGGATGGCGATGCTGGTGGACGTCCAGGGCACCAGCGTCAGGTTCTGCTGCAGCCACGGCAGCTGCTTCGTGCCCAGGACGCGGACTTGTAGCGGTTCTTGTGATGACACTGAAAAAAAAAAACAAGTTTAGGTATTTCACTCTATGAATTCCGTAATTAGATTTAGCGTAGCTGAGCGAGGAAGATGCACAGCTTGAGCTATGCGATGTATCGATAATAGGGAAGTGGCACATAGGTACACCACTCGCAAGCATCCGTAGCACGCATCCATAGCACACATCCATAGTATGCATCAATAGCAAGCATCCATAGCACGCATCTATAGCAAACATCCATAGCACGCATCCATAGCACATATCCATAGCACGCATCCATAGCACGCAAAAACATATCTTAATTGAATCCATTTCCACCAGTGCTAAGATGAGTGCACCATGGTGGATAGCAAAGACATACATAGCAACGTAGCACAGCACATCTTTGGTGGAAAAGCACCTCAATGTTTTCGGAATAGAAGTCAAAATGGGTTGGACGGACAGTAAAAAGAGCAATGTGATTAGCCATTTCAACAAAACACTTTTTATTTTTGTTGAAATGGCTAATCACATTGCTTATGGAGTATAACAACAACAAAATACAAGTATTCTGGATCTAAATGGCCGAAATAAGGTCTTACCTTTAACAGTATGGTTGGTGACCTTCCCATCAAGCGTGACGTTGTGCTCATCCGTGCTGTTCTCTGCCTTGTACTGCAGGATCCACTGCAGCACGCCAGGAGTCTGGTTGGCGAACTGTCGCCAGGAGACCAGGATGTCGTCGCCTTGTCGAGCCAGTTTTATTGGCACTGGTAAATGATAGCATTCAATTAAAAACAGCTCCTTATTTTAATTATTTTACAAAAAAAAATATTTGGAATTGTGTGAGTTGGGCCTATACAAAGTTTTTTCGGTTTAAAAGTGTAAATCATCAAACGGAAGTATCGTTTACCAAAAACAAACCTTAATTTTGTATTTGTATCTAGATTTAGTTGTTCTATTTAACACATGTCAACTTAGAGTTTTTTTTGCTATAACTACCTATGTCTGCATGACACGACGTAAGTGCATCAAGCACCCCCGCCACCCAATTCGCGCTCCCTTCCGCTATTGTACTATCGCTTGCTTTGCATAGACTTTCTAATAACGATCGTTCAATTTAAATATATTTATTATTAAATGAAAATCTGATGAACTAAAATATGATATTTTTTTATAAATCATAGAACAAAAGTTGTTGTTTATGATGTTAGTAACATAGTCCTGATAGCCAGTGTCTTAAAAATACCGGGTATATATGACGTTTCGACGGTACACTTGGTGCAGTATTTGCCCTGTGTGTCGCGAGTATTTTGTTATTTTAAGCTATTGCATAGCTTCTATAGCGGGGCTTGAGCGTGGAGACCGACTCCAGATATTCCGTAACGAAAATAACCTAACACCCCCCACTCATTTGTTTTGAGCGTGGTGACCGATAAGAAAACAAATGAGTGATGCTATGCAATAGCTTTACCGCGGCAGTCCCTGAGTGTCACACGTCTTTTTTTATTATAAGTTTTACTTTTTGTTACTTAATTGTGACCATGGTGTATAACAAAATATATCTACATAAATACCTAATTAAATAAGGAGGTAAGTAGAGACAAATAGTGTTTACCTCCTTGTCCTTGACACTCGACACTCTCCGACATATCACTGGCAACATTTCTATTCGTCGATGAAGACTTGATGTACGCACGAACCTGCGAATAAGTGAATATAATGTTTTCAGTACAATTTAGAAATAAGATAATTGAATTTAGCACACCTGAAAAATAACATAAATCTGAAAAATTTATGGTGTGTCCAGACCTGGCGAATGCACCGCTCGCGAGCCGCTTGCGAATGTCGCGCGTGAAAACTATCCCCACTAGAGTGCGGCAGCCTCGGTATCATCGTGAGGATGCCGCGCACGGCCAGCCCGATTCTTTGTTCGTAATATACGCGAGCGTCCAGAGTGCACACGGCAAACGACTGACGCGCCTTTGAGCAAAGCAAAAAGCACACATGAC
Source organism: Mythimna albipuncta (assembly GCA_929112965.1). NCBI lineage: Eukaryota > Metazoa > Arthropoda > Insecta > Lepidoptera > Noctuidae > Mythimna > Mythimna albipuncta. The sequence goes on along the minus strand of OV815969.1, from coordinate 1,714,243 downwards.
ACTGGATGGCTCGGACGCTCGGTCGGCCACGGCAGCACGCGCACTTTCCTCGCCCGAGGCACGTCTACACCAACCGAGCTGCTTCGCGCGGCAATTGCCTCGCGAGGCTGCTCGCTCTGAGTGAACGCGCCTATTGGTGATAAAATTGCTACTAACCTGGAACCCGTAAGGTGTGAGCGGTTCCGCAACAGAAGCGACGTCTTCAAGGCCAATAACAGGCTGGCCGGGTAGTGAAGTTCCTCCTGCGAAATGAAATTAAGATTAGTAAAGAGCTCAAAGAACACAATATGCAGCAGGAAGTGTCGGGAGATCAAATATTGTTTACCATCTGAATGAATGTTAAAAATCATTTTTTATTGAACTACAAGTATTATACTAAGTAGAATATTATTTGCAATAATGTATCTGTCGTGGCCAGATCGCTTGGCCTACTTTCTTTAGACCTTTCATAGAAATTTACATCAATGATATGGCCAAACTAGGATTGTCACATCAAATGTTAACGTCTAAACGGTCTGGCCAGTTTTAGTTGGCCACATCTCTTTATCTGGCCATGGCATATCCAATGAGTTCCTAGGTACAAGATGGGGCTACATTGTATAGTCAAGGATTTTATTTAGCTACTCTCCAGAAGCATAAAGATATCAGCTTCAAAGTGGCATATTATTGCATTAGCATCTACCGAAGGCTTCGCCCGCGTGAAGAAGGTAGGTTTACCCTACAAACATTGGACCTCCGTTTTATCCCCTTTGGGGGACAATTTTGGAAATTCTCTTTCTTAGTGCTCGCCTACGTCATAAAAGGAAACATTGTACAAATTTTCATGATTCTACTTCCAGTAGATTCGGCTATGCTTTGATCAGTGAATGACTGAGTCAGGATTTTGCCTTTTCTACACTTATTATAAAGAGGTAAAGTTTGTTTTTTGTTTGTAGGAGGTAATCTCAGAAAGTACTGGTCCAATTGCGAAAAATTTTTCACCGATAGAAAGCTGCTTTATTCCTAAGTCTCATAGGCTAAGCTATATCTCGTGTATGCGGGCGAAGCCGCGGGCAATGGCTAGTATATTATAAAGAAGATAATGACAGTGCTGATTTCTTTGCCACCACTAACCTGGTTCAGTTATCTGGACGGTGTATGCCATGACTTCACCGTTGACGCTGGGCCAGCGCACGGCCACGGTGCGCGCGCCCGTGGGCCAGCAGCGCACGCCCGACGGGGCCGCTGCGCCTGCGCCGGTCACGTTCAGAGTGGCCCATGCCGACGCTGAAGAAGTAGGGTTCTGCGCGAAGCACTGGTATACTCCTAGGAAAAATATGTTAAAATGTAAAAAAAATCGTTTCGTTTTTGAAATACGTTTATTATACGTACAGCAGTCCGTCTGTTTAGACCCTTAATAAACAGACGGACTGCATTTCAGCTGCAATCCAACTGCAAATTGCAGTTTAAGTGCAGTTTGAATGCAGTTGACATGACTGCAATAGAACTGCAAACCAAACGTGCGGTCCGATTGCAGTCGTGTGAACTGCACACCAAACGCAACCGAACTGCACCAAGCGCGGGAGGGCGGTGCGTGCGGGCGGGTGGGTATGGTGCAGTTCGGATGCAGTCGGTGTGCAGTTCACACGAATGCAATCGGACCGCACGTTTTTGAAATGCAGTCCGTCTGTTTATACCCTAAGGAGTGGAATTCCTTGCCGGAATCTGTTTCCTGATAGCTACCAACTAGAGGTCTTAAGTCAAGATTGATAAATGTTACTTCTAGGCAAGCGTGCTCCATCGCCGACCACATCATTGCTTACCATCAAGTAAAATAGTGGTCAAACTCGAGCCTATCAATGCTATAAAAAAGAATTAAAAAAAAGATGCAAGCATCCTTTTATTTTACGTCAACCATATATTGAATTATTGAAAGAAATATCATGAAAATCTTAAGGTTTCAGGGCTCAATTGATTACAATATAGTCTTGCTTGGTTTTAGGGTAATAAATCAAAAAACGAGAAAGTGTGATGAGATTTTTTGAAATATCATGCAGAATTTACCAAAAAATTCCGGTGTGTGAAGTATTGATTCTTTATAAAAATAAGTTGTTGCCACATTTTCTTACCTGCATCCTCAGATGTAACACTTCTGATGAGAAGCTCCATTCGCTTGCCATCAACTGACGGTAACACCACAATCTGCAATGGAGCAATACATTTTAATATATTCGACTGCAGGTATCATTTGGCAAACAAAACTGTTTATACTGGGCTAATGTTTGCAAGATGACTTAATAGTAGTGTCCGACAGAATGTCCGGTTTCGGTTTTGGTCGATTTTCGTCAAAAAAACGAATTTCTGTTTCGGTGACAAACCTGTCGGAACTACGACCGAAGCTGAAACTGCACTCGTGAGTTCTCGCGCTGTGATCGGTCATGTTCAGCGCGTTAAATTCCTTCCAAGCGAGTAAGCAATGAAGACATTTTGCCGTGTCCACGGCTTGTTTTTGCAGTTCATTTTACCTACTCCCAAACTAAAATCGAGTGCAGTCAAATTCATGATAGTCAACGAATATAAATACCTAAATTGTACCAGATCAAAGTAGAAACTGGTCTCCCTACAACAATGTAGCGAAACCGAATCATGCTAACTCTGAACAATTATAACTCAACGGTCCAGCCAATACCAGAGGCTTCCATTCCTTACCAGGTCACAGTGAGACCTGGTCTCCCTACAACAATGTAGCGGAACCGAATCATGCTAACTCTGAACAATTATAACTCACCGGTCCAGCCAATACCAGAGGCTTCCATTCCTTACCAGGTCACAGTGAGACCTGGTCTCCCTGCAGCCATGCAGCCGAACCGAATCATGCTAGCTCTGAACAATTATAACTCACCCGTCCAGCCAACGCCAGAGGCTTCCCATCTTTGTACCAGGTCACGGCGGGGGCTGGTCTTCCAGTAGCTGTGCAGTTGAACCGCACTGTGCTGGCTCTGTAGGTTTGTTTCGACGTCGGTGGTACTGTTATCTTCACAGGCTCTGTGACTGTTACGTTGAAAGTCTGCGAAAGAGGAATTTTGGAATTGAACCAGCTGACCCGGCAAACGTTATACTGCCACTTAAATTATCAAATAAATAATATAACATTTAAATAAAGGGGGACGAGTTGAGGATAGGAGGTTCAAAAATATTTACAACCTATTCTCAAACCTACCAAATTTAGTCAAAAATAGTTAAAACACGTTTAGAAATTTAATATTGTATGTATCTACGAGATTAATATAGTTTTCTTTCTTTCTTCTTTCTTTCGAATATATCCGCATCGCTTCCCAGCAGTAGAAAAGGTGCTTGAAGGCATCTATTAGTCCAGTGCCTAGGGGTTTTAACCTCGGATTATAGTTACTGTGGATGTTTAAAAAGAAAATATGGTTTACTTTTTAAAAACTGTCAACTTGATTAAACAAAAAAATGATGATTACAATATATTATTAGTTTGAGTATATCAGAAAAGAATTGGGACTGACCCGTCCGACTCAGCAAATCATTTTTTTTTTATATTAAAAAATAATTACTATCCCAACAACTTTTTTTTTATTAACTATGCTACACATCTTATAATTGTTTTTTTTTTTATCCACCATAACTGAAATCCTAGAGTTTGATGATTTCAACACCGCAGGTATTAGACTATATCCACACTATAATATTATATAGAGGTAAAGTTTGTTTTCATGTTGTTTTTTTTTTTGTTTCTTGGAAGTAATCTCTAGAAGTACTGGTCAATCGGACCAAGTACTACAGCTATAATAATGTTTTCACCGATAGATAGCTGCTTTATTTCTGAGTGACATATGCTACATTTTATGTACGTGGACGAAGCCGCGGGCAAAAGCCAGTCAAAAATATAAGACTCATAAGGTTATTTTTATTTACTAGACACGAAACAGAGTAAGCAGTCAGTAGATATTATTATTTACTTTCATTTCCATCACGATATTTACTATGCCACATCAAAGCATTTCACAACATAATGTATATGATAATAATATAATATTACTTTTTAGTAAACAGCGGAGGCGTATCACGACGTAAATGTATTTATAGAAATGTTTCAGATATTAAATCTACACGTGCTCACATTTTTTCTTATAGACCAATTGAATGCCATTTTATTTCTCAAATCACTATTGACGTACAAACAAAGAAAAAATAACAATAAAACGTTTGACAACCTTTGTTTAATTTCCAAGGAAATCTACACAATCAATTTGGGTTTATTTAGAAATGTCTTACCGAGAAAAGACCGGGCAAGTGCGAGTTGGAAGCGCGCCGTCAGGGTTCCGTACAAACTCACTTATGTAAATAGTTTAGTTCCGGAAAAGAGTCTCGGAAGAATTGTACGAAACACAAAAAAAAAATTACAGCTTTCAGATTTATTCCTATAGTTTTGCTATAAAACCTCGGTTTAGGCCAAATTTCAGGATTCTGAGTCAACGGAAATACTCTATGAATTTTGGCTTTCTCGACAGTGTCGAAATGGACGATTTTTTTTTTTCACATAAACCGAAGTTTTTTTTTTCTCGTGAACTTAACTTACAAGTTTGAATTTTTTTACAGCTTCAAGGATCCGCAGACTTAAGTACATGGTTCAAATCGATCTCCACGCGTTCCCGAAATAAAGAATCTTGAGAGACAGACAGATAGACGGTCGGACTACAAAGTGACAAGGTTACAAGAAAAAGGAAGAAAAAGGGAGTACAATGATTCCGTTTTTTTTTTTCATTTTGAGGTACTGAACCCAAAAAAAAATATATACATTGTCGAAAGCCTACATTTCTCAGAAAACCAATCCGCTATATATTAACTAAAAGAGCAATTTCCTTGTCAACAAAATCAAATATGTATAAGATGAACAACTATAATATCAAATACTCCTCAGGCTAACATTTAATAGTTAAATAAGGCAATATGTATTCAATTCTTAACACAAATGGCTGGCAGGCGTACAAGGATATTCGGCGAAGATACGACAGTATATAAGGTACCTCTATGTACAGTAGAAAGCAATTATATATAGATAACTTAACCTTACTTGAGTTAATACCTACAGTGTGTTAAGGTTTCGCGTTTGCGTCGCGAAGGGTGTGTACATATTGTCAAAAAACGGGTATGCGAAGTGTTAGAGGTAGGTTCATTTTGATACAAGTGGAGAAAGTTTGTCATTGCAAACGAGGCGGAATTCGCTCGAACCGTAGGCGAGGGTGTTATGGAGGTGAGTGCTGCAGTACCAAATAATCAGAAAATGACACTCAACTCATGGAGTCCTCTTAGCGCCCAGTCAGATATGATAAATAAAATATATAGTAGCAAGCTTGCGCACTTTTCCACACTAGTGCGAAAAATTGTAAATTGTATGCCTAACAGCGGAAGGACTAGGTGTGGATTTTCGAATAAGGGTATTGAAAACAGATTTTGTACTTGTGCCTAAAATAATAATACCCGCAAATGACAAATAGTGTTTTCTCATTATTATTCTAAAATGCGTTTTTATAGTTTTCTTACTGGAAGTGGACCTTAAAACTAAGACTCCATTGTCCTCCCGTTCATCCGTCTGCCCGTCAGTCGGTCTGTCAGCGGGCTGTATCTCATTAACCGTAACACGTAGAGAGTTGAAATGATTACAAAATATGTGTTTCTATTGCCGGTACAACAACAAACAACGCAATTAAAATGAAGTTAAAAATTAAAGCGGTAACATTTTGAAAGTGTTTTTTGATCGATTTTAGTACTGTAGTACGGAACCCTTCTTAGCGAGTCCGATTCAACTTTTTTTACTTGCTCCGCATCACTAGGGCTACTCGAAAAATTCGTACATTTATTGGACAACGAAAAAAAAAACCATTACGTCTTCACGCCTAAGCCGCTAAACCAATCTTAATGGAATTGAACAACCAATCAATCAATCTAGTCTAGGACAACGAAAAGGACTTTAAACATTCCTTTTTATCAATATGTCAAGCCGGTGAAGACGAGGGCAGAAGCTTTTATAGTATACGTCACAAAGTTGACGATAATAGTTCTTTACATTTTTATTTTATTACCTTTTTTTAGCTTATTAGGGCAGTATAGATCTAGGTATTAAGAGGGTCCTTCTTTACACGCCTATTGTCAACATCGAGCATGGTTTAGAAGCTTGTTGCTTCATCTAACGCAATCCAACGCGATGTTTAATGAAGAAGCGATGCGAAAAAAAGAGTTTCGCGAACTCTACTGCCAAATATTCCAGTAAATCATGGAATTACCGAATGTAATTCTGTGATTAACTCGAATATTTCACAAAACTTGTTCCAAGAAATACGTGTTTATTTTTTTAAATTGTTAAAAGTTATTCAGAAAAATTGTCGTCATTCAGATTCTCGATTAAATGTGCAAGGCTCTATTGATATACTTTTTTATATTAAATCCTTACTAATATTATAAAAGCGAAAGTGAGTTTGTTTGTTTGTTTGTTACGTCTTCACGCCTAAATGGCAAAACCGATTTTAATGAATTTTGGTACAGAGATAGTTGGGACCCTGGAGACGGACAAAGGCTATTTTTTTATTAAAAAAAAAGTGAGAAAAGGGGAGAAAGAGGAAAGGCCTTTCATGTATGCGGGCGAAGCCGCGGACAAAAGCTGTTATTAATATATGAGTACCTTATAGAGGGCCAAAGTTCACGTAAAATAGCAGAATTCATAAGATACAGAGGTATTAACTAGATTAGTTTTACACAAAATATTTTGATTTCAATAGAAGCCTAGATAATATCCACAAGATACCTGTATATCCAAAATATCTAGAAAAAGATGTGTAACAACATCATAATCACGTAAAAGCGGTTGTATGAAAATGTACCTCGAAAGGGACGCTCTACCTCTCAAACCATTCAATTAAGATCAAGATTATTAAAAGTCCGCATAGATTATTAAAATATTAAGCGTCATGTTTATAGGGTATGTAGGTATCTAAGAATGTAAATAAGAAGTATTTCATAAAATAGTCTGTAAACATCGAAAATAAGCAACCTTTCCATTTATGACTGACCTGTTGGTCTAGTGGTTAGTGACCCTCACTGCTATGCCGGAGGTCGTGGGTTCGATTCCCACCCAGGACAAATGTTTATGTGACGAGCATTATCATTTGTTCTGTGTCTGGGTACAATTTATCTATAGTATGTATTTAGAAATATATAAGTATGTTTATCAGTTGTCTAGTACCCATAACACAAGCTCTGCTTAGCTTGGGACTAGACGGCTTTGTGTGATAGTTGTGGAATAAAAAAAAAACTCCGTTATACCCACTTCCCAACCACCAACCCCTAACCCAGGGTTATCCGAAAGGGCGCTCGAGCCCCGGTATGAAGGCTAGAAGGAACGGGGTGGGTCTTTTAGTCAGTAAGAGTCTAACACTATCTCCCGCTCCGCCCAAGAGCGGGGGATGTCAATGCATGATTTTTTCCCACCATAAAAAACCCCTAACCCCAAAACCCCGATTTTTTCTTTTTTTCTTTTATGAAACCGAACCCGCGACAATTAGCGCAAATGCCAACCTCTCAACCACTGCGTCAACCGTCAATATGAACATACTCTCATTAACAAGTTCTTACATATAAGCAAGTAGTTGAACACAGTACATGATACAACAATGATTTAGGCCACGTATCAAATTGTAGCAATGAATAGACTGTTCATTAACCCTATCTCTTCATCAGTATTATATTATAACTCATATCATACCGTGTAAAATACAAAGGGTTTCAAGTATAATCAGTATTTTCAAATCAAAAATTTATTTATGGTGTTTTGCTGTTGTTCTATTGAGCGGTAGATATCTGATAGCCTAAAGTTCTATGTAACGTGACTGGCTTCTGTGAACGGGTTTACCTGTGTGTAATTAGGTAATTAGCGTATGTCAATCAGTGATAAAGTAGTAGTATTGGTGATTTTTTTTTTTAATTAGTTCTGTTTATTCGTTTATGTACACGTTATATTACTATACCCCATTAAATTTTGATCGTTTTAATCCCGTGGAGGGTCGGTACATGAAACACTATCGATTTGTAAATATACAATTAAAAAATAAAGTACCTTTTTTTAAAAAAAACTCGTATTATATTACGCATGTACGAAATTAATTTCTTTAAGAAAACTTCAGCTGAGCGAACTTTATTTTTTAATACACACATAAACACAAATCTGCCCTCTTGTAGGTTAGCAAGATTTTAGATTCGTTTCATTTATTTTTTACTTCATTTAACACGTCATCTATTATTATTTTCAGCAATAATAAAACCGTAAATTTTACTAGCCAGTCTGGGACTACGCATAAAAGAAAAAGATGCGCAAAGATACAATGCTTGCAAATACGAAACATTTCCTCGATTTACTAAAAATCTACAATTTGATTATAACATTAAGACACTATAACGGTAAAACGTTGCTTGCAGAATAATCGAACAAGCAATCGGAATGATTGCACGGTACATTCGTTCAGTTTTTAATAGACAAAAGTAATTTTAGAAAAATATCACGGAAATGCCCCGTGATTTTTTTTCTATCGTGCAAAATTAGCTGTACTATTTTTTAACACATTATTTATCTAGCTTTTATCCAGAAAAACAACATATATTTTTCTGCAGCGAATCATACTTTTTACGCATTATAAAACTCGCCATAACATCCTGTAGTCAACACAATTTTCATAAGAATCGCAAAATCTTGGTAAAAACTGACCTTAAGCAAGTCGCTGTTTCCTTCAACCCTGCAGGTGTAGACTCCGGAGTCTTGTTCCAGGTCCACTTGGCGAAGTATGAGGACCTCATCGACTGCTTCCAACTCGCTCGTCCTCTCTTCAGGTCGAGAGTGCTCCCATATTAACTGGAAAAAGAAGATTGGGTTTAATGGACGGTAGGTAAACATTATTATTATGAGCTCGTGGTGTCTTCACCACTGGGATTCCGTTCCCGATTTCCGGCCACCGTAGACGCGGGCTTGCGGACAGTGAGCAATGGGTAGCTCGCTGTCCGGCCGTCCGGTAACTATTCGGACCAAGCCCAAGTCGTCGATTGCGCGCCTCAAGTAGTTGTCAGCAACAGCAGGGGCCCAGCGGTCGAGTTCCGGTATAAAGGCTAGAAGAAACGAGATGGGCTTTTAGTCAGTAAGAGTCTGACACTATCGCTCCGCCCGAAGAGCGGGGGTTGTCATTGGATGATTTTTCCCACCATAAAAAAAGCCCGTGGTGTCTTACTGCAGGGCAAAGACCTCCCTTTCGTTATTCCACTCTTTTTTGTCCTTAGCCACTTCTGGCCAATCCTTAAGGTAGTAGTCCAACTCGTCACGCCATCTCCTTCTGGGTCTACCGCGTCGCAGGCTCTATTTGTTCAGGATCTAATCAGTGATTACTTTCGTCCAATTTTGTTGCGACTTGCGGCAGACGTGACTTGCCCAGTTCCATTTTCGTTTGCCGGCTGAGTTACCTACGTCTGTGATTTGTATTTTGGAACGAAGTATACTGTAGGTAACTGGATTCCAGAAAATATATTATTTTCTTCCATCAGGTATTATTAGAAACTGATCTGGTATATTTCAAAGTTTTTGTATGTACGAGAGCAGTAGTGGACCAGTAGTAACTACACCGGCTTACAAGTTGTTGGTTACAGGTTTAATCTTAACCAGGTACATTAATTTGTGTACGGCACATTCCCTCTCCTTGAGAGGAGGCCAGAGTCTCAGCAGTGGGAACATTACAAGGCCAATTTATGCGTATTCTTATAATCTTGTATACTTTAAACACGACTTTTTGACTTCTTTACGTTTATATATCTTTCCTTTTAGAAGTTAGCAAATATTTGGTGGAATATATGTAATTTTTTTAATTACCTTAGGTCTTGGCCATCCGGTGACAGGACAAGGAAGTGCCACAGTGCCGTTCTTGGGCACAGCCACGTCCCTCTCATGGTTCAGTGGCAGGATGGCTTGCTCCAGGTCCCCGGGGTGTTGCTCCACTTGCAGTCTACCCGCCTGACTGAGGCGCGTGCGATTCGCGAACGAGTTCGTCGCTTTGCATCTGGTGAAGGTAACAAGAAAAATGTTAAAAAGAAAAACGTGACTATTTTTTACATTACCCTAGACTGAATATAATTAAAATAGTAAAGAACGAAATACTAAAATAGGGCAAAATTAGGTATTAGTCTATAATTTGCCTGCTAAGATCTTCCGATTATAATTCAGGTGTCTTCAAGGCTAGAGTGAATAGGCTCTTAATGAACTAGTGCGCCTCACCATCAACGATTGCATCACTGCTTACCATCAGGTTTTTTTTTTTTTTTATTAATGATAGGCTTGCGTTTGACCACTATCTCACTAGGTTGCTTACATCAAGCACTAGTTTAATTAACCAATGGAAAAAAAAAAAATTTTCTTTCTTTTTATAAAAAAGAAACGTTGCACCACACTAGGTATAAACCTGTATCGTGGGAGCGTTCACAAACATCTAAACTCACATACACAAAACACTCACGACTCAGAACACCTATCTGTAAGGCAAACAAACATTTGTTCCATGCAGAAATCGAACCCACGACACACAGCGCAGCCAATCGTTTAACCACTGCGCCAACAGTGCCGTCAAATTAATGTATTTTCATCAAACGTTACGTTATGTAAAAAACTACAGGCAATTTTAAAATTATGACATCGGGCAGAAAGATTTATTTATTTACTTTACTAATTGCTAATTAGAACATGAAACCCTGTACGTATATTTTTAAATCAATGAAATAGCTTGAACTTGAAAGGAAAAAAAAAAAACTAAACCACTTTTTTTTCTGACAAACAATAATTCGAGTTTAACTACAAGTCCAATTTGTCTGTCACTAACACATGACAGATATATGTGACAGTGCCGTTCCAAGGTTATAAATCACATATTTACGCCTATTTAAGCTTGAATTTAAACGTAAATGAAGCTTTTGCCGTTGCAATAAGTTTTCGTAGCACAGTGCTACGCCGTAGCTCGCGCGTAGCGAGATGCAAGTTTCGTAGCGGCCAATACTTCGGGTTGAATATTTTTAATGCTATTCAGAAATCAAAAACTTTTACTTCAAATAAATCATTTACTGGCACTTTTGGATTGTCAAAATGTCGGTCAGTCAAAAAAGTGAAACAAAATTGCACGTTCCAAAGCGTAGATCTCTGTGGAGAAGAACATGCAAGACATTTCATAGACACTCTTTTAAATCATGTCACGAGTTACAAAAATGTTGGTTACAGGTTTCTATCACTTCGATGTGAGCACAATGTAAATAAAAATATTACTACGTTTAGAAGATCTATCCATAGATGAATGTATCATGGAAGGACAAAGATTTAAAGCATTTTATTTTAAATAAACATTTTACAGGGATTTTTAAATTGTCAAAATGGCGGTCGGTCAAAAAAGTGAAAGTAAATTGCACGTTGCATAGACCTTTAAGAAGAAGAACGTGCAAAAAAAACTCCATGGACACTTCTTTTAGATCATGGTACGAATTACAAAATTCTTGGTTACGTATTTCTGTCCCTTCTATTATGTGAGCACAATGTAAATAAATAATGGAAAAAAAGTAATTAAAAAATTAAACTAAGCCACTGGCACTAAGACGGTGTTCGCTTTCTCATTATCTTTCTATTGTACCTCTAATTACAGTGTTCGAAGGTTATTTTTTTTTATTTTTATTTATTTATAAATCTAGGATGTTTAAGAATCTCTGCCTGTACCTGTACCAGCCAGCATCTTCTGTTGTCACGTCCGTTATAAGTAGCTGATTCTTCAGCAAATGATATCTGAAACAAATAATAAAAATGAGTTTTCTGATTGTTACACAACAGAGAGGTAACTCCTATATTATTCTACTAGTTATTCTATAATCTGCAAAAAAAACACCTCCAAATTCTTTAAATATTTTTTTTTCATTGTCGACAGAAGTTTGTGATGGAATTGGATACTTGACTCAGTTTTTTATACGAAAAAGTAACTTTTTCCAAAATCCCTAATAGAAAGAGATTTTATAATTCGTACAATATTAATCAAATTAGAAACTTTTCAAATCCGGTGGCATGGGAAGAAATTTGAACGTTGGTCGCATGTCAATTCTTTATACCATTAACTTTTTGCTAAAATACAGTTTTAACAGGTTCCAAACTAGGGTCATGGGTTCGCTTCTGAAAGGAAAACCTGACCCTGGAATGCAAGGCAACGAAGGAAGTAAGAGTGGGATTTAGTCAGTAAAAGTCTGACACGCCCACAAACTCCAGCCAAGGGTGGAGATGTCATTAGATGATTTTCCACCTAAAAAATAAGAAGTTCCAAATGTATACCTGTTGTTCTCTGGTAAAGGTTCTCCATTCTTCAGCCAGGAGAGTGTGGCGGGCGGCCCCGAGCTGATCGCGCAGTTCAGCGCGAAGGGCTGGCCGCGCCAAGCCGTCGCGTTCTCAGGGTGCACTGAGAACTGCTTATCTAAGTCTGGAAGCAAAGCAAAAGCTTGTATTAGTCTTAGAAAAATATATGTAACATTACAGGAGATAGAAGTAGTTATATACTTAATCAAAAGACTTTATTTGTAGGATTCCGTACGCAAAGGGTAAAATGGGGCCCTATTACTGAGACTTCGCTGTCCGTCCGTCTGTCTGTCTGTCTGTCTGTCCATCTGTCAACAGGCTGTAACTCATGAACCGGAACCGAAGAGAACCGAGACCCAGCAGTGGGAATTTTAAGGCTTATTATGCTAATGTTTATTCAACATGAGTTTTAGTATATACAAAACCCGAAACACGTGTCTACTATTTTTACGTAAAAAATCTATGTACAAAATTTCATAACTGTATCATGAAATACCACAAAGTTAAAACCTATAACCGGGCCATCCAGGCGACTGGGCGGTTATTTTGCACTAGCTCTTATATGTTTGCTAGCGCCTAATGCCCGCTATGACTTGCCGTGACCTTTGTTGTACATAGTGTCGGTGGTACCAACTTGTGACCTTTTTTAAATATTTTTGGGAACAATATAACATGGTGTAAAAGTAATAACTTTTCTGAAAAAGATTCAGCTACTGATTCTGGAAAAACTATAATTATTCAGGTTTCTCATATAGGTACTAAAAATAACGTTGTATATTTTAAGAACCAACATAAAATGTTATATATTCCAGTGGTCCTAGGGTAGCAAGTAATTCCAAAGGCATTATTCCTAACATTGTTATGCTGAAGTCTTTCCTTTTGAGAAAACTGGTGAGTTTGGATGTTAGACAAAACATAACATACGGGCCCGGCAGGATCGAAGCCTGCTGGGCCGTGTGTTAAGTGCAAGTGAACCCAGAGGCCCTAGAACAAAGGCAAAGAACGAACAAGAGTAGGTTTTAGTCAGTAGAAGTCTGACACGCCCTCTTGCTCCGCCCAAGAACGGGAGAACTCATTAAATGTGGGAAATCCACCATAAAAAAAAAACCATTCATGTTATAAATCTTAGGAAATAGCTTCCAATCCCATAGTATTACTAGGCACGAATCCAGACTATTATTCAGAATTTTCTAATACTGAAAAAGAAGTTTAACAAACTTAACACGGCAGTTCTAAGTACCTACATTGGAAAGGATTATGGTCTCCAGAGAACGGCAAAAGGCTATATTATACCCATAATACACTTAAAGTTGTTGGGTTTAAGTTGAAAAACTTGTAAGGAAGCGTGGTCCAAACAAAATCAATAGATTAAATTTGAAACTTTACTTTCATATTGTTCAAAATAGGATCATCCCACGCAGTCCTTTTAAACGCCGGCTAAAAGTCTGTCATTCAATATAATGCTTACGAAATATGCGATCAGTTTGGATTCGAAAGTGTTTATATCTGTTTTCGTCAAACAATGAAGCAAAAGTTACAAAACTCGCAAAAGTTTTAAGTAACTTCCTATGAAATATTATAATCGATTAAATAATTCGACAAAGGAGCTTCCAGGATTACGGGAAACAAACCTCACGCCACGGTTCCCGCCAGAGATGTCCCGGGTTCCGGGATTCGCAGAGCGATTTCCGGCCACCATAGGCGCGGGCTTGCAGAATGGGTAGCTCGCAGTCAGGCCGCCCGATAAGGACCAAGCGACGGGGAGTTATGTACCACTCGCGTCTCAAAAAACATATCAGTAAAACTAGCTGTGCCCCGCGGTTTCACACGCGGTTTTCTCGTTTCCGTGGAAATACCGAGATAAAATATTGCCTATAATTGCCGCCCATAACTCATTAATAGGTACCAACTCTTAACATCTTACACACGTGATAACTTTTAAACGAAATATCCGATTGAGATGAAACAAAAAGTATTTTACTTCTACATAAATACTCTTGATAACATAATGCTTAATTTCGATAAAGATTAATATTACGATACATATTTAACGTAGTTTTTTTTTCTTCAGACGATTTAATAATTATTTTGAACACAAAATCGGTTATTGTGATTAAACCAAGATAGCTAGATATATGTTCTCGCGGACTTTTTTGTAGGTCTTAATGGGATCTACAAACTCGTAGTACATCATTTTGTTCTATTGTCAATAGATTTTGCAGCGCACGCAAAAATAGGTTTTCGATTTTACACCTTGTGTTACAAAATAGCAATTTTATTACGGATCCCTAATTTTGAAACATAAAAAACATAGCCTATAGCCTTCCTCGATAAATGGACTACCCAACATTGAAACAATCATTCAAATCGGACCAGTAGTTCCAGAGATTAGCGCGTTCAAACAAACAAACAAACAAACTCTTCAGCTTTATAATATTATAATTATAATATATAAATATAAATATAAATAAATAGTATAGATTGACAGGTACACAAATGCTAGACCAGTTCCACTACCACTAGGACGCACAAGTTAATTAGGAAATTACTTTATAGTTTGGAAATTCCTTTTATTTTGGAATTTGAAATTATTATATTATTGTATAAAATGCAAAAGGTTTTTTTTTCCAATGTTTGTAAATGTAAGTAGGTACTATGTTCTGTGTGAGTTTCTTTCATATTCTTCTCCATTCTCCATAGAGATCTATACTTTTTTGACTGACTGAAATCTTGACTATTCAAAATCCTGTAAATGGTTTATTTGAAATAAATTAGAATTTTTATAATTTTTTTAAAGAATTTTTCAAATCCTTTTTCTTCTTCTTCTTCTTTTTTTTTCCTTCCTTTCCCTCGAAGCTTTTAGGCCCAGTAGGCTGCCACGTTTATAGCGGCGTTAGTGCCATTTTTGTCCTCCAAAATGCAGGTGTAGGGACACTTTGGGCACTCTAATAAGTGGGCCATCGTATGGTCAAGAACACCGCACTCGCACTGGGTGTCGGATGCGTCTATAATACCCCACTTTGCCAGGTTATGTTTGCAACGGCCTACTTACATGCGTATTCAATATTCAAATCCGTTGACAATAAATAAGTTAAAAACCCATCAAATCTGGTTGATTTGGGATGGTCCAATAGAGTCATTGAAGACCTGGAACGCAAAGGGCAACAGTAGGTTGTACTCAGTTAAAATCTGACATTCCCATTCCCTCCAGATCATTATCATCATCGTCATTTCAACCTATATACGTCCACTGTTGGACATAGGCCTCCCCCAAGCGTCGCCACAACGAACGTTCCTCCAGATCGGGAGGAGCTATTTAATGAATTACCAGGCAAAAAATAAAAGATAGCATCCCAAAAAATGGTAATATTCCATGTCATAAACGTTGATGTAGGCCTCTCATATCGTTACAGTTGGCTCCACGACTGCAATGATACTGAAATGTTATCGCCACGAAGATTTGAAGAGCTGTTTCCGAAATTGGTTGGCTTGTTATGAGTTTGTTTTGTTTAAGGAAATAGGCAAATTGAAACTAATAACAAATGTAGAAAAGATATTTTTGTATTCTATTTTCTATCGTCATTATGAAAGAGTACAAAAGTTTCTGCCAGTAACTTTAGCCTGAAAAAATCAATCCAGTACCTAGTTTTTATGTTTATTTAACGCAAACAAATATACAAATCTTTTCTCTTTATAGAAATGATTAAAGTTGATAGATAGATTCGATTGGCCTATTGGTCCAGTGGTTAGTGACCCTGACTGCTACGCCAGAGGTCGTGGGTTCGATTCCCACACAGGACAACTGTTTATGTGATGAGCATGATCATTTCTTCTGTGTCTTGGTGTAATTTATCTATATGTAGGTATGTATTTAGAAATATATAAGTATGTTTATCAGTTGACTAGTACTCATAACACAAGCTCTGCTTAGCTTGGGACTAGATGGCGTTGTGTGATAGTTGTGAAAAAAAAAAACTTTGAACGTTGGTCGCATGTCAATTCTTTATACCACTAACTTTTAGCTAAAATACATACATACATACTAGGGCCATGGGTTCGCTTCTCAAAGGAAAACCTGACCCTGGAATGCAAAGCAACGAAGGAAGTAAGAGTGGGATTTAGTCAGTAAAAGTCAGACCTAGAGAAGAGGGATTTATATCCCAGCAGCATTTTAAGGCTGATAATGTTTTGTTATGTTTACTATATGAACACAACCATCCCTTTTCTTTGATTTCTCATCCTCCTAACCTAGAAAATCATTATCAATCTACGTACGTTACACATAACACCCCATGACAAGCGAGTTGCCTCCACAATCAATCAAACCGATAGATAAGGCTGATACGCGGCCCGACAAGTGACGGGGGGTAGCAGACAATGATTTACTGTTGTATATCAGCACTGATTTATAATGCCGGCTCCCTTAGAGCTACTGATCGTTATTACTGAGATTGACGAGTCGTTGAGCTCGTAGGAAAATGGAATGAGGATGTATGCTTCGTGATGGTTATAGGAACCGATAGCTTTTTTACTTTTGTGCTTGGAAATTATCAAATGACTTCACCTGTTCTTTGTGGAGCGAAAGGGCGTGACAGCCTTGTAATGCTCTAACTGCTGGGATTCAGACCCCTTCTCTAAGTGAGAGAATGGGCCATAATACAATTCAGATGAAGGACGTTACTTGTCTTCGAAGTTTTAGTTCTCAGGCACGCCGGTTTCCTCACGATGTTTTCTTTCACCGTTTTGAGAGCAGTGCTGATGAAATAAATTATACAAAATAATGCGCGGGTTGGATCCCGCAACCTATAACTCGAAAGTCGGGGCCGTTATCACTCGGCCACCACTGCTCCCCAAGAAAAGGATGCTTGTGTTCAAATAGCATACATAGTATAATAGCCTTGCAAACAGTCTTGTAAACTTGTCATTGCCTCCTCAATCAGGCCTCCTCTCTAGGAGAGGGAAAGGGCCCACTGGACCCGTGTGGATACACCACACGGGTCCAGTGCGGATAGGTGGATGTCTCCTAAGAGAGAAAGTTTAAGTCTCAGCAGAAGGAACGGGATATGCTATGAACGGCGGTAAGTAGATGATTTTTGGATTATTATTCTCAAATTCATTACTGACCACTGCTGCCCAGAAGGGCTAAAGCCTACTGAGGCCACGGTTGACTTCTGAAAGGGTCACTCGTAGTCCTAGTACGCAAAGGGCAACTAAAGGAACATGGGTTGTTCGAGTTTTGCCAGTAAAAGTCTGACACGTCCTCACGCTCCGTTCTAGAGCGAGAGAAGTCATTAGATGATTTCCCACCTTAATAGCTTTTTTTTTGGTGTAATTAAACCCCGGTAGTAAACCGACAGGCTAGCGACTCTGCGTCGATGTTCAAGACTTTGAAGCCTCGACACTCGTCGAGTCAGCAGTATCATCGCTAATTATCCTTCTGGATATTAAGCATCAGGAAAACAAGACATGAAAGCCATTTACGGTAAACTTAAGTGCGTAAAGGATCACCTCAAAAAACACTGTATCATACCCGTGTGTTACAATCTCAACACTCCTAAAATATGTATGTACAACAGAAAAAATATCCAAGAAGTGAATCCTATTGGCTGTCAATATGAAAGACGATCACGATATCTCCGCTCCAGATAAGTTCAAAGCATATCGTTGCTTCCTTGAAAAAACATCATTATAACATATATTGCATGTTTATTAAAGAAAGCTGAAAGAATCAGGTCAATACTCCCTTTGGCCTTACGTTCAACGAAAGGTCTATAAATTATTCATAGTAAAATATTATCTTGGTATCCTAATATTATGTAGGGTACGTTGCTTGGCTGAAGAACTAGGTCCTACAATATGGGCTAATGTGTTTCTAAAACTATCTAGCCTGTATTTTTATGCCATGATCTGTAAATAATTTTCACCTTTTTTAACCAACTTCAAAAAGGAGGAGGTTCTGTGTTCAGCTGAATGTATTTTTTTATGTATAATTTCGGATATCTCGGTCAATTGTGGACCGATTTAGAAAATTATTCTTTTATAGAAAGAATATGACTCCAAGTTGGTCCCATAAAAATTTTGTTATGATCTGATTATTAACTTCAAAGATATGGAACAGAACTTCTCAAACGAAAACAACAGAATTGTCGTAACAAGTAAAATTGCTTTGTTTATACGTGTAGTCGATAACTGACTGAAGGAAGACGAATATATCGAACTGATCTGATGATGAAGCCGGAAGGTAGGTACCGGAACTTTGTAATAAATTAATGTGACCTACTTTGAAGCGCGCGTGGAACACTACGAGCCATCGACGATTCGGGCTCAATCAATAAGAGATGGAGCAGGGCAGGGACGGCGAGCTACCCATTACTCGTCGTCTGATCGCCTCAACTTAGACACCGCAGAGCACCGCCCAAGCGGGGCACACCTTTACCGTGTTCACGGAAAATAATTTTCATTTGTGTTTGGTCATTTTACTTTCTACATCAGAAGTATACCTACATCTTCTCGTCTCTACTATAAGAGAGCGATCTTTCCAGATTACAAATGGCTGCTTCAAGGATTGAGGTTGATCAATCGATCTGATTATGTGCATCAAAAAGACCTTCAGACAGAGGCAAACCCTATCCCCTACTAATTTTACCCCCCCCAAAGCCAATATTTTGACTGGCCTGTTGGTCTAGGGTTAGTGACCCTGAGTGCTATGCCGGAGGTCGTAGGTTCGATTTCCACCCTGGACAAATGTTTGTGAGAAGAGCACGATCATTTGTTCTGTGTCTGGGTTTAATTTATCTATAATATATGTATGTATTTAGAAACATATAACTATTTTTATCTAATTATCTAGTACTCATAACACAAGCTCTGTTTAGCTTGGGGTTAGATGGCGAAGTGATGGTTGTAGAATATAATAAAAAAAATAACTTGCTTAAATCTTTTATTTCGCCAGAGATTTGGTACGAAGGGTATTATTACAAGAAAGTAATGCTTTACACATCTCACATATGAAGGAGGAATGCAAATATTAACTATTCGGTGCATAAAAAACTACTTTCTTCCTGCCTTTGTCCCGGTTTATTTGGGGTTAGCACAACACTTTTTTTTTCCATTCTGGCCTGTCACTCGTCACGCTATCACTAACTCCCTTTTCTTTCATATCAATTCTCACACAATCCATTCATCTTTATATACTCATAACTCTTCTAGTAACATGCATTTCATCTCACCTCTTCCCATGACCGTACGAAGACAAACGATTCCCTTTAAACTTTTCAGTCAGTGGCGCCACTTTCAAACTTCCCATAATATATTCATTTCTCACTTTATCCATTCTCGTCACACCACATATCTATCGTAACATTCTCATCTCCGCTACATGCAAACTTTTTTCAACCTTCTTTTTCACAGCCCAACATTCTGATCCATACAGTATGCCAGGCCTTATCACGGACTTGTAGATTTTACCCTTCAACTTGAGGGGCTTCCGTGGGGCTCAAGTTGGTCCCGTGCTCTGTCGCTATTTCATCTATCCTGCGTTGATCCAATGTGTTAGAAAAATACAAAATTAAATACAATATCGCTAAAATGTAATACTTCTGTTAACTACACAAGAATCAATTTACATTATAGCTACGACGCATACTTCGTCTTATCGACCAATAAATATATTAAATACCCAGTATCCAGTCACGTCCAGTTTATATGTATAGATTAAATATCCGGGTTATTGACCAAAAACATTATGATCAAATAAGTTAAATTTAATTTTAGTATACCTATAGGTATCATCGATGTCAAAGGTCCCAAAATTATGGACGCTTGTTCATTTTGAGGCGCAAACATGTTTATCAAAACAAGACAATTTTTTGTCGAAAGCTTAATGAAGCACGTAGTTTTGATAACAATACTAGGGTGGCCAAATATCCGATGTTTTTAAAATTATTTGTTTTTTTATCAAACGTAAATAACAGTTATATAATCTTCTAGAGTAAAAACCTCGAGTTATGAGTTACATTTGGATGGATGCAGAGGAAGAAGGAGGCCAAAGAAAAGATAAATGGATTGTGTAAAGGGAGTTTGGTAATGATCGTCGTCAAGAAGGAATGGAAGAAAAAATAAATTCGCGCCGAGCCCAAATAAAACAGACCAAAAGAAGATGATGATGATGTTATAAAACTCTCGAGTCACAAGTATTTGTTACCAAACTCCTCCAAAACGACTTGATCGATTTTTACGTTTTTTTGTTGGTATATTTTTAAGGTCTGAGAATAGATCTTACGTTATATTCTACCCTTCTATCCCAACCCTTAATTTTTTTTTCATTCTCTGCTTTTTTTTTACGGTAGAACAGCGTTCACGGAATCAGTTTTTAATCATTATTTTATTCAGGTATTGCAATTTTAAACGATACCATACCAGTTTGCTGGCTGGATTTTTTCATGACTTTTATCAAATATTCACATACATAGTATTTTACTATCAAACTAACAAATATTCTATTTTTAGTGTTCAAGAATGACCACGACATCGACACGACCTCTTAGATAACCCCAACAAAAGTTCAAGATCGGTCGAATCTCATGAATTTGGTATTCATTTGATTTGTTTCCTAAAAATATCCTTAGATATTATAAAACAAATAAACTCACGGCGTCTGCCCGTTTGTATGTATGTGCGCGATAAACTCAAAAACTGTACGGGTTTATTCACAGTTTTCACTAATATACAGAGTTATTCGTGAGAAAAATTTCAGTGCATAATATATGCATATTATTGTGGACAAAAGCCGAGAATTTTATAAATTTCGTATTGTCGTATTTGAAAAATAGATTATTCATCAATTCCCGTTGAAACATTAGGATACAATGACTAAATTTAATACAGTGGTTAATTGGTTAAAGTCTTAAAAACTAATTAAAAAAACCGAATTGCAACTCTTTAACACACAACTTTTTATAACATCTAGTTAAAAAAAGAAAAATTAACATCAAACACTATCGCACAAAACCCAAGCTAAGCAGAGTTTGTGTTATGAGTACTAGACAACTGATATAATATATTTCTAAATGCATTCATGTAATAGATAATAAATTACACTCAGACAAAGAAAAAAATATCGTACTCAACACACAAACATTTGTCCTGGATGGGAATCGAACCCACGGCCTTCGGATTGGCAGTCAGGGCCACTGACCACTAGACCAACAGGCTAGTCTATATATATACGTCGGAGTTGGCCACCCTATTCTTATATTTTCGTATGTGATTGTAAAATGGTCATGTACCTAAACATTTTAGAGATAACCAAATGATAACTAGCGCCACAAATAACTTAAGGGTACATCATGCTTCACTATAAGTTGTTATGTAAATCATTACTATCTCTTTATTTAAATCTTAAAACCAACCTTTTAAATCAGCATTGCCATCCAGCGTGGCAATGCTGCCAGCGTTCTGGGCACTTTTCCCATTGACATCGATGTGGACGAATTTTTTGATGCCCTCTAAGTTTTCCCCGTTTTTCAGCCTTTTTTACTCGTTTGTACATATAATTATTTTAAGTTGATATATATAGACCTAGTGATTATTTATTAGATCAATTAAATTAAATTAAATTTATCATTAAAACTACTTTTTAATAATAAGGTTTAATTTTAAAATAGGTACCCACTTTGAGTTAGGTCTGTTTATAATCAAGCGTGCTTAGTTATTATAGATATGGAACTGTTTGTAATTTGTAATAACTTCGGCCCACCGAAAGTAAATGTACCAAAGGATTTTTTACCAGATACGGCACTGCAGTTGACAATTCTTAAATCTTGTATCAGGTAACTAAAAAAAAAAACTTTATAACACAAAGGATCTTGAGCGCTGGCTTCAAGTTGCGTAGAAGTCAAATATTCGGTCTCTTTAGTGGTGCGAAGTGAGACGCGGGTCGGGGAATATCGGTGATTGGCTCGCCACGCCATCGTGTCATAGACTTCACTCGTGATTCGTTCCCTGCGCTGCTGCATGTATCTAACAACGACGACGATTGGCTCGCCAATGTATGGAATGCGCAAAGCGATCCCCACTCTGACGCCGAGCGCTCAAGATCCATGCTAGTATTTGTAGGAATAACTCCTGCATTGCGGGTGTATTGACAAACCCGTAGAAACACGTACACAAGAAACCAAGACCCAAAACCACTATCTATGAGCCACACAAATATTTAATCCGTGCAGGAATCAAACCTGTGACACGCAGCACAGCAGTTAATCTCTCAACCACAGCACTAACCGCGCAATCAAAGTAGTTTGTAAAAACGTCAACGATTGTTTTTCAAGGAAAGCTGATGAGGTGGATCCGGCTCGAAGGGGAGCAGGATTTATTGAAGCGAAGTTATAAATGAATCTCAAAGGTGTCGGTGTGAGCTTTTGACAATTAGTGGTGTAAACATAATGGATAGCGGTTGATGCGGGCATGTTGGCAAAATTTTTGCACAGATAATACTAGTCATCGTGTCTGAGCAGGAAGCGAAACGATAGCGCGATCACCTAAAATAATGTATTTTGCAGAAATTAGTACCGCTTGTCTCCCTAGATGGCGTTGGGATCGAGTTAGATCGCGCTATGGTTTCGTTACGGCTGTTTACCTAGGTCTAGAGGTTTTTTTTTTATAAAAACGAACAACAGGGATGTTTCCCGATGTAACTAAGTTCTGACGGAAATCTGGTAGTGTGTTATTGATATCCCTCCAAGTCGACCCTCGGTCATGTACACATCGTGAAAACCAACTGAGTTTGAAAGAGGCAATGTGGACCTAGAACGCAAAGGGCAATTAAGCTTTAGGACGTGGGTTTACGGACGGTGAGCAACGGGTAGCTCGTCGTCCGGCCGTCCGGTAACAGTCTGAACCAAGTTCAAGTCGTCGACGCGCATAGTATTCCACGCGCGCCTCAAGGCGATGTCAGTAAACACACAGGGGCCCAGCAGGGTCGAAGCCTACTCAAGTCATGGATTATGCGAAAGACAATCCCGGAGCCCGCAGGCAAAACAGGAACCTAGGAATGGGTTTTAGTCAGGAAAAAAAACACGCCTTCCACTCCGCCCTAGAGAGGGAAAAAGGGAAAAATCATTGGATGATTTCCCACCTCAAAAAAAGCCAGGACTATTCCCTTCGAAAAAAAGAAAACAGCAAGTTTGGTCCACAGAATAAAATATTTAAATCCCTATTCGCAACTTTATTCCCCCGTATGTTTACGGACATAATTTAAAATTGAATGTGAGTTAGATCAAAGGTTCACTCACGACTCGTGATTGACTGAAACCAACGGAAATTTAATTTGTGGACTCAAAGACTTCAGGAAAGAAATGCGTTCTGTTGCTACACTTAGGAATCTATATATATAAATAAAATTGGAGTGTCTGATTGAAATATTGAAATAACCGCTTTTTACTACATGCATATGAATTTAGATACGGTTCATACGTCAAAATAACATTTTTACAATTTTTGTCTGTCTGTTTGTTCCGGCTTATCTCTGAAATGGCTGGACCGATTTTGACGGGACTTTTTTGGCAGGTAGCTGATGTAATAAGGAGTAAATTAGGCTACTATTATTTTAGAAAAAATAAATTCAAAATCCTGTAGTCCACGCGAACGAAGTCGCGGACACAGCTAGTATACAATAAGTATGTATTATTTTATTTGTTTATATTTTAGGAACATAATAAATGCACATCGTGAATGTATATAAGTATGTTTAGAATCGGCAACTGAATCGCTTTTATGTATTTCTAATTAAGCAATTTTTTTATCCTAAAATAATCAAAAATATTATCTACATATTTAGATAAACACCTTAACATTCCTTGTTGCATTAAGTCCGTCTATGTACCACTACTGTACATGAAGTTTAGATAAATAAATCTTGATTGTGGCACTGGTGTGTTTGTGTGTGTGATACCAATATCAATGTGCTACCAGTGTAGTGCATCGACTACTATATTATTTGCCTGCAATATTAAAAACAAACCGAAAAAAAAAACACCCTATTTTTTTTTTATTGCTGACAGGTTTGTTTTTAATATCGTGCGGATTTGATTACATTTACATTAAATGCCCTTTTCATACAAGTATTTATTGTAATGCATGGAATACGCACGCGGGTTGCGGGGCTTGATATTTTATTCGGATAGACTAAAACCCACTTGTATTTCTCCAGCTACTCGTAAAACGCCACATTGGAACTAAACTATATAATCCTGTATCGCGGTATCAGAGTTTTCCGCACAATTAGAACATAATACAACAGTCCGAAATAAACAAGCGGGCAGTTACCCGGACCTGACAAAACGCCCGTCTGTCTTTGCTGTCCCGCATCCCTCCAAATGTCAAGCTCGAACTTTGTAGATACCGGTTGGTTATGTTTGCACGCCATGTAAAGAGGTCTTAAAAGCCTTGTTTTTCCACAGTGACACAAACATGTTTTCTTATCCTCCCTCAGATTGTATCAGCCCCCCAGATATAAATTACAAGCCATCCATCAGATAGATCTCTCCTCTAATACCTGCTGAGATATAATACGAGTGCATAGTGAGGTATGTACATAGTGTCCAACCGGAACAGGATTTTTTGCCGAAACCTAAACATTGGTATCTGTGTCAGTATAAGTATCGATCTAACGGGGCCACTCCAACTAGATCATCTTTGGAATGGATCTGCCAAATACCAGCTTGATGCGCTGGAGACGATTGAGAGGCGAGCCAAGAGAATCATAGGCAATGATGCACTTGTAGAGTCGAAACTCCAAAGCCTTGATCATCGCCGCCGAGTTGCTAGTCTGTCGGTTTTCTATCGTTTGCATTTCGGGGAGTGTGCACTGGAATTGCACAATCTAATTCCGCCAAGTCCGTTCTATCATCGGACCACACGACGTACAGCGTTGCTTTATATGGTATCATCATTATCATCAGCCTTTTAATGTTCCCAAATGGTAAATTTAGAATCAATACTTTGATTTTATTTGAATTGGTAAATAAAGTATTTTACTGGTATAAAACCGAAACGCAATCACGCCGCTGGACCCGTCGGCGAATTCGGCTGATGATGGCTGCTGACACACAAGCCACGAACTTAACCGAAGTCACCCGAACGATGCGCGATAATTCACAAACGCAAAGTTTCGGAGCGGCCGAGGTTTCCGCAGAATCTCTGCCGAAACTGAACCTTTGGTCGGTCCCTAGTCTGGTTTTAAACCGGACCCGTTCTTGTCATAAGTTATAAGCCAGTTATTCAAGCTAGGATTTATTACTGTCTTGTCCCACCATCTGTCATTGTTTATTATTGCACTTGGGTGTATAAGTGTGTAGTAAAGCATTTCCTTTAAGCTTGTAAGTCATGCGAATCATAAACTGCTTTAAGTCCTCGTATATCTTGGTTAGTATTTAGGTCTAGTTTGAAAAGGGATTGGATTGGTTTAGGTGGAGGTATCGGCGTGTTTATGTGACGGAAGTATTAACTGACGGGATTATGTCTAACGTGGGAAGTGTTTCTTAATCTGAAATGCAGTAATCTTGTTTTTGAACATCGAAAACATTTCTTTCCAAAAATAGTGTTGTCGGAATTTATTGAAAGTTTTATGAATACCAAGATGACCCGAATTAATATCGTCGCTGTAGAACGAATTGTATCTAAAATATGTTCTTTAAGAATATCTATTTTCTTATTAGGATCTTTACTTTAACAAAATTTATATTAAGTTTTTATACAATATTATTCTGAGAAATTCCAATAATGGCAAATTCAATACGCAAATTATGCACTTGAGGATAATTTATAAATACAAAACTTAAGCATATAGCCAAACATAACCAGCTTTTTAATGTTCCCACTGCTGCCAGGCCTGCTTTCTAGGAGAGGGAATGGGCCGTAATCCACCACGCGAGTCCAGTGCGGGTTGATTTTTTGTTTCTAGGACGTTTTCCTTCACCGTTTTGACAGAAGTGGTGAAGAAAATTATACAAAGTAATGCGTCTGGTTGGGTTTGAACCCGGGACCGACTTGTACATTGGGGACATTATCACTCGGCCACCACTGCTCAAAACTTGAGCACATTACTAAAAACGTATTTAAATCTAAAAATATACTAAACCCCACCCTTTTTCAGCATTTTTTTCTTTTTCATTTTATTATTTGATAAATAATTTATACAGTAGAACAATCATTGCCAAGTCTACTAGTTTATTTATAAAGGAACGATGCCTACCAATTTATACCAAAGAGGAGGAAAATTGCAAAACCATTTTCATTCCGAATAACGAATAAAAATTACAACTTTATAATAACACGTAAATAGGTCGGCACGTGTCGAACTTATCTCCTAGATACATCCCACTCCTGGCCCATAAGGATGTCAACAAATTATATTTTAATTACTCGAACTTGAATAAATAGAAGTTGTTTATATATTACGGGAAATATCTGAACATAACCCCACGCATACCCTTTAATTAATTTATGTATCTAGCAATTTGTTTTATTTACCTAACTTATAACAGCAGCTTATCAACTTAAATTAATTAGTCTTATTTATAATGTTTTCACTGATGATATTCAGGCTCTCTATGAAAAGGAATATGATCATATTGATTATGTCCCATTGCGAGTGGAAACCTCATGTCATCTAGATTCAAGAACATGCTCTATAGTATAAACAGCATAATCAGCTTTTTTTTTAATGTTCCCACTGCTGGGACTCAGGCTTCCTCTCTAGAAGAGGGGATGGGCCGTAATCCACCACGAGTGCCCAGTACGGGTTGGTGAATGTCACATATCTTTGAATTTTTGGTTCTAGGACATGCCGATTTCCCATGATGTTTTCCATCACAGTTTTGAGAGCAGTGGTGATGAATTAAATTACACAAAGTAGTACATGAGTGAGCCGTTACTACTGAGCCACCACTGGTCTGCTATAATATGGGGTATCAAGAATTTAGTACTCAAAGTTTCTTTATCAAAACATTATGATCATCATCAGTTGCAATAATCCACAGCTTTATATATTTATATATAAATATATAGGTGGTAAAATCATCTAATGACATCTCCCGTTTTTGGTCGGGGCGAAGTTTGTCAGACTTTTACTGACTAAAAACCCACTCCTGTTCCTTCTTCGCCTTCGTCCCAGGGCGCCGGGTTTCACTTTCACACTACCCGTGGGTCCACAACCTTATATAATAGCCCCCAATTATTTTTCTTGTGCCATTCTTCCTGGTATCGTGGGTCCCTAATGTAGGCGTTTCTTGGACTAAGACTTGTATGATATCATCAACCCAACGCTCTTTAACGTAAGTAATCTAATTTAATTCTATCACTCATTATTTCAATTTAATAATGCAATTATTTAATTCAATTTGACCAGAGGGCTGGACTCTTCAGTCAACGATTCAGCATTGCCATCCAGCGTGGTAATGCTGACAGAGTTCTTTTCACTTTTCCCATTGACATCGATGTGGACAAATTTTTTGATACCCTCTGAGTTTTCCCCGTTTTTCAGCCTTTTGTTACTCGTTTGTACATATTATTATATTAAGTTTGTATATATATACCTAGTGATTATTTATTTGATTAATTGCATTGAATTAAACAACAATAGAAAATAAATGACATAATAATTTCAAAATTCAATTATTTCTATAATGTAATGTACCTAATTATCAATTTCCATTTATATTTCTTGTTCTGTTTTTGTGTTGTTATTATTGGTAACATAATTTTAATTATTTTTCTCCTTGATATCTTATACAATTGAAAATTAACTTGCTAATTTTATGTGTTTATGTGTTTTATAATGAAATGTTCTATATTAATGTAGTGATTGTCTATAAGTGTTGCAGCACTTGAATAGTTATATATAATGATCCTGTAAATTCCCAGTGCCTGTAATGTTGGTGATCCTTAATAAATAAATTTAAGATGACCCAGGACCCAAGTTTTTTCGGTCAAAACTTTGCTCCAACGCACAGCCAAAACTACTGGTTCTAGGAGCGTGAAAATTTGCACAAGGTTTCCTTTTATGACGTAGGTAAGCACTAAGATAGGATTTCCCAAAATTCACCCTCTAAGTGGACAAAACGGGAGTCTAAAGTTTGTATGGCAAAACTTACTTTCACGCGGGCGAAGCCGCTGTCAGAAGTTAGTTCAACATCATCATCATTTTAGCCGATAGACGTCCACTGTTGGACATAGGCCTCCACCAAGTGTCGCCACAATGAGCGGTCCTGTGCGTCTCGCATACATCGGATTCCCGCAACCTTCACCAGGTCATCGGTCCACCTTGTAGGAGGCCTTCCGCGCTGCGTCTTCCGGTACGTGGTCGCCACTCCAGAACCTTTCGGCCCCAACGGCCATTCGTTCTGCGAGCAATCTCAGCAAGCTTGTTATACGATAAAATCATTTCTCAATCCCCGTAATTTTAACGAAGGTAGGTAGCTACAAAAGATAACTGGAAACATAACTCCCAAATCACATTTTCCCAGTAACTGTGTCCAATATTTTGTGCTCCAACACAAAATTGCCAAAAACAAAGAACTTCTAAAACAGCGTATCAGGCCGGTATTGTTACTGAAGTGGGTGTAATTAAACGCAGGAACGTAATGGCCGTGTGTTCACGTTGTCGGACGACATCTGCTGGGTAGACACGGAATTAGGCCAGCTGATAGGGCTAGCGAAAGGTTTGGGGGTTTTTAATCGGGTGTATTAGTCGGTAGAATGGAAAGTTAAAGCAGGACTTTATCACGAAGGTAACCCTACAAAGGTTTTTCTGGTTTATTTTTCTGACGCATTTTTCGGTACGAGGTTTGAACATATTCAGACGCAGGTGTCCAATCAATTCGAAGAGGCGATTGGCGGCAACAATCTCTCGCGCTAAGCCTTGGTACGAAGCGAGGCGGAGTGGCAGGCGGTCGCCTCCTTTAGCCAAGCAGTAATGCTCGCAAAGGAGGCGGGCGCACACGGGAGGCAACGGCCTTCATGCCATATAAGCACGGACTTGCGGACGGCGAGCAATGGGTAGCTCACCGTCCAACCGTCTGGTAACCGTCCAGTACAAAGGCAAGAAACACGCGCGCCTCAAGGAGATGTTAGCAAACTGTAGGAGCCCAGCGGGGCCGAAGCCTACTGGGCTTCTTAAAGGAAAACCCAACACTAGAATGAAAAGCAACGAAGGAAGTAGGAGTGGGTTTTGTTGATTTTCCACCTAAAACAAAGGGTGTCTAATCAATATTCCTTCAAGATAAATAGAACACCTATCGCCACAATCATCCCACAGAACCTTGTTTTGGTCTTATTGTCCAAACTCGCAGTAGAACTTCTCAGAACAAAAAGTCCATACATTCGAATTTTCAGTTGAAAACCAGTGTCAGATAGTTGCTACGTTATTATCTAGCATTATGCTGAACTGGGCCTATTTAGTAGGTACATGAGATACAGATTTTTTTTTCCTAGCTATTACTGTCCCACTGCTGGGCAAAGGCCTCCCAGGCATTCTTGTTCTTCAAAATATTATTGTTATTTTTTAAATTTAGTTTCTGTTTACTTCATTGGATGTCTATAGAATAGAATAGAATAAACTTTTTTGTACACCAAAAAGTAACATAGCTTGTACATAAACTTAAATCTATGAAAGACTTCTTCGGCGATAAATCACTTTTAAAATACAATCTGCCTGGGTCATGATGCGTTTTGTATACTTAGATACATGATGAAATTTTATACTGAAATTTGTAACTGCAACAAATATTTAGAAATGTAATAATTTTGCAATGTATTCTAATTAATGTTGACATATATGTAAATTCACTATTATGTACCTACATTTTATTGTACGGGTAGGACATAGCTGTTCGCTAAATATATAATTATCACCATCTGTATTATGTACAATTACCTAAGATACACAATAAAGATGATTTGATTTGATTTGATTTACAATGGCGGTCTTATTGCTGACAGCGATATCTTCCAGACAACCTTAGGATGGAATAAAACGACTATAATAATACAGGGGGTAGTAGTATGTCCTAAATAAACGTATAAAAACACTCACAAGGCAAATTCAGTAGCTATATAAACATCTCAGTGCATTAAAAAAAAAACCGCATAAAAATCGCTTAGGAGATGCGATGTCACTGATAGACACATAGTCACACACACAGACACATCAAACTTAGAACACCATTTTTTTCCGTCGGGGTTAAATAGTTACCAATTTAGATTATAATATATTATTTTGAGAATAACAACCACTACTTTTTCAGTCAAAATTCAAAGGTAAACCAAAAACTAACAAGTCCAGACAGACATTTTACTGAACAGTAACTCTGATAAATTCCCAGAAACTGAGAGAAATCCAATCAGAAAACTAGTACTGTTTCAGTATCAAACATACAATAACTCAAAGCAAACAGTATTCCCTAATGATGACAGTCTTAACAGTTGTAGAAATTTCAGTTATTCTGGCTTTGTTCATAATACTGTGCTCAAATAATGTCGTTTTCCAGTTTGGGACCAGTCAGAGTTAGGGTTGCCAACTGTTAATAGAAGAAATAGAGTAAAAAAATATAATACTTAATAATAATATATTTAAAAGGCAACTTTTGGTCCACATTGTATGTTAGTAACACTTAATTCTATTTAAGTTCAAAATTCACTAATATGGTATATCTAATTTCAAAGGATGTAAATAAAGCGTATGGACCCGCGATAAAACGAGAGTATTTTATACAAATTTTAGGATACACATTTTTCAATGTTATCATTTAAAAGAATTGTACGACTTCAATCAAACATTCTAATTTTAAGTTTACACAGATCAGAAGTCCATTTTTATTCAATTTCAATGAAGTCCTATGCCTTTCTTCTCGTCAATTCACATACATGACCTAACAGAATCTTTTTTGATTACAGTAATTAGGTATGCATCATATATGCGTGATTGGCACTATAGTATAGTAAACATTGTGTGAAAAAGAATATTTCAGCGTTCTCTATTAGTGTTATAAATTAATATATGTAGTATGATGATATAGAGTACAATATTCGAGTAATTTAGAGTACTCTATTTTAGAGTACGGTTGGCAACCCTAATCCCAGATATGTAGAGTAGATAAATTTGTGTTTATTTTGATTTATTGTGATAGATTTATGTGCTGGTAACTATATCTTATCAGTGTTTTGTGGTTTGTTATTGTGATCTCATTTTAATTATTACGCTTTCAACACCAAAGGTGTACTGTGCCGCCATACTACGAGGATGTGTACGCTAAGCTATGAAAGTATGTGACCGTTTCCACTAATGCTAAAAATCAAGAATGATAATATAATCAATAACAAAAAAAAAACATTTATTTCAAACTAGCTTTTGCCCGCGGCTTCTAAAATAATAGCGTATTTCACTCAGGAATAAATCAGCATTCTATCAGTAAAAAAAAATTCGCATTCGGACCAGTAATTTCAAAGATTACCTAAAGAAAGAAAAACAAATTTTTTCTCTTTATAATATCATTGTTTAAGCTATTTACAGGCAACTTTAAATTATTAGTCAGTCAGTCAGTAAGATAAATGATGCTGATTGCACGTTCCAAAGCGCAGATCTCCATGGAGAAAAATGTGCAAGAAACTCCATCGACACTCGTTAAAATAATGTTATGTATTACAAATACATATGTCTTCTTACTAGTAAGAATAATGATAATATGTCATGTTACTAGTAACATGACATATTATCACTAGCTTCTTCAAGTTGCGGGTCCACCTGTTTAAATCAAAAATTATGACACGGGGTATTAGGCATGGGCTAACTATATCCGTTAAAAGATTGGATATGTACTATATCACTCCAAGTAAAGATATATATCCGATTAATATATCCATATCCGCTTAATATAGCCAGGAGTGAAGTAAATTTAGGGAGCGAGAATTATGTTAGGGTCTAGGATAGACAGATAATTCCGACTTATAAATAGATCCACGGAATGAGACACTCTAAATAATTCCAATGTAGCTCAAGATTGATGTATATCAGCAAAATGGTAAATCGTAATAGTTAATTGATTTCCCTTCATACTTAGCAGGCCTAGGATTGACTATAAAATTAAAAACCTTTCATAGGCATATTTAAAAATCAGCAACATTTTATCATTTTTGTCTAAATAAAAGCTCCTCTATCAGAAGCAAACTCCGATGTTTATTGGGTGTGTCTAATAGGTTTATTTTCTTACAGCGCTTTTTTTGCTTAACCTTTAAAGTCAAAACACACCCAAGTGTCAGTGTCGTTCATCGCTGCGTTCGGTTCGGATAGACTCACATTCAATCAGTTCGGTCTCGGTCGGAACTCGGATTGGGTCGGAATTACTTGGGGATATTCGGATATAGGATATATAGAATTCTAAGAAACGGAAGGAGTTGATATGTGTCCGCTTATGGATATATATCCGAAGATATAGATGTATCCGGAGTTACCCAACCCTACGGGGTATATTCCATCGAGAAAAGATGATCCTATATCCTACTCAGGTTTAAGATTTAGTAAATAATCGTTCAGCCGTTGAAGTTTAAGAATTTACCAACCAAGTAACATTCAAAGAAAATTACAGACTCCTCATCATCTTCCTACCTTTGTCCCATCTTATTTGGGCTCGGCGCAACAAGTTTTTTTTTCTGCCATTCTGCCCTGTCACTCGTCGTGCTAACTCACTAACTCCCTTTTCTTTCATATCACTCTTCACACAAACCATCCATTTTTTCCTTGGGCTCCATCGAAAATACATACTACAGACACTCCAAAGATACAGACTCCTACATTTCTAATATTCCCACGGTACTAAAGTTATAACTAGGATAAGATTATTATTAATACTAGACATACTAAGTTATACGAACTTCAACCCAAGGATCTTTACCACTAACAAAAGTTACATACGCCACAAGAACGATTACTTTGCAAACTAACAAATATCTTCCGAAACAATACTCCTTGAACTGCCAGTTCGAATAAACATGACTAGCAGTTCTGCTCACCTAAATAAATAACGAAGTTAGCGTGAAGCAGTCAAAACAGCGGCCTAACAATAATCAACTCTGACGGATTATTCATGAATCCGTTCGGTTCTAGATAACTTAATAACTAGACAAAGTTTATTGTTACCGAGATTTGCTAGCAAACCTACGGGGACAGTCATTATGATTATTTATGAACTTGGAGGAAACAGTAACATAGTTTTGATTGAGAGACAGGGGTAACCAAATAACGGGGTGTCCTGCGTGAGGGACGAATACGACGCGACGCGATGCTGCGAACGCGACGAACTTGACGAACGCGATCAACTCAGTGGCATACTACATAATATAGCAGTCTGCGGCGAGATGCGACGTAACGCGTAATTGTGAGCGATCATACGCGACACCTTACATAATCAGCCTTATAATGTTCGCGGGATTGCGAACAGTGACCAATGGGTAGCTCGCTGTCCGGCCGTCC
This sequence comes from Mythimna albipuncta, assembly GCA_929112965.1. Classification (NCBI taxonomy): domain Eukaryota; kingdom Metazoa; phylum Arthropoda; class Insecta; order Lepidoptera; family Noctuidae; genus Mythimna; species Mythimna albipuncta. The sequence goes on along the minus strand of OV815969.1, from coordinate 1,680,317 downwards.
TGTAACTGTCCGGACCAAGCCCAAGTCGTCAACGGCGCGCACTGTTCCCGCGCGCCTCAAGGAGTTGTCAGCAACAGCAGGGACCCAGCCGGATCGAAGCCTACTGGGGCCAGGGTTATCCGAAAGGGACCTCGAGCCCCGGCATGAAGGCCAGAAGGAACGGGGTGGGTGTTTTAGTCAGTAAGAATCTGACACTATCTTCCGCTCCGCCAAAGAGCGGGGGTTGTCATTGGATGATGTTTTCCCAGAATAAAAAAAAAGCCTTATAATGTTGCCACTGCTGGGACCCAGGAAACCCAGAACAAAAAAATCGAAGACATATGACATCCACCAACCTATTAGGCACGCGTGGTGGATTAAGGCCCATTCCCACTCCTAAAGAGGAGAATTTTCTACATTTAGATTGAGAAAATTTCAAAATAAATTAATAATAAAAATAATATATTCCACAACTGCCACACAACGCCATCTAGTCCCAAGCTAAGCAGAACTTGTGTTATGGGTACTAGACAACTGATAAACATACTTATATATTTCTAAATACATACACATTATAGGTAAATTACACCCAGACACAGAACACATGATCATGCTCATCACATAAACATTTGTCCTGAATGAGAATCGAACCCACGACCTCCGGCATAGCAGTCAGGGCCACTAACCACTAGATCAACAGGCCAGTCAAAAAAAAAGCGTCTAAAATGAATACTTGTATAAAATGGACATTTGCGGGGGTTATGCGTGCGGAGCAATCTCGCATGAGTGATAAAATCCACACGGTATTAAAAACACCCTAACAAATGTCGTCTGAATTTATTGTAAATAACTTCGTTCATTCAATCTGTAATACACGCAGTACCACGAACTTCATGAATACCAGCCCGTAATTAAAAGATACCTTACACCTAATTATCTTTGGGCAACTTCCTGCTAAGGCAGTGGTCCTACCGCCATAAAAAGCCGACTAACTAAATCGGCTATTTTTCTTTCGCTCAAGAAATGTAATGCTTTAAAAGTTTGTAGGTGTTATAGTTTCTGAGATTTCGTGGTTTAATAATTCGCTTTTATCATCATCAGCCTTTTTAATGTTTCCACTGCTTTTATGTATTACTAGCTTTTGCCCGCAGCTTCACCCGCGTACATAAAATATAGCCTATGTTACTCAGAAATAAAGCAGTTTTCTATCGGTGAAAGAATTTTAGCAATCGGATCAGTACTTCCAAAGATTACCTCCTACAAACAAAAGAATTAAAAAAAAGACGTGTGGCACTCGGGGACTGCCGCGGTAAAGCTATTGCATAGCATTTTTTATCAACTTATGCAATTAGTATAATTATTTATTTATTTTATTTGTGCAGTATTTTTAAGCTATTGCATAGCCCATAGGTTATTTTCGTTACGAAATTTCTGGATTCGGTCTCCAAGCTCAAGGCCCGCGATAGAAGCTATGCAATAGCTTAAAATAAACTTTACTCTACTCTTTATTATATTAGTGTAGAAGTTGTAGATTTTCTTTCCTTATGGATCCATAAGAATCTTTGGTACAGTCAACAATAATAAACTTGGTCGGTAGATAAATGTTTATTATTTCAATGAGTTATAATAACGACACTTCGGGGAGGCTTATGTCCAACAGTGGAAAATGATGATAATTTCAATGAGATAAAAGACAAAAATCAACAACATGACCAACAGTTCTACAAGGAACCTATATTTATGTAAGCGGAGAATATGCACAGGTAAATATCTTTTTTTTTTAATTGAGATAAACTAGTGCTTTACTGCGATCCTACCTGATGGTAAGTAGCGATGCAATCTATGATGGTGAGGCGAACTAGTTTATTAAGAGCCTATTATCTCCTAGCTTTTCTCGCATTTCGCTAATCGTCGGCAGTAGTACAAGAGCCTAAACTAAGTCTTTTGAAGTATTTTCCTTCCTCCTTCTACACAAGCCTCATATTTAATCGACTGTAGATTGTAAGTACACAAAGCCCAAGTGTAAACAACAAAGTAAATAGCAGAATTGCCTACCCGCACGAGTTCAGTAAATGTTTGGGTATGATAGCGACCGCGTGTAGGGAGGGTAGGTACTCGCTTGTTTTTCAGAGGAGTGTAATGTATCGAATTTATTTTGTACAGAGTGTAATGATGCTGGTGATTGTTTCTATAGGATTACAATTTCTAATCTTTGTAGTCTTTTATCTTGATGGCGTGTCGTTTGATACGAGAGAATGGGGGAGGAATAGACAAGCGGACGACGGAAAGGCGGCTTTTTTTAAATGTTTTTTTTTTTTATCAAAAAAATCACCTATTTTGACAAATTCTTGAGTAAATATTGATTACGTCACTACCGTATTTGTGTGTGAGTGCGTATTATATGTAGATATGAATACCAATACGCTACCAATGTAGTACGGCGATTCCCATATTATATTAGTAAAGGAATAACGAATTAAAAACAAAAAATACGTAACTTCATTTTCTAATTGGTGTGTACAAGCACAAAATAGATATGTACAGAAAATAATCTCATGTATGTACTTTACTTTTTGCACCTATGCTCGTTGGACGCACACTAATGAGCGTTTGAGCCGGTATTGTTCGACGAGTGGGCCGAGACGCGACCGAGAAATCGTGTCCGCAAGCGGCGTCTATGTGTGCGTTGCTCGAGCGCGCTTTGTATGGAGATTGATTTCTGTACCTATAAAGGGTGTTAGGGACAGCCAAACAAACTTTAAGGGTTTGCTCAGTAGTCGAAACTGAACAACATTCCATAAAAAATTTTTCAGGAACCGAAAAAAAGTGGCCCTCTCCATACAAACTGTCCAATCAAGTTTATAATTATGTATGGTGCGGCGGATTTTTTTTTCGTTTCCTGAAAAAAAAATGTGTTAGAAGGTTGTTCAGTTTCATCTACTGAGCAAGCCCTTAAAGTTTGTGGAGGGCTGTCCCTTACACCTTGTATATTTTGTGGTGCAAGGGTGTGCATTATCGCAGATATGGGGTCACTGCTAGGATTCAGGCCTCCTCTCTAGGAGAGTGTTGTATAGGTAGGAATATTAAGTATTGATAGGTACTCACAAGCAAACTTCAAGTGGACTGGGTACCCGAGCACCAGCCCCGCATGATGCCTCACGGTGCACTGGTACACTCCCTCGGAACTCCCATCCTTTTTCCGTGATACTTCGAGGGTACCGTTGCTTAGTACCCTGAAACAAGAAGAACATGGTTATAATTTAATAAACTCGTCTCTAGAAATAAACAGCTTAATTATTCCTATCGGTAAGCCGAGCAGGTATCGATCACAACAGAGGGGAAAAAATAATATTTTATTTATTTCTTCTATCTTTACAAGTTTTTTTTTTATCCCCAATGCGACAAAATGCGCTTATCCTAACTTAATTATACTAACATCTATAGCTAATTATAAATAATGCATTCCTTGTGAATTCACACAGAGTATATTTACTACATTAGCTATCAGGTTGAGCGTGTGAAGTGCGCGCGTTAGCGGCACCTCCCTTAAAAGGTTGGTCCGGCCTCGCGGCTCCAACAGCAGGCGCGGTCGCCGTCGTCGCCAACCGTACCTGGCCGGAACACACAGACTCAGCTGGTGGTCAGCAGCTCAGCTGGTGCAAATGATGTCATTACTTATGCTTATGCTGTGATAATTTCCACAGGAAAATTTTTAGCATCTTTTTTTGAGGTTTTAAATCTTCTAATGACTTTTCCCGCGCTAGATCGGAGGCCGTGTCATACTTTTTAATGACTAAAACCATTACTATGTTCTTTCAGGTGCTCTTTGTATCCCAGGACTACGGGTTTCCCTTTCAGGAGTTAACTCATGGCCTCAGTAAGCTTCGGCCCTTCTAAACCCCTTTTTGTTGACATCTCCGTGGTACAATACACACCGTTAACGACGCGCGCTCGGTTGGGATGGTACCGATTGCTCATTGCCCGCAAGCCCACGCCTACGGTGGGTGGAAGTCGATGTCAAGGGCCCAGCGGCTGGGGCGTGAGGACAACCGTTCCTTCAACCGTGTGTCCGCTTCCTTCACTTTTATTACTGCTTAGCAGGAGGCATCCGCTGCCCACTCCCTCTCTATGCTAGAGGTCACCACGGCCGATTTTTAGCATCTGTGGCTTGTTTAGGTGGGAAATCATCCTATGACATCTACCGCCTTTTCGGGTCAGATTTTTACTGACTAAAACCCACTAGGGGTGGGTTTTAGTCAGTAGTAGTCAGTCCTTCGTTGCCTTACATTCCAGGGCTGGGTTTCCTTTCAGAAGCGAACCCAAAGCTATATAAGGTAGCGTTTTTAAGTGTGAACCACAAACTTACCTTTTAACCTCCTCATCTCCTTTCCTCCAGACATAGGGCTTCGGCCGGGACTTGTCATCAGCCTCGAGCGGCGGCGGGGGGCGTCGGGCTGGGATCCGGTCCGCGTCCGGCACCGCACACGGCACGGTCGCGCGCGGTGACGACAACCACCTTATCGGGACATCTGGTGAAAAAAGGAAAGATTAAGTATACAGAGATGCCAGACCCATTACTTTGTATAAATTTCATCACCACTGCTCTCAAAACGGTGAAAGAAAACATCGTGAGGAAACCGGCATGTCCTAGAACCAAAAATTCGGAGCCATGTGACATTCACCAACCCGTACTGGGCCCGCGTGGTGGATTACGGCCCATTCCCTCTCCTAGAGAAGAGGCCTGAGTCCCAACAGTGGGAACATTATAAGGCCGACTATGCTATGCTATTCTATGGACAGTATATCGGTTTCCTTACCATGTTTTTCTACAAAATTTTAAATCATAATTATTCAGCCTAGCCTTAAACCACTACCAGGAGTAGTACCTACCAAATAACTGAAAAAGTGTCTGGGCATACGGATGGTGATATGGAACCTTAGATCTTGGTAAGCAAAAATCATATAGAATATTTTTTTTTTGTACAAAACTAAGAAATATCACCTCAATAGGTATTGTATAGAATTGTCATGTACGTACACCTGCTTATGTGTAAGGCTCAATTTACACCGCCGCGAAATGAAATGGAAACGACTTTTTGCAACGAAATTGTACATAGCATAATGAACTTTATGCCAATTGTACAATATACAAATTAAATACGATCCAAAAAAAGGTCGCGCGTCTTCCTGGGAATCCTCGCGCATTCTCGAGAATTCCCTGAGCTACGAAATTGACGCTAGAGGCGAATTTGAAGCTTCCATTCCATTTCGCGGCGGTATAACTTGAACCTAAGAATAAAATGAGAATAATAATGATAAGCAGTAGTACTTTCTTACAAAAACATCTCAAAAATTGATATATTTTATGTAAAATATACAACAATAAAGTCTCGATTCCGAGATTTTATGTTATCATGACATTAACAGTAGAGATAGGTACATGACGAAATTTGTTGTACTGGTGAAGTCAGAGCACTTATATAACATCTAGGTATTACTTGATAAAAAAATAAATGCGTAAAATGAAGAATAACAAACCTTGGACTGATGTTTTGATTACATTGCAGTCAACGAACCCGAACTTAGTTAATAAAGTTTGACACTTACCGATATGAACTTAGATGCAGAGACTGGAACAGGAGATATGAAAATAAAACTGTATCTTACCACTTTACCCACGGAGACACTTAAGATGACTAACCAAGGCAATATATCACATTAGTTTTAATATTTGAGAAACACGAAATACGTTTCTAGTATATTTACGTAAAGCACCTATGTACAAAATTTCATAACTGTATCATGAAAAATCACAAAGTCATAAACTTGTTATGTCAGCAAAAATACATAGTCTCCGGGTCATCCAGATGACTTAGGGGCTGTTTTGCTTTCACTTTCACATTTGAACTCAGCTGTTTGCTGGCGCCTAATACTCGCTTTGAACTGTCGTGACCTGAGTTGTACTTAATGTCGGTGGGGTCAAACTTGTGCCCTTTTTAAATATTCTTTGAAAAAAATATAACATGGTGTAAAAACTACTAAAATCCATTCAGTTACTGATTCTGAACAAACTAATTATTCCGGTTTCGCATAACTAAAAATGATGTTGTGTAAATAATTAAAGCTAGTAAGGAAATGGATATTACAGAACAAAATTATACTGATGCCTTATCTATAATTTATTTATTAACTAAACTCTCAGTTCTTTTACGACATTCTCTGTTAGGGTTAATAGGTGGACACTAAAGTAAACACCGTTTTAAGGATTTCAATAATAACTGCTTATTATCCTTTTTTTTAGATGAGTTAGATCTTTAGATATATCAGTAATATTACGTGAGACTTATGCTCGGTGATGAGTGACGAGACAGAATAGTAGAAAAAATCATGTTACGCCGACCCCAATTAACAGGGGACAAGAGCGGGAAGATGATGATGATGTAAGCAAGGCTAAAGGAGGAATATAGTAACTGTAACCCTGCCAGGGATTTCATCAACTCGTGACAAGGGGCTCAGACCATTTGTTGGTTAAGAAGAGAAAGACCATAGTGTGATGAAGTAGGATAGATCGTTTTTTGTTATACTCTAACATAGAAAGAAAAGAAAGAAAAACATTTTATTTGCCCGAAAGAGGCTCACACTAGAGACTAATTATAATTTCTCATCATCTTCAATAATAACAACTATGTTGTCCATGCTACACAACAAACTGTGGTTTTCAGGATCTATACGAGGCCAGAGCCGTAGAGGTTGCCAAATACAGGTAAAATTTTCAGTAAGAGTACATCGATACCAAAAGAAGAAGAAATAAAAACAACGGTATTTTCTTGATTAAATCCTCAAAATTGATTCAGTAACAAATAAATAATACAAACCAGCAAAGCAGACCTAAAATATGATTTATTCAGTTTTTTGACCCCCAATATTTCGATCAAAACATTCAAAATTAATTCTTGAAACTTTATTATTAAGGAAATTTGCAAAACAAACGCTTGGATATTAAATATACCAATTAGCCTACAGTTTGTGGCGAGAAGTAAAACAGGTTCAGTGTAACAGAATCTGTTAATGACATCAATTATTAAAGTTAATAGTGAAAGGGCGGACCACACAAACAGAAAGGAAATTGGCGAAGAATTAGTTGGTAACCGTAACAAGGTTTATGGTAAACAATTTGTAATTGTGTAAAGCAGTGGTGAGAGACAGATTCTTCGTACTTTATAAGATTATGAACAACTGGAGGAAAACACAGACATAAGATGTATGGAGGAGGAAGCAATGCTACTGTTAAAAGATACCCTAAAAGAGCTGAAGTGAAAAACATAGACATGGAAAATAATTTTCAATTAGAGGTTTGTCGTGATGTCTCCGTGGTTAAGGGACCTGCTTCTCCAAAACCGAATACTAATGTGAATTTTTCAATTCATATATTCTTTTCTAAGTCTATCTAGGATATGACTGATGCCACGAGCCTTGGAAATGCCGTTGGTTCTGGTGGTCATTTGTAGATCTTTGACAGTCATTAGAGGTAGTCAGACGCCAGAAAGTCTGACCATCATTCTATGGAAGGAGTATCGTGTTACACAGAAATTGGGGTATGAAGGTCTGATAGACAGTCGCTTCATGTAAAACACGGGTAACAGCCGCAACTGAATAGGCTGGAAGCCGACCCCAAGCTAATTAGGAAAAGGTTAATGATGATGATAGAGGTTGAATATTTCATTTTAAAGCTTATAATAAAAACAATACATCGACAAACCCTAATTAATTATCTTGTCTAACCTCCTCTTCTTGTTTTTTTTACCTCCGAGTAACAACTCTTTGCTTTTCAACAATAAAAAGTAAATCCGCAATCAAAAAGGTATTCAGGTATTCAGAAAAAGTTAAGAAATATAACACAAATTCTGTCAAAAAGTACCCTCAACTGTTACCGTAATGAGTTTTGGCCCTAAAGGAAATTGGGCATTTAGCCGCTAGGCCTCTTTGTGAAGAGCCTGCTTACATTCTTTTCACCCACACAATGTTTGAATAAAATCTTTGAACTAGTTGACAATTTCTTTATTTTTGTAACTAATAAAAGAATTACGTCAAGTTGAGAAACGTATAGGTAAAAGAATTTGCTTAAGACATACATATATTATTGCTAGCTCTGTTGTCCCCCGCTGTTTCACCCGCATCTTTAATTATTTTTCCGCTTTCGTGGTTTGTGACGTGATTTTATATATATCCTAATCAGAAAAAAAAAATCCAGTTCGAATAGTAGTTCCAGAGATAATAATGCGTTTAAACAACATTTAAAAAAAAGTTTATTAGATAAAAGTAACTTTGATGCACCTGATAGTGTTAGTGACATTGATAATAAATATATTATAAGGATAGATACGTTGCGCGCTAACATTGCAATCAGAAAACCTGGACTCTTTGCACAACTACATGCACGAGTGAAATATTATGATTCCACGTGATCTTTTGATTTGTTTTTGTATAATTTGTACAACGCATAAAAACACGCTCAGGCATTTTGATAACCTTTAAGTCACTTAAAACAAAAAACAATATTTTTGCGTAACATGACCGTTTATGTGATTGAGTGAAATTAAGCCACGGAGACTTGATTACAGCGGTCCACGCGCTAGAGACGAGTCAACTATCTTCCGCTGTTTTAATTTAATCTAAGGTTAGTGATAATCATATTGACAATTATGACAATAATAAGCTAAACTTGATACCAGGTAAGAATGTGATGCGGATTTTAGAAAAAAACACTTACGTTGACAGAACAGATTTAACTATTCAATCTGGAGAATCGATCGTACGAGAATCATAAAGATGGCAAGAATTATAACGATACTGAGGTGCTGGTTGATAAAGGCAAATCTTGAGAAACCATCGATCGTGTTAGATTAAATCAACCATTTTATGCGCATCAAGACACAATGCATAGCAATGTTGATGATTTGAATAGGAATAATAGTACTATCATCATTATTTAAAACGTTATTTTTCATGTTGACACAAAACAAAATGTAAATGGTGCTAATCTAAAGATTATCATCATTACGAATCGAAAGATATCCACTGTCAAATGTCGCCTCAACGAGAAACCCTGCACGTATCGTATTGATGCCCTCAGCAGGCTATAGGTCCACGCTTTTGGAAGCTTTTCAACGCTATGTCTTCCGGAAACAAGCTCTCTTCCAAATTACAATGTAACATTAATGACACTAACACTATGAATCCGAAACAAGCCAATCCAAATCTCAGAAACTGATTCCTCATTCTCACAGACTGTATAGCATTCCTGAACGTTACAGCAATATGTATCATTTCTCGAAACATATAGATATTATAATAAACTTGTGTTTTGTAATCTAACAACATCTTCAGGTGTTACATATTCAGTTGGAGGCGAGTTCAAAGGAAACATTTGTTGAATGCGTGGGCATGTGTTGGTTGGTAGCAAACATAGAACACGGAATCTAGAGACCGCGGCATAGTAATACTTCACATCGATGAAAGGATTCTCATATAGTCATCATGGCCCTAGAACGGGCAACTAAAGTAACACGGGTAAGTTGTTATCAGTAAAAGTCTGATTGTTAAGTATTTCTCGCTCCACCCAGAGTGAGAGAAGTTATTTGATGGATTTACATCCACGGGTCAAGGACCCAAGACACAGATTGTACAATAGTTGAAAAATCTAAGCATAATAATAATATTTTTTATTTTAATAATTTCTTTATTATTCCAAAAAGTACTCAATAACACCACTTAACACTGGTAACTTCCAAAAAGTGAGTCAAAGACTCCCAAACTGAGCATAGTTCGTATCTTGGGTAGAATGGGTAGTCGGCGGTCCACCGTTTTATAAGTGCAGTCTGTCAGAATGTTCCTATTCTGTTGGTGCATTGCATAATATGTCTTCTGTGCTGGTCTAAGCTAAGTATACTTACATTTAGACTAGCTGGACAGTTATTGGGCATGAATACAAGTCAACAGTAACTACGAATATATAACAACGAATTATTGTAGGTTTTTGGCACTGAAAGAGTCAAATACAATCACAATCCGACCTCATATCCAGCAACTACTATCCGTTATTGGCGTAGCAGTACGGCTATCAAAAATACTAGCAGAATGGGCTGAGCATTCGCTTTTTAGCGATAAATATTACAAAATGTCCCCTAAAGAGCCTGTGTATCACCACTTGACTGCTTAGTATTTTATCTAGGAAGAAATGATACTGCTAATTCCCTACCACCACATAAATCTGTTACGGTTCGGGGACACAAGGCCGTATCCTCATCTAGTTTAAACTGACTGAAAACAAAATTGACAAGTGTTTTTTTATAAAACCTAATTGCAAAATAAAGATCATTTACCTATCATGAGCTTTTAATGCCATCCATTTGACGACCGAAACTGAATTGTTAAAGAATTAGAGCTTTTTAAGGTGTGTAGTTCCATTCCGCTTTCTCAAAATGTCCATTACTTAATTCTCGTTTGACATTTATATTATACACGCCGTGGAAAGCCCATGCTAAGATTTATGGCAAGTTGACGCTACGTAGCGTAAGCAGAACCGATGGCTTTTGGGGTCGAAAGGGATGTGCAGCAGAAGATGCAGCGTTTGAAGGCCTCCTACAAGGTGGGCCGATGACTTAGTGAGGATTGCGGGAATCCGCTGGATGCGTGACGCACAGTTTCGTTCTTTGTGGCGACACTTGTGGGAAGCCTATGTCGAACAGTGGACGTCTATCGACTGATATGATGATGATGATGACGCTAAGTTAAGCTACCTCTTGCAGTGGCCACAGACTCGTTTCCAAGCTCTGTAGCATCCAGTTTTAAGAATTGTCGCTTCTAAATGATTGTACTTAGTTGTACTTGGATCTGTTCTATCATTTTGTTGTAGTGAGAAGTTTTAGGTATGCCTGTTTATATACTAAATGTTTTGTAGGAACGTTAGATCTATGTAATGTAATCAATTCAATTCAAAATATATTATTTCACATAGGCCTACATGAGGGACTAATAAAACATGGGCACGGTTTCTATCTTGTTATCAATAGATATTTTTATTTATGTGATTAGATCGCATGAATAAAAAATCCTTGTATTTTTTAATTTTCCCTTCGTAAGTTTAGATATTGGAGTTTTGTTTTTTAAAGCTATATACTATTTACATGACGTGGAGAGGGAGAGGGAGGCCAAAGAAAAGATGGATGGATTGCGTGAAGAGCGATATGAAAAATAAAACGTGTGGCACTCGGGAACTGCCGCGTTAAAGCTATTGGATAGCATTTTTATCAACTTATGCAATTATAATTATTTATTTATTTTATTTATGCAGTATTTTTTTTTCCTTTGTTTTTTTTTCTTTGGTATTAATTGAAGTTACACTTTCACACATTGAATTGAATTTTGATTGATTGTTCACTCATTAGTTTTCTTATCGGTCACCACGCTCAAAAAACAAATGAGTGGGGGATGTTGAATTTGTGGATTTGGTCTCCACGCTCAAGGCCCGCGATAGAAGCTGTGCAATAGCTTAAAAGGAAGTTAGTGATAGCATGACGAGTGACAGGGTAGAATAGAAGGAAAAAACGTATTGCGCCGACCCCAAATAAGATGGAACAAGGGCAGGAAGAAGAGAACTATTTACATATTTATAAAATACTCAACTAATTAAAACTAACAAAACAAAATCTACATAACGGCGTCGACAATTCAGATAGTATTTTCTATGTCAAAATATGGACATAATAATACCGTTTTAAGTTGAGTTCATGTAAATAATATTATAAGAAAATTTCGTTGAAACCTGAACGTTAATATTATTATACAAAACCTAAAAGTTACATGTCTACACAAAGTTGATACAGCATATAAAACGAATATTGTAGGCCCATAACAAAATTCTAGATTTTATCAAAGACTAATAGGCAACATTCTCAGAATCAAAATTCTTAAGACCTATCCTGAGAACGAAATTACCAAGTTTTTGCTACTTTGAAAGGTTTATAGCAATTTGATTTCCTTATTCGGACCGAAATACGAAGAAAAAATTCGAATTAAACTGTTTAGTACTTACGGCTTAGTTACCTACGTGCCCTATAATGATGCCCACGATTCCACGATCCTTCAATCTCAGTTACCGTTTCAGTAACTATACCTACTTAAAAATAAAAAAAGACGTGTGGCACTCGGGGACTGCCGCGGTAAAGCTATTGCATAGCATTTTTATCAACTTATGCAATTATAATTAATTATTTATTTTATTTATGCAGTATTTTTTTCTTTGAAATTAATTGAAGTTACATTTTCACACATTGAATTGATTTTGATTGATTGTTCACTCATTTGTTTTCTTATCGGTCACCACGCTCAAAAACAAATGAGTGGGGGGTGTTAGGTTATTTTCGTTACGGAATTTCTGGATTCGGTCTCCACGCTCAAGGCCCGCGATAGAAGCTATGCAATAGTTTAAAAAACATTGGCGAACACTAGGATATACTCATCTCGAGGGCAGTCGTGGGTGCGGTCACAAACATGTACCTTAACAATATTTTTTTTTCCGGTAGGTAGGTAAGTCCTATTAGTCCAGCGGCTCTCAATCTTTTTCATACTACATCTCTGTTGACTTGTCGTGGGTTTTTTACAACACCGTTCAATTATATTCTTCAGATTCTTTTTACAAATTAAAACCGCCGTTGCGCGTAGTACCCTTACATTTGGGTTTATTAAAAAAAGTTTTGTTAGCTACTATTTTGACGTACAATAATAATAAAAAATAATAATAATTAATATAAAAAATAAAAATAATTAATTTAGTTATATTGCTCTTAGATTAAATTGGGTATTAATCCAATCGTAGGTAGTTTTACATCGATTGATCGATGTAGTTTTATGTTAGTATCACAAGATAGTCCAAATAGCTGTTCTTCCTGCCGGCAACCTGAGTGTACCATCAAAGACACTTCCGCCTGACCACCGCTTAGTTCATTTTTGCTTGCACTCAAAACGAAAACTTCAAAGGGTTTTCGGGTCGCAGGATTCAAGCGAAATTTTTTTAAGTGGTCAGGCAGAAATGATCTCTATGGTACCTACCGGTTTCTAAGCCCCATAAGATTTCACTAGGAGTAGGTATTGCGTCGTCACGGGGCGACATGACATACAGTTTGGGAACTCCTATAATAGTCAATAACCTACATAAAACAATATAGGTAGCATAGACACCAGTTTCAACTTTTAAAAATACAACCTATCATTATTCACTCGGCGCCATTTCACAATGTCCATTACTTAATTCGACAAAATCCCATTCACACGATAAACGAAAACGAACATAAACCTATCAATTTAAAAAAAAAAACCCAAATACCTTTCTCAACAAAGCAATTTATTACCGCATTTATGTCACGTATCATGTCAATTTGTGGATAAAATTCGGCGGCCATTTCTCGCGCCATTAATTATTAATATTGTAGTTCCGAGATACGACACAGGGTGGCGCTGTACGCTTCCACTGCGCAGGTCAAGGTTATCTAGCGCTGTCTTTGCCTCATCCCCTTGTTTTGAATTTTGTCTCGCTCGCACGCACGCTGTCCACGTGATGAGTACGTCCGTGTTTTGTTTTGAGTGTTGCCATTTTTTTTTTGCTTTGATTGTTGGAAAATTGTAATTTTTTTTTTTGTTAAAATCTTTGCGTAGATAGAGGATAGATATCGTCGTTTGATCATAAGATACTTACTAATTATTGTTGTAGCCTACCATTGCAGGTATCTCTTTAATTAAAACTGGTGTATTTATTAATTTCCCTGTCTAAACTCAATTTATAATTACTTATAAATTAGTTCCATCCATTGTTAATTGAGTCATATGATCGTTAATTTTATGATTCCCAATAAATATGGCTAGCGACAAAATTTCTTATGTAATTTGTAGTTTTATTAATTAATAAGTAATGTTGATACCATCTCACATACGAGTTAAGACTCGTAATGTGAGATTGTAAAGTTTATTAATCTAAAAAAAAGTTTATTAATATAAATTGCGTGCAATTAACAGACTGACAAAACACATGCTTTTTTTTTAATTTTTTTTTTTTTTTTTTTTTTTTTTTTTTTTTTTTTTTTTTTTTAATATTCCACAACTATCACACAACGCCGTCTAGTCCCAAGCTAAGCAGAGCTTGTGTTATGGGTACTAGACAACTGATAAACATACTTATATATTTCTAAATACATACATATTATAGATAAATTACACCCAGACACAGAACAAATGATTATGCTCATCACACAAACATTTGTCCTGGGTGGGAATCGAACCCACGACCTCCGGCATAGCAGTCAGGGTCACTAACCACTACACCAACAGGCCAGTCGCTTTACCACAAGACTGTGATTCTGTTGAATTACCTACTTAGTTATCGTGAACTGACTTCTGCCAGCGGCTTCGCCCGCATGGTTTGTAAGTTTCTCCATACAAACTTTAGAGTACCGTTCTATCCCTTCAGGGGATGAATTTTGGAAAATCCTCTCTCGGTGCTCGCCTACGTCATAAAAGGAAGCCTTGTGCAAAATTTCACGCTCCTAGTCCCAGCAGTTTCGGCTGTGCGTTGAAATGTCAGTCAGTCAGTTTCTCCATATATATCTATATTGATATTGAATAAACGAACTATTCTTTCCAAAAAATAAACACGTACGTCGGAATTATATGCCTATATTTTTTTTAACATCTTCGTCTCGATTCGTTACATGAAACTAGATCGACAACCATGACTTAATCCTAGTTAAACAAAAATATTGAATCTTACACGAAACCAAGTTCACACAAATCCCCCGATTCATGACCGAGCTCTACCTTTATCATAAAACATTTGTGGACTCTTGAAACCTGACCTGGTATACCCCTCAATTCCGCGATAATGTCCCTCTGATTACATCACTGCTCCATACCGGACTTTATTTACAAAGCATCAAGTTTCATTATCGTTTGATAGTCTTGTTTGACGCGCACATATTTACCGAACTGCGCGTAATTTTTTCTGCTCGATAAATTTCAACCTTGATTTTTAGGTGTTAAAGTTGTTTATCGGTTGTGTGGTTTATTGTTTATATGTGTATGTTACTCCAAATTTTTATGGCGTGTAGTAAAGAGTTTTTTTCGCATACGTCTGTAGTACAGAGTGAATGCGGAAGAATAATGCTATTACTATGGCATTGATGTATCTACATAAGTGTTCTACTGAAAACATTTACAGTATTATTCCAGTTTTTTTCTAGTTTGTATATTTTCCGAGGTTGTTTCACGAATGAGATGGTTGTAAGAATTAATTCTCATGGTTGTAACGGTTCAGTAGCTCTGTTTTTTTGTTTTTTCCATATTAAACATCTAATTTGCCCCAGTTAGGAAGCCAGTTTCTTTTAAAGTAATTTTCGAAATTAGTTTATCAGCCAATAATCTTATTAAATTTCTTTGTTTTTAGTAGACTTTTATAAGATCAGAAGCAGGGATAGTCCAAGGAAATGGTGAGAGGTTTTAGGAGAATGAAAATAAAAGAGAAGAAGACGGAAAGGTAGTGAATACTAAAATGATGCTTAAAGGTTCAACAACCAATTCGGTACAACCCTAACAGACACACATGTGGGAACAGAGGCAGAAGTCGCGGTATTAACTCTGTTGCAGCCGGAAGACGATGAAAAATGAAAAAAGTAACCCTGGTAGAAAAAAAATGGTTCAGTTTCTGTTCTCATACAGAAAAGATACTCATAGTTTTAAATCACTAACCCTGAACTTGAGTGATTACGGCTAGTTATTCCGGTGCTTACCTTATGAGATTAGATGGACACATGACATTTTAGCTCCGCCATTTCATTAGCAGTTTAAGAAGCGTAAACATATTTAATACAGGAAGCTAGCCGAACACAAGGTTTCTCTACATGTGGTTTAACATGCAAACGCAATAAATCATGCATAAAAATGTCTTTCATAGCTCCTGTGGTATACACATTAAATGTAGGACAAGTCAAGAGGCTGACGCCACGACAGTCGAGATCCCACAGAGCTCACGACTAGACGTCACTCCTTGGTTTGCTTGCTTACTGACAATTTGGTTGTTTAATTTACTATAAACCTAAATCCCTAACAAGTGATTTTAGTGAACACCACATTGGCGACGAGTAAAAGCGCAGTAAGTAAAGTGATCTTAACTCAAATAATGTACTACTTACGGACATTGGTCAGCAACAACATTAATTTTATACAGCAGTAAAAAAAAAAAAAAAAAAATAAGAGACCGATACCTGAGTGAAATTCTGTAAATATTTCATATATTGGTCAGCAAGAAAAGTAAAATTTTACAGCACAAAGTGCTTTGAAAGAAAAAATAAAAATAAGTGACCGTTTTCTACATTAAATTGAAATTCAGTAAATCTTAGTTTCATAAAATGTCCATACTTTGGTCGTTACTTAGCTATGTATGAGCGATCTGCGTCAGTAATTAGCTGAGAGATGCGCAATATAAATCGATGAAATCATTTCGTCATTTAATACATAAACGGTACCGTATACTTTATCGGAATGTGATTAGGGCATACAAAATGTCCCTACATTTCGAAAATAAATAAAAATTCCAAATACAATGTTTGTTGACCAAATTCGTTTGTGGCTACATAATATCGAAATAAAAGTGCCAACGAGAGTCGTTAAATGATCAGTACCAACGAGTGTTCGTTAAATGATCGAAACAAAATAAAAATATTCGATCTAAAGTTCCAGCGATAACACGTTTACTTATAAATGCTAATCTTATCGAAAGATATTATTAGATCCAAAAATGAAATGTGCCAACGTGATTATCGTCAAGTACCAGTTTTAACGCCAATTACCACTTCGATACTTCGAAGCAATATGATGCCTGGCTAGGTATCACTTTATAGTTAAAACTAAAGTGTCCTAAAATCCTTAAGGCTAATTAAATAAAATACATTTTGCACTGGCTTTATCCACCAAACAAAGAATTTGTCACACGCGTTATAACGCCCGATGTGCTTGGTTCTTCAATCTCTATTTCAAGTGGCCGTTTTGCTGAGTAGCATGGCGCGGCACTCCGGCGCAGGTACCTATTAATGGACCCTTGTGCGACTTGCTAGCTAAAGTTTGTTTATTTAAATGTTATAGGAACAGTGCCCATAGAGCTCTTATCTTAACTGGCTACAATCAATTCAGGGTTATAAGTAAATTAACGATGTGTTGTGTACCTATATTATTCTTGCATTTTAGTTGAAAACAAGAATAAGAAAAAAAAAAAAAACTTATTTGAATTGTGGGTACAATTCTTGATTCTAGTTCAAATATGATTTTGAATTGTAGATTTAGTTCTGGATTCAATTCCCTAAAGAATATGTGGAAGATTATCACAATGAAAAATCATAATCCTTTAAAAACAGCAATCCCGCCATTGAGCTAATCCACGATAGCCAGAGTCAAAGTGCAATAAGTACCTGCCATAATGGAGTTGACACTGAACAAAAAACTGTTGTCCATGCAGCAACTAAAATCACAAACGTGATAAAAGTACCTTTCCTGTAAATCTATTGCTAACGTGTTTTCAAATTATATTTCCAGAAACACTGCAAAACAAGGACAAATAAGAAAAAATGGCACTAACTTCGTGTCAAATAATAACAATGAGTTGTATGCTATCATGCATGTCATGAAAATTCAATAATCACAAAAGTGATTACTTAAAGTTCGAGCAATTAATGAAAATTCAGTTATGCCCGCCCTATAATTAACGCAAATGGCATAAAGAGACTCGTACCAACCTCTTGTCAAATAACAACAATGAATTTGGTTGCTATAATGCAAATCATGTAAATTGTGGCAATCACAAAAATGATTATAAGTTCGAGCAATTGATGAAAATTCAGTTAATGCCCTATAATTAATGCAAATGGCATAAATAGGTTTTTTGAGTATTATTTGCAGAATAACACGAAATGAGAGACAATAAAAGAGAAAATAATAAGTCTGCCTCTCGTCAAATGATAACAATAAAGTAAAAATATTAAAAAAACAAAGTACTAAACAAAACATCTAGGTAGGTAGGTTTACACCTACTTAACTAATTTGCCACGAGTCGATAAAAATTTAACAATTGGAATTGATGGTCACGTGCTACACAATAACAAAGTGCAAGGGTTATACATATACAAAAAAAAAAATAGCTCTAAAGTATTACTAGCAAAGCCTATGGTCACAAAAATGTTTTAAGAAATCGATTATAAAATTTAAAAAAGGCTTTGATCTGAATTCAATTGCCAACTTAAAGATCTTTATTGATTAAAAAAAAAGTCCAACGGCTATTTGATTCCTAATAGCTTAAATAGCAAAAAGACGAGCTAGTCAAACTGTATGGACCTGGCTTGTAAATAAAACAATATTTCATCTTTTCGGGTACCTCTGGTGATCCCGGATGCCTGATGATCAATAATATTATACTAAAATATCAATGCTGATGATGGTATACGTATTTATCTGCAGATACGTGAGACCTAGATAAACATAATAAGTACTAGCGTAGTATTACTTAAAACGCTATGTACATGTTTTAAATCAAAGTTCATAAATACTTAAGAAGTCAATCAGTAAATGCTTTACATTCAACTAAAAATAAAAAATTAAGTTGAAAAAGATATCTATAGTACCATAGGGAAACTCTATGTACATATTGTTTCAAATAAAAGTTCATAAATACTTAGGAAGTCAATCAGTAAACGCTATACATTCAACTAAAAATAAAAAAAAAGTTGATAAAGATATAGTGCCATAGCAAAGGAATTGTTGATTTTACTTACAACATAGTGATATAACATAAAAAAAGACTGGAAGAATTAGAAATATACACTCGCAGCACTTTTAAGTTAATTTGTGATGCGTTGTTAAATAATTTCCAGAAACCCGTAAGTATTTAAACAACTATAAAGTCAAAATAAACAAAAATGAAATATTTAATATCAATTGAAACTTCAGTGCCATCAGGTTTCAAACTAGTTAACAATAAGTCAGTCTGACTTTCACATGGAAATGTTGATGAAATTCAATGTTTTCTGGATCAATTTCATTGAATAATTTAACTCCAACTTTCAACCCTAAAAATCAATGGGTTTAAGAAAAAAAATATCCAACGGCTATAATGACAATAGATCGTACAATCGTACCCAACTAGAACTAATTGTAGTTCTGTTAACTTTGGAGACAGAATCTGACAGATGTAAAAAAATGAAACTGTCAGACTAAAACCAAGTATAGTCGTGTATCTAATTGAATTCATGAATTGATTTGAATTCAATACAAATTTGCATTTTGAACAAGCAAGAAGCTCTACGGACACTTGAATCAATAAATAATTACTTATATCGATAATGCATACATTTAAAATATCCGTATTAAAAATACAAATAATGAAAACCAATCATAGCAAATTACAAAATGACAAGCCTAAATGCGAGATGACCTGTCCTAACTATGACTCGTGTACTAGCACAATTCAGCTCAACTCTTCTGAAGGAAACCGAGTCATCATCAGCAAAATATGTGAGCATGCATGACATTCTAACTGCCAGAGCACATCCAAGTCAAAGGCCAGCCAGTAATACTAATTGATGTACCTAGTACTCACTTATTTCGAAATCCAACTGACTAAAAAAAAAAAAAAAAAAAAAAACTAATAAAGCTTAGGTCATATACTGATTCCTTAGCCACAGGAACAAAAACCTAAGACAAAAAAAAAAAAAAAAAAAAAAAAAATTGGCACAAACATAAGTTCATTGAATATTAAATTTAGGCTAAAATCGAAACCAAATAACATAATTACGTCATATTAAGGTAAAAGAAACCAATTGCTGATTCTTATAACTCACAAGTGGAATCGTAAAACTTCTAGATAGAACAAAATACCTAATAGAGTTAAAATGTATTGTATTTCGAAGGCGCAAATCTTAAATTGGCTTACAGATGTTGTTCTGAGTCTGAGAGTCATGTACATGGAAATTTACATTTCTGTAAACACACAATACAAGAGTAACTCATAATTTGGAGCAAAGAAATAAAAGAACATCTGATAACGGTAGTCAATCTGTAATCAAGGTTATACAGTATTAAACGAGAAATAATATCGTTTTAATAAGTACCTACTGAATTCCGAATCCGGAATTAAAAAAAACAGTCAAAGCAAAAATAGATGGACATCAGACCTTAAGAAATATCCAAGCCGAGATATTAAAGAAGCCTACAAGAAAATTAATCGATTCATGTTTCCTTTGTACCATACTTCCAAAATAAGCAGTTAGGCACGAAAATAATAATAATCAAAACATAAAAACAAAACAACGATACGCCTCACCCTTCGGAACTGGACAAAAGAACATGAGGAACATCAGACTAATAGAGACCACAAATATAGAAAGTAGGAAGCATTGGATATGCTTCTTCAAAAAATTAAATAATAACACTACATTATTAAAGGCTTATTTGTAAGCCTAATACAAATGCTAAATGTACTCAAATCTGTGTGGTTCTCTAGTCAAAAGATCATCTCAGAAACTTCAAAACTGCGTAGATACACAGTTCTAATGATTAGATCATTACAGTGGATTTTGAAAGAGACTTTGACCTCTGAGTTTGTTTGTGTGTTTCTTCTCAGAGCAGTCAGCTAGGAAACACAGGCCTCATCTAGAAAAAACAAAATAAAAAAAAAAAACGAGTAAATGTAAAAAAAAATGCGAAATAAATATCTTCATTTTGAATTTTTTTTAATTTGGGTCTAAAAAAAAAAATTATATATATATTGATTATTGTTGTTTTAAAACTTCTCAAATTGTGTTTAATTACAAAACATAGTAAAATGTGTTAAACGCAATTCATTTCAAAATCTAAATATTATAATTGCACTTAAAATCTAAATAATTTTATAAAAAGAAAGAGATGTGGGATACACATTAAAAATCCTAAATATATAATTGTACTTAAAAAAAAAACAAACTACCGATTTTTGTAAATTATAATCTAAGTGTGATAAATATTGTAATATAATTATTGTACTTCAATAACCAAACTAGCGATTTTTGTAAATTATAATCTAAGTGCTAAATATTGTAAGTATGCTTGAAATGTAAATCATTTTATAAAAAGGAAGAGATGTGGTATACACATTAAATGTAGGACAAGTCAAGAGGCTGACGCCACGACAGTCGAGATCCCACAGAGCTCACGACTAGACGTCACTCCTTGGTTTGCTTGCTTACTGACAATTTGGTTGTTTAATTTACTATAAACCTAAATCCCTAACAAGTGATTTTAGTGAACACCACAGCTCCCAACAGGACTCCGCTATTATGTACGAGAGAAAAATGTGTCAAAATAAAAATATATTAGTCTATCGTGCGGTCCCAATGTTGCCAGAAAAAAAATGCTTTACCATGAGCTCTTAACGTGATGACCTAAACTAAATAGTTAAAGGATTGGATCTATATAGAGTGCCGCATCCTCCTTTCTCGCTCGCACGATTGACATTTTAATACGTCATAGTAAGGCTTAAGAGCTTTGTAAACCATGAGCAAAAGGTAATGCCCCTTTAGACGTCTAAAACAGGAGTAAAAGTGGCAATAATAGAAAACGCAATCGAAAAAATATCAAATCTATATGTAAAGACTGTTTTAGAAACCAATATTTCTTATGACGACAATATAAGAGGAAGAAATGGAAGCCAAGTTAACACTGTTGATGAAATTTGTCTTTGAAGGTTGGACTTCAAATATGAAAGAAAAGTAATATTTCCAAAAGGTTCTTAACATAAGTCTTTAATCTCTTGTAGGTATAATAAAATGCCAAAACTATTATCATTTTGTAAAGTCAGCACACAAAGCTATAATTTGAAGAAAATGTACAGTCAACAAAAAAAACCTTTCACAAAATAAAAATAATATTACAGAAGGATTTCTTCCACATTTACGCTTATATTGTTACAACAATGGAAAATAATGTAGTGATACAAATATTTTTATCTGTAATCTCCGTTTTTTATTTAGTAAACTATTGTATTGTAGTGACTAAATCACTACAGTTAACTAAATAGATGATGGGCTTGTTAGTTTCTTTGTCATGTCAAATGAGGGTAGGCAGAAGTAGTAATCTCAAGATTTTATATTGTCTAGCCAGGGACTTTGGACAGGGTTCAATTTAATAAATCTTGTTCTTTGTGTTCGAGCAGAAAGAAAAGGAAATATTATACATAACGTCCGTTTTCTTAAGAATTTTCACAGATCATAAAGCATGACAAGCCATTGACCTACTAATTAAATTTTTAACAGTTTTTGCTCTTATGGCAGGATCAGAGACTATCAACAGGTCACCCACATGGTTAATATGCACCCAAAAATGGTTATCCATGTAAAGTGATTAAAATCGCCACAAAAATAGTAATTGACTACCACATCAGCACGTTTTGCAAACCGGATACCACTGCTGTTCATACTCTATAGTGGAATCTGTTAGTATTAGGAAGCCATAAACATTTTAGAACAGTCTTTGAGCCAAAGAGTAAAAACCCAAAGAGCCATAGAGTCAAATTCTAATGATCGCAATAAAATTCCAAGTTAGAAATTCCTTCCACAAAAAAGTGCCCTTTCAACCAGCGCTATCCCCGTCTGTATCCATTCACATCACGAACACCGCGTTATTGTAACTTCCCAGCACTGAACGTGTTCACAACTTACCGACATAACGCCGTGCTCACAAGAACACAGCACTTACAAGTTATACTCTTGCCACGATCAAAATTACAAGCCAGATATTGTCATCAACTAATAAAAGTTGGAGAGGATGAAAAAATACAAAGTTAGTCTTTGAGCTAAGTTGGGAGATTCGAGTCACGGAGACTCAAGGACGTGTGTGAAGTTACCAAGATGTTGGTATAGGGTGTACCTCGGAAGTTACACTGTCTTACTAACTCATTTAGTGATTAAAACTTGCCGTGATGCTTAGTTGTGGCAGTTACCACTGGCCACAAGATTATTAATAAAACAGCTTTCTATCATAGAAGTTACTGACAGCCCACTTTGCAAGGGCCTCCATGAATGAGGGCGAGACAGCAGCTCATCTACTTCTAAACTGTGCAGTCGTCGCAGTATACAGAGCAAAGTATTTCGTGAAATGGTCAATATTAATAGCAAGGCGCTGCTGGCGTTCTTTGAAGAGCTGAAGTGGTTCAAATGACACATTTGTCCCACCTAAGGGTATGTGGGTACACTTTAGACGTGGAGTTGCGGACACCATTTTGATTTAAGATTTAATACCTACAATAGCTCATTTAGTTAGGTACATCACATAATGAGGCTACGATGTCTCCAGTGCTAAAATATAGGGGTTTCTGTCTATTAGGAGTGGGCTGTAACCACCGCAGTCAGTTGGCCTTTGAATATTTGGTCCTAGGTCCCTAGAACATACCAGTTTCCTTCTGAAGATTTCTTTCACTGATCAACTTACTACTACGATAAAACACTTTACTTTAACACAAGAAACAAAGGTAACTTGGTAACAATGTATAGTCTACACCACTCCGATTTCACTGATCAAATTGTGTCGCCCGTAAGTATCAATATCAAAGAGATATCGACACTACACAGACTGTTGTTTTATTGAACAAGAGTACGACGAAACTAGCATTATTTATTATTAACTACGGTTTTACTCCTGTGGTTTTCTTTAGTATCAGAATTATGTTATTTGAGGCAAAATGATACTAGAAAACTACTTACCAAGCGAACAAAATGAACACCATAACAGAACATTGCAAATCAACATGATATTTGAAAACTACGACGCATACTGTCTTTGTCTTATCACTAAAGACAAGGTTTTTTTTTAATACGGCATAACACTAACATTTGACACTAACTAGAATAAAAACATTTTATTAAAAAAATATGTGCAGAATTTTCACAATAAAACAGCAACATTTATATCACTCAAATTCGTCACAAGATGCCTCGTTCAACCGCATCATCTAACTCGCGCCACTAACTATCCTAATTCACTCGCACACTTCTCGCATCTGAACCCGCCATACCCCGCTACAGTCCATAAGGCGGCAACTCGTCGGGGTTGGTCGAACTCGGTCAAGGTCTATACCGGTTTACTCAGGACAATTGCGTTAAGCACTTTGATAAAATTCCCCCGTTTCCTAAAACGATACGGTTGGGGATAAATAAATTAGGCCTATCTGTGACTTTGTGGAGTGTTGTGTGACCTAGTAGAGCTAGATAGTAGGTTTAAGTATATATCTACTGTGGCACGTGTGTTCTTGGATAGCTGTATGCCCGAAGTTAGTGATGCTTGCTTGGGGAAATCTATCCTGTAGATAGTTTTTTGTTTGAATGATGATGACGTGTTTTGGATGCATTTTTTTTAGTGGTAGCATAGCATAACATCAACCTTTTAATGTTCCCACTGCTGGGACTAAGGACTCCTTTCTGGGAGAGGGCATGGGCCGTAATTTACCACGCGGGCCCAGTGCGGTTTGCTGAATGTCATATTTCTTTGAATTTTTGGTCCTAGAATATGCCGGTTTCCTCACGATGTTTTCCTTTTTACGTGGTAGATCATCAAATAACACCGCCTGGTCGAGTAAGACCCACATATTACTAGTAGTAGTTGCAATTTGCGTTCCAGGATCGCGATTAGTTATCGCTTAACTATTACAAACTTGCATCACAAAATATAAGCTTGCTTAATGCAAGTTTTATATTTTGACCATTATCGTTCAATCTTATCTATGCAGGATTTCTGAAATACCTATAAGTACTTACCGACGACAGTAAAAATGTTTTATGTATTATCAAAATGAATATTTTTGTAATAAAGTAATTTTGTTTCGAACACAATAGGTTTACCAGCCTCAAAAGTTTGTTTTAGTCTAAACGGATACAATTTCACGGAGAGGTCACTTTAGCAATTCAAAAATAAACGGTTCACGACTCGTAAAAACATTTTCTTTTGAATAAAATGTTATCCTTGTTTTGTAACAAGTAACCGTGTGGCTTTAGATCCTGATAATATAAGAAATGAGATTCATATTTCATAGACTTTGAGTGTATTAGGATGAAACTTGCAACATGTATAGGAATACCTAATTTTTTTTGATACTAAGTTCTTTTCCATTTTCACTGTTTTTCAAACAACGTCTCTTACGCGATTTTCACGTTATTAGGTAGGTTACACATTTTTCATTAGCTATTTTGGAAACAAATATCTTGTGGATATTCTCTAGGCTTCTATTGAAATCAATTTAAAAATTGGTGTAAGACTAATCCAGCAAAGATCTCTGAAAATCTGCTATTTTGTATGAACGGATCTTCGTAATGTGCTAAATTTAAAAACTCAAAAAAATATAACAATAGAATCTTTGCAAATTTAATCAAGATTCTGAATAACGACAATTTTTTTCAAAAACCTTTAAGGGTTTACTTAAAAAAATACATATTTCCTGGAATAAGTTTTACGAAATATTCGAGGAAATTATCAAATGCCAACAGAGTTTTCAGGCGTTATTTCTGTTTTTTCATTGCCTCTTCATCCAACATCGCGTTGGATTGCGTTAGATGAAGCAACAAGATTTTAAAATATACTCGATATTGACGGTAGGTGAGTGGAAAAGGACTGTTTACAAAAGTGAAAGCAAATTGACTCCCAAAAATCAAACAATGTTTCTCTTATTCTGATTAATTTAGCAATTAGGGTGTTACCATGGGCCCCCATTCGCCATGTGGAACAGAGATAGCAAGACTTTTAGATAAACGAATGGGGTGCGTCTGCTCTTTGCCCTTCACGTCACATGAGGTTGAAGGGTGGTCCCGTTGTTGATGGGAGGACGATTCAATCATATGCGATAAAAAAATACTAAAGCGTACTAGAGGTTGTTGCTTTGAAGGTCATGGGTGGTGTATATGAGGGGTTGTTTTTGCAGTTAAGTTTGTGATACTGTCTTTAGATGGTTGGTCCAAGTTATTGGTACCATCGCGGTCATTTCTGCCCTATCACTTAAAGTAATTTTCGCTTGAATCCTGGGGCGCGGCGCCAAACCAAACCCTTTGAAGTTTTCGTTTCGAATGCAAGCAAAAAAAAACTTAGCGGTGGTCAGGCGGAAGTGTCTTTGATGGTGCATTCGTTTAGGCTTAGGGTAGTCAGACGCTAGATTTGTTGGGCAGTCGGATAGATAATACTCATCATCGTCATTATCACTTCACCCGAAAGACGTCCACTATTGGACATAGCTAAGGCCTACAAGTGTTGCCATAATGACCGCTCCAGATTCCCGCGACCGCCACCAGGTTAGCGGTCCACCTCCAGTCATTCCAGAACCTTTCGTCCCTATCGACCATCTGTTCTGCGAGCAATGTGCCCTGCCCAAATAAATACTGTCTTATTCAATAGTTATTCAGCTGTATACGGTCAGACTAACTCTAGTTTTGTGGTCGCAAGCGAGACTTCTGAGCGAGGAGTAGCAGAAGCTTGGAAGTTGGTGGAAAGCACGTAAACCCGTTGGTACTACGCCTAACCTCTCTTCGGTCTTGTCGCATTACCATTTCATCGAACTATGACAGTAAAAGGATGGTGAGTGTACCTATGTTTGCGCACACACTGATGCACTATACCTAATATATTTAGCTTACTTTGACTAGTCTCAGTTGAGATTAACGTGGACGAAATCCAGTCGCTCTACATTGTACATTTCGCTATTCCTACAGTTTAGAATTTGGCTATTCACGCCTAATTGAAAACATCACCCTTGGAAGCTTCTACAGGTTATAGACGAGGTAAATATCAATTCCTTCAGTCTCAGTTCAGCATGTAATTTGTCTAGTCTTCAACTTCACTAATTGTAATTAAAACAACGCTATCCTAACTTCCAAACTACCCTCCTTTACGGTATTAATTCTATTTACCAGTTTAACCCTTTTGCTTGTGGTCAAAGCTGTAACACGCAAACTTTATAACAAATTGATAGATATTTTATTTAGTCTAGTTTCCAAATTCTGGAAGGGTCTAGTCTCTTCTGCTGGGCTCAGAAATAGATAAAGTTTTTGGACACCGATGTTTTTATAACTATAAACGGTATCAGGACCGTAGAAATCACAATGTGTTTTTATAAAACCTTTGTGTTTTTAGTAAATTCAAATTCGATCAAATTGATTACAAATCATTACGTTTTTTACGTCTCTCAAAATTAAAAAATATATTCACAAAACCTATTAATAAGAACCTTTCTTCATGAACTAATATTTGAAATAGGATGAAGAAGAAAACTCATTGCTAAACTAAGCTCGCCATTGTATGTGAACTGTATGTATCGCCATATATGTTATGCATAACGTATGGAGATACAGTAAAGAAATAAGACAACTCTTTGTGTACAAAAATTAAGAAGAGGTAAAACAAAATTCCCAGCAGATTACAATACCATTACCAAAGTTGCGAAGTTCAACAAAATCTTAACAAAAACAGTTTCCAAAAAGAAAGTTTAACCCGTTACCACAGGGGAAACGGATTAACAGCCACCAAGTTAACCCTATTAAAGAATTCCGACAAAAAAACTCAATCCAAACATCATGAACTCATGACCTATTCAGCTCAATTCCATTGTTATCTCCAGATATTAAAATATTGCGTCCAAATTGTAAACACAATGCTTTACTACCCCATATTGACTGACCCAACCCTTCTTCGCCACAAAAAAAAAATCCGAAAGCAAATTCATGTCATAATAATACAAGCTTCAAGCAATGCAAGTTGCAAACCTAACAAGTTAGTTCGTTCAATAAATTCTTCAAGCGGCCAGTCCCGGAGTGAGCGAGACAAAGGATCCATAAAGGAAGGAGTGAGGAGCACAGCAACACTGACCTACATCAATAAGTGGACATTTCGCGCAGCAGCGGAAGGAATGTTGCAGCGTTTGTATGTGTGCGTTAGATGTTTGTTTGTGTGCACCCATCTGGTATTTCGTGAGTATTTGGTCATAGGTTTGCGTACAGTTATTTGGAATAAGCTGTAATTGAAATAGTGGAACTTTTTTGCTACAAAACTTGTGTACTTTTAACAGCAATTTGTCTTTGGTGATTATGGCAATTTCCGCTAAGGAGATATCTCTCTTAGTTTTTTATGAGGAGTTCTATGTTCTATCGCAACCTTTGGATATGGTATGGTATCTTTGGATATGGTGGTCTGATTGTATCAGACTATTGATAACTTAGTTAATGACGAAACTAAAAAACATTCAGTTGCAGCAGGAACTCTAAAAAGAAGGTATCTCCTATTTAGGTTCCGTACTCGAAAGGTGCCAACAGGACCCTATTACTAAGCCTCCGCTGTTCGTTCATCTATCAGCGGGCTGTATCTCATACACGGTACGAGGTAGAAAGCTGATAATTTTCAGAAAATATGTATTTTTATTCGTACCGGAAGACGCAGCGTTGGACGGCCTCCAACAAGGTGGACCGATGACCTGGTCAGGGTCGCGGGAACCCGATGGATGCGTGACGCACAGGACCGGTCGTTGTGGCGACGCTTGGGGGAGGCCTATGTCCAACAGTGGACGTCTTTCGGCTGATATGATGATGATGATGATGATGTATTTTTATTGCCACTACAACAACAAATAATAAAAGCAGGGGATTCTCATATAAGAAACAATAGTTTTGTACAATTTCGGAACCCTTCATGTGCAAATCAGACTCGAACTATGCCAGCTTTTCTATATGACTTTGAAGCCATAAGAAGAGAGTAATTGGAGTATCTCACAAGATGGACCGATTACCTGGTGAGGGTCGCAGAAATCCGAAGGATGTTAGTTGCTCAGCAGCAGCACGGTAATATTTATGATAATATTACCGTGGCAGCGGTCGTTATGGCGACACTTGGGAGAGGCCAGTATCCACAACAATAATACTAGAATACTTACTGAGTACTTATAGGAACTCGAATAGATAAATTACTTACTGTAAATCAGTTTTGTTGTAATTATTAAAATGACCATGTTTAAACTTTCACATTTATCGATTCATATTGGATTAATGCTGACCTTTAACACAAGGCGCTAACTTAAATTGAATATCAGAAAAATACCAAAAATAAAACTTCTTAAGCCATAAAAATAATTATTTAATGACGAAAAAGTTATTATATTTAATACCTCAAGATTTATTGCCGATTATTAACTTTGCCCGTAACGTCCAGTTCTTCCTGGCATTAACCGGTCAATCTAGCTAATGCCCGCACTTGAAACGGGCTTATAAAATTACATTTTTTATAGTCTGGCAATAAAATGGAGCGGTGTTCTTTTGTTACGCTTATAAATATAAAATAATACGTGTATTCGTAGGGTTGACAACGATTCCAAAATATTGCAAGTAAGGAGTGCTATACCCTGCCGAAGTCCGTGTTTCCTGATAGCTACAACTTAGGGGTCTTAATTCAAGAGTGAATAAGTTACTTTTAGGCAAGCGTGCTCTATCGTCGGCCACATCATCGCTTACCATCAGGTGAGAAAGTGGTCAAACGCGAGCCTACCAATATTAAAAAAAAAGAGTTTATTTATGCTTAAAAGCTTACAACAGAAGACCTTGCATGATGCATTCATCCACGGATAAATCCTCTAAACTTTATCCTACGTACCGTTCTTTTGGGCACGCCATAATTGTGGCGGTAAGTCCCCTTTGAGGAGTAACTGGAAGTCACCCTGACCAGACGCCCTGACGTCAGTCAGGGCGTTCTCACCTTCCGTATGACCCAGATTCTCACCGGACATTATAAGTCCGGGAGGTTCCTGCACAGGATTCGTGCGGATGTCAGCAAAACATTGTTATGTGACTGTTTCTCCTTCCCCTAGATTTGAATAGTTTCTAACTTACTCAATATTCAGTTCCTTTATAATAATAAAAAGTGGTTCACTTATATTTCATAATTATAATAATAATAAATAATATTCCACAAACATCACACAACGCCATCTAATCTCTAGCTAAGCCGAGCTTATGTTATGAGTTCTAGACAACTGATAAATATACTTATTATATTTCTTGACACAGAACAAAATGATCGTGCACATCACACAAACATTTGTCCTGGGTGGGAATCAAACCCACGACTTCTGGCACAAGATGACTAGACCAACAGGCTAGTCGATTCAACCAATAAATAAAATAAAAATATTTTTCATAAAAAAGGCTTGTAACAGTTAATTCGTGAAGACCCTACACTTAGGGAATGGCTTTATCCTTATAGACTGGCCTTCACCAAGTGATTTTTTATGATATTTATCAGATATAAAATAATTGATTGGCCGCAGTCTCCTTGGGTGCGTAAATAAATACACCACACCGCCATTTTAATGTTGCTTTATTACTTAATTTGATGTTTTTGTGGTTATTGCATTGTTTTCAAAATAGTTCTTTAATATTTAAGAGGGCCCTTCCTGATTCGTCTATTTATTTACTCATTTATTTACACTCACAAACACTTAAAAATGAAATGAACAAGTACAGGTAAAAGAGCACAAAGGTATTTTATATTTCAAATGAAATTTCTTCCAGCAGACTTGCGACAGATGAGTTAAGGATCTATTACACTACGCGTTATTCAGACTCGATTTGTCTATGGTTCGACGTATCGCGTAGTGTAATATGGGTTAGACTGTCTTTCTATGAATGAAAAATAGTACGAGTCGGAATATCGCACACGATATTCAGCGCAGTGTAATAGGTCCTTTAGATGAGAGATGAGAGAGAGTCTATCGTCAAAGTGAGCATGGTTTAAAAGTTTGTAGTTTCATCCAGGCAGCGCAGTGTTTGACTTAAGGTAGAACTACATTGCGCACACTATGGCTAAGCTCGCGAGCGGCTCGTGAGTGGCTCGCGGGCGTATTCGCTTAGTCTGGATACACCATAAGAAAACAGTACAATATCCAAATTAAGTTACGATGATTTTTCCGAATGGCCAAAAAGTTTTTTTTTACTAACTTTAAACTAACTACTTTTTTCCTGTACCTGTGTTATGATACCTTGCTTCATGCCAAATTTCAGGATTCTAGGGTTTTTGCGTCATAAACGGCCATCTTTTCTTTTATCTTTTTCTCTTCTTTTTTCTCTTTATCTTTTTTTTTTTTTGTTAATTCCGTAGTTTGACTTTTTCACAGCTTCAAGACCTGAGTATAGGTTTTAATTTCAACCTGATACCTCCACGCGTTCTTGGCAGACAGAGACAAACGGCCGGACGAACGGACAACAAAGTGATCTTATAAGGCTTACATTTTTTCCTTTTGAGTTACGAAACCATAAAAATAAATAAAATCAAACTATCAATATTCATAACACACAATACCTACTTCAATTTAAATGGAGCACAGTTTAAAAATCACTGCTGCATAACATGACGTCACTCGGTGCATTGATCTTAACGAGACTGCGCCTGAGTGCGACTGTGTCACAGTTTTATTAGCTGGCAGCACTTTAGATGCTCCTGTTTAGCCACAAAGTAATGTAGCACTGTGGTGTTATGTGCAGTTTGAATTATGACGTCATTTTTGTCTGGATAGGGGCAGAGAGTATATTTTTTTTTATTTGCCTAGCTACATAATGCTTTGCGTAATTCTTTACACAAAACTTAATGTTAAAACACAGTGATTTGACAAATGAGATCCTCTCTAGGAGAGGGAAGGGGCCATCCACCACGCGGACGCAGTGTGGGTTGGTGAATATAACATGTCTTCGAATTTTTGGTTCTAGGACATGCCGGTTTCCACACGATGTTTTCCTTCACCGTTTTTTGAGAGCAGCGGTAATGAAATAAATTACACAAAGTAATGCTCCTGGCAGGGTCTGAACTCGCGATCTACAACTTGTAAGTCAGAGCCATTACCACTCGGCCACCAGCCCACCACTGCTCTCAAGTCAAGCACTAGTTTATAACAATAAAAAAAAAAAGTTACCATGAATTATATTCATTCATAACATAACCAATCCAATCACGTAAACTCATTCGCATATCATAATTTTACTTCCATATAAGATAACAATATCATAATAATTCACATTATTATGCAAAGCAATGTTCCGCTTAAACAAACTAACTTGCATAGCGAGCTAACGCACAGAATGACGTAACCGCGCATGCGCAGTGCAACGATCTTGATCAATGCGCAGGAGTGGGTAACTTTTTGCTAAGCTTTTATTTGACGTAATCTATGTAGTTGATTTTTGTATTCATATTTGAGTACCTATTTGTTTCTTTTTTTTACAGTATTATTATATCTAAAAAACAGATTCAACTAAAATACGACCAGGGGCCGTATTATGACCTCTTAAAACCATCATGTTTTCGGTGTGAAAAAGAGACGGAGCTATACAGGACGAATAGCACTATCCTTTTCTCACACAGAAAACATGATGGTTTTAAGATGTCATAATACGGCCGCATTTAGATTGAAGGTAGATCTCTAAATTCCCAACCACATAGGTCTTACTTGCTTAGTCTCATCAATATCATCATCATCATATCAGCCGAAAGACGTCTACTGCTGGACATAGGCCTCCCGCAACCTTCACCAGGTCATCGGTCCACCTCGTAGGAGGCCTTCCAACGCAAATCTGTCTATAATAATAATATTCCACAACTATCACACAACACTATCTAGTCTCAAGCTAAGCAGAGCTTGTGTTATGAGTACTAGACAACTGATAAACATACATAGTTCTAAATACATCCATATTTTCACACATCACACAAACATTTGTCCTGGGTGGGAATCAAACCCATGACCTCCGGCATAGCAGTCAGTGCCACTAACCACTACACCAATAGGCCAGTCTATGAATCTATATTATTATTATTATTTTTAAACCTATTGGCCTAGTCGTTATCACAGAGTAGGCTACAGAAAACCACTGATTTATGGCAGCTAGATAGCGCCTCAACACAGCAAAGCAATTATGCCCCATCAAGGAATTACGCAGAAAACAAAGTAGCCACTAACTAACCAATCCAACGAGCCAATCAAAAATTTAATAGCCAGTTATTCAATACTGTCGCAAATAAACTAAATGGCCCTAAACAGCTTGCATCGCTTAACAAGCGTGGTCGTAGTGCACCGATGACGTAAGACCGCGAAGTGCGTTGATCTTGATGGACGAGCGACTTTTTTTGCTGCGCCGGCTCATGCAAAATGTTTATTTCGGTGTTTGTTGAAGCTAATCTACCGTTCCGAGAGGATTTGATTTGATTAGGGCAAGATTTTGGGGAGGGGGGGTCACGCACGCACAAAAGAAAGAAAAACATTTTATTTAGCAGACCTATACAAGGTGTAAGGGACAGCCCTCCACAAACTTTAAGGGCTAGCTCAGTAGACGATACTGAACAACATTCCACAAAAATTTTTTTCAGGAATCGAAAAAAAATTCGGACTCTCCATACAAACTGTCGAATCAAGTTTATAGTTTTGTATGGAGAGGCGGATTTTATTTTTCGTTTCTGAAAAAATTGTATTATGCAATAATCTTTTTTTTTTAATATAAACTGTCATTTATACATTGAATATTATAGAATCTTAAAGTAAATATTTTTTATAATACAATTTACTCAAAAAATATGTTACATCTTTATGCGTAGAAGGCTCATTGTGAAAATTCATCATAGTACACTTTTAGTTCTTCCTACTGAACAACTCATTATTAATTAACTACGTTTCCTTCAAAGCATACAGTAATAGAAAACAACTATTCATATAGTAAGAAGTAAGGACATCCTTTACTTCGACCATCGTGAACTCGACTTACTGACGAATTGGACACAGTGTCCGAATCGTCACATATTATTTTCCATATTTTCTCACACCACTAAAATTGAAGCAGTCGGATAAAAAAGTTTTAAATATAATATAAAGAAACTAGTTTCTGCCAGCCAACTTTGACACCCGTGTCGTCCCCTCAGTGGGTAGAGTTTCGTAAAATACATTCTTAGCCGATGTTTACACTTCATAAGGCACCTACCTGCCAATTTTAAGTTTGTAGGTGCTATAGTTTCTGAGATTTCATGATTAATCAGTGAGTGGTATTTCGCTTTTATATACATTTATATTACCTGAAGCTGGCTCCTTAAATCCTGCCTAAAATAGTTTTTGTAACGCTTTTTTTTTCTCCTTAAATTATATTTTACTAACTGTACTAAACAGTGTGTCCAGGTCGTAATTAAAAAAAAATGAAATAAAAATGTGGCAATTCGGACACAGTGTCCAAATCATCAGTAAGTCGCGAACTCCACCCACAATCCGAGCATGCATATTTCATCACAGGAAGGCATTACAGGATGTCTGACGTCACTCCACCCTCAAGCTATGACGTCATACATACATGAATTATTGATAAGGACTTGAGGAGCATGATATATACTCTACGTATACAAGTTATGGTTGAAAAGTTGTAAGTCATGGCCCATTGTGTGGTTGCCTGGCGGCGTGATTTAGGAGGGATGGGCGGTTTTGCTGAAGGTAGTTAGCCGAAGTACTGGATAACTTTCAATTGTGTTTCTGATAAAGCCAATAGCTATCTTTCCTAAGTAATCCCATTATTATATTTATTTCTAAGAGGAGTGCCAGACTTTTATTGACTGAAACCCACTCGTGCTCCTTCAGTTGCCTGACAATTTCGAACAATCCACAGTAGGTGATCACTCTGAAAGCAAATTCAGTGGTGTTAATGAGACCTTATGAGCAGTGACCATAAAAAGTGACCATAATGAGGTCCTACAAAGTGCTGGTGTAAAGATATTTACGGGTAAACAAATAATTAGTTTTCCAAGCACGTGTTTCGTGGCTGAAAACAGAGTTGAAACGCTCAGCTTAGCAATCTTATAGGAATGATTCATCATGTTCTTGAAAGTGAATACATACTCATAAATACAAGTTATCCCTATTAGTTGTTCAACATTATATTACAATAGAAAAGATTCTTACTATTAATAAATAATTCCTTTTGCCTATTGTATAAATATTTTTCTACGAATTTATCATCGTAACTCTGCAAGAAGTTTTGCGCGGCATGTTATAGGTTTATAGTCCAGGAGACAATGTCCTGACAATTTATGTTATGTTCTGTTTAATTGCCAAGGTGTGGTCAAATTTGTCATGGTCTTATGGGAATATTAGCATAAAATATGCCCGGCTAATAGTCAATCAATAGACATTTTTCATAATTAATTTTGGAATTCCAAGTAATATGTAGGCACCGCGGCGTAGTAAACAAAAACCTTTTTAATTAATTTCATCAAAGACGGTTCAATTCGCATAAAATATTCGAAATATAATTATAAAACATAGCGGACCCTTAATTTATGTTTAACAATTATGGCCACTTTAACAAATAAATTTAGTATTTAGTTACATTCATCTCAGATTCTGATCAAGTTATAAATTCTTGACATTATTATGATTGTTCATTTTTGTTCATTCCTTTTGCCTAGTCAAAATACAATTTGTCATGAGCTCAAGATGAAATATTTGCATATTTTAGAGACCATAAACACGTTTGCAATGTTCAAACATCAAAACAAACGAGGCTTACCTACCGAAATAAAGCGCTAACTTAAAACTATAAATATCATTTTTAATTACTCACAAAATTACGCAGTATCAAAATTTTATGAATCAGTAGAAAAAAAAAACACGATAAAAATACACAAAATAAAATTACGCGTTGTTTAAAAACCAACTAGCGTCCAAACTTCAATTAATAAGATTCCGAGCCGAAGGCGCTCGTGAAACTTCGGTTTTTATTTACGAACGCAGACGGACAAACACAGGTTGTGTAACGGCACACGATGATCGCGAAAACAACTGTCGTGGTCGGCGCAGACGCATGTATTAGGAGGCGTGAACGTCCTCGCACAAGGCTGTCTGACACTGATGCAATTCAATCAGATTCTAGATACGTATCTCATACATAATCTCAAACCTTTGAAAATGTTTATTTTTTATAAAGACTCGTATGATTCGTCTGTATCAAATAGCATAATTAATCGATTTCTGACTAGTTTGGCATCCGCGTCTGGTTATGATTAACATTCATTTAAGTAGCGTCCATTGATTATTTTAACGGTCGAACGTTTTATATTCTAACAAAATATTTCGTTTAAAAAGTTTTGTTAACAGCCAGACACAAAAGACTAAAAAAAAAACTTGATCTTAGCTAGAAAGCGATATTATTCTCGGTATACACTTTCTCTGTCTAGTCTATAACAGGACACAGATAAATTATACGCTCCGCCACTGACACACCGGTCGTAAATAGTTCATATAGGAGCATACATGCCAAATAAGACTTTAAAATAACAAAGGAAATGCATTGTCGTTCTGAGAACTAGAGCTACCCCTGGCGTGGACCGGAATACAAACGTATGAACATTTTCTTTAAAAAGAGGATCTCTTGTAGACTTCCGGAAAGAACAATAGTGGTGGACGAGGCCTGAATTACAATAATCTTCGCCTATTTTCGTATAGCGGCTACAATGTAAAGTGACTTAATGAGTTTCGATTATACTTGCCATATATAGATTTTATCGACCACCATATAGGAATATTCATTTCGATTTAATTGCTTTAGTTAGGGCAATAAATAGTAGACATTAATATAACTATTTATCGTGTTGACATTTGGATTATTTCCTTTAAAACTACATCGACTTTTTTTTGAGGACGTTTTACGTCGTAATGTGACTTTAAAACTAAAATTGCCAATGAACTTTACTTAAGATGCGTGGCGGCTACAGCTATAATAATGAAACAAGATTAATACTAATTCGAAATAACGGGCACCATTCGGTCTGCTGCAACAACAAAAACGTGTTTCACATCTAATTTTCATTCTAGCAATCTTTGTAACCTTCTGCGTTTTGACGGCGTGTTTCAGTATCCAAACCTGACCTACCTCACATTTTAAGCTCCGTCTAGGCAGAAATAACTAGTCGTAGTAATTCACTTGGAGCTTTTTAGTAGTCCGCGGACTCTTGGCCTATATTACTGAGTATGTAGGGCGAAAAAAACTTCGCTATCATATATCAGGGATAATTTGTGTTGCTGTGTATTGTCAGGGTTGGTATGCAAATGGGTTGAAAGTGGGGGCGGGGGTGGATAGCGTGGAAGGGGATAGGATGTGTGGTATACACATTAAATGTAGGACAAGTCAAGAGGCTGACGCCACGACAGTCGAGATCCCACAGAGCTCACGACTAGACGTCACTCCTTGGTTTGCTTGCTACTGACAATTTGGTTGTTTCATTTACTATAAACCTAAATCCCTAACAAGTGATTTTAGTGAACACCACATTGGCGACGAGTAAAAGCGCAGTAAGTAAAGTGATCTTAACTCAAATAATGTACTACTTACGGACATTGGTCAGCAACAACATTAATTTTATACAGCAGTGTAAAAAAAAAAAAAAAAAAAGAAAAAAAAATAAGAGACCGATACCTGAGTGAAATTCTGTAAATATTTCATATATTGGTCAGCAAGAAAATTAAATTTTACAGCACAAAGTGCTTTGAAAGAAAAAATAAAAATAAGTGACCGTTTTCTACATTAAATTGAAATTCAGTAAATCTTAGTTTCATAAAATGTCCATATTTTGGTCGTTACTTAGCTATGTATGAGCGATCTGCGTCAGTGATTAGCTGAGAGATGCGCAATATAAATCGATGAAATCATTTCGTCATTTAATACATAAACGGTACCGTATACTTTATCGGAATGTGATTAGGGCATACAAAATGTCCCTACATTTCGAAAATAAATAAAAATTCCAAATACAATGTTTGTTGACCAAATTCGTTTGTGGCTACATAATATCGAAATAAAAGTGCCAACGAGAGTCGTTAAATGATCAGTACCAACGAGTGTTCGTTAAATGATCGAAACAAAATAAAAATATTCGATCTAAAGTTCCAGCGATAACACGTTTACTTATAAATGCTAATCTTATCGAAAGATATTATTAGATCCAAAAATGAAATGTGCCAACGTGATTATCGTCAAGTACCAGTTTTAACGCCAATTACCACTTCGATACTTCGAAGCAATATGATGCCTGGCTAGGTATCACTTTATAGTTAAAACTAAAGTGTCCTAAAATCCTTAAGGCTAATTAAATAAAATACATTTTGCACTGGCTTTATCCACCAAACAAAGAATTTGTCACACGCGTTATAACGCCCGATGTGGTTGGTTCTTCAATCTCTGTTTCAAGTGGCCGTTTTGCTGAGTAGCATGGCGCGACACTCCGGCGCAGGTACCTATTAATGGACCCTTGTGCGACTTGCTAGCTAAAGTTTGTTTATTAAAATGTTATAGGAACAGTCCCCATAGAGCTCTTATCTTAACTGGCTACAATCAATTCAGGGTTATAAATAAATTAACGATGTGTTGTGTACCTATATTATTCTTGCATTTTAGTTGAAAACAAGAATAAAAAAAAAAAAAAAAAAACTTATTTGAATTGTGGGTACAATTCTTGATTCTAGTTCAAATATGATTTTGAATTGTAGATTTAGTTCTGGATTCAATTCCCTAAAGAATATGTGGAAGATTATCACAATGAAAAATCATAATCCTTTAAAAACAGCAATCCCGCCATTGAGCTAATCCACGATAGCCAGAGTCAAAGTGCAATAAGTACCTGCCATAATGGAGTTGACACTGAACAAAAAACTGTTGTCCATGCGGCAACTAAAATCACAAACGTGATAAAAGTACCTTTCCTGTAAATCTATTGCTAACGTGTTTTCAAATTATATTTCCAGAAACACTGCAAAACAAGGACAAATAAGAAAAAATGGCACTAACTTCGTGTCAAATAATAACAATGAATTGTATGCTATCATGCATGTCATGAAAATTCAATAATCACAAAAGTGATTACTTAAAGTTCGAGCAATTAATGAAAATTCAGTTATGCCCGCCCTATAATTAACGCAAGTGGCATAAAGAGACTCGTACCAACCTCTTGTCAAATAACAACAATGAATTTGGTTGCTATAATGCAAATCATGTAAATTGTGGCAATCACAAAAATGATTATAAGTTCGAGCAATTGATGAAAATTCAGTTAATGCCCTATAATTAATGCAAATGGCATAAATAGGTTTTTTGAGTATTATTTGCAGAATAAAACGAAATGAGAGACAATAAAAGAGAAAATAATAAGTCTGCCTCTCGTCAAATGATAACAATAAAGTAAAAATATTAAAAAAAACAAAGTACTAAACAAAACATCTAGGTAGGTAGGTTTACACCTACTTAACTAATTTGCCACGAGTCGATGAAAATTTAACAATTGGAATTGATGGTCACGTGCTACACAATAATAAAGTGCAAGGGTTATTACATATACAAAAAAAAAAAATAGCTCTAAAGTATTACTAGCAAAGCCTATGGTTACAAAAATGTTTTAAGAAATCGATTATAAAATTTAAAAAAGGCTTTGATCTGAATTCAATTGCCAACTTAAAGATCTTTATTGATTAAAAAAAAAAGTCCAACGGCTATTTGATTCCTAATAGCTTAAATAGCAAAAAGACGAGCTAGTCAAACTGTATGGACCTGGCTTGTAAATAAAACAATATTTCATCTTTTCGGGTACCTCTGGTGATCCCGGATGCCTGATGATCAATAATATTATACTAAAATATCAATGCTGATGATGGTATACGTATTTATCTGCAGATACGTGAGACCTAGATAAACATAATAAGTACTAGCGTAGTATTACTTAAAACGCTATGTACATGTTTTAAATTAAAGTTCATAAATACTTATGAAGACAATCAGTAAATGCTTTACATTCAACTAAAAATAAAAAATTAAGTTGAAAAAGATATCTATAGTACCATAGGGAAACTCTATGTACATATTGTTTCAAATAAAAGTTCATAAATACTTAGGAAGTCAATCAGTAAACGCTATACATTCAACTAAAAATAAAAAAAAAAGTTGATAAAGATATAGTGCCATAGCAAAGGAATTGTTGATTTTACTTACAACATAGTTATATAACATAAAAAAAGACTGGAAGAATTAGAAATATACACTCGCAGCACTTTTAAGTTAATTTGTGATGCGTTGTTAAATAATTTCCAGAAACCCGTAAGTATTTAAACAACTATAAAGTCAAAATAAACAAAAATGAAATATTTAATATCAATTGAAACTTCAGTGCCATCAGGTTTCAAACTAGTTAACAATAAGTCAGTCTGACTTTCACATGGAAATGTTGATGAAATTCAATGTTTTCTGGATCAATTTCATTGAATAATTTAACTCCAACTTTCAACCCTAAAAATCAATGGGTTTAAGAAAAAAATATCCAACGGCTATAATGACAATAGATCGTACAATCGTACCCAACTAGAACTAATTGTAGTTCTGTTAACTTTGGAGACAGAATCTGACAGATGTAAAAAAATGAAACTGTCAGACTAAAACAAAGTATAGTCGTGTATCTAATTGAATTCATGAATTGATTTGAATTCAATACAAATTTGCATTTTGAACAAGCAAGAAGCTCTACGGACACTTGAATCAATAAATAATTACTTATATCGATAATGCATACATTTAAAATATCCGTATTAAAAATACAAATAATGAAAACCAATCATGGCAAATTACAAAATGACAAGCCTAATTGCGAGATGACCTGTCCTAACTATGACTCGTGTACTAGCACAATTCAGCTCAACTCTTCTGAAGGAAACCGAGTCATCATCAGCAAAATATGTGAGCATGCATGACATTCTAACTGCCAGAGCACATCCAAGTCAAAGGCCAGCCAGTAATACTAATTGATGTACCTAGTACTCACTTATTTCGAAATCCAACTGACTAATAAAAAATAAAAAAACTAATAAAGCTTAGGTCATATACTGATTCCTTAGCCACAGGAACAAAAACCTAAGAAATAGAAAAAAAAAAAAAAAAAAAATTGGCACAAACATAAGTTCATTGAAATTTAGGCTAAAATCGAAACCAAATAACATAATTACGTCATATTAAGGTAAAAGAAACCAATTTCTGATTCTTATAACTCACAAGTGGAATCGTAAAACTTCTAGATAGAACAAAATACCTAATAGAGTTAAAATGTATTGTATTTCGAAGGCGCAAATCTTAAATTGGCTTACAGATAATGTTCTGAGTCTGAGAGTCATGTACATGGAAATTTACATTTCTGTAAACACACAATACAAGAGTAACTCATAATTTGGAGCAAAGAAATAAAAGAACATCTGATAACGGTAGTCAATCTGTAATCAAGGTTATACAGTATTAAACGAGAAATAATATCGTTTTAATAAGTACCTACTGAATTCCGAATCCAGAATTAAAAAAAACAGTCAAAGCAAAAATAGATGGACATCAGACCTTAAGAAATATCCAAGTCGAGATATTAAAGAAGCCTACAAGAAAATAAATCGATTCATGTTTCCTTTGTACCATACTTCCAAAATAAGCAGTTAGGCACAAAAATAATAATAATCAAAACATAAAAACAAAACAATGATACGCCTCACCCTTCGGAACTGGACAAAAGAACATGAGGAACATCAGACTAATAGAGACCACAAATATAGAAAGTAGGAAGCATTGGATATGCTTCTTCAAAAAATTAAATAATAACACTACATTATTAAAGGCTTATTTGTAAGCCCAATACAAATGCTAAATGTACTCAAATCTGTGTGGTTCTCTAGTCAAAAGATCATCTCAGAAACTTCAAAACTGCGTAGATACACAGTTCTAATGATTAGATCATTACAGTGGATTTTGAAAGAGAACTTGACCTCTGAGTTTGTTTCTGTGTTTCTTCTCAGAGCAGTCAGCTAGGAAACACAGGCCTCATCTAGAAAAAACAAAATAAAAAAAAATAAAAAACGAGTAAATGTAAAAAAAAAAAATGCGAAATAAATATCTTCATTTTGAATTTTTTTAATTTGGGTCTAAAAAAAAAAATATATATTGATTATTGTTGTTTTAAAACTTCTCAAATTGTGTTTAATTACAAAACATAGTAAAATGTGTTAAACGCAATTCATTTCAAAATCTAAATATTATAATTGCACTTAAAATCTAAATAATTTTATAAAAAGAAAGAGATGTGGGATACACATTAAAAATCCTAAATATATAATTGTACTTAAAAAAAAAAACAAACTAGCGATTTTTGTAAATTATTATCTAAGTGTGATAAATATTGTAATATAATTATTGTACTTCAAAAACCAAACTAGCGATTTTTGTAAATTATAATCTAAGTGCTAAATATTGTAAGTATGCTTGAAATGTAAATCATTTTATAAAAAGGAAGAGATGTGGTATACACATTAAATGTAGGACAAGTCAAGAGGCTGACGCCACGACAGTCGAGATCCCACAGAGCTCACGACTAGACGTCACTCCTTGGTTTGCTTGCTACTGACAATTTGGTTGTTTCATTTACTATAAACCTAAATCCCTAACAAGTGATTTTAGTGAACACCACAGGATGTACTAATAATTTGTTTTTGGAGAGAGTTTGTCCGTATTTCATGCGAAGGTCAGGCCGAATTGGAGATGTATGTGGGGTACAACAAAGTAAAGATTAAGAATTACATTTGGAGTTTTTATTCAGTAGTTTTTTGGAGAACCCGTTGTTGAAACTTCTACGGTCCGAACTAAGCGTTTCGTCTCGTCGTTTATATCGCGTACATCGAAGGTTTGGCACAATTTGCCTACTGCGGTCGTCCCATCCGATTATAATCTGGGCGTCGTCAAGGCAAGAGTGAATAGACTCATAATAAACTAGTGCGCCTCACCATCAACGATTGCGTCACCATCA
Source organism: Mythimna albipuncta (assembly GCA_929112965.1). NCBI lineage: Eukaryota > Metazoa > Arthropoda > Insecta > Lepidoptera > Noctuidae > Mythimna > Mythimna albipuncta. The sequence continues at coordinate 1,637,363 of OV815969.1, read as the reverse complement.
GGTGGGATCGCAGTCAAGCACTAGTTTATATCAGATAAAAAAAAGAACAAAGATGTGTTTGTTCACTCAAATTATTTATAAACTTCCTCTACTACGATTAATCGTGGATCATATTTCTTTCCCACTATACTCTGACCATTCCATGACCTACTCACAAAGGTTTCAAGTTAGTTCCTTTATCCAGCCAATAAATTACTTCATCAAAGAGCCTCCTGTCACTGACCACGCCCTCTATGACGTCAGAGCCAAAAACATACACATACATCACACACTAGTTACCAGAACAAAATGAAAACAGTAAATCTGTTATGAGGTAAGTAAAATCTTCAGAATATGTGCTACCTATCGTTATGGCTTGTTATTATCTTTTTTTGATACAATTAATGCTTATATACTTCAATTTTTCATCAATTTATGAACGAAATTTAAACTTCTTGAGCAAGCCTCGATCCCGGAAATTCTTTTTTATTATTATTATTATTGACAGGCCCGCATTTGAGTTTTGAATATAGATACATGTAGATGGATGAAGAGGGAGAGGAAGGCCGAAAAAAGATGGATGGATTGTGTAAGAAGTGATATGAAAGAAAAGGGAGTTAGTGATAATTCGACGGGTGACAGGACAGAATGGAAGAAGAAAACGTGTTGCGCCGACCCCAAGTAATACGGGATAAGGGCAGGAAGAAGAAGAAGAAGATTTCACAATTGAAATCCGTCTCTCATTCATAGCAAAACAACACCTTAGCCGCCCAGATGACCTGGTGACCATGTTTTTATGCGGAAAACTAGGTAACATAACACGTTCATAACTTTTTGATTTGTCATGAAACAGTTATGAGATTTTGTACATGGATTCTTTACATAAAATTACTAGTTTAGGTTTGTCATATGCTAAAACTAGATATATATGTATAGATATTGTATGTCCGTCTGAATATAAGTCATTGATTATGAACGTCTTCTAATCATTTTATAATACAACTAGCTTTTACCCGCGACTTCGTCCACGTACATAAAATATAGCCTACGTCACTCAGGAATAAAGCAGCTTTCTATCGGTGTAAAAATTTTAGCAATCAGACCAGTACTTCCAGAGATTACTTCCTACAAACAAAAAAAAAACTTTACCTCTTTATTATATTAGTATAGAAGTATGTATACAGAGGTACTTTTATAGCTGTGTCATTTCAGGGACATTTAGCCAAGGGTTGCGTTTAACTCCAAGTGATTTGCATTTACGAGTTCCGACTACCCTCGGGTGGATAGTCTTCCGGTGTCGGCTAAGGTAAGGGCTGTTTTAGGGCGAGGTAAGAGCCTCAAGTTTCGAAACGGCCCGGCCCTTAGAACTTAGGGGTCTTGTTGGTTTTAACTTGAGAAGAGTCTATCGATCTGTTTAACTTTTTGAAGAGCATCTTTAGGGATGTTTTTTTGCGAGACCAGTTTTGTAATACAAGGTCGTTTAAGCGTAAGATCAAAATAAAGGGTGTTTGTAATACAAGTTTTCTTATGGGAAGTGACTTTTTCTTATGGGAAGTCTTTTTAGGGTACCGTACCTTGAAAGAAAACAAAACGGAACCCTTATAGGGTCACTTTTATGTCTGTCTCTCTGTCTGTCTGTCTGTCAAGACTCTCTCGGGAACGCGTGAAGGTATTGAGTTGAAATTAAAACCATAATACTCAGGCCTGCGGACTCTTGAAGCTGTAAAAAAATAAAACTTTCGAGTTAACAATAAAAAAAGATACTCCGGTTTATGTAGCAAAAAACGTACATATATGTCGTCACTCTTAAGGGAATCAAAATTCTTTGGGTACTTTCCGTTGACCTAGATTCCTGAAATTTGGCATGCAGCAAGGTCTCATAGCACAAATACAGGAAAAAAATCTGAAAACTGGAAAGTACTTTTGCGATTTGGAAAAATCTTCGCAACTCAATTCGGGAATTCAACTGTTTTCACACGTAAGTTTGTACGGAACCATCTTACTAGGTTTTTTTTTAAAAGACTCTTTCTTTAGGGAAGTTTATTTTGTTTTGGCTTATTCTATAAAGCAAGGTTAAAAATAATGGGGTAATGCAAGGTTACAGAAGGGTGAAAAAGAAAATAATGCCTCAAAGGGTGAAAGACTTCGAGAATGTGAATAACTTTTAGCATCGGATCAAGTTTGTGTTTGCAGAAAAGAATTTATAACTAGGTACTTTTTATGAACAGTTGGTTTGACCTACCTCAAGAGAGGTCAAAGGTTAAAATCATATTCGTTATTTTTATTCGGTTGACTTGGACAATCTTGTTTTTAGGGTTCAGTATCCAAAGGGTAAAACGGGACTCTATTACTAAGACTCCTTCGTCGGTCACCAGGCTGTATCTTTTTTTTGATGGGGAATATCATCCAATGGCAACCCCCGCACTTGGGCGGAGCAGGCGATAGTGTCAGACTTTAACTGACTAAAAAACCTACCCCGTTCCTTCAAGCCTTCATACCGGGGCTCGAGTTCCCTTTCGGATAACCCTGGCCCCAGTAGGCTAAATCGAAGGCAGAAGTTAATTATTAATTAGTAACTGATACCCGCAACTTCGTCAGCGTCAATCTTGTAAGACAGCACAACGCTATTTGGTTACAATTTCAAGATTTTTCTTAAGGGAAACAAATTTTTTTTTTTTTTTCAAAAATGAAAGTAGGTAAAGTTACTCCTTCTAACATCAGCCATCTACTATTTAAAACTCCATCAAAACCGACCTTTTTGGAAGTTAGCTGAAACAAACCGACAGACAAACAGACAACAACTTTTAAAAATTGCATTTTATTATGTTTTTCGAAAATACACTTTTATTGCATAGCAAAATTATAAAAATGTTATTTTGATAATTACAAAAATAAGATAATACCTATATTCGTTTCGTTTACTCTTTGAAAGTGGTATTCGAAACATCCGTAAGCTACTAGCTAGCCTACTTACCGGATAATGTTTTAAAAGTATCAAGAATATCCGAAAAATAAAATTGGAAGTATAATTGCATGCCCTACTGGTAACACAGTTTCGTGAGGCCGGAAGTTCCCCTCCCCCTCTCCCTCCCATTTTGCAGTGTTTCTTCCCTGAATATTTCATGAGTCCTTTAACGGACCGTGTTTATTGTTAAATAAATCGTTTATAAGGGTTATTCAACGGTGTAACTCAAGAATAAACGGGTGGAGATGGCGAATTTTGTATAAATACTCGTATTTACTTTAGAGAAGGTACCGTCGTAGAAAAAAGTTTTGGTCGATGTCCTTTTAAGTACACACACATTCACCCTACATACTACACACATTCACACACATGATGTATCTATACATACAAGGTGTAAGGGACTGCCCTCAGGACGAAAATAAATTCGACCTCTCCATACAAACTGTCCAATCAAGTTTATAATTTTGTATTGTGAGGCGGATTTTCTTTTCGTTTCCTGAAAAAAATTTTCGTGGCATGTTGTTCAGTATCGTCTACTGAGTAAGCCCTTAAAGTTTGTGGAGGGCTGTCCCTTATACCTTGTATAATAAAATCTTAGGAAAGTCAAAACTGTACATTGAATATTTTTTTAAAGAATACTTGGGGCGTGATCTACAATCGATAGCGAAGCCAAAAATATAGTTTTAGAATTTTTGTCTGTTTGTCTGTATGTATGTCCGGGCTAAACTCAAAAAGTACTGCATGGATTTACTTCAAATTGCATGAATATTACTAAGAGGTCGGGTCAACAATCAACATATAGGCTACATCCTCAATAAATTACTTTATTTCACTATTCACTCACATTACAATCAAGTGTTATAAGCATTTTTTCTATTGTTGGTAGGTTCGCGCTTCACCGCTATCTCACCTCATGGAAAGCGACGATGCGGTCGACGATGGAGCGTACTTACCTAGAAGTAACCTATTCACTCTTGACTTAAAGATTTCTAGGTTGTAGCCATCACGAAATACATACTGCAGGGAATTCCACTTCTTAGTCTTACCCACAATGAATGTGTTCCCAAAACACATTGTAAGTAGGTAGTTGTAGGTATGGTATTTTTTTTTTTTACTATCACACTACACCGTCTAGTCTCAAGCTAAGCAGAGCTTGTGTTATGAGTACTAGACAACTGATAAACATACTTATATATTTCTAAATACATACATTTGTACACAAATTACACCCAGATGCAGAACAAATGATCATGCTCATCACACAAACATTTGTCCTGGGTGGGAATCGAACCCACGATCTCCGGCATAGCAGTCAGGGCCACTAAACTCTAGACCAACAGGCCAGTCAGTATTATACAAGATACCAAACACACACACCCAAAGATAACAAAATTGTAGCTCTGACTAATTTTAATCTGTCCCTATATCAAATTAATAGCTCAGGCTGCAGCTTGTAAATAAATACTACAACACGGTGATAAATCTGCGAGTCGGACACATACAGTAAATCGTTCAGTTTGAACCAAAGGTGTGTACTGATGTAGTAATCGCGTGCCAGCTGCGATTGCAGCACTCCTAACTGATCAGGTTTGATTATCTGTATCGTTCTAAAATTACTTTAAGAAAAAGAAATAAAAAAAACACGTCAAATCCAAATCAAGTCACCCGTAGGGACCCAACAGAGTCGAAGCCTACTGGAGACAAGGGTCTGCTTGTGAAAGGAAGACTCGGTCCTGATACGAAAGGCAAAGAAGGAACAGGAGTGGGTTTTAGTCAGTAAAAGTCTGACACCATTTCCAGCTCCGCCCAAGAACTGGGGATATCACTGGATGATTTCCAACATAAAAAAGACATAGCAAATAATCGGTTTGTTTTTTTTTTTTAATAAACGTTGGTGTACACTAGCAATTGCTCCAGCTGTATCGTGGGTGCGTTCATAAACATGTAATGTCACATACATAAGACAACCCGCGACACGCACTCACAAAGAATAACTACGAAGGGGTTGACGGAGTCAGTAATCGCTCGCTTCGCTCGCTCACTAGACCCCACCATCCCCTACTGACCTAACCTGTACGAGTCGAGGTGCCCAAGTCCCTTATTATATATGTACAAACATAATTATACAAAGGGACTTGGGGCACGGACATGTATGTTTAAATATCTACACTTTTAGGTACACTAATATTATGAAGAGGTACCTAAAGTTTGTTTTTTTGTTTGTAGGAGGTAATTTCTGAAAGCACTGGTCCGATTGCTTTTGTTCACAGATAGAAAGCTGCTTTATTCCTGAGAGACATAGACTAAATTTTATGTACGCGGGCGAAGCTGTCGGAAAAAACTAGTAATTAATATTTTTAGTACAGTACACAGATAAAAATATCTCAATTTAAAAGGATAATTTTTTTTTTCATTAATCACGGAAACCCACTTGTGTTGAAAAACAGATTCACGAGTAGATACAAACTCTTAATTACTCACATCCCTCGTCAACATTTACCCGCGTTACACTAAATATGACTTTAATTAATTTCAGAGTTTTGTTTACATCCACGAATAAACAGAAGCGCAAATAGGGACTGTAACAAATCAAAATATACGCCATTTTCTTATGGAAGAATATTTTATCAATATACTAGCTTTTGCCCACAGCTTTGCTCCCGCTCTACCCTACTATACCTTATTCTATAAACTCTACTCTACTCTACCCTACTCTACCCTACTCTACCCTACTCTACTCTACACTACCCTACTCTACCCAACACTACCCTATTTTTTTTTTCCATAAGAACTTTCTCCTCACAATAACAAACACAACAAAATAAGAATTAGCGAAATCGGTTCAGCTGTTTAGCGATTCATTTTTATATTATAGGTCTTTAGGTTGACTTCAGAAAGGGAAACCCGTGATTCTGGAACGCTAAGGATACCTAGCCAAGTTGCTAATCTGAAATAGTTAACGCTTGTAGAAAGCATCAAATGTACGGGAATGACGTCGTCTTAACGCTCAGTCACGTGGTCAGAACAAAAGTATTGGCGGCAAGGTCAACGCGAAGCGTTCGGCGCAAGCGAAACGGTTGAAACTTGGCTAGAAGGGCAGAACATAATTATAGTTTTAGTCAGTAAAAGTCTGAGATGCCCTCCTGCTCCGCCCTAGAGCCGGAGAAGTTATTAGATGATATCAGACATTAAAAAAAATACTATTTATGAAAACCTTTCGAAAACCGTAATTAGAGACACAATAGAAAGACGAACGCCGGCTTTCTCTTGGGGTTTAATGAATTAGGCGTAGGGTAGCCAGCCTTTCGGTGTTTTACAGCATTTTTTTATTTTTATCATTTATTTTTATCATTTATTGCATTTTGTAGAGTGTGCGCAGAAATTGCATGACTTTATTCCGCCATCTCATTTCTACCATCGGACATACCGACGCAGGGCGAGTATCCACCCTTACGTTGTTGAAACATCTACGGTCCGGACTAAGCGTTTCGCCTCGTCATTTATACTGCGTACATCGGAGGACTGGAACAGTTTGCCTGCTGCGGTCTTCCCGTCTGATTATAATTTAGGTGTCTTCAAGGCTAGAGTGAATAGGCTCTTAATAAACTAGTGCGCCTCACCATCAACGATTGCATCACTGCTTACCATCAGGCGGGATCGCAGTCAAGTACTGGTTTATAACAGATAAAAAATAAAAAAAATAAGTACGTCATTAAATGTAGGAATGTCAATGACCTCTATTTTAAATATATATCTGGCAGTTACCCTAGGCTTGACTGGCTTGCGAGTCTAGCACAGTTTCGAAAGTAGTAAAGTTTGTTTTCTAAAGGCAACAAAATGCTCATAGCGCCAGCGTTGTCGGGATAATTAACTATACCAGTAGCTATTAGTGATGTAACGAATATTCGCATTCGCATTCGTGCGAATATTCGCACATTTTTACATTCGCGTTCATATTCTCTGATGTAAAGAATGTTGAATTTTGACGAACATTCGCGATCAATATTTGCGAATATACCCGCGTTGGCGAATAATATTCGCGAATATTGTTTGCGAATATTCGTTGAAATTTAACATTCTTTACATCAGTTGTATTATCATTCTATATCCGATCAATCAATACTTAAATACCTTTTTGTTTGTCAAGAAAAATTGCCAAATGTTTCTTGTGAATTCTACGAATATTCGCAAATACGAATGCGAATATTCGTTACATCATTAGTAGGTATTCTCCTGACCTATCAAATATACAAAGATTAAAATTAATCCTAGTTTCTCCCACGAAATCCTTAATAAAAAACCTCCAGACAAAAAACACTGCGAAAAAACGATTGTTACAACTTTTCTCTCATTGTTATTCTTTAAAAGCCCGCCATCATGAATGCACCGTCATCTCCGGTTCCCACCACAACTGAGGAGTAATTTGTGGGGGTAGGCACCCCCTATGAGGGCTACCCCTCCTCCTTGGGGAAGGGGGGGAACGTATCGTGTCAAATTGAACCAACATGGTATTTGATAAATGGGTTGTAGTACGTACCGCAGGGTAGTTTAAGATGAATTATAATGTGCCTCAGAAGAAAGAATATACATACATATATATTTAAATTATAATAAGCTATTTGTCATTTGGTCTTAAATCTTGGTTGGAAGATTAATTTCGGGGACGTGACGACAAATTCTAGGCTTGTATTAAAATGAGTTAGCCCAAACATTCAGTGAGCAATGTGCCACTGCCACTTAAGTTTGGCAACTATGAATGCAAGAGCAGTGGTAACGTCCTCAACTTACGAGTTTCAGGTCGCGAGTCCAAACCCAGCCAGGTTGATTACTTTATGTAATTCATTTCATCATCATTGCTCTCAAAACGGTGAAGGAAAACATCGTGAGGAAACCAGCATGTCCTTGAACTAAAAATTCGAAGACATCTGTATAATATTTACAAGTTTATGTCAAAAAATATAATAAATTATAAGTTTATTAACAAGAAGATCTCTATCACTCAATGGTTTGCTGGAAGAAAACTAAACTTTAAGTTAAGCTCGTTTATGTACGAAGAATCTGTTATCCACATAATGTTATTGTAAGTTTTTATTGTGTACTACTGCACACCATTTATAATTTTAAGATTGGAAAAATACTTAAATGGCACTGATTTTATAAAAGGTTGAGTAAAATTAGTCTAAGTTCTATTTCCAGTAAAACACTATAGAAGTTAAATTGCTCCACAAAAAAAGGCAAAAAAAAACCAACCTTTAAAAAAACCCTAAAGGCCTACAGGGACAGAAATATTTTTTGTTAAGTTTTACTTGACAAACTACTTATAAATTTTCTCGTATTTTTTTCTAGCATACAAAAAACTTAAACCGTATACTGTCACGGACCCTTTCTCCATAAAAACCCTATATATCCCAATTGACATTTAAGTACGGTAGTTGTAAAAACTTGGGAGTTATCAACGAGGTTCGCGTGCTGGCAGGCCGTAGGGTGGAGTGGCTGCCGGGGGACAATTAGCGCGGGTTCGACGCCCGGCCCACCCCGCTGCACCGTCCACGCCCGTTAACCAATATTTATGATCTCAGGTATTTGCGAAATGAGGCGGCATGTGGCTAATTATAAACTTACTTAATTAATAGTTTTTATTACAAAAAATAGTTATCTTTTTGGGTCAATACGTAAATATAAATATTGTCATGTGAAACAGTCCGCAACAGGTCCGCATACGTAAAATGTAGCCTATGTTACTCAGGAATAAAGCAGCTTTCTATTGCTGAAAAATTTTTAGCAATCGGACCAGTACCTACTTTCAGTGATTACCCTTTAGAAACAAACAAAAGATTAAAAGAAAAAGAAAGTTTTTTTATGTTACCTGTAGAAAGGCTCGCGCTTGACGCTATCTCACCTGATGATAAGTGATGATGTGGTCGACGATGGAGCAAGCTTGCCTAGAAGTATTTACTTTGCTTGTAACAAATGAGAGCGTGAACGTGTCGGATTTTTACTGACTAAAACCCACTTGTGTTCCTTCATTCGTTCCCTATGCGTTCTAAGACCATGGTAACTCTAATTTCTTTTCAGAAAAAACTAGGAGTTTCTTTTAAAAAGGAGTGGAATTTCCTGCCGTTGTCTGTGTTTCCAGTTAATTAACTAACTGAAAACATAACAACCTAGGGGTCTTTAAGTCAATAGTGAATAGGTTACTTCTGGGCAAGCGTGCTTCATCGCAGACCACATCATCGCTTTTCATGAGGTGCCATCGTGGCTAAACGCGAGCTTATAAAAAGAAAAATCTTTGCCTTGCCGTTGCCTTACACGCCTTATACTAGGAATTACTGCAGAACCCACCTAACATACACAAGACACTCAGACCCGGAAGACTTATCTGTACGCCATAAAAATATTGGTTCCATGCGGAAATCAACCCCATTCAAACATCTTTCAAACGTTACCGAAGCCCGCCCACAATCTCCTAAAGAAACGACTATATTAAAAACAGTATGTAAATCGTTTCATGCATACATTACAGGTAAGTAACTTCTTCACACTGCCTAGCTCCCAAGCGTTGAGGCGTATCGGAGCTTTTGTTCATATAATTAAAAGTAATTAGCTATTAGCCCACCCCTTTGAAGCGCGGCGTGAAGCTCCGTTACAAAGGATCAAGTCTGTCAGATCAAAGACGGTTTAAAGCCGACATTTTAACCAGCAGTTAACTTTTTTGCAGATTACTGACGATGAAAACTAGGTTCTTCTTAGAAACTGGTTAAGGTTAGCTATAGAGCGTAGTAAACATTATTAATGAATTAATTTAGTAGCAGAAGCCGACACCCACGCGTAGTGTTCAACGCGCGCCTCAAAGAGATTTCAGCAAAGCGAATTTCTCCCTTGCGGCCCAGCCGCCGGGATTCCGTCCGATCCCGATTTCCGGCCACCGTAGGCGTGGGCTTGTGGGCGGCTAGCAATGGGTAGCTCGCCGTCGGACCGTCTGACAACCGTCCGGACCGAGCTCAGGCCGTCGACAGCGCATAGCATGCACGCTCGCCTCAAGGAGTTGTCACCGTCAACGTAACGTAGGTAGTGTCGAAGCCTACTGAGGCCATGGGTGATGCGAAAGAAAATGAATGAAGAGACAAGAATATTTACTAATATTATTAGTAAATCACATGTTTGTATCACAAGTCTTTAATGCGTATAAACGGATTTGAAAATCATCGTTTTTGAATGAAATTGCGCGTAAGGGGTGAGTGAATGTTGTAATGACTCTACTAACTAAGACGTTGTTTTTCATTATAATCCCGCTCTTAATACAAATACACAACTGAAAATATAATAAAAAACGCAGACATGAACCCTCAAAACCCTCAAGCAATCGATTGACAACTTTGAAGCAAGGACTAGTACGAACCAACGATGTTTGGTAGCTATTGTGCGAAGAAAATCCAGAGAGGCCCCAATTTCATGGACGATTGGCCTGCAAGCAGGGTTCAATAACATTTCAATAGCAGCATCGGCGAGGTATGGCGGCAGTGAAAGCGACTCGTGTAGACCATTGACAAAAAAAAAATGGCCGACATTTTTTTTTTTGTGACATTTTTCGCGCAGTATTTTTTGTTGCTTGGTATTTAAGCATTTAGCTTACCTAATCGAATAGTGAATCCTATTTAGTAGGTGAAAGAACTTCGTTTTTTATTTTCGGCTTTTCTCCAGGCGTCGATTGGAACCATTCACATAGCTTCTGGCGTTTTATAAGCGCGATGCTGTCGCGTGTTTCGTAAGCGCGCGACAGCATCGCTACTAACGCGCGTTAGTCGCATTGCAAGCGCTATAGAAAAAATGCCAACGCGCTATATCATCGCTAAATAAGGTCGCTGTGGGCGAGGGGCCTTAACGAAATAGAAACATTTGAATTATGACAATGCTGCGACCAAAACTCACTAAAGAACAAATTAACTGTTGAAACCTCTACGGTCCGGACTAAGCGTTTCGCAAACAATTAGTCTGCTGCGGTCTTCTCACCCGATTATAATTCAGGTGTCTTCTAGGCTAGAGTGAATAGGCTCTTAATAAACTAGTGCGCCTCACCATCAACGATCGCATCACTGCTTACCATCAGGTTCCCGCAGTCAAGCACTAGTTTATATCAATTTTTTTTTCCACGCAAAAGTGCAATAATAAAAGCAAGATAGTATCATTACTATCATCTCCCAATTACAGAAATATCATTATAAAGAGCAACCTTAATCGTGGCTATAAATCTTATGGAAGCCGCAGGTGGTGTGCATCTGCCGGTCCGGTGCGAGCGTTGACCAAGTGCGGAAAAGTAGGGGGTTCTGTCATAAAAATTGTATTGTAGGAGGTAACCTTTGAAGTACTGGTTCGATTGCGAAAATTTTTTCACCGCTAGAATGCTGCTTTATTCCTTACTAGCGGCCCATCCCGGCTTCGCACGGGCAATAAAATAGCCTATGTTACTCAGAGTGAATGTAGCTTCCCAATGGTGAAACATTTTTGAAATCGGCACAGTAGTTTTTGAGTTTATTCCTTACAAACATACACACAAAAATACAATTTTTTTTTCCTCTTTATGTTTTGATATTAGATGGCAAAAGCATAATAATATTTCACGTATGCGGGCGGAGCCACAGGCAAAAGCTAGTAAGTTGATAATTTTCTAGTTTTACGTGAGCGAGACCAGTGGCAGAAGCTAGTATTATTTGCTGTCAAGATTCTTCTTAATCTTCAAAAACTTACGAACTCCAACAGTATAATGTTCGTGGAAAATTAGTAGGGTCGAATATCTAAACTATTAGATATTGAACAGAGGGTAAATTGTTGGAAATCTCTGGAAGTATCTGCTGATACGATTATCAAATTCCTTGTTAAGGGATTTTCCATACACCAAACTACGCAGGTTCTAAGTTTCATGGAAGGAAGTCCATTTTATTCATTTTGAAAAATATACGGTTTTTCGAGTATCGATAACTTACAAGTCCATACAGTCTTTCCGTCCGATTTTAATTTAGGTGTCTTCAAGGCAAAAGTGAATAGGCTCTTAATAAACTGGTGCGCTTTACCATCAACTTTTGCATCACTGCTTACCATCAGGTGGGATCGCGGTCGGGCACTAGTGTATATCAATTAAAAAAAAGTAAACATGTAGTTACTTAATGGTTAAATCATATGAGAACCATACAGATTAGTGTCTCAGATGGTCTTTTGAAGAAAGAACCACACAGATTTGAGTGGACCAGTCCAGACACTGCTAGCATAAGCATAAAGTATAATCAGCCTTTTAATGTTCCCACTGCTGGGACCCAGGCTTACTCTCTCGGAGAGGGAATGGGCTGTAATACACCACGCGGGCCCAGTGTAAGTCGGTGGATGTCACATGCTTTAGAATTTTTGGTTCTAGGACATGCCGGTTTCCTCACGATGTTTTCCTTTTAACCGTTTTTCAGTGCAAGCATTTGTCCAGATTCGTGAAAGACCTCATTTTTGCGGATTCATTTTAAAAGAGACTTTGACCTTTGAGTTGGTTTCTGTGTTTCTTCTCAGGGTAGTCAGCTAGGAGACACCGGCACATCTAGTATAAACTGACGAGAAAAAAAATGACGGGTAATAGTGTTTTTTTTAAACCTACTTGCAAAATAAATATAATTTATCATTTACCGATTTCTCTAGTAGGTGTAAACCATTTTTAACCGACTTCGAAAAGGAAGAGGTTTTATGTTCGGCTGAGTGTTTGTTTTTTTTTTGTTTTTGAGGTCATCCAATGATTTCTCCCGCTCTAGAGAGGAACGGAAGGACATTTCAGACTTTTACTGACTTAAACCACACCTGTGTTCTTCAGTTGCCATTTGCATTCTAATACCACGGGTTTCCTTTTCAGAAATTCCCAGTGGTCCTAGCGGGTCTACTAGCACCACAAATCAGCAATTATACTTACTGATTTCTTTAGTATAGACCACGCAAAACTAATCAGCAAAAATACACACCCACGTAACCACGTGTTAACGTAAACGCTTATTTTACGCCCCATTCCTTCCAGAAGCTAATAATCTCATTGATCACAAGAATTAGTCGTCCTAAAAATAGGATCCACATCAGTAGACTAGCACCCGCTTGTGCTAAAAATATCCCCTACTCACAAAGGTGATCGCCGAACGGTTAATCGTCCTTTCAATATGATCCGATAACTTAGCTCTTCGAACTTCTACTGATGTGGGTAACTTTATTTGAATTGCTTAAACTTTTACAGTCAAGAAGAATATTTTGAAAGATATCTAATGTGATTGTGTGGTCAATGTCAAAGGATAAAAATGGGACCCTATTACTTATAACTCTCCGTCTGTCTACCACCAGGCTGTGTCTCATGAACTGTGATGGTTAGATAGTTGAATTTTTCACAGATTATGTATTTTTGTTGCCGCTATATGAATCAATATTGTAAATATAATGAAAAATTTGTATAGGTACCTATTTATGGTACGGAACCCCGGATCCGTGAATAGAAAGGAAGAATGAAAGAAAAAGTGTTTATTCACATCAAATATGGCGCATACCTTTAAACAAAATAAATAACAATATCGAAACAGACAATACAAACTCACACTGAATCAGACTCACACTTGGCTATTTTTTTTTTCTTACATTTTTGAAGTACCTGCTTAATTTTATTTTCCCTGGACGCATGATCCGTGTGGAAAAATTGTCAGTACCAAAAAACCCAGCCGAAAAATTACCCGCCCGCATAAAATGATGCAGGCGGGTCATTTTTTGGTAAGTCGGGTTTTTTGATACTTACTGTTATATTTTTTATGTCTTAAATTTGAGTGAGTAATATAATTAATCTTAATTATTAATATTACACATTAGGAGCCTTTAATTAATTAAAACCCAAGCGAACGCCACATTTTCTTTCTATTGTGTCTCTAATTACGGTATTCAAAACGTTAATTAAGTCTACATTATATATAATGTAAAAATACCGAATCTTTAGCATGTTTGGTGTTTGTTGATAGTCCTTAAATAAATAAATCACTTTTCGCCCAAGTAACAAAATGTGGTCTTGTAGTGGTTCCAGAGCCAGGACTATAATAGGCTAGTAAAAGTTTATAACCACGGAAAAGGACCAAATCAAATCAAAGCATTTATTTCAAATAGACCATTTACAGGCACTTTTGAATAGTCAAATGTCGGTCAGTCCAAGAAAAGTGAAGCTAAATTGCACGTTCCAAAGAGTAGGTCTCTATGGAGAAGAACGTGCAAGAAACTCCATGGACACTCTTTTAAATCATATAATGTGTTACATATAATGCTTGGTTACATATTACTTGTTGCTTCTATCATGTGAGCACAATGTCGATGATAAAATAAAAATGTAAAATAATTACACTTATAGTGGATTTGTAATTACTTCTTGTAGGCGATTATAAGTATAACTTACGTGAACTTACAAGTGTATTTACTCTTACGCAACAATTTTATAGGCCATCTTAGCCTTTACTGCGCTCATAATTTCGTTCTATACACGACTATAAGTCAACTTATAACAACAGGTGTACTATAAACCCAAACGAACTACGTGTAACCTGTTATAAGCTTGGTAGTAAAACCTGCAACCACTAAGAGAGAGTTACTAGTGCTGTGAGCCTATAAACTGTGCGCTACAGGAGTGCTTTGTTTGTTACTTGGGCATACATCCCTTTTATTAGCCTCTCTCTCCCTCCACATGTAAATTCATAACTCTTTTAGTAACATGCGTTTCGTCCCTCCTCTTCACATGACCATTCCGACAAAAGACTTTCAACTTTTCAATCTTATGCGGTTACACAATACAAATCATCTCTCCATAAGTGCCTGATAAGCCTAAACGGAAGTCAAACCTCGGGTCAAAGCTACATGATCTCGAACACAGTACCAGCAAGTAGACACCCTTTATGGTATCAGTAACACGACGCTATCACTGATATTACCATAGGATGTTACACTCGACCACAAAAGAGAGATATGTACAGAAGTCAATGTACATACAAAATGCGCAATGTACACATAGACACTACTCATAGACACGATATCTCGGACCGATTGGGACCAGTGCTAGCGCGTGTGCCAGCCGCATGATACACGCGTCTATGATTTTTTTTTTTTTGCAAAAATAGAGCAACAAAAAAATAAATTATTAATACAAATGTCCACTGGATGTTTAAAATCAACATTAACGGTAACGGTGGTTAAATTGTCGTTTTTTAAGCTACATCTACATACAAAGTGCGCTCGAGCACACATAGACACCGCTCATGGGCACGGTATCTCGGCCGATTGGGACCAGTGCTAGCGCGAGTTCCATCCGCAAGAAACACGCGTCTGTGAACTTTTTTAAAAACTTATTGTTCACTGGACGGTGGTTTAAAATCAACATTAAACATTCGTTTTTAAGCTATCCATTGTTTTAGAAAGGTACGTAGGTATTTGCTTGATTTGTATGGTTAATTTTAACGTAACACAGAATATTACAGTTAGGTAGGTTAGAGCTCTAGCCCCCTTTCCCACGCCAAAAAAGGAAACATACATTACATTGTGTGTATCTACGAGTGTGTACGTCAAATAAAATAGTTTTCTTTCTTTATTTTCTTTTCTTTCTTTCTTTTCTTGCTTTTCTTTCTTTTCTTTCTTTTCTTTCTTTTCTTTCTTTTCTTTTTTTTTTCTTTTCTTTCTTTTCTTTCCTTTCTTTCTATTCTTTCTTCATACAACTACATAGATACGAGGGCCACTACCACGACAATTTTTTGTGCATAAGTCAAAGTTGGCAACCGTAGAAAAGTGAAGTACATGAGATTGACTTCTGTTGTTATCTGTTTAGTGGCTCAAGCCAGAGCCGGTACCTTTGATATTTTAGCGTTCAAATATTACCAGATGAGGCCACCCAGAGAGGAAGGGACCTGGATATTAGGTATTATGTAGGATTACGGGAAGTCATCATGGTCCTGGAACGCAAAAGGTAACTGAAGGAACACAGGTAGGTTTTTGGTCGGCAAAAGTCTGACACTCTGTTTCGCTCCTACTAAAGCGGGAAGAGTTATTCGTTGACTTCTCAATGTAAAAAAAAGTTTGAACCTAGGTTCTTAGTTTCTCCACGGGATTTTTTGAAAGCTTAAGGATACGCGTAGGTTTCAGTCAGTATAAGTGTGATACAGGCTCTCGCCCCATGCTAGAGCGAGAGATTCATATAATAAGTTAGGTTGAATTGGTAATAGAGATAGGATGGCCTACCACTGTGACGTTTTCTCTAAATAATTTAAGTTTGCTTTAATTATGAATTTACCATATTATACATGGTGTTTTAAAAAAGAAACGAGTTTTACCCGATTGCTTCAAAAGGAGGGTAACTTTTTTAGGGTTCCCTACCTACCCAAAGGATAAAAATGGGACTCTATTGCTATCAATCCACTGTCCGTCTGTCTGTCACTATTAAAGGTATTCTTTATTTTATCTGCCGAAATACTTATGACCCAATGTGGCCACAGTACCTACTTAGCAAACATACAAGATAAGATTTTATCAACAAGTATTTAAAAAATGCCTTAACCGGTATGTAGAACTTTTTTTTAACAAAGATCAACAAAGATAAAATCTATACTTAAGTATTATGGCTTTACATATAATATGTACAAACGAGAAAAAAAGGCTGAAAAACGGGGAAAACTCAGAGGGCATCAAAAACTTCGTCCACATCGATGTCAATGGGAAAAGTGCCCAGAACGCTGGCAGCATTGCCACGCTGGATGGCAATGCTGATTCGTTGACTGAAGAAGAGTCCAGCTCTCTGGTCACGCGAAGAGTCGACCAACTGTTTGCTGATATCCCGAACTACTTGATGAGCGCTCGGACCCCATGGCCCCGACCCCGTTTGTACATTTTATTATTTTAAGTTTGTACATATATACCTAGTGATTATTTATTAAATAGATTAAATTGACTACCTTTACATATTATAAAACAAAATAGCGCAAAATAATTCAAAAACTGCCGAACGGATTTTTATGCCGTTTTTACTAGAGATGCGCCGAATAATATTCGGTTAAGTTCTTACCGAACCGAATATAATAACCGGATAATTCGGTTCCCTTTCATGTTCCCGTTCCATAGTTTTTCCGCACAAACAGCGTTGGTTTTCCAAGGCAGGAAATACTCATTTCATAATAATAAAGAGAAAAAAAATAGGCTTTTGCCAGAAAGAACTGAAATCTTGGTCAGGTGAAGCTGGGACGAGTGGCTAGTTTGTTTATTTGAAAGCCTTAATCTCAGTAACAACAGGTTCGAATTGAAAAATTCTTAGCCCATATATTGAGGAAGGCTATATGCTACATAAAATCACGCTGCGACTGATAGGAGCAGAGCAGTGACCATAAACGCAGGTAGTCCGCAGCAAACCGCTAATCGACATTTAATAAAGAGCTAAAGTTTGTTTTTTTGTTTGTAATCTCTGTACCACTAGCCAAGTTGCTAATCTGCAATCGTTAACGCTAGCAGAAAGCTTCAAATGTATGGGAATGACGTTATCTCAACGCTCAGTCACGTAACCGGAACAAAAGAATTGGCGGCGCGGCCAACTCAAAGCGTTCGGCGCAAGCGTAACGGTTGTAACTTGGCTAGGGGGGCAGGAAGTACTGGTGCGATTGCGAAAATTTTTTGACCGACATAAAGCTTCATTCTTCCTAAGTGACACAGGATATATTTTATATATACGGGCGTGAGCCGCGGGCAAAAGCTAGTTGAAAATAAAATAATAATGGACTTTAAAAATATACGTAGAACATTTTGAACTAAAAAATCTGTGTTTATATTATGTGGCTAGGGTTGGATTCCGATACTATCTGCTTGTCTAGACTTACTTTTTTAAATATTTAAAGGACTTTATTCAGCAAAGGTATAGAACTTGAAATGTGTTTAACTTAGAATGATTTAGATACCTTACGAGTTTTTTCAAGAGGTTAAAACTATTGCTGAAATCTGAATAATAGGGTACCACTAAAGTAAAAAAATCTAAGAACTCGTGTTAAAATAAGATTAAGTAATAAAATGTAGTTAACGGCACGGTTGGCGTAGTGGTTCAACGATTGGCTCCTGCGCTGCCAGTTGAGGTTCGATTTCCACACGGGTCAAATCTTGTGTGTGTGTGAGTTTACATGTTTGTGAACGTACCCACGATACAGGAGTATTTTCTAAAGTACATTAATCATCAACCAATGAACTTAAAATCATTATAACTTAAAGCTCTAAAGCAACTTTTAGCATAATATAAATAAACCAATTAAAAATAGAAACCCAAAAAGAAAACTAAGACAGAATAAATCGTTAACACCAAACACACAACTCTCAAAGCCCAGCCTTACTGATAACAGATAAACCAACTTTCTATACCCACCCTCTCTACAAGCTTAAACACTATTACAACCTGGCCGTATCCGTTACAGTACTACATACCGATGCAGGTAGTGACCAACATTCCTAAGCAAGGCTCTCCCACGTTCCCACCCCCCCTCCGTGCCGCTCTACCCCCCCTACTGCACCGCAACGCCCCGCCCCTCGCCCCCCTCTCTCCGGAAATGCCAGCGCCCGCGCAACGAGCATGCAAAGCCTAGCGCAGGGTGAATGCACTCAAAACTGACCATTCGATTTAGGGATCGGAAATTATTTTTTTAGTATAATTATTCATAAGTTTTTTTTTTTTGTTTTGTTGTTTTTGAAACTGGTTTTGTTTCTAGTTTGAGAGGATGTTTATTGTGTAACGTTGCGGTCTGTTTGTGTAGGTACGAACAGTGGAAAATTTTAAGTCTTTATTTGCGTTGAACGATTTTAGTAATTTGTGTACTTAGAGCGTGTTTTAATAAGCGTGAAAACCTACGTAGAAAAAACATTTCATAAAAAAATGTTTCAATCAATTTAAATATTTATTCGCTATAACATAGCGTGCAAATATGTTTACAGTCAATGATGTTTATTAATTTTAACTCTAACTTGCAAATTACAGGTTCCACTTGTTTTCTAAAATAGTCCTTAACGGTTTCATAAAAAGAAATAGATTTATTCACCAAGCTGATAAAGGATTATCCATTAATAGCATTTAATAAAACCTCTATTTTATTACAAGCTCATACAAATTCTACCACTAAATAACATCAGATAATAACTTGGAAAACTTATGACAACCCATTGAGAAGCAAATTACGGATTCGTTTTAATAAAAAAGTCCAATAAAATGTTAATAAAACAATAAAATTGCTGTAGTATGGAGTTCGCACGAAAAGGTCACCTTACCAAGTCACGCCCCATCAGTTCACATGGGGTTATAAGCTGAACCATAAAAACAAACATATGGGGGTAGTGATGCTAATTCCTTCGTTTTCACGGAAAAGGGGGATTTTTTATTACTCGAAAAGGGTTTAAAAGATTAACATTTCGTTATTCATGTAGGATTTTTTTGTTTTATAAATGGTGAAAGTTTATTAGATGCTATTGATATACGAGAAACTCCTTTATATTCAGCTTTAACAACAACAAAAAAATCAAGTCAGGATACAAGTTTTAACCGTTCATTTAAAATTGTATTTCATTCATTTCGAGTCACACGAAATAGGTACACCAATAAAATACCAATAGCTTTTTAGAGACAGAACAACAAATCTATCTTACGAGTCACAATCAACCGGACATTCTTCAATGTTCACACAAAATACTTCAAATTATAAACGGCCATACAAAATATCAGGTAAATTACGCACGGACGTGCAAATCTCTTATTATTATCACATCTGGCAATAAAATTTTATAACAAAATTACACCTTGTCGTTCCTTTGTTCCATCGATCGTTCATCACGTTCATTCAATCGTTTGATTAGTTCATTCACTTCGGTTCGGTTATGGTTCGCGCGCATTTTACTAGTTAGCGCTTGGATTCACTACGTTGATTTTCGGAAAAGGTTTTTTCGGCTTTTAGATTTATGCCGTAGATTGAGGAATTCGTTAATTTAACAAGAATCTTAAGAAAATTTCGAATCGAATTGTTTTCAACAAATTAATCATTGAACAAGAACCAGGTGGTCTTAATAAACAATCTGTCATAACTTCTGTAATACATGACTAGCATTTAATCACTGTTATGCGGTTAATTGGCACTTAATAAAATGATTTACCGTCCACATAGGTTTACAACTTCACATGACTAAATACCTATAATATGAATAATAGTCTCCTCTAAACCATACCTATACATCACTATGGCAATCTGCCAAACTATAAACTAATTAAGTACCTACAAATAATCGCGTAAATCTAATATTCCCATAATAACAATAAAATCATCTACCAAAATGAGAAAGCGAAATACGAAGAAAACAAATTAATCTCTGTGATTTCTTGAGAATGCTTTCAAAGCCAACTATAACAGTTTTCAAGGAGATTACGGGCTTAATCTAGTAATCACGAAGCAAAAAAAAACGTTTTATTGAGCGTTTAACTTTAGAATAAAAAGTTGGCAAAATGTTTTTATTTGTAAACCACAGGGTGATTCATTGAAGCGAGAGGAAATGCATCAAACTGATGACGCACTCGGCAGGCTACGAGGCTCAATTCAAAGGCTAGCGGCCATTTTTTATTCTTTTAAAACCATTATTGAGTCATGACCGGAAATTATCTGATTCCAAGATACAATCGGACTGTCCATCAAGTTTTTCTATTTGAGATTGCGGAGTTGAGGCCTCTTGAAATAATCTGTACTTTTAATATTACAAATGCGAAAGAACTCGGTCTGTCTGTCTGTTTGTCACCTCACGGCTGAACGACTAAATCCTAAAATAGGACATGGACTATTACTTATGAACTTTAGCCCAGGTGTAAGTTCCCTTTAGATATATGTAATAAGATTTAAAAGAGTGTCCATGGAGTTTCTCCCACATTCATCTCCATAGAGATCTATGCTTTGGAATATGCAATTAGCATCATTTTCTGACTGGCTGATTACTTGACAATTCAAAAATCTCTGTCAATAGTTGATCAAAATTAAATGCTTTGATTTGATAATTTTCGAGATTCGTGCGGCTAATGTTAAAAAAAAATTGAAGATGTTCTAAATATCTTAAAATGAAAAATCTTAATCAATCAATATCTATCAAAGTAGATACTGTAAGTAGTAAGTTAATATATATATAACTAATTCAAAATTCTGCACAGTAATGTTTTCGATCTAATTTATGCTAAAATCGTGCTCTTTACACAATGTGTGTTGTATATTTTTTGCACTTTTGATTCTTTTCTAAACGATTTAGTAATTCTCAACGCATTCAGACTCTTACACAAAGTATTCAAACCAAAAATGTTGAATAACCAATTGATGATTGTAATATTTTATTTTTCCATTCAATACAGTAATAGATTCCGGAGTCAGTCAATGCTGCTTCGACAAAGACATTCCTAGTTTTTGTAGAAAATTGGCAGGCCGATATTTGGAGCGTTCACCCCGGGCGGACTTGACAAGGAAAAATATTTAAATTAATTTATTTCGCAGTTAATTGTACTGGGAAATGTGTTGCTTTTGGCACCTTTTGGTCTTTAGTATTATTTGTTATTTAATTAACTGCTAGTAAATTAATTACTTTGAACATGTAGAAAAGCGACAATTTCTAAATAATTATTATTTAATTACGCAAAAATGTTTACGAAAATTATTTAATGAAATTTAGATTTGTTGTTTGATTTCTTTGTTTGTTATTTGCCTAGTTGTATATTTATAATGTAAGGGAAGAGCGAAACCTTCAACTATATAATAGGCCTTCGTATGCCTAAATGAAGACTCCCCGACATATAATTTAAGCCAAAATGATATGCAATAAAGTATTTTTCAATACACTTGCTCAGAAAGTGACTCTAATTGCACTGCACTTAGGTACATAATGGCCCTTGTTAACAAACTCTAACATTTTGATTACCACTACGCACTAGTGTTATAATGTAGTTAAAACCTTATTGTTCAACCTCTCCCCCGCTATAATTTGAATACATAATCGTATCAGGCTGGGCACAGATCGTCCCCCACTAGTCACCGGTCAACCCCCGTTTATTCATTTCAGTGAGTGTATTGAAAGGTAAATTTAAAAAAAAATCGGCGCATATGAAAACAGATTTTTTCCGCAACAAAAGTTTACTAGTTTTACAGTTATTTTCTTCACAAGTGTAGGTATTGAAAAACGTCGAAAACACGTGAGTAATTAATGATTACACACTTTTATCATATGTACTATTTTTTGTTTCTTTACCTGTATTTTTCGCATAAAATAATCTAACCTAAAGAATATAGCTGGGTGATTCTTTGAAACCGAGAGAATGTCTTAATCGTCGGGCCTAGGTTTTCGTTCCTATCTATTTTGTGATCGGTATATCATTAGTAATCGGGGAAAACTAATATGCAAATAAAAATATCAATTGTAAAGAAAAAAAACCGGCCAAAAGCGTATCGGGCCACGCTCAGTGTAAGGTTCCGTAGTTTCCCGTCCGTCACAATAAGTGTACCCACTTATGAGTTTTAAAAAATGCTTGAATATACGATTATACTACAAACTTAGTCCAGAAATTATTTTGTAGAACCCTTTTGTCTTTTTTGTACAAAAACTGTTCTTTCCATCAAGTTCAAAATAATTTTCCTAGAAAGTCCTTATAAAGTTCTACTTTTCAGAATTTTTTCATATTTTCTAAACTTATGGTTCAAAAGTTAGAGGGGGGGCAGGACACGTTGTTTTTTACTTTTGGAGCGATTATTTCCGAAGATATTGACATTATCAAAAAATGATTTTAGTAAACCCCTATTCATTTTTAAAAACCTATCCAACGATATATCACACGTTAGGGTTGAAATTAAAAAAAAAATCACTTCCCACTTTACATATTATTAGGCTACCCTAATAATTTTTTTTCCAATTTTTATTTTACCACTTTGTCGGCGTGATTGATATACATATTGGTACCAAATTTCAGCTTTCTAGTGCTGAAGGTTACAGAGCACGAGGACGGACAGACAGACAGACAGACATGACGAAACTATAAGGGTTCCTAGTTGACTACGGAACCCTAAAAACTATAAGGGTTCCTAGTTGACTACGGAACCCTAACTAGGCCAGATGAATGAGACATTCTCTCGGTTTCAAAGAATCACCCAACCTGTACCCAGCCCATACGTTAGTAGAAATCAAATGCACTTAATTTGTGAATGGTTTCAGAAAGTTCAGTGATCTATGTTGTTTAAAAATAAAATCTAGATTTTAACTAGACTAAAATCTTGACAGTTTATTCATGTTTTCAGTAACACTTTTTAAAGTAATCGATGCCTGAAAAAAGGCATTTACCGTTTGATTTTAAACGCTAAGTTATTGTTACTCGCTGTTAACAGAAAATATTTTTGAGTACTTATTAAATTAACTGACACCTACCTCGGAGACAGAGGTTATGTAACACATACTTGTGATGTCTAGGTGCATACCTACTTTATATGTAAGTACAGGGTGGTCAAAACGAAGATGTAAAAAATGAGATTAAGATTGTTATTTTATATAACGAATTTTACCAGAAGTTTTTGTTACTATTATATTCGACAGGCTTCGTAATTGTGTATAGACAATAACATCCATCAAAGAAAGGAAGAAAAAAACAATTTATTTACGGGAAATGGCACAATCTTCACCTGTTTGCTGATTAAAAATGCGCTAGTCTTTTTTATGCCACTAGTAAAGTAAAAAATATTATGTTTTATTTGTCTAAGATTGACCACGATAAGTTTCCATGTGTTTTCACGGTCGCGGCCGTCGGAACGCCCCACCATCGGGTTCCTAACTACCGGTAGGAGGAGTTCGCATCGGCGTCGGGTCATCGGTGAGGTACCTGGGACTCATCCTCGACAGCCGATGAAATTTCGAGGAGCATTTCCCACGTCTGGCCCCCAAACTCACCGGACTGGGGCCGCTCTCAAGCGGCTCCTGCCAAACTTTGGGGGTCCAGACGTCTCCTGCCGGGGGCTCTACGCGGGGATCGTTCGGTCCATGGCCCTCGGTTAATGTCACATGTTTTTGAATTTTTGATTCTAGGACATGCCGGTTTCCTCACGATGTTTTCCTTCACCATTTTGAGAGCAGTGGTGATGAAATAAATTAGGTACACAAAGTATTGCGCCTGGCTGGGTTTGAACCCGCGACCTACAACTTGTAAGTCGGGGCCCTTACCACTCTGCCACCACTGTTCTTTTCCTTGTACAATTCAATGTAATTAACCGACTTTTAATTAAATAATAAATAACAATTACCAAATAACGATAAGTCAAATCCTTTTCTGTCGGGATTAATTTCTGAAAGAATTTCAAAATTTTCCTGTTCACTTATAAGGTAAACGCACCAATTATCGGCCTATATTTTAATAAAAAAAAACTTTGGAATGCCATTGTTAAAATAAAAGCGAGTGAACCCGGAATCTATTAAACGGTTTAAAATTTTATAACGAATATAATATATTTGAATAACAATTGTTAAAGAATAGTAAACTTGTAATCCTATTAGAATATTATTTTCTAAGAGATACAGAAGAATCTAGTAATAAACGTTTATAATTTATAAATAAAATAAAACTTAAAAAATTAATCCTACAGGACAGGTTATGGCACCACTACTGACAAACTAGAGCAAATTAAATAATTTCATCGTCTGTCTCCTTTACTAAATCAACAAAGTCAAATAAATAAAGTACCTAAAATCTTCTTTACAATTATTTATATATAATTAACTAGCTTTTGCCCGCAGCTTCGCCCGCGTTAAAATATAGCCTATGTCACTCAGAAATGCAGCAGCTTTCTATCGGTGAAAAAATTTTAGAAATCAGACCAGTACTTCCAGACATTACCACATACAAGAAAATAAAAACAAACTTTACCTCCTTAATACATTAATGTAGATTATACTTTATAATTATATCGTTTCAATTGTTATTTTTAAGCTTTTCTACTATTACGTGGAAAAAACTGCTGACAGACTTATAAATAAAAACTACAAATCATACAAATTGTAGTAAAAAGATTTCCACAGGAGTGCAAAACTTTAACCTATTCCAATTGTTTTGTAAGAAATTGAAAATTGATCAACGAGAGTCGGCTATTTTTTTTTAAATCTTTATTAAGGAGCTTTGTCACAATATTTACCTTGTGGCTCCATCATAGCCATAACTTTGTATTTTGATTTATTTTAAATTCGATTAGTACGACTTTCTTGATAACCCTAAAATAATCTATGCTTCTATACATACGTATAAATAAAATTGGAGTGTCTGTTTGTAATATTGAAATAACTGCTTTCTACTACATGCATATACGGCACATACACCAAAATAACATTTTTTACAATTTTTGTCTGTCTGTTTGTCCGGGCTAATCTCTGAAATGGCTGGACCAATATTGGCGGGACTTTTTTTGGCCGGTAGCTGATGTAATAAGGAGTAACATAGGCTACTTTTATTTTAGAAAAATTAAATTCAAAAACCTGTAGTCCACGCGAACGAAGTCGCGGGCACAGCTAGTCGCGAAAATAAAACCTCACAAGCACAGCTGTATAAACACAACAAAAAATATATACCTGAACAGCTTGAGAATCCACATTCCTTACATTCCTTTATAACGACAAAAATACCCTTCCTTATGCAAATATGCATTTAAACCCGGAGATACACTATTTAACACAGTCTCGAAGGCTATATAAACAGCGTACATAGTATGAAATACTCGTTACATTATATGTCCCCCTGCACCTGGAATCGGGGTGAATGCACTAATAATGACGGAGTTGAAGGCAGGTCTCTGAGTTATGAAATACTGTCTATGCATAGTGAAACACAACGTGCTATGATAAGGGTTGCCTTGCCATGGAAATTAGGGTTTTCAATATAAATTATATATAAATTTTCTAATTTAATTACTACTTACAAAGAACTAAATAACTATAATTACAGTAAATTTAAAAAAATACCTACGCTAATTAATTAGGATTAGCATTGCCATACAGCGTGATACTGCTACCAGTCTTTTGGGCACATTACCAGTCGACAGCGATGTGGAAGAGTTTTTTGAGCCATACTTTAGTTAGGTGTAATTAGCATAGAGTTTCATTATTATTTTTAAATTTAATATAATTTTAGTTATTTAGTTTTTTATAAGTAGTAATATTATATAATTTGTATTGAATAAAGCCTAATAAATTTTTAGAAGCTGATTTACTTGTAATTTACGTAACTAAATCTCTAACAAGCCAATTACAATAGACTACAGTAAAACTCAGGCTGGTAATGTGTTTATATTTCGTGACAAATACAACTTTATTTGCCGTTAATGTTTGTCGTCATTAATACCAATACTTAATGTCTAACTAAGTAAGCTTTGGCAACACGCCAGCTCCAACTTAACATGATGCTGCCCATAACATGGGTTGACATAATTCTCACGTCAAAACCTAACAACCAGAAAAGTATTATGTTCCGAAACTTGAATGTAAAAGATAAAACGAACCAAAGACTTGAATAAAAATTCTCAACAAAAACTTATACAATTCCAAAGTCAAATTCTAATCGAATAAAAAGAATAAAAAAATCTGCCAAAACGACCGTTACTAAACGCAATGGAATGCAAAACGAGAGAGAAAACACTTCGTTCAATTTTCAGTCATCGTCAAGCGTGCGAATGCCAGCATAATTAGAAAATAAAAAAGGTCTTACACGGTTTATCTAGAAATCGTATCTGTATAGAAAAAATGAGGCACCTAGGAACACAATTTTAACACGCTATTCTGCCATAGTATCAAGAACAAAAAAATCTCAGATATTTTAAATGTTTTTTTTATTATTATTATTGATTGGTTCGCGCTTGACTGCTGATGATAAGCGATAATGGAGCAAGCTTGCCTAGAAGTAACCTATTCACTCTTGACTTAAAAACACCTAGGTTGTAGCTATCAGGAAACTCAAACTCCGGCAGGAAATTTTTTATTACATTTAAGAAAACATTTTGATGCTTCAATCGTTAAAATTACGGCTTTAATGGACGAATCGGACACGGCAGTGATAGCCCCAATAACTTTAGATCGACTGTGTAATAGACTAGATAAAATGTAAAGTAAACCTCCGTTAAATTAACAGGGAAACTAACCAGCGATTAGCATAGAACCATGAAATAAAATATCTTTCTGAGCGTGAGAAGCGTTCTCCGATTAAAAAGAATTGGACTGAAACGGTTACTTCAAAATAAAATAGACTAAATGGCTTGTTACGTACCGACTTCAATGTAAAAATGCCTTCGCGAAAGTGCGACCTTTTGTAGTTTGTTTTTTTATTATTTTTAATTGGTTAAGTTTTGTGCAGGTAAAAATTTGATTTCTTTTTATTCTCCCCTTAAGTGAAGGCTATGGTCTCTGCCTAGTCATATGTAGTTATTTTTTTTTAGAGTGAGTTCCATTAGCGTACAGATGTAACTTATTGTAATGTTGATTGCAGTATTTGGCAGCAAATGTATCAAGTCAGCTTTCTCACACGCTGAGGTGGTCAATACTACAAAAAAATTATCAGCTCTATTTTCCCGTACACGCCTGTTTCAGTGATTCCACACATTGCCTAGTTCTGTAGATACTTTAGATTCAAAACTTACTCAATATCTACTAGGAACCAATTTACGAATAATTAAAAGGAAAATTGTAATAATTAAAAATAAAAGGCTGAACTTTACTCGATAAAATCCTGCCAAAAACTCGAAATAGATTTCATAAGTTAGCTGCAAACAAAATGTAACAGTAGTTTAAACTCATAAAAAGTATTAAAAAAAATAATAAGTAGGTACTTAATTAATCAATTTAATTTGGTATCTAAATTGTTTATAATTTGATATAATATAATTTTAATTTTAGTACCTATAGGTATATTTTTTTTGTGGAATACCAAAATTTTCAGATGAAGATCATAATATCTGAAATAAACAAATTATTACTACAATTTTTTTTTAAAGAATAAAAACAATTCACCAACAAATAAAAGCTATGATAATTTCGCACAGCCGACAACAGTCGCCTCTACCTCATGGTATGCGCTAGGAGTCACGAGCGGCGAGTTTATCGCCAACAAATACCTCCGCAGTGACAGGTAACGGCTCGGGAACCGAACCCGGGCCCTAACAGTGCTCTGCCGCTTACTACGTATAATTCTGCAGTTAACTTAGTACCAGATTGGAATGTCGGTATCTCAGTCTCGTTGTGGGTATAAAATGTTTGGTTTATGTAGGATTTGTAGTTAGATTTTAGTACGTAAATGTTTTGAAATGGTGGTTTTAAATACTAACCCTAACTATGTACTAAAACACACAGAAGACTGGCAGCATTGCCATATTGAATGGCAATGCTGATTCTTTGTCATATTGAATGGTCATGCAGTGTCGATCAGTCGATTTGAAATTTCCGAATGATATTTTTTTAAGTTAGTAATTTGTTAAATGGTAAGTAATTTTTAGGTTATATGTTTTAATTTAGTAATTATACATATGAGTTTTTAATTTTTAGTATAATTTCGTAGGTACTTAATTTAAAATAAGAAACTATAAACTCCAAAATTATAATAGAGGGAGTGCACTAAATTAAAACATAAATGTATTAATTATTTATTTGAGTGTGTAACATCTTTTTTGGAGGTCCCTACTAAATAAATTAATAAATTATTATACAAAAATTTCTACAGCCGTTCCCAGAAGAACAGAGATGAGACACATTTTTTTTTAAATGCATCAAGCATTTATTTTTCATTAACAGCTTCAAGATCTTTGGTCATTCACCCACAACATGTAATCTATTTCTGTAGACAATCATTACAGTCATCTTTCATCACAGTCTGATGCATCATCATACACTGGCGAGCATTGACCGCCACTTTCACTATCTGACAATGGCATAAGAGGTCAGCTTGTCTGGCAACCGTCATTTGTTTTCTTAAGAATGACTTGCCATGGTTTTGTGGAGAAGAGACAAAGGATTGTCTAGGGTTTTAATATTGTTTTGGAGGGGTTCTGGCTTACCTTACACTAGTAGGCGATAAAACTTCGATACAGCGCAGCAATCATTTATCTACATACATTTTTTCGGAGCGAGGAAGAGTGGCAGGCGGTCGCCGAATTCTGCGAAGCAGTAATGCTCGCAAAGGAGGAGGCCGACCGCATCAGGCAACGGCGTTATCGCCAACGCCGCCGTCGCCGGGATTCTGAACCCGATTTCCGGCCAACGTAGACGCGGGCTTGCGGACAGTGAGCAATGGGTAGCTCGCTGTCCGGCCGTCCGGTAACTGTCCGGACCAAGCCCAAGTCATCGACGGCGCGCATTGTTCCCGCGCGCCTCAAGGAGTTGTCAGCAACAGCAGGGACCCAGCCGGGTCGAAGCCTACTGGGGACAGGGTTATCCGAAAGGGCGCTCGAGCCCCGGTATGAAGGCTAGAAGGAACGGGGTGGGTCTTTTAGTCAGTAAGAGTCTGACACTATCTCCCGCTCCGCCCAAGGGCGGGGGATGTCAATGCATGATTTTTCCCACCATAAAAAAAAAGGTTTGCATACTTGGATGAAGCCAACGGGACCAATTACTAAGCCTCTAATATCCGTCCGTCCGTCTGTCCATCTGTTAGCGGGCTGTATCTCATAAACCCCAAGAGGTACCTATAGAGAGCTGAAATTCAAAGAATATGTACGTATACTTATAATATCGCTACAACAACCAATAATAAAATCAAAATTAAGTTAAAAATTAGAAGGTGTTCCCAAATAGGAAACGTAATTTTATCAGAACTTTTTGCTCGATTTTAATATTGCACAATGAAACCCTTTGTGAGAAAGTCTAAATCGCACTTGACCAGCTTTTTTATTATTATTGATAGACTCGCGTTTGACCACTGTCACTGACTGATGATAAGCTATGTTAAAACCTAGATTTTCCTAGAAGTAAGCTATTCACTCACTATATTAATATAGTGCTTAAGTATAGTGCTATACTTATACCTAATTTTCTTAAGGTCTGGGCGCGTCGGTCTCCATAGATTTTATTATAGAAACTAGATTTGAAGCGCTACACTTGATCCACGCCACGCTACGTCGCTCTAAATACAAATTAGGCGTGTTACACGTTTGAGTCGGTCTAATGTAGTTCTAGCTTTATTCAAGTTATTTAATTTATACATTTTAAAATATACCTTAAAAAAACAATAAAAAAATATATAAATAATAATAATTATTATTATTTTTTAAACTTTTCCTCACACTAGGAACTACTCAATTCATATTATTATAAACACAACCCATATTGTCATATACATACATACGTATCTCATATAGCTTACTTACTCGGCTTACTCAAATTATAGGTAAGTAACCAAAACTTACACGTTATTGAGTAAACATGCTATAATTACATAATTATTTCAATATACCTATATTTAAGTACAAATATACCTATCTAAAATTATCATCCTGCTTCTGAATATAGCCATGAGATTCCAAAGAGAAAATCGATTGAGCAAAGATTATAATCTTGATAAAAGTATCTGAAAAAATGCTTAGATCTTCGCCATTTTCGTTCAACTAACACTAAAGAAACCGTACTCAACAAAACTTATTTACTACAGTACAACTACAACTCTGGGTCAACTGACATTTATTTCCACTATAAAAAGCACAAGGAACAAACTCAAGCGAATCATCTCGCTACAATAAATTTTATTTGCGACAAAGTAATATAATAAAAATCATAAAACTGTTATACAGGTCATAATACTAGACGAAACAGTAAAAGATTTCTTATGATCTTTGAGTAGTGGTGGACATCAATACATAGGGGTGACGGATAGGGGCAGACCATTCGACCTTTTTATTTATATTTTGTCTGCAAAAATCTAAAATGTACTCAAATTGGCTGCTGTTTACCAACGAAATGCCGAAAAAAGATTAAAAGAAATGACTCTAAATTAATACCGTCTAATTTTTAGAAACCCCACTTTTTATTTCTTTTTTTATTATCCGTGGAATACAAGCTTTAACATTTACTGAAAGTCTCCACCATGGTCCTTCGAGCCGGATATCCGGATACTGATTGGTTTTATCTACACTAATATTATAAAATTTAATATGAAAGAATATCTGTCTATCTGTTACACTTTCACGGTCAAATTACTGAACTGATTTTAATGAAGTAGAAGTAAGAAGTAAACTTGAACCCCAAGAATGAACATAGACTGAATATATCTAGCTTCGATTTATATTTCATTTCGTTTATTTTCATACCATAATGTGATTAGGAGTGTTACAATAGGCTAAATTTATGGACCCTGTAAGACCGCAACATGTATTTCAGTTTATATTCTATTTTTGGTATTTCAAGTCCGCAATAACCGACGTTCGCTCGGACGAAGTCGCGGGCTAAAGCTGGTAAAATATGTGTGAACTGTTTTAAAATCTTCAATCATCCCTCCTCCTTGCGTCGTATTCCTCAATGCTGAGGGTCGTGACCTCCCTTCTTCATCACTTTACTTTTTATGATGTTTTTCCATTTATTCCTGTCTCTGTGTGAAGGGCCTTGTATATCTTCAATCATCAGAGAACTTTAAATCAATGCAGGTTCCGTACGATTGATTTTATAACACAATACGTCAGACATTTGACTACAGTTGGCATTTAATGCTGTTTAACAGAATTTCAAATTTAGGAAAACTCAGTTTTACTTACAATACTCATTTGAGCCATCCTTGAAACATATCTGACCATCACACGAGTATATATGGAAATAAAAATATTTACCGTCTGATATTCGCCTGAAATTAATCCTATATCTTATATCAGATGCGGACACAGATACAGAAATACTATTCAAATGTAAATGTTGGGACCGAGTTAATACGAGTGAAAATATTGCCATAAAGCGTATGGTCAACATTCTCTTGGCTCATCCCCATTTATTTTACAGATAAAAATAGTTACTAAACACAAGATCTTACACAAATGCTAAATAGTCATCATTTTGCGTAAATATTTAAAACTGGCTCCTAAAATTGATACAGGCTACTGCCTAATTCGAATAAAAATAGTCTTAAGTTATCTATATTACAAATGTAAGCCATAATACAGTTGTTAATTATCTTTTTCCAATTTTGTGTGTAATTATTTTTGGTGAATTTATCTTCAATGATGTAACTTCTTCATTAGTTGTGATCTCAGTGTCACCCCCATATCCATATAATTTTTTAAATTTACGCAATCCAATCAATCAATATTTAACTGAATTGACAGCTTTAAGGTTATTCTATTTCCTAGTGGAACCTACCGACGCTGCCTACTGGGGCCAGGGTTATCCGAAAGGGCGCTCGAGCCCCGATATGAAGGCTAGAAGGAACGGGTGGGTCTTTTAGTCAGTAAGAGTCTGACACTATCTCCCGCTCCGCCCAAGGGCGGGGGATGTCAATGCATGATTTTTCCCACCATAAAAAAAAGACCTACCGACGCTGCATTTTCTTTTATGCGGAAGCCACTGACCAGAAACCCTCGGCCCCATCGACCAACTAGTTTCTGCGAGCAATGTGCTACCTACTATTCTTCGGGCTAAATCGGTAACTCAGGTTCTCCTGCGCAATAGTTTGTGCAATTTAATTGCTTTCCAAATGGTGAAAGAAAACTTGTAAGGAAATCAGTATTTTTTTACCAAAAAATTTACAGTAACCCGCACTGGGCCCGCCTGGTGGTTTACGGCCTAATCTCTATCCTAGAGAAAAGGCCTAAATCCCAGAAAGTCAAAGCATTTATTTCAAATAGACCATTTACAGGCACTTTTGAATAGTCAAATAGTGACCAGTCAGAAAAGTGAAGCTAAATTGCACTTTTCAAAGCGTAGATTCCTATGGAGAAACAAACCCTTGGACCCAGTAGGCTTCGACCCTGCTGGGCCCCTACGGTTTGCTGAAATCTCCGGGGTATTTAAGTTGGGAGTAAATAGATTGCTTCTAGGCAAGCGTGTTCCATCGTCGGCCTCATCATCGCTAACCATCAGGTAAGATAGGGATCAAACGAGAGCCTATCCATAATAAAAAAAAAATAATAGATGCCTACCTACGTTATCAATAGGTAATTTCATGTTTCTTTCTATTACAAAAACCTTAATATATAAAAAGAAGACGTTTATTTATTTTGCTTATTTAATATATCAAATATTGGCAAAAGGTTTCCGTAACCTAAATTCCTGAGAAAGCGGTCTATTTATTTTTCCCTATTCCGAAAATTGTTTATTGGTAAGGCAACAGGGTTTTAGTAATAACTGTAATAAGAACTTGCTGTGTCTATATGTATAAGTGTTAATATTTGACAGGAGAACCAAGGTTACCGACATAACACGAAGAATTGCCAAACTTAAGTGGCAATGGGCAGGACACATTGCTCACAGAACCGATGGCCGCAGGGGCTGAAGCCGAAAGCTATAGAATAGCGACCACGTACCGTTAGACGTAGCGTTGGAAGGCCTCTAAGGTGGACCGATGACCTGGTAAGGGTTGTGGGAATCCGATGGATGCGAGACGCACAGGACTTTTTGTTGTGTTCGTTATTGTGAGAAAAAGGTTCTTATGAAAAAAAATGAACATCAGGGTAGTGTAGGGTAAAGTAGAGTAGGGTGGTGTAGTGTAGTGTAGGGTAGAGTAGGGTAGAGTAGGGTAGAATAGGGTACAGTAGAGTGGAGAAGGGAAGAGAGGGGCGAAGCCGCGCGGGAAAAAGTAGTCAATAATAAAAAAAATAAAAAATGACAAGTTAAAATGTCAAGCGTGCGAGCGAGAAAGAAGGATGCAGTTATACCTTTAACAGTTCAGTTTAGGTCGTAAAATAGATCGCGTTAAGCGCTCGACATAGGGACAGGGAATTCACGGAAATTGTAGCAAACTGAAAAAGTGACTCATGAAATTGAATATCAAATGACTTTAATGCCTGTAAAGGGTTGCCGTATCATTCCCTTCCTTGAACTGGTTAAACATATACGTACTTGAAATCAGTTTCATCAGTCCGTTTTGAAACTCAGAACCCTTTTTGTGTTTATTCTAGTGACAATAACCAGGTCCTTTCCTGTTGCTAGATTATCTAAGTCTATTGTATTATTGTATCCAACAGGCTTATGTTCAATAATGGACATCTTTCAGCTGAAATGATGATTGTATCCAATATTTTAAGAGAGCAGTGATGGCCCGGTGGTAATGGCTCCAAATTACGAGTTTTATATCATTGGTACCCAGCTAGGCACATTACTTTGTGGTATTTCATCACCACTATTCCCAAAACGGTGAAGGAAAACATCGCGAGTTCTAAGACATGCCGGTTTGCATGTCTTTTCACTTTTCACTCAATCTCCCATTACTTCGACTGTTAAATTCCAAATTCAATTCTGGGATCCCGATGACGGAACCCTAGGAGATGTTGTAGATACGGTTTAAGATGATCTAATTATTTAAAAAATCAACACCATTCAATAGAACTTGTTATCAATTTTTAGAACTGTGAATTATCTACATGATATACGACTGACTCTTCCGAAATTCAAGAAAGAAAGAAAGAAAAACAGTTTATTTACGCGTTAATTCAACGTTATCAATAGCCCCACGAATCAAAATATTTAAAAAATACTGTCTTCGTCTCCTAGTATCCCCAATTATTGAGGATTCCTTTCCCGATTCCGTTGAGGAAAAAATAGAAAACTTCATTACTTCAGAAAGATTGCTACAAATTAACTTGTAATGGGCGATCAAACTTAATTCGAATTGCTGTATCGGCCCTAAATTAACATACTGCCTCCGTGCTTTCTATTTATGGAACACCCTCTTCATGGACGACCGAGCTTGAGCTCAAGTTGAGAGCTCACGGCATTGAGAAATTAATCAGGAATATCTTAGCTTCCTCACTAATTGATTTTGATGTGCCGTGCTTCACTGGGGCTCTGGTAACGGCCCCGACTTACGAGTCGGGTTCAAACCCAGCCAGGCGCAATACTTTGTGTAATTTATTTCATCACTACTGCTCTCAAAACAGTGAAGGGAAACATCGTGAGGAAATCGTCATATCCTAAAACCAAAAATTCGAAGACCTGTGAAACATTCACCAACCCTGGTGGGAACATTAAAAGCATAAGCATAATCATGCTTTTGGCTGGATGTAGGCTAGGCTTTTCTTTTAGCAATCATAGATCCGTCAAACTTTATGGCAACTTTGGACAGCTCATCATGAAATAATCGCGCCAAAATATAACACGAAAAAAAAAATCCATAAACCTGTCAATTGGTAAGAAAGTACGTTTGATAGAAACACGATATTTCCCCGAGGAGCTTCGACGTTGGCAACTGACAACCGATCCGAGCCTGATCGCAGGAATTACAAAGTACTTTTCTTTTTTATTCTTTTCGGAGAAAAATATTACTTGATCGATAGCTGTCAAGTTTTTTTACGTCGGCTGAAGGTTTTCGGTCGTTATTCTAGGTATTTAAAATGGCTGGTTTTGTTACAAAAATAAATAGATTAGGCAAGTGATTAGTTTCAATATTTAAAGTTTTCCGAAACTGTGTAAGAGTCACTTAACCTTTTAAAAAGCAAGAAATGAAATTGATTGCTGATTCTAATTAACCGTAGACTAAATCTTTTATTAATTCTGTAATCCCACAAACTACAGTAAACATTATTTACTTACTTTCCGCCTTATTAGCGTAATCCAAAGACTTAAAAATAGCAGCAGGCTGATTAAATAGATACATTTTTGAAATGCATCACCGGCGCACGGGGTGAATGAACTTTTGACGTTCGCTGCAATATGGCGGACGCGGGAAACCCGAGAGCACTTATTTAAATTGCCTCTTGACTATTTTTTAGTGGCTTGCGGTTTTATAATTTTGTTTTATTTAATGTTGTTACGAGAGTTGTTTTTTAATGATTTTGTAGCTTAATTGCGATGTAATGTGGATCAATGAGTTTAGGCATTTGTTGGTCATGTTGAATGGGAAAACGGATCATGAATTACAGTAGGTAAATACAGTTTTGAAGGTAATAGATTTTATAATAAATGGAAAGTTTAAGATTTAGAATGGCACTGACAATACTTGTAATATTACCATGTTAGTGACGCTTTCAGGTGACCTACATTCAATTGGTGAAAATCTCGGCGGACATTCCAGTGAGGTTACGTAAAGCCGAAATCTTTGACTCTTTAGTTCAGCCTTTTAATGTTTCTACTGCTGTGACTCAGGCCTTCTCTCTAGGAGAGGGAATGTCCGTAATCCACCACGCGGGCCCGGTGCGGCTTGGCGGGTATCACATATTTTAGAATTTTTGGTTCGAAGAGAAGAAGATTATTCTGAATGCGTTACAATTCTATTCTGTAATTTTATATTCTAAATTATTAATGATTTTGCGCCTGGCTGGATTTGAAACTGCGACCTACAACTCATATGTCGGGGTCGTTGCCACTGCGCCACCACTGCTCTTTTCAGCTGAAAGACTTCTAATGTTGGACATAGACCTCCGTGAAGTGTCGCCATAACTACCGGGCTCTGTGTGTCCATCCATCGGATTCCCACGGCCCTCACTTGGTCATCGGTTTACTCTGTGGAAGGCTCACCAGGTCACCAGTTCAGAACCTGAAAGGTCTGAACTGGTTATGGCCCCATCGACCATCTGTTCTTCGAGCAATGTCTGTCCACTGCCACTTAAGTTAGGCGATTCTTCAAGGCATGTCGGTAACTTTGGATCTCCTACGCTTTATTTAGTGTAATTCAATTCATCACCACTGCTTTTAAAACTGTAAAGGAAAACATCGTGAGGAAACCGCCATGTCCTAAAACCAAAAATCATTAATCATTTAGAAGATAAAATAACGGAAAATAATTGAAACTCAATCAGAATAATCTTTTTCCCTAACTTGAAAATTAATAACCTGAACTCTGTAAACTTGTTAAAAAATAAGAAGCCCCTTTTGACAGTTGAGAAACACCCTAGAATGTAACTTTGAACAAAACCGAAAGAAATAATAAAGCAATAATTAGGGGTCCGGTGTAGTAGTAACTATTCTAATAGTAGCCACACTAAATAGCCACTAGGTAGTCAAAATACAAATAATATATAATATAAATATAATATAATATTCCACACAACTATCACACAACGCCGTCTAGTCCCAAGCTAAGCAGAGCTTGTGTTATGGGTACTAGACAACTGATAAACTTACATTTATATTTCTAAATACATACATATTATAGATAAATTACACCCAGACACAGAACAAATGATCATGCTCATCACACAAACATTTGTCCTGGGTGGGAATCGAACCCACGACCTCCGGCATAGCAGTCAGGGTCACTAACCACTAGACCAACAGGCCAGTCAAATGTCAAAATGAGCCTTGTATTTTCTAAGCCGTAAAGTAAAGAGGCCATAAATACATTGACACATATTTACACATACTGCAAACACCTACATAGGTTAACTAAGCGTAACAATTCTCAGTGAAGACAAGTCTACACGTAGATAATTGTCGTAGGTTAGTGATTGCAAATGGCTCCCCATCCTCCCACCCTGCGTCCTTGCCGCGCTCTAAATAGCGTTTGTGTTTTCCTAAGGCATTGTTCAGACCAAACCAAACATGTTTTGCATTTGCACCAAGTGCAACCCCATTTTGTGTACAGGCAATCACTGTACATTCCGGGTTGCCTGAAAGAAACCGCCTAGTGCGGATAAGGCCGCCAATTGTATGTTTTTTTTTTATTATGAGATTTCCTTTTGTAAAGTAATCATGGTGGGCAATAAAGCCACCTCAACCCCGCTAATTGTCGGCCGCTGATTGTGAGCGTGCGTTACGCAGTTTATCACTTTTCCATAAATATTTACATTTCGTTCACACCGAACCGAATACACGGTATTACGTAGTGCGTTGTCACTGACTCTCGGTGGCCGATTAAAAATCAAACTTACTTTTTTTTGACACAAGTAACGCATTCTACGCTATATTGTACTGTCCGCTTAGTGAGAAGTAGAACGCACAATGAATGACACAGTGTCGTAAATAGGGCAGTGCGAGCAGTGCCCAGGGGCACAGGGTGCGGTCCCTGGAGAGCCACAAAAATATTGTATCTAGTCCTATTAGTTTGCATTTTACTTTTTTCTAGGGACGCATTTATAGAAGTTCGTACCGGGCATATAATATGCTAGTTACGACACTGGACTGACAGTAGGCATACTCAAAGTCGGCGGGGAACAATGCGTTTGGTGTGAACGATGCCTAAGAATTATACACATAGTTAGGTACTTTTTGCAACAAGCTTCTCTTTGACGATGTAATTTAGGCTGGAACTCAGGTTATGTTCTTGTACTAAGTGGTTGTATTTTCTTTAGCATAAAGTTACCGTTTCCTGAGATGGATTTTTGGTGTGAGGTAAAATGTCATTAGGCAAATATCAGCGACTAACTTGTTCCGTAATCTGTTCCTCGGGGATCACGCATTATTACGATGGGATCAGCGACAGTTCTTGCAAGATTCCTTAATTCTATAATCACGTTGTTGTAGTTTTAGTATTTATTGTTATAGAGGATTCAGAAATACATCATTTTTGTGAAAATGTCAACTGTCTAGGTATTACGGTTTATGAGATACAGCCTGGTGACTGACAGGCGGACAACGCGTGGAGTCTTATTTCTTATTCGGAATATACCTCTCTTATAGATGTCGAGGACTAAAGCCCAGTAATGGAAACATAACAAGACTGATTATTCATATTATAGTGATTATCAAAATAGTAGTTGTGGTGGATTATTCCGTTTAAATAATACCACTCAACTGGTACGTCCCTCTGGTATTAGTTTAGCCCGTATTTACTGTCTATTCCGAATTAATACAATATTGCTTCAACCAATACTAAAAGAAATTCAAGGATCTAAAGTACAGTCAGTTAAAATTATGCCTGTAAGCCAGAATTTTTGCTCAATCAAGAGTCTCCCATTGAAATACCACAAAGACCTAGGTTTTTAGGAAAAACTTCAATACTCAATGAATGATTGACAAAGCATTGTAAACACAATACCAACACAATAAGATGACCGTGGCTCCCATGTCATAACAGGAAACTCCTGTCCACGGTTGAATGAGTGGAACTCATGATACAAAATTTCGTAGAGAAACAGAACAAACAGATACAAATGAATTGTAGATAATTTTTTCTCCAAACTATTTGTTTTTTTTCTACCTTGTAATAGGAGGAGCAGACGGCGAGCTCCGTAATGCTTGTCGTCCTCAAGCACGCCCTTGTGATGGCCAGAGATCGCTCTGCGATTTCCGATGCTTGGGGCCGGGCGTCTCCTGTTCCCTGACTCTTGTGGCCGCTTTCTTCGCTAGCATTACTGCTTTGTGGTAAGATGCGGCCGCATCCCATTCCTCTCGCTTCGGACCCTGGCCTGAACCATGCTATTTTTGACTGACTGACTTCTATCTTGTCATTTCAAAAGTTCCTATAAATAGTTTATCTACACTAATAAAGAGGTAAAGTTGGTTTTTATGTTTTTTTGTCCCATCCTGGGAAGGGATAGGATCTGGAAGTACTGGTCCCATTGCTATTATTTTTTCACCGATAGAAAGCTGCTTTATTCCTGAGTGACATAGGCTATATTTTACGCGGTTCGCGGGCGAAGACGCAAGCAAAAGATAGTTTGAAATAAATGCTTCGATTCTTGATTCTTGAAATGAGAGGTTGCCGCCGCCGATTCACTAATAGAATAGAACGATAAATGAGGATTTTGCACCCAAATGAAACCGGGGCGAATCACTAGTTTAATGTAAAAACGACAATCCCTTTTACAAACTCGATACTAAAAAAATCTTCCACTTCTAAAAATATCAGCGTCGTATCAAATTGGATTTATATCATCAATAAAGGTAAGAGTAACCGAGTAGATTACGTAATAATTGTGGGGGGAAGAGGGGGAGTAACATTATCGCGAATTGGCCTGCTACTGACGAGAATTACCTTTCAGGGAAACAGTGAGATTCGGTTTTATCGAGATAATGCTCTCAATAGGAGATTGGGAGATTTGGAAAATGTGAAAAAATTAAAATTATGTGGTATTTTTAGATATTGTGACGTAAAAAAAATAACAGAGAAAAAATAGGAACAAAGATTTTGATATATTTTCTATCAATAATCTAGCAGGAATTTAGGGGGGTCCATTTTGTGAGTTGATTAAAAATTGATCCCACTAATAAGTTTTTATTTTATTGTTGATAGGTTTGCGCTTGACCGCTATCTCACCTGATTGAAAGCGATGATGCGATCGACAATGGAACGCGCTTACCTAGAAGAAACCTATTCGGGTTGAGGCCATCAGGAAACACAGATTCCGGCATTCCACTCTTTAGCTGACCGCGCAATTAATGTGTGTGTGATCATTGTGAAATAATCAGCGAATTATGTGCTGTAAAAGAAAAAAATATGCTTAACCTAATATGTATAACAAATTAGATTAGTTACCGCTATAATAAAAATACGACCCAACCGTTCAAAATACAGGATCATTTTATCATCATAACATATTAGCCGAAAGAACCACGAAAAAACAAAAAAAAAAAACAACTTTATATTCAGTAAATTCCTTTATCATTTATCATAAAACATGAGGATGTTCAGACCACGAAGATCCAATTAATCAAATTGAAAGTACCACACAGCCAACTGGGACTGTTCCTAGAAAAACTAAAATGCTAAGCCGTTTATATAAACCCAACGTGGTATGAAAGGCAAAATAAGGGGTCCATTCAACATTACTCTAACTAGAACTAGTACCACTAGTTACTAGTAGTAGTAACTAGTACAACCAGCTACTAGAAGTAACTAGTACAACTAACTATTAGTAGGTAGTAACTATCACAATTAACTACTAGTAGTGAGTAACTCTAACTAGTAGAACTAGCTATTAGGAGTAACTCTAACTAGCACAACTAGCTACTAGTAGTAACTCATTAGCTACTAGTATATAAAGTACTAAAGTATGTACCTACTCAACATACTTAAGTAATCAAGAACAGTACGCAGTGAGAGGTAATGGAATTATGGAAGGTGATCACTTCAATCTGGGAAGGAGTAATGCGAGAAAAAGGCAGCCAAAACGTTAGGCGGAGAAAATTCCCACGGTCCAACACTTGCCGGAGTCGCAGGACGATTTTCCGCCACAGCAAGCCGGTGCCTACCGTACTGGACTGTGAGCGATGAAAAATAGGTTGCTCGCCGTCCTGCTATCCGGTAAGATCGAAGCCCGGGTCGACGACGCATGGCTTTCCACACGTGACTTAAAGATAATGTCAACAAAATAAACTAGGCCAGTTGGATCCTACTAACTATTAGGAGTTACTATAACCTTCGCAAAAAACAACTAAATGAACCCACAGTGTTTCTTCATCGGTTAGTAAAAGCCTGACACTCCTTCCCGCACCACCCAGAGCGGGAGAAATCATTTGGTGACATACCACGCAAAAAAAGGAATCAAAAATCACAGTGTGTCATTTCACATTGGGAAATTTAATCAGAGCATCTAGGAATAATTTCTCTAGGAATATATTTTTTGGACATGGAATTTTATTCAAATCCATTTAGCCTTTTAAACCTGAAGGAGTGGATACACGTACTACATCCATTAGAGTGATCAAAGATCCCAAGTAAGATCTATGCTTACATTCTTGTACCTACGTATAACCCGCTTGTACGAATTTGTCCAAAATAGTCTTTCTGAGCCTCCTTTCAACTAATAGGGTTAGTAAAGTCTGAGAGCTGTAACAATTGGGTGCCGACAGACATCTTGTGAGTGTTTCACGGTTATTGTTACAGCCTGGCATCGAAATTTAGTAGCTTCGAATTTGATGGAAACAAATTGAGGGAAATTGAAAGAGCTGCCTTCAGTTTTTAAGGATAAATCTGAAACTTCTGTATCTCATAGAGCTTTGTTCAATGAAGAATATTCATGAAATATCTGGGAATTCTATCAATCATAATGGTTGATTCTAGGAGCACATTTGATTTCCGTAATCTATATAAATAAAAATTAATGCCACTTTTCGTTGTAATTTTATAACTCAAGAACCGGCTCACCTATCCAAACCAAATGTTTAGGCTTTGTTCGGACTATTTAGTAGATGGTTTATGTGAAGTTTGGTAGGGTAGAGTAGGGTATAGCAGGGTAGAGTAGAGTATAGTAGAGAAGAGTAAAGTATAGTAGAGAAGAGTAAAATGAAGAGTAGAGTAGAGTGGAGTAGGGAAGAGCGGGAGTAGGGTGGAGTAGGCAAAAAACTAGTAAATAATAAAAACCATTGAGTTGGTGCCCAGACACGGGGCCATGGCAAACCACGAAGGATATGGAGGAACAACCTGGATATCTTTCTTGAGAATTGGAAAGAGAAAGCGAAGAACCGTGATCGTTGGAAAGAATAAAGAATGGAGAGAGGCTTT
This sequence comes from Mythimna albipuncta, assembly GCA_929112965.1. Taxonomy (NCBI): domain Eukaryota; kingdom Metazoa; phylum Arthropoda; class Insecta; order Lepidoptera; family Noctuidae; genus Mythimna; species Mythimna albipuncta. The sequence continues at coordinate 1,594,839 of OV815969.1, read as the reverse complement.
TGCCCAGCAATGAGAAATTACGGACTAGCTATGATAACAGTAAATGATCAGTGAATTAAATTCTTACCTATATTATAAACAGTTTTTTTTAAATAGAAATCATAGAATAACTCGTTCTGGATGCGAAAGGAAGTACCAGACTCCTATTGACTAAAAGCCAGCCTGGAACGCAAGAGGCACCTGTAGAAACACACGTAGCTGTTCAAGCCTCTGATCAGCATTAATAGTTAGATATACGAGTAAATACTTTTTTGGTTTTTACTTAAGGCGTATAACCATCTGGCCGAAATTATGTGAACGCAACTCTCGCACTCGCCTAGGCGGCAGTACGCAAATCTGTGCATTTATTTGCGGCCAGCAGCGCCCGGAAAGCGCTTTAAATCCATTTTCTCTGCGAGATATTGATTGATTTACTGCAATGTTCACTTTGAAGAATATTTAACCACCAATTTTTATGTGTAAAAATGTTTCTAAAGGTCCAAGCCTTTTCGAAGGAGTAGGGAAAGTGGCGAAAAGTTGCGAAATTGTTAAATATTTTTTTTGACAAAAGTATTAATTGCACGAAAAAATCAAATGTTGATATTATTGTTCATGAATCTATAATAAACATATATTTTTTTCAAACCAATTGACCTAGCCGTTACGGAGGAGTAGGCCTCAGAAAATCACTGTTTTATGGCACTTTTCGGGCGCTTGGCCCTTAATATTTTTACAGAAAATGTGATAATAAAACAATAACACACAATAAAAAATAAATACACATATTTACTTACGTCAAAATTGTCACAACTTTACCTACCTAGAACATTATAATCCTCACCAGTTGAGCCTTCAAAAGCCTTTGACTTCGTGATGGTGAAAACCATCTGTTTTTCTTAAATTACACTACGCATAAGTACTTTGAGTACTTAGTATATACGTGTATATTATTGTTGAGAAGCGTATAGCAACTGAAATTAATTATTCACTGTTTATTACTTCAAAGTGAGTGCGAATATTTTTGTTGCTAGTCTTTGCAAGAATATCTTGTAGCTTGTAACTATGTTTTCATTTTATTTTTTATGTTAATTCATCTAATAACTTCTCTCGCTCTTGGGCGGAGCGGGAAGGCGTGTCAGACGTATGTTACTTCTTTGGCTTCGTTCTAGAGCCCCGAGGTTCTCTTTTGCACAACCCATGGACCCAGTAGGCTTTGACTCTGCTGGGCCATTACGGTTTTATTGACATCTTGAGGTCGATGGAGAACTTTATATTTATTTCGTAGCAAAAAGTGGGCGCGGGGCCCTGCTCCCCGCGACGGGTGCCCGCGCGGGTCCCCGTAATGTAGCATTTTTTAGCGCGGGCGTCCGCTCAACGCAGTTTCCGCGTTTGCGTTCCAGGACCGCTGTAATGTTTTTTTTTTTTTCGATATAAACTAGTGCTTGACAGCGATCCCATCTGATGGTAAACAGTGATGCAATCGTTGATGGTGAGGCGCACCAGTTTATTAAGAGCCTATTCACTGTAGCCTTGAAGGCACCCAAATTATTATCGGACGAAGTGGTTCCATTCCTTCGATGTGTGTTGTGCGCCTGAACTGTCTCCGATCTTAACACGCCTATATCGTCTTTCGTTTGAGGCGGGAAAAGTGCCGATGGCTTGGAAGCAAGCTAATGTGCAACCCGTGCCCAAAAAGGGCAGTAGGGCTGACCCTGCTAATTACAGACCTATCTCGGTGACGTCCATACTCTGTAAGTGTATGGAACGAGTGGTCAATAATAAGCTCCTGGCATACCTGGAAGCTAATGACATCCTCAGTGATCGTCAATACGGTTTTCGCCGAAATCGGTCAACTGGGGATCTTCTAGCGTATGCCATTCACATCTGGAGCGAGGCCATCGAGAAGCATGGGGAAGCACTTGCAGTCTCCCTTGATATCTCGAAGGCTTTCGACAGGGTCTGGCATGATAGCCTTATTGCTAAGCTTCCTTCCTTCGGTTTGCCCGCTGGTCTGTGTAACTGGATCGCAGACTTCTTGAGGGGGCGATCCATCCGAGTAGTTATTGATGGCTGCTCGTCCGGGCAAATGGATATTAATGCCGGGGTCCCTCAGGGGTCGGTGCTCTCTGCAACACTGTTCTTGCTGCACATAAACGACCTACTTAAACCCGGTACCTTTGGGTATGCAGACGATAGCACTGTTGCTGAGAGTTACGTGTCCGATGCACGTACTAGTGGGTCACAGATCCAGTCTTTGAGGGAAGCTATGGTTGAGCGCTTGAACTTGTCCTTGGAGGCAGTATCCGATTGGGGCGATGCCAACCTGGTCAGGTTCAATGCTGCTAAAACCCAGGCGTGTCTTTTTTCCGCCAAACGAAGCCAATTTTACCCGGCTCCTATATTCCGGGGTGTTACCGTGCCGATAACCGACGGCCTTGAGCTTCTTGGGGTAACGTTATCATCTACCCTCAATTTCGGCTCTTACATTGAGGCAAAAGCACAACAGGCTGCCAAAAAACTGGGGATCTTAGCTAAGGTGAGGCGGTACTTCACACCGGAACAGCTGCTCAACCTATACCAAGCGCTACTCGTGTGTGGAGTACTGCTCTCATCTTTGGGATGGGTCTGCCAAGTATCAGCTTGATGCTCTGGAGTCGATTGAGAGGCGAGCCAAGAGGATCATCGGTGATGATGCGCTTGTTGACTCAAAGCTCCAAAGCCTTGAGCATCGACGCCGAGTTGCTGGCCTGGCGGTTTTCTATCGATTACACTTCGGTGAGTGTGCGTTGGAATTGCACAATTTAATTCCGCCAAGTCCGTTCCATCATCGGACCACTAGACGTACGGCGTTGCGCCATCGGTACATGGTGGATATCCCACCCATTCGTACAAAGCGTTTTGGAAACACATTCATTATGCGTACAGCTAAAGAGTGGAATTCCCTGCCGGAGTCTGTGTTTCCTGATAGCTACAACCTAGGGGTCTTTAAGTCGAGAGTGAATAGGTTACTTCTAGGCAAGCGTGCTCCATCGTCGGCCACATCATCACTTACCATCAGGTGAGATAGTGGTCAAACGCGAGCCTATCAATAATAAAAAAAAAAAAAAAAAAAATGTACGCGGTATAAATGACGAGGCGAAGCGCTTAGTCCGGACCGTAGAGGTTTCAACAACGTAAGGGGTGATACTCGCCGTACGTCGGGTAATTCTTTTGAATATTCCCACCTTTTAGTTTCTTTATCAGAAGCCTACATAAAAACCCTATCACTTATAAGTTCATTCAAAAACACAAGCACAAAGAACATATACTCCACACAACCTCACTCAAGTTAACCTTTTCAAACGAAATCTATCGAAAAAATATAAAAAGGAAAACACCCAAACATCACCCAATACGCGTCATTCTACTCAACACGATAGCTTTCTTCTGACTACCCTCATATTTTGAATGGCGGGATAACATTCACACCCGCTCTTCAAGATTACACCTTGGGGGTTAATGAGCTGTCCCACGATGTATTTGAATCGCTACGACACTTCGCAAAGCATTGTGAAGTGAGGTTTTGAGTTAATGTAGTATGTGGGTTAAAGGTTTTTTTTTTCAGGCATAAAATCATCCAATGACGTTTCTTGCTCTAAGGCGAAGTAAGAGGGCACTTCAGACTATATCTGACTAAAATAAACCTTTGTGCTTTCTTTGCCTAGCAGTTAAGGACACCGGATTTTCGGAAGTCGACCCACGGCGCCAGTAAACTTCGCCTCTGATAAACTCTTACGGTTTTGTTGACATCTCTTAAGCCACGTACAGACATCGCAACGCGTGCATCACGCATGGTTCGTCTCGCTTGCCTCGGGCTGTGTGGACGTGTGTGTTCCCAGTAAGCATTCCCGTCATACGATCGTAACGAACACCGTGCGTGGTGGTTTGCGTGTCCAGCTTGAGCAGGTGTCGTTCGGGACGCACGCATAAATGTACCGTCGTATGCCTCAGGTTGAGGCATGCGTGACGAACCATTCGCGACGCACGACTCACGATATCTGTACGCAGCTTTAGAGGTGTGCGTGGAACACTACACGCCATCGACGACTTGGGCTGGATCCGGATGTGGGTTTTAGAGAAGGTTCTAGTTTGTAATGTTCTTATTTTATCCATGGGGTGTTTTGCTAGCTCTTCTTCATAGAAAATCGATTGAAACCATGCACTAGCTTCTGACATTTTATACGTGCGCGTACAGCTCAAAAACAAAGTCTTTTAAGCCATATTTTCGAAAATGTATAATATAGACATGCGAATGCGAATGTTGTTGGGGTTAATAGGTCACCAAAGAGAAACATCGTTTTTAAGACCGTAGTGTTGAAGCAGGATGGATTTGTTTTTGTTATATTCCAACAAATGTAACATATTCCAAAGCTTTTGCAGTATTTGGCGGGAAATGTCTCGAAGCAACCTTCTCAGTAGGCTTCGCTGAGGTAGTCGATAGCGCAATAAAATTCTCAGCACCGGTTGTGCAGGCACTTGATATAGAAAACTATACCAATTTTACATTACAATAACCAATAGGAATACATTTGTGAATGATTCAAAGAGCCACTGAACTTCAGTTGAAACAAAACCCGCTAGAAACTGCCATACAATTCATAAGACCCAGAAATACAGAGAAATCAAAATACAAATTTCGCCTTAAATTCCCCACAAGAAATCTATGTCACAATGTCAAAAAATGTTTCGAGTGACTACAAAGAGACATCAAAAGCGTGGCTTCACGATATTCTAGTTAAGGTCGCGTGTCACCGTCACATAGCGGCGTCACCGGATCGATGCCCCGTGGATCACATCGGAGGGGCGGCGCTCAAACACGAAGGACATGGTTCAAGGGTAGCTCGATTGATTCGGGTATGATTGATTGATTTGGGTAGTCGGGTTTTGTTTCCGGGTTTGATAAGTTGATGAGGATTTTGTATTACTTTGTGTCGCTAAGTGATGTGTTCGATTAGTGTTTCCTAATGATGTTTTATTTTTAAAAGCATAATTTGTCATTTCTGCTTTGACATTCACTTTAGAAGATAGTTTTTAAACGAAAGGACTATGACCATTCCGCCATATAGCTTGGCCTGATAGGTAACCTAAAGTTTGGCGTCAAATGCTAAAACGAATGCTGAAGTCTTGTCGAAATCATTTCTTTACCTAATTAACTAATGGGAGTATAGTATAGGTGAAAAACCTCGGACACAGGATAAGCATTGCCATACAGCATGCTAATGCTGCCAGCCTTTTGGGCACGTTTCTACGTTTTCACATTTTAGATTGTTTTTAGTTAGTTTTAATTACTTTAGTGTTTTTTTTTTTTTTGTTTTCGTGTAATTATTAGCTATCACGCGGGTGAATCTACTGGCAGAAGCTAGTATAATATACAAACGATTTGGAGTTCTTTTCAGGACACTCGGAATCAGAGCAATTTTATGTAAATTTTATCGTAGGCCTAAACTATAATATACACTAACTACTACTATAACTATATAAATACGTAAGCCCCCTATAACCGACCATCTGTAACGAAAACCCCAATCTTCCTGGGAGACTATTAAAAATCGGCAACGCGGCAGTTTACGAAGCCAATCCGGAAAGGGACGGCCATAACCCGACTACCCGTAGCACCCGACTACCCGGGTAACTCGCGGCGTATGCTAATGTATCTAGGGCAGGTTGACCCAACATGTGGCATGCTGCGCACTTAGGAAACTCGAGTAACAGGGTGATTCGGTATTGACCTATTTCGGGATGGCCTTTGTTTTTACAAGCACATTTTCTTATAGAAGTCAGCAGAATATAGTAAATGGTGTTACGTAAGCCTTTGAGCCACGGCTCAAATATTGCAAGGTTGATATTCTGAAGGAGTTTTCTAAATTATACGTTCTTTGTCAGTGATGATATGCCGGATTACCGCATCCGGAGATCTGGTTACAGATATTTGTAACTAACTGATCTAATCTTATCTTCAATCGATATTTTCCTAGAAAAAGCCAGGGCCCTTTCGAGGCAAAGCTTATTATTATTTTATGATAATGACTTCTATCTGTACTCCTTACTATTTTAAATTCTACTCAATAAAAGGGCACTTCATATTTTTATTTCCTAAATAAAGATTTTCATTTCAACCAGCTTCCCAAACCGCAACAATAATCACTCTAATATTATAGAGGGCAAAGTTTGTGAGCATTTGCGTATGTACCATCGCATAATTTTTCGCTTGAATCCTGCTGTGCTTAGTGGTGGTCAGGCGGAAGTGTCTTTGATAATACGTTTGTTACTTCTTCACGATCGTACGGCTAAAAGGATTTTAATGAAACTTGGTACACCGGTAGACCATGTCCCGGAATAAAACATATGACTATTTTTATCCGGGCAATATACTCTTGGGATAATTTTCTGCTATCACGCGGGCTAAGTCACTGGAAGCAGCTGGTTTAGTTAGTTAGAAAATTTATGTCCCACTGCTGGGCGCCTCCCTCTCCCTTTTCCTCACACGTCTGTCCTCTGCCATAGCGGCCCAGTTCCTCCGGTAATCCAGCTCATCTATCCACCTTCGCCTTGGTCTGCCGCGATGTCGCCTTGCGTTTAGTACGACCCAATAAGTGCCTCTTAGCCCACAGCTCATCCGACATACGGCAAACATGTCCGGTCCAAAAACAGAAATGTCACGTTTGTTTTTTTAAAACAACTGTCATTACAATTATTCATTAAACATAATATTATTGAAAAGTAAACCGCCGCAGAGCGTAACAATGGACCTTGAAACCGTACTCGGTGGCTAGTGGGCCTCACTACGCGATCGCAGACGATCCGCTCACTACTTGTGCCCACGTGACGCTGTTTTGTAGCAAAAAAATATTTGGCATGAATAAATACTCTATACTACGTTTTAAATGTCTGTCTATGGGGATTGCCGTAAAAGAAACTCGTTTCAGGGCCATCGTGATAAGTAAACGAGGCTAATTTAAATACTTTACGCTTGGATGGAGAATTATTTCACAATTATGGAGAATTAATCATTTCCCGGTCTTCTTTGTCGTTTCATTAGTATCTATTTGCTTTAACATTTTCTCAGAAGCCTGTCTTAGTTTGTACAGCAGTTATTTTTATTGAAAAGTGTAAAGAAAACACTTTAAAGGATTCATTTTTGAACGAAGTACGCGTCAGATTTTTGGTGTATCGTGGGAATCGAATGCTCAAACTCCTAAAGACAGAACTACATTAGGCCGACGCTCATGTGGACGACGCCTGATTTGTACATAGAGCGACGTCGCGTGGCGTGGATCAAGTGTAGCTCTACAGATCTAGTTTCTATATAAAGTGTATGTAGACCGACGGGCTCAGATCGACGTCTGTGGCACACGTCCGCACAGTGTAGTTCTAGCTCAACTGATGTTTACACACGTCCTAGCATCCTATTTGAAGCCAGAATACATTTGGTTCAGCTGACCCTCTAGTTTTTGACCGTGAACCTCAGAACAAGAGAAAAGAAACCATGTCAACAAAATTAACTAAGAATTAGAACAACGAACGCACGCTAACGCTTAACACAAGTAAAAAAACAGAAGGCTCGCTGAGGCCGCCGGCTCTACAAGAAATATGACATGTTACAGAACTCGTGAACTAATAACTTCTAATATCTGTGGCCCTAGTAAAAAGGGGTCTAAGTCCGATTTTGTCGAAAATGAGTTAAGTATACCAAAATGATCAGAAAAAAATGCTCTATGCTTTGGTGAAAAGAGATCTAAGCTAGCCCTAAAAATAAGGAAGTTACTTTGTGCAAAAGGATTCAACTGACACCAAAAAAACCACGCAAGTTGGTTTCAAGTCCATTTATATTGTTTTAAACGGAAAAATAAAAACTTTCTTTTGTGTGTTTTTAATCTAAATTAACATAAATCAACCACATTTCAATTTGGTTGGTGTTTATCGATACAACAACACTTAGTCCATAAAAATGGTTTAAGTTAGAAAGGATATTATTAGACTTATATCCGTTTTCACCGAAATAAAGAAAAAAAATATTTCTTTCCATTAGGTAACTAGTTATTAAAAATAATTTCAAATGCGTATCCCTTTTCACGTGCATGAATTAATATTTAACATAGGGGAGAACGGGTCTAACTTATTTTATACCCTTATGGAATTCGTTTTGTGATTGGTATAAGTCACTATCTAACTTTACATAAAAATAACCCAATAATAGTAAAGAGCATAAATTGTTTACCTATAAAAAACATCACATGTATTTCATTTGGTAGCGGTTTGAATGACACACGAGGTCAAACACGAATTTGAAGCACACAGAGTGTTTTTTACGTCTCCTGTAAAGTTGCATTTTTGGACTTAGATCCTTTTTCACTAGGGCCACAGATATAAGAACGGATTCAGACTCCCCGCTGACAAATTGTACAAGTTATTGTGTTAACACACGCCATTTTGGACACCTGTATTTTAATTGCCGATAAGTGCTTTATCATCACTTAGAGGCAGAGAGATAAACAAGTTTTTTGAGTGTGTTGCTCTTTATATAATACAAAACAAAGTCGTTTTCGGCGTCTATTTTTTGTGAACAACAGATTTTGATGCGGTTTTCACCATTAATGCTTCATAAACTTTAAACACTTGCTAGCGCTAAATCTCTTTTAGCGCACATTGTGACACCCTATTAATTTTTAGTTACTACTGTAATTTTAATTTTGCTGTACATTAAAGAGCATATCGATATATCTATCTCTTCCTGTTCTGTGTGAAATGAGAGTGTCACACTTTTACTGACTATAACCCACTTGTGTTCCATAAGTTTCTCTTTGCAGTCCAGAGCTGCAGTACCTCTTTTGAACAATCCTGAAACCCTGGCAGGTAGATTTGCTGACAGTTTTTTGAGGCGCGAGTGGGACTTAACGTACCGTCAAGCTAGACTTTGTCTTTTTCGATCAGTAAGCTACCCATTACATAAAAAAAATATTGACATCACATTTCTTAATTTTATTGATATTATATTTTTTTACATTTTTATTGACATTTATTTTTTACATTGTTTAGATTTTATTGATATTGAAATTTATTTTTCGTTTCATTATTTTTTGTCTATGATATTAATGTGATGATGATGATGTGGAATTTACATAATTAAACTAATTTACCTGGAAATTTTAATTTATCTATACCAGCATGTTATGATTTTATAATTTTTTTAGTAAACTTACAGTAGGTTTTTTTTTTAATGTTGGTTTACGTAATTATTGTCATTTTTTTAAACTGTTCGAGACAAATGTTTTGTTGATGAATAAATATTAAAAAAAAAATCTTTAGCCCTATTTATTTCTCTTGTTCCAACTTGATCTTCTGCACTTAATTTCTCTGTGGTAATGAATTCTTCGGGGCCTCACATACCCGAAGCGATGGCAGTGGGCCTCAATGATGTCACACGCGAACGTACATCTAATAGAATACGTAAGTACCTCGGCCATTACTTTCCGATTACCCGATTCGACCCACAACATCGAATACATAATTCAAGCAAAAAATATAATTCTTTCAAAAATTTTACTAACTATAGAATTTTTAAAGTTTTTTTTATGACAAACCAAAGCAATTAAAGTATGTCGAAATCAAATTGAGCCGTCAAAAGAAACTCGCCGAAAACATAAACTGCACATTTTTTCCAAGTTGTTCGAAGAAAAAACGTTAGCGTGGAGCCGTTTATAAATTGAAACGATAATTAAATCAGTATTTTGGTGCAAGATTCATAATAAAACTATCATAAAGTCCGTCAAAACAGAGTCGGAACCAGATTGAGCATAGTTTTTTTTACTACGCACTACGTTCTACGTTTGTCGATGGGCCTCACGGCTGCGCGGGCGTGGATTTGACGTAGTACGTCGTAATAGCGCTGTTTATTAGTTTCACGACATATCTACTCTTCATACTCGTTGTGCTGGAAAAGTAGCTTGAGCTATTGAATGATCGAGGCATACAAAATGGAACAGGGTTTTTCGTAGTTTTACCTAGTTTTTCGATAGCCGTAATTAGAGACACAATAGAATGACAATATAATATATTATATTGTAATAAATTAGAGAGCGAATGAAGGTGTTCGCTTGGAATTTAATGATCTAGAGGGGATGTTACAGTAGAGTAGCCGAGCCAGGTTTATCTGTTAAAGAGTCGACAATAACGCCATTATTATTTTTTTGAGATGGGAAATCATCCCATAACTTCTTTCGGTCTAAGAGGGAGTGGGCGTGTCGGACTTTTACTGACTAAAACCACACCTGTGTCCTTCAAGTTGCGTTTGAGTTTTAGGGCCACAGCCTTCTGGGCCCCCTTTCAGCCCTTCTGGGCCCCCGCGTGGAAAACCGTAGAGGTATTGTCACAACACCTCAGCGGTTGAGTGCCTGTTCACACGATAACACTAATCCATCATGCCCCCACATAGTCTGCCGACATTTATCATGACCATCGTAACACAAGTTTTAATTGCAGACGATCCATCGCCAGCCTTAAGTCGCCTCTCATCGCGAACTATTATAAGAAGCAAGGTTAGCAACCCACCCATTCACCGTCAAAACACAGTATTCATCAAAACATCCTAGTATACTCTAATATTTGTGTGCGAAAAAATATCGTACGTTAGCGGGCCTCAATCGCAAGCGCAAGTGACGTAGACGATCGTAATAGCACATTTTATAGGTGGCACAGTGCAGAGACTTACAGTAGATCCACTGTTTATTGGAGTGCGAAAGACTTCAGGTTTCTTGGTGATCGAGAAATGGCGTGATGAAGTAAACGTCGACTTGTATTAAGTCTGTATAAGTGTCTTATTTTTTTTACAATTTTAGGTATACAAATTTTTGCGATAATGCGATTAAGTACGTTAAAAAACTTCCACTAAGTCCTCTGTACCATTAAAATAACTTAGAAATGTCTGCTGTAATTTTGGATGATCTTTCAAATCCTCCTATGAGATGCTAAATATAACTGGAATGTAACTGGACGAGGAGAAACTGCCATTAATACCGTAAAATATACCTACAAAAAAAACCTAAAAAAATAATTTCTTCTTAAAAGTTTCCATTCCAGACCTGTTCTATTGGTATTTTGTAAGGTCTACTCTTGTGTGGTAATTCCTCATCAGCATCATACATCACTTGGATTGATCCACTACTGGGAGTAGACATTACCTTGTGCCAGTCTACGATGGTACAAATCTCGTCGCGGGAACAATGTCGAGCCTACAAACTAACAGATAGGTGCGTTAATATATAAAATAATAAATATAAAAATGTACCGATTTATGTAATAATATGTTAGTCGTAAGTTTGCGTCTTCTCGGGCAAATGAAATGTTTTTCCTTTTTTTTCTGTCTTTTCTTTCAAGTTGACCTTCTGCAATTAACATTTCCAGTAACGAAATGGCGACACGTAGCTCGCGATAATTGACTGCCAAATGTTTTCGTTTCTATGTATTTTTGTATCGTTTATTTAATGTATTAGTCGGCGTGAATTAGTTTAGATTAGACAGATCGCAGACTAATATTATGGCGGAAATACCGGTATTTTTTACGCTGTGGCAGGTTTCTTGACTAGTGTCGCCTGTTCATAAACTTAACATTATAAATTCTAAGTGTTCATTGAATATTTAAGGCATATGTATGTGTCTTGTGTATCTATTATAATAAATATTGGTGTTTTTTGTCAAACTAGTGACAGCCCTATGGGGCAATTTATTACTGTCCATTCCTGTCTGGTGTCTGGAAGAGATCGCGGAATGCGATAAGGCCGCTTGTATGTGTTTAGATACTTATAAGTTTACCTAGCTTTTTTTTTCGGTGGCAAAATCATCTAATGACATCCCCCGCTCTTGGACGGAGCGGATGATAGTGTCAGACTTTTACTGACTTTTTTTTTTATGGTGGGAAAAATCATGCATTGACATCCCCCGCTCTTGGGTGGAGCGGAAGATAGTGTCAGACTCTTACTGACTAAAAGACCCACCCCGTTCCTTCTAGCCTTCATACCGGGGCTCGAGCGCCCTTTCGGATAACCCTGGCCCCAGTAGGCTTCGACCCGGCTGGGTCCCTACTGTTGCTGACAACTCCTTAAGGCGCGCGGGAACAGTGACTTGGGCTTGGTCCGGACAGTTACCGGACGGCCGGACAGCGAGCTACCCATTGCTCACTGTCCGCAAGCCCGCGCCTACGGTGGCCGGAAATCGGGATCAGAATCCCGGCGGCGGCGGCGGCGGCGATAACGCCGTTGCCTGATGCGACTTTTACTGACTAAAAATCCACTCGCCCCGGTACGAAATGCAACGAAGGCTGTTCCTTCGTTGCATTGCGTACCGGGGCGAGTAAATTGGCCCCAGTAGGCTTCGACCCGGCTGGGTCCCTACTGTTGCTGACAACTCCTTGAGGCGCGCGGGAACAGTGACTTGGGCTTGGTCCGGACAGTCACCAGACGGTCGGACAGTGAGCTACCCATTGCTCGCCGTCCGCAAGCCCGCGCCTACGGTTGCCGGAAATCGGGATCGAAATCCTGGCGGCGGTTGAAGCGCTGTGAGCCGTTGCCTGATGCGGTCGGCCTCTTCCTTTGCTAGCATTACTGCTTCGCAGAAGGAAGCGACCGCCTGCCACTCCTCCTCACTTCGGACCATGGCTTGTCCGGCGCAAGAGATCGCCACCGCCGAGGACGAGACACAGTTACTTCATCGTCGACCCGACGCCAATTAATTGGGAACCCGATCGCGGTGCGTTCCGAGGGCTGTGGAAACACATAGCCTCGGACTTGGACCTCGAGTCCTAGCTGCTGGATCCTGTCAACGACTATCACAACCCCGCGCGCCGCCACCTGGTACGACTCTCCCTGCGCTAGAACCAGCAAGTTTACCAAGCTTAAGTTTCTTGGTGAAATAGACAAAAAGTATACAATAAATAAATCTACACTAATATAATAATGAGGTGAAGTATGTTTTTTTTTGTTTGTAGGCGGCTATCTCAGAAAGTACTGGTCCGATTGCTAAAAATTTAGTAATAAATAAGACAATGGATTGGACTATCGAATCGAATATGTGTTTTCAATCTGAGACTTCAACTCGAAGAGGTTCTAGATCTTTCCCTAACCCTAGGCATACCTAGACTAAGACCTAAAATTCCAGGCATTAAACTTCGAAAATTCTGAAGATCGCGATCGGGTTGAAACTAGCGGAAAAAGTCTCCTCTAGCCACTTGTGAGGAGGGGCTGCAATTAAAGGAGGGTTGCGGTCAGAGCCCCGAGCCGAGAAAGGGTGCTTGATCTATTGTTTGTTTTTTTTTTATGGTTAGTGATCCTGGGGACGGAATTGTTATTCTAGCCTCCATTGATACAGGATACAGCTACATTTAAAGCTTTAATACATTCTTTTTAGTACAGCTCAGAAGTGGAATTCCCTGCTGGAGTATTTCCTGATAGCTACAGCCTAGGAGTTTTTAAGTCATAACTTAAATTAAAATTTAAGAAACCCTTTCAAATAAAAGAAACCGCATTTTAATACATACAGTGCCATACATAGCGGTCGATCAAACTAACAACTCCCCCCTTTCTGCGCTCGGGATTAAAACAAAAATTGTAGTGAAATAATCGAAAAACGTGGAACTCTATTAAAAATTCATTAATTCAAATGATCCAGTTTCATAGTAAGCCTGTCAAGGTTTTCACAGTACCTGTGTGTATTGGCGTATTCCTAGCGATGTCGTTCATAGCCATAAAATTTTCCTATCGATCGAAACTTACTCGAAGCCTGTTTTACGAACTGGTTCCTACTTTATCGAATATTTTGTGTCTAAGGGTGTCTAGTGAAGTCTTAAACAAGTTTTTATCTTAGTAATTAATGCCAAGTGCCAGCTAGATACGTTCTAGATGTTTACATTTCCACTAGCGAAGAATCTTTTAATTTGTCCAGAATTAAGGTTCCGTTAATTTGTAGCTAGCAGTGGTGGCCGAGTGGTAAAAGCCCCGACTTAGGAAGTGTAAGGTCGCGGGTTCAAGCCCAGGCAGCCAAATTACTTTGTGTTAGTGTCTTTGTTTGTGTATTTATTTCATCACCACTGCTCTCAAAACGGCGAAAGAAAACATCATGAGGAAACCGGCATGTAATAGAACCAAAAATTCGAAGATGTGTGACATTCACCAACTCGCACCGACCCGCGTGGTGGATTAAGGTCCATTCCCTCTCCTAGAAAAGAGGCCCGAGTCCCAACAGTGGGAACATTAAAAGGCTGATTATGCTGTATGCTTATGCTTGTTTGTAGGTACCAGCCTTTGGGCAGGTCAACGTCTTAAAGGACGTCTAGTATAGGTATAAATTAGTGTACTTACAGTAAATAATAGATAATAACTTCTCCATTCGCTACCTGGTCAATTTCCATTATAACTCCATAATTTAGTTTAACGTAAAACCTAAAAACGTGCGGCCAAATACAATTAACTAACATTTGAAATAATTACGTAGTATATTACCAGACAATAGGAGGCTGACGCAAATTTGTATTGCCTGTGAACAATGATAATGAACCTTTTTTTTGGTAAGTTAAAATCATCCAAATGACATCCCTCGGCCTTGGGCGGAGCGGTAGATAGTGTCAGACTCTTACTGACTAAAAACACCCACCCTGTTCCTTCTTTTCTTTCATACCGGGGCTGAGCTGTCTTTCGGAACCCTGGCCTCAGTAGGCTTCGACCCGGCTGGGCTCCTGATGTTGCTGACAACTCCTTGAGGCGCGCGGGAACAGTGCGCGCAGTCAACGACTTGGGCTCGGTCCAGACAGTTACCGTACAGTCGGACAGCGAGCTACCTATTGCCCGCCAACTGCAAGCCCATGATGATGAACTTGGGTAGGCGCACGTAGAACACTATGCATCAGTCTCTCCGTCAGCCAAGACATGGACAGTTTCAAAACAAAATTGAAGAGATTCCTCTTCAAAAAAGTAGGCAGGTGTGTGGTGTCCCTGGTACCTACAACGATGGAGACCAATCGCCACCAGATGGACCGCTTACTTGTCCGGTCATCATCACAATTTCAGCCAAAAGACGACCACTGTTGCACACTGTCCTACTTCAAGTGTCACCATAACGACTGGTCCTGTGCGTCACGCATCCATCGGATCCCCCAACCCTGATGCTCAACAACCCTCCCTTTTTGGCCTCGCACTGATTATATCTTTCTTTTTTCTTTTCATTGTGTATTTTTAGTTTATATTATTGTGTGAGGCACGAATAAACGTTTTTTTTTCTTTCTTTCTTTCACAACCCACAAGATAAAGTTCAATAGGGTCTTATTATTATTTATTATATTCTTTATTGTACACCGCATGAACAAAAAAAGATACAGGACAAACATTATTCAAAATAAGCCCTACTACTAGGTCTTACCCTATTTTTTTTTTTTATGGTGAGTAAAATCATCCAATGACAACCCCCGCTCTTGGGCGTAGCGGGAGATAGTGTCAGACTCTTGAACTATGAATCCGTCAGTCAGACAGCTTGCGTAACAGTTTCGTGAAATTGGGCCTAAAGAAAGTTTCTATTTTGATTTTCAACTGGTCAATGCTTGTCTGGCCTGGAGTGACTTTGATCTGATGCCAACAAGTCAAGGGAAAAGCAAAGAGGCCGTCTAGACGAGAAAATTGGTCGGACAGGTTGTTTTTTAAGATTTTTTTTTCTCAAAATATCATGTTATTTTTAATTTTTGTCTAGCCGTAAACCCACGCTTCATTAAGCCAGCTTATTCTTATTTTGTAAACTGTACATTGGTACGAACTCTACACTGAAACTTTATTTCGTAACGAAATGTGAAACTCGGTAAACTTTTTTCTGATACAAATTAAATAATTTATCTACTTATAAAAGACAATATAAAACAAAGTCACTTTTCACATCTGTATATTTTCCCGCTAACTTGCTCCTAAGCCAAGCAACAGAGTCTGATTTGGTTTTCACTAACAATAAGAGCAAGAAACTAAATAATGTACCTTCTTTTACAAGACATAATATAAAACAAAGTCACTTTTCACATCTGTATATTGTCCCGCTAACTTGCTCCTAAGCCAAGCAACAGAGTCTGATTTGGTTTTCACTAACAATAAGAGCAAGAAATAAATATTTAAATAATGCACGCGCCGCGCGACGCCGGGACGGGTTACTAGTACAGAATAAAATATGTATAAATAACTAAGTATTTTCCGGTTTTTATAAGAATGCAAAACTAAAACTTGAAAACTATCATTAGGTAAATATACACTAAATAAAAATAAAACCCCTAAGAAATAACTAAAATCAGTCCAAAGAATGGCACTGGAACACCCTCCTCATTGCTGTTGGCTGGATAGATAGTTAAGTGTTTTTTTTTTTTATATTTCAGTTGCACCTGCCATGTTATGTTCCTGCACCACCCTAAGGACGACTGGCAGATAATGCCTAAGGCATTAAGTCCGCCGTTGATGAGTTTTTTTTTTATGCATAAAGCTTTAAATAAATAAATATTTAAATATCACAAATTAGTGAGTGAACTTTGACATTTGTGGCACTTTATTTGCCAAGTTTACATTCTAGTGCATTATTTATATACGTTACCGAGTAGAATGGTAAGAATTAAAATCAGACATTATTATTTCAGCCAAAAGACATCCACAGTCGGACATAGGTTTCCTCTAGGCGTCGCCAAAACGACCAGTCCCGTGCTTCTCGCATCCATCAAATTGCATCGGAATCACGTAAACCTAATCAGGTTATCGCTCCACTTTGATTGAAGGCCTTCCAAATTTGTGTGAAGAGTAACCATGGAGTTTCTTGCCGGTTCTTCTCCATAGGAAACGACCAATTTCGAACCGTGCACTAGCTTCTGACGTTTTATAAGTGCCCATGTAGGCCTATGTGAAATAAAAAACTTTTGACTTTGATATTGCGTCTTGTGGTACAGCGAGCAATGTGCCTTTGCCAGTTAACTTTAGCGATTCTTCTTGTAGGTAACTTTGTTTCTCCTGCAAATATCTTCATTTCTGATTCGATCACGTAAAGAAACTCTGAGCATAGGCCTCTCCATGTGACTACACGCTTTTTGATGAGGCCGTGAATTAGATATGAGAAGTACGTATTTTCTAATTTATTGCGTAGTCACATTGAATACAAAACGAGTCAAGAAACTCCACCAGACATCTGTAATAGGCATAGCATTTCCATCATTGATGCCTCTTAACTGACAAGCCCCTGAATAAATTATCCAATACTATTGTACTACTTATTGGTTTGTATAATTACAACAGTATTTACTATTCTTAAACAAAAGGCGAATTACCCGCGAAAAACCCGGCTGAAGCAAAGAGAATTAGCCGCCGTAAAAACTATAAAAGAAAAGATTTGTTAAACTAGCGTAGTAATGATGATTAGGTATGTCATGTATTAATTGTTAAATTTAAAACTTAATTAATGAAACACTTCATGAAGATTTAGACATCTTGTCTGCGGGGATTTATCATCTGGAAGACAAAGCTTCCGTATACAATGGCGGTCTTTATGGCCCTGATTCGATCCAGTGGCGACTGGGCGATCCATCAAAATCATCGGTACCTATCAATCAACGAAGAAGAGTAGCCAGCAAGTAGGTAATGTTTACAGAGACCGACGATAAATAATTATGCGTTCAATTTTTCAGCTGGCCTTCGGAAACGTACACACGCATGATCGGAAGTCGGTATTTCTCGTTTTGTTTCTTCGTTATTTAATAGCGACTTCCGAAGTTAATGTTATTTTGTACCTTTTTTGCTTTTAGAGTTCTGTATCGCTGTTGGTAGAACAGAACCTTTGTAGGATCACTTTTGAACACGTAAAGGTCAGACGAAGTGTTCTGGAGTGGTTCTGCAGCGATAGAACAAGGTGGACCGATGACCTGGTGAGGGTCGTGGGAATCCGATGGATGTGAGACACAAAAGACCATTCATTATGGCGACACTTGGGGAAGCCTTTGCCCAACAGTAGACGTCTTTAGGCTATAATGATGATAATGACTCACGTCTGTTCTCAGACTGGATTCAATCTGGTAGTATAGATAACTACGAAGTTCAGAGGTTAAAAAAAACACAACCAAAGTACAAACCTCCGTTTTTTCAAGTCGGATAAAAATAGAAAACATTACAATTATCAAAGCAGTGCCAATGGTACGAATCGCCCTACACCCTTTAGTGCCTCGTTACACGACCAAATTAAGAACACCATGCTATAAATACGACCATAGATTGTCAGTTATACTTCTTAATTCTGCCGGGTTGTCGGACAAGGCCGATCGGTGTAATACTCGTGCGTAAAACACCAGAAAAAAATATTACTTCATTAACGAGCAAATGCGTGACGTTTGGGGGCCAAAGATTATGATGGAGGTGCGACATTTTGATCAGGGTTCATTGAATATTGTAGGTACATGTTGGGTTTCGCGTGTAAAGGATTTAGGTGATTTTGGTGGTTACTGATTAAACGGCTGGCCATTTATGTTAAAGAGGCCATAAAGGTAAGAGTGACGCATCGTTGGCGCCAATAAAGACAAAATTATGTAAATTTTATAAAGGTTACTTTTAAAGAAATATCTATAGGTACTTATTATTAATATAGATTTTCGTTTATATCGCAATTCTTAATCTTCTCCGTATCGATGATTTCGAAATTACGACCAAGTTCCGCAACATGAATGCCCAGAAAAACCATCAAAGACTCAGTACAAACAAAGTACTGTAATTCCACCGAACGTTGCAATACGTATTGGCCAAATGATTAAAAAGTCTTTTTTTAACTTTATATATTCACAATAATCTTTTAAATTAAAGAAATTCTTTTTAAAATAAAGAGTATTATTCACCTCTCACCTATACTAATTTAATATATGCGTATTTTACAGTCATGTTTTTTTATTTTTATTTTCATGTTTTTTCTTACCTTTTTATCAAATTATACAAAACGTGCTATTAAAGTTTATTTTTATCATCAATATTAATTTTGTCACAATAATAAATGGGTAATATTTATGGCCAAAAGATATTAATCTTGCCACACAACTATGATTCAACTTATTCTATTACTATTTGGTTCAATAACAATAAATTTTGAACTCTAAGGATCTCAATTTGGTTGAGAATAATAGAATCAATCTAGAAGTTAGTATAATCCTTTCAAGTAAAAATAAACTATGTATTTTCTGTTGTTCAATTTTTTTTTCTTAAAAAAAATATTATTATATGTTTTTTCTTCTATTTCCGAAATAGAAGTTATTTTGCTCTTTTCAGTGTTTTGAGGATTCCGAATCTCAGTCAGTAAAAACGGAATCTTGATAGAGTCACTTTGGTGTCCATCTGTCGTTCTGATAAGACCCGTTTTCTCAAGAACTCGTGGTAGCATTACGCTGAAAATAATATTTTTATACTACTTTTTAATATTACCTCTCTCTGCTACCTCTTAGTGAAAAAATCAAACTGATTTATTTAGATGTAGTTGTAGGGTAACACAAATAAAAGTGATAAATAATTTTCAAAAAAAAATTTAAACTACTTCCTGGTAAAAAAAATGTCGGTCGGTCGTATTATTCCATTAAAAAAAAACATTTTACATCGATTATACGCAAACATAATTAAAATATCTGCCTTCAAGTGCCATGTTTCTGGTAAAAGCAAATTAATTGTTCAATAAATCCACGCTACCAAATATGTTTAACTTATGTGAAGTCATTAAAATGTTAACACAATCGATACATTTGCATTTAATTTTTTCTCCCAAAAAAAATAACACCTAGTGCCTTTTATAAACTAGGTAGGTACATATTTTTTTATACTTATAAACTTTTTTTTTTATACAATGTGTTTTGAGGTGGAGGCGAGAGGGCGAAAGTGTCAGACTTTTACTGACTAAAACCCGCTATTTTTTTTCCAGTTTCCCTTTGCGTTCCAGGGTCATAGTAACTCTTTTTTTTAAATGATAAAAACTAGTTTAATAGTGCTTGACTGCGATCACACTTGATGGTAAGCAGTGATGCAATCGTTGTTCGTGAATCGTATAGTTTATTAAGAGCCTATACACCAAACACCACACCAAAAGACACCAAAATTGAATCAAGACGGGGAGAACGCAGCAGGCAAATTGTTCTAGTCCTTCGATGTACACGGCATAAAGGATGAGGTAAAACGCTTAGTCCGGACCATAGAGTCATGTAATTCCTGTGCTCACTTTCCAAAATTGCATCCTGTCAAATATCGAATCTTTCGACCACTAGACGTACGGCGTTGCGCCACCGGCACATGGTGGACATCCCACCCATACGTACAAAGCGTTCTGGGAACAGATTCATTGTGCGTACAGCTAAGAAGTGGAATTCCCTGCCGGAGTCTGTGTTTCCTAATAGCTACAACCCAGAGGTTTTAAGTCAAAAGTGAATAGGTTACTTCTAGGCAAGCGTGCTTCATCGTCGGCCACATCATCAGGTGAGATTGTGGTCAAACGCGAGCCTATCTATACTAAGATAATAAAGAGGTAAATTTTGTTTTTATGTTTGAAAGAGGTGATATCTGAAACTACTGGTCCGATTGCTAAAATCTTTTCACTGATAGAAAGCTGCTTTACTCCTGAGTGACATAGCTATATTTTAAGCGCGGGCGAAGCTGCAGGCCAGATCTAGTCTATAATTGACAGGCCTGTTGGTCTAGTGGTTAGTGGTCCTGACTGCTATGCCGGAGGTCGTGGGTTAGACCCCCACCCAGGACAAATGTTTATGTGATGAGCATGATCATTTGTTCTGTGTCTGGGTGTAATTTACTCATATCTATAATATGTATGTATTTAGAAATATATAAGTATGTTTATCAGTTGTCTAGTACTCATAACACAAGCTCTGCTTAGCTTGGGACTAGACGACGTTGTGTGATAGTTGTGGAATATTGTATTGTATTAATAATTAATAAAAAAACATTCTTGTCGTGAAATTACCTACCTCAAACTGTAACTTAGTACTTAGATACACTTATAGTCTATGCAACAACACCTAAGTACCTAACCAGCTCAATTAACGTTGTCAAACGTTGGTTATTCATTAAACAGTCGCTTGTATTATCACTGGCGCCTCCATTTGCATTTTATTCTAATCTATGGCCGGGTTCAATAGTCGGGGCGCGTGGCGGGCGCCCAAACTCTCTGCGCTGGCGCAACTCCGCGAAAATATCGCAGTATTTACATGGATTTATGGAAACTGATTAGCGGGTATTGATTAGAGATATTTTGTTATGGGAATCGCTATGGTTATTTATTGTTTGAAAGCCGAATAAGAAAGTTGATTGTTGGATTAGTATGTTAATTTATGTTTTTTTTTTTTTTATTATTGTTAGATATTTTTGTGATACCTAAGTTTATGTACACGCACATATAAACATGCCCGTATATAATATGTTGTATAAAATAGGTGGATGGTCTTATATGATATAAGGACCAATGGTGGCCGAGTGGTTACGGCCCCGACTAACGAGTTGTAGGTTGGGGCCATGGGTGTTGGTAAAGAGATCCTCGGGGCCCTGGAACAATGGCAAAGAAGGAACAGGAGTGGGTTTTTAGTCAGTAAAAGTCTGACATTATCTCCCGCTCCGCCCAAGAGCGGGGGATGTCATTGGATGATTTTCCTAATAAAAAAACGAGTTTTAGGTCGCGGGTTCAAACCCAGCCAGGCACTACTTTGTGTAATTCATTTCATCACCACTGATCTCAAAACGGTGAAGGAAAACATCGTGAGGAGAAGTGTGACATTCACCAACCCGCACTGGGCCTGCGTGGTGGATTACGGCCCATTCCCTCTCCTAGAGAGGAGGCCTGAGTCCCAATAGTGGGAAAATTATAAGGCCTATGCTAAGCTATGATCTTATATGAAGTGCTAGCTGGTTTCCGCGGCTGCACCAGCGTCTTTTGTTATCATCATCATCATCATCAGTCTTTTTAATGTCCCCACTGCTGGGACTCAGGCCTCCTCTCTGGGAGAGGGAATGGGCCGTAATCCACCACGCGGGCCCAGTGCGGGTTGGTGAATGTCACATGTCTTCGGATTTTTGGTTCTTTGGTTGCTCCGTTCCTATTGGTTGTAGCGTGATGCTATATAATAATAATAATAATAAAATAATAATAATGAAATACTCTCTTGTGGAATCGGAAGTGCCATACTATAGGTATGAGCCCGACCCAGTTCTTGATAATGGTCATATCACTTTGTACTGGGATCGGCCCATCATCACTGACAGGACTATTGTGGCCAATAAGCCTGATATAGTGGTGGTGGACCGAAGCGAGAGGCGTGCAATGATTGTTGACATATCCGTTCCGCATGACGAGAACCTCGTGAAAGCCGAGAAAGATAAACAAATTAAGTATATCGACTTGGCCCGCGAGGTTGTCGACATGTGGGAAGTGGGCTCAGCGGTCATTGTACCGATAGTTGTTTCAGCCAATGGCTTAATAGCCAAGAGCCTCGACCAACATCTTAGGAGGCTCTCGTTAGGCGGCTGGATCAAGGGCTTGATTCAGAAAGCAGCATTGCTGGACACGGCTCGTATAGTCAGGAGGTTCCTTTCTCTGGAGCCCTGACCGCCGGTAGCTTGGACCCTGTTCCCGATACCGGTGGGCAACTATTTTTTATATTTTTAAATGTTTTTTTTTTTTTATTTAGAAATATTTAAAAATATAATTTATATGTAATATTAATGAATAAATGGAAATAATAATAATAATAATCTAAAAATCTCAACAATCTAATGAAGACCTGAATCCCGAGGTAGGTATGAATACCCGTATTTCCAAAGTCACTTTCTTCTTCGTAAAATCTAATTTAGAGAACAATATTTTTGAAACAAAATTAATTGTCAATTAAATAAACTTCAATCAAACCTATAGTAAATGTTAGATTAATATTGAAATACAAATTTTCGTATTAAAATAAATATGTCGATTTTAGATTTCAAACTATAGACTTCGACCTTCCTCTATAAAAATAGTCTATTCATCATTAAAATATTATTTTCAATTCGACCCGAAAGTTTAAATTAAAATCCTAAAATAAAGATATGAAAAACAGTGCCGTAATACTAGCGACTCGACCCAGCTTTTCACGAGTGTCAAAGGAGGGGGCCGATCGCATCTGGCAACGGCGCTCACGCCCCAGCCGCTGCCGGGATTCCGATCCCGATTTCCAACCACCGTAGGCGCGGGCTTGCGGACAGTGAGCAATGGGTAGCTCGCTGTCCGGCCGTCCGGTAACTGTCCGGACCAAGCCCAAATCGTCGACGGCGCGCACTTTTCCCGCGCGCCTCAAGGAGTTGTCAGCAACAGCAGGGGCCCAGCCGGGTCGAAGCCTACTGGGGCCAGGGTTATCCAAAAGGGAACTCGAGCCCCGGTATGAAGGCTTGAAGGAACGGGGTGGGTTTTTTAGTCAGCAAGAGTCTGACACTATCTCCCACTCCGCCTAAGAGCGGGGGAAAAGCACATAATAGAATTTGGCTTTCCTAAGTGCAATACGCAATCAACTACCCATATTTACCTCCCGACATCGTCAGCAAGATCGAAATAAAACAAAATATTGCATCAACACACAAGATCTCTTCTGAAAACTCTCGGCAAAACATACTAGTTTCCTTATGTTCTTCAAAACTTAGGTGTTGATACACACAGTTCAGGTGATGGCTGAATTATCCTGTGTTTAGCTGAAAATGCCTAG
Source organism: Mythimna albipuncta (assembly GCA_929112965.1). Classification (NCBI taxonomy): domain Eukaryota; kingdom Metazoa; phylum Arthropoda; class Insecta; order Lepidoptera; family Noctuidae; genus Mythimna; species Mythimna albipuncta. Next base: position 1,571,072 of record OV815969.1, on the reverse strand, counting down.
TGCTGAAACAAGCTTAACTGAAGTCTGGATTTTTATCTAGAACAAAGTTTACACAAAGTAATGAATCGCAGCGTCGACTGACAGAAACCCGGCTTCTTCAGCTCAGTGCTGTTACAGATTTTGTTGCAATAGTAATTATGTGCAAACTTATTTTAAGGCTAGTTTTCCTGTGCGTAACAACGTGCAAAATGTTCTTTTACATCGTTAGATGTTCGATTACCTAAACATTGACGTTGCGAACTGGAATAACTTAGACAAAGGATAGGTTGAAGATGACTGATATGTTTCAGCGAGCTGGATGGGAAAATAAAAAAAAAAACTGGGCAAGTGCGAGTCGGAGTCGCGCTCTGAGGGTTCCGTGTAAACTACAATTCCCGAATGTAATCTATAAGATTTTTCCGAATTGCAATTTTTTTTTGTGACTTTATTAGCAACATGTTTACTGTTTTCAGATTTTTTTTTATGAATTTGGATCTTTGAGAGTATCAAAATATACGTTTTTTGCGACATAAACGGTCGTATCTTTTTTATTCGTTAACTTAGAAGTTTGATTTTTTCATATCTTGAAGGGACCGCAGACCTGAGTATATGGTTTTAATTTCAACTTGGTATCTCTACGCGTTCACGAGATAAAGGGTCTTGCCAGACAGACGGACGGACAAGAAAGTGATCCTTTAAGGGTTCCGTTTTTTCCCTTTGAAGTACGGAACCCTAAAAAGCATCAGTAGCCTGTAAGCTTTTATTTCCTTAGTATATTGAATGAGGAAATATTATTTATTCGTTTAAGTACATATTGTTATCGTTTTTAAAAGTTAGACGAGGAATAAGACGGCTTACGGTTTCATGTAATTTCCGCGGGCCTAAACTAGTCGTTTAATCTTTTTTATAACTGGATTATGCATAATTATTTATATTATTTAGAGAAGGAGAAACTAATTGACTGACATATCAACACACAGCCGAAACCTTAGGGCCTAGAAGCTTGAAATTTTCAACAAGGCTTCCTTTTTTGACATAGCAGAACACTAAAAAAAGATTTTTCAAAATTCATCCCCTAATGGGATGACCTGGTGGTCTAAAATTTGTATAAAGAAACCTTCTTGCAGGTAAAGTAGCTGTCAGAAGCTATTGTAAATTGATCTAAGTAAATTTATACAATTCCGAAATTAAAAAAAAAAAAATCAATGAACTTCAAAAATACTTGAAACTTAAGAAATGGATACCTTAATTATATAATACTAGCGGTCCATCTATAGCTTAAATTACTAGGAGGAGTGTAGCTTTCCAATGGTGAAAGAATTTTTGAAGTCGGCACAGTAGTTTTTGAGTTTATTCATTACAAACACACAAAAATAGAAATTTTCCCTCTTCATAATATCAGTGTAGATTATCGTGCCTATCGTAATGTACAATAGTACACGAACTTCTACGAACTACTTCCGAATTCACACGATATGAGATAAGTTCGCGACGCGGCCATATTGTTTTTGTATCGTTCTTTATTTGACTGGTAACGGCCATTCCCCTCAAGTATTGTGTGGACACATGGTGTGGTATAATTAGAGTATCAGGAAGTCATAAATTGATGTTGGATGAAACTGATCACGGGTGGTCCTAACGACTTATCTATTAGGTATTGTGAACTACTTTTCATTACAGCCACTTGAGTAAGAATTTTGATCTTACTGATATACTTTTGGGGGGTTTAATAAGGATACCATAAAATTACAAAAACTAGCATTTAGGTTTAAACTTTACCTATAGATTAAAGTTTCTGTAAAATTGTTACTCAGGACTTAAAGACTAGTAAAATGTTTAAGTAAAAAGTTAGTGAGTTTACTTCTATAGGCAAGCATGTGCCATCGTCTACCAGATCATCGTTTATCATCAGGTTAATAACCTAGCAAAAGATCAAAACAGTAACTGAAATTAGAAGCCCCGGGCGTCGGGACTCACAGAACAATCTGGCGCGAGATTGCGGATGCCGAGCAATATGTAGCTCGTAGTCCGGATCACTCGGCTCGATGGAACCGTTGCCTGAGAGTGACGGTAACCCTAGAAGGCAAAGGGCAACTGAAGGATACAGGCGAGTTTTCTGTGGTCCTGGAACCCTTGGTCAAGAAACACAGATGAGTTTTAGTAAGTAAAAGAAACTGTCACGCTCTCTCGTTCCACCCTAGTAAGAGAAAAGTTGGATGGTTTCTCACTTCAAAAAACTCGTGGAAACATAACGAGTATTAAATCTAAAACTAAGTTTAAGACGTGACGTCTTGTAGTTGCACTAGTAGGTATATCTAAATGTGTAGCCAGCCTGTCGGGACGCAAGCTTGATCTACCGCAACGCATACTTTGGGAACGTTCGCGATGACTGACGCAATACCAATGGTAAACACAACAGTCTTTATGTAATTGAGTGTTAATTTAGATAGGTAGCTAGATTTCAGATGAGTTTGTATATGCAATGGTGGTATCGGCATTGACTTGCGAAGGTCGTGAAATCAAACCAAGGAACACTTTAAGTTTTTTTAAGTGGGAAATCATTTGAATGAGCCCGCTCTAGGGCGGAGAGGAAGGGCGTGTCAGACTCTTACTGACTTAAACCCTCCCCTATGTGCCTCACCGTAGGCGCGGGCTTGTTATGGGTAGCTCGCTGTCCGACCGTCCGGTAACTGTCCGGACCGAGAGAGAAAAAAAAAACATTTAAAAATATAAAAAGTAGTTGCCCACCGGTATCGGGAACAGGCGGCGGTCAGGGCTCCAGAGAAAGGAACCTCGTAACAATACGAGCCATGTCCAGGAGTACCGCTTTCTAAATCGAGCCCTTGATCCAGCTACCTAACGCGAGCCTCCTCAGGTGTTGGTCGAGGCTCTTGGCTATTAAGCCATTATTATTATTATATTTAAAGAATAGCAAAAGCTAAAAATGGTCCTCGTCACTTCCAAAGGAAAAAAAACTGAATATTATCTTTAAGTTACCTACCAATATTATTGTAAACTGAAAACTTTGTGATCGCTTCTCGCTTTACTAATCAATGTTGTTTTTCTTCCTGGCTTTCCTCAAAGTTATAGCAAAAGATTCCCTCTTAACAGAGTCACTTTTTATCTACAAACACAAACTCTACAAATACAAGAAGAACATTAGTGCTCTCTTAGCTCTCCCCAGAGATAACATAGAGTAGGTAGAGACGATCTGAGGGATCGCACCTTAACGACTTTGCAAAACTTTTGCTCTTCACTTTTTATTGCCCTTGTACTCGTCAAATAAACAGAGTTTTTCTTGAGCTACCGACGTGTCTTTTCTTTGAGGATAGACTGGGATTTTAATGTAATGAGATTTTTTGAAACTTTCGGCGCCATCGACTGCCCATTCTTTTAGGGTTCCAGGGTACCTCAAAAGGTAAAAACGAAACCCTTACAGGTCATAGGGTCACTTTGTTTGGTATCGAGTTGAAATTAAAATCATATACTCAGGTCTGCGGCCCCTTGAAGCTGGGGAAAATCAGACTTCTAAGTTCGTTTTCTTCTTCTTCCTGCCCTTGTCCCGTTTTATTTGGGGTCGGCGCAACACGTTTTTTTCTTCCATTCTGTTCTGTCACTCGTCACGCTATCACTAACTCCCTTTTCTTTAATATCGCTTCTCACACAATTCATCCATCTTTTCTTTGGGGATCCCCCTCAGACTTCTAAGTTATTGAAGAAAAAAGATACAGCCGTTTATACCGCAAAAAACTTAAGTTTCGACACTCTCAAGGGAATCAAAACTCTTAAGGTCTAAGGTCAAACTTCCCATTGCCTTGAATCTTGAAATTTGCTATGAAGCAAGACAAAGCACCCGATCATCGAGTACAATTGCCGCCCGCTACGGATCTTGAGCGCTGGCTTCAAGTTGCGCAGAAGTCAAATATTTCGTATCTTTTGTGGTGCGAAGTGAGACGCGGGGGCGGGGAGTGTAAGTGATTGGCTCGCCGCGCCATTGTGTCATAGACGTCACTCATGATTCGCTCCCTGCGCTGCTGCATGTATCTAACAACGACCACGATTGGCTCGCCACTGCAATGTATGGAATGCGCAAAGCGATCCCCACTCTGACGCCGAGCGCTCAAGATCCGTTTTGGCAATTGTGGTCGACGATGGAGCACGGTTGCCTAGAAGTAACCTATTCACTCTTGACCGAAACCCATTCGATCGCCCATTTTACAAAGAATGCGCCATATGCATAATATCATAAGGTTGTGGCGATGGACGCTTAGAAGAAATCTTTCTTTTTTTCGTTATTCATATTCCAGTGACGTAATTGGACTTGTGTAGGTGGAGGCCTGAAATTCTATTCATTGTATACAATTTAAGAGGGCGTAATTGGGCCGCTCTTTTTTATTAACATCATCGACATTATGTTTTTGTTGTTATTTCTATTTTAGCGACTAATTAACTACCGGCAGCTGAATTTTAACCGTATAATTGCAATTTTTTATTGTCCCACATTAGAAAACTCTTGTATCATGGGTGTTTTTACAAAGCAGATGTAAAACAACACCCAGATTCACAACAACTATCTGTAAGCCATACAAATATTAAGTTCCAGTCGGGAATAGAACTCGAGATACACAACGCTGCAGCCAATTGCTCACTGCGCCAACGATGTCGTAAATATTCTAATCTACACTTTACTTTATAGAGGTAAAGTTTTTTTTTTTTGTTTTAGTAGGTAATCTGTGAAAGTACTGATCGGATTTTGAAAAATTTTCCACTAACAGAAAACTGCTTCATTCCTGCAAGACATAGCCTATATTTTATGTACGCAGGCGAATCCGCGAGCAAAAGCTAGTATATCATATAAATACGCCTTTTTTCACGAACCAACGAGCAAATCATATTATTTTTTTCTTCCAAAACTCTTCTAAATATCTAACATTAAAAGACTCATAAAAAAACATTGCTAGATACGTTGAAAACTTAATAAAAGCCGAACGTATGCGTAAATTGAAATAGGTCCTAAACAGATAGAGGGCTGATCCTCTACCGAATGCTGGTTATAAACTGAGGCTTAACCCACCTGCTGAACTAGTGATATGATGATTAAGTCCTAGTTTATAGTTAGCTTATATTTCGGCAGTGCCGTAACTAAGGCAGTGCCGGCGGTGCTCCCGCGCAGGGCGCTAAAGCCCTGGGCTGGGGCGCAGAAATTATCAAACCGGGGCCAAGTTTTGAATCATGCTTAGTAGTTAGTAGCTTACATAAAATAACTGTTATTTAACTTGCCTACAAATAATACGGTTGTAGACGCGCCCTACCAGGATTGAAACTTATTGCTGAGTTAAGCTCGCTTTTGTCCGTGAACTGTCTGTATCTTCATATTTTATAATATAATGTCGTTGTGTACACTAAAGAATTGCCAATTCTCAGGTACTCCGGGTTCCAGCACTTACAAGAAATAAATAACGGGTTAGTAGTTTTAAAGCATTACGATACGCGTTTTTTTACATCTAGTCATGTTTCTTGGTGGGAAGGGATTGTAGAAAGGAGAAAGAAAATCACGTGTATTTGCCACACAGATACACGCAATAAAATAACAATTAACTTAAATACATCAACACTGTGTATCTCACGGCTGCGCCTAATAGGTCCAGTTCACCAGGCCACTACGTGGCAGTTGCCGGTCGCTGGTTTTTAATTAAACCTTACTATGACTCTTTGCATGTAAAACAGTAATGTAGTCAGTACAGAAACACGCACCGGGCGTTTAAAAGGCTACTTACGCTCCTGTATTTCAGGTCTATTTAATGTTAGGCCCAAATATGGGGTTTAATGTTATGAAAATCCCCAATTGACCTAAATGGATTTAGGATCTTTTGTTGGTTACGAAAAAGGATAAGTCCAACAGAAAGTTATTTCAAAAATTTTGTTTTCTTTTTAAATGTAACAGCAACAAGTTATAATAGCACTTTCCTCTAATTTGATATGGGACGAAGGTTTTGCTTCTGTGTGGGTGTTTCAGAAATAAATGTATTTTTATTTATAGTGGTTGACACTTTGCAAAAGATTTTTTTTTACTTTTGTTAGTCACGTGTGGTGTAAAGCGATGTACGCTTGCTTAAAATTAACCTATTCACTCTTGACTTAAAGACCCCTTTTTTTAGTTTTTTTTTTTTTAAGACTCCTAAGACCACTTAGCTATCTGGAAAAATAGACTCCGGCAGATAGCGGGTGGGAGATACGGATGGCCTTATAATATTCCCACTGTTGGGACTCAGGCCTTTTCTACAGGAGATGAAATGATCGTAATCCACCACTCGGGCCCAGTGCGAGTTGGTAGAAGTCACATCTCTTCAAATTTTTGGTTCAAGGACATGCCGGTTTCCTCACGATGTTTTCCTTCACCGTTTTGAGAGCAGTGGTGATGAAATAAATTACACAAAGTAATACGCCTGGCTAGGTTTGAACCCGCGGCCTATAACTTGTAAGTCCAAGCCGTTACCACTAATAAATCTGTGGAAGTATTTAGTTGTGCGCGTATCACGTAAAATATAAGAAAACGATTTTAATAACTTTTATATATTAAAGTTGTGGGTAACTTCATATATTACTTGGGCTTTGTTTCATCGCTATCGGTTGACGATATCCAAAGATATACTATATTAATTGACTGTTAGGCGGTAGGAAGATCGCCGGGGCAGCTAGTTTTTTTTTATTAAACTTGAGTCCTTGTTTTCTACATAAACAAGACTTAATTAGTAGCAAAAGGTAACTGAAGAAACACAGGTGGCTTGTAGTGTGTAAAATTCTGACATTCCCTCTCGCTTTATACAGAGCGGGAGAAGTTATATGATGATTTACAACCTCAAAAAAAAATGGTAATAATTTAACATTTGAACTTTCCTCTATTCTTTACACAATAAGTAGGTACCTACAATATTTATCGAACTACAAACCGTTTTCCTAAACTATCATTTTATTATTAAATTGCCCGAGTAAACGCCCTCGCGCCAATAAGTTCAAAATATCGTTTAGTTCAAAGGTAATTGAACTTGCGACCTACACACTATGTCATTTCGTCCTAGGGTCCAGAAACCTGCCTAAGATTTTAGATAATTTTAAATTTTAAATGGTGAAGGTTGTGGGAATCCGATGGAAGCGCGAGGCATAGGGTGTTTCATTGTGGCGACACTTGGGGGAGACCTGTGTCCATCATTGGACGTCTGTCGGTTGAAATGGTGATGATGATAATGATGTTTTATATCTCCTCGGCTTCACCTTTTTTAGGTCGCAAAATCATCCAATGACATGATCTCCACGCCCTTGGGCGGAGTGAAAGGATGTGTCAGACTTTTACTGACTAAAAACCCACTCCTGTTCCTTTGTTACCTTTCATTCCAGGGCCGGGTTTTCCTTTCAGAGGCAAACCTTTGGCTTCATCTATTTGCAAATTATAGACACACAAACATTCCTCGTTTATTGCTCTTTATATTAGTGAAAACCGCATCAAAATCCAATTATAATTTAGGTATCCTCAAGGCTAGAGTGAATAAGCTACTAATAAACAAGTGCGCCTCACCATCAAAGATTGCAACACTGCAGTCAAGCAATACATTACGTTATTTAAAAAAAAAACTGTCAATTTTTTTGCTTCATCAGGAATGTGGGTTACCTTTCAATCTTACTAGAATATTTAAGAAACTTCATCACTTCCTACAACTTCAAGGAACAAAGAAAAACAAGCGTCACTTGTTGTTATTTCGTTTTTATTATGAATACAGAAATACTTTCCTCTCTTGTCTAAGAATAGACTTGGAGCTCTGCGTAGGTGTCGCGATGGTGTCACGGAGGCAATAAGGATTACGTGGTGGGAAGGGGCGCGTCGACGAGATGTAATACGACGTGAGAATGCGATCGTACTTTCTAAATAGATGAATACCGCTTGAAAATCTATATTGTTCCGCCAAATGTTTTTTCTTTCTTTTCGATCTGTAAAGTTTTTTTTTTTATGGGTAGATATCATATAATAATAAAATGGCTGCCTTCGTCGGAGTGACACTAAAAAACTCACCCCGTTCCTTCTTGCCTTTAGTACCGGGGCCGGGGCTTCCCTTTCGAATAACCCTGGCCCTAGTAGGCTTCGACCCGGCTGGGCCCTGGGCTGGGATATTACCGAACGGTCGGACAGCGAGCTACCTATTGCTCGCTGTCCGTAAGCCCCTTTCACATCACACACATCTCTATAATATAAAAGGAGAAACTGACTGACTTGCATATCTAAGTACAGCCGAAACTACAGCCTAGGAAAGGAACGTGAAATGTTGCACAAGATTGATGATGAAATTTGATGATGTTGGTGATCACTGAGGGATGATTTTTCCAAAACTCACCCCATAAGGGGATGACACGAGTTTGTATGGAGAAACTGACTTTAAAAAAAAAAGCTATTTTAAGAAAAGCTAGTTAAAAATAAATTCTGCGATATTTTTGTAAAAGGTAGAGCCGTTGATACTGGTTGTCTAATGCCAGAAAGTCAGACCATCAGTCTATGCAAGGAGTATCGTGTTACTCAGTTACTGGGTTGTGGAAGTTTGATAGGCAGTCGATCTATGTAAAACACTGACGTTCAACCTAAATTAGTTACACTGGAAGCCGAGTCCAAGGTAGTTGAAAAAAGGCTTGAGAACATGAGATTCTTGTAAGAGGTTACATTTTAGCAAATGTTTATCAACTTTTTGTGTAAACTGTTTTATTTTATAATCTACTAAAATTGAACTTGTGTTATGTGTGTATGGGCTCTCTAAATATTGCATAATAGGTTTCTTCTAGGCCAGCGTGCTTCATCGTCGACCACATCATCGCTTACCATCAGGTAAGATAGTGGTCAAACGCAAGCCTATCATTAATAAAAAAAAAATAAAAAAATAAAAAACAATATAGTAAATACATTAATAAAAATTTAAGCATCAATCATCTTTTAGATTCCAATTGAGGTTAGAGCAGTAGAAAGGTTATTCCCATATACATAAAAATCCATCCTGTACACCAGCAGATAGCTAACAGATAAACCAGATCAAACAGTTTCATGCATTTGCAGGTTTCCGACTTTCAATACGACTTCAACAAGAATTCCGACTTCGAATGACAACCGCAGTACCCGGTCAAAGTTCACGTTAGTTCTTAAGTAATTTTACATTCCAGAATACATTCGAGACATATAACTAGGGTGGCCATCCGTTTGGGTTTTTCCGGATTTGTCATTGTGTTAAAGGGCGTCCGGGGGTCATCTTTACACTTGTAGTCCGGATATAAAAAGCGTTCCTCTTGCTCTACCCAGGGATATAGGAGTATTTTGATGATTTCCCACGGTACAAAATAAGATGTTTATTTTTTGTTTGTAAATAAACAAAAAATAGTTAAGTATGTCGATTTGAACTATTTTTTATTAGAGCAAGTTTAAAACAAAAGTGACTGTATATCCGAGTTGTGTGCTTGAAAAACTGGGGCTTGGGTCTATACAGAGTCGCTCGCGCAGTCGCTCTCTGCTATCAGTCAGTCTGGAGTAGGTCCACACTGCATGAATTTGTACATAGGCTATTCTAACACAGATTGCTCTAGGGGCAGGCTGCAATATGTCTGTCGTAACTATAATATCAAATCAGATTATTATTATTTTTGTTTATTTTAAAATAACAGAACTCGTAATGATACAATAATTACTTAAACAGCTCGACTTGTTCTCCGCTCATGCTCGACTCATCTAGCGTAAACCTGCCTTTACAGCTTTTTGTCCTGGTGACCACATTTTAGGAATGGTAACCCTGTATATAACATTTGAGAATCTTCAAACAAACCCGCAAGCAGACGATTACTAATCCAATTGAGATACACTTAACGATTCACTTTGGTTCCTAGTTATCTGAGGAATGTTTGAAGACCTTACTCTTAGTATTCGTTTCATGTTTGTTAATATATTTTGGAACGAAGCTCCGGAGAAATAACTAGGTATGTGTTCTTAAGTTTTATTGGGTTATGTGAAGGAGATAGTTTTGCTTTTTTTAAGTTTTTTGGTAGGTACGGAAAAAGTAGTACAGTTGCCATCACGGATCTTGAACACTTGCGCAGAAGTCAAATATTCGGTCTCTTTAGTGGAGCGAAGTGCGACGTGGGGGCGGGGAGTGTCAGTGATTGGCTGGCCGCGCCATCGCGTCATAGACGTCACTCCTCATTCGTTCACTGCATTGCTGCAAGTATCTAACAACGCAGACGATTGGCTCGCCAATGTATGGAATGCGCAAAGCGATCCCCACTCTGACGCCAAGCGCTCAAGATCCTTGATGGCAACTGTACGTGAAAGTCTTGTGTATGATTGTGGATAAGAAAAGGACGAATGCTTATTTCAATTTATATTTTTTATCTACCGTAATATAATAGAGAACTAAAGTTTGTTTTTTTTTTGTTTGTAGAATGTAATCTCTGGAAGTAGGAACCTACTGGTCTGATTGAAAAAAATTTTTCACCGATAGAAAGCTGCTTTATTTCTGAGTGACACAGGCTATATTTTATGTACGCAGATGAAGCTGCGGGTAAAAGCTAGTAATGGATAAAACGAGACCCTATTACTAAGATCTCACAAAACGTGATAGTTAGACAGTTGAAATATTCACAGATGATGTCTTTCTGTTACAGCTATAACAACAAATACTAAAAAGCAGAAAAAAATAAAAATTTAAGGAGGCTTCCATACAAGAAACGTGATTTTTTTTTGCTCATTTTAGCACGATATTATAGATAATGGTACGGAACCCTTTGTACTCGAGTCCGACTCGCACTTGGCTAGTTTTTATACCTTCTTAATTAAAACATTTAAATCAATTCATACTGTCATTTCTCTTTAAATATAATGCTTAAACTAGTGTTGTCCACCCTAACCTACGATAATATTAATTTATTTTTTGTACATAGCAAGTTAATAAAATAAAAAAAAATATCTACCAACTAATAGGTAATAATAGGTACAAAAAGTAAAATATCGTGGTTCCCACGCGTCTCGAGGACATCTACTCCGTCCCAATGTAATGGCGCAAAATAGATAAGTACAGAAGTCAATCTCATATTAATTGTACTTCACTTTTTAGGGTTCCGTAGTCAACTAGGAACCCTTATAGTTTCGCCATGTCTGTCTGTCGGTCTGTCTGTCTGTCCGTCTGTCTGTCCATCCTCGCTTAATCTCTGTGACCATTAGCACTAGAAAGCTGAAATTTGGTACCAATATGTATATCAATCACGCCGACAAAGTAGTAAAATTTAACAAAAAAGACAAAAGGGTTCTACAAAATAATTTCTGGACTAAGTTTGTAGTATAGTCGTATATGCAAGAATTTTTTTAAACTCATAAGGGGTACACTTATTGTGACGGACGGGAATCTATGGAACCCTACACTGAGCGTGGCCCGACACGCTCTTGGCCGGTTTTTTTTTATATCTACGCTAGGCGATGTGCTGTGTGTGTGTGACTGGCAATATGGGAATATTGTTGGCAATATTGCCACCAATATTCATACATCGGGCAATATTGCCACCAATATTCATACATCGGGCAATATTGCCACCAATATTCATACATCGGGCAATATTGCCACCAATATTCATACATCGGGCAATATTTCCACCAATATTTCCACTTCACGGCAATATTGCCGGCAACTGCACATCTCTACGCTGAACTGTACAAGTGCGACCGGGCGATAGAGCCGAGATATCGTGTCCGTGAGCGGTGTCTATGTGTGCGTTGCTCGAGCGCGCTTTGTATGTAGATGGACTTCTGTACCTATCTATTTTGTGGTAATGGCCAGTCATCTTTATTTCGCGGTATCTTTATACCTACATTTTATTCATATTTTTTTATTGACCCTACATAGTGGACATTGAGGCGTAGGCACTTGGCAGTGTTTTTGCCGATAGATTTTTCACTTTAAGAACATATACTTATAGAGTTAAGAGGGTACTAATTGTTTTTTTAGATGGGAAACTTTCAAATACGTCTCTCGCTCTAAGACGGAAAGGGAGGGCGTGTGTGTACTCGGGGTCCACAGGGTCTTGCCTCCCAAGACCCCGGGGATTTCTTTCGGATAACCCATGGAACACGGTACGATATGGTTGGCGTACATGTGGATAAATAACCCCGTATTCAATAAATAGAAAAAAATGAAAGCCTTATTTTTCTACGAATCAGTTTTAGATGACTTGCAAAGTAAAAAACAGTGCCCTTCACTATCAACAATAGGCTGGTGGCCGTAAAAAATGTAATTAGTCCGCCTTTTATAATTAATAATTAATTAGTCCACCCCGTGCGAAAAAAGAAGCACGGCGTGACGTCACACGTAACATTAATGGGCTGTATCTTTGTCAATTTTGGTTTAATTATAAATAAAAAGATACGTGTCCCTTATTTTTGAATAATCTAAAATACGTACTAAATAAAATGTAATTATTTTGGCCCTGGATACTACCCTTTTGCATCACTTTTTACCAACAGGTGGAGTTGCCGTCAAGCACTGATTTATATCATTTACAAAGAAAAATAAACACAGATGCGTATCTAAGGTTCTTTTTGTTTCAAATACTCGTAAAATCCTTTCTTTCAGTCCATCCAAAGGTTGTCTCATAAGAAATCGCTCTGTGCGATAAGACCGCCCATTGTACACTTATTTCTAATAATGACTGTCTTGTATTTTCCGTATGTGTGGTGTAAAATAAAGAATATAATAATAATAAATAAATAATACAATCATGCTTCGTATAGCAACATCAGACAAATGCTTAATCGGAAAAATATGTACATTATTATCTACTTTAAAAACTACAAGACGACAATAAACTAAGAAATAAAAACATTTTAGCATAACATTAGTATTTTGTTAGCGAACTTACACTAACGAGTAACATTCTCACAAGTTGTATGTGTATTAAAAAATTGTATTTCCACAATTGAACGCGAGACAAAGACGTAGACTCGCTAAACTCGATTTTCCCCCAAAACTCGAACGAAACCAGTCCATCTGTCTACCACTTAGTGATTAGCATATCCGAAAAAAAATATCGATATTTTTCTCTATTTCATCGACTAAAATATACAGAAGTTTAAAACATTTTTAGCTAGTGACCGACCGAATATTCGTTTTCGTTTTCGTGTTCGGCCATTTTCGGCCAAAATATGTATATTCGGCTATATTTTTGTTTTCGGCCAGAAACCGGCCAAGAAACCGGGAAACTTTGGCCAAGCCGAATATAAAAAATCCAAGTTTTTGATTAAACAGAAAAAAAAAACAATATTCCAATATACACAGGAAATATATTTCAATAAGAATTCATTAAATATCTTCAAATAATGTCTAAATCATTTCGCCGAAGCCGAAGCTTCGTTTTCGTTTTCGGTTCAAAATACATTTTTTGTCGGACACTATTTTTAGCCTGAAGGTACGATCAAATTCGTAAACTAGTGGCTCTTAATTTTTTTCTAAGTAATAATCATTAAATATAAAGCAGGTTTACCATATAACCATATAAACTTGAGTCATGAGTCAAACATTTATTATTACGTTGAGTTCTACGACGGTTAAGCGGACGTTGTGTCTCACTCGTTTATAGATATTTAAAAAACAATCAATCCATTGTTATGATCGTGATTTGATTTTTTTATTTAAGTTTTATTAGTTGCGTTTTGATTTGAAGCTCGTAAACGTTCTCGGGACATAAAAGAACAATGATTTTAATATTTTATCGCCGAGGAAATCCGAATGCTTATGTCTATTGCTACGACAATTCTATAAAGAGCTTATGAAACACTTTGAAACATTTGAACAACGTCGAAGAGTACTGTGTTTTTATTACTTACTAAGTATTTATGTGTTAATGTCGTAATACATTGACACAATATAATTCAAAAGAAAACACCGTAACAGATTATCTCGTGAGTTTATATGGTGATGATATGATCAAAATTTTATAGACATCTTTCTACCTAACTTTTGTTTAAAATATGTAGTGAGGAAAAAACGTTCGTTTTTAACATCATTCCAAGATCTTGTTTATTGCATTTATCTTTGCGATAGGTTGGGCTATAAAAAAGATTGCCATCAATGTTTCGTAATAAAAAATATTTATAGGTATTGTTTAGAATTTAATTGCTTTTAATAATCAAATTCTACTTGGTTCATTATTGAATGAGCATGGGAACATTCTCTACAAACATTTCATTCATAAAGCGTAACAACAATTAAAAAACCTGTCTACAAAAAAGCATTAAAAAGGCAATTAATGTTTACATTTTTCCATTCTTTTAAAGTTTATGACAGGAAATGATAACCGAGTTGTTTTATTCAATCAAGAAGTTGAATAAGCTTAATTTAACCAAAAACATTTAAGTAATTAAAAACAGTAAAGTTCTTGATGTTCAAGGTTAAGAGGAACATTTTAATTGACTTATGTCACGTAATAACTCTGTCTACTCTCTAATCATGAGTTCAATATGGTAAGTACCATAATTATCTTCACATATATCTATATCCTTGAAATTAATTTTACAAAAATAAATTAGAGCCCAACTCAAGGCTAGAATATCAAAAATCAATTAAAACACGTCATTATCATCAACATCATTTTAGTTGAAAGACGTTCGCTCCTGAACATAGGTATACTTCGGGTGCCAATACAATGACTGGTCCTGTACGTCCCGCATTTACCAGATTTCCACGACTCACACCAGGCCACCAATCCACCTTGAGGGAGCCCTCGAAAGACATACGCCACTAATATAAAGAAAATGCTTCAGTTTTCGTAACAAGAATTATAATGGATAAGTCGTCATGACATTAGGCACCTGTCTTGTAAAGCAACAACAACCAACGCACTCGTACTTACATGTTTTTCGCAATAACATGACATTTAATTAAAACTTACATAAAGAAACACGTGCCCAAAACATACACGAGTTTGATATCTCATTAAAAGAATACGAACCAGAATTTTAATTATTTTGAATAAAATTTTATTACACATTGCTACAGCGAATTATGAATTAAAATGCAAAAAACGACGCTCGGGAAGCGCTATCGTGAAACTTAGATTATCATTGAACACATCTCATGAATGATATGAATTATGTAAAATATCAATGTGTAAGCGAACGAGAAAAAAAAACTTGGGCAAGTGCGAATCAGACTCGCGCCCTGAGGGTTCTGTACAAACTCACATAAGTAAGTAGTTAAATTTCCAAATGCGGTCTCAGAAGAATTTTCCTATTCACAAAAAAAAAAGTGTGACGTAACAACAAATTTACAGTTTTCGAGTTATTCCTATACTTATGCTATAAGACCTTGCGCTTTATACCAAATTAAAACGGACGGACGGACAACAAAGTACCTATAAGGGGTCCTTTTTTTTTCTTTTGAGGTACGGTACCCTAAAAATACCAAAATTGACAAGAAATTAATTCTTTGTGTTTTACCATGCGTGCCGATACACGTGTAAAATAAAAAAAAAGATGATTCAGACTGGCTAAAGGCCTCTTTAGTGAGTTATTTTAGTTAACACAGGTTTCTGCATAACAACTTAGATAAGTTTTTTATAAGACGATTAATTCAATTCTATACGACGGGAACTATTATATTTATTTGACATAATTATCATAACAGTTTAAAAAATCTCTGAATTAATATTTAACATTCAGTGATTTTTCCACAACATTTTTATTTATTTAGGTTTCTGTTTTTACGGATATCGATATGTATTTTAATTCGTGGTGCCCATCTCTAAGGGCTAGGGTTCTCAAAGCCGTGTTGAATGGGAGTGTGCCGACATCGATGTCCTTCACAAGAAGCATTAGAGCAAATATATTTGCTTTTGTATGTGTAAAATGATGAAGTTTTTACGTGCTCGTCATTCCCCTTATGAATATTGCTTTTAAAGAACCGTAAAAACAGGCCCTTAATAATAGAAGTGTACATAATAAAATTGTACCTTGTGAATAACTTTATTTCTTTCTTAAGGAGTTCACGACAATAATCGGGTTGGTTTTATGTTTTTTTTTTTTCTTTTTGTTACGATTCCTGGTGAAAGAATAAGTTTGAAGTGAATAATCTTTAAAAAAAAAAGTGTTTATTTGTGCGCGAATCACGTAAAATATACGAAATCGATGTAGTTAACTTTTACACATTAAAATTTTGTGTAACTTGATTTATTCTATAGACTTTGTTTCATCGCAATCGGTGGACTATATCGAACGATATACTACTTTAATTGACTGTTAGGCGCTACGAAATTCGCCGAGCAAGCTATTTAAAAAATATGAAAGAATTTCTGAAATATCATAAGTATCTTCTTAGTTGTAAATACTTCTAAGCTACTAAGAAAAAGCCTCTCTATCTTTTAATTAACCTTGATTATTGAACCCGTGTTGACTACATCAGATTTCATTAAATCCTAATAATTACCTAAGTCGTTTAACTTATTAGACAGACTCTAAGAAACATTTTTCATTCAAGCATATTCCCTATTGATTATAATTTCAAGTTACTCGAAGCATTCCTTTCGAATCCGAAAGAATGGTTTTGTTATTGCGTAAGTGTCAATTTATTACCGAACGCGATCGATCTTCACATTTATACAGGATAAGTTTCCGCGTCAGTGTTTATTATCCGAAAACTTCTCTTAAACGTACAGAAAAAACTAACAGCAATAAACGAGAAAAGTTTTTCAACTAGGGTCCCAGGTATTCGATAGATGCGAGAAGCAAAAAACTATTCATTGTGGCGACACTTGGGGGAGGCCAATGTCCAACAGTGGACATCTATTGGCTAAAATAATGATAATGAATTTACATATATGCGTAGGCAGACTAGTCACTGGTTTAACAATAATAATCCTTCATAATTTCTATTCGATTATGTACGAGATTTAAAAAAAAATAATTGTAAAAACCTACCCCAAAATCTTCTCACGATATAATTCGTCTAAATTTAATATTCTAAAACCCTTACAAATAATAACAGGTCTACCGTAAAGGGTCGCAGACATTGAAAGAGATGCCCCTTCGAAAACCACGGTAAACGTAAGGTAAGGTCAGTTTTTTGACCATCTATTAATAGAGGGTATAGTAAACCTGAATCCTTAGTACCTGTGACATCTCGTTGCCATGGAGACGAGACATAATATAATAAAATTTCACCTGCTTCCTGTCCTATAGAAATACCCATGTCTAGCTGAGAATAGAGAAGGGAAGGTCAATTGGATAAATAGCAAAATTCACCTGTTGACGTCAAGTGTAGTTACGTCATCGCCTTCAGGGATCTTGAGTTAAAGAAATCTTTTTTTTTACAGGGGGAATCAGAAGTGTGACACCAAGCGTGTTGTCCTCTATGTAACTTGTGCCAGTTCTTTAAGGCCTTGCCATCTCCTACTCTGGAGGAAGCGAGAGGGGAGTGTTAGACTTTTACTCACTAAAACCCACTTCTTTATCTTCCGTTAGAAGTTAGGAGTGTCAGGGCGATCCCTGGCCACCGCAGACGCGGGTTTGCTGACGACGAACAATGAGTAGCTTATCGTCTGCCCGTTCTGTAAAGAGCGAGCCCTAATCAATGATGTATTGAATTCCACGCACACCTCTAAGAGATATTAGCAAGACAGTAGGGAGCCAGCAGGGCCGATGCTGCCAGAGCCACGGGGTGATCCTAGAACGCAAAGGGCAACTGAAAGACAGGTGTAGTTTTAGTTAGTAGAAGACTGACACAAGTCTGTAAAATTTCACATAAAATAACAATACAAAGTCATTTGTGATATCGTGCTTATTGTATATTGTGCAGACCTACCACGGTGTTGTCTTTTTAACCCAAAGGTTGACTGGTAGAGAATGCCTTGTTGCATTAAGTCCGCCTATGTACCGCTACTGTACATGAAGTTTAAATAAATAAATAAATATCGACGCACAGGCACAAGGAAAATCCCGACCCCACATCTGAGACCACACATCACCATCTTGACAAGCATATTTTTCTCATTACTTATACAATAAGGATTTAAAGGACTTAGCTTCGCCCCTTAAAAGCTGGTACTTTGGCGAAAACATACATAAGTGATCAGTTGGCCTTCGGGCTTCCAACGTGTTTTACATAATCCCTCCTTAAGCAATTTATGTGGTACAACATAGTTTAGGATACACAATCTAAGTGGGCACTTTTGCACCGAAAACCAGACGGAAAGAATGACATTCTTACTGTCCTGAATAAGTTATTAACAGCACCAGTCTACAGTGGTATTTTTTTTATGGTTCGGCTTTTTTTTCGATGGGAAAAATCATCTTATTACAACCCCCGCTCTTGGGCGGAGCAGGAGATAGTGTCAGACTCTTACTGACTAAAAAACCCATCCCGTTCCTTCGAGCGCCCTTTTGGATTACCCTGGCCCCAGTAGGCTTCGTTCGACCCGGCTGGGCCCCTGCTGTTGCTGACAACTCCTTGAGGCGCGCGGGAATAGCGCGCGCCGTCGTCGACTTGGGCTTGGTCCGGACAGTTACCGGACGGCCGGACAGCGAGCTACCCATTGCTCACTGTCCGCAAGCCCGCGCCTACGGTGGCTGGAAATTAGGATCGGAATCCCGGCGGTGGCGAGAGCGCCGTTGCCTGATCCCCTGCCTGTGGTGGCCTTCTCCTTAGCGAGCATTACTGCTTCGCAGAAGTCGGCGACCGTCTGCCACTCCTCCTCGCTCCGGACCATGGCCTCGACCAACGCCCGGCGCGAGAGGTCTCCGCCGTTTATGATTACGCTCGCGTTTGACCACTCTCTCACCTGATGGAAAGCGATAATGCGGCCGACGATGGTGCACGCTTGCCTAGAAGCAACCTATTCACTACTGACTTAAAGACCCCTAAGTTGTAGCTATCAGGAAACACAATACCGGCATCCCAGTTCCAATCCTTAGCTGTACGCATAATGAATGTGTTCCCAAAACGCTTTGTACACGTATGGGTGGAATGTCTACTATGTACCGGTGGCGCAACGCTGTACGTCTTGTGGTCAGATAATGGAACGGATTATGACATCTTCCGCCCTTGGGCGAGGTGGGAGGGCGTGTCAGACTTTTACTAACTAAAACTCATTCCCGTCCCTTCTTTGCCTTGGTTCCAGGGTCCCGGGGTTGATTTTGCACCATCATGACCCCAGTAGGCTTCGACCCTGCTGGGCCCGTACGGTTGCTGACGTCTCCTTGAGGCGCGCGTGGAACACAACTTGGGCTCGATCTGGACGCTTACGGGGCGGTTTATAGGGGTATATGTTGCCCGTACTGATAGGTATGTAATCAGTTTGTGAGTGGCGTCTCTAAACACAGCTATTTTGCGACTGCTTTTGTTACTTTGGGTCTATAACAATTTTATGAGCTAATAAAATAAATAAACTTTTTACATTCGTTTTTCCTCAAGATACCTTCTAATTTGGCGACCGCCTCATAGACTACATAATTGAAACTCACTAATAGATCACTAAAGACAAAAATTTTAACAATAGTATAATTTTATTATATTAGATGGCGATTGTCGAGTGCTAAAGTACCTAATATTGAAAACATCAGTTATCCATAGCATATTCAGTCTATTAAAGTTTCCACTACTGGGACTCAGGCTTCCTCTCTAAGAGGGGGAGTGGGATGTACTCTACCACGCGGTCACAAAGCGGGTTGGTGAATGTCACGTCATGTCTTCAAATTTATGGTCCTTGGTCATGGCCGGTTTCTTCACGATGTTTTCCTTCACCGTTTTGGGAGCCGTGGTGATGAAATAAATTACTTAAAGTAATGCCTGGCTGGTTTTGATCCCGCAACCTATAACTCGTAAATCGAGGCCGTTACCATTCGGCCACCACTGCTAATTTATTGAATACAAAAAAAAAGTACAAAAACAGATCATTCGTCGAAAATTAAAAGTACCCACCTAAAAACTTTTTCTGCGAAAGGGGTAAAAAATAAACTCGACAAAGGGTAATAAAATTGTTTCGTTTATAGAATATGTATCGCTATTCTAATTAATTTTCTGTCCTTTCTGTATATATTTATCAACAAATGTTTTTTCTATAAAAAAAATTGGGTTTCCTTCTCTTTGTGAAGGCTACAATGGGATGTCACCGTTTTTTGACGTATTAATATTTTGCTTTTATATTCTATTTACTTACTTTAATATCACCCTAATGTTATAAAGGCTTTTTAAATATTAAAAAAAAAAAAACTGTTTATTATTTATTTATTATAATCTTTATTGTATCTTTGTTGTTTTCTTTGTAGTTTATGATAGGTAAGAATTTAATAGAGAAATAAAGAAGTCAAACTTCGACAACGCGTAGTATTCCACGCGCACCTCAAAGATTATGAAGGTGTCAGGAAAACCGGAGGCTCAGCAGGACCGAAGTCGCTTCCTAAAGGGAAGTCTTGGAACGTAAGGTAAGTAAAGAAGGAAGCAAGCGTGCCCCATAATCGGCCACATCATCGCTTACCACCAGGTGAGATAGTGGTCAAACGCGAGCCTATCAATAATAAAAAAGGAACATAGGAGTTGGTTATCGTCAGCAAAATTTGACATGCTCTCTCACATAGCGCGGAAGAAGTCACTGGATGTATTACCAGCTAAAAAGAACACTTACTAACCCTATTAGCTGTGAGAAGGCTCAGAAAGACTATTTTGGACAAATTCGTACAAGAGAGCTATTCATATTAGAATTTAAGCACAGAATGGGATCTTTAACCTTTTGAATGTCTTATGTTACACAGTTCGACATAAGCAATTGTCTTTCTATTGTGTCTCTAATTACGGCACTCAAAGAGTTAATCACGATAAAGTATGTGCATGTGTTTGTTACACCTTCATGAGATTTTTCATGAAATTTTGTACCCAGATTCTTTACGTAAAAATACTACATGTTTTGGGTTTCGCATTATATTAAAACTAATATTGTCTAATGTAGTAACTAGCAGAGTGGCTGTAAATATTTCAAGTGTCGCAAAAATATCGCCAAAAACATCTCAAATTAAATACTCTCGTGATAACTTTTCTTTGCACGCAATCTCGACGGCTAAGATCTCGGCATCTCAGTTTTATCTTATCACAGTTTAAGTGGCTTATTTCACATGAGTTTATTTACGTGAAGATCTACTGCAATTATGTATTTTTATCACGTAATTGTTCCTTTATGCCGCCGACGTATGGTTACATTAGAATTACATTGTAACTATCTATGCTTTATGTCGTGTAGATTTCATAAGAGATTACCAGCCGCATACAGACATCGCGAGGCGTGCGCCGCGAATGGTTCGTTAGGCTTGTCTCAACTGAGGCATACGACGGTAAATTTATGCGTGCGTCCCGAACGACACATGCTCAAGCTGAGCACGCAAATCACCACGCACAGTGTTCGTCAGTAGAAATCGCAAACCACACCTGTCCGTCCACACGGAGCGCACGGCTCGTACTGAGGCGGCGTTCGCAACGATCGTACGACGCGAATGCTCGCTGTGAGCACACTCGTCCACACAGCCCGAGGCATGCGAGACGAACCATTCGCGACGCATGCCTCGCGATGTCTGTACGCGGCACAAAAGGCTTGGCCCGTTTCTTTTGTAAGTGGGGGAGTGTTAGACTTTTAAAAATTCAAAATGGTTTTTATTTCACACGGGCCTACATTTTTTTTTAGGCGGGAAAATAATCCAATGATACCTGCTCTTGGGCGGAATGGGAGGGTGTGTTAGACTTTTACTGACTAAAAACCCACCCCTGTTTCTTCGTTGCCTTTCATACCGGGGCCGAGTTTTGGCTCCAGTAGGCTTCGACCCTGCTAGGCCACCACGGATTGCTGACATCTCCTTGACGCCCACGTGGAACACGCCATCGACGACTTGGGCTCGGTCCGGGCGGTTACCAGACGGCGACCTATCCATTGCTCACGGTGGCCGGAAATCGGGATCAGGATCCCAGCGGCGGCTGGGGCGTTACGGTCGCTCCCACGTACTCCTCCTTCGCTGAAGAAGGCGACCGCCTGACAGTCCTCTTCGACATAGGCTTACAAGGGCACTTATAAAACATCAGAAGCCAGTGAACGGTCCCAAACTTCAGAACCTCAAAACAGAACCGTCAGAACCTTTTACTGACTGATATATTTCCGTATTCCTCCAGTTGCTTTTGCGTTCCAAACAGAGCTAAAACATCTCGTATCACTAATGCCATTTAGTCGTAAAAACAGAACAAACAAACAAACATTTTTACTTACGCATTAAGAAAATTGGAGAATAAAAATTGACCCAGAAAATGTCTTGTACGTAAATATTAACAACGCGGAGAGTAGGGTCTTACCCCAAGAGAACGGTTTAGCAAATACCTACCACAGTTATTATTAAAGAGCCTCCGTTAAGGGTTTTGGGTCAAAAAGATATCCGGAAACTGGACGTGCCGTGAAAGTTAATACGCGATGTTTTAGCAGATTGATCAACCGCTTCGCTCAGAAATGAAGAAAAGTCGTTATTGCATGAATTGAGTTGAAAGTAATAATAGTTATATGTATATGGAGTGGGAATGTTATGGCTAAAGGGCAATAAGTATATATTACATTTATTTACATACAAAGATTACCTTTCAAAAATATAATGAAACTGTACTGTAATTCACAGTACGAGCCGATGCCCGCTACAGGGAAATTCTGGAAGGAAACCCGTGGTTTTAAAAAGACATAGTTGTGGTTTTTGTCTGTAAAAGTCTGACACGCTTTCGCGCCCCTCGTGAGAAAAATTATTAGATGATTACCAAACCTAAAAAAAAGTATAGAAACCTTACTTTTTATACATAGTTTGCACTCGGGAGAAGCAAGGGCGGGGACGATTCAACAATAATATTAGTCTAGAATCTAGACTAATATTCAATCTAGACTCTAGATCACTAAGTCCCTCCATATTTTAAAGCCTTGTCATGTTACAGCAGGAGCCTAGCTGGGTCGAAGCCTCATTGGGGCTAGGGTTAGCCCCAAAAGGTAGCTCAGCCGCGGTATGAAAGGCACGAAGGAACGGAGTAGGTTTTTAGTCAGTAAGAGTCTGACACTATCTTCCGCTCCGCCCAAGGGTGGGGGATGTCATTTGGATAATTTTACCCACCAAAAAAAAAAAGCCTAATCATGTTGTCAAATCAAAATCAATGCGGGCAAAATTTAAAATCGCTTGTGGCAAAATGGGCATTCTTCTTCTTCTTCCTGCCCTTGTCCCATTTTATTTTGGGGTCGGCGCAACACGTTTTTTTCTTCCATTCTGTCCTGTCACTCGTCACGCTATCACTAACTCCCTTTTCTTTCATATCACTTCTCACACAATCCATCCATCTTTTCTTTGGCTTCCCTCTCCCTCTCCATCCATCCACATGTAAATTCATAACTCTTTTAGCAACATGCTTTTCATCTCTCCTCTTTACATGACCATACCAAGACAAACGATTTCCTTTCAACCTTTCAGTCACTGGCGCCACTTTCAAACTTCCCCTAATATACTCATTTCTCACTTTATCCATTCTCGTCACACCACACATCCATCTTAACATTCTCATCTCCGCTACATGCAATCTTTTTTCATCCTTTTTTTTCACAGCCCAACATTCTGATCCATACAGTATGACAGGCCTTATCACGGACTTGTAGATTTTACCCTTCAACTTGAGGGGCATCCGTGGGTCACAAGTTGTTCCCGTGACCTGTCGCCATTTCATCCATCCTGCGTTGATCCGATGTGTTACGTCCCGGTCCACCTCACCATCCCCTTGGACGAGGGACCCGAGGTACCGAAAGTCGGAACAGATCGGTATGGGCGTTCCGGCGAGAGCTAAGGGCACTGGATTGGAGATTGGCATAATTGTTCATATAATATTGCAGGTTTTACTATCCATATTATTACGTATTATTGTCCTCTAAGTAGTTATTTGTGTTACAGTGACATTGTTATCAGAATACAAGTGACCCAGTGCGGGAACGCCGTCCGTTTCAATTGCATTCATTTCCTTTTCATATTCGCACAAGTAAAATGTTTTCGATATTTCATTTGATTCGGCTTTTGCGTGTATTGCGTTGCGAATTTTTTCAGCATTTTTTTTTTGTTGTATTGATTTTGGTTGTGAAAGGGTTTGGTTAGAATAGAATAAAGTTGAATTACTCTTTTAGTGTACAATACACCAAAAAAGTAACTCAACTTATACACAAACATAAATCTATGGGTACAGTGGCGGTCTTATGACAAACTTTTCTTTTTTTAGGTGGGAAAATCATCCAATGATATTCCCCATACTATCCAGACTTTTACTGACAAAAAGCACTCCTGTTCCTTCATCCCTCTTTCGCATCACTCATGGCCAAGTTATCTCAATGGAACAAATTTCCGGTTTAAAGTCCTATTCCAAAGTATGGCCTACCGGGGCGCCTTTCATCCAAATCTATTCAGCGGTTTGAGCATGAAAAAGTAACAGACATACACACCAACATACAAACTTTCACCTTTTGACTATTTTACAGATTACAATATAAAAAATAAGCAGTAAGTACACAAGCGCCCTAATAACGATGACCATCAAAAATAGAACAGTAAGTGCAGCAAAAAATTTAGATCCACTAAAAATAAAATGCGCATATTATGTGAATAAAACCAATGTTACTGAGACGAAGACATTTAATAGTAATTTGATTGAGACCCTATAAAAGTTCGGTAACGAAACCATAGCGAGATGTAGAAATGTGACGTAATCTAACAACGCCATCTAGTGACCAAAATTAATACTACTTTACTCCAGTTTTAAAAAAAATAAATAGCTACGTGATGTCATAATTTATTCATTTATGCACATTTAGTTTCGTGGTAGTCTAAGATACCCAATAAATCAAAGACCTTATTTATTTATTATTATTATTATTTATTATTGATAGGCTCGCGTTTGACCACCATCTCACCTGATGGTAAGCGATGATGTGGTCACGCTTGCCTAGAAGTAACCTATTCACTATTGACTTAAAGACCCCTAAGTTGTAGCTATCAGGAAACACAGACTCCGGCAGGGAATTCCAATTCTTAGCTGTACGCACAATAAATGTGTTCCCAAAACTCTATGTTCCTTACTACGAGCTCTTATTGTGATCTATTTGACGAACTAAAATGAAATATTAAAGAGATGCAGTTATGTAGGGTGTAAAGCTATATTGCTCTTTCTTGGTTCTTCTTTAGCATAAATATCATAAACAGCCTTTTTTTAATGTTCCCACAGCTGGGACTCAAGCCTCCTCTCTAGAAGAGTGAACGAGCCGTAATCCACCACGCGGGCCCAGTGCGGGTTAAAGAATGTCACATGTCTTCGAATTTTTGGTTCTAGGACACGCCGGTTACCTCACGATGTTTTCCTTCGCCGTTTTGAGAGCAGTGGTGATGAAATTTACACAAAGTAATGCGCCTGGCTGGGGTTGAAGCCATGATCTACAACTCTTAAGTCACTTGGCCACTACTTCTCAGGCTACGTTCTTCTTTGGCTTTCAGAAAGTATCATTTTATGCAAATTTTGTGCGACGCATTCAGTCGCACATGTACAAACATTTAAAAGCTAAAAGAAAGAATTACTAGAAGAGAACAAATTTACTGCTAATTTGAAGAGATTTCTTCCAGCAGACCTGCGACAGGAGAGTTGGGTGAGAGATGTAGACACAGAGCAAGTAGATTAGAAAATCTATACATTTAATAAACCTTCAGAAGTTTTTAGTTGTGCGCGCATCACGTAAAATGTACGAAATCGAAGTAGGTACTTTTTTTACATTAAAAAGCGAATTAACTTGATATATTACTTAGGCTTTGTTTCATCACAATGAGTTGACTATATCGAAAGATGTACCTACTACATTCGCTGACTGATAGGCGGGACGAACGTTGCCTAGTCAGCTAGTTTAAAATATAACTCTTGACGTTTTCGACTCAAGTTATTTTGTTTGATTATCCAGTTCAGTTACCAGCAATACGTAAAAGATTTTGCAAGCTTTAATTATGCTTTGAACCGCATAAAGAAGTTTCCGTAATCATCGTCTTCTACATGAACGATTCGATACTGCGAAGCCTCCCAGATCGTTGAAAGAATCATTTTTGTATTATTGATAGGTTCTCACCTACTGGAAAGCGTCGATGCGGTCGACGATGGAGCGCGCTTACTTAGAAATAACCTTTTCACTCTTGACTTAAAGATTTCTTGAATTAAGGGTTGTAGCTATCAGGAAATACAGACTCCGGCAGGGAATTCCACTCCTTGGCTGTTCGCACCATGAATGTATTCCCAAAACGTTTTGTTTGTATAGGTTCCAATGTCTACCATGTACAGGTGACGCTCTTTTTTGTTTGGTATTTAGTTTGGCAGACGCATTAATTAGAGTCATTAATATGCATAGAAATTGTTCTCTTTAATTATTATGGTCAAAATATCTTCTTTTCAAATGAATCAATACCAACAGAAAAAAAAAACAGACGATGTTGTTTCCGATGAGAATTTTGCCTCGTATAGTTTACCACGCATTCATAAACATTCTAAATACCCACATCAAACTAAAGAACTTAATACATCGGTACAAACAAAGCACTGTCAATTCTTAATTAGATCTTCCACAAACGTAACACATGTCCAATTTAATAAGATCCATCAGAGAGGCGCTGCTAGCAAAGGCTTAACATCAACATCTCCTCATATGTAACTAGTTCTATATCTCCTCGTATCTCAAGATAAACTGGACAAACAATAAACTTCCGAATTCTGACACTCGGAAAAAACATCTCCTCGACTTGTTTGCAAATATTAATTAGACTTCAACATTTTGGCTTCATCATACGATGTAGTTTTTTCGACATTTTTTTTTAGCAACGGCCGAGACGACGTGGAACCAGTGTTTGATAGAAGCTGAGTTTTATTAGGGCGTAAGTAACGAATCTATTTTTACTTGGAATATACGATAATTAACACTATTATTAACTTCTTTACAATATCCTTGTATGGAAGGAAACCTTGCAAAGTTTCTTGGAAGATTTATCGTAGTTGCAGGCTGATTCGAAAGAGTCACTGTGTCTTTGAAGCTCAACTGGCAATTAAAAGAATACTGATGGGCTTTACTCAGTAAAAGTCTGACACTTCCTTTTGGTCAAACACTAAAAAAACTCATCAAAAAAGCTCCAAATTCTTCATTTCTAGCTATGCTTCTCTCTCCAGAATCCTTTTCAACCCTTAATGGTCTTGTCCATTTAAGCCTGTTAAATGGGTCTATAGAAATTTTAGGTTGTGTTCTCAAACATGCTTTGTCTATGAAAAAGGTAACTCTTGTGTAACTTGAGGTTCCGTCTCTCTGTCCCAAGGACAAGCAACTAATCACGTTATGACGCATATATTTGAGTTTTAACGTATTATTTTAGCAAAATAATTAGCGGATATGGTATGCTGCGCAGTTCTTCTATCAAATTCTAATTAACTGTTTTCGATCTTTCATTGTTTTACTTTAGTGAGTCCCTCATTTTTTTTACAGGAGAAAATACTAAATCAATGATCTAAAATATTAGATAGGTGATCTATAAACTTATCAGTAGCTGGCTGGTATAACGTTAAGAGTATTAACAAGATTCTGTTGATTTTATTTTTCAATAGTGTATATTTTTGGTCAAGGATCCAAATTCAAGTAATCGTCCTTAACAAAAGGACACACCAAGTACAAAATATAACAAATCTCCCCTGCAATAGATTAAACGTATCCAAAAGCACAGCCTTACTCCAAAGCTCACATACAAACATTACGGTGTTCACAAGTAAGGCTCAGCAGAGCCACATTTGGTCAACACAGACGCGTGGCCAGGCGGCGTGTACGAAGGATCGTGCTCCGTGGTAGTATGCGCCCGCGCCGGGGCCCCTGACCTTGCGGCGCACGCGGTGCCCCCCCACCCTCCCCCCTCCGCGGCCCCTGGCCCCCTTCCTCGCCCGCCGCGCCCCTCTTTACACGCTACTTTGATTTCCACAAAGTTTATGTAATCAACGTAGTAATGTTGGCAAAATTATTGTAATCTGTAGTATTGTCATGATAAGAAGCTTCATTTTTTTTTTCGCATTTAGTCGAAGTAGCACGAATGAGACAATGGTTAGTTCTTGTATTTGGTTTTGTAGATTAGATTCTTATAATAGATCTTTAAAAATCTAAAATTTTGAGTTGCATTATAACCATGCTTCCATATTATCCTTTATCAACTATCGAGAATTCTATCTTGAAAATTGGTTAAGGCTTTCTGTACAAAATTGCCAAATAAAACTGCGTAGTTGAGAGTCAGCGCGAATCTATCGACCACCTCTATACCTACAACAGTTCCCTTTTCATTCTTTATATTTACATTAATTTGAGTTGGGTAGGATGACAGACAGCTGATACGTTCTCTGTTTAAGTTTAAATCATAGGTTACCATAAACGTTACCTTATGAAATATTCACAAGTCTCGTTTATATAATATATTGATGAATTTCTAAAGTTTGTCAAAGGACAGTTGTTTTATTGCTTCAAGCCGGTCCTTAAATCGTTCAGTAAAAGTGATTTAATAATTTACAGTTGTAACATTACGATTTCAATACCTACCAATTTATTCTGCCATTTTTTGTTTACCAATTCCATTCATGTTGAGTTACGTTGGCACCTAGCCTATGTAACCAGGCATAATAATGATAAATGGTATCAATTTGTTCTCTAAATACCCATCGACTTCAACTTACACTTTCACATAAGCACATTCCAAAGGATTTTTTGTTACGTCAGGCTCGACGAGAGTCATATTATTTCTAAAATAATAGGTAGGTATATAACATTTCTTAGAGCAGGAAGTTACGAGTAAGTGTCTGGCGAAAGACCGATGACCGACGAAGCAGACAAGTTCTTGAGTGGATACCTCGAACCGGCACACAGCATGGGATGCACACCTAAACAACGTGACGGAGGTAGCGTAGGTTCTTCAAACAGGACACGTGTAATGACGTCACCCAGAGTAGGCCTATGGCCTACATTCATACAGTACAAACACCAAGGTTGATTGGATTGGATGGATTGATTTATGTTTCTACAATTATTCGCCCAAAGTCTGACCATTCAATATTTTCTGACATATTTCCGATTTAATCCAAGTTGCTACTTATCTTGATGGCGGGCTGTTGGCAGGCTGCCCATCTTATTCAAATCAGCACGCTTACAACATAAGTTTTGGAGGAAATAGCAATAAAATGTGCTTTAATGCGCCTTTTTACTGAAACGCTTGGAGAATGCAAAATTTTTTGATGTTGTTTTGCGGCACTTCTAAAAATACCTACTTGTGTGTTTAGCCATGTTATCATTAGTTTTAAAGTTATTATTGTTGGCTCCCATAGCAGATTTTATAAGTTTGACATCGCATAATTATTGTGTCAACAATCTAAAAGAAATATTCTTCGTACTTTTCTCAAATCTTTATGAACTCGAGTAAGTTTTGCAATTCCAGACTATGAATTATGAAAATAGTTTCCCTCTCAACACATCAGTTTCAAAATTAAGTGTAACAAATGATATTTTTAGCTCTAACTCTTTGACTTCATTTGTTCTAAAAATACTTCTATTTATGGCAAGTACATAATGTATGTTCTCTAGACAAGACATATTTTTGGGATCTGAGTTGTTTTGTTTAAACTTAAAGTAATTTTTGGTATGGTGGTCAAAGATCTTAGTGAGTAAAACAATACAAATTAATGTCAACCATTGTTTCTTCCTATAATTTGCGACATTGGATCAAGGATAAGATTTCTGGCAAATCCCTAACAGCCTTAAATTAGAGAAGAGAAAGATAAAAGGTAATAAATAGGCCTAATAACGCCTGAATAAAATGCGAGAGAATACAGCTCCCGATTTAGGAGATAGACTAAATTGAAGAACACAGTCTGCAGATAAGATTTGGTGTATAATTTAGATAAAGCTTGATGAAAGCAGAATAATATTGCCCAATAAGAAGCAATGGTGTGTTAGTCACTAAACAGTGTGTCATCATGTCATGTCTCTCAAGATAAACCCAAGGGGCCCTTTTAAAAACATTCTCGAAGTTTCCTTGTCCCAATTTTTGTTAATACAGATGATATTTTAAACTATGCCGAGGAAAACTCTACTAAAAACGTTATCAAAGTTAGTAGCGATAGTTTGAGAATCAATATCTACTTTATCATCGTCTTCAATATCAATACTGCTAAGCTTGGCAGTTATCTCTGACAGAGCTTTAAACGTATCAGCATTCAAACATCTGGGCAGGCCAACATTTTCTTTAAAGCCCCGTTCCACGCTCGCAACCTTGGTTCAAAATTTTTTGCTATTGTAAAAACGGTGCGAGGCCTCTGGTTGTGATCAACGATTTAACTTACAACATTAAAGATTAATCGCTTTATAATTGTACACGTTTTAATACTTACCATGCGTTGATTTTCTGTGTTTTGGCAAATAGGCCTTTTAGTTTTTGTGTAACTGTTAAGTGGTTCTGTTATTGTTTTGGTATACTTGTATTTGGGATTGTTGTTATTATAATTATCGGTTCTTGTCCTTGAGCCTTTAGATGTAAAGCTATTTTTGCAAGTATGTTTGGTTCTTTACCAGAACTTTTCGTGCTATTGTTATCAGCATCTTTGAATGCCAGAAAGTTAATCACACTTCTTTGATATTCTTCGTAAACAGTAGTACTGTTATTATCTCGAGTATCCATTGCTTGCCAGCTTAGTTACCTCTTGGCTCACTCTCGACTTTTCTCAAATACCACCAAAACGCTATTGAAAACAAAAGGATCAGTCGCTTTCACTAAGTTATTATCTTAAAAAATATCAGCTGTAATGGAGCGTCCTGAACTCCCTAATACAATTTCTTCGGCTGAAAACATCACAGCTATAAATAGCCCCCTCTGTAGGTTAAATCGATACCAAATCAGCGCAATACAAAATTGTCTCATAGAAAAAGGCTATTTACTTAATAGTTTGTCATTTTATTATTAAGGACAGTATCCAGTTGCTCGCTGTGACATTTTATGACTCACCAGTGTATTGGACGATGAAATATTTGCTAGTTTTAATGTTGAATGCTCTCAAATAAATCACGTTTAATGGTTTTATAAAATATGACTGAGATGTGCTTTATATTTAAATAATTTTTGGAGGAGTACTTAATGTCAAAGAATATGTTCAGTATTTTTTTAGTCAAAGTTTATTGTAGAGCCGTGGTGGTCCTGTCGTAACAGCCCCGACCTACAAGTT
Source organism: Mythimna albipuncta (assembly GCA_929112965.1). NCBI lineage: Eukaryota > Metazoa > Arthropoda > Insecta > Lepidoptera > Noctuidae > Mythimna > Mythimna albipuncta. Next base: position 1,539,744 of record OV815969.1, on the reverse strand, counting down.
GTATATCGTGTGTTAACTATCAAGCGCTTTTCTTTGTTTTTGTTTCATCACCAATATTCTCGAAACGGTGAAGGAAAACATCGCCAGGAAACCAGTGCCAAAAATTCAAGATAAGTTACTTCCACCTATCCTCACTGGGTCTGCATGGTGGATAACGGCCTATTCCTTCTCTATAAGAGGAGAATTCCAGTACTGGGGATATTAAAAGACTGACTATACTTATGTTACATGTTTAATGCAAACAGAATAATGTCCTTAAGGATGAATAATTAAAAAAGCATAAAGGTTGCTCTACTTTATTGAAGGGCGTTTAAGTACTCATAGTCAGAAAGTTAAGAACTATTGCTAAATATAAACTTCACACACCCCAATTAAATAATCCTAGCAACGAATATATCGGGCAAATTCATCAGAATATTTTCGTACAAATATACACAGTCCCTAATACCTAGTCAAGCGACTAGACACAAATTGGTGTATCACATAATAAACAGATATTTACTCAATTATCCTGACCTTGTGCCCACCCAGGTTCAGTGTTGTCGTCTCAACAGCTGACTCAGTACAAAACAATTTATAGTGATTTGTGGGAGTATGTATTGGGTTTATGTAGTCTACGACTCATGCTTTTTCAATGTGCTTCTTTTGAAGCAACCAATACATCATCTGCCAAGTCAAGCAGACCGTCGCCGTTCGCTGTAAAGCAGAATGGTTTAAGAAGCAGGTAATCTTCAATATTTCTCTTAGCATCACCTGTATTTAACTTGAAGATTTCCTTCTCAGTTTTCAGTCACAATTTACTTCCATAAGTGAGTGTTACCGCGTTAAGTTGCTCAAACATAAAGACTACGAAACTTTGTTGCTAAGTTAGAAGTAAGTAATCTCTTTTGCATAGTCGTTCATTGTCGTAAGCGCCAACTTTTAAAAGCTATGCCAAAGTTAGTACCAAATAACTCAACAAACTACTATTTTAATGAATACTTATAATTCATTCATGAATCAAATAAAAGGCATTAAAAGATCCAATCTCTTTGTAACAAGCCCATTAAAATCAAAATGGATTACTAGTAATAACAGTAAAATACCCACCTAGTGTCCAATCGCAATGTCGTAGAGGTGACCACTTAAGATGGTTATTTGACATAATATTCAATAAATATTAATGGAAATCAAAGCTGGAGAGAAAACAATGATACCACACACGTTAATGCTTGTTCATCCATATTTATTGGCGTTTAAGCTAAATGAGAATGTTTGGTTAAAGGTCGTTATGTACAGCTTATACATTGATGCAATCACATATTCAAGGTGTTCTTTGTTAAGGTATAAGTAGTAATGGAAGCAGCGAACTGGCACAGCAAGATAGATGAAAGCAGCTGGATCTAAATGCGGAAGATGAAGAAGCTGATGTTGTAAGATTGTGGTGGAACCTAGAAAAGTTCAAACAACTAGAATCTGAAGATACATAGAATATAAATTACGGGTAATACAATATTTATAAGTAATGTCCATCATAGTTATGCAATACGTGTAGAACTACTGCTAAAATAATTATAATCCTTAGCCAAAATTAGTCGTTTACCGTGAAACGTAGGCAGCTATTAATAAGCTTTAGTAGTTGATACTTAAACATAACACTAAAACATCATCGAGGTAGTCTTTGTCCTGGCAATTCATTGATAAACGTCTTATCAAAAGGATGTCTTCCTAGTTTAATAACACAGTTGTCTTGTGCTCTTCCACTATCTATATTTTCTTTATCATCGTTAACTCCAATATCTAGTTCAATATTGCTATCCTTGACACCCAGCCAGTAGAACACACTATCAGAAGTCATTGATAGTCTATACGACACACACTGTTCTATTGTCGACAACAAGTGAAGCTTTGTCAGACTAGACTTATTGATAGACGGAAAGATAATACTTATCACACAATAGTGATCTGTAGGATATCTTTAGACAACTCTACTAGAGATAACGGTATTGGAAATGTCAGGCATTGTTGGTTTCAATGTCAGTACATAATTGCCATCTGATACTTTCTTTACTATTTCAATAACCTGTGATATGGGTCTTGTGATCAAAGGAGGGTAGTTGGCGAATAGTTAATACAAATGACGGTACTGTAATGTGAACTAAGTTAATTAAACTACGAATGTCTTAGCAAAGATAATTTTTAGATAGACCCGTGCATAACCAATCGTAAACTACTTGCGAAGAAATGAAGATTTCTACCGAAAAACGTTTAATAGAATTACTGTGTAGTACAAAGGTGTTTAAGTTAGATAAAAATAAGTAAAGTGAACAACTTAATTCTCACAGCTTATAAGATACTTACAAGAGTGTTTCTAACGAAAATTATGGAGTCTTCCGAGCGTACTTACACAAAAAACTTTTATAACAACTAAATATTTTATTAAATTTACTTGATATAGCATGTTTTATAGTATTAAACTTAATTCCTCGAACCCTTTTCAGCACTATAAAAGACTAGAAAGTGTTCCGTATTCTTCTTTGTGAGTCCCAGCTGGTCGCCATTAGGAAAGTTAAAAGATTTCATTGGATTATTCAATTTCTATTTTCTCTTGAATTACGTTGGAGCCTACACTTTCAAATCAAAGAAAACTTTAGTCTAGAAACGTGGGTAGATATGCAGTGTATATATTGATTAACTTGATGTCAACGGACAATTTTTTTAACTTCTGTTTCATATATGATTAAATTTTCTGTGTACATTTTCTTGTCTTAGTAATTTCCGATCTTATAATTAGTCGTCAATTAAGTAACATCATTTGCACGTCCAATTTTATCCATAATTTCGTTAGACAGCTTTGAAGAAGCTTTTGACAAAAATCATTTTAGGTTTAAAGTCAGTATTAACTTAATAATGTTTCGAAAAAGAAATTGCTGTGAATTTCTTGCAAAGTTCTAACGAAATATCTCACTAAGCTCTTAATTTAGTTCTAAACAAACTTGTGCCGGAAGGCAAGTCTGTTCGAAATCCAGATGGAGTTCTAAACTTTATCTCCTAACTATCTTTAATTATCTCCATAGCTTCGGCTACAAATTGACTTAACAGCAGTTAAGACCAAGTGGATTGACCATAGGGTTAATGATTTGTCCTTTGACATTGTCGAAAGGGCAAGATCTAATTAAATGAAGGCTTAGAACGTGAGAAAGGATGTTGTCTTGAATTAGAATATAAAACAAATGAAATTGTTAATGAATTTGAAGACATCGAAAAAGATGAAACAGAGAAAATTTAATTGCAATTTACTAAGAAATGTGATATAGCACTAGGTTCTAATGAAAAGCATGCATGTTCATATACAGTGTATGTTAAGCGAGGCATGTTGTTTCTAGTTAAAGTTACGACTCCTTTATACCTCCCCATGGGAGTCGTAAGAACAACTAAGTGATTAAAGCAGGGGGATGGTTGGAACGATGAGATAATTAAGAAACTCTTATAGGATACTTTGGGAATATAATGTCGGAATAAACTGTTAATATGTCTTATGAAACGACCTTCGTTTCCGATGTCCGTACTCCAATAATTACAGTTTATGGTGAATCAAGCATAGAGCGAAAAGATGCTTTTGAAAATTCTGTTTTTGATCCATCAATTAAGAAAGCTGCAGGTAATAAAACAACGATTCCGTGGTCATTTGAATATGGAACAGCTGTAACTAATGTAATGGACTAATGAATGATACTGAAGTTTTTAATTATAATTAATTAGCATATATATTCTCCCGGTAGGACGGTTATGACAACAATGTATCTTATTAAGGGCATTGACGTCAGCCCATCCAACAGGAAATTGTGCGTTTGGATATCATCAAGAATCTACAAGAATCTTTACATACAGAAAGTGGATCAGAGTCAACACGTCTTGAGAGGTGTACTAAATAATAAACAGATTATGCGAAGAATAAGGAAAGAGACAGAAGCTACAAAAAAAACATTGAGTAAAACAAAAGGACGGAATGATCAAGGAGCACATAACTTATTCATGTTTGTGCGTTGCTGACCCAGTGACTGAGAAACGGACACCAATAGAACTGTCCTTGAGTACGAAGTGAGAAAATTGGAAAGCAACGTGAATCCTACGCGAATTCCAATAAGTAGGCCACGCAGCAATAAGTATTAAGTTACTATTTACTATTGCTCTTTAGTAAACATAACACCAAACTTCTCGGAAACTCTCAAGAGCGATAAAAGTGAATGGGATTCTAAAGTAAGACATCGCTCAGAGAGGTTGTAAAGAAATAAAGGATGCCTAAACTGTACACATTCGAGTAACAGTAAACTCGGGCGATATTCGCTAAAACAAGTATGATATCGTGAGAAAACAAGTTGTATCGATTACCTTGGCTTGCCTGTTTATCGGTGGTCACATCTCGAGATCTATATCTACACTTACTTGGCGGACCAAAAACATGTAGGTACGAGTAGGCTGTAAGTTAGGCCGGTGTTTGACCCGCCGTAGGCGACGCAAACAAGCCGAGCGCATGCGCCGGCCGCGCCGTAAACAGCGGCTCGCTCCCGGCCGAAAACACGTGGACGCGCTACAACAACCATCACAATCGACACAGATAAATAACAAACCGTCGGCGGCCGCCGCGATCACACCCAGCACCAACACTCGTAGTAATGTGACCGCCATAAAAACACAAGCATTTGCACAACACTCGGAATTTTCGATTAGCGGGCTGCGTGGACACGTACGGCGCAGCCCGCTGCCTCCGGCGCACTGACGCTCCGCTCCGCACGCCCGCGGCACCGCGCCCTCCCCGCGCTCCCCCGCCAGAGCCTTGTCCATTCAACGCATTTTCTGTCATAAGCAAATCGATAATGGCATTATACTTCCGCTTTGAAGCACGCGCGCTGCATCTAAACTATGTCACGAGGTACATCGGCGGGCGTGCGCGCGGCTCCACGCGAAGCGCGGCTACTCGGCCCGCGGTGGATGCGCGGCTAACGTCACTGGTCTCTGAAAGCGTCGCTATAAAGTTTTCGAACTTTAAAATGTTGTTTTGGGAGTTATGTGCGAAGTTTTAGCCTTACACATTTGATATTTAACCTATTTTATTATTAAGTCGTTATTCTAATATGTAACAGTGTCATGGCGAGTATTTTAATGAGCGTTGTATGCGATTCGGTCGAGGACAGGCAAGACTTGCGGTGTCAACATTATAAGTTAGGTTAGGTTAGTTACAGTTAGTGCATTATGACATCATCTTCGGATCAATGGCATCAGTGCACGCTGAGTTTACATTGCGTCATTGAAAATATGCTTTATTACTAGAATGTTATGTATTTACCTGATATATTATCTTACCAAAGAATGAAATATTTTTGTTAGGTACTTACGACCATGAGCGCCGGCGGCAGGACTACTTTCACGGATCACATCTTCAGCATGTAGGTACTTCGCCTCGTATGTCATTGGGCCATAAATAAATAAACAAGGATAAAACTAACTTTGTTAACTTATGCAGATTAGTTTGAGAACTAATCCAAAAGAGCGTAGGTAGCTTGAAAACGTTTTTGTAAGTGTTTAAGCCTCGACTCGGATTAGCCTGGATCAAATTTTTGTTTTTATTTTTATCTGATATAAACTAGTGCTTGGCTGCGATCCCACCTGGTACCTAGTAAGCAGTGATGCAATCGTTGATGGTGAGGCGCACTAGTTAATTAAGAGCCTATTCACTCTAGCCTTGAAGACACCCAAATTATAATCGGATCGGAAGGCCGCAGCAGGCAAATATATATCGTACCTATATCCTATATAAAAATATTGTACTAAGTATGATAAAAATGCATTTTAATTCGGTTACCTATTATTTTGATCAATATCAATAATAGCGATAATTTTGTGGCCAAATAATAGCGTAATATTGTTAAGGCCCAAGCGCCCGAAAAGTGCCTTAAAACAGTGACTTTCTGAAGCTTAGAAATATATGTTTATTAAAGATTCATGAACAACATTATCAACATTTGATTTTTTCGTGCTATTAATACTTTTATCTAAAAAAAATATTTTGAAATTTCGCAACTTTTCAGCAACTTTTCCCTACTCCTTCGAAACGGCTTGGACCTTTAGAAACATTTTTACACATAAAATTGGTGGTTAAATATTCTTCAAAGTGAACATTGCATATGTAAATCAATCAATATCTCGCAGAGAAAATGGATTTAAAGCGCTTTCCGGGCGCTGCTGTCCGCAAATAAATGCACAGATTTGCGTACTGCCGCCTAGGCGAGTGCGAGAGTTGCGTCCACATAATTTCGGTCAGATGGTCAAGGGACTATAGGCCTTAAGTTTACAGGAACTGAAATTAGGAAAAATATGATTAAAATCCTTCTTAAACCCGTTTTTCGTGGAGTTACCATTTTTCAGATAATGTAATATTTATGTACAAAATATTTTTGTATGGCATACAATAGCTTAGTCGGCCATATAATGTTCCCACTGTTGGGACTCAGGAATCCTCTCTGGGAGAGTTGAGTTAGCTCTATAAAGAATAGGCTGTAATCATAGAAATATAAAAAATAGGCTGTAATCCACCACGCGTGCCCAGTGCGGGGTGGTGGATGTCACATATGAAAATCCTAAAATAATTACATTATATTTTTTTTTTGCGATTCGGAAAATCTTAGAAACTCGATTCGGGAATCGAACTATTTCCATAGGTGTGAAAGTTCGACTGGCACTTGACCGATTTTCATGTTTATCTTAAAACAAAAAAGAAATGAAAAATCTTCAATCCCGCAGGTATGCGGGATCGCGATTTTGATGCGGGATTGGATTGTTCTCTCTCTATTTTTGTACAAATATTTTATTCTAAACCAACGAAGGGTGGTAACCAAAGGGTGTAACTCCGGGCTTGCGGACAGTGAGTAATGGTTAGCTCGCTGTCCGGCCGTCCGGTAACTGTCCGGACCAAGCCCAAGTCGTCGACGGCGCGCACTGTTCCCGCGCGCCTCAAGGAGTTGTCAGCAACAGCAGGGACCCCTCCGGGTCGAAGCCTACTGGGGCCAGGGTTAGTTTCGAAAGACAGCTCGAGCCCCGGTATGAAGGCTAGAAGGAACGGGGTGGGCTTTTAGTCAGTAAGATTCTAACACTATTTCCCGCTCCGCCCAAGAGCGGGGGTTGTCATTGGACGATTTTTCCCACCAAAAAAAAGAAAGGGGGTTGTAACTCCATGGGAATTGCGAGAATCACCGCAGCTCTGGAATGCTGAAGGAAAACAGGTGAGGTTTAGTCAGTAAAAATCTGACACGCCCTCTCGTTCCACCCAGAGCGAAAGAAGTTATTTGATAATGTTCCACGGGTTCCACCTCAAAAAAGGAGGGTACTCCCCTAGGTATACCCCTCTTCCGGCGCCTATAATACATACTGTCATGGGGCGTCGGTATAAATACTCGTAGGTATGTCAAAAGGTATTTTGCACATAATAAGTAGTAGTTAAGGTAAATACACTTCCGTGCAAAAAAATCGTCTTACCCCTTAGGCAGCGCTTTGGAACCCAATAAATAACGAAAAAAAATATTAATTTAAATATTTCTTTTAGTACTAGTTGGAGTAATTGAAACTTTCCTTCTTTTACTATAAATCAATGTCAAAAATTTATAGTTATTGTTTTTTAAATTAATTTTAGTTTTTATCTATCATGTGTTAAACCACAACGTTAGGGGTGGGCCGATTTTTTTGCACGCAAGTGTACTTAAATATACATACACCTATTTCAACATGGAGGTCATAAATAAGTTTAATTTTTCTTACGTGGGATTTCAACTAAAGACGTGTCTCGCTCCAGGGCGGAGGGGTAGGGCTTGTCAGACTTTTAGTAACTCATAGAGACAGGTAAGGTTATAAGGTCATACACAAGTTACACGTGCATTTTAACAAACAATTAAACGCTCTTAGCAATATGAAGAAAAATCTTTTTATAAAAAAAAACGACTTGACTACAAAAAAACCTAACTTTTCATTTCAGAAGTTGGTCTTAAATAATAATAAAAAAAAAATCAGAAACACCGACATCCGGATGAAAAGTTATTTTGAATGTTTTAGTGTTTTTTAGGGTTCCGTAGCCAAATGGCAAAAAACGGAACCCTTATAGATTCGTCATGTCTGTCTGTCTGTCCGTCCGTCCGTATGTCACAGCCACTTATTTCCGAAACTATAAGAGCTATATTGTTGCAACTTTGTAAGTAGATGTATTCTGTGAACCGCATTAAGATTTTCACACAAAAGTAGAAAAAAAGCAATAAATTTTGGGGGTCCCCATACTTAGAACTGAAACTCAAAATTTTTTTTTTTCATCAGACCCATACGTGTGGGGTATCTATGGATAGGTCTTCAAAAATGATACTGAGGTTTCTAAAATCATTTTTTTCTAAACTGAATACTTAATTTGCGCGAGAGACACTTCCAAAGTGGTAAAATGTGTGTGCCCCCCCCCCCCCCTCTGACTTCTAAAATAAGAGAATGTTAAAACTAAAAAAAATATATGATGTACATTACTATAAAAACTGCCAACGAAAATTGGTTATTATGTTACTTGCTGCTACGGAACCCTTCATGGGCGAGTCCGACTCGCACTTGGCCGGTTTTGTAATAAAGGCTAGGTTGTTAGGATACTTTGATTAATTACTAAGTTCCGATGCCCATCTTCCGGCTTCATCACCATAATCAGCTCAGTACATGGTACCAGTTTCATCATATTATTCCGAACTGTAGTGTTTGCATACTTGTCTCGAGTGCACGGGCGATGACATTTGACAGTTGCAACCGTAGTCTGGCAGAGGTGCATATGTGGCCAGCTTAGCAGCTGGTGACGTAAAGTACCAATGTGTTTACTCCCTATACTACTTTTTTTTCCGATAGGAAAAATCATCCTATGACAACCCTCGCTCTTGGGCGGAGCGGGAGATAGTGTCAGACTCTTACTGACTAAAAACCCATCCCGTTCCTTCAAGCCTTCGTACCGGGGCTCGAGCGCCCTTTCGGATAACCCTGGCCCCGGTAGGCTTCGATCCAGCTGGGCCCCTGCTATTGCTGACAACTCCTTGAGGCGCGCGGGAACAGCGCGCGCCGTCGACGACTTGGGACCCCCCTATACTACTGCGTAACCTAAACGATCCATTTATTTATTTGTATTACGCGTTTCTAATAAGAATAGTATCGCCTCAGACGATTATCACACTGACTGCCACGCATCACGCTGCGTAGTGCGTGTCAACGCACCTACGCGCGTACTTGCAGGAGATCTGCATCATCATGCAGGTTTTTTATGCACTCACGCGCGTAGTTGCGTTTTGTGTGTGGATTCACGGCGGCTCTGACTCATTTTATCCAAAACCACGCACGCACTACGAGACTCAATGTGCCATACCTTGCGTCTCGGCCCGCACCCACACGCGTGTAGGTACGCATGTTTCTCCGCTTGTAGGCGCGTGATCTGCATGAACACGCGTGGATGCATTTTCTGTGTTGGACTGTGCGTGTTTTCTATTACAAACGGAGATACTTACAAGCAAAGTTAAAACACGCATTCAAGCGCTACGCTGCGTGGTACGTGACAATGTGATAATCGCCTTATTACCATATTATTTATTAATTTTTTTATTTACCACAATCAAACAGTACCTAAATTACAATCAAAAAGTAAGTTTTTGATAGTAGACGCTTCAGTTCTCGAAGAATCTACCAAAACCTTGCCTATAATATTTGTGGATTTCTCTCAATTCCTCAAGGATCTCGTCATCGGAACTGGATTTGGAAAAAAAAATTTGGTTCAATCTGGAACCATTGAGAACCTCCTCCTGTTTTTAAATTCAGTTGAAAAATATGTAGTGCTAGCTTATGCCCGCAGTTTCGCCTGTGTAGGTACATTCAGCATAGCCTATGCAACTCAAAAAGAAAGCAGCTTCCTATCGGTAAAAAAAAATTTGCAATCGGACCATTACTTTCAGAGATTACCTCCTACAAACAAAAAAACTTTATAATATTAATGTAGATGAATAAAAATATCAAGGTTTCATTAAAATCGTTTTGTAATATTTCACTTTTACTGACTTCGAATGTAAATACCATCGGATATCAACACAGAAAAAAAAATGGTGCCAGTCCTTCAATTTGGACAAGCCGATATATGGGAAAACTGAAGGTCACGTTAGCTATCGAAAAGGGAAGGGGGAGCCTAATTCCGGGCCTACCCCTTTAACAGTAGGGTCGGCTACCCCTGGGTACTAGTTAGCTATCACCCCCAGCTGATTACAATAATGGGGTTAACGCTAACTAACCCACAAGTGCCGATACAGGTAATAATATCTCCGCTACGATGTCTGCTTGCTTACCTTGCCAATAAGGGTAGTAATGGTGTGCTTATTATCCTAAATACAAGTTTAATTAATCTTTTATCGAGAAAAGACCATTTATAAGTCTTATAGTGTTCCCACTACTGCGACTCAAGCATCCTCTCAGTAAGGGAGAATGGGCCGTAACCACGTGAGCCCAGTGCAGATCGGTAAAAGAACACTCCTTGTAGTAGCGTAACTTGGCGTGGCCTAAGTAGGCCCTCACCTACGACTTCGCACCCAAAGTGTCCTCGCACAAGCGAGGGCTCTTTAAGAACGGGGTTTTTTTATAATTGATAGGCTCGCGTTTGACCACTGTTTCACCTGATGGTCAGGGCCGGTTTATACATGTCGGGGAGCCCTAGGCAATGCACGTCTCGACCCCCCCTTCCCTTTTCTAACTTCTTAAAATATTTTATTTCTAACACAAATTTATTCATAATTACATTGTTTTTAGGGTTCCGTAGTCAACTACATAGTTTTACCAAATCTGTCTGTCTATCTGACCGTCCGTGGATAATCTCAGTGACTGTTAACTAGAAAGCTGAAATTAGAATAGTAAAAATTGTCCCCCACCCCTCTAACTTTAGAACCATAAGTTTAGAAAATATGAAAAAATCTCAAAAATTATTTTGAACTTGACGGGTTGAACAGTTTTTGAAAAGTTGTACAAAATAACCAAGTTTGTAATTTAATTATATATATAGTTAAATATTTTTTTTAACTTAGTTTACATATTTTATTGTTTTTTTATGTAGTTGTTTGATTCAATTTTATATTATGAAAATTGATATAAACAAAATTATCAGCAAAAGCCAATTAATATGCTCTGCACTTTTTTTTTTTTTTTTTTTTTTCACACGTTGCTAATGAAAGATTGTGTTTTATTAAACTCCATCTGTTGACAGCTTTTCGCATAATCCAATGCTAGGATTGCTAGTTAAATGGCATGTCATCGAAAATTCATTTTTTTTTTTTTTACTTTTTATGAAATATATTATCTTCTATTTTTTTCCTGAAGCGCGGGGCCCTAGAACCTGGCGGGGCCCTTAGGCAGTTGCCTACATTGCCTAATGGATAAAACGGCCCTGCTGATGGTAAGCGACGATGTGGTCAAACACTGGGTTTCGAGTTCTGTCTCGTTTCCGAGTTTATGAAAGAAATCGGCCTCGTTGATGTGCCTTCGCCCACGTCTGAGTAAGTCCACGCTACGCCTCTACCTTCTTACACCACCCAGAGCGTAAATAGTACATTATGATATAAGTTTGTAATGTTAGTGTTTACCGACGAGGCGGTATTTAGACCCGAGCCGTGGCGAGGGTCTTAAGAGAGCCGAGAACGGTAATCATTTATTACTCACGTGTGTCATACGACGTTTTTCAATACACTTGTGAAGAAAATAACTAGATATAAAACTAGTAAACTTTTGTGGCGGTAAAAATCTGTTTTCATATGCGCGCTCATATTTTTTTTAATTTACCTTTCAATACACTCACTGAAATGAATAAACAGGACAAATGAACAAATGAACAAAAATTTTTTCAGGAAACGAAAAAAATAATCGGCCTTTCCATACAAATTTTCCAATCAAGTTTATCATTTTGTATGGAGAGACCGAATTTTTTTTTCGTTTCCTGAAAAAAAAAAATTGTGGAAGGTAGTTCAGTTTCGTCTACTGAGCAAGCCCTTAAAGTTTGTGGAGGGCTGTCCCTTACACCTTGTATACTGTACAGTACATACGTAATAAAACGCTTGATCCGGCGGAAGCGACGCCCCTTATCCATAGCTACACTGGCTACACAGTTATTTTCTAGACAAAATTATGTACCTAGTGCTAATGTGACCTTTTGTTTACATATTATAGACTATTTTTAAATTCTATGGTTCGGACTAAGCGTTTCGCTTCGTCGTTTACGTCACGTACATCGAAGGACTGGAACAATTTGCTGCGGTCTTCCCGTCTAATTATAATTTAGGTGTCTTCAAGGCTAGAGTAAATAGGCTCTTAATAAACTAGTGGGCCTCACCAACACCGATTGCATTAGGTAGGTACTGCTTAGCTTACCATAAGGTGGGATCGCAGTGAAGCACTGGTTTATATCATTAAAAAAAATAGCCTCGTTTTTCGTTCGTTCGTCGTCGTTCGTTCTTCGTTTTAAAAAATACTGGACTTTTATCCACCGCGTGGGCCTTGGATGGTATTCGCTATTAGCGTTTCTTTCTCCTACCAAGTTCGCTGGATTGAGGCCATTTTGTGTTGAAAACAACTTAATTAAAATAAAGTTAAAATACAATAACTCAGAATCTGAGCTCTTTTTATTATAAAGGTCAGGTCACACCGGTGTACGAATAAAGTCGAATTTTAAGTACCGCGAGGCTGTGTAAAATCTCTCAATAGATAAAATGTGTACCTACCTTTTAACCTTTTCCGTAGTACCTAAATAAAGTTTCTAATAAAACCGCTATCTTTAAGGTTGCACACAGCGTCGCGTTTCAATGTGAGCTAATCCTAAAGGGGCGGGCAGATGGATGTATCTTCCCTACCAAGGTGACCTTGCTAGTTTCAATCCGTGTAGATAGCAGTTGTAATCCATGACCTTCAACGCCTTTGGTTGGCGTTTTCCCAACCACCGAACGTGTTGGCACGTAGATTACATCTATGTAGCCGCAACACAAACCCATCATAGGTACACGCTAGTTTGCAACCGTGTGGCCAACCCATTACATTCATGCGACCGCCCCTTTAGACAATCTTGAGTTTATCATGGAATTCACTAAACATTGTTAGGAACTCTTTGGGAAACCTGTCAGAAATCATCGAACCCGGCGTGGAAGGTGGTGATCTCTCTGTATGAGATAAAGCCCCTCTTTCTTTGTCATGAGAAATTACCAAATTGGTGTTAATAAAGGGGTATTACGAAAACACTAGCCACCTCTAAGACTATGTTAAGAACATCATAAAAACTTTTGCCTTATGACTTTTAAAAATTTATCATATTTTAGTTCACCAGATTTTCATACAAAAATAAAAATATTTAAATTGAACGTTCTAAATATTACGAAGTCTATGCGAAGCGAACGATAGTACAATCACGGAGGGTAGCTGAACATGAACTTGACCTATTTACGGGCGACCCTCACTAGTCGGGCGGTCGCCTTGAGCTTGCGTCGCGTCATACGTGTTCTTGTAGCGAAATTCGGCAGTGCGGACGTAATTACCTTCACATGATGGTGTATCAATATTCTAATGTCGAGTACACGGAAATAGTGCGAATGCTTGTTAGGTGTGTTGACAATGTTTCGAAAGCCTGCTTACTATTACTACGAGAATAGTGCGTGGGAGGCGTAAGTAGATACGGCAAAATACAGAGTTGAAATGTGTTAGAGAGAACAACGAAATCTTGAAGGTTTGTTTTTGGTAAATGTGTTTTGTTTTGTAAAAAGTCATAGAACAAAAGTTGTTGTTTATGATGTTAGTAATACGGTTCTGCAAGGTTATTAGTGTTTTACAAATAACCCTATATACTTCAATTTGGCATTTTTTTGACGTGACAACGTCTTAAATTAGGTTGCGGCTGGGAGTCACTTATGAAAAAGTGTAACGCTCGGTAACGTTACGATGAGTCACCGAACGAGAGAGAGGCCCGCCGAATGCCTTGCGTCTCTCTCCCACTCAACTATGATCAAATTTGATGCAAAATTTGTGCAATTCTTATTTTCATTCAATTCCTTGTTCCTATTGTGCAATTTAATTATATTCATATCAATAAATATTCTACCGAGAAAAAGACGTTGTCACGTAAAATCTTCGCCCGTAAAACCGACTTTACAGGCAACCATTTTTTTTTATATAATTAGAAATACCAAGAGAGTCGAGTGTCAGAATATTACTAGCTAAAACCCACCCCTGTTCCTCCAGTTGCCCTTTAGTTTCAAGGGCCGCGGTGACTTACAGGTCCTCTTGGGCCCCATCACGCTGACAGCTCTTTGAGGTGTCTCAGATCATTAGACGTATAGCGATGCGTCACCAGTACATGGTGAATATTCCGACCCGTATGCACAAAACAATGTTTGGAACACATCGTGTGTACCTTCATCTAGAGTGGAATTCCCTGCCGGGAGTGTACTTCTTAATAGCTGCAACCTGAGACCTCCAGATCAAGAGTAAACAGGTTACTTCTCTAGGAAAGCGTGCTCCAACGTCGATTGCTTGCCATCAGGTGAGAACTATCTCACCTGATTAGGCGTGGATAATTCTTTACTGATATTACTACATTTTTTTTTTTTTATTCAGATAAACTAGTGCTTGACTGCGATCCCACCTGATGGTAAGTAGCGATGCAACCTTTGATGGTGAGGCGCACTAGTTTATTAAGAGCCTATTCACTCTAGCCTTGAAGACACCCAAATTATAATCAGACGGGAAGACCGCAGCAGGCAGACTGTTCCAGTCCTTCGACGTACGCGGTATAAACGACGAGGCGAAACGCTTATTCCGGACCGTAGAGGTTTGAACTAAGCGTTTGAACTACTACATTATTATTGATAGGTTCGCGCTTGACCTAGTAGTAGCTTATAGAAAAGTATTTGACCAGAAGAATGCTACTTTATCACCGAGTGCGATAGGCATATCTTTAAAAATACCTATAAAAATCAAAGCCACTTTTTGTTGTAATTTTATAACTCAAGAATGGGCTCACCTATCCAAACCAAATGTTTAGGCTTTGTTCGGACTATTTAGTAGATGGTTTATGTGGAGTTTGGTAGGGTAGAGTAGGGTGAAAAAGGGTAGAGTAGGGTATAGTAGGGTATAATAGGGTAGAGTAGGGTATAATAGGGTAGAGTAGGGTATAATAGGGTAGAGTAGGGTATAATAGGGTAGAGTAGGGTATAATAGGGTAGAGTAGGGTATAATAGGGTAGAGTAGGGTATAATAGGGTAGGGTAGGGTATAATAGGGTAGAGTAGGGTATAATAGGGTAGAGTAGGGTATAATAGGGTAGAGCAGGGTATAATAGGGTAGAGCAGGGTATAATAGGGTAGATTAGGGTATAGTAGGGTAGGGTATAGTAGGGTAGGGTATAGTAGGGTAGGGTATAGTAGGGTAGGGTATAGTAGGGTAGGGTATAGTAGGGTAGGGTAGGGTATAATAGGGTAGAGTAGGGTATAATAGGGTAGAGCAGGGTATAATAGGGTAGAGCAGGGTATAATAGGGTAGATTAGGGTATAGTAGGGTAGGGTATAGTAGGGTAGGGTATAGTAGGGTAGGGTATAGTAGGGTAGGGTATAGTAGGGTAGGGTATAGTAGGGTAGGGTATAGTAGGGTAGGGTATAGTAGGGTAGGGTATAGTAGGGTAGGGTATAGTAGGGTAGGGTATAGTAGGGTAGGGTATAGTAGGGTAGGGTATAGTAGGGTAGGGTATAGTAGGGTAGGGTATAGTAGGGTAGTGTACGGAAGAGCGGGAACGAAGCCGCACGGGCAAACCTATTATATACTTTTAAGCAGCCAACCCGCTCTGGGCCTGCGTGGTAAATATGGTCCGTTTTCTTTTTCTAGAGAGGAGGCCCGAGCCACATCAGTGGGAACATTTAAAGGCTGATTATGCCATGCTTTTGTAGCCACTGGCAGAAGCAAGCAAATCAATAAAGCATGGTCTTCAAAATATATTTTCTTCAAAATAACATTTGATTGATTCTGTTGCGCTGCGCTGGTATTTAGGGGCAGGTAAAATAAAACACTAAAAACTTTAGAAATACAATTTTATTGACATAAACTCAGTTATCACTATGGCGTAAAGGTACAGGTCAATTCTTCAGACTATTTAACATTCCTAGCACATAATAGAGGCTATTTTTGTAATAATTATCATGGAATTAAACCTAATATAGACTCTATTGATATATCAAGTTTATTTTAGTTAAACGCATACACTGTGGTGAACACAGATTCATTTGGAAGCCACATGACATGGGTAATAATTATACAAGGTCATTAAAAATTATGTTTGAATTAATTGTTATTCAAGACAACTTATCAAATTTTGTAACCACTGAATCTTATATCATTGAAAATAAAGTACAAGTAATAATTTGTACAAATACGTAGATTGCTATAGAATATTTCTACAGGATGAAGGACAGGTTCCCGCAAACCTAGGCTTGGTCAGTAGACGAAACTGAAAAACCTTTTACAAGACATTTTTTCAGGAATCGAAAAACAATCGGCCTCTCCAAACAAACTGTCCATTCAAGATTATATTTTTTTATGGAACGGCCGATTTTATTTTTCGTTTTCTGAAAAAAAATCTTGTGAAAGTTTGTTCGGTTTCGTCTACTGAGCAAGCCCTTAAAGTTTGCGGAAAGCTGTCCCATACATATGTATAACAATCTGGGTTATTTTAATATAAATAATTGGTCACTTAAAAATCCACCTTAAACATGCGTTACTAAAGTCGATACTCGATTGAGTTGGACAATAAAAGTTGGGTCAAGTTGAAAAAACAAAAAAACAAATTTGATACAGAAAACACTTGTCATTTAAAATACGAATATTATAAAGAGAAAAAAAAAGGATTTTTGTTTGTAATTAATAAACTCAAAAACCGCTGGACGAATTTTTAAATTCGTTAACCAGTAGTATCCTATTTTTGTGAGTGATATAGGCGTATATGTCCTAATACTAATTTGAAATAAATCTTACTTATGTATGTAAATAAGTACCTAATCAATTATACAGAAGAAAAGAAAAAGACTGACTAATTCCTAAACAAAACTGATAACAATTATTTCTGGAAGTATACTTGTAAAAGCGCTACGTATGCAAGTAAATACATTAAAATAGTTTAAACACAATAAATATATCGAGATTTGAAAGGCAAACATTACTAAGCGACATTTAATTCAAGTGAACACCGGCGTTCGCTCTCTCATTGTCTGCACTCTAATTTTGGTATTCGAAAGGTAAATAGCGACTTAGTATTTTTTGCCTTTCAAGCGTCGATATGCAAATAAACTTGTGCAGTCATCAATATAAAGGGAACTTGTGTAATTTATTATTTCATCGTCAAATAAATGCGTCATAAAAATAATCAAATACTTTCGAAAAGTAGTAGGTAAACAAAATAATCGTAGTATTTAGTAATACTAACCTCTTCAATCCCATTTATGATTATACTTTTTTTTTTTAATTAAGCCTTATAATGTTCCCTCTGCTGGGACTCAGGTCTTCTCTCTATGGCCGTCGGGCGCGCATTTCATCACCAGTGCTCTCAAAACGGTGAGGGAAAACATCGTGAGGAAACCGGCATGTCGTAGTACTGGGCCGTGGTTGCGGGAAACTGATGGATGCGGGACGCACAAGAACGTTCGTTGTGGCGACGCTTGGGGGAGGCCTATGTCCAACAGTGGACGTGTATCGGCTGAAATGATGATGACTGGGCCGAGTGGTGGATTACGATTCTCTCTCATAAACTAAAGTCCCGAGTCCCACCAGTGGGAATTATACAAGGCTGATTATGGTATGGAGTTATAACCCCATTCAGACAAAGTTGAAAACCGAGGCACAAGGCAGTAGAGGGAGCCGTAGAAGATAAGTGACTTTTGTTTATCATTGAGAGGCTCGCATTTAGCAAATATCACACCTGATGGTAAGCGATGATGTGCCTTGGAGTAACCTCTTGACAGAAATACCTTCAAATTATGACTGTCAAGAAAAACATATTCTGCTCCCTGACATAGACATTTGTATGACAATTTTTGTATCAAACTCAATTTACCTTGTTATCGGTTAACCTACGAATTATTAAAAAAAAAAACTAACTAGGCACTAATATGACTAATATATTCTTACAAACTCATACCTACACTGGTCAGCAAATAAACCGAGCCACCCACTACCTAGGAACTCTGATTCCATTTTCTCAAAAAGTATAAAACTTACAACTATCAAAGTTATACCTACAAAAAGTGCGTTTCATGGTGATTAGGGGAGGGAATACGGAATATTGATCAAAAACTTTTTTTTGATTTTATCTTTGTTTTTGGCTTTAATTTTTTTTTTTTTTCACTTTATCATAACTAACGATTGTTACGACTGGAAAACGACTCTTTTTTGTAAAATCCTTAATAAACACTGAAATATTGATTAAACCCAATGAATTTCCTTTCATTTTAATCACCATGAAACGCACTTTCTGTATGTACAACTTTAATAATTGTAGGTTTTTAGTTTTTGAGAAAATCGAATTAGAGTGCCTAGGTAGCGGGTGGCTCGGTTTATTTGCTGTCCAGTGTATATTCATGAAAACCAGATTACACCTAAATAAAAGTAATCTTGGATTTTCAGCCCTCAGCTAAACACAGGAGAGTTCAAATTCCAACTGGACAATAATATTGAAGCATTCATTTATTTGTGACCATGTTTTGTAAGGGAACTTAACTTGTTGAAAAAATTAGAATTGTTATCATATCAGGTCCTGTATAGCGTCATCTCGTTTGTACTGAATTTAACTTTTTAACTACAGTAAATGGGGTGAATAGAGACAAAACTTCAACGGGTATTTTCTCGATATTTAAATATTTTTGGCAGCTTTTAACTATATCAATTTTTTAATGAATTGTTATTCTCAAAAATCGAAGCTTTGTTAGAGGCCGATATTATAGTCATCAGCCTTTTTAATGTTCCCACTGCTGGGACTCAGGCCTCCTCTCTAGGAGAGAGAATGGGCCGTAATCCACCACGCGGGCCCAGTGCGAGTTGGTGAATGTCACATGTCTTCGAATTTTAGGTTCTAGAACATGCCGGTTTCCTCACGATGTTTTCCTTCACCGTTCTGAGAGCAGTGGTGATGAAATAAATTACACAAAGTAATGCGCCTGGCTGGGTTCGAACCCGCGACCTACAACTCGTAAGTCGGGGCCATTACCACTCGGCCACCACTGCTCGATATTATACTATCAAAGTGAAAAATCAAACCAAAGTTTTGTCTCTATTCACCCCTAAGCCTCTATTCACCCCGTTTTACGGTACCTACTTCGGATATATTCGAAAAACACTCGCGTTCATTCCACCAGAGTCGCATGTCTACGACTAAATACTCCACCTCGTCAGCTCTTCTGACCCCTATGGGGATTGAAGAGCTAAACGGGATGGAGTACCCGGTTGCTAACAAACGACGCTGGCGAATAGTACACGAACATTCGTCGACCTTACGGTATCGAATGACGTGTTGGAGCGAGAAGTACGCTAGAAGAATGGTTTTCTTCTAGCGTATGAAAGAGACGGAACTATACAACATGTAACTAGAATAAAGCACACATCTACAACTATATTTTGAGTATACGCGAAACCTAACACCTGTCTATTATTTTTATGTAAAGAATCTGTTTACAAATTTTCAATACTTTAATATGAAAAATGACATAGTTATAAGCCAGTTATGGTACCTGTTTGGGGACATAAATACATGGTCACCGGCCCACCCGGGCGACTGAAGTTTTGTTTCCATACCCAGCTGTGTGCTGGCGCCTAATGCCAGCTATGATCTGTTTTGTCCTTAGTGTCAGTGGTGTCCGACTTGTGACCTTTTTAAATACTTTGTCGATGAGATAGGTGTTGCTAGGGTACTTGTTGATTGTGTTACCGTCAGAAAAATATACCCCTGTGGTGCAAGTTGTGCTATGTTTGTTAATCTACCCACTCTGCTAAGTAACCCAGATATTATAATAGAGGCTTTGCTCATCTGTGATCTGTGGGATAGTATAGGTTAGATATAATAATAATTACCACCAGGCGGGATCGCAGTCAAGTACTAGTTTATAACCGATAAAAAAAAAATTGCTGTTGTACCTATTTCCAGGATGTGCGCTTATTACGTTACATGTTGTATTTGTATAGAACGAATAGCACTCTCAAATAATAGAAGCAGCAAGAAATATGTAACCAAGATTTATATAACTCATAATATGATTTAAAAGAGTGTCCATGAAGTTTCTTGCACATTCCATATCTCCATACAGACCTACGCCTTAGTACGTGCAATTTAGCTTCACTTTTTTGACCGACATTTTGACAATTCAATAGTGCCGTTAAACATTTCTGCACTACCCTTTTTAACGGGATCAATGAAAGTATGGACTTGTTATAACATGGTCTTGTCTGTTTACCACAAGGGCATTTTTAAAGAAACATTTATTTTAACAAAAATTCTTTGTTCAAACACGTTTAATGAAAAAAGATACGTACACACACATCAGTCAAGGAACCGTCACGTCGGCGACCAGTCACGTCAAGAAATATAGTTTTTCGTAGAAGCCGTAGGAGATCGGTTTTACAATATTATTTTTAATTCATACGAAACCTGAATAGAGTACCTCTACCATGAGTTTAAAGCAATAGTATTTGTCAGTACTCGATACCGACTACGTAAATATTTTGTATGCCAAATTTTACAGCGCCTCTAGCGGTCACTTACGGAACCAAAATTTGCCATACAAAATATTTACGTAGTCGGTATCGTGTATCGACAAATACTATTGCTTTAAACTCATAGTAGAGGTACAGTTTGTTTAGAATCAATAAGTGAATGGATTCCAATAGTTTTACTTCATGTTATATTTTTTTCCAAAATCATATACAGGGTTATTTGTTCAAAACTCGTATTAATTTACACATGTACGAAATTAATTTCTTTAAGAAAACGTCAGATGAGCGAGTTCAATGACCTTTAGGTAGTAATCGGCGTTGCGTACTAATTACTTACAGGTCATTGAACTCGCTCACCTGACGTTTTTTCAAAGACATTAATTTCGTACATGTGTAAATTAATACGAGTTTCGAAAAAAAGGTACTTTATTTTTTTATTTTATGTTTACAAATCGATAGTGTACCGGATCGACCCTCCACGGGATTAAAACGATTAAAATTTAGCGGTGTATATAGAGCAGCGGTGGTCGAGCGGTAACAGCTCCGACTTACCGAGTTGTACGTCGCGGGTTTAAACCCAGCCAGGCATTATTTTGATGTAATTTATTTCATCACCACTGCTCTCAAAACGGTGAAGGAAAACATCGTGAGGAAATCGGCATGTCCTAGAACCAAAAATTCGAAGACATGTGACATCCACCAACCCGCACTGGGCCCGCGTGGTGGATTACGGCTCAGTCCTTCTCCTAGAGAGGAGGCTTGAGTCCCAGCAGTGGGAACATTGGAAGGCTGATTATGCCATGCTTATGCTATTCACAATTCAGTGACAGATCGCAGTCGTCACGGTGACGTCACTGGTGTGGTATGAATGAATATTTCGTTTTATAATAAAAGCTTTTGTATTTGTTTAGTTACTAAGACACATAGTTAACGAGAAGATGAGGAACGTCTACGATCGCGGCGGTCGCGGCGCGGACTGCGCGAGCGGCGGCGGCGCGAGCGACGCTCCGAGCTCGAGTGGCGCCCCCTGGCGAAAAAAAATTAAGTATTAGGTATAGCTGAACGGGGTAAAATTAACAAGTAATTTCTCTAGCTTTAAGTGAAGGGAGTGTTATGGTGTGTCCAGATCTGTCGAATGCGCCGCTCGAGAGCCGCTTGTGCGGTGCGCATGCATTTCGCGCACGTCTCGTTCGTACGCGGCTCCTGCGCCGCGCGCGCATCGTACGAACATGAAATGCACATCCGCAGTTCGCAAGCGCCTCGCGAGCGCCGCATTCTTCAGATCTGGACGCACCTTTAGACTTTGATTTGATTGACCAAGCAGTAACGAATTTGAACGATTGGTCCATTTATACCAACACCGAAATTTTGTTTTTATATTCTAGTCCGAATAATTAAATGCCTCGGACATGTTGGTCGCCGCTTGCGTCGACTGCTTTTATGCAACGATGCGTGAGCGGAGCGCATCTCTAATGCAGAGGGTGCGCGGTAGCTCCAACAGTGTACTGATGATGATAGCCGACAGGCGTATAAGATACTAACCTGGAGCTACTCCGCCTCCTGCGCTCCCTGTCCGAAGAGCGGCGTCGTCTCTTGCCGTGCTCCGAGTCCGAACTGTCCGAGGCGGACGAATCTCGCTTCTTCTTGGCTTGAAATTGAAAGAGTACAAGGTTTTTATATCAATATTAAAGGGCAAAGAAAAAAAATGTGCCTCAAGGCTGCGATTAAATAGCTCAAGAGCCCTTACCACAATCTCTTATCTAATCGTGATCTATACGACGACCTATACTGAACGGTTAAAGGGATGGGATTTACAGGATGTATGGCTCCATCCCTCTTTCCCGCCCGCGCGCCTAATATTTTAATGATAAATGATATGTATTTTGCAAGTGGGTTTAAAAAAACACTTGTATACGTTTTTTTTTTCGTCAGTTTAAACTAGCCGAAGCCGGTGTTTCCTAGCTGACTACCCTGAGAAAAAACACCGAAACAAACTCCCTTCAATTTGTTTCGGTGTTTCTAAAAATAAAAAATACATCGTGGTAAGGCCCCACTTCAGCATGAGTGCCAGACAGAGTCCCTAATGCTGGTTGTCAACTGCAGCAAAGCAACACAAAGAAGTGTCAAAGGATACATAAATATACAAGGTGTAAGGGACAGCCCTCCACAAAATTTAAGGGCTTGCTCAGTAGACGAAACTGAACAACCTTCCACAAATTTTTTTTTTAGGAAACGAAAACAAAAATCCGTCTCACCATAGAAAATTATAAACTTGATTGGACAGTTTGTATGGAGAGGCCGAATTTTGTTTTCGTTTCCTGAAAAATTTTTTTGTGAAAGCTTGTTCAGTTTCGTCTACTGAGCAAGCCCTTAAAGTTTGTGGAGGGCTGTCCCTTACACCTTGTATATATATACAACCAGAGAGCATTAACATGGCACCTGGCTCGATACCAGTTGCACATTGAATCCTCGAAAATAGTTTGTATTGTCACGTTTAAAGCATCCTAATTTCTTAAATTGAGTAGTATATCATGACAAACTACTCAGCGCAAAAGACTAAAATAAAATTCAATGCACTTAATATATCAAACGTCATTCATCAAATGCCATGTTAATGCACACGGGATGTACGAACAAAAATATATCTAAAGAAAAATACGACACTGCACCCACCTGCTTTATTCTCCCTGTCGCGTTGTCTAGACTTGATGAGACGCACTATCTCCATCAATTCCTTGCGAGCCTCGTTTCTCTCCTCTTCCGTCTGAATTATAATAAAATCGATTTTAAAGTTTGTCTGTATGTCAATTAAAAAAAAACATAATAGAAAGATTTTCAACTTCTACGCGGTCGAAGTCGCGGGCCAAAGTTTCATTGTCATCATCATCATATCAGCAGAAAGACGTCCACTGCTGGACATAGGCCTCCCTCAAGCGTCGCCACAACGACCGGTCTGTACGTCACGCATCCATCGGATTCCCGCGACCTGGTCAGTTTCATTGTATACAGATATATTTTTTATGGTTTTGTGCACTAGTCCTTAGAATTCATATCTGTTACTTTTTCTGTTACATTCAATTACTTTCATACCTTTTTTCTATCCGTTACGTACTTTTTGGACAGTGTTTCACTGTCTATTGGTGAAAATTGCATAAATATCCGTTTAATACTTTTTATGTTTATCGCGTTTATACAGATAGGCTGACGCGATAGGGGTTTTTGTTTTATAATTAAACTATTGACACAAATAATAAAAAAATCAGGCCAGGTGCGAGTCGGACTAGCACACGAAGGGTTACGTACCGTTAACCATAACCTTCTTTTTAATTTTGTTTATTAATTTTGTTTTTCCAAAAAAAAACACGTTTGTGGTATGAGAGCCCACTAAAACATTTATTTGACAAATATCCTGTTCCGGTTTCGGTATAGCGGCAACAGATCACACACCATCTGTGAAAATTTCAACTACCTAGCTATCACGGTTCATGAGATAGAGCCTGGTGACAGACAGACAGACGGACAGTGGAGGCTTAGTAATAAGGTACCAATTTTACGCTTTAGGTCCTCCTCCTTGCGTCGTATTCCTCAATGCTGAGGGTCGTGACCTCCCTGCTTCATCACTTTAGCCTTTATGATGTTCTTCCATCTGTTTCTGTCTCCGGCTGGTCGGACCAACGTATTGGACTACGCCCGCGAGGCCTTTTCCCATCCACTTTACCGGTCACAATGAGCCTTTCGAGGTTGCCACCGTCCTTTCTTGCAATGTGACCGAAGTATTGCAGAACCTTGCGAAGACACTCGGACGATAGCCGTGAGGCGATTTTAAGTTCTTGTAAAATGGATACATTGGTCCGAAATGCTGTCCAAGGGACACGGAGCATCCTTCTCCAGCACCACATCTCAAAGGCGTCGATGCGTTTGCGGTCTGCAGCTTTTAGCGACCAAGTCTCAGCGCCATACGAGAAGATCGAGAAGACTAGTGTCCGTACCAGTTTGGTAAAGGTACGCTTTAGGTAAAGAACCCTAAAAATAAGTGAACTACCCAATTGTATAGTTCCAGGAAATTTAAGTAGAGTAGCGCAGCGGGTAACATGAGTTAAAAAAAAATCGATAGTATGAAAAAAAAACACAAATAAAAAATAGCAATCGAGCCTCTATTGAAGAAGTCTGATGCAGTCGATGATATTTATTATTTGCTTTAGTTCGGTCACGATTTGGTCAGTAGTGACTTGTTTAAAACATTTTAGTTGCTTTTTGCTGTCAGTTTTTTTTTGGTAGATATTGTTTAATTTCTCACCTTTTAACGAGTTATATTTTTAGAATCGTCTCTGCGATTATTTTGATAGCCCACATGACCATGTCACTAAGAATACGATTTCACTTACCTAACAAAGATATCTTGTACTTTTTTTAAAATAATTATTTACCCAATTTTAGTCCCTCTCATGTGATTATGACGCGTCTCTCTCTTTCTATTAAAATCAAATCATATATTTGCGTAAGATTAATCAACTAAAGACCTCTGAAAATCTGCTATTTTGTGTGAACTTTGACCCTACACAATGAACTCATAAGGTTTAAAAAAAACACGCACTTCCTGAAATAAATTTTGTGAATGACGTCCGTTCCTTCACGCATGTGGCTGCGTCCTTCGCTAACATTACTACATCGCAGAAAGAGGCGACCTCCACCCATGCCTGTTCACTCCGGACCATGATCGGTACCAGGGCCCGACGCAAGAGGTCGCCGCAACGTACACTCTGTAGCACATACCTAGTATGACCATACGTCCCGCTTTCAGGCAGTCTGTCCCTAACAGCAGAGACCCAGCTGGGTCGAAGCCTACTGGGGCCAGGGTTATCCGAAAGGGCGCTCGAGCCCCGGTATGAAGGCTAGAAGGAACGGGGTGGGTCTTTTAGTCAGTAAGAGTCTGACACTATCTCCCGCTCCGCCCAAGAGCGGTGGATGTCATTGCATGATTTTTCCCACCATAAAAAAAGGCATTCTGCCCCGGTATCCCCAGCGAGGCCGACATAGTCCCACTTTTGCAAACAGACCAAACGAAAATTTAAAACGTATTTTACTCGCTCGAAATGCGTGGAAGAGAAAAAAAAGGCCCGATATTTTGAAACTTTGTTCAGCCGATAGCACACTTAATAAGTCATATTATATAGTGCATACTTAAATATTTTGTGTTTAGTATTTTGATTATTTTGTGTTATTCTAGCGTCCATAATAAAAAAAAACTTTGTAAAATACACAAAAAAAATATGAATGATTGCGCAGAAATCATACATTTAAAAATGGCCGCGTTACGCGTACCTGTAAATCAATTACAGACGTTGCTAATACTTACACCATCCTTCTTCTTGTCATCTTCTTGGGGTGTTCGCTCGCCACTCTTTTCTCTGGTTTCTGCTGCAGAAGTTTTGCGGTCACGGGATTTAGATCTATGAGAAGGTAAAAGAATTATGAGGACCATTCTTAGACAATAGTATCAAAAAATCATTTCCTAAAATAAATAAAATGAGGCTTTTAAAGTGAACACTCAAAAGGCAGACGGCGAAATCAAAATTATCGATATGTTATAAATTAGAAACGTTTATTTTATTTAAATAAACCATTCACAAGGCACATTTGAATTGCTAAAATGTCGATCAGTCAAAAAAAAGTGAAGCGAAATTGCACATTACAAAGCGTAGATCTCTACGAAGAAAAATGTGCAAGAAACTTCATGGACACTCTTGGTTACGTATTTCTTGTCGCTTCTATTATGTGAGCACAGTGTAAATAAATAAACGGATCAGTATTGCAAAATAACAAAAATGACTGACTAACTGGGGGAATTATATTTCCGGAATAAAATAAGGATGAAATGCTTGTTACCAAAAGAGTTATGAGTATACATGTGGATGGGTGGAGAGGGAGGGGGAGGCCAAAGAAAAGATGGATGGATTGCGTGAAGAATGATATGAAAGAAAAGGAAGTTAGTGATAGCATGACGAGTGACAGGGTAGAATGGAAGAAAAAAACGTATTGCGCCGACCCCAAATAAGATAGGACAAGGGCAAGAAGAAGAAGAAGAATAAATAAAAATAATATCATTAATATTTATGTAAATCACACAACTATACTTTTTAAAACCATTATCATAACACTCTAATATATAGACAAGGTAAAACGTCAAAACTATAAACAATAATAACAAACCTGTCTTTAGCCGGCGACGGCGTACGCGAGCGCCTCCTCTTCTTATCCTTATCATCATCTCTAGCCTTACTCCTGTCATTATCTCTGCTCCTCTCACTCCTACTGCGATCTTTACTCTTCTCCCGACGCTCCGACCTCTCCCTCCTCCGATCATTCCTTCTATAATCTGAATATTTGCGATCCTCCCTCTGATCCGAGGGTTTCCGATCCCTGTCGTCTCGATCGGTTCTCTGTTCGGAGTGTTTACGGTCTCTGTCATCACGTTCCGAATGTTTACGAACCCTGTCGTCTTT
Source organism: Mythimna albipuncta (assembly GCA_929112965.1). Classification (NCBI taxonomy): domain Eukaryota; kingdom Metazoa; phylum Arthropoda; class Insecta; order Lepidoptera; family Noctuidae; genus Mythimna; species Mythimna albipuncta. The sequence goes on along the minus strand of OV815969.1, from coordinate 1,512,449 downwards.
CTCTGTTCTCTGTTCGGACAGTTTGCGATCTCTGTTGTCCTGTTTATGCTCCGATATTTTGCGTTCCCGAACGTCTTTGTCGCTTTTCTCAGAATGCTTACGAATTCTTTCTTCTTTCTCATTTCTGTGGTCTGAGACTTCAGAAATCTTTCGGATTCGTTCTGGTTTCTCAATCCTGGTTTCTGATAGTTTTCTGGGCCTCTCATCCTTTTCGTTTCTGATTTCTAAAGGTCTACGGCCTCTATCTTCTTTGTCGTTCCTCTGCTCCGATTGTTTGCGATCCCTGTCTTCTTTTTCGTTTCTGAAACGATCGCGTCTATCGTCTTTCTCTTTGACCTTCTCTTTTTCTCCTAAGCGAGCTTTTATGGCTTCACGACGATCTGGGCGAGCTTCTGCGTCTTTATTCCTGAAGAAAGCGTTTTTGTATATTATTATGTTACTCCGCTCATACAGAATTGAATATAGATAAATATTTATATAACTAGCTGTCCACACTAAAATATTTTTTTAAATTCGAACAAGGAGTACTTGAGATTACCGGCGTTCAATCGAACAAAGAAGCAAACTCTTTAATTTTATGATATTATATTTAAGTAATGATAAAATATATTTTTAAGAGCTAGTAAATATTCTTTCAAGATTAAGAATCAACCAAGCCTCACTAGCCCACTCAGTAGTTCACATTTGGCGATAAACACAAAAACTACGGATTTCCATGCAGTGTTCACGCATTTTTATGTTATTTTTTTGTTTGAACAAGCTAATCTCAAGACCTACTGGTTCAAATCGAAAAATTATTAGTGTCGAATAGAAAAACTTATCGAGCAAGGTGTATATTTTAATTACATTGTTTTACTTATGACACCGACTAAAGTTTAAACAAAACAAAAACTTAGCTATTTTTTTAAAGTAAAACCTACCTTTGTGGATCCTTTTTAAAGGTACTCCTCAACAGACTAAAAGGATCATAGTCATCCTTCGACTTGTCATCGTGGTGTCCTTTCGCCAGCCCTTCAGAAACATTGGTGATGGCAGAAGACAACTTGGGCTGTGCGTATCCCACTGTGGAAGATAGTCCTCCTTCGCGGCGCCCGCGCATGTCTCGGGCGTCGCGACCGTCGCGAGCTTCGCGACCGAAGGGCGCTGCGTCTCTGGTGAAAAGATGTTTCATAATATAACACTACTTAGTATGAAACAAAGACGCTTCCCGCTGTCTGTTCCTATGTATGCTTAGATCTTTAGAACTACGCAATGGATTTTCATGCGGTTTTTAAATAAATAGAGTGATTTAAGAAAAAGGTTTACACCTCCGCTCGCCCCTGTGGTTCTCATCCCAGTGATTTGGATAAACACCCAGTACCCACCGACAGTAATGGATTCCCAAAAAAGATACTTTCTCTCGACTTGGAAAGCTAGGGGATTAACTCTTTGAATGCCGTAATTAGAGACACAATAGAAAGACAATTGCTTATGTCGAACTGTGTAACATAAGACATTCCAAAGGTTAAGTGGGGAATTGAGAAAAACAAAGTTAAAATCAAATAGGGTTGGAAATTCATATATGTATACTAAAATGTGTAACTTAGTAGAGAAACTAAGAAAATAAACACAATTTTTGCGCTTACACTGCAAACGCTGGCTAAACCCTACGAGGTAGATCAAAATAATATACGGTACTGTATTGTATACCTTAAAAAGATCTACAAAAAAAGTCCGTGATGGTATCTATCTTTAGTTTTTACGAGAAATAATGGCTTATTTACGAAGCGATACTGCACTAATCCTTACCGTGCATTTGATATACATCAAAATAGCCCATTACATCAAGTAATTTAAATGAATATTTTCGAAGATATTACAGATACAATACTGTAGTATAATAGTATCAACATTGCATCCTTGCAAAGCCGGGGCACGTCGCTATTTAGTACTATATTATTTTCGCGTTGAAAATAGTGATTCATCGTAGACACTCAGTTTAGCCACAGCCCTTGACGAATCAAGGGCCTCCCACACACGGATATTTTTATAGGGAGCCGGAGCGAGTCCGCGCCACAGACAATCATATTTCTTACCTTTGCTGATCATGCTTAGGATTGACACCTAACGCCATCGCCAGCATATCAGCTCTGTTCTCAGGAGTAGGGCGGCGGATGTCACGGCGTCTTTCAGGCTTCTCCACTGGCTTGCGTTTGTGAGAGGCCTCGTCTAAAAGGTGTTAAAAACATTAGAATTTGCATTTTGAGGTAAAAGTCGACTTAAAGAACAGTACTATTGATAACATGCATTTTAAATAATAAATAAAAAACCGAAGACAGCAAGAAAATATTTTAATTCGGCCTGAAAAAAATACACATTAAATAATAAAATTATACCAACACCAAACTGAGTGTACAATACATAAAATATTGTTAACATCCACGTACAACATGGAAACTAAACATTCAAAATCCTGAATCACGATATCAGAGTTTTCCGCTCTATTAAAACATATAACAGTCAGAAATCGACTATCGGGCAGTCACCCGGACTAGACACAAAACCCGCCTGGTCTCCGATCTCCCTTTTATCGGAGGTTGGCGGGACTTCACGTACTAATCCGCATCCCTCTAAAATATCAATATTCAACAACAACAAAAAAATATTACTAACATATATAATTTATTACTAAAAACTATCGACATAAAAAACAGATGTATTTTCCAGTCCCTCAACGGTTCAGTATATAGATCTACATTTCAATAGTGAAGTATAGTCTGTTTAAAAAGTCAAATGACTTGGGTAATTATTAAGGTAAAATGAAATCTGATGTAGTCAACACTGGTTGAACCAGTAATGAATCAAGGTTAAGAGATCTTGATCATTGTTTACTAATAGAAGAACCATAGCAAAAGTATCAAGTATAAGTAGTAATATAAGTATTCCTTCATAAAATTCCCAAGAAGTTTAACTTTTTAGACAGACTCTAACACTTTGCCATCCAGTCAGTCTTATCGATATTCTGATAATACTACTCACCAAGTAAGAGAAATGAACCGTCTTCTCGTTATAATTCATCACTGAATATTTGTTTATTTATTTTTATTAATAATTTCAAGAGAGCAAAATCTTTACAGGTATAAAACAAGGGAACTTTCTGCGTCTGTCTCTATCCGCTAAGTCCTGAACTATGTAACGGATTTCGATGAGATTTTCACTAATAGAAAGAGCAATAAACGAGGAAGGTTAAGAAAGAGAGGAGTGGGAGGTTGGGTTGTACCCGCCCGAAACCGGGACGGGTCACTAGTCCTACATAAAATGTTACATTATTTGAAGCACCTTAACTTTCTTTGGCAGCCATATTAACCCAACCACAACGAAGATGTACGTCAATATAACATTATTTACCGTCATGTTCGATATCCTCTTCAAAATCCAACGCGTTGTAGTCAATCTTCTCATGTCGAGAGCGATCTGTAAATGTAAATATCACCAAGTTTTACATCGTGTATACTCCAACATTCATTCAAACAAACCTTTGTTTTACTGCCCGTTCAAACAATTTTGACTTCTATTCCGTAAGCATAAGGATGGCATTAAAATGGATGGATGAAATGGCGACAGGTCACTGGAACAACTTGTGACCCACGGATGCTCCTCAAGTTGAAAGGGAATCCGTTTGTTTTGGTATGGCCATGTCAGGGATGAAACGCATGTTACTAAAAGAGTTATGAGTATACATGTGGATGGGTGGAGAGGGAGAGGGAGGCCAAAGATGGATGGATTGTGTGAGGAGCGATATGAAAGAAAAAGGAGTTAGTAATAGAGTGACGGGTGACAGAACAGAATGGAAGAAAAAAACGGGTTGTGCAGACCCCAAATAAAACGGGATTTTTTTTTAGGTGGGAAAATCATACAATGACACCTCCCGCCCTTGAGCGGGGCGGGAGGACGTGGCAGACTTTTGCTGACTAAAAACCCACGCCTGTTCCCTCTTCGCCATTGTTCCAGGGCCCCGGGGATCTCTTTAGCATCACCCATGGCCCCAGTAGGCTTCGACCCTGCTGGGCCCCTGCGGTTGCTGACAACTCCTTGAGGCGCGCGGAACACTACGCGCCGCCGTCAAAAATAAAACGGGATAGGTACAAGAAGATGGCATTTAAAGCAAAAAAGTGGTTACAATACCAACTATATGCTACAGCTGCCATTTATCATGCTACCATCGACAAATACAATAAAGGTCAAAATCGATTGAACGGACAGTAAAAATGGAGTATAGTTACGTTTAATACGTGTGTGTGTGTATAAAGCATTTTGACTGGCCTATTGTCTAGTGGTTAGTGGCCCTGACTGTTATGCCGGAGGTCGTAGGTTCGATTCCTCCCAAGACAAATGAATGTGTGACTGCACGATCATTTGTTCTGTTTCTGGTGGTAATTTATCTATAATATGTATGTATTTAGAAATATATAAGTATGTTTATCAGTTGTCTAGTACTCATAACTCAAGCTCTGCTTAGCCTGGGACTAGACGGCGTTGTGGAATATTATTATTATTTTAGCATCAGCGGACGGCATTGTCGTGGCCGAATTCTAGGCCAAGCCAGGAATTTAACTAGTTTTGCCATCGATACGATAAGAAGAAGCATTAGCTCTAGAGTAGCAACCCTCAAATTGCAAAATTTTTATAAGCATCAGCAAATACTTACCATCAGATGGGTTTTCTGTTTGTATGCAATCCAATAAGAAGAAAAAAAAAACGTGTCAATGTTCTATACAGTCTGTCAGTAATTGTGTCAGTAACAGTCTGTGAGTGAATATGAGCAACCCTGAAATGTACTGAATTTTTCCTGTAATGTCTATTATACTGACTGAAAGACTTTATTCTCGGTCAAGAAATAAATTACAAAAAAAGAACTGAATGATTCTATATCTCAGAGTTGCTTCCACAAGTTATTCATAATCATAATCACATTCACCCCCAGAAATACTGTAAGTCATTTCAGGAAACCCTCATTAGTCAGCCTGATAATAGCTTAGTTGGACCTGTAGTGTGCTTTTGATTAAAAACTGCACCTAAGGTTTTAAAATATTATGTTATTTCTGCAAAAGACTAAGCAAATATCTTGCAGAACAGGATTTATTTGACACAACCGTGTCCTCTTTGGAACAGCTACCACAATCTTATTGCTTTTGTTATTTTATTAAAGTTTCTATATGTTTGTTTGTACTTTGCGTGTCTAATATTTTTGTAAGTATCTATTTTCTAACATTTTTATTTCTAAATACTTTTTCACTTTCACCCTTTTTTGAGTTGGAAAATCAGCAAATGAATTCTCCCGCTCTAGGGAAGAGCGCGTCAGATTTTTACAGACCAAAACCCATCTGTGTTCCTTCAGATACCCATAGCATTCAAGTGCCACGGTAACTCTTTCGAAAATTACCCCAATTCAGAGCCTACCCATTAAATTAAGCCGATCATTACATGGATTGCGATCAGCTTCCTAATATGAAAAGTTAAGTCAGCTGCAAGAACTAAGCTCCAATTAACACGGCTAATGTCTTGATCAGCCATAAGTCCTGTCCCTATACTAACCGAGGGTAGAATCACATTCGCCTTCTTCTTTCTCCTCTGGTCGGTCAACGGGAGTATTGCCTTCGCCTTCACCTATAAAAAGTTATGTTAATATCGATGGATAGGACAGATATTTGCAGAATCCAGCAAAATGTACCTGTATTCTTGCAAATAAATCATTCATTCATTAATTTTTTTAATTCAGAATTTCAGATAATGATCAAATTTTGGAACGACAAACACTGTATAAAAATAAAAATTCCATTTTGGTTATTCGATTTTTTTAATATAGTAAAAAAGTCGCTGCCGTTTCTGTATGAATAGTCCCTAAGAACACTTGGGACACTCCAACATGTGGTTCATTTTCTGAACAGAAGCACCGAACTGACATTTGGCACTCGAAGTATATGTATAAACGTATCTCACCAAGTTTTGCTTGCAGCAATTGGGTATTATTAAATAATATATTAAAAGTATTATTAAAAATCATCTTAGAACACACTTCGGTAAAAATGTTAGTTTAGTAAATAGCAATGAATGTAAATAATTTAAGATTCTGAATTAAAGTTAATCATCCATGGTAAGTTACATAAAATGTAAATAGTAGAGTATAATTTTGTACTGTAATCAGTGTCAAAAACTCACGGCTCTGCTGTCTTTCTAATTCCTTCTTCTTTGTAGACTCTTGTTGCTCCTTATCAGATCTCTCTTGCTCTGCACGCTGCAAAGAATATATTTGTTGAATTTTAAAAGTAGAATGTCATTATTTATGAAATTTCAACAGAACGCAATAGACAATTAAAAAAAAATCACAACCCCAAGAATTGAAAAGAACGTGCTAATCCCTTTCTAGCTTGCTAGAGCAATGACGTCGAGTTGCCAGCCTGTCGAATTTTTACCAGTTGCATTTCAGGGAATGTGCGTCGGAATTGCATAACTTAATTCCACCCGCGATCGTTTCATCCTCGGTTTACGGACAAGTACGATGATTCGCCACCGGTACATGGTTTTTTTTTTCGATGGGAAAAATCATCCAATGACAACCCCCGCTCTTGAGCGGAGCGGGAGATATTATCAGACTCTAACTGACTAAAAAACCCACCCCGTTCCTTCAAGCCTTCATACCGGGGCTCGAGCGCCCTTTCGGATAACCCTGGCCCCAGTAGGCTTCGACCCGGCTGGGCCCCTGCTGTTGCTGACAACTCCTTGAGGCGCGCGGGAATAGCGCGCGCCGTCGACGACTTGGGCTTGGTTGACAGTTACCGGACGGCCGGACAGCGACCCATTGCTCAGTGTCCGCAAGCCCGCGCCTACGGTGGACCAGTACATGGTAGATATTGAGATGTCCAACATGGACCGGTGGCGCACAGACACGTTCTGTGCATATAAAAAAGAAGTGGCATTCCCTGCCGGCGTTTGTTTTTCCATCATCACTTACCATCAGGTAAGATAAGCACGAGCCTATCTATAATAAAAAAGCTCTCAGTATTAACGAAATAATACTACTATTACTTTTGTAATTTTACGAAATCAAGTCTTGATACAACAGAAAGTAGTGCCACCTTTGGTTCATCTTCCGGACCGGACTAAGCGTTTCGCCTCGTCGTTTATACCGCGTACGTCGAAGGACTGGAACAGTCTGCCTTCTGCGGTCTTCCCGTCCGATTATAATTTGGGTGTCTTCAAGGCTAGAGTGAATAGGCTCTTAATAAACTAGTGCGCCTCACCATCAAAGATTGCATCGCTACTTACCATCAGGTGGGATCGCAGTCAAGCACTAGTTTATCTCAATTAAAAAAAAAAAAATCTTACCTCAAATTCAGACAGCTTGATGATCCGCCTCTGCGCCTGTCTCCAATGAGGCGGCGTCACGGAGCGGGAACGAGACCGCGAGCGAGATGGTGTGCGGTACCGCTGAAAACATTGTCATTATATACCCTACCTAGTACCAATTTACTGTAGCTAATCCATAGCAAAATTTTCCAATTTTCACCAGATTCGGAACAACTGTCTGTAGACCTTAAAAATATTTTTCCGTGCGGGAATCGAACTCGCGACACGCAGTGTAGCAGCTAATCGCTCAATCACTACGCCAATTAAAATGTTTCAAATATAAAAAATGAATTAAATAGGTTCAATAGCTTAGAGTTCAAAATTTAAAATATGCAATTAATTATTTATTATTCGAGGTCTTTGTCATTTCAACGTGGATAAATAAATGATCAACTTACGAATACACCTCTTCCTTTAATGACCCTCCCACTGCGAGTATACGAGCGATGTTCTCCCCTCTCGCGATACCTCATCCTATGAGATGCATACATTATTAACAAGTTACAAAACAAATTAAAAACAATTATATGTAAGTCTCCCAAAATCCCTCTCCTAGAGTGGAAGCCTGAGTCCCTGCAGTGGGAACATTATAAGGCCGACTATGCTATGCTCCCTATCCCTACGCTTGTTTTCAATATGTCGCAATAGTTTCCCACCAACCAGGGTTGTCCTTGGATGCACTAGCATAGCACATAGAGGAATAATTTATTTATTTATTTTAACTTCATGTACAGTACAATTCGCGAATGATGGCGGCCGTGAAGTTAGCCTTTGCGAACGTTCGCGCATACTACATCTTCTCGCACACGCACTTCGCAATTTGGTTACTGCGCAGCCTTCAAACTTCACGGCCGCCATCATTCGTGAATTGTACTGTACAGTAATGGTTTAGGAGCGGACATTATACAAGGCAGTCTCTACCAATCAAACTTTGAGTTAAAAAAACTACACTGTGGTAGGAATGCACAATACATAAATTATAAATATATCAAATAGAATGAAATGTCATATAAAATTAGATGCTTCAATTATGTGTTTTGGATAATCGTCGGTTGGTACCAAGTTCCATAAAAAGTGTATGGGGCTTCCACGAATTGGCTGCGGCCTCTCGTATGCCTTCCAAAGGTCCAGGACCCCAGGGTCTTTGGACACTCAAGGATTCACTCAGCCGGGTCGAAGCCTACTGGGGCCAGGGTTATCCGAAAGGGCGCTCGAACCCCGGTATGAAGGCTAGAAGGAACGGGGTGGATCTTTTAGTCAGTACGAGTCTGACACTATCTCCCGCTTCGCCCAAGAGCGGGGGATGTCAATGCATGATTTTTCGCAAACATAAAAAAAGGGTCCTTGGACAAATAAATACATAATAACAGTTATATTATGGATGGAAAGTGGACTCGGCTTCTTTCTTTCATTGTGCCCATTGTTATGACCAACAAAGGTGTGAAGCGTAATACAGTTTATACTAGTACGGGGAACAAGGTAAATCAGTTCTGTGTAAGCTAAAAAACTTATGTTGTGATTTTAAATTATTTTTGTTATGTTGTCAGCTTTGTAAGTACGCAAATTAAGGCTTTTTTTATTTTAATTAATAGCTTTGAAGACCATATGTCGAAGCTGTCGTTGCGCGATTTGATCACAGGCCTCCTCGGCAAGGCAGTACTCCACGATACAGCTTGCATTGTGAGGAGGTTCTTATTTCTGAATCCTCAACCACCGATAGCCAGGACCCTACTCCCGTCACCGGCGGAGCTTCCAAGCTATGGAATACTCGTATTTTAGATGTGAAAGAAACTCTGTTTATGTGTTATGCTGTCACGATTAAACTACTGAAACGATTTTGATGAAATTTGGTACAGAGTAAGCATAAACCCCAAGGAAGGCTACTTTTTATCTGGCTTCGACATTTCACGTCCACAGTAACAGACATTCACTCAGTCGAAGATGTCGGCAAAAGCTAATTTTTGTGTCAAATTATTAAATTGTATGTATATTGTAAAAATAGGGACACTCTATAGTCAAACATAAACTAACATAATTGAATAAAAGGCTATTTTTTGAGAATTATAATAGAGTTATTCAGAAATTATATTGTAGAGTAGAATATTTAATTATTACATCTTCCAAAACCCTTTTTATGACTCATAACTAGAACTTAGAGAAACCACAAAAAGGAGTTTTAATATTGATAATCTACAAAATTGGTAGACTTACATCAAAAAACGACAGAAGCTGTAAATAAACGTAAATGTTAGAATTTTAATATTTAATACTTCTCCTTTGCTGTTGATCATTTAAAATAATAACATTAAATTAATAACTAAATTAAGCAAATCAAGTGTATTGACTTGGGGTCACCGGTTGTCGACATGTGGGAGGTGGACTCGGCGATCATTGTACCGGTAGTCGTGTCAGCCAATGGCTTAATACGAGGGTAGATCGAAATATTCTGGCAAGGTAATGGCGTCAGTTTTTTGGGATGCTAAGGGTGTCATCATAGTGGACTACCTTACAAAATGTGAAACTATAAACTAGGCTTATTACTGCACCCTTTTACGTTGTTTGCGTGAAACAATCAAAGAGAAAAGGCCAGGATTACTCAGCAAGAAAGTGTTTTTCCTTGAGGATAATGCACGCGTTCACACGTCTGTTGAATCTATGGCTCAAATTCGTGATTTTGGCTTTGAATTACTGTCCCATCCCGCCTATTCCCCTGATTTGGCACATTCAGACTTTTATTTATTCCCAAACCAAAAAAAACACCTTGCAGGTCAAATATTTTCATCAAATGAGGAGGTCGAAGCTGCGGTGGGTGACTTTTTTGAAGGCCTTGAAGAATTTTTTTTTGTGACCGGCATACAGGCGTTGGAAAACAGATGGAAGAAGTGCATTAAGTTAAGTGGAGATTACGTGGAAAAATAAAATTACTTTTGTTTATATTGTTTTCTTGCTTAGGCCGCGAATTTTCAATCCATCCTCGTATAAGTTCAAGCCTCAACCAACATCTTAAAACCTCCTAAGATGCGGATGGATCATGGGCTTGATTAAGAAAGTGATACTTCTAGACATAGCTCGCATTGTGACGAAGTACCTTTCTCTGGATTTCTGGCCAGGATACTATTTTTTATTGAAATATTTTAGAATGTAATTTATAATATTGTATACTGGCGGTTTCGACAGACATTGTCCTGCCTGAAATCTGGCTTCGTCAGAAAAAAAAAAATTAAGAACCCGATTGCCGTCCAGGGACTCAAATATACACACAAGTTTCAGCCAAATTGGTCAAACCGTTTAGGAAATTGGTGAAATAATACAAGTTGTCATTATTTTTTATCAGAACTACCCTCAATAGAACAATTTAGGGGGTTTTAAAGACTTTAAGGAGGGATTCTTATTTTTTGGGTTAATAATCTTAAAACTTGACATAAATTCTAATCAAAATTAATAATAAAGACTGTCATTATTATTTTTCAACACTACACTCAAAATACTGTGTAAGTGGTGTTAGTTTTTTATGAAAACATTCTCGCTAACTGAATCGCTAGCAAAGTGCTTATACTCTGTTCAAAATAACATTAGACATTTATGAAAACCTTTTAGTACTGTTCGTTCAACCGATTTTGACTTTTATTACTTTGGTGGCATGACAAATTGCAGCTGCAGTAAATATTTGGTGTTGTAACCACTTTTTTGCTTTTAATGCCTTCCTTCATCATCATCATGTTGAACATAGGCCTCCCCCAAGCGTCGCCACATCAAACGTTCCTGTGCGTCCTGTATCCATCGGTTTCCCGCTACCTTCACCAGGTCATCGGTCCACCTTGTAGGAGGCCTTCCAACGCTTCTTCCGGTACGCGGTCGCCACTCCAGAACCTTTCAGCTCCAACGGCCATCTGTTCTGCGAGCAATGTGCCCTGCCCATTGCTACTTAAGTTTGGCAACTCTTTGTGCTATCTATGTCGGCAACCTTAGTTTTCCTGCGGATATCTTCATTTTTTATTCGATCACGCAAGGAAACCCCGAGCATGCCTTTCTTATGCCTACGAAATAGAAGTTAAAATCGGTTGAACAGTAAAAAAGGTTTCTTTAAATATTTATTCTTAACGCGAATAGTCATTTTAAGTTTTCGTAACTTTTGGCCAAATGTCGAATTCCAAATCCCTCGATACATTACCTCTCCCGATCCCTCCTAGTTTCGCCCCTATCGTCCTGGTCCCTGCCACCTCTCATTAGGAACCTGTTCGTGGGCACATCCGGTATCTCCCGAGGGTCTATCTTGGAGGTGGAGACCAGCGGATGCAAAGGTGCTTCGGGAGCTTCTTCCTCGTCACCTGACTGGCCGGATTGATGCCTGTGGATTAGGTTCGAAGTAGTTTAAACATAAAGGTGAGTTCAGTCTCCATTTGAAAGGAAGAAACCCAAACGATAAGACTGATACAGAAAAATCATAGGTCTCCACAAAATTATTAGAAAGTACAGGGTGTCTCCGAAATAAAACATACATGTATTTTTTGAACTGAAGACATGGGTAATTTACTTTAACCTTTTGGTTGAAAGTAATTATTTTCTCATTGTATTCCTCCCATTGTTACCTATCCAAGAACATAAAAAGGGTATTTTTTCGTCAGACACTTAATGATCTGTTACATTTAAACATACCTCTTCTTTTTCTTCTTGTCTTTCTTCTTCTTCTTATCTTTCTTCTCAGAGCGCTCAGATTCAGCATCGCTTTCTTCTTTCGCTTCTTTCTCTTGCTTACGTTTCTTTGCTGTTGAGGAAAACAAACAGAATTAAAAAATAAACACTTTTACACGTAATTTTTTTTTTCGTCAGTTTAAATTAGATGAGGCCGGTGTTTCCTAGCTGATTCTGAGAAGAAACTCCGAAACAAACTCAGTGTTTTTTAAAGTCCATACAGTAAACACGTAATAGTCAAATCATGACAGAACCATGTAGATTCAATGTATCATGGTCTTTTGAAGAAAGAACCACTCAGTTCAGAGTGAACCTGTGCAGTCAGTGCAAGCATTTGTCAGTATGCGTGTAGCTCAAACTAAGGAGTTCGACGACTTGACGAGCAGTGCCAGAATGGACAATTGGGGCGGAAACTGCGTTAAGCAGACGTCCGCGATGGCCAGCCGTCGCCAGTAGCGTAGCTAGGCGTGGGTGCAGTGGGCACTCGCCCACGATACCCTCCCAAAGGGGTCTCGCCAGTGCGATGGCTCTTTAACAACGAGGGTCTTGATTTATAATTTATAGGCTCGTGTATAAGCGGCGTCTTGTGGCGTGCATCAAATATTTTTATACTTTTGATCTTACGCTCGCCGCCTCGCGCTTAGCGGCAGGGACATGATCGGGCCGTAACACAGATTCGGCCCTTGGGTAGGCCGCATCAAGTACTCAAGGTAGTCAGATATTTACTGTGACGTCACGCCTGTACTCACCGTTGAGGCGCACCAGCTGTCCGCAGTTGGTGACGCTCACGTCCTGCAGCGGGCGCGCGTTGCGGTCCACGGGGAGCGCCTCCAGCTGCCTCACCAGCGTCGCGCCGCCGATTACGTGGCCGAACACTACGTGCACACTGTTGGACAACGAGACCAAAGCTATAGAAACATATACAAAGACAAGGATCATACCGAAGGGGCTTCACAGTCAAGGGTCACCAGTTTAGAAGTATGCGGAACAGAGAGTAGGTAAGGTAAGTCTCGCAAACCTCAATTGAAAACAGAGGATCCTCCAACCAGACGGACGTCTGGTGGGCCACTGATCGATAAATGATTTCGGGCTCTAGTGAGCTTAAATCGCGCAGAGAACTTTAATTGCACGATACAGAATTTTATCTCTAGTAGTTCTTATGTGGCGTCATAGATGTCGCTGCAGAATCATTCACAGTCCAGCTAACATAAACTTGAATTTGCAAGCTCCAAATGACTTAACTGCTCTAGAATGGGCTCCAAATGACTGCGTAGTAGTCTATCTTAAACTGATAGGCCTCGTTTCCGAGCGGTAAGTTATTTGATGATTTTAGTATGACTCAGAACTGAAAGCCACGTTAGGTCGGAAAAGCCAGGTTTTTAATGGAGTCTTGTATCGAAACAAAGACTCTGTTAAAGGAAGATGTTTAAACCCTATCTAAACAAGATGAGTCAATTAACAATATGCAGTGTTTTATTGTTACTAAAGTAATATTATTATTAAAACAAATGTTGTATACTCACTTGTCGAGATGCGGCGCCGGCTGTGTTGTTCTACAACACACAGAACACAACAACAATGATAGCGGGCAGCTGCGTGCGCGCCGGCCGCCGGCAGCGACCTCTACACAACGCATACACAACACATTTCATAACAATATGGCCACACGGCTATAGGTGATCCTTCAGGAGAAAAACATTGTGTATTAGTCGCTCGTCATTGCTTGTTAGCTTTGTACAAGTCACGTGGGTTCATTACTGACGGAAAAACGTAATTAACCTTTTAACCGTCAGATTTAACCGACAATCATTCTCGCGGTTATTCCAACAGAGTCGCACATACACAACCAGAATACTTCCATATCGTCAGCTATGCGGATTGAAGAGCTAAACAAAATGAAGTAGATATCCAGTCGCAAACATACGACCCTGGAGAATATGACAGAAAGAAAGAAAGACTTGTCGGACTAATCCGACGTACGCGGTTAAAAAGTTAAAAATTGACCGGGGATCGAACCCAGAAATCAGTAAATGAATTTGCAGCAACTAGACCAATTAGGCAAAAACTTACAAACTATAGGGATATAAATTGCCTTTTCTAATGAGGATAATAATATGATAATATCTTACAGGACGTAGTTTTGTTTACAACATTATTTTTAGTTTTTGTGAAACCAAAATACAGTTTGTTCAGAATCAGTAACGGAATGGATTCCAATCATTTTCACACCATGTTATATTTTTTCCCAAAATTATTTAAAAAGGTCACAAGTTGGACACCACCGACTTTACAACACAGGTCACGGCAGGTCATAGCAGGCATTGAACGCCAGCATACAGCTGGGTGCAAGTGCAAAATAATCCCTCAGTCGCCTTGATGGCCCGGTGACTATGTATTTTTGCTAACATAACAATGTTATAACTTTGTGATTTTTCATGATACAGTTATGAAATTTTGTACATAGATTCTTTACATAAAAATACTAGACGCGTAATTCGGGTTTCGCATATATATACTAAAAATGAGGTTGCATATTTGTAACAGAGTTGGTTTTCTTGAGGGCCTCTATCCCAGGCCTGTATCTGCGCAGGTGAGAGGTTCCCCAAAACTGTCAACGCAGGCCACACTCTATAGAAACTAATAATACATTAGGCGCCCACCGACGCCCTTTTCATCTGCTACCGGTGGGGGGGGAAGGTTATGTTCTCCGCTTCCAGTCTGCCGCCTTTTTACTACCTCGCAAAGTGAGGTAACGGCGTCTTCCAACTATGAACTGGTCATCCTCAGCAGACAGCAGCGATGCTGTCAAGATGACTACATTTGTAACGACGAGTTGGCGGTATTGACGTATCCGCAAGCACATGACATCTTCATATGGGCCAAACAAATCGATTGTGTAAAGATTTTTGGCAATACATTTAAAAAAAAAAACTGCTACGCACTAGGAATTCCCCCTATGTTTTATATGTTTGTGCGTTCACAATCACAAGACACCCCAGGAAAACAATCTGAAAGCCACACAAATATATGTTCCATATGGGAAACGAACCCACGACACGGAGCGCAGTGACCAATCTCTCAACCACTGCTACGGTTGGTGCCTTCAATGGAGTTATAAATATTGTTGTGATCATCCAATTATAGGCCTGTTGGTCTAGACTAGAGGTTAGTGGCCCTGATTGCTATGCCGGAGGCCATGAGTTTGATCAACCAGGACAAGTGTTTGTGTGATGAGCATGATCATTTGTTCTGTGTCTGGATGTAATTTATCTATAATATGCGTGAATTTACATATATATGTGTGTTTATCAATTATCTAGTGCTCATATCACAAGCTTTACTTAGTTTGGGACTAGATGGCATTGTGTGAAAGTTGTGGAATATTATTATTATTTTTGTAACAATTTTTCCACATTTTTGTTACTGAATTAGTGAAGCATTTTCATTCGGAACAGTTTACACAAAGCATTGAGTAAGTTTTAAATAACTTTATGCTTTTCATTACATATTTTTTTCAATTCAGAAACACAACAATGCGTAATTGAGCATTTATTTGCAACAATTACCACGGTTGAGTTATTTCACATTAATTTGCATACAGATAAGTATTTCATGTATCATTTGCTATGAAGGTCAGTAACTTAAATGCTATTAAATTAGATGAATATGTTTTTAACGTCTCTATTCATAATAATATCTATCCAAATGGTGTCTGTAAAGGCCAGTGCACACCATCTTTTTAAAACGCGCCGTTGACGCGCGTTTGTAGCAATACAGACGCGATAAGCACGCGATCAGACGCAGCCTGTAGAGCAGACATTAATTTAACCTTTCGAAAACAGTAATCAGAGAAACAACAGAAAGACAACGAGAGAACGCGTTCGCTTAGGGTTTAATTAATTAATAAGATAAGCGCGCCGTCGATGCACGTTTTTAAGGCTTATAGTCGCTTGAACCATCTGACCGAAATTATGTGGACGCAACTCTCGCACTCGCCTAGGCGGCAGTACGCAAATCTGTGCATTTATTTGCGGCCAGCAGCGCCCGGAAAGCGCTTTAAATCCATTTTCTTTGCGAAATATTGATTGATTTACATATGCAAAGTTCATTTTAAAGAATATTTAACCACCAATTTTTGTGTATAAAAATGTTTCTAAAGGTCCAAGCCGTTTCGAAGGAGTAGGGAAAAGTTGCAAAATTGCTAAATATCTTTTTTTCAATCTCTTTAATCAAATGTTAATAATGTTGTTCATGAATCTTTAATAAACATATATTTTTTTCAAACCTATTAACTTATCTATTACCGAGGAGTGGCTTCAGAAAGTCACTGTTTTATAACACTTTTCGGGCGCTTGGGCCATAAAACGCGCGTCAACGGTGCTTTTAAAAAAAACGTGGTGTGCAAAGGCCTTAAGAGATTGTGCTATGTGATAAGAAATTTTTGCTAATGTTCATAATAAGAAGTGTAAAGTAAAGAATATAAATTAAATTCAGTATGCTAAGCAGGGTAAATTATGGTTATCATACAACATTATTTTTAGTATATTCGAAACCTGAATATAATTTGTTCAGAATCAGTAATAGAATCAATTACAATAATTTTTAAACCATGTTATATTTTATCCCAAAACTATTCAAATAGATTACAAGACACCACTGACTCTAAGTACATAACAGGTCGTGGCAGATCATAGGGGCATTAGGCACCAGCGCACAGCTGGGTGCGGGAGCAGAACAACCCTTCAATAACCCGGATGGCCCGGTGACCATGTATTTGTGTGGATAACCAGGTAACGTAACAGGCTTATAACTTTGTGATTTTTCATGATACAGTTATGAAATTTTGTACATAGATTCTTTACATATATAAATACTAGACACATATTTCAGGTTTCACATATACCAAAACTAATGTTGTAGAACTAAAGCACTGATAAGCAGTCACGCTTATCAGCTTTTACTCCTCTTACCGATGTCTTCAATAACTTACATAAAGAACTGTGACCCGTTCGTGTCTTTGCCTCTGTTTGCCATAGACAACAAGTAGGGCCGGTCATGTTTCAACTCAAACGTCTCATCTGAAAATTGATAAAAATTAAAATAATTTCAATAATTTACGGGTGATTAGGGGAAAACGGGGTTACTTAGGGTAGTTTCTGAATAATCCAAAAACATAATCATAGATTTCTCTCTTTTTCAATCCACTTTTTTTTTACTAATTTGGTGTTAAATTGTCTGGTCTATGTTTTCCTTTCATACCAATTAATATTGTATTAGTTTTCATAATTTTTGGTAATGAATTGGTCCACCAAGCATAACATAGATAAGCAATGGCTGTAAGATGAAATGACCACCATGAAGTCATATAGTGGCCCTATGAAGCTGTGAAACTGTTTTTGATTTCAGGCAGTATCAATTGATTATTATTATACAATGCATTCCAAATGAGAAGAGGATCACCCGCCATGTTGTGACGTCATGATTTACTGTCAAATCGAGGAAAGAAATTTTTAAACATTAATTAATTTACGAAAAATTTAATTTATTTATGAACTGTGAACGAAAAAAGTTTAATCAGAATCCAGTTCTTTGATTTTACTCATCTCTGAAGTTCTTCAATTTTGCCATAAGTTCTTTGATTTGATAGTACGACGAGTCGTCAAAACATAGGAATCGGTCCTATTCTCATTTGGAACGCATAGTGCATATAGATCGATGGCGGGAGAGGAAAGCCAAAGAAAAATGAAAAGATGAATGGTGTGAATATGAAAAAAAAGGGAGTCCGTGACAGTGTGATGGGTGACAGGATAGAATAGAAGAAAAAAAAAGTGTCGAGTCTACCCAAAGTAACATGGAAAAAGGGCAGGATGATGATGATATCTATGCCAATACGCGTTGCATTTATTAATAAATTTTTTTATAGTGGGAATAATCATCCAGTGACAACCCCTGCTCTTGGACGGAGCGGGAGATAGTGTCAGACTCTTACTAACTAAAACCCCATCCCGTTCCTTCTAGCCTTTATACCGGGTCATTTACTATGATAGTCATAAGCATACCTTCAAAGGTGCCTCCGTAGATGGACTCGCCACCAGTCCCGTTAGCATTGGTAAAGTCTCCTCCTTGGATCATAAAGTCTTTCACAACTCTATGGAACACCATTCCCTGTAGAAGAACATAATCTTAGAAAATGCAAAAAATGGTTAAATTAAAAGGAGGTTATAATTGATACAAAACCTTGGATGGCAGGTTATTAACCTTTCAATCGTGGAAATCGCAGACACAATAGAAAGACAATAGGTGCGCGAATGCCGGCGTTTGCTTGGGTTTTAATGAATGAATGCTCATTTACAACAACAAATCTCTCCATATATAATTGTTATATGTTTTTGAATATATGTTACCATTTCAAAGAATTGGCTGTGCAGAAATTCTTTTTAATTCATTAAACCCCAAGAGAATGCTGGCATTCGCGCATCTAATGTCTTACTATTGTGACTCAAATATCATAAATCTGAAAGGTTAAGAATCATAAAATGTTACCAGCTCATTACTCCACTGACAACTAATTGTGGAAACCAGTTCATACTAGAATGTGGAAAACACTTATTGAAAAAAAAAAATGTAATTAGGGTTCATAATGCCCAAGTTCTTCAAGAGAGTACCAGTCAATTTTGACCATACTGTACTATCTGATCTGCTATTATTTTCAACAATTCATTGTTTGCCTAATTTGATGTAAAGCACCTGTTAACATTTCAATCGTGGAAATTACAGACACAATAGAAAGACAATAGGTGCGCGAACGCCGGCGTTCGCTTGGGGTTAAATGAATTAATATGAATCCCGAGCATGTGGATTAAGGGGTTCAGGATCATATCAGCACAGATGTTTATGAGCTGTCTTCACTTCTATTCAGCATTGTTTCATTGAACTGAGTTTATAAATATATAGAGAACAATAGGACCTTTCTTAGTCAGCCTTTACTAAACCCTAGAAAAATAATACCTATCTTTAGTGTTAGCATAGTGTGGAATATGCAGTAGTTAATTTATTATCTTGTCAATGCCTGACCTAATTAACATAATAACAGAACTGTACTTTGTGGTGGTTTTAAATCAATAAGGTTTAATAGCAATGCTATCAGAACAATACGAAATAAGACCATAATGGAGCCTGAGAAAGTAAATAAAATCTTCTTCATCTAACCTTATACGTCAAAGGTTTTTCTGTAACCTTCCCGATGCCCATGTCTCCAGCGCATAAAGCACGAAAATTCTCTGCAGTCTTCGGTGCGACATCATTGAATAACTCAAAAACCAATCGGCCAGAAGGCAAGCCACCTATCGAAATATCCATGAACACGCGAGACCGAGACGCTTTTTCGTCACCGTCCACTGTCATTTTAGCACTTTTAATTAATCACTCGTACACGTAGACAAAATCACAAGATTTAATTAAATAATTCTGAGAATAATTCCTAACATTCACGCTAAAACAAACGATAAAGCTGGCGACTTCGTTATTTTCCCGGAGAAATCAGCAACGATCAGCGACAGCAATACGAACAGAAGAATTTTGCTGTCAAATATTAGGGATTTAGGGATGGAGTCGAGTTTTATAAATGAAGTATTCGAGTCAAACAACAAACAAGTCATATCGAGTTACCTAATTCATCAACTTGAGGTGACTCGGTTGGTAACCCGGTAATTGTTCAGTAACCCCGCGTTCCGAATTGCGTCAAAAGCGATTATATCGCGAATCCGACCAATGCGCAAAGTCACAAATAGCACTCAATAGTCCTTAAATTTCGTGACTATAAAATTTGGTCAGATTCGCGATATAATCGCTTTCAACGTAATTTGGAACTAAGGTTCAGACTCGTGCCTACGAGTGACTGACGCTCAACCGCGAGTCAACTCGGTACAAAAGAGTTGTTGCGACCACAAACATTTAATTCATTAAACCCCATTCATTTCTATTGTGTCTGTGATTTCCACGATTGAAAGGTCAGAAAGTTAAGTTTTTATAAAAAAGTCGCATTCCTTGCGTTAATAAATTGGAAGTAAATACGTAACTAAGTAAATAATATCAGGTCAGGCGCTGAGGAAGCTGGTGAGTTGCTCTTGAAGGAGCATAAGGCTCTGATCAACCTTATGCTCTCTGGCAATGTGAACGAAACCGTCATCGACGTCTTGTACGGGGATAACATATGTGCCCTACACAAGAGTGAGAAAGTGGGAACTACCTACCGTCGTATGGCAGCCAAGATTTTTTGCAAATTTTATGGTGAGGTAGTTTCGGAAAAAATTCAGCACCTGCAGCTTGGCTACGGCTCCAAAGGGGGCTGTGAGATTGCCGTACACGCGTTGTCGACCTATCTGAATTCTGAGAAAGGAGAGGCTATCCATAATGTTGACATTAAAAATGCATTCAATTCTGTTTATAAAGACACCTTGCTGGCAGAAACCAAAAAACAAATATCTCAAATCTTCAGTTTTTTTTTGGGAATGTTATATACAACTATCGGGACAACCTTTTAGAGTCCACTGTTGGCTGTCAGCAAGGCGACCCACTCGGGCCAGTTATCTTTAGCTTATTTAAACATCCAATCATTCGAAAACTAAATTCCAAATTTAACGTATGTGTACCCTGGGAGGCGCTAAAGACACCCTTTTAAATGATTTAGAATTTAATATGTTAGTAAATAATTGTAAAAAAAACAACTATTTTTACTAGGACTAGTACTAGGAGGACTAGAACTAAATTTTTCTAAATGTGAATTGTTCCTATCTGACAGTACAGTACTGACAGACTTCTGACTTTTCCAAAATTCACTGCAATAACCCCTTCAATCAAAATTATCGATAAAAGTTTACTTCATCTGCTTGGGTCCCCAATCTTTGAGAATTCCTTTCCCACTTTAGTGGAGGAAAAAATTCAAAATTTCAATGACGTTTCGGATAGATTGCTTCAAATTAACATACGTTCGGCCATTACCCTAATTCGTTATTGTTGTTTCAGCCCTAAATTAATTTATTTCCTTCGTTCCTCTCACCTATGGAAGCACCTTCACCTTTTGGAAAAAATGGACCAAATTATCCGGCATACCCTTACATTAATTTTAAATGTGACCTTGGATGATCGAGCTTAGGTTTAAGTTACTCTTCACTCTTCACATCCGTACAGGAGACCTCGGCGTCCACAAAATTACCAGAATTAGTTTACCGGCATTCATATCTTCGGTCCACGGCACTGATAAATTAATCAGGAATATTATAACTTCTACACTGATTCCTTTTGATGTGCCGTGCTTCACCGAAGCTATGGATGCCTGGAAACTCGCTTTCCCGGATACAAATCCATCCGATAACCTCTCCCCAGAGATGGTGGGGGATGAGCCGCTCTGCAAAGTAGTTCAGGAAAACATAATCTTGACTTCTGCTACTACTGCAGAGGGTGCGCGCCTACTGGCTGTGGGAGAGTGGGAGTCAGGCCTCTGGCTTTACGCACTACCGTCGTCGACCATAGGCACTTTGTTCGACGATACAACTTTCCGTCTAGCTGTTTCTACCACGGCCTGTCATGCAGTCGAAGCGTAGGACGTATAGCGAGGCACGCGAATATTAATGTCATCATTCGACGTGCTCTTGTCACCGTCAACGTTCCGGCTGTTTTGAGGTGAGGTGAGTGACGATGGTAAGAGACAGGACGGTATGTATTTCAATGAAAAATGGGTAGGGCTTTAGTGTGGGAAGCTATCTGTGTTGACACTCTTGTGTCATCCCATCCTCCTAGCTCGTCGTGCTGTGCTGGTGCTGCTGCTACAGAGAACTGAACATAGAATTCGAGTATTGAGCTCAAACCCCGATTCAAATACTATACAAACCGAGTCGACTCGATTCACAATAACAGTAACTCGTGCATCACTAGGTTTTCCAAGAGACCGCGTTCCGAATTGCGTCCAAAGCAATTATATCGCGAATCCGACCAACATGCAAAGGCACAAATAGCACTCAATAGTCCTTATGTTTTTTAACTATTAAATTTGGTTTGATTCGCAATATGATCGCTTTTGACGTAATCGGAACTTAGAGTTTATTATTATTTATTATGAACCCGTTGTGTCCCACTGCAGGGCAAAGGCCTCCCTTCCGTTATTCCACTCCTTTCTGTCTTTAGCCACTTCTGGCCAATCCTCAAGGTAGGAGTCCAAATCGTCACTCCATCTCCTTCTGGGCCTAACTTAGAGTTTATTTTGCAATATATTGTCTACGATTTAAAAACCACTAATAGTGTTGCCAGCTGAGTGAGACTTTACGCCGTTTGGTGGAGACATTTTGCTGCAGCATTTCTTCGGAATAAAGGCCCGTATAAGATCTACTCTATCATAATTTCTGCTGTTTTGTGATCAGCGCCACCTCACACTGGACCAAAACCTTCTCCACTCTTCACTTGTCGCAAGCCCACATGTCTTCTTGTCTTTCAGTTCGTCGATGAGCTTCGTTGTATTTACCGTGACACTTTTTCACTATTCTGGGACAATCTTCTTTGTCTTGTGTCTCTCTCGCCTGGGAGAAAATATTTATAAAATTGTATCTTTGTCAATCCAAAATTTTCTCCCCATTATATTATAATCTAACATGGATGAGAAATTTTTGAAAGTAATAAAAATGTAATGTACTATGTAAATTGCAACGCGGGGCCGAGGCAGACCACGAAGGAGATGGCGGGATGACCTAGATTGCTTCCGACTGGTATGAGAAAGCGAGGAACAGAGATCGTTGGAAGGAGTGGAGGGAGGCCTTAGCCCAGCAGTAGGACAGTGTGGGCTAAGTAAAAACAAAAAGTGTAGTAAAAGCAACCTAAATTGATTCGATTTTACGGAAGAAAGGATAATTTATAATATTCCACAGTTAACATAATGCCCAGACACAGAACAAATGATCGTGGTCAACACACAAACATTTGTCCTAGGTGGAAAACGAACCCACGACTTCCGGTCTGTCATAGCAGTCAGGGCCACTGACCACTAGACCAACAGGCCAGTTTATATGTATACCAATGTTATCCAACAAACATTGGAATTAAGGTTTTTTTTTTAATTTTAAAAACATGATTTTTGCATTTATGTTTTGTTAAATTCTAACACAAAATTCTATTAACTTATAAGTTTTCAATTTAACCTTGGTATCCATAATAGAAAAAAGACGAAAATATGAGAATTTAAAGACCCCAGTATAGTGTCCATTTGCTGGAGAATAAAATTGCTCTAGCAGCTCTATATAGCCTGCCTACAGGCTTTCAGAGTAAAAATTGGCAACACAAACAAAGACAACAAAAAAAAAAAAAATTAATGGCTGACCAACGAAGCGGGTGATCACGGGTGATCGACGTTTGTCACAAAAATACAGTTTTTCAATTTCACAAAGTATCGTAACTTACTGTTTGATACTTTATAGTAATCCCGGAAAGTTTTTTGAGTGACCATTTATATTATTTCGTGTGGTGATTGTGTAAAAGCTTAATAATGTTGGGTTCTGGGGATAGTAGCTACATCATAAAGTTGCGCGGCTTGCCTTTCACCACCACCGTAGAAGATGTCCTCGATTTCCTCAGGGGCGTTAACGTGTGCAATGGCAAAGAAGGTAAGCAGAGTTTTTAAATAAATTACCGTTTCATTATATTAATTATTATTTGGGCAGTTTTTCATCTCGGCACTTCGGCAGTTATAGGTCATCTCAAGATGGCAACTTTGTTTTGTTACGAATTTTAAATAGTCCCACGCCATTATGATCAATGCCAATTTATGCCGGTTAACTCAATACCGGATGCTCGTAAAATACTTTATCAAGAAAGTTTGTCGGTCCGAGTTCCGGCCTTCGGCTAATTTAAATATTGGTACAAGCAAAACTGGATTAGAGAAGTAATAAATTCACTGTTATACAATGTATGACTGTGTTATTTTGAAAGTATTCCAGCCGGTTTCGCAAAGTCAGGCATGCGAAACGTCGTGTCGCTTGTTCCATATTTATATTTTCATTGAAAGCCGTTCGGGTCGTGCGGTCATTTCGGCCCACGCCTATTTTTGCGAAGTACTTCGTGTCTAAAATGGTTGTAATATCCTTCACAATGTTACAATGGCTCACAGTAGCGGCTTGTTATGACAATATATTTTTGTCTTGAAATTGAAACTATTTTCTCTAAAAGAGTTGGTAATTTTATTTAATTCTTGCTACCCGTCCCTGCTTCGCACGGGCAATAAATATAGCCTATGTTACTTAGGGTGAATGTAGCTTTGCAATGGTGTAAGAATTTTTGAAATCGGCACAGTAGTTTTTGAGTTTATTTGTTACATACAAATCTTTCCTCTTAATAATATTAGTATAGATGTTATCCTGTACTTTAGGCATGTGCAGGGCGCTCCTTGAGATGACCCTTTGGCTACTATCTCTCATATGAAAAAAGTTTAAACATCATTAAACGGGTTAGACAGGTAATATAATCATGAACATTTGCAAAATCCATATCTTGTATATGCAGTAGCACACACCAGCCCACATAAACTACAGCAAATCATAGATTAAAGTTTGGGCAAGATAATAAATAGTCATCAGCAATGTGATGCAGGAATGATCCAGATTCTTTTAAATACATCACTAGCCTACAAGTTTTCAAAACTAATATCCAGAACGGGGAGTCTGATATCTTTCTCTGGGTCCCACTGGTTCAGTGGTTTGTGGAAAGCTTGACTATAAGGTAACCCCTGCTGTAGGAATGTTCACAAACAGCTGCGAGATTGTTCTAAAGATTTACCACAGCCTTGGGATGCAAACGGCAACTGAAAAAATACAGGTGGGTTTCAGTCCATAAAAGTTTGACACTTCCCCCTGCTCCATCAAGACTGGGGGAAGTTATTTGATAATTTCTCACCTCAAAAACAAAAGCGGCAACCCTAAATTAGTTTTTTTAGCTTTGAGTGCCGTTTGCAGTCTATCTGCAAGTATGGAATAGACTGATGATTATAATCTAAAGAATTGTAACAAAATTATGGGATTCCAGGAGTGCACCTGACAGAGGTACGTCCAGGCCGGCCGTCAGGAGAATGTTTTGTGGAAGTGGAAAGTCAGCAGGATATGGAGGAAGCTCTCAAGAAAGACAAAGAGAACATGGGGAAGAGGTACATTGAAGGTAAGTGTATTGGTGTTGGTGTAACGGGCAGTTCTCCTCCATGACTAAAGCGCGTGTTTTGCGTATGGGTGGGACAAATTAGTCATTTTTTATCAATCCAACATAAGCAGCTATATGGTTAAAAACCTAGAACTGTTTCCATAATGATTGTCACTATCTAAAATTAACAGCATTTTGTCAAGCTCATTAGTTACCAATAGCTATTAATAACTAATGGCCTATTTAGTAAGCAAAACAGATTGCTAACTGGTATCAGAATCTGATATTGCAGCATTTAATAGTTTTTTAAGCATCATAAATTTATTTGTAAGAGAAAGGTTTCATTGTAGATAAAAATGTATTTGTAAGATTTTAAAACTAAAATTTGTCTCATTGTTTCAGTTTTCTCCACTGATCGAACTGACATGGAGTGGGCTATGAGTGCGATGCGTCAAGCTGACAATGGTGGTGGCTTTGATGGCCCTATACCCAACGTATCTGATGATATGGGTATTGTCAAACTACGTGGCTTGCCATTCGGCTGCAACAAGGAAGACGTTGTGCAATTCTTTGACGGTAAGAACAGTAAGAAAAGTTATGTTTATGAGAAGTACTCTTTATGGGGCTGTTAGGATTTTTTTGGTAGCTGTGCTGTGGGTAAAGTCAGTATTTTATAAGAATAATAACATTAAAAAAGGAAAGGAATTGGTCTTTATTTTAAAATATGATTAATAATTTAATAAATGAGCATGCAGGCAAAGTCAATGAATCAATATGAACTCCTCAATTTACAGGAAAGTTACTTGCAAGTTACAATTAGTGATTTAAAGTTACCCTTCACTTTAGTAATTACCCACAGCCGACTACCATTACCCCAAGGCATATAACCTGATCTTTATTTCCACGTGGGACGGGGCAGGGCTGACGATCGCCACGGATGGGGTCCACTTGCTCTCCGACGTGACGGGGCGGGCCTCGGGCGACGCGTTCGTACACTTCGTAGACAAGGAGAGCGCACAAGAAGCTCTCAGCAGGGACAGGGAGAAAATAGGACACAGGTGGGGGGCAAAGTTATTTACAATGTGCCCAAGGTTTGAGAAAACGCTGTGGTGGGAATTTAGGCTTGAACAAAGGTCTGTGAATACTGCTTTGGCGGTGTCACATGTTTTGTGCCTTTAATATTTTTTTGGTATTCTCAAATTTTACTGAGATGAGAAGCGTTTTTGATTTATGTGATTGAAAAAAAAAAACTTATACAGTGATATTCATTTTGAATGTATACATACTTACAATATCTTATTTTTAATAATATTTTTTACTTTGTTCCGTTAAGTGGGTAAACTCAAGGGTAAAAGTAATTATTAGGGTAATAAAAGTCCTATTTGCCCACCACAGCAAAACAAACCATGAAGGCAATATTATATTTGGTGTAGTGGGTTAAGTTTGGGACCTCCTATGTTATTGGTCTACTTCTATGGTTTTATTTTTTATTTATACTGAAAAATGAACATAATTTGGTGACATTTTAATGGATTATGAGAATGGTAAAAATCATAATGGCCAGTAACAGAATGGTGGGTGTAATAGTTGAATTTATGGGATTATTTGTATAATGAAGAAAATGTACAAAAAATAAACAGAGATTTTCAATTTTCACACTTACTTAATGCTACCTTTGTGTCACACTTTTCTGTTTAAGTTATGTTTTAGCAGTGAACGTCATAAAAAAGTTTCTGACGAAGAACTGCTTTTATGGGTACAATTTTTTTTCGATTTCATATTTTGTTTTTATTTAATTTTTGTTATTTCTTTCACAAAGGCTTAAACATAAAAGTGTTCTAACAGGTTAGTTTGACTTAAGATACGGCATTGTATATAATTCCGTATCTTCACGACTAATCCTCGAAAGGTGGCATTCAGGAGTGCTACTAGTGATTGGTTGTTGAGTTGTCAAAGGTTGGGAGACGAGGGCGAGGGGAGAGCGGGGTGCGGGGCGCAGAGACGAAGCGGGCAAGATGGACTGCGGGCACGACATTATAATATTCTTTCTATAAACGTGGTATTTGTTAGTATTTTAAGGGTTTCCAGGTTATATGTATTTATTAAAATAGCTTCATAAAATATGCAATATTATCTATGTGATTTTGTTTTAGCAATTTCAGCTACACACAAACTTGGAAGGTGTAAATATTGTAATTAGGGCAGATTTTTATTCTTCAGACAATTTTCTTTTATCAGTTATGTGTTTGTAGCGACGTCTATGACGTCACATAAGAACTACAAAATCTCAGTCAAAGTTCTCCATGCGATTTGAATATATATTGACAGCCCGGAATCAACTATTGGGCAGTTGCCCACAAGACCATAACTCCTGTCTGGTTGGAGGTTCCTCCCTTTTCAATTAAGGTATGTGGGACTTTACTCTCTGTTCCGCATACCTCCAAATGTTTATCTAGAAATTATGTCATTCATTTTCTTTCTTTAAGTTGTCTGACGATTGAATATCAGCCCTTAGCGTTGTAATTTTTTAGATAAAAAGTGCATTTTAATAGATTTATTAAAATTGCAAATAAAATAAAATGTAGATAAATAATTAAAAAAAAAGTATTTTGAAATAAATGATATTTATTTTGTAAATAGGTTTAAAAAACACTTTTACACGTCAATTTTTTTTTTCGTCAGTTTATGCTAGATGAGGCCGGTGTTTCCTATCTGACTACCCTGAGAAAAAACACCGAAACAAACTCAGGGGTCAAAGTCTCTTTTAAAGTCCATACAGTAAATATGTAATGGTCAAATCACATGAGAACCATGCAAATTTGTCTGAGATGGTCTTTTGAAAAAAGAACCATACAGATTTGAGTGGACCTGTCCAATCAGTGTAAGCATTTGTCAGTATTCGAAAAGCTCAACTTAGGACTACTAAGGAGCTCTACGACTTGACGAACAATACCAAAGAAAGGACATTTGGGTAGGCCGCTGAAAACACTCAAATTGCCAGACATACGTTAAAATTACTGAAAAGAAAAGAAAAAGCAATCAACATAGTCCTCACATTTACAATAATATAAGCAAATTGTTAGTTTACAAAATATTTAGAGAAGTAAATATTTATGTCAAAGAGAAAAAAAAAATACTTTAAGTACTTAAAATGTATACATGTCATTTTGTAAAATAAAAATAATCTCCAATATCAAATTGTTTAAAAAAATATAAATAAAATACAAAGGAAAAGCACATTTGAAAATAAAAATAATTAAAAAATACAAAAGAAGAAAAATATAAATGACAACAGTTGTATTAGGTACTGGAGCAGGTCAATCCCAAGCCTTTTCGTCCTGAATATAGTCTTTTACAGAGTAAAAAGCCTTTTGACAAAGTTTACGTTTTACAAATGATTTGAACTTATTAAGGCTTAGTTGTTGAATATGGCTAGGAAGTTTATTATAGAAGTGTATACATTGGCATCTAAATGAGCCCCCTATTTTTTTGAGCCTGGTTGCAGAAACTACAAATTTATGTTTGTTTCTTGTATTAAAATTATGAATATCACTGTATTTTTTAAACATGTCTATATTTTTATGGGCATACAAAATATTCTCGTAAATATACTGTGAAGGCACAGTCATTACATTTATTTCTTTAAATTTATCTCTGAGGGAATATCTGGGACTTAATTTATAAATTGATCGAATAGCCCTTTTCTGTAAAACGAAAATTGTCTGTATATCGGCGGCATTTCCCCATAATAGAATACCGTACGACATGACACTATGAAAATAGCTAAAGTAAACTAAACGGGCTGTCTCTAAATCAGTTAAATTTCGAATTTGTCTTACAGCATATGCAGCTGAACAAGTTTTTTCGACAATTTGTCTATATGTGGGCCCCACTGAAGCTTAGCGTCTAGAGTAATGCCCAAGAACACTGTAGTATCTTCAGGACTCAACTCTTTACCTTTTATTAGCACACTGGTTTCTACTTGCCTAACATGAGGCATAGTAAACTTAATGCATTTGGTTTTTTTTTCATTAAGGAGCAGGTTATTTACATTAAACCAGTGTACTATTTTTGAAAGAGCTATATTTATATCGTCAGTAAAGAAAGGAAAGAAATGACTAAAAATGCGGCAAGGAATGGCCTTTTTACCAGGCATTTCACAATTTGAGAGTGACTTAAAATTGTATCTTACATTTTTCAACAAATCCCTATCCCTTTTAAAAATGAGATTGTAAAACAGTAAACACTGCAAAATAAAAAGTAAAAACACTAGCCAATTAGTATTTTATCAGCAACCTTTATAAAAACTATAATAAACATTAAAATTTAGTCCAACTTTGATAAGAATAATCAATGATCGCTTATTTAGTTTCCTAAATGGTTATTCTGAATATTAAATCAAAACTAGATTCCTGATAAACATTAAATAAATGAAAACTTATTCAACTAAAAAAACAATTTACTTGACATGCTGTTTTATAATATACATTTATTTTTTGTCATATTTAAGAAATGTATAACTAGTAAACATAAATATGCAATGAATCAAAATTTTCTGTAAAAATCAATGTAAAAAATTCTTTGTACAGACAAAACGTTTTGAAGTTGTATAATATATTAAATATAGAATAAAATGACGAAAATATAGTTCCCATGCTATAATAGCTTTCTAACTACCAATCCCACTACTGACCAAAATATATATAACATGATGCAGGCGTTTGCATGGCAGATCGAAGCATACAAGAAGACTAGAACAAAGAAGAGCGGAATTAAGAAAGGGAACCTACATCTCTAAGATAAAAACAATATTGCATTCTAATCTCACTTCTCTTTCAAGTACATTTTGACTGATGCCAAGTTGAAATTGCAACAAGATTTTAAACGGTTAGAAACGTTTAGAAAATTTAGAAATAAAGTAATTAGACCGGGAATGATTGAGGTCAACGGTTTTTTTTAAAGTTTTTTTTTGCATCTTGCTGGTTAACATCAAGTTGTATGTTGATTAAAATATGATTGACGGCCGTAACACGTATTTATTTACAGAATTATAATCTTTAAAATTATTATTTTGAAAATTATAATTATTATACAACTTGTCTCAATTCAGCTACATAACACTATTGAATGACTTTCATGAAATTCAAGGGTTAGACGTACTGAGTGGGTTGTATTGTGAACATTTGTTACGGTGGCGAATCATATTTTTATGAACACATATCTTGATACTGACCTGCACAATGAAAAAAAAAAAATTCTAAATTGTGTTTTGGTGTTTTCACTTTAACTGAAAATGAAACCTTATCCACCTTGTCTAATATCATGACTTAATTGCTCAGCCGAGATCTTGTCTCACTTTAATTCGATCTGCCTTGCTAACTTCTGCGTACTGTCCACATTACACAGCAACACTCCAGCCAAGAGCCCGTTACACTCCCCCTTCTAACCTCATCTCTCCCCAACAGGTACATTGAAGTGTTCCTGAGCTCAGCAGACGAGGTACGAGCGTACTCCGCTCGCATTGAGAGCGGCTTCAGATCCTCTCGAGGGTACAGACCGACTCCGTATGACAGGAACGATCGGTTCTCCGGCAGATTCGGCGGCAGAGGCCGGGGCTCTTTTGGTAGGGGTGAGTCTTAATGGTGGTGGTTACGCTTTCAATTGCTGGAGAAGAAGAAGAGGAGTTAACCCATTTCATGCGACTGGCTTGATATCATGTCTAACCTGAAGCTTTACAGCCTTGGAAAGGGATTGATAAGTTCATACCCCATCTGCTTAGGTAGTTAACTTAACGTAAACAATCTTGATAAGTTTTTTCTCTACAAAATTATCTAAAAATGAAAACAATTAGGTATTTACCTGACCTGACGACCTGGTGAAGGTAGCCGGAATCTGATAGATGGGTGACGCACAGGACCGGTCGTTGTGGCGACGCTTGAGGGAGGCCTATGTCCAACCGTGGTCGTCTTTCGGCTGATATGATGATACGCCTTCGTGATGCTTAGAACGACATCGCGTCGTGCCGTTGCAGCTTTGTTGACTGAGTTTGATAGTTTTAAGTGTATATGCGTGTAATGACGAACACGCGTCTTTAAGCTACGCGCCTTTGAAGCTACGCATGTGTGGACAATAGGCTGTTTTTAAAGACAGTAAATAATAATAGAGTATTTGTTTAGGTGGTGGGTACGGCGGCGGCGGCGGCGGCCGCGGCGGGTTCCGTCGCGGCAGTGGGCTGCACTGCGTGCACATGCGCGGACTGCCCTTCAAGGCTTCGCCGCAAGATATTGCATATGTAAGTCTATACTAATCTAATATACACTGTGTGATGCCTTGATCACACGTGCCGAGTAAAAGGGCGAGACAGTAAAATATTGCTCGGCCGAGATAGTGATGTAAGCGAGTTATAAAGATATACTCTCGGCCGAGAACGTAGCGCTGTGTTTACACGTACCGAGTACTCGGCCGAGAGCACTGTCTCGCCCAATTACTCGGTACGTGTGATCAAGGCATAAGAGACTGGTCTCCGCAAACTTTAATTCATCTCCATACCTAATTATAAACTTGATTGGAGTTTGTATGGAGTTTATTTTTTTTTTCCTGAAATAAAATCTTGTGGAAGGTTGTTCGTTCAGTTTCGTCTACTGAGCAAGCTCGGTTTCATGTAAAATGTTTTCGTTAAATTTCATATCACAGTGTTTGTTATCGAACGCCTCGGAAACGGGTTGATCTATGTCTTATGTCTGAGTATGGTTTCCGCACTTAGTTCTATGCGGACCATTGTACGTGGGCAAAGAGTTGATCTATGTTGTTTTTTTTTCGTTTTTTTTGTAGATTTCAGAATAGGTCGTAGCCAATTTTTTATAGCCCTAGTTGATAAGTCTACTGTCACGCGAGCAAAGCTACTGGCAGAATATTATATAAAGAAAATACATAATTATATATTCGGACTTTTGTTTATAATGAATAAACTTAAAAACTATCAGGTCGATTAAAAAAAATATTTCATCACTAGAATGCTGCGTTATCATTGAGTGACATAGGCAAGGCATGTATGTTCTACTTTCACGCAGCCAGGTGGAACCACTGGACGAAGCTAGTAATCTATACATAATTGTAATAAATCTGTAGGAGTTTTTAGTTGTGCGTGCATCACGTAAAATGTACGAAATCATTGTAGATAACTTTCATACATTAAAATTGTATGTAACTTGATATATTACTCAGGCTTTGTTGCATCGCAATCGGTTGACTATATCGAAGTATATACCACATTCATTGAAAGTTAGGCGGTAAGAAGTTCGCCGGGTCGACTAGTTTAATAATAATATAATAATATTATTCCACAACTATGTGGAATGTGCCACGTGTTTTGTGCCACGTGTTTTTTTTGGTACTGAAAAAGCAGGATGTCGTTTAAATAGGAAAACTCACATGCAGAATTGAATTGAATATAATAATTAGATTTGGTGGGTGTGCCATCAAAGACACTTCCGCCTGACCACTGCTAAGTTCATTTTTGCTTGAAACGAAAATTTCAAAGGGTTTGGTTTGGCGCCGCGCCGCGGGATCTAAGCGACAATTTTTTAAAGTGATTCGGCAGAAATGACTGCGATGGTACCAGGACATTTCTAATTTTAGGTTTGTTCAAAAGTGTTTGACAGTTAAATAATATTTCGTTCCATACATTTGCAGTTCTTCAAGCCAATCCGTCCCATGAACATCAACATTCTGTACGACAACAGCGGCAGGCCGTCTGGTGAAGCCGACGTCGAGTTCGAGTGCCACGAGGACGCCATGAGGGTGAGTTGGCATTCTAACGAGATCAAGGATATAAATCTATTTAAAGATTAAATCTGCAAGACAGGCTTCGCAGTAAGTCAGCTAGGAACGCCGTGACCCTGACTACCCGACACGGTAGGCGCGGGCTTGCCGACAATGAGCAATGGTAGCTCGCCATCCGGCCGCCCTGTAATCTTACAGACCGAGCCCGAGTTGTCGACGAAGATGTCGGCAAACCGTAAAAACCCAGCGGGGCCGATGCTTGCTAGGGCCACGGAGGTTCTGAAAATAAACCTATAGTCCTTGAATGTAAAGGGCAACTGCAGGATACTGGGTCATCACTGCTCTTAATAGTGGATAGTTTTAATGCTGATGAAGCTGTTCTAAAACCTGTCTCTAACCATAAGCTTTCTACAGGGTCTGGCATGACAGCCTTATTGCTAAGTTTGCTGTCTAAAGTCTACTTACTGATGTGTGATTGGATCAGACTTCCTAAGAGATCAGAATTCCTAAAATTGGGGAGTGAAAGGGAGGCAGAGAGTGAATAGGTTACTTCTAGACAAGCATGCTCCATTTTCAACTACATCATCACTTACCATCAAGTGAGGGATCAAATGCGAACCTATTTATATTTTATAAAAAATACAAAATTACCTTAATTGGTCCTCAGGCGATGAGACGCGACAAGAACAACATGGATCATCGCTACATCGAGTTATTCCTCAACTCCTCGCCCGGAGGCGGTGGCGGCGGCGGCGGCGGCTTCAAGCCCAACAGGAGCTTCAGGAATAGTTACTAAACTGACACATGGTAGGAAGGTAACTGGTTAAATGCTGATGTAGATAAACTATCCTAGAAACCCAAGGAACAAACAAAATCCCATTCGCAAATGTCAGAAATTTTTTACATTCGTTACATCACTAATTCATATCAGTTGTATTATCATTTTATATCCATTCAATCAATACTATAATACCTTTTTTGTTTTTCAAACACATTCGTCAAATATTCGCATGTTTCTCGCGAATTCGAATGTGAATGTCAAAAAATGTGCGAATATTCGTTACATCATTAACAAACCTCAAAAACTACTGAACTAATTTTAATACTGTTTTCATCAATAGACAAAATGATTCATGAGGAAGGTTTTGGCGTATAATACAAACATTATTGTTGAGAAAAGCTGGAAATTTAAACAGGTCTATCATTTTACCAGCATTTTGCCAGTTACTCTTCTATATCATTGTTTTTTAATTATTGTAAACCATCATTAACCAAGTACATTTATTGTTAGAATTAAAACTAGTCTCCTAGACTATCACGTGGTCACCTGGCGTGGCCTGCCACAATGGCCGTGTATACACATCGCACCTTTAAAACAAAAAGTGGCACTATACTTAACTTTTTGTTTTTAATTGCCATTTTTTGGTAAACCTTTAACTTTTCAATCTGATTATCACAACCCATTCTCTGATTGTCAGTCTTTGTTCCAATTGTTAATGTTCTTTGGTAATTCATTCGCAGCTTATCGAGTTAAGTAGTTACACTGAAAACTTTATAACTGCTGAAAAAACACCTTTTTTTGGCATAGTGTCACTTTTTTGTTATGGGAGCGACATTATAAATGCAATTTTTGACATATTTGATCCATATGTTATGGATGAGAGTACATTGAGTACAAAATACGACAAATATTTTAATTATTTTAAAATGTTCTCTATAAATTGCAATTCCTTACGGCATCTAAAAGCATTTATTTGGAGCTGAATTAGAACAAACATCACTCCATCTGTCATTCGACATCGTCAATAATATCTTTACTGAAAATACTGCCCTATTATTTAAATAAAATCTCATTAATATTACTCTCCTTTCGTTATCATTTGGTATTTTGAATTACTATACAAGGCGTAAGGGACAGCCCTCCACAAACTTTAAGGGCTTGCTCAGTAGACGAAACTGAACAACCCACCACAAATTTTTTTTCAGTAAACAAAAATAAAAATCGGCTTCGCCATACAAATTGTCCAATCAAGTTTGTGGAGGGCTGTCCCTTACACCTTTTAGAAGACGCCAGATAACCGTGGAACCGTACCTTTTCCTAATATCTCTTCCCAGGTACCCGAAAAACAATCAATGAATTGACTCATTACTAGATCATATAAAGGATCACGGTACGTGTCAATTCAAGACAGCTTTGTCTTTATTTCCGATTTTGAAATTAGGAATGTCAACGAGTGTAGGGTTAATGACCGTTATTTCACGGTTATCTGACTGCCTTAGCTAAGTTAAACGTGAATAAACGCATAGGCAGACGGCTAACTCAAGTAGCTAACTAGAGTTAGTCGTTTGCGTATGCATTTTCAGCTTACAGAAAGAAGTACGGTGTTGACACTATACTTCTTTCTCGCTCGCACTGACGAGAGCTCTCACTCGCCTGGGTACGTCATGTTAAGTCCCTTGCAGCCTGTTTTGCGCCCTTATTAGAAACATAGGGTTCGAATATTCATGTATTTTAATCAGTTAAGTAACTCTACTTAGTTTACGTTCGTCACAATTGTTTAAAATTAGACGTTTGAGAGATTTACTTAATTTTTCGACAGAATACTTTACGCCATATTGGTGACGATTATTACGAAAGACAATTTAGTCGCTGTAAGTAAACGTCGCTTTGTTTTTTTTTTTTTTTAAACGATGTTAATCATATAAGTTTGGATGTATTGTTTCTATTGTGAGTTTTTCCCCTACATTTTTTTGACAGACTAACAGTATTTTATTAGGTCCAGTTTTTTGGAATATAACTTTCATCAAATATGGATACCGGAACGAATCTTAAGCGTTCGACGAAAGAGCGGGGATTGCTTTGCTCATCGCATACATCGGCAGCCTATCACTGTACAAGGATTGCGCTTCCCGCGCCCGCGTCTCACTTCATACCACTAAAGAGACCCGATATTTCACTTTACGCAAGTGGAAGTTGCTCAATATCTGTGCCGGTATCTGTATATTTATGATAACTTACGAAATATCGACTGATTCTACACATTATCTACGTATTATTTTGTACTTAATTCATAATAAATATATATTCTTAGAATCTAACAAGCATCAACAACGAAACAACTAATTTGGAAGAACTCACAAAAGATTTAAATAAGGCTGAGAACAGACAGACGATTATTCCGACCAAATTATACTTTTTACTATAACCAACTATGTGTGGTCTTATTTTAAAATAATCCTATGATGAAAGTTGTGAGCCAATATATATAATAAATAAATTCTGAATAATCGTCTGAATTTTAAAACCTTAAAATGTTAAACACAACATCTTTGTACTAAGTAAACCATAGACAACATATATTTTTCATATCTTTGGAAAGATTATGTTAAAACTGTATGCAGTATAAAATATACAATGCAAGATAAAAACAACTTAGTACATAGATGTTGTGCCTACATAAATAATAATTAAATTATACCTAGTTAGCTATAACCTATAGATAAATGTGCGTTGGAGTGAATTGGGTCCAAAGTTATTTTTGTACCTTTCGAATGCTTTAGTTTGTGAATCTATTTCCTGTACGAAAATATTGTATATTATTTTCCCGCACAAACTTTTAAGAAAGAATTATTGTGGAAATGTGGACACTGCGCCGGTAATATGTATAAAATTAAAATAAGAACATGATGTTGGGTAGATAACGTGTGAGACACAACACATATTGACAGTTTTTTCTATTAATTAATTAATTCCCAAGCGAACGCCGGCGTTCGCGCACCCATTGTCTTTCTATTGTCTCTAATTACCACGATTGAAAGGTTTAACCTACTTTTTTTCTTCGCCTCATTTATGCAGGCTAAGGTCTAAGACCATGTCGCCTCGTCATCGGTAATAAATATCTTTTTTGTGTTATATTAGATTGCTGGTGCAAATAATATTCTAATGTTTTTGCAGCATTTGGCAGCAAATGTATCGAGTCGGGGTTTCTCCACAAGCTTCGTTGAAGTAGTCAATGCTACAATAAAATACTCGGATCCATTTTGCCGAGATCGCGCCTGTTTCAATGATCCCCCTTATTGTCCAGTTGAGTAGACACTTAGAACTACACCAATTTCACATCACAATAATCGCTAGAAATCAATTTTCGAATAATTAAAACAGCAACTTCACTCGATAAAATTCAGCAAACTTGATTAAAGCCAAAACTACATTAGACTGACGCACACATGTAACATGCCTGATTTGTACGTAGAACGACGTCGCGTGGCGTGGATCAAGTGCAACTCTACAAGTCTAGTTTACATTTAAAATGTATGGAGACTGACGCGCCTGAATCACCGTGTATGGCATACATGTGCGCAGTGAAGAGCCATTAGAGATCTTATTCAGACTTCTTTCTGTAAAATTACAGCAGACGTCTGAATAAGATCTCTAATGGCTCTTCCATTAGAGATCTTATTCAGACTTCTCTTAAAATATTAAGTAAGTTTTGAAGAGTAGTATCCATTTCTGTAAAATTGTGTTACTTTTGCACAGGCAGCAACAAAAAACTACAATTTAATTACATTTTATTATAAATTTATCTTTTAACGCAAATGTGTACCAAACCTAACTATTCGTCGCAGTGTCCACTGAAAAGAATGTGATTTATTTTTGTGGAACGGAAAGTCGAGGAATTTGTTTTGTGGTATACTTACTAGATAAGTAATTTTTACTTTTAATAAATTAAACAGATGTATTTTGGTCTTTTAATTATTAACTTTAGTTTTATTCTAAACTAAGCACATACCTACACGCACAAAACTTTTTGGGAATTTAGGCTCTTAATAAACTAGTGCGCCTCACCATCAACGTTTGCATCACTGCTTACCATCAGGTGGGATCGCAGTCAAGCACTACTTTATATCAAGTAATAAAAAAAATCCTTGTCGGAGACCGGAGTCCGTTTCCTGATGGCTATAACCCGGGAATCTTTAAGTCAAGAGTGAATAGGTTACTTCTAGGTAAGCGCGTTCCATCATCGACCGCATCGTCGCTTTCCATCAGGTGAGATAGCGGTCAAGCGCGAACCTATCCACAATAACAAAAAAAAAACTAGCTATCCCACGCGTTTTTACCAGAAAGATGAGATACGTGCTACAACCAAAATGAATAATCGCAAGATGAACAAAAAGATTCAAAAATATTTGGGTGGACAATAGGGTCAACTCACACCAAAAGAGCGTCGAAGCGCAGCGAAGCGGATCGCAGTTTCAGTGTCATATGAGTTTTAACTTTATTTTCATTGCTATAATACTTATTATCGCATGAGAAACTCGAACGAGTCGCGCGGATGCCCGCGGCGCCGCGGGAATTCCAGCGAATTCTATGAACGGTAAACGGGTCGCTGCCCTTCGCCGCTCTTTCGATGTGAGTTGACCCATAGTTATTGGTCTAGCAGAACTCTGGGTCAACTCCGTAGACTGAAATATCCTTGTGGTTCTACAGGTGATATCAAAGGTTGAAAGCATTCAATAGTTAACCACAGATGCCAGTTGAGCCTGTTAACCTTTCGGGAATTGAACTTGAGACATCGAGCAATAGAGTGCCCCATGAGTGATGTACGCTAGGCTCACTCTGGATCTCGTGACGACGTCTTGCAGGCTGGCTAATTTTCCATGATATTGGCAAAGTTATTTATTTATACACCACTATTTTTTAATTAGTACAAATACTTAAAGGGCTTATTAGAACAGCTTCTTGTTAATAAGTAAAATCTCAATAAATAATATTCATAAACAACAAAGTTATTAGCGTTGTTTATGTCCCAAAATATCACTGAATTTATGGAAATATTTTGCAGGCTATTGATCACTATTGATTAATGAATGAATAAGTGACAATTATTAAGGAAAAACACTGCCCGCAGTATTTTCTACTAGCAATTGTTATGTTTGATTGATTCTATGTTGAATGTCCCTTTTCGTGGTCAATTTTAGGATTTCGGATTCTTCTACTTTTGACTATAAAAATATGATCAGTAATGGGTAGGTACAGATAGAGCCCCATTTTTTTTTTGTACAAATTAAATTGTAGGGGTGTATATTTACAAGCACTTGTACATTACAGACTATAACCTAAGGCGTTCTACAATAGAAAATTTGTACATATAGGTACCTACATAACTACCAAAATAAAATATCCCGCAAAATGATTTACTTATATTTCATCCATCCTCTCACAAAACCTTAGACATTCACGACACAAATCAATCTGTCTCTCAGCAAACTAGTCACTCTGGTGTTAGAGTTGTAGATATATAAATAATTAGGTAATCAAACCACAGAGTACTTTGCAATATACAAGGTTCGGAAAGAACATTCTACCATCCTGCGAGTTCTTCCTAATATCTACCTGTAAGCCATACGAATATCTATTTGTTTCGTACGGGAATCGAAACCGCGACACAGCTAACCACTGCGTCAACTGCGTTGTCGTTTGTATGTATGTTGTTCTTCACGCTTGAACAGCTGACTGGATTTGAACAATTCTTTTTATCCCGGGAGTATGTTACCTTGGTAGAATTTTCTACTTTTAGGCAGGCGAAGCCGCTGCAGCAGCTAGTGTAATATAGTAAGGGTGAGCCATTTGCTATCAAACCATGCACAAATCTCTAATCCGTGGTGCTACGTAAGTAGACGGTACATTAAACTTACCCTAATTAAACTTATCGCAAGTATCTAGGTACTATTTAGATGCCCTAATTAAATTAAACTTATCGCAAGTATTCGCATCTACTTACTACTTGCCAAGTTTCGGGTTTCGAACCGGCAACCTCGCACATGAGAGGCGGGTGTCTTAAACCACAGGGCCATCACGGCAACTCCTTGTAGGTACCTCAACACGTAAATACCGAAGTTTACAAATACCTTCAGGGGAACCAAACAAAACTAAATTTATTCGCCCCAAATTACATGGTTAACAACAAAACTATCAACTTCTTACTTACCTCCCTAAACACAAAATAAGTTGTCGAACACAACGCTCAACCACAAATTGTCTGAAGACAAGTAAAAAGGAGACGTTCACCTTTCCATCATCGTGTGGAAGCCGGCGACTATAAAAATAAGCTGGGCAAATAAATCATGAACAATCATTAGTGGGGCTCTTGGAGCGTGGGGCTGGGTGATGAGCGGAGCGGCCGCGGGGGCGGTAGCGGGTCTGTGGGTTGGGGATTGGGGATAATGATGGAACTTTTATTAAATAGGTACGAGTACTTACCTATCTATAATTTATTTTTGAAAGAGTCAACTGAGCAGGAAAGCTCGATTTGCGTTCTGTAGACGGAGCTCTTATGAACTAGCATGGTGTAAGCTGTGCATACCTGTAATAGGCATGCATACCAGTGCTTTGATTTTAATATTATTTTTTATAAAAAATCCTGTATGTGCCTAATGCTGTTAGTGTGCCAATAAATAAATAAACTTGCTGCGAATTAAGATACTCTGTACCCTAGACATAATAGGACATTTAGTACCTACTTATTCAATGTTATTATTTACCTAATTCAACCATTATATATTATGAGAATTGGATTAATGTTTTCTAATTAGGTTACGTAAACTATTCCGCATTTTTGCAAATATTAAATACCTACCGATGCTATGGTCAAACTCAATAATACTTAAAAACCCTAACTCTTATCTTTTACTGTGTAATTAAGCACATCGAATAAATGTTATTATTAATATCTATGAATATATTTTAGCTACGCTATAGCGTTGTTTAAAGTAGTTTAAGTGTTTAAGTTCCAAAAATTAGCCCCTTTATAAAACATCCAGCGAATAAAAATTAAAATCTCAAAATCTCAACACAATCAAGACGTAAACACGTCCTTATAATGCCCGCTACCTCTCGGCTCTATCCCAGCGTCCCAACACTCGCGTGGACCGCGGGGCGCCGGCGGCGGCGGGCCGGCGCGGCTCGGCGGCGACGGCGGGCACAAATAAGTAGGCGCCACGGGCACGCACCGTTGTTAGTCGCCACTGTTGTTCCTGCAGCTTGGACAGGGAATGATACCAGGGAACAGATAGCTACAAATATTTGTATCAACAGCTAACAATAGCCACTCAAAGTCTTGCTTGATGTTGGTACAAATATTTGTACTTACTTGTAGGCAACGGTTCCGTAC
Source organism: Mythimna albipuncta (assembly GCA_929112965.1). Taxonomy (NCBI): domain Eukaryota; kingdom Metazoa; phylum Arthropoda; class Insecta; order Lepidoptera; family Noctuidae; genus Mythimna; species Mythimna albipuncta. The sequence continues at coordinate 1,471,248 of OV815969.1, read as the reverse complement.
GCTGCTATGGTAAGTAGCAGTAGCAGGATTGGAAACTTGACTACCCATTTCAAAGAGTACTAAATACTTGCAAACTCTAATGAGCAGATACGATAAGAAGTTGTTAAGCACTTGTTAGAAATACGAGAATCTGTTAGTAGTTCTGCTGTTTGCGATAGCTGAAGGTTCAAATCCTCCTCGAGATTCCGACCCCGACTACCAACCACGGTAGACGCGGGCTTGCGGTCGTTGAGCAATGGGTAGTTCGCCGTCCGGCCGTCCAAGTCGTCAACGGCGTGTAGTGATCCACGCGCTCCTCAAAGAGATGACAGCAAACTGTAAGAGCCCAGCAGGGCCGATGCCCACTAGCTAGGACCGCAAAGAATTTCTGAAGGGGAAACCCGTAGTTCTAAAACGCAAAGGGCAAGTAGTTTTAGTCAGTTAAAGTCTGATACGCTCTACTTCTCCATCCAGAGCGAGAGAAGTCATTGGATGATTTCCATCCTTAAAAAACAAAGCTGACGATAGGTTCTTTTTTTTCTTTGGGTAAAAATCATCCAGATGACATCACTATCTCCCGCTCCGCAAAAAGGCGGGGGGGCCTTTGGGCGGAGTGGGAGATAGTGTCAGACTTGTACTGACTAAAAAACCTACTCGGTTCCTTTGTTGCCTTTCATACCGGGGTTGAGCCTTCCTTTCAGACTCTTGGCCCCAGTAGGCTTCGACCCTGCTGGGCTCCTACGTGATGGTATGCGGTAGGGTCTGACGCATCTGGGTATCTATAGACCTTTTACATTATCGTCTTTAGCAAAGCTGTAGGCACTATAAAACTAACTCCACTAATTAGCGAGTTATCTTAATTTGTTTTTTCAAAATAAAAATAAATGTTGTAAAAGATTTGATTGACCCTAAGCGACCACTCTGTGGGAAACAAAACAAATAAGGAGATAATTACAACCGGACCTGACTGCTGGCTGTTCTCAGAAATGCATATATTAAATATCGCATGAATGACTGTGTGTGAGGCAGCATAAGTTTTATTATTAAGATTTTAGCTAAAACAAATATATCAAAGCATAGTCAGCCTTTTAATGTTCCCACTGCTGGGATTCAGACCTCCTCTCTAGAAGAGCGAATGGCCCGTTATCCACCACGTGGTGGATGTCACATGTCTTCGAATTTTTGATTTTAGTACATGCCTCACGATGTTTTCCTTCACCGTTTTGAGAGCAGTGGTGATGAAATAAATTACACAAAGTAATGCGCCTGGCTTTGAACCCACGACCTATAAACTCGTAAGTCGGGTCCGTTACCACTTGGCCACGACTGCTCTTAAATAAATAACCCAACTTATTGGAGTAACACATAGCTACAACCGCTAATGGGTTTTTATTTTTTGTTTTTAGCCAAGTGTGTCTGATCTGGACATTTTATTGCAAACTTTTAATACCTGCTCTATTTTAGGTACTTTCCTTATCAGCCTGTATATTGTGGTTATGCTCATACCTGCACGGTCACCCCGTAAGGATTCTTATTTATTTTATTTTATTCTTTACGCACTTAAAAGGAAAGAATTTCATGCCTTAGGCATTTTCTACCAGTCAACCTTTTGGTAATGCAGAGAAAAATTGTGAACTTCGCAATATTGAAAATTATACTGTTTAAATACAAAGATATACACGTCTAATAATGTTCAATCTAAATTTAAATCCAAGAAGAATTATTAGTTTTATATTTTTGTTTGTAATGATTAAAATAAAAAACTTTAGGACCAATTTTAAAAATTCTTTCATCTGTAAAATGTTATTTTATCACTTAGTAACATAGGGTATAATATAATTCAAGCGGGTCAAGCTGATTGAATCTAGTCATCTATGTATAATAATTGTTCCAAAAGATAAGCATTGATTAGGTGCCGTCATTACTTATTTTATCTTTGAATTTTAACTTAAAGAATTAACTACATTCCTCCAGGTCTTTAACTTCCCTGAACTACGCTTGTTCTTCTTTTCTTCTTTTTGATAAACTTCTTAAGGTCAGGTTCTACTCATTTTTGGAAACTCCGGAAATCCACAAATATAAAAGACAACACCTCAAAAAAATATTTTTAGCTCAGAAAGTGATTCTCATTGCACTGTAGTTAGGTAGGTATGCCCTTTTTACCAAACTGTGACATTTTGATTACCATTACGCACTTGTGCTATAATGTAGTTAAAACCTTATTCTTCAACCTCTACCCCGCCAGAATTATATTACATGTATCATAGCAGGATGGGCGCAGGTCGTCACCTACGAATCGCCGGTCAACCGCCGTTTATTCATTTCAGTGAGTGTATTGACAGGTAAATAAAAAAAAATATAGGCGCGCATATGAAAACAGATTTTTACCGCCACAAAAGTTAATAGTTTTATAGTTATTTTCTTCTCTTCTCGTCGTCTTCACAAGTGTATTGAAAAACGTCGTATGATACACGTGAGTAATTAATGATTACAGTTCTCGGCTCTCTTAAGACCCTCGCCTTGGCTCGGGTCTAAATACCGCCTAGTCGGTAATCACTAACATTACACACAGTGGGACATTTAGCGTCCCGATCCCCAAAATCGGGACATCCCGCGCAAATCGAGAAACCTGGCATCACTAATTCCAACGTGTGACTCATGTCTTCAACAGGGGCATCTTCATCACTTACATTATGCATCCGACAGGTCTATAAAAATCCATTTCGCCAAGTTGTGTTTGCAACGGCCTTCACGCGAATGCTAAATCTTACATTTAGAGGGTCCTTTACCACTGGCCTATCGTCAACATCGAGCATGGTTCAAAAGCTTGTTGCTTCATCTAACGCAGTCCAATGCGAGTTTTGATGAAGAGGCAACACAAAAAAGAAAAAAAACGCCTGAAAATTCTGTTGGCATTCGATAATTCTAAGATTTACTTGAATATTTCAAATATTTCACAAAATTTATTCTAGGGAATACAAGTTTTTTAGAAAAAATCAGGCTTCTATTGATGTATTTTTTTTTTTTTTGATATATGTGTAGGTACAATATTATATGGAGGGCCAAAGTTCACGTAAAATAGCAGATTTTCAGAGGTATTTTCTAGATTAGATTTACATAAATTTACGTTTTGATTTCTGTAGAAGCAGCTGGTCGACTGGCAACCCTACTTATTAAGGCGGTTCGAAAAAAATAATATCGACAAGATGACTATGTATCCAAAATATCTCGAGAAAGATGTGTATTAACTTCATAATCACGTAAGAGCGGTTATATGAAAACCTCTATGTACCTCAAAAAGGACGCTCTTAAATCTTTCATTAGCGCTCCACTCCATTTAATTTTTTTAATGCAAATCATGAATTAAGTCTGGTTGTTCCCTAGTAACTGGGTTGTAGAGATATGATAGGCAGTCGCTTCATGTGAAATACTCATAATTAGCCGTATCCGGTTAGGCCGACTTCCAGAGCACATGAAAGAGCCTTGTGGGCGTGGCAGGCGTGCTACAAAGTAGGGCAATGCTCACAGTTCAACTACCAATAGCAAACTTGCGATCTAAGTGTGCGTGGTCTGTTAGTTGCATAATGTGCGTTCGTATTGGTTTATTGCCTGTAGTGGAGTTAGGGTGGGAGACAAGTGGCGATACTCGTTGTAGTACAAATCGGAAAGTATTTCCTTTCTAACCTCTTTCATATTTTCTGTTGAGATGACGATGTTTACCAAAACCTGTAAGTAGAGCGTAGACAACCGATAGCATAAAAGTTTTCTAGAATAAGTTTATCACTTGGTACTTTTTCCACGTCCAGTCATAAGCTATTGAGTTTAAAAACAAGCATAACGTAGACGTGATAGTAACAGCGGTCGGCGTCACCCAGGCACTACCCTCCTTTTACGAGCCAAACTCGGGCGGAATCGTAAGTAGCTGATGCAATTTACATTCTTACATACGCTAAGTAGAACTGCCCATTGATATCTGCGGCTGTTTCAATAAGAGCTATCAAGGACTAATTTACTCATACTAAAACTAAATAACAAATAAAAAAAAACTGGTATACCCTGTTTATAATTTATTTGACTGGCCTGTTGGTCTAGTGGTTAGTAGACCTGACTGCTATGCCGGAGGTCGTGGGTTCGAATCCCATCCAGGCCACGCCAAATGTTTGTGTGATGAGCACGATCATTTGTTCTGAGTCTGGGTGTAATTTATCTATAATATTATGTATGTATTTAGAAATTTAGAAGTAAGTTTATCAGTTGTCTAGTACTCATAACACAAGCTCTGCTTAGCTTTAAACTTCGTCTTTGGATATGCTGTGGCCTTCTGTAAGTGAAGAAGGACCTACCTACGTCTTAAAAATAGTTTAACAAATGCACATGCAGCCTGTCTGGTACCTACCGTGACTTCATACAAAACATATTACAAAGTGACGGAATAAAGTTTACAACGTCAAATAAATTAGATATCAATTCAAATTCATTAAAAATACAAATTGTACACAATAAGTATATTACAATACATAAATGTCAAAATAAATTCATTTTAATTTGAGTAAATGTCTAAGATATTGAACACAGTCATTTCAAAATAAATGAATGAAGGATGTCAATAAAAAATAAATCTAAAAACACATGTGGAAAAGTTGTCAATTTCTAAACTACAAAACTATATTAAAAGACATAGGTAGCTATCTACCTTTATTGTGTATCTACCTACATAAGTACGTATACGTACTAAGTTGGAGATCCTAAATAAATACATAACAATACCTCATAATCGATTAGATTAATCCATTTTCTAATTTCAAAAACAACTTCAACCGAACAAAAAAATATTGGATTTAATCTATTGTCCAGATTCCCGTATGTTTCCTAGTTGTCCAAATTAAATTATTGATTAGCACCCCTATGTAATTAGGTGTACTTACTCTTTATAGGTGTTAAGTGGTGGCTGATGAGCCAGTGACCTTGGCAGGCGTGAGGCGGCGGCGAGGTGGCGCGGCGTGGTGGCGACCCATGCCACGATGCACCCACGTGTTTCCTCTTTATGCTACATTGTAGGATATGATCGATTGCGTGGTTCATTTGAATGTTATTTACCTCCTTCTTCCTGCCCTTATCCCATATTACTTGGGGTCGGCGCAACACGTTTTCTTCTTCCATTCTATCCTGTCACCCGTCAAACTATCACTAACTCCCTTTTCTTTCATATCACTTTTCACACAATCCATCCATCTTTTTTTCGGCCTTTACCTACTTGTCTAAATAATATGGAAGACTTCCAGCTAAAACAAATAGAACACGATTCGTAAATCTGACTGACAGTCGACTAAATTATTTTTTTTCTTATAAAATACAGAACGAAACTATATTTTATGAACTACAGACATATAAGGAAAGGGTATATTTTGCTTCTAGTAGAAGGTAAAGAGAGTGAGAGCAATGGTGGCCGAGTGATAATAGCTCCGACTTACGAGTTATAGGTCGCGGGATCAAACCCTGCCAGGCTTAGGTACTTTGTGTAATTTATTTCATTACAACTGCTCTCAAAACGGTGAAGGAAAACATCGTGAGGAAACCGGTATGTTTTAGAACCAAAAAAAATCGAAGATGTGACATTCACCAACCCGCACTAGGCCCACGTGGTGGATTACGGCCCATTCCCTGTCCTAGAACCTCAGTCCCAGCAGAGGGAACATTGAAAAGGCTGATGATGATGATAAGAGATGGCTGGTAAAGAGATGGAAGGTAAAGAGATGATAAGAAGGTAAAGAGATGGGCTCACGATTTGTTAATTTCATTAAATTCAAATCAATTTCATTGTCCAAATCCACTGTCATCGATCATTTTCATCATCATTTCAGCCGAAAGACGTCCACTGTTGGGCATAGGGCTCCCTCAAAAGACGCCACAACGATTGGTCCTGTTTGTCGTGTATTCATCGGATCTCCAAAATGGATTTTGACAATTCAAAAGTGCCTTTTTGACAATTCAAAAGTGCCTGTAACTGGTCTATTTGAAATAAACGTTTCTGATTTCTGCAACAGAAAGGGCTATGTTTGGAGTTTCCTGGCCTGATCGAATCAGGAATGAAGATACCCGCAAGCAAACCAAAGTTATCGACTTAGCCCAAGTGGCGCACGTTATTGCTCGCAGAAATCGACTGTTCCTATACCTAACTTTTTTTTTGGAGGGAAAAAATCATGCATTGACATCCCCCGCTCTTGGGCGGCGCGGGAGATAGTGTCAAACTCTTACTGACTAAAAGACCCACCCCGTTCCTTCTAGCCTTCATAACGGGGCTCGAGCGCCCTTTCGGATAACCCTGCCCCCAGTAGGCTTCGACCCGACTGGGTCACTGCTGTTGCTGACAACTCCTTGAGGCGCGCGGGAATAATGCGCTCCGTCGACGACTTGGGCTTGGTCCGGACAACCTATACCTACCTAATTAGCACCACTTACTCTTTACGATAGGATGATGGGCGCCAATGACCTTGGCCGGCGGTGGAGGCGGCATGGGGACTTAGCGAAGACTGCATGTAGGATGCACCTTGAGGACAAAGAAAAGATACTTAGTAAGATATGATTGGTTATGAGAATTGTTTGTACTTGGAGATTTTTTGTTAGTGGCAGGCGGTCGCCGACTTCTGCGAAGCAGTAATGCTCGTAAAGGAGGAGGCCGAACGCATCAGGCAACGGCGTCCTCGCCGCCGCCGCCGGGATTCTGATCCCGATTTCCGGCCACCGTAGGCGCGGGCTTGCGGACATGAGCAATGGGTAGCTCGCTGTCCAGCCGTCCAGTAACTGTCCGGACCAAGCCCAAGTCGTCAACGACGCGCACTGTTCCCGCGCGTCTCAAGGAGTTGTCAGCAACAGTAGGGACCCAGCCAGGTCGAAGCTTATTGGGGCCAGGGTTATCCGAAAGGGAGCTCGAGCCACGGTATGAAGGATAGAAGGAATGGGGTGGGTCTTTTAGTCAGTAAGAGTCTGACACTATCTCCCGCTCCGCCCAAGAGCGGAGGTTGTCATTGGATGATTTTTTTCCACAATAAAAATAAAAAAATGTTTGTCGAGCCAATTTTGCACCTGGTAAGAGAGGGGGTGCAGATGTCAGGAACAGAGTTCTTTGATAAGAATTATAGAATGCATTTGTCTTCCGGTTTATACCCCAAAGTTATTGCCCAAGTTAAAGAGCAACGGTCTAATGGCGACAATGGTTTTCGATCGGAATAGGCTAGTGATTGATTTTAGGTCCATTCAGTAATTATTCTTTAATTCTTTATTGTAAACTACAACACAAAATAAGTGGATAACAAAGTTCATGTACATAGGCGAGCTTAACTCAAAGTTGAGTTTTCTTCCAGCAAACCATTGAGCGATAGAGAGAGATGACAATAGAGGGTAGGATCCAGTGTACAATTTTAAAATTAGAAACATTATGAATAAAATAATAATACATAAATAAGTATACCTACATACATAAATACACACATACTTTATTTATTACCTTACTAAGCTTTCTAGCAAACTTTTGGACCTACAGGACACCCTGGATCATGGACAGAGAAGAAAAAGTCTATTGGTTTAATTTCTGAAATCTTTACAAACTCTACTGTATTTCTTATCCAAAATACATTGAAGTAAGGCTAACTCTAGACATTTTTTCATTAGCAACGTTTGCGTATGCGCAGGCGATCTTAATAAACATGTCTTAGGAAGGAACACATGCAAATGAGCCGTCTGTCCAGGGTGTAACACTGTCTTGCAATAGGTATGGCCGTGCGGGAGGAATGCGGACGTGGTGCTGTGCCAAACGTTCCATTGAGACTAAATGATGATCACTTGTGGCGCCGCTGTATGTCTTTAGTATGCAGTGTTGTTAATTGCCGGAGACTTTTTTTTTTATTAAGTTTATAGTTGATACAATAATAATAATAATATAATATTCCACAACTATCACACAACGCCGTCTAGTCCCAAGCTAAGCAGAGCTTGTGTTATGGTTACTAGACAACTGATAAACATACTTATATATTTCTAAATACATACATATTATAGATAAATTACACCCAGACACAGAACAAATGATCGTGCTCATCACACAAACATTTGTCCTGGGTGGGAATCGAAGCCACGACCTCCGGCATAGCAGTCAGGGTCACTAACCACTAGACCAACAGGCCTGTCTAGTGCAATGAGAAGTAAATGTGTGTTAAATGTTTTAATACTAAAGCTTGTGATTTGCATGCCTCAACGTGTAATAGGTTGGACTGAGGTTCATTTTTAACAACTCTATGTAATTATAGAGGTAAAGTTTTTTTTTTTTTTTTTTTTGTAGGACGTAATCTCTGAAAGTACTGCTAAATTTCACCGATAGTAAGCTGCTTTATTTCTGAGTGATATAAGCTATATTTTATGTATGTGGGCGAAACTGCGGGCAAAAGCTAAAACAATATGAAGTAAATGTGTGAAAAGAAACATACATTCAGCCACATAGAAACTCCTCCTTTTCGAAGTCGGTTAATAAATGATATAATAATAAAGCTTGTGATTTGCATGACTCAAGGGGTTATATTTTTAACAACTTTACGTAATTATTACCCATATTAGCAACTAAATGATTATTAACTATGAAGTTAAAGGGAATTGGTTTCAGTATAATACGAATTGGTATTTTTTGGGCAGATAAATCCTGATTACAAAATCTAGCCTGTTAAAGATTCCTTCTTAATATAGATATGCATATCAAAAGTCAGTTGAGTGTGTAAAATTGATGACCTGTAAACTTCACAGAGATAATAATTTGTGAGTCAGTGCCCAAAAATAGGTAGGGTATTTGTTGGACTTATTGTAGATTTTTAATTATAAAAAGATATAGGTGATGTCCTGAAATACATTTTGAACCGGCACCATAACTAAACTTCCCAAAAAACTGTCGCACCCTCTCGTCGTCTGTCACACATGTTGTCTATGGCTAATGTACCAAAATAATCAATATTAGGTGAGTGTAGTTGTTTATAATAAACGGCGAGCGATCGCAGCGTCGCGCTGGCGCCGCCGCCGGCGCCGGCTGCGTGCTGCTCGCCGGCGCTTTGTGCTGCGCCCAGGAAACCGGCGGCGGCGGACAGCTTCCGCACGTCTACAAGAGCACAGCAACAATTTGATTTCAGAATGAACAAATACAAATGATGCATAAATTAATGAAAGAATGAATGAGCAAATTAGTGAAGGTGTGAATGAATGAATGTAAATATGAATAAATATGAATGCACGAATGAATTAAGGAATCAAAGCAAGAAGAAATAAAAGAATTAATGAATGAATGATTTATTTATTTGCAAGAATACAGGCAGCTAACAAGTTCTTAAAATCTATGGGGTTTCACTATATTCATTGTCTGCTGCGGAAGTTAAGCTCACCATTGTAATTAAGCACAGACAGCAACGGCTTTTTTGGTTGGTGGGAAATCATCAAATAACTTTTCCTGCTCTGTTTGGAGCGAGAGAGAGTGTCAAACTTTTACCGCTACTAAAACCCGCCTGTGCTCCTTCAGTTACCCTTTGCATTCCAAGGCCACGATAACGCTTTCGAACAATCATTCAGCTCGCCGATACCAACGCTTGCAATTTAGCATTGACAGGGACGGTTTTCCTACAGTTAACTTGAAGTGATGATTGAACTGCCGGATGTAGCGCGAATTCTGAGTACAGAACAGATCATCATGGAGTAAATGCTTCGTGGAAATCAATTAGGGCTTCGTGTGTAATGACGACAGGTCGGTTAATGCTTGAGTTAATACAATCTTCCTGTCTTCCTGTAAGTCGGACACAATATACAATTTATATTTAGATTTTTTGCAGCTTTAATTAATAGTATAAATTAAATATAATGAATTAAATTTTATTGAATAGGCTGGAAGCTTTGAAGTTCGACTTCTTTTTTCTACCTACTATAACTGTCCCCGCACATTGGCCACAAAAAAACGCTGCTTCAAGCTTCTTTTTGAGGCGGCCTATTTTTGGGGTTCGATTGCGGCGGTGCCGCTGCCACAAGAAAAAAAAACGCTTGAAGCGGCTTCAAGCTTCTCCGGACACAAGGTGTCACGCGCTTCAGTTGTTTTTTACGGCCGCTTCTAGCTTTTTTTTTTTGTAGCCCATGTGCGGATCCGCTTAATGTTCACAAAACTTTCAGCACGGAGGTTTTAAACTGAGCTGTCTGTCTACATCGTTGTACTATAAAATAGAACATAGATACTAGTTGCTGTCAGCGGCTTCGCACGCACCCAAGGGGACATGCTTCCGGATTAAAAAATAGCCTATGTCGTATTCTACATCATGGTTTACCCGTTCACCAAGTTTCATAGAAATCTTTTTAGTCGTTCGAGCGAGTAGAAGTAACGTCCTCGCCTACGGTTCGGGCGAATTATACCTCTGTAGCAATGTAGATTTTAACTACGTAGGTATTTGTTGTTTCCTTCTCCTAGAGAGGAAGTCTGAGTCCCAGCAGTGGGAGCATTAAAAGCGTTAAAAAGGATGATGATTTGTTGTTTTAAAAAAGTACTCGAGGAGTTTATTGCACGTTCTTCTCCATAGTGATCTACGCTTCTAAAGTGGCTTTATAATTTCAGTCAGTAGTGTGTGTGAACTTTAGTTAATTATGAGAGTTTACTGAACTAACAAAGAAAGAAAAAAATTCATAAAACAGTTCCAGATAACGACACATATTAGTCAATAACTCTATTACGAGTAACTCGCTTATCTCCTGGCCCTACACCGCTGTCCAACAGTTTTTGAATGTTTGCATTGCACTGTGACACTATTATATAAATTAGGAAGAGGGGGGGATTTATTGATCCTTTGACGTGCCGCCAGGGGTGGAAGTCATCCCCTAAGGACTTCCGTTGAGCACTCAACTACAATAAATGTCATCGGTAAAAATAGAAATGACTACTTGATTTTTAGGGTTCCGTAGTTACGGGTAAAAACGGGACCCTAAAAAAAACAGACAGACGGACGGACAGACAGCAGAGTCTTAGTAATAACTAAGACCTTCCGTCCGCGTGTCCGTCTGTCTGTCACCAGGCTGCATCTCAAGAACCGCAATAGCTAGACAGTTGTTTTCACAAATTATGTATTTCTGTGGCCTTTATAACAACAAATACTAAAAACAAAGACTTCACTGTCTGTCTGTCTGTCCGTCTATCTGTCACTAGGCTGTATCTCAAGAACAGCGATACCTAGACAGTTGAAATATTCACAAAATAATTATTTTTGTTTACAAATACTAGAGATGGGCCGAGTACTCGGTTGATACTCGGTACTCGGCGTACTCGGCGGGTTTTTTGATATTCGTACTCGGCCGAATAACTCGGTTTGAATGCCGAGTATACTTTGTGTAAGAAAAGCAATATATATTTATTTAGGTAGATATAATTAAAACAGCAGTGTTAATCAAAAAGTATAAATTACTAATTTAGGAAATCTTTGACAATCTCAAATTTTATTTAATTAATAAAATCAAAATTATACTAATGAATGCGTAGTAGTGATGAGACAAAATCCAACACCACTACGTGAAATTAGAGAATTGCATAAAGTACATTTCACTTTTGCTTTGTCTTCTACAATCTCGTCGTAAAACGCCCAAATTCGAGATCTTTTACGTGAAGTCATTATGTCAACAATCACTGATCAGTTACTACACACAGTCAATCATTAATTAAAAAACTTTTTTAATTATTTATTCACTATGACGCGCAACGTTTGCCAACTATCAAGCGACTGGTAGTTGAAAGGCGCGAGCGGTGTTAGGGGTGTATCAACGCGAGCCGGCCTCTCGACTGGCGTGAACCTGTTTGTACTTGTTTACGCGCACGAAATGGGAATTTGATTGAACCGAGTTACTTGGCCGAGTACTCGGTTGAATAAAAATTGAGCCGAGTAAAACTCGGTATTCGTTACTCGACAAAAGTGTTACTCGGCGCATCTCTAACAAATACTAAAAAAAAAAAAAATTTTTTAGGGTAGGATCCCATTGTACAAACGCAATTTTTTTGCCCAATTTTCCCAAGGACGATACGGAACCCTACGTGGCGCGAGTCCAACTCGCACTTGGCCAGTTTTCATCTCATCGGCGATTTCTTTTTATCTCCGATCGTAATGCAGGATAGATGTAATGTATTCTGGTATCAGTTTAATTGTATAATAATACAGTTAAGTTATTGTTTAATAGTCGCTAATTCGGGGAACTATGAACTGGGCGAGTTGGAGGTGAATAATAAGTTAGACAAGTTATAGCCTGAACTAACTTTGAACTTAGGCCGACGCAAGTTGGAAACTAGGTCAAAGGATTTGTTTAGAAGTAAGAAAAACAATAAACATACAAATCAGTTAATGTACTTACCTGTTAAACTTGGATAATATAAAGTTTACGTAATTTTTTTTTCTTAACAAATAGTATCTACATATGTACATTTTGATACAAGTCGTCGACGGCGCGCACTGTTCCCGCGCGCCTCAAGGAGTTGTCAGAAACAGCAGGGACCCGAGCCGGGTCGAAGCCTACTGGGGCCAGGGTTATCCGAAAGGGCGCTTGAGCCCCGGCATGAAGGCTTGAAGGAACGGGATGGGTTTTTTAGTCATTAAGAGTCTGACATTATCTCCCGCTCCGCCCAAGAGCGGGGGTTGTCATAGGATGATTTTTCCCATCGAAAAAAAAAAACACAAGGCGGAATTTGCACAAGCTGTAGGCGATTCCACGTGTACCAAACGACTTTTTACAATACACTTACAAAGATATAAATAAAAACGGGTTGACGAGCGACTTAGCGCCCTGTCTGATACGATAAATGTAATAAATTGTGGCGGAAGCGAGCTCATTTTTCCGCACTAATGCGAGAAATAGTTAATTGCGTGTCTGAAAGCGTTAAGGAAAAGAGCTAATCTTTGAGTTAGTGTATTGAAAAATACGTTGACCCACACTAGATATAGCTCACATACATATAGATATCCAGACCAGAAAGACCTATCCTACAGGCCATAAAAATATTTGTTCTGCGTGGGAATCGAATCTACTCCATACAGCGTAGCAGCCAATTACTCAACCACTGCGCCTACTGTCCCGTTCACCGTGTAGGTTTTCAGCATATTTTTCTTTACGCCTCTAGCAGTTTCTGAGGACCTAATAAAAGCCACTTATAGTGCTTTAAACGTGGCCAATTAGCTACTGGGGCCATATACTGTTTTTTTTATAAAGAAACTCTATTAGTCAGGTGTACATATTTACACTTAAAAACTCAAGTCTAGGAATCGAACCTTGGCCCTGTTAATTCTTTACTACACAAAAACCTACAAACAGTACACGTCTTTCGGATGAAATGATACTGATCATGATTATGTTGATGAGACATGAGAGGGGGTCACTTTTCTTCTGGACTTATAGGCCCTAGGTTGTAACAATCAGGAAACCAATTCCGAAAGGGAATTCTGCTCCTCAGCTGTTCCACTTTCGTCTTCACAAATCTTTTGCCGTGGCAACAGTCGTCGCTACTTGCACCGTTAGCTTACGCGTCCCTGAAGGCCAACTGAATAGAGGCCCATTTACTAGAGTTCATGTCTCTATCACTCGCAGGCTTGCAGACGGCGAGCCACCCTCTGCTCGTCTGGTAACTGTCAGTACTGAGCTCAATTCGTCAACAGTGCGTTGAGTTCCACGCCTGCCTCAAAGAGATGTCAACTAAATTGTAGAGCCTAAAAGAAAACTTCTATAAAAGCGTAACCCGTGGTCTAAGAACAGAAAGGGCAACTGAAAAATATACATACACATACACTATAAGTCTTTCAATGTTCCCACTGCTGGGACTCAGGCCTCCTCTCTAGGAGAGGGTATGGGCCGTAGTCCACTACACGGGCCCAGTGCGGGTTGGTAGATGTCACATGTCTGCGAATTTTGATTCTAGGACATGCCGGTTTCCTCATGATGTTTTCCTTCACCGAAAGAGAAGAAACATAGGTGTGGAAACATAGGTATTAGTCAGTAAAAGTCTGACATGCCCTCTCGCTCCGCCCTAGAGTCGGAGAAGTCATTACATGATTTCCCATCTCAAAGAAAAAAGATCTCTAACACCATTTTGTGTATCGCATCACCACCATTTCAGTCCAGATTTATTTGCTAGAATTTAAGGTACTTAGTCACCCCCAAATCACAACTAATGACTAAATTGCATAATGTTCTGCTATTTTAATGAAAAATCTTGATTCCAAAATGACTGTAGGTACTATAAGTAACATCAGACAACTTTTAACTCATTGACTGAGAATTTCGTTTAAATCCGTTTCCGCATTGTTTGTCCAACAGTCAGATAGATTTTCTTTTATTTATGACCTACCTACGACATTTATCTTTATAATAAAACGTCCTGTCTGCTGATAATAATGAAATAACTACTTACCTTGTCATAGATAGTCGTTAAAAACAAAACTATTTACCGGAACTGAAACGTTAAACGTAATTAGCTATACATGGTAGAGGTGTGCCCCGCTTGGGCAGAGCAAAATAGCAAGTCCTTGCGGAGGCGATCGGCGGCGGCGATCTCTCGCCGCAGCAGAGCTTCTGGTGCAAGCCATGGTCCGGAGCAAGGAGGAGTGGCAGGTGGTCGCCTTCTTCTGCGAAGCAGTAATGCTAGCAAAGGAGGAGGCTGACCGCTTCAGGCAACGGCGCTCACGCCTCAGCCGCCACCGGATTCCGATCTTAATTTCCGGCCACGTTGGACGGCGAGCAATAGGTAGCTCACTCGCGGACCGAGCCCAAGGACCACGCCTCAAGAAGTTTTCAGCAACCGTAGGGGCCTAGCAGGGTCGAAGCTTATTGGGACCAAGGGTTATTTCTGAAAGGAAGGCTCGGCCCCGGTTTGAAAGGCAACAAAGGTTTGGGGTGGGTTTTTTAGTTAGTAAAAGTCTGACACTATCTCCCGCTGATGTCATCTGGATGATTTTTATCCACAAAAAAAAAAAACTAATTGAGATATTTGCATGTTGGTTTTATTTTGAAAAAATTTCGTAGTGTTCTTATTATCTCCATTAGTATTTAAGCTAATAACTAATTATTTAAGTTATGACTAATTTATTTATTTACAAGCATATAGTTTTAATTCTGCATAGGCTTGCGTTTGACCACTATCTCACCTGATTGAAAGCTTGTGGCCGACGATGGAGCAAGCTTGCCTAGAAGCAACCTGTCTCTCAACTCTTGTCTTTAAGACCTCTAAGTTGTAGCTATCAGGAAACACAGACTCCGGCAGGGAATTCCAATCCTGTACGTATGTCTTAACCAAATGCTTTGTAACATTTAAAAAGTACTTAACTACATAAAATACTTGTTAGTTTAGGACCTTATAGACAATATTTTTTAAGAAAGTACTCTACCTACTATTAGGTAGGTAGAGTATTTTGAAATTGGGCCATGTATGTACTCTATATACCATTATATAGATATCCACATTCTCACATAACTAGTCCACAATGTCCAAGATGGAAGTAAATAAGTCCTCTTTCCGTTTACATGATCACATCACTCAAATCACTGATGCGTTGCCGACGTCCTTCTTACAATCACTGAATTTTCCTTGTCTAGAAGCCTTTATACAGGGTGTAACGGACAGCCCTCCACAAAGTTTAAGGGCTTGCTCAGTAGACGAAACTGAACAACTTTTCACAAGACTTTTTTTCAGGTAACGAAAAAAAATTCAGCCTCACCATACAAAATTAAAAACTTGATTGGACAGTTTGATGAAAAAAAAATCTTGTTTAAGGTTGAGCAATTTTGTCTACTGAGCAAGCCCTTAAAGTTTGTGGAGGGCTGTCCTTTACATCCTGTATAAGTAATTTTTTTTTTAAACTTACGACTTTCATGTATTCATGATTTATCAAAAATATATATATTTACTATCTGAGAGCAGTGGTGACCGAGTGGAAACGGCCTCGACTTACGAGTTGTAGGTCACGGGTTTTAATAAGTACCTATATGCGAAATCTGAAACACGTGTCTAGTATTTTTATGTAGAATATAATATAATATCCGTAAAACCGAATAACCGTAGGTATAAAAAATCACAAAGTTTGTTATGTCAGTAAAAATACATAGTCACCGGACCCGCTGTGACCTGTGTTGTACAATTGTACTTAGTGTCGGTGGTGTCCAAGTTTTGACCTTTTTAAATATTATTGGGAAAAAATATAACATATAAAAACTATTGGAACCCATCCAGTTACTGATTCTGAACAAACTATATTCAGGTTTCGTGTAAACTAAAAATGTATAAGTACCTACTTAATTACCTGGGGTCATTGACCGAAGCAGCTTTTTAGACTAAATCCCAATTCCCAATGACTGCACAAAAACAAACTAATGTAGGTAAATACTTATTATTTAGAGCAAATCAAATCATATCACCAATCTACCTACTTATTAACTATCAATGGCAGCACATTACCGATCCAAATTATTTTTATTGTCAAGAATCATGTGTATGTGTCAAGAATACAAGATGGCGCCTGAATTTGGCGCCAAAAAGTAGCGTCGGTGCGTCGCGTCGTCGTCGCGGAGACGCGGGCACACGACGTAAACAATTCAGCCACTGCTAATAATTTTGTTATGTTTTACTATTGATTAATTATTTGGATGTGATGCTGGCAAGTATGAGTAGGTATTATTGGATAAATAAAGTAGTTGTAAAATAGATAGCTAGCCAGAGAGAATTAGGTGGAAAACTCTATTGAAACTTATGTGGAACTTAGGGATGGTCTACTTTCTTTGTTTTTTTTTAGCTGTAGAATGAAAATAAAATTCAACTCTTCTGTGACAGGTGGTGTGGTTTTAATTTGTAATAGTCTGAAAGGTCCTCCCACTCCACCCTAGAGCGCGAAAAGTCATAAGTTACTTAGATGTTTTTTTTTCCAACTTAAAAAAATCACCGGTGGCAGGTCAATTTCCTAATACGAGAATAATTTGGCTAAAAAAGGCTCCAATCAAAAACTAATGGTAGAAATAGAATAGAATAAACTTTATTGTACACTAAAATAGTAACAATTTCACAGAAACTTATGTGCACAGTGGCGGTCTTATCGCTGAAATCGGTATCTTCCAGACAACCTTGGAAATATTTCGTACTAAAAATATAATTTTTTGTAAAATAAAATGAAATTCTAATTACCTATTCTTACTGGAAAAAATTTGCATAAAAACAAAACGCTTGCCCATTAATAATGAAAAAGATTTCTTTTCGTTTGTTGATTTTTTAAGTGTTTTTTTCGTTTATTTTTTAAGTTTTTTTTTTCAATATCTTTTTTTAATTTAAAATTATTTTTTTGCTTAATACAAATGTTTGGTCAGTTCTTGTAATTATTTGTCTTTCTGTCTTTTGCCTCTCTGTTTTTCTTCATCTCTCAATGTTTATTTATTTGCTTCATCTGAAAACATTTCAGGCACCTATTAACCGTTTCCTGATATATGGGTGTGCCTATAATGATTGATGGCATCGCGTCGCACTAGGCGTTACAGCGGTCTCATTAGCAAGTCGGATACCGAACCGAATTCAGGACAGAGTTTGGGATAATGCTGAAACTTACACGTTTCAGTATTTAATTCTGTTTGAATTAAAGTACCGAAGGGCAATGGAAAGAGTTAAACTTGGAGTTTCCTTGTGTGTTGAACACATGATTCTGTATTCAACACACCCGTCAAACAAAGAATTGCCAGTGGGCAAGGCACATTGCTCGTAGAACAGATAGTCGAAGATAGCCGAAAAGTTCAAAAATATTTAAAAAAATATTTTATTTCACATAGGCCTACATTGGCTAGTGAGAAGCTAGTGTACGTTTTCAAATTGGTGGTTTCCTATAGAGAAGAATCGGCCTTCTAGAGAGGCAACTGCGCATCGAAAGAAGAAGCGTTTGAAGGCCTCTTACAAGGTGGACCGAAGACCTGGTAAGAGTCGCAGGAATGCGATGGTTGTCAGACACACAGGTCCCATCGTTGTGGCGACACTTTGGGGAGGTCTAAGTACATTGATTATTTGCAATCTATAGTTGTACATCTTTCGTTATAAGGTTATCTATTTGGGATATCTGCAGTTATCACCAGCCTTTTTAATGTTCCCACTGTTGGGACTCAAGCCTCCTCTCTAGGAGAGGGAATGGGCCGTAATCCACCACGCGGGCCCAGTGCGGGTTGGTAAATGTCACATGTCGTTGAATTTTTGGTTCTAGGACATGCCGGTTTCCTCGCGATGTTTTCCTTCACCGTTTTGGGAGCAGTGGTGGTGGAATAAATTACACAAAGTAATGCGCCTGGCTGGATTCGAATCCGCGACCTACTTCTCTCTGCAGTAATTATTATACAAGGTGTAAGGGACAGCCCTTCACAAACTTTAAGGGCTTGCTCAGTAGACGAAACTGAACAACCTTCCACAAACATTTCTTTCAGGAAACGAAAAAAAAAATCCGTCTCTCCATAGAAAATTATAAACTTGATTGGACAGTTTGTATGGAGAGGCCGAATTTTTTTTTCGTTTCCTGAAAAAAATTTTTATGGAATGTTGTTCAGTTTCGTCTACTGAGCAAGCCCTTAAAGTTTGTGGAGGGCTGTCCCTTACACCTTGTATTTTACTCTAATGATCAATGAGTATCGTCTTCCAATGAAAGATTAATACGATTGAAAATCTTTATATAGTCAAACTCTTAATAGTCTATTGACAGATTAACATGTTGTTCTAACACAACCGCTATGAGCCAAATTGTGGCATCTATAATTATGGTTTTTCTGTCCTTACCCCAATTGATTTAGGGTCACCTCATTGCTCAATAGCAACGAAGATAGAGCCATCAGAGTTGCGAGATTGTTCGAAAGTGTCACTGCGGTCCTGCCCCTCTAGCCAAGTTACAACCGTTTCGCTTGCGTCGAACGCTTCGAGTCTTTTGTTCTGACCACGTGACTGAGCGTTGAGATGACTTCATTCCCGTAAATTTGAAGCTTTCTACTAGCGTTAACTATTGCAGATTAGCAACTTGGGGGGCAGGGGGAGGGGGTACTGGAACGCTAAGGAGAGTAAGCGGCCATTATGCTTGACATTGACAGTTGAACTCTACGTTCGCGTTCAAAAGTGCCAGGGTATTTAGATTTACCCAATGACGTCAATAGATTTAACTCTAAACTCAAAAACGCTGGGTTGGGTGTAGAGCTCCATCCCTCTTGAATCGTTTTGACACGTCATGGCAAGGAACGGAGGAAGTTATTTGATGATTGCCTTTACATTATCCTGCAGCTTCGCAAACACTGATGATCTCTGGTTGTTCCGGTCTAGGACCACGGTGGACGATGGTCTTCAAAAAGCTATTACTCGTTGGTTTGATATCTATCTTGGCGAGAGAGAATGGAGTGTCAATTAAAAGACACGCATTGGTGTGAAAGTAAGATATAAAAGAAATGGGTCATGAGGAAACGCTGCGGAATTATTTCGGAGCCACTGCGAGCCTGGGACGCAAAAGAAGATTAAAAGAACACGGGTGGGTTTTAGACTGTAAAAGTCTGACAGTCTTTCTCGCTACACCCAGACCAGGAGAAGTTATTAGAAGACTACCCACCCCAAAGAATGGACGAAGAAATTGGGTTGCGCTCCCCTGACAGGAAGAACAAGATGAAAATGATATCAATGGTTATCTTGGCATCTTCTGCGCGGACTGAAACTGAGCAAGGCAGATGAGAGTTTGTCATGCTCACGCAATTGTCTCGCTGATGGTGGCGCTTGGATCATTCCGTTCACTTCAAAATGGTTGAGCTGAGTGGTGCTAATATTCACGGTATTTCCGTGAACGGGAGCTGTCAGTTGAGACTGGTCATCTCTTGTCAGTCTGTGGCTATTTTAATATCTGTATTTAATTTTTATTTTTACTTTATTTACATTGTTTCACATAATAGTAGCGACAAGTAGCATGTAACAGAAATATATGTAATAGCATGATTGAAAAGAGTGTCCGTGGAGTTTCGTACACATTCTTCTTCATAGAGATCTAGGTACGCTTTGGAATGAGCAATTAGCATCATTTTTCTGACGGACTGACTTTTTGACATTTCAAAAGGGCCTGTAAATGATTTATTTGTAATATCTACACTAATATAATGTAGGGTTAAAGTTTTTTTTTTATGTTTTTTGTTTGTAGGAGGTAATCTCTGGAAGTACTGGACCGATTGCTAAATTTTTTTCACAGATAGAAAGCTGCTTTATTCCTGAGTGACATAGGCTATATTTTATGTCAAAATGCTTTGAAAGTTGTGAATCAAACTAACTAAATTGACTGACTCTAATTAACTGCTGTTGTTTGTCTGTGTGCAATAAAGTTTATTCATTCTATTATATAATCTTGTGAAACGTGTTCAGTTACCTAAATAGGACTACAGCCGATTGATTTTCAAACCGTGACTGTTTCAAAACGCGCCGTAAATCAAACTAACTGAATATCGATGAAATGTTTTGAATAAATCATAACAGAGCCAACGTTTACCATAAAACATGTTTAATTAATGTGCGAATATATTTTGGAAGACCTGGGATGTAAGAAAAACCGTCTAAATTGTTTGTGTTTTTTTTTTTCGATGGGAAAAATCATCTTATGCCAACCCCCGCTCTTGGGCGGAGCGGGAGATAGTGTTAGACTCTTACTGACGAAAAAACTCATCCCGTTCCTTCAAGCCTCCATACCGGGGCTCGAGCGCCCTTGAATTTTGTCGTGTGTTTTTTCCATTGATGCTTTCTTCGTGGTTTTTCTCAGTTCTTGTTGGATGCTTGAAGGATGCTTGGTCACTACAATTTGCCTGAGTAGCTGAATATAGCTTAGCATAATCAACCTCTTAATGTTCCCACTGCTGGGACTCAGGCCTCCTCTCTCCATTAGAGGGAATAGAGAGAGGTGATACATATTTCGAGGAGTTCATAAAACATAACTTTGTAGTAACACGCAACCGGTAAACAACAGTTGTTGACAACAAGACATGAGTAAGCAAGGTCTTCATTGAAGTTCCCCATAGAGTTTTATCTATCTTCTGAATGTTGTTTATGATTTAAAGTTACCTTGAATGCGTTTCAGCTCAAGTTATTACCTAATTCTTATGGAATTGTTCGCAAGAGTTTCTGCGGCCTTGGAACGCAAAAGGCAACTGAAGGAACATTGTGGGATTTAGTCAATAAGTCTGATACTCCCTCTCGCTTCACCCAGAGTGGGAGAACTTATTTGAAGATTTCCCATCCAATGAAAAGTTGTCAATATTCGTGTTAATGTTTTGAAAGGATTTAAAAAAAAATCTACTGTTTAAGAGTTTAAGTTCTAGCTTATACGTATATCTTACGGGTAACTTTTAGTTCGATATTGTTATTTATTTTGTTATGGTTTGTGTCATGTTTGACGTGAATAAACACTTTTTCTTTCTTTCTTTCTTTATTCTTCTTCTTAGTATTTTTGCTTTGATCATCGCTATAATGTTAAATTAAACCTTGATCTTCCCTCTTTGAGGAGTGGACAGAAAAACAACACGGCGTTCTAACCTTCCGCATGATGCAAATCCTCACCGGACATGGTCAGCTCGGGAGATTCCTGCACTGGATTCGAAGAGACCCCCGGGTGCCGCCATTGTGATGCATGGTGGAGCCCGCTTGGGCAGAGCACCGCCGTGTTCCCGTGGGTCGCTCGGTAGCAGCGATCTCCCGCGACGGGTCTTGGTACAACAGGCCGTGGTCCGGAGTGAAGAGGAGTGGCAGACTGTTGCCTTCTTCTGCGAAGTAGTAATGCTAGCAAAGGAGGCGGCTGCACGTGTGAGTTAAAGGCCCTCGCGAAGTAGCCACCGGTATTTCGATCCCGATTTTTGGCCACCGTAGGCACGGGCTTGCGGACAGCGAGCAATGTGCAGCTCCCATAGGAGAGTACTGTAAAGTATAAGTAGGTATGTCTAAACAGAGAGGACACTACAGTACCTATCATGATGATGCATGGTATCACATCACACTGATATCTACACTAATATTATAAAGAGTTAAAGTTGTTTTTGGTTTGTAGGAGGTAATCTCTGAAAGTACTGGTCCGATTGCTAAAATATTTACCCCGATAGAAAACTGCTTTGTTCTTGAGTGACACAGGCTATACTTTATGTACGACTTTCCCCGCGGCTATGCCCGCCTCTTTCTCCCCCTTTTTTCACTTAAAAAAAATAGCCTATGTCCATCTCCAGGGTTCCAACTATCTCTGTACCAAAATTCATCAAAATCGGTTTTGCCATTTAAGTGTGAAGACGTAACAAACAAACAAACAAACTCACTTTCGCTTTTATAATATTAGTAAGGATATACGCAAGTGCAACCTCGGGCAAAAGCTATAAAGGTGAAAGCTTGTAAGTGTGATCGTGTGAGGGTGTTTTTGTGTAGGTATCTCTGTTAATTTTTCACGCTCGAACGGCTAAATAGATTTCGATGAAACTTGGTACACGGGTAGAACATGTCCTGTAATAGCACAGATACTTCTATCCTGACAGTAATGTCCCTTTGGGTCAATATTCTACTTTATTTATTTATTTAATTTTCATGCAACAAAAAGTACATAGGCGGGCTTAATGCCTTAGGCATTCGCTACTAGTCTACTTTCAAGGGAGCGAAGCTCTATATAATCTAGAACTACCTCCCTTACCCTAAAAACCTCCATAACAACTTGTGAAATCGTTAAAACAACTCCATAACTCAATTCATTTGTTCCATTACGAGTTACCTGTCCGACAATAACCAGACAAGTACAGCGGACACATACAAAATAGTTTGTATCATAAAAACTGTGTAGTTTGGCTGTGGGCGCCGACAGTGAGTCGCCGGCGCCGCCAGCGCCAGCGGACTGTAGTCGCCAGCTCCCTGCGTGAATCACTTATACTTCCTTTTCAGAAGATCTTTTAAATTCAGTTGTAATTATGGATATGAATAAGCTTCTGTCATATCGGATTGCTAAAGGATATGGCAGTTAAGTAGAACTACAATAAATAAAACTCCTGTCAGGATTAACCACTAAATCACTTTTAGTTAATGCATAGTTTGTTCAGAATCAGTAACAGTAACAGATTCCAGTATTTTTTTTACACTGTTATATTTTTTTCCATAGTTGGACACCACCGAAGATATGTATCACACACTGGTCACGGCAGGTCATAGCTGGCATAAGGCGCCAATGCACAGTTAGGTGCAGGTGCAAAAACAACTTTCGGGAGCCCGGATGGCCCAGTGACCATGCATTTGTATGGACAACCAGCTTATAACTTTGTGATTTTTCATGATAAGGTACATACATTTTTTTCATAAAAATATTAGACAAGTGTTTCTGGTAACGTATGTACAAAAACTAATGTTGTCTAAACTTTTTTATTGTTCCAATTGTTGGGGCTCATGCCTGCTCTCTAGAAAAGGGAATGGGTCGTAATCCAGCACGAGAATCGGTTGTTTCAGTTCTTAGACATCCGGTTTCCTCACGATCTTTTTTTCACCGTTTTTGAGAGCAGGTAATAAAATAAATCACCCAAAGTAATGCGCCTGGCTAGATTTGAATCGGGCACTGCTGCCATACAGCCAGTCTGTTCAAGTCGTCGACGGTGCTCACTGTTCCCGCGCGCCTCAAGGAGTTATCAGCAACAGCAGGGACCCAGCCGGGTCGAAGCCTACTGGGGCCAGGGTTATCCGAAAGGGAGCTCGAGCCCCGGTATGAAGGCTAGAAGGAACGGGGTGGGTCTTTAGGTCAGTAAGAGTCTGAAACTATCTCCCGCTCCGCCCAAAAGCGGGGGTTGTCATTGGATGATCATTGATTGATTTCATAATTGTTGATTTTGACAAATTTTGGTAATCTACTAATATAATGTCGTCATTAAGACTTTCCGATGGTCAACTACTGACACTCCATTGAAAGAAATGGCATAGAATGGTAATCTAGTACATAATGACAAATGAATATCCGACGTATGCGGTAATCTGCAAAAATTTTGACAGTTCCTTTGATCAGTGACCTATCATTACGACGCAATTGCGCAATTGTTGCTTTTAATAAGCTCGTTATTGTCATTCTACCGCAATTCTATTACAAGACCATTGACCGATCAATGATCGATCATTATGAATTAGCAGATTATGAACTTTTACCAAAATGACAATTGGATCGCGTTGGAATGACGAATTTATAAAAAAAGCAGACTTAGGCCCTAGGTCATCGGTCTACCTTGTGGGAGGCCTATCAACGCTGCGTCTACCAGGACGTGACCAGTCAAGTACCATTTGGCCCAATCAACTGTCTGTTCTTGACTACATCATCAAAAAACATTCATCATCATTATCATCAGCCTTTTTTAATGTTCCCACTGCTGGGACTCAAGCCTCCTCTCTAGGAAAGGGAATGATCCGTAATCCACCACGCGGGCCAATAGCGGGTTGGTGAACGTCGAATGTCGTCGAATTTTTGGGTCTAGGACATTTTCACGATTCACCGGTTTCCTCACGATGTTTTCCTTCGCCGTTTTGAGAGCAGTGGTGATGAAATAAATTACTTAAAAAATATTGTAAAACAATAAAAAAGTTACTTTTTAGGGTTCCGTAGTCAACTAGGAACCCTTATAGTTTCGCCATGTCTGTCTGTCTGTCTGTCCGTCCTCGCTTAATCTCTGTGGCAAGCTGAAATTTGGTACCAATATGTATATCAATCACGCTGACAAAGTGGTAAAATAAAAATTGGAAAAAAATGTTTTATTAGGGTAGCCCCCCTATATGTAAAGTGGGAAGTGATTTTTTTTTTAATTTCAACCCTAACGTGTGATATAAATTGTTGTTTAAAAATGAATACTACTAAAATCATTTTTTGATAATGTCAATAATTTCGGAAATAATCGCTCCAAAAGTAAAAAACAATGTGTCCCCCCCCCCCCCCTCTAACTTTTGAACCATAAGTTTAGAAAATATGAAAAAAATCTGAAAAGTAGAACTTTATAAGGACTTTCTAGGAAAATTGTTTTGAACTTGATGGAAAGAACAGTTTTTGTACAAAAAAGATAAAAGTGTTCTACAAAATAATTTCTGGACTATGTTTGTAGTATAATCGTATATGCAGGCATTTTTCTAACCTCATAAGTGGGTAAACTTATTGTAACGGACGGGAATCTACGGAACCCTAACTGAGCGTGGCCCGACATGCTCTTGGCCGGTTTTTTCTTATAAAAATATCAAAATATGTATATAATTAGGGCCTGCTTACCATAACAAGCGCTCGGCCGGCCACCAGCAGCGACAACCAGTCGCCGATGCTAATCAGGAAATAAGAGGACAACAAACACTGCATATTTCCTACATCCTTCCTTGTCATTTCGGATCGTAAATTCCATGCCTGACCATGGAACTTATGACGTGAAGGACGCATAGAGTGAAGTTATGAAGAGGTTTCTTTTAAGAGGGAAATCATCTGTAGACTGGCCTGTTGGTCTAGTGGTTAGTGGCCTTGACTGCTATGCCGGAGGTCGTGGTTTCGATTCCCACCCAGGACAAATGTTTGTGTGATTAGAAATTTATTCATAAATCTTAAAATCATTTAATTTCATAACGATGAAACATTGTGTTAAAAATAAACATTACTAAATATACAATTGCAGCAAAAACCTGATGCAACAATATTGTGAATAAGTATACAATAAATAAAATATTTAATAACTAGCACAATCATTTGTTCTGTGTCTGGGTGTAATATTTATCTATAATATGTATTTAAGTATGTTTAACAGTTGTCTAGTAGGTATTCATAACACAGCTCTGCTTAGCTTGGGACCAGACGGCGTTGTGTGATAGGTGTGGAATATTATTATTTTATTGCATGTCAGACTTTTAGTGACTAAAGCCACACCTATGTTTCTTAAGTTGCCTTTTACGTTCTAGGACCACGAGAATCCTTTTCATACTTTTCCTCATGGTCCTAATAGGCATCGACCCTGTTGGGTCCCTATAGTTTTGCTGACATCTCTTTGAGGCGCTCGTTCGGTCCTTATAAGACTTGCGGACGATGAGCTACCCATTTCTCGTCGTCCGTAAGCTTACGAAGGCCGGAGAGAGCTCTGCAATTCCCAACATCCAGGGCGTCGTGGAGGTTCGAATCTCGCGCGTAACTATTTTTTGTACGGCCTGCCGATAGTTGTTCGGGGTCTCGGTGTCGTTTGTATGTAAGTTTACTTACATGTTTTTTTATCAGAAATTAGAAACATTTATTTCTAATATACCAATTACAGGTAGGTACTTTTGAATGCCCAAAATGTCGGTCCGCTTTAAAAATTAAAGTTAAATTGAACGTTTTAAAACGTAGAATTTCTTTGCACTTGCAGACGAAAGTGCAAGTAACTCTATGGATTCTCTATTAAATCATATTATGAGTTACATAAATCTTGGTTACATATTTCTTGTCGCTTCTGTTATGTGAGCACAATGTAGATAAATAAATATGTAAACTAATTATTAAAAAAAGAAATAGTACAACGTAGTGAGCATTGTCAATTCTAAGCGTTACAGACACTGGAAGCTACGCTCGATCAGGTCTTACTAATTAAACTTCCAAAGTTCAAAAGCTATTAATCGCTTCCAGCAAATATCTAAGTACCAAATTCATATTGTTTTTCTCAATTACGTCTGTTATAGGAATGAATGGAAGTGCATCAATATCGCGAGGCGTCGCGACGTCGCGGCCGCTCGCCAACGGTGACCGCTCTTGTTTGTGAGCTCCACGCGGCTACCAGGCGGTGGGCAGGGCTCCAGGCAAGTTTGTGAACTTGCCTGTGTCCTTTATGCAGAGATATGGGGTTTAATTCTGCTTCAAATATCAAAATCAAAAGCATTCATTTCAAAAAGACCATTTACAAGCGCTCTTGAATAGTCAAATGTCGATCAGTCTAAAAAATTAAAGCTGAATTGCACTTTCCAAAGTGTAGATATTTTTGGAGAAGACCCCACACCATTAGAAACAAATGAAAGAAAAACAGAAAGATATGTCATCACCCATAATCTCGCTAAAAAGCATCGCAGGCGTTTGAAGTTTTTTGTAAAATCAAGATTTTAAATTGTCGATTTTTTTTTAAATATAACAAAATTATTCAAAATAAAACCACCAGCAAAAACGGACCTCGAATCGTAAAAAATATTTTACATTTACTGTCACACAAATATTTGGTTAGCTGTTCACAGTGTGACGACCATATTATAGACAATTTTGAACGACCACTAGCTTTTGACGCTTTATAAGTGCCATGTAAGCCTAGAAGAAATAAAAATATTTGAATTTTGAACCAAACTCACTCACACACATGACATAAACAAAAGAAAGAAAGAAAAAAGAAAAAAGTTTTATTCGTACCTCACACATATAGTACACACATAATAACACATACAAGACAACAATAACAACAATAGTACATATATAATATGTGTTTCCTACACTTTAAAATCTGTGCAAGGCCAAAAGGGCGCCTAACTCAGCATATGCTGCGATATTTAAAAAGATAAATAACGCAGCGCTGGTATTCTGTTAGGGCCCGCGGTGATGCCACGGTCACATTCACGGAGGTTCAATATTTCAATTGGTATCGAAACAAAAAATAAAATAAAAAAAAGGATGCACATATGTACATAAATAAGTAAGTACATATTGTGCCATTTCCATTATTGTTTCTATACTCAGGATAATTCTTCCACCTAAGATAATTATGATATAGGTACATGTTTGTGTCTCGACTGGCCTGTTGGTTTAGTGGTTAGTGGCCCTGACTGCAAACCATACAAATGAGGAAGAAATTTTGAACTTGACTTTAAATGCACAATAAACTAAACAGATATGTGTACAGAACACCACCCACCACCGACTGGCCTGTTGGTCTAGTGGTTAGTGACCCTGACTGCTATGCTGGAGGTCGTGGGTTCGATCCTCACCAAGGACAAATGTTAATGTGATAAGCATGCTCATTTGTTCTAAGTCTGGGTGTGATTTATTTGTAATATGTATGTATTTAGAAATATATGAGTATGTTTATCAGTTGTCTAGTACTCATAACACAAACTCTGCTTAGCTTGAGACTAGACGGCGTTGTGTGATAGTTGTCAAATATTAAATTATATGTGTTATAATATGATTTAAAAGAGTTGCCACGGAGTTTCTTGCATATTCTTCTAACTAGAGATCAACGCTTTGGAATATGCAATTATCATCATTTTTCTGATTGACTAACTTCTTGACAACCCAAAAGTTTTTGAAATAAATGCTTTGTTTGATTCAAGAACGTCTTCGACGTTACAACGGTCCTACAACTGGAGACATAAGCAATATTTGCCAATCACTAAATCTTTAAAAACTCCCTGTCTCCAACCCCCTGTAGTCGTCGTAGTATGATGTAAACACGCGTTGTTTACATTGCAGCACGTGGGCTATCTGCGACGGGGCGGCGACGGGGCGCGACACGGCGACACCGGGACGAGCGACAGTGTGTCGCCCACCGACTGACTTGAAGGCACCTGGTGCTGGTTAGGTTTCTCCAACAAGGGATGGTCTGCCTTCATCCTACCATAGAGACCTCGTTTAAGTCTTTTGTACGTGATACAAATATTGCAGAGGACAAAAAACTTATTTATTTTTCTTACATTTTTCTTTGAAAAAGCGGGAATAGTGAAAAACAAAAAAAACAAAATAACTCAGTTTGGAAACAATAATTACACGCAAAAATTATAACATGCGTTATAATTTTCACACCGGACCTGCTTGGTGGATTATGGCCCATTTCCTCTCCCAGAGTCCCAACAGTGGGAACATTGGGAATTGTTTGATTATATTAGGGTATATATGTATGTAGTTTATTAATTTGAGTATGTATATACCTATTATATTATTATAAGTGTATTGTAATATTTATGGTTTATTAGTATATCAATTCTTGGAATCACCTTATCTCTTTCTTTTATTGCACCTACCACTGTTTTTCTCTGCACTACCCAAAGGTTGACTGGAAGAAAATGCCTAAGGCATTAAGTCCGCCTCTGTACTTTTATGAGCATTAGAGATGCGCCGAATAGTGGTTTCACCGAATAACCGAATACCGAATAGTATTCGGTTCAATCTTTACCGAACCGGATATTCGGCCGAATTATTCGGTTTACCATTTCATTGCATTCCCGCGTAAACAGGTTCAAACGCGCTTGCCGCCTGTCGCTGCTGGCTAGTTGCGAGCGAGCCGTATCTCGCCGCCCGCCACCCGCGCATACACCGCGCTGTCACTTTGCTTTAAAACATTGCACGAGTAAGTTGTAAATAAATTAAAATATTAACTTTACGTGTTTGCAATATGAGTGGGCGTAAAAGATCACGTGCTTGGGACTTTTTTGATGAAATGAAAGATGACAAAACGAAAGTTAAGAGCCCTTTGTGTAGTTGTGTTATTTCTCGCGGTGGAACAGGGCGTAGTGCTTCAACGAGTGGAATGACAAATCATTTGAATTAATTTTTTAAGTTTCGAAATAAAAAGTAAAATGAATATAGAGCTAGGGCTTAAAAATAAACGTTGAATTAAGTTTTAAAATGAATGTTAACTATAGGTCAAGAAATAAATATGTGGACTTAAGATGTTAAAATAAATGTTGATTTCAAGTTTGATTGCTTTCATTCAGGTATTAGCTTTTTAACACATTCTTCACAAGTTTTATTTAACTTATAATAAACATATCTTACATAAGAAGCTTGTCTTTCAGTTCTATTCCATATCATGTAGCCAGGAAAATAGAAATACTCAAACCGAATATATCAGGCACTAAAACCGAATAATTCGGCCGAATACAAATAGTGGCAAAAATGCCGAATACGCCGAATACCGAATACCAAACGAATATTCGGCGCATCTCTAATGAGCATGCATGCAAATAAATAAACATTATAAGGCCGACTATGCTATCACACGGGCGAAATTACTAGAAGAAACTAGTAACTTATAATAACATCTGCAAACACGATTCTTTCAAGACAAACCATCCACCATCTCAGCTTTCCACTTGTTTGTAAAATTAAACGATAGGAAAATGTTCCTAATTAATATAAGAGTGCAAAGTGAGTCCTATGTTTACATAACTAATGTTCCTCTAGTGTTCCAAAGAGCTCAAACTTTTAGCTGAATTAGGTCAATCATATAGATTTAAACTTCGTACAAAATGGTACTCGATCAAAATCACTCGCTTTTAAGTGGGAGAGCACAAAGACGTAGCAAACTCGCTGGTATTAACTTCTCATCTTTATAATCAGTCATCCTCGATTTTATGACAGGATCCTGTAGTGTTGGAGTTTCAAAACAAGCTGTGAGAGCTAGTGGCGGATTAAACTAAAGCGGGGTCTGTAGCTAATTCGACCAAGACACAAAATAGATAGGTACGGAAGTCATTCTCATTTAAGTACTATACAATATTTTGTACAAAATATTTAGCAAAGATTTAATTTTCCTCATTTACTGCACCACCCAAATACTTCAACAAGATTATTTATTATCTTTAAAAGATACTTCTTAATATACCTATTAATTAATTATACTTATACTTATTAATTAATTATTTATTTATTCAACCAGAACGACAAAATGTCAATTACACTGATTACATTAGGTGCAAACTGTGTTAAACACATTAAAGAAAATATAACATAGATATATGTACATATAACTACACCTCTCACACAGTTTTCTTTCAAATGTCTGGTACATTCAGTCAGTATCTTCTTCCATTCATCAGCAAAAAGAACTAGTCCAGGACTGGATTCAAGGAGAGCGTTGAGTTCGGCTACCTATATCTTCAATAGGCACATCAAAAGAAATCAGTTGTATTTAGATGTCATGTAGTTTATATGCTTTGTCTAGTTATTATTACGCTCATGTACGGGATCTCAGAACGCGAGGAGCCCCCGAACGCGTGGGGCCCCCGGACGTGTGGCTCCGATCGTGTGGGTCCTCCGAACGCGTGGTGCCCGTAGCATTTGCTGCTTTTGCTATGTAGCTAATCCGCCACTGATGAGAGCGGAGCGGAGCGAGCGAGCTGATACGGGACGAGTGGCAGTAGGTCATCAGAGCGAAGTAGTCAACAACATTGAACCTGTAACTTGTGGAAGAATTATCTGTACCCTTATTTAGTTTGCCAACTTACAATCATTGTTTCTCTCGTAAACTAAGTAACAGTGTACTCGTATTTGCGGTTTTGAAGTGTCTGTTCTACAGCATGTATCTTCAACCTCTAGATAGAACTTTTACAATCGATTTTCAGTATAAAGGATGGTTTTAGAACTTTTGTACTTTTAGACAAATATGTTAGTATATATTTGATGATAGTTCAAGATCCGAATAAAAAATCTCTCACCTCATCTGTTATTCCATTATAATATTTTGTGCTAGATAATGCGTTTAAACATCATTGCACATAATATTTATCATGAACGAATAACAGATGAGGGAAAAGATTTGTTCTACGGATCTTAGATCAGGAGGTCTAATAGGCAGTCGCTTCATGTGAAACACAGGTATTCGGCCGCAAGCGGTTCGACCCTAAGCTAATTGAGAAAAAGGCAAGGAGATGATGATATCAAGCCATAAAAAGCTGACAGTTGAAAATATTCTACTGATTGAAATATATGTAAGTACTTTTAAGAAGAAAGGAATATATAAAGTTTATTCATGAATCGTTCTGATTTACTCAGACATATATTTACATAGATATTTTTTAAATTTGATTTTAATTTACTTAATTTGTGTGTAATTTATTTAATTTGGATTTTATTTTCCTCTTTTTTATGTAGGTATTTGATTAGGTTTAATTTTGATTTTATTTTATAAAATTTTAATGTATTTTTTTGCGTTGAGACGTTTTATTTTTGAAAATAGGTAAGTATATTTGACCTGAATAAAAAAATAATAATTATTATAAAACATAACATCAAAAAACTTGTGCAAAACCAAAAAGACCCTTATCTCAGCATATGCTGCGTTGTTTAAAAAAAAAAGGGATTAACTGTAGATTCTCAATTCCTATATATAGCCCTATGCTCCTATAATCAAGACCCAAAGCTAGTTATATCATCATCAAAAAATCTCTGACTACGACAATAACGACTTCTCAAGCCACGGCCGAAGATAGCCCTATCAGCCAGTTAACCCCCAAGAGCCCTCATGCATCTAATTACATCGGAACCTACCCTCAAGACATAAAGCGTGGAGACAAACAGCCGGGCGGTGCGCGGCGGCACGGAGACGCGTCCCACCGGCGCGCCGCCCGGCGTCGCCTGCGCGGCGCGCGCCCGACCCGATGGGATGACCTATGGGGCAGCATGAGATAAGAATTCGTGGCCAAAGTGCACTTCTGTATGTCGTGATTTTGTAATTGCAGACTATTATGACATGGGGTTTAAATGGAAGGTATAGGGTAACCTTCGTGTGAAGACAGATGGGTAGGACCAGTTTAGGGTAACTTGTAAACTCTCCATCTCATCGAAACTTGATAGAGCAGTGGTGGCCCAGTGGTCGCGGGTTCAAACCCAGTTAACGCTATTATTATTATTATATTATATATATTACTTTGTGTAATTTATTTCAACACATTTGCTCTCAAAACGGTGAAGGAAAACCATTGTAAGGAAACCGGCATGTCCTAGAACCAAAAATTCGAAGACATGTGACATCCACCAACCCTTACTGGGCCCGCGTGGTGGATTACGGCCCATTCGCTCTCCTAGAGAAGAGGCCTGAGTCCCAACAGTGGTAACATTATAAGGCCGACTATGCATCGAAATTTATTGGATGAACATCAAAATACTTAAGCATGTGGGTGAGGAACTGTTTAGAGCGCTCAATTCGCGATTCTTGCCATTCAACCGCTCTTGCGGGATTATGACGTGTCTTTCTCTAGATGTTTTAAAATTATAATATAGTATCTTGTGATTATTATCTAAGTTTGTATTGAATTAAACACACCTAACATAAATTAGTGTTAAACTAATCCAGTAAAAACTTCTGACAATCTGCTATTTTGTATGAACTTTTTCCCTTCATAATGAACTCATAAAGTAAAGAAACTATTTATTTGTATGTATGAAAACGTTGCGTTGCTTTAATCGAGTTTTAAGGTTTAAAAAATAAACACGTATTTCAAACAACTTTTGTGAAATATTCGAGTGAGCAACGAAAGTTATCGAATGCCAACCGAGTGTTTAGGCTCTTTTTCGCTTCGTTTTATCAAACATTGCTTTAGAGGAAATAACAAGCGTTTCAACCAGGCTCACGTTGACATTATACGGACCGAGAAGAGCACTTTTAAAAGGTAATTTGTCGGTCGATATGCAACTACATGATATAATCTTTTACGACTCTATGACAAAGTTACCTTTCCATCAAAATTTTACACAAATAAGTTGACAACAGTTGGAACAATCCGAAAATTGCATCATCACCGATTGCATCATTGCTTACCATCAGGTGGGATCGCAGTGAAGCACTGGATAGTAGTAACTATAGGATCCACCGAGGACCCATCCTCAAGTATAGTCAAAACTACTCGTAGCTTAAATAAATCCTATTCAACTTTATTTAGAACATCACTTCATCGACGGCACGGCTGGCGCAGTGGTTGAGCGATTGACTGCTATGCTGCGTGTCACAAGTTCGAGTCTCACGCGTCACAATTATTTTTATGGTCTACAGATAGGTGTTAAGGGTCTGGGTGTCTTATAAATGTGAGTTTACACGTTTGAGAACGCACTCACGATACAGGAGCAAAATTAAAAAAAAAAAGTATAAGTAACATGTATACACAAAAATTAACCAATAAAGAACGAAATCTATTGAAGCCTAATTAGTAAACTTAGAGTAACGAAGACGGGTGAAATCTCACAACCAAATCCACCTACATCCGTAATACAACGTAAAATGTACGAACATATTGCCAACTCTACAATATTACACAACTCCACCTGCATGTGACTTGTACTTGTCTATTATTTCACCTGATGTGATTGATGGCGACGATGGAGCACCCTTGCTTAGAAGTAGCCTATTCACTCTCAACTTAAAGATATCTACGTAGTAACTATCAGGAAACACAGACTCCGAAAGAGAATTCTACTCCTACGGGCCCAAGCGCCCGAAAAGTGCCACAAAACAGTGACTTTCTGAAGCCTACTCCTCGGTAACGAACATTTTAATAAGTTTGAAAAAAGTATGTTTATTATAGATTCATGAACAATATTATCAACATATGATTTATTTCGTGCTATTAATACTTTTGTCTATAAAAAATATTTAGCAATTTCGCAACTTTCCCTACTCTTTCGAAACGGCTTGGATCTTTTGGAAACATTTTTACACATAAAAATTGATAGTTAAATATTCTTCAAAGTAAACATGCATATGTAAATCAATCAATATTTCGCAAAGAAAATGGATTTAAAGGTCAACCGCGCGCTTTCCGGGCGCTCTTGGCCGCAAATAAATGCGATTTGCGTACTGCCGCCTAGGTGGGTACGAGAGGTGCGACCACATAATTTTGGCCAGATGGTTCAAGGGACTATAAGCCTTAGCTGGTCAAAATTCCTTAAAGCAAGGTCTTTCACGAATCCACTACTCCAACCTTCATTCCTGCTTACACCAATAGCTCACGCATCCCAGTAATCAACTGAATTGAGACCCATTCACCTAGTGATACATTTACAGTTCTCTTACACGATTCTGTGTATCGTGTATTCATCATTTCAGCCTTGAATTACTAACTGTTCCTTCCTTCCTTGGCCAA
Organism: Mythimna albipuncta; assembly: GCA_929112965.1. Lineage (NCBI taxonomy): Eukaryota > Metazoa > Arthropoda > Insecta > Lepidoptera > Noctuidae > Mythimna > Mythimna albipuncta. Next base: position 1,436,390 of record OV815969.1, on the reverse strand, counting down.
GACATCACCTGAGCTGCCTGCCTGAAATTGCTGCCTGAGCTAGGTAGCTATTTTACGCAAGGTAGCCAGTCCTAAGGATCATGAAAACCACATTTGATAACAGCTCTAAGGCTCTACCTACTCAATAGGGAATATGTACATGCAATTTTTTCATTTACTAAACTAAGTACTTTTTAGCTAGCTAAAAGTATTTAGTAAAAGTGTTTTCTCATTTTTTTTTATAGTTTTTCACCCGTGTATCTATGAAAAAAATACGAAAATAATAACGAAGTCACAAAGCTTCAATCAAAGTTGCTAATTACTATATGAAAGAGAAGCCTGATATGGTTTTTGACGTCAAAGGCCATGACATACGTAAGGCCGCTATAAAAAAAAACAGTAGCTTGGCGAGAGAGACAGATAATAAATTTGTTTAAACTTTTATATTTAATAATAATATTTAATACGCAACCCCGTCTAGACCCAAGCTAAGCAGAGCTTTTATTATAAGTACTAGACAATTGATAGACATACTTAACTAAATATATATTTCTAAATACATACATACTCGTATTATAGATAAATTACACCCAGACACAGAACAAATGATCATGCTCATCACATAAACATTTGTCCTGGGTGGGAATCGAACCCACGACCTCCATAGTAGCCAGGCCCACTAACCAAAACTAGACCAAAACAGGCCAGTCATTTTGTTTGATTTCTACCAATTTTGATATTGTTTTCACAATAAGTAGGTATTCTATTTTTGTACCTTTATTTATATTTGATAAAATTATATTTTTTTCATGTCTATATTTTCCCTATTTTAGCTTTCATCTTTTTATTTGACTGACCGACATTTTGACTATTCAAAAGTGTTTGTACCTGATTGGTCAATTTGAAATAAACGTTTCTGATTTCCTGAACATATACCTACATACATGTTCCAAATTCTTTCCTTTCGCCACCTACATCTCTGCTCACACCGTAAGCTCACGCACCCCATAGCTGGCAACACGGAGAGCGGCGAGCAGTGGCGGCACGGCGGCGGGGCGGCGCGGCGCGGGGGCGCGTCGGCATGGCGCGGGATGCCGACTGTTTGCCGCCGCGCCGCCGCCCGACGGTCACCTATGCTGGGGGTTGCCAGATAATATCGCAACACCTACTGAGTTCTAACTTTAAATGATTAGTTATTAAAATGCTGGGGATTGTGGAAGTATGTTAGAGATAATAGTAGTATCGGCGGCTTTTAAATGACGGGAAGGTTTAGCCAACCGTGTGTGACTATGGCTTATCAATGACCTTTTGCAAAAGCACCTTCGTGATCTTCGGAAAGCAGTGGCCTAAGATAACTAAAAAAGAGTTAAACAAAACAGATGCTTAAAATATGTAATTTTTCAGTTTTTTCCTAAAAATGTGAAACTCCGCGTAATGCAGACAAAAAGATTCTTCATCACTGCTGTCTAAACGGTGAACAAAACATCTTCTGGAAACCGGCACATAAAAATAGAAAAAAAAAACATGTTTCTTACTAAAGAATACAAAAATAACTTATTTATAATTTTATCTGCGATATTTTATAACCGGCAAGTACTAGAAATATATATTCGAAGACATGTGACATCTACTAATCCCGCACTGGGCTCATTCCCTCTTCTAGAAAGTAGACCTCAGTCCCAGCAGCATTATAAAGCTAATTATGCTATATAAAAACGTCCAAAATGAACAGGAATGCCCGATAAACTATTGCTTTCCACAACACTTTATTTTGGACGTTTCCTAAAAAAACATAAATACAAAAGTCCCCAGTAGAGCTAGCAACACTAAGATCGCTGCCAATCTACAGTTCGTTACTTTATTATTCGTTATCCAAGATGATGCTACATTGCTTCAGGACGCATTCGACCATGAAACTGACAAATTAGTCTGTTGTCCGCTTTTTATATTAATATCAGTCGCCTCTTATTTATTAAGTTAAGAAAATTAATATTACAACACAACATTCTGCTTTAACTTTGAAATATTTTATATAGAGTCTGTCTAATAAGTTAAACGAATTGGGTAATTATTAGGATTTAATGAAATCTGATGTAGTCAACACGAATTTAATAATCAAGGTTGATTAAGAGATAGAGATCATTGTTTACTCACAGAAGAACATTATAAAAAGTATCGAAAATAAGTATTTTTTAAATGATTAAATATTTTACAAAATTCCCAAGTCGGTTGACTTATTAGACAGACTATACTTAGTGTAGTTTGCTGAATAATTTAAAATTTGTGGAACTTAATAATATTAGTGCAGTCCATGGGGCGATAAAATTATTAAAATCTAGAATGGTTTTACTGTGGATGAATTTTAAAAAGAATATATGATATAGAATAATATTATAATATATAGAGATCTACGGTTTGGAATGTTCAATAAACATCATTTTTTGACTGACTTCTAGACATTTCAAAAGTGCCTTTAAATGGTTTATTTCAAATTAAATGCTTTGAATCTTATAAGTTTTACAGCTATTATAAAATTGTGATCATGATTTTGAAATATAGATTTTATATTAGACCAATATTATTATACTCTGTTATTCCTGTGGTATATAATTATGTAGTTTCTATAGGCGTCATGCCTTTTAAGGGATAAAAGCAGTAATTAAGCTTCCTGTCATTTGTCTATCCTGTCGTTTTTAATTGTTTTTTTTGGACCTGTACCTCAACTAAAAAATTATGATCTAAAAATTCTATTATTTGCTTTACTACATATTATTGTTATTCCTGTTGGCTCATGGAATGAAGACCTGGTGATCTGTATGCAGGTTGACACCTTTAGACACCAGTTCGTCTTTATAATACTAACGACATCTGGCCGTGGCAGACCACGGAGAAGATGGCGGGATTCGAAAGAAGATGCGAAAAATCGTGATTGTAGGATTATACAGGCTAGTAGTACGATCTTACTCTCTCCTACCATTTGTAATGCAGCTGTGCCCGACAGCTGACATGTACTACACCATGGTTTGCTAAAAAGATATGAGATTTAGTAAGTAATAAAACTAGCTCACCCGGCGAACTTTGTACCGTCTAACAGGTCACTGAATGTATATAGTATATTTTTCGATATAGCCAACTGATTACCATGAAACAAACCCTAAATAATATAATATTCAAGTTGCACACAATTTAAATGTATAAAATTTATCTACATCGATTTCGTATATTTTGCGTGGTGTGCTCAAAACTAAAAACTTGTACAGATTTATTATTTACGTATAGATCATTTATTTCTTAATCGATTTAACCTTTTGAATGTCTTATGTTACACAGTTCGACATAAGCAATCGTCTTTCTATTTTGTCTCTAATTACGGCATTCAAAGAGTTAATATTATCTCGTTACAATACAAGTTTAGTTGTGATAGATGTAAATATGGGAAGGGGAGTCAGTTTGTGAAGTTGTACTACAGTGGCAGCATGCCAGCCTACCGCTGTTTACTAGATCAACAGAGACCCTCCCCTTTGTAACCTTTGGGGTGGTTGAAAATAGGACTGTATTCGTTTGGTTGTCGGCTAACATTTCAGGTTAGTTGGTTTCTGGTGTTCTACATGTGTTGAGGGTCAAAATCTGTTCTGGTGTTCTGTTTTAATGACGTAAGAATTTAGAGATTAACAGTATATTTCTCTTTGTCTTATTATTACAATAATATTTACTTCTTTTAACCATTTAGAAAGAGTCTGTTGCTTACTTGGTTCAAGGACTAAAAAGTAATAATTTTATGACTATGAAAAAAATCGTGCACTTATTTCAAATAAATTATTTACTGGCACTTTTGAATTTAAAAAAATGATGCATAAAGCACATTCCAAAGCGTAGGTCTCTATAGAGAAGAATGTGTAAGAAACTCCACGGACACTTTATTAAATCTCTTCAAAATTTGCAAATGATGAAAAGCCAGGCTTTACATCATATGCAAATTTTGAATAACGTTGCAGATATCTTAACGACAACTGGCACTTGTCTGGCTGATTGTGGCTTACTGTACTGAATTGGGGTGATTTGGGACTGAGTAAAGCAAAACGTCATAAAATGTATCTATAAAACATATTACTGGAATAATGAATATCGTTCCCCTTGAAATATGTACTACGAATGTACTACTAATCTAAAACTCTATTTTTTCCATCCTATACCGTCTATACTATAAACCTGAGCATAAAGTGGAAAAAAAAGAAAATCTCTTAAAGTATTTCCAATTTTTTTTCAGATTCGGTCAGTGTCGGATTGACACTTGCAAGCCATTTCCCTACTTCTTACTTGCTTACTCACTCAAATCGCGGGGTTTACAATCCCATTCAGTTTCATTCACTACTCCCGTTCGTGGAAGCATAAATAGCGCGATTTCCCGCGTTTTCGCGCCATTCCCGCGCCGACAGGCAGCTATGACACGCGTCGCTATGTTGAAAACTCAACGAATTTGTTCACGACAATAACTAAAAGTTTAATGTTATTAATATATTGACTGTTATATTTGGATTAGTGAAAATTTTATGTGTAAGATAAGGATGATTTTAAGGATATTTGAGATTTTATGAGGTAAGTTTTATTTGAAACTTATCTTTGAAGTTTTTGTAAAGTACGCAATTTTTAATGATTTTTTTCTTGTTGCTTTCTGTTTTCATTACAAAGATAAGTAAACATTTTTATTTTATTTATTTCATTGTTGAGTAAGAAAAAAGTTAGCCAGGCAAATAAAAACTTTCTGTTGTTATTTTTTGTTTTTTATTTTTGCTCCCGAGTTCTTCTTATTTTGTCACAATATTAGAAAAAAGTATTGAGTAAAGCAAAAAAAAAAATATAACAAATATAGCAATATATTTTCTGTAGTCTTTTTTAGTTTGATCCGCTGCTTAGCCTTGTCGTTGCGTTGTTATTAATTTTATTACAGCTTGTATAATAAAAGATGGCGCCGTCTTCTATTTAAAATGCAATGTTGATATAAATCTCTTAGCTTATGCTAATATTTTCTTTATGTTAGTTTTGGCGCCTTCTCATTGGTAAATTAAAATATTATCAGGCGTAATTGCTGGAGTTCTTGTTTTTAGTTGGTAATAGATGTAAACAACTTTATTTAAATGTAATGCTCTGAAGTAAAGATGTTTATTTTATTACACTAGTGGCGCCAAGAAAATTGTTAAGAGTTATTTATTTGATAGTTTCTGAATGTTTAGGAAGACAACACAATGCGGTGCTTGTCACTGTAGATTTACTGTTTGCCATTGTTTTGGAATGTCGATGCATTGTGAATATGTTGCCTATTTAGGTAGGAGTACACTTATTTGTACGAAGATATTTCCTATTTTGACAACTAGTACATGAACCAAATTTACAATTGTGTGTCTAAGAAGTTAGTCATCATCATCTACCATTGAGCAGCTTGTTGCTGTAAATTAGTCTCTCTAATATCATGTTATAAAGCTCTATTCTCAACTACTCTTAAATATGCTGTGGTAACCCAAAAGCTAGACTAGACTGTTCAAAAGAGTCGCTTGCCAATCTCTGAAAGGCAAAGAGCAACTGAACGAATACGAACTAAAACTCACCTTAGTCAGTAACAGTCTGAAACTGCCCTCGCTACACCCAGAGCAGAAGAAATTATTGAATAATTTCTGACAAAAAAAAAAAACAAAAATTTATAAAAAATAAATAAATGAATCATTCCAAATTAGCATAAATTTGTTCTTTATGAGCCCATCCCATATGTACCAGTTTCTCCATTCCGACTTAAAATTCAACTAATTTCTATTAGACAAACATGTTTTAACATAAATCAAACATCAAATCCAATATTTACCCCTTCGAAGCGTAATTTCCAATTATCTCGTCTTTTACGACATTCCGTCATTCTCAACCGGCTGTATGAGTTCTGACGTGACACCCTGGCCAGAAGCAGAACATCGTAAGTGGCAACTACCAGTTCGGTATTAGTAATACGCAATAACACGTTGACATTTAAGTTAATACGAGTATATTATTTGGTTTTTTTAATACATCTCAATGTTCGAGTTTTTGGGGCTACTAACAAAGATTTGGGCTGTATGAGTATGTGCATTTTTTTTGCCAGTTGATTGTTTGATAGGTCACAAATCTTATAGGGTACAAGGGAACTCAAGAAGTGGCTATTGATTTTCCCACGAACCAATAAAAGGCTAGATAGATATAATAAATGGAATTATCAAATTATGAACTATTGAATTGTCAAATTATGGCAAGCTATCTATGCAAAAAGCAGTATTAAAATTTTTATATTAACTAAAAGTAATTTACTAAATGCATCTCGGATATTTTTTTGTTCAATGGAGCCCCATTACAGAAGCAATAAAGTTGCTCTTAAAAAAGTAACAAAATAAAGAAAAAACGATAAGATTACAAATAATAGAGAAAAAAACAAACAGATAGAAACTCCATTCAAGCATGTCTGCTCGTAAAAAAGTCGTGACAACTTTTTTGTATATCTTGCGATCATCACAATATTTGCGAAGAGGTATTATTATTATAGTTAGCTTTCGTAAAGAAAGAAAGAAAAAAACGTTTATTTGAGAGATATATTTTGCTAAAGTATATGTATTACGTGTTATATAATAAATGCATATTATGAAAGTAATATGTTCAGAATTGCTAAATCGATCCCAGGTATTTCTTTTTTACATTTATAAATTTTTGGATACAAAATTACATATTTTGATAAATTCTTGATAAATCTTTATTGCGCCACCAGGATGTTTGTATGTGCGTACATAGATACAAATTCAGATGTGCTACCAGTGTAGTCCGATTCCCAAATTGTTTGCCAGCAATTAGGATGGCTAATGTATTAAAAAAAAAACACACTTCTGTGAACTTGAGTAAAATGTTAGCGTTTAAATTATGATTGTAATTTGATTTTTGATTAGAGTATATAAGGATGTACATTATTCCAGTTAGGCACAGGTGATATAAGGACAGTTGAATGTCTTTTACAAATATTTCTATCAAAATCAAAATCTCTATTCTTCAAAGTTTTGTTATCTTGTTCCTTTAAAAGCACAAGCATAATTATGACTTTTTTTACTAATAATTACTGACGAATCTCATCAAACTTACAACTACCCTTTAAAACATGAAATTGCTTATCTGGCTCTCTAAGACAGCGAGAAGGCCGCCGCCGAGTTGCTAGTCTGTCGGTTTTCTATCGTTTACATTTCGGGGAGTGTGCACTGGAATTGCACAATCTAATTCCGCCAAGTCCGTTCCATCATCGGACCACACGACGTACAGCGTTGCGCCACCGGTACATGGTAGACATCCCACCCATACGCACAAAACGTTTTGCGAACACATTTATTGTGCGTACAGCCAAGGAGTGGAATTCCCTGCCGGAATCTGTGTTTCCTGATAGCTACAACTTAGGAGTCTTTAAGTCGAGAGTGAATAGGTTTCTTCTAGGCAAGCGTGCTTCATCGTCGACCACATCATCGCTTACCATCAGGTGAGATAGTGGTCAAACGCAAGCCTATCATTAATAAAAAAAAAAAAAAAAAAAAAAAAAAGAAGGCTTTTACTAACTAAAATACACTTATCTCCCTTAATTTATCCTTTACGTTCTAGGGCTACAATAAGTCATTTAAATGTTCTTGTATCCTAATTTACAACTACCTATATAACCCGTCATTTTCTGTCACCTAATATAAACAGATAGCGCCATCTACCAGAAACTGTAGACATAACTTGCAAACACATAGTTCCAACTTTCGAAGCATTCACCTCGTAATGTTTCTTTTAGTTTTCTTTTGAGCACCTGAAAGCATGAATGAGTGCCACATTACAAACACTTTATAATATTATAGTTATAGCAGATCCACGTGTTCTGCAATAAACATTTGTAGTTTTCAGGTTCCTCTCATTAAATTTTTAGAGTGTCTAAGGTCTAATCTTTTTTTATGAGTGAAGATTATTAACAGCAGTCAAATGCAATAGGCTGCAGTTGTCAATGTATACCGTGGAATCCGTAATTAATTTGTAATTATCTAATTATAGTACTCCAAAAGTACGACTAGTTTCTATATTGTTCGTGGTCGGCTAGTTTCAAAGATGTTTATCTTTTAGTTTTGATAAACATGAATTCCTTTGTAGAGGCTACCAAATTAAGTTGTAAGAATTCGTACCAGTCGTATCTAATAGGTAATTTGACCAGGCATATTCTTTTCCTGATCAACATGTTCTTATTCGAGTTCATTTTCAAATAATATTTTTAGCAAGCAAGCTGATCGCAAAAAAAAATTTCAGTCTCACAGCTGCCCTGCCTAGTTACCTGAGTTAAATTCATCTGTCAGCTGAGTCTCGTCAGCCACAAGCAGGTGTAATTACCGTGTAGGAGACTGAACACAGTATATACTCCTCATTTACATACATGCGTCGATCATCGACTGAGTTCACTGCCTACAGGTGTGGTTGACATTCTAGGAAGTTAACTGGCGCCACCATACTCTTTAGATCTGTCTCTGCCTATCTCGCAGTTGCCCCAGCGTGAAGGTGAGCGGCGCCGCGGCACGCTGCTAGTTATCTTGTACGTTTATTTTGTTGATGTGTCTTTTAGCTCTGCGCATTCCGAACCATGAGCGGTCATAGATTAAGGAAATGGTGAAGATGGTCAAGTTTCTTTATTTAAAGACAAAAAATCTTATACAGTTACTACAATTCTCTTGTCGAACTAAATTGACATAAGGTTCTTCCTCTTTGTAAAAGTATTCATATAGAAAAGTACAGTTTTGTGATTAGGAATTTCAAGAGAGGCCCCAAAAAAGATCCTTGCGGTATACCTGATTTAAATATTCCTAGATAGACAATATTTAGCCGGTATTTGTTTTATTATTTATAGTTTAATTGATTTTAGCTTATGATTGTATATACTAGAAGATGTAATACTCACATCCGCCGCAATATAATTACTATTAGTAGTGTTTGACTCTATCAAATGCTTGTCAAAAATCCATGTCGACGGGTTCAAAAATTTATTGGTCCGAAACATCGTTTGTGTCCCTATAAATACGATATCCGTTTTGAATGAAATTTAAAAATTTGTGATCGCCTCATTCCTGGCCTCACAGATGCCCAATCCCTTTATCTACTTACTTATTATTTCTTGTCGTGTCTACATGGTCGGCTGGGCGCTCGTCTATGTTCGGTGGCGCCGCACGCACACAGGCGCGCGCACCTGACGCCGCCGGTGGCGCCAGCCGCGCGGCTCCGCCCCCACCGCCCGCACACCCGCTCCTGATAGACGTTGGTTACCAACTGCCCGATTTGTGGGAGATTTGGTTCGGGGAGCAGTTGTAGGGGAGATTTATAATGATTGTTTTTTTTTTGTTTTATACTTTAGCGCTCTTGATTTTACATGTGTTAAGGTTTATACCCTTTTGTGATTTTTTTTACAGCTTAATATTTTTTGTTATGTTTTCGTTGGTATATTTACCTACTTTTATTTTATCTGAATATTTATACATTTTTATATCTTCGACATTTACAGTTAGATTCGACATCAGTATTTATTTTTTTGTGACTACTGCAAACAGATATGTTATGAATTTAAAATAATTAGGTATCTATCTTGGTAGTGTATCTTATATTTCAATGTAGCATTTAAAATGTAACTATCTTAAAGAAAGGATAGTATAGTCAAATATATAGTCAATAGTAGAAGGCAAAGAGAATCGAGTCATATTGCAGGAAATGAAGGACTAGAAATACAATAACTGTGGAAAGTATGTCCAGTAGTGGAATGTTATTGACTAGAGTTGGTTAACTCTAAGAAAGCAATATCCGATATGTCCAGCGATCCAAATGAGTATGAAAAAATTTAAAAAATTCAAAAATTTATAGACGAGATATCAGATTCAGGGTAAATTGTATTCAGGTGTTGCACACCAGGCCGCGTCACTGCACTAGCCGGCGGAACGTTGTGTCCGCCAGTCGAGTGCCCGCACGCGGCGAGCGATGTCGTGCCGCCTGCGTGAGTGTGTCGCGTGGCGCGAACGGCCGCGCGACTTGTGACCCCGTCGTCGGCATGTGATGTTCCGGAGACGCGCGCTGCGGCGGCGGCTGGTGGCGGCCGGCGCGCCTTCCTTGCCGGACGACCAGCTGCGGCGGCTCGCGAGGGCGTTGGACGCGGGCGCCGCCGGTGGGGAGTGCGTGCCGGCCGGTCACGCCGCCTCTCAACTCCGACTCGCCGTCACCCGTGCCTTCAGGTTCCCCGACCTAAGAGACTCCAGCGAACTCCGCCGTCTGCCTCTGTGCGCTGACCAGCAGTGTTGCAACCCGTACCACTGGAGTCGCCTCTGCAAGCCCGGTATGTGTGACGTGATCAGGACGTTGACCCGCGCAACAAGTGCATCAAGTAAACATCGATGTCGTACGAATCTCGGGCTCAGTGTTCCTATGCCGTGTTTTGAACGTGTTCGCTCGTACAGTTTATGTGAATGGATGATCAAACGAATGAATGGTTGCCGCCGATTGTGATTTGAATCAAGGACATCGCTGGGGACGAGTTTGTTTGTTGGATGATTTCGGCTATCGGAACGTTTCTAATTCGACCTAACCTCTTCTAACCTAACTTAACCTAGTTCGTCTTGCATTAATTCTGATTGAAGTGTCTTCACTTATTCGTAAAGTGTTCCGGATGATGTTGCAACATTCATGGATATGATTCCTAGTTCCAGTAGCTTTGATTTTGTTAAAATTCATGTGCTACATACTTACGTAGATTCGTTCACGCGGGTTGCACCTATTTATCAGTGCGATTCGTTATCACTGTATTATCGCTACTGTTTGTTTCTGTATCTATAGTTACGTTGCTAGTGACGTCAGGCTGCTCCGGTCACATACTCCACCGGCATTTGACACAAGTGCGATATGTAACACCATCCCTACATTAGATTGTTAGTGTAAACATTAGACTTCGGCTATCTATTTATAGCTGTGACATCAGCAGTAGTTTCTTGGATTTGTTGTATGAAATTTCAAAGGTCAACACTTTCCTTCGACTTTAAAGCATTTAGCATTCGTCCTCTGTTACATTAATTATTAATGACTATACTGTTTGTATTGGCATTTTTGATTGATTAAGCAAAGGTCTTTGCTCTTTCGGAGTTGAGCCTAAAAGTAAAAGTGCTCCAACAATTATATTCGCCAGTGATTAAGATTCCCTGAGGCGTAAGTTGCGTAGTCGGGGTGTGTAAAAAGCGGCTCACCTAATCTGCCGTGGCGAGGGTCACCCGTTCGCGATAACTAGACAAGGTCGAGTCGCCGGCGCCGGCGTGCCGCGACGCTCGGCGCGCGCAGCCCGTTAACTTTTTAATTCGTCAGGCAATGGCGCTACCGCCGTCAGCCTTTGTTAGGTAAATAGCTACATTCCGCCGCCCGGCGCTTCCTGAGGTCGTACAAATGACCCTTACATGATATCATCGCAGATACTTGGGTGTGATCATGTTTTCGGCTTGTTTCTACACCGAGACTGACAATCACTTCTGTGATGTCACTTTGGTTATAATTTATGTAAATTTTCTTTTACCTAATCGCGTCTTAATTTAGATGTGACCGAAACTTGTTTCTGGCTCTTCTCTTATCTTTTATAATTATTTGTATTTTTTCTTCCTTTTGAGTATAAACTTGTTCTTAATTTGTCTTGTTCTCTTAAGAATTTATCATACTGATAAAATGTCTTTCATCATTAAGCGTTATTTTAAGTGATACATTGATTGCTAGAAATATAGGAAACCATCGAATTATGTTTATTCTTATTCTTATTATTCATACTCAAGTATTCGTTAAAAATACTTTAACATATTATTCTGCTCTTGCTATTTCTTTGTCAATATCACAGGCACTATGTGGATGCTTTATAACAATTATAAGTTCTGTAGTCCTGTAGACCTGTCTCACTCTCCTTCTTCTCTCTCTCTCCCTCTCGACTTCAAAATTATATAGGTTATATATCTCACCATCAATTTCATCACTAAATCCAAAGACATTATAAATGCTCACACCATTTCCATATACCATATTCAACCCACAAATACCAAAAACGTCCAAATAAAAATACACCATAACGGGCAAGTGAAGTAACAGAGATTCACTCATGTTTCCAAACTAATGAGTGACCATGACATCGACTCACGCGCAAGTTGCGTCGCCTACTTAAGATCGACGCCCACTTTATACTTCTCACTACTCGTGGGTGTGCTGACAATGCCTGTTAGCATATTAATTAAGAAGAAAGCCAAGTAAAAATATGAATATTTATGTTTCCTTATGAGGAAAGGACTAGGTACTAGGTGGTAGCTTGTATGCCCCTATTGGTATGGCAGATGTCGTTGATAGCGTTGGATGTCCTGTTATTGGAAAATTATTCGATAATTCTCTAATAAGTTTTTGTTATGGGGTTCTGGTGTCTGAATGCACCTTCAGCTTTTCAGTTAGCATTTTTGCATGTTTTACAGCTCAGTGCTACATAATTTAATATGTAAATTGCTTTTAGAAATGGTAATTTCATCAAAAATTTGTTACAATCATCAAAATATTATGTGGTGACTAAGAAATGTACCTGAAGTTACATCAAAAACATGACTAACATGATATCTGTGCGTCTAGTCCTTTTGCCGTTCACTTTCGCCACGGAATCGCCTTAAATGGACATCAAATTGGTCAAATCAGTTTCGCACAGGCATTACAGGTTGCGTAATTTCCTAAATTATTCCATTGCACAAGCCTACCATCACACCATAGATTATCCTTGAGTTTTAGATCACTTATATGTCCAAAACTATATATAATAGCCATTTCTAGAAAAGCGCGAAGCAATAATAGAATACTTGCTGTAAAGTTGATTAGTTAGAGCAAAACACTCGGCAAGTTATTTAAATAATTTAGAAGCAGAACAAAAACAATGTTATTGCTTTTGTTTCCTATTTTACTAACATCCGCGAAATTGTGTTTGTTTGGAAGTCTTTCGATTTTATTCCATCGATCGCTTTCGTTTGTTTTCATTTCTTGTTGAACTAATGAAGATATAATGATCAGTAGGTTCGCATCTCCACCTGGCTCCATTAGGTTGTTCCCGCAGACAGACTGTTCGAATGCAGGTGAACTTTTTTCCGTGTTCTGTCGCGACAGTTCGCGCCGCCACTGTTTTTGTGAACTTTCCCGTCTTGTTCCCACAGCGCGCTTACTAAATATAGTCGCCATTATTCGTCGCACATTTGATTTGTGTGCACATTGCCAACCGACGCAACAATCAACAGTTCCCGCTGGTATTGTAGTCTGTTTCTAATTTGATTCTACTGCTAATTAACAAGATTTCGTCCTCGCAAACATTTGATTTACATTCTCTACGCGATTTTGCACTGAACCTCCTTTATAAACTTCAGCAAAACGGGTAATGATTTCAGTTTTACGATCTCGCAGATCGTAATACGGCTACTCGTAAATTTAATCATCGATATGTTTATTGTCGTACACCTGCTCAGTTTGATTCATCACTTTTTTGTTTTGTCCGTCGAGACGTGCTCTTTTTTTAGACAAACAAGACGAACAGGAAATCCTTGTCCAGTCTAGATTTCAAGCATCCAATTTATTCACGCAGATCAATCGCACAGTGAGTTTGGGTCGTGTGGTGGTCGCCAATCACCGGCAATCAAGCTGCACTTGCATTTTTTGTGTGTGGCATCTTGCAGGTCAGCCTGTGAGGTTGTCGTCTGCTTAATCGGACCTGCCTGAGGCGACTTTTACAAAATTAAAGCCTGCAGCCCGGACTTATAAAAAACCCGCGCGGGCCTCTATTTGTGAATGTTTTTATGCGAGCCGGCTCTTTTCGAGCGCCTGCCGGTGGGAGGAGAGGGGCTCTTATCTTATCGAGCGCAGGCGTCGACGCGACGCCGCCGACTCACAGGATCAAAGATTGCCACGAACTCGCGGCCGCTTCGGCACGTTCGCCGTGACTCTCCACCGGCCTGTCATCTCATACCCATTACGGAAATCAGTCACCCACATCCGGCAATTAAACCCACATCCACGACGGACAAACATTAACGAAGAATTCTAACTACCATTTACAAGTAATTTGGTGCCCACACGCCATTTCACCGGGCCATTACAAGTGGGGTCCAAAATTTAATGATGTCGTCTAGATAGCAGTATGAGAATCCATCTGTTGATGTTAGCGACGCGTCGGAGGCGGCGGCGTGGCCGATATTTATTTAGCCATAATTGCTTGTCGGCTGACTGGCGCCGGCGCCGTGTCGCGCCGCCGGGGGAGGGGCGCGGGCGGCGGGCGGGGCGCGCCTGCGCTGGCGCAGGTACGCCCGCCGCACTGCGTAAGCTCAACTCGATTTTCGTGATCGGTTTTTTTCTCGTTTTATTGTAGTCTGGTCATGTTTTTGGGTTGCTTTGTTGAATTTGTGAATGGTTCTCTTATTATTCTCGCCTGAGAATAGGCTTGCATTAGAAGAAATCGTTTACAGCTAACGTTTTTTGGTTGCTCGTCTATGGTTGTTTACTCGGTAGTACAATAACACAACGAAGCTTTTAGTAGAGAAGTGAGTGGCTCGCTTTTAACGTATTTCAGATAAACGATCGACAAACGTAATTAATCTGAGGCGAGTTTACTTTCAGATTTGATATTATCGAGTTAAGTACGTGGTCGCAGACTGTGTCACAAAATAGCCCATTGACTGGCGGCACCTGTGACAGAACCGGTCGCTCCCGGCGGCGGCTCTTGCGAAACTGGAAAAATTGTCGTCTTTTATTACCTACACGTACCGCGGCGGCAGCGCGCCGGCGTGTTGGCGATCGCTCATTTCTCTGCTTGTTAGGAGGTCTTTTGACCAATTCACATGTTTTAGTGCTAATTTTTATTAACCTCTCGGCTACTTAATGTTTTACATTCTTTAGTAAGAATGTTAAATGTCTCACATAATTAATCGAATGCTTTGAAGACAAGTCATAATTATTTTGGCAAATTGATATTCTGAATAAATTATAAGCTTGCAAACGCAATTTAGGAAGAAATGTTGCCATTTGGATGTCTCAGTCACGTTGCTTTCAACGTGCCGCTACATGGAAATGTATCGGCCTTTCAAAGACTTTAATTTGATCCATGATTCAGTTTTTGGGCAGGCGAAGACTAGATAGCTAGAAGATAATTTTAAATTAGTTGGTGATAGCTACTTGAGTCACACTAATATTTTTTTCGTAATGTTACAAGTATTTCGACGGCACGGCAGGTTATCGCTTAGGAGAGGCCTCTTTGGGGATCAGATGAACCGTTACCAATTGAGTATAATATATTGAAATCAAATTATTCTTAAATAATGCTTATTAAGTGTCCATATGTTTTGTCCAAACACCTGTTTGATGTTCCGATTTAGCAATAAATTGAGATTTGGAATCAAGTCGTCAATACATATAGAGTTTTGATTTTCCATTGTGACTCTTGATTATTTTTAGTTAACAAAGACAAAAGGAGTGTAGCTTAAGTATTTGAAGAAACATGAGCATCCCATGAACCTGATGATTATGAAACAGCACGAACCTTGGAAGTTCTCTCACGTTACCATTTCAATGAATGCTTAACTTTACGTTTTATGTTTCACTAATGAGCGTTAATTATATCATCAGAAGTGCCGGTGTTTTAATATGTAAACTAACTGAGATGATGGCTATGCTTCGATCACTATAATTGGCTATAATTTGTTTTTGGACCAATCAGAGCCCTTTGAACTTTAGTGTTTCCTATCAAATTTTTATATTCTTTTAAGTGTCATGTTTATTATGTTTGTTTTGGTTGACTTCTCCTAAAGATCTCTAATTGGAACTAGTTCTAGCGAAAAGTGTTAAGAATGCTTGTGAGACTACTTTGTCACTTATAGTTACATCAAAATTAATAAATTAAGTATTAGTCTTGCTTTGATATTCATAATTTATTTCTTTTTTACGAAAACTACAATGATCATTATTCATTTTAGAATATTTTTTTATTCAAATGTAGTCTCAAATGTAGACAAAGTCAAGTTTCATCATTGACGTCAATGTTATGTATCTAGATTTGATTTTAAGCATCTACTGTTTGTTCAATTTCTGGCTTATAACTAAGTTATTGGATATTTCTTTATTCAGTCTTGGAACCTTAATTATTAAGCTTTGCACGTGTTCATTCTACAATTGGCTGTACCTGCATTTAATTTTATCGATCAATCAACGCCCGACTATTTGCATCATATAAATTCACCTCGTATTGTTTGTACGTCATTGCCTTCCGGTCCTGCCTAACGCCGACAAGCAAGGTCCACGATGACATCTTACGTCAATCGACTACAACGCCATCTAGTTTTAAATTTATTAACTAACCAATAGTTAATCCTTTCGAATACTCTAATACTCGTACAACAATGCTCCTTATGGACTATTGTTTTTCAATTAATGAATTTGAATTTCAAAATCACTGTCCTTGCTTAGTAGTCATATGTGAATGTTTTACACTGCTAAGTAGTATTCAAGGACTAAATCATATAATATATACAAAATATATTTGTACAGGTGTGATAGTGGTCAAACGCGTACCTATGAATTATAAAAAGGAATATGATAATAACAATAAGAAGAACAAAAACAATTGGGCAAGGTTACTCGCTTTAAAGATCATTGAGCATAAAGCTCTTCTAATCTTAATGTAAAGAATTAATCTAAGGTCTTACACGCATGGATAGAGATAACCAGAAAAACCTTGGTGAATAAGCAATGGTATCTAGGGTTTATCCTAGCGTCGGCGTGGGAGCTGCCGACGTGCGGCCGCCGGGCGCCGTCGGAGGCGCCATCCGACTTGTTATAATTCGGGCGGGCTATTTTCGTCGATTCACACGCGCGCGCGCCACGTTCCGTGCGTATAACCGATTTTTTTTTGAATTTTATACTTTTGTTGCTAGGTTAGGACCCTAAATTCTTTGGCACTGTCTTCACAAAATCAATCACAGTTAGTCCTTTGTACATTATCAAACTCCTGTTTTATTTTTAACTTGTTCCTAATCATCACACTTCCTGTCAAAAATTTTGATGTTCATTCTCTAATTGGTTTACTACGTCTTTGACAATTTTTGTTGTTGTTAGCTTGTCCCATTTGGCAATGATTTGCGTCCTGGTCATCATCGTTTGTTCCGAAAATATCTGTCAGTTCCTCGTTGATATTTTTTGCGTAACACGAGTAGTTATCTAAATCTTCAGTGTTATGAAAAATCTTAGTAGAATTGGAGTTTACAATATGTGTCCCGGGCATGCTCACGCGCGTGTCTTCGTCCTTGAGACGGCTACGTGATGATGCGTTTCTACAGTTTTCTGGCAGATTTATGGTGTATTAAAGTGGATTTATTGATTGTTTATTGTTTTCAATTTAGATTTCTCAAGTAATAGACTGAGATTTGTAGTCCGGTTTGGTTACCAAAGTAAACAATGTCTATTTTTCTATGATAAACTATGATGAAAAATTTATGAAAGATAGTTGAAACCCGTGCCGGTGTCCGTATTGCATCTCAATGCAACAGGCACTTATTGCTGATACAATTCAGTAAAGCAACGTTGTGAAGCTGAACGCAAAACAAATGTGTGGAACGTTTAAAATTTTAAACAGAATCTAAAAGTTTGAAAGAGAAAAACAAATAGATGTAATTATTTTAGCAATGACATGCGGTGGTGAGCCAAACAGCGCGTCAGTGGTACGACGACCGACGTCATTTGATACGCAATGTGATGTAGAAAATATTCAGTCAACAATATGGGCGTACTCTCTGCTCAGGGGACATTGTCACACACCTTTCTACCGGTCGCATGTTGGCAAAGTGTACTGCTTCTTATTTGTTTGAAACTACTGCTCAGATTTTAAATACTGGAGTATATGCTTCCTACTTCTGATACATTATTGCGACCAAGAATACATTTACACAAAAGAATTTTGTGGCAGACATATAGTCAATTTCCGGACCGAATGTTTGTCCTTTCTTAATCTATCTTGAATGATTTGGGATTTTTAAGAGAGTGATCTCTGTTCAAAATAAAATATCTTGTAATTTCGTTTTTCTGTTCTTATCAAGAAAAAAATCAGTAAATATGTAATCAGCACAATGCCCGACATCAACTAGTTTCTTTATAAAGTATACAAATGATTACGAAGAACATCATCGAGACTTCTCACGACTGAGACGACTATTATAAGATGTGTTAAACGCAGGAAATGTTCATTTAGCATATAAATGTGTGATAGTAGAGTTAGCTTCAATATTTAGGCCATTTGAGTGACTATGTGACATTGGCTAAAGTAAAAAGTGCTTATATCCAAAGATCTGAGTAGAAGAATGCAAAATTGTTGGATCAATTATTTGATTAAAGAACTTTGTTTTTAAAAAGAAAGAAATGATGGATGGACAAAATGTAATATTAACATTAACGTTTAAAGGATAATATAATTATAAGTGATAATAATTGAGCTTCTAAGTTAATATTGCTGAAAGATTTATTGTGGAACTTGGTTCAGAAATCATAATAGGAGAGTGATATGCTAGTGAACTGAAATATATTATATATACAGTTAAACAAAGTCACAATACCAGAAAGGTGGCCCTAAAACAAATCGAGAAATATCTTGAATTCCACAATATAACAAAGTCAATAATTTTCTAAACATAACTATGAATCAGTGCATATTTACAATTTGGTAGAGCGGTGCGCCGGCGCCGCGTTGGCAGCCCATCTACGCTACTCGATTGTACAACACTTATAAATCGTTCCACTCTATTTCTATACCCGTTTCTGATTTATTTGGTTGCATAGTTTTTGCTTTTATGGAAGCTTTGATTAATATGAAATGTTTGTGCGTTGAAATTGTATCTACAACATTGTCTAATCTATTCTCGATTACTTTACTTGCGATTTTAGTTAGATGTAATTTCCTTAAACTAACAGGATCAAATACTGTTGCAGCAATTTTAGATTACCTAGATCGATTTTATGACTAAAGTGTAGAAATAAACATCACTTCACATTGCTGTCCAACCAACATAAAGTTGTAAGCCATTGCAATAAACCAAGAAAACTGGCTTATCAATAACTGTACCATTTAATAGGCTAACTGTCCTGCACTGATCAAAGCAATTGAATAAATTTTTTGATATTTATTATCGCTGCCATACTGGTTGCAGACTATACTATGAATAGAGCAATCGACGCCGAGGGAGCCGGCCAGGCTGACCGGTTCGCCAGTTACATAGTAATCGAAGGACAAACTGACAACCTACGGTATTTATTGCTATAGATTGAATGTTTAGATTAATTACACATGCCGGGCCTCCATACGCGCCTACCGTAATACTTATCTACCTCATCAGACGGCATTCCATCATGTAAACATCAAAATTAAACTCTATCTAAATTCGTACAGGATCCATTCTTCATTGACGGATCCCTTCAATAATTGAAACACGATATACCACCACGTCACATTGAAATCTAAACCCTCGTCCCTCGACATTCGATACAAATCAATTTGCACTCGTTGCAAGTTTAAGCTTCGAAGCAAATGAACTAATGATTTCTAATTAAAGCTGTTAGCAAACTGCACTCTATATCGGTCACGACAAAGTCTTTTTTCCATTAATAATATATGGTGTTTATGACGTAACAGTTGTAAAAGTAATTTCAGTCACGCCACTCTCTATATATTTATATGTGATAGTTTGTTGTTGCAAAAAGGTGAGATATCGCTGGCGTCGGTGAATTAAATATCAGTTTTATAGCGACAGATTAGAGTTTGTTTTGGCTGTTCGTCGGAGGCAAGGTTGTCCGCGCGCGCACTCGTATGGACATAAAGTTCAACAACGATATTATTTATATCTGCTAGATGCTACGCTAGGCGTTTAGGGTCATTTACTCTTGCATCGCTTACTCTTTTTTTCAGCTGAAATGTGTCGGGAGTGTGGCGAAAACATGTGACTCACACTATCATATTCATAACACTGAGAGCTAGTGTTTTTAATCTTATTTGAGATGCTGTCGACAAACATTTAAAATCTATGTAGCTGTCAACAAAATCGTAGCGTTTTGATATAATAAAATGAATTTAAGTGCACTTAACGATTGTACCGCGTTATAAAATGTTAATAAAATTCTCAAATGATTTATGTGGCGTCTTCCAAAATTCCAAGTTATATCATCCATTCCATATGCAGGTGCATGCACTGACGATTGTTTTGAAATTTCTTGTGCAAACGCCGTTAAATGCTTCTGAGAACGGCGCGCATTCTACACATCATAAAATCATATTGAATTCAGTGACAATAATGTCGTATAATTTGTATTCAAAATGTCCAGCGGCATCGATTCGGTTGAAAAACAATGTTGACACGTCCACCGCCGCCTGGCGCCGAATTGCAAATGACAATTGCACAATTCACATTCGGAATTCGAAAATACTAATGGTGTTCGAAATTCTAAATGACCAATAGCGCGTGCCTGTTTGCTCGTAAATGGAATAGATCGCACTCCGGATTCAAACGACACTATTTAACGTTACTTTGGTGTTGTACTCTTTTCCTGGTAGTTTCTTAAAGCCTACTTATTGAAATTGGTGAATTATTATTCTATAGTCACAATCCATTCCCAAAAATTTTATGTGGCATCGTAATTTTAAGTCGGAAACTATTTTGATCGTAGAAAATTACATATTCGTCACAAATGACAGCGGCATTCGATCCAAAAGGGCGCATAAAACTGTCGTTATGAGGTCAAAATATAGGTTAGTCATTATTTACCCGGTGATCAAGGTTCGATTCCACGGTTGGACATAATTGCGGGCGGTCTGGGATCGTTTTTACCTGATCCGGTTACGTGTTGTTTGTTTTAAGTTGGATTTCTTTTATTTTTTGGTCGAGACGGGTAACGCGGGTGATTAGTGGCGATTGAAAAACGTTTTGAGCGATTTTTTGCATTCCAGTTTTAATTTTTCCGTTGAATCAACTTGGGAACCTGATATGTAACTTAATCACGTAACTTTAATGGTAATTCGTGTCTGTTTTAATTGACGTTTAAGAAGTAGGGGAGATGAAATAAGATTTTTTATAATTATTCCAGCATGCAATCAACTGTTTGACTTGTACTTTTGGAGATTATAATTTAAATAAAGATTCGTTTATTCTAGGGCATTTTTTTCTTGGCTTTTATAGAACATATTATATAACGATTCTCTTTCTTTCTTTACAGAAACCCCTCCTCCACCTTACAGTCGTTACGCAATGGAAGACCTCAAACCTAAAGGTAAGAACTTTATAATATTATAATATATGACAGGCAATTTAATTTCTACTTCGTATGCATAGGAAATATGTATATTTCTTAGACCATTCAGGGCTTAGAACTGGAGTCCTTAACTAATTTGTGATTGACAGTTTTAATCAGTTCGGTCTTACAAACGAATTCCATTAATGCAAATACAATGACAAATTATATTTTTTCTCATAATCATTAAGACATTCACAACTTTTAGTTGGATTTCCATAATATGTACAGATTTATATGTGACTGATATTTAATTTCTCAAGAAGGCATTAAATAATAATATTTATGTGGATTTCATGTTGGGATACAATCAAATTGACGATTGACCATAATTTTTATTGTTCATAATTTTGTTAAGGAAAATCTAATTAGATTTTTTGTAAAATACTCTAAATAGGTAAACTAATTTAAAGAATTGAATTCACACGCATTTGATTATACCTATTTATCATAATTTTTGGTACGCTTACCTTGATGATATATTCATTTCTTCCTTCTTTCCATCTATGATATATTAAAATAAACATTTTAATCCACTTTCCTAATAGAAATACATAGGGCATTATAAATTCATAGATTATAGATGGTCACTGACAAAAGTCGGTAGATAGTGGAATCCGACCGCATCGGCGCTTGCGCAGCTTCCTGGAAATTAGGGATGCATAGTGTTGTACCTGTTCAGAATTGTTGTCTTTATCGAGGTTTTTTGAGTTAAAGAAAAGAGAATTGAGCTGGTTTTAAGTATTATAAGTCTAAAATCAATATCTCTATTAACGTGTTGGGTGGTTTATGATGTAATTATTTTCAGTTAATACACAATATTTTATAAGGCGCAAAATATTAGCTTGCGTGTAAAAAAATTAAACAACCGTCTTAAAATTATTGTTATTCAACGCAAAAATTCAATTCTTATCAAAATCATACAATCAAAAGAGACCTTAAAAAACTCCAATATATATTAAAATACTGAGCGTCTTATCGGGTACCAGATAATAATTCGGCAAAACTTCATTCAAAGTCGAATATCAGAGAAAAAGTCTGCACTTTATTTACTGTAGCCAATTAACTGTATCTTTGTTACAAAAAATCACATGTTTACGTAATTTCTGTCATACAAACAGATAATGGCAGCGATAACCACGAAGTTCGCAAACATACTTATCGCCTCTAATTAAATACTATAATTAATAGGCACGGGGTCTGCAGCGGTCGCGCGCCTGCGCTTCCAAGATAATGCTCTATGATTTCGGTGATTGTTTTTGAACTAGTGTATTGTTAATTGCTTTCTATTAATTGTTGGAATGAAGTAATCACTTTCTTCGTTAGCATAGTTACTCTTATTATTGTTTTCATGATAAATTTTAGTGTTTTAACCAGTTTCATCGTCCAATGCTGTTCCGTAGACTCATATGTTATTTTCTATTTCGATACTTTTCTATTATTTTACTTACAAGTATTTGGGACATGTTGACTGGTCTACACTGTCCTTTCATATCCATTAATATTGTAAAGTGGAAATGTTTTAAAGTGTCATTTTCAAAAGAGTGGAGTTTCTTTCCAGTTCTTCTTCATAGGAAGCAACTAATTGGAACCGTGCACTACCTCTTGAAGTTTTACGAATGTTCATATAAACAAAAAAGATTGTATTTGAGTTTGATGTACAATAAATCCCATTAACACAATTTAGCCAAAATTCTAAAAAGATAAGATTTTGATCTTAAGTTATTTCTAAAGTGCGCATCACTATCGACTCCCGCGCATCCCCACCGTCTCAGCCTGGGCGCACATTCCAGCGCCATCTTTAAACTACATTATTAATGCTTGCGCCGCTCAGCAAACGGACTTTGGAGTTTTTTCCACGTCCCTTTGAAGGCACCACGCGGCGCTCGGCTATTTGTTTATAATAAAGACCCCAGCGTTGATGTTACCGCATTATTTTTGGTAATAGGGATTTGGGCTTGAATAATGAGGGAGGCACGTGCTTTAGAACTTCGATTGGTCATTGCATTACGATTGGAAAAGATAAAATGTTTTTTAGGACGATGGCGAAAGTAGCCCGTTTGGGTCGGTTATTGAGAACTCTACGAGATGTTTGCTGTCAAGCTCATATCAAGTCCTAAGATACATTTTCTTAGTAGTCTTAGCAGAATTTAATATTAGAAAGAATTGGATTTTGCTCGTGGAGAACATTCATTAAGCTGTGATCGTGTAATCGAAGTCGAAGTTGTTAGTTTCGAAACGGCACCAAAAGCTTCCATTGACTTATTTACAAAAACGTTTGCTGTGAATTCCAATATAAGGCCCCTTCGTGTAATTTTCCATCAAATTAGTTTTATGTATAATAATAATAATAATAATAATAATAATATTTATTTCCAAAATAAAAATGGTGACAAAAAAACAAGTACATAATTCTTGGTACATAAATGAGGACACAGTAAATAACTACTGGCTCCCAAACTAGGTTTTAAGCCTGTGACTTGGGAGTCAGTTATATTCTCATTGAGATTAGGTACGTACTCAACAATAACTTAGTGTATTCACCAACAAGTTGGCATTTTTTTTTTTACGCTGTTGTGACAAACTTTGAAATTAAATATTAAAAATAAAAATGGTAAATAATAAACTAAGGAAAAGTCGTTGTGAGTAATGTGGAAGTGTTCGTAAACGTGTGTGTGTTTTGGTGTGTGAGTTGTAATGACGTATGTAAGTGAGTGTTCGAGTGATACCTACTTTAAGTTAGAAGTAATTTTTCTGTTTCGTCGTATGATTGTGTCAAAAGCCACCCTCGCAATGTGCTTTTGCAGTGATGAGAATTCAATTTGCGTATCTGGAGTATTTTATTAACTTTATTGTATAAAAGATAGCTAAGATACGCAAATTGACGTTTAGCAAAGGCTGTATTATGTCTCACCGGAGGAAAAACAATATCAGCGCGACGTTTGGAACTCAAAAGGGGTGGTGCTTGTCGATGTTTTCTCAAAACGCATTGTAATACATACAATCCTCTAACCGATAGTACCTTGCAATCCCTATAAAGTTCAACTGTGGGGTACCTGAAAGGCTTGCAAAACATAACCTTGAGAACAGCTCTTTGAGCTCTCTCTAATTTCAGTAGGTGAGTTTTACAAGCTCCACCCCAGGCCGGTAAGCAATATAGGAAAAGGGACTGGCAAAGTGAAAAGTACACCAACATAAGAGTATCTTGGTCGGCCGATTCTCGAAGTTTTCTGAAGATATATATTAATTTTCGTGTACGAACTATTTGGCTATCTATGTGGTTATACCAACTTAAATTATTATCAATCAGCACGCCCAAGTACTTAATGCTAGGTGTAAGAGAAATAAGAGGACAGGAACAAGACGGATTGGAAAATCCAGGACAAGTGTGAGCTCGGACAGCAGGAGCAGTTTTGGGCTGACATATATTGGTTAAAGAGAAGGAGACTAACTTTGTTTTGTCAGAGTTCAAAGTAAGTAGGTTTTTAGACAGCCAAATCATAACAGCATTCATTGCCGCTTGAGCAAACCTTTCTGATTCTTCCCAGTCCTTACCATGTACAAGCAAAACTGTATCATCAGCGTATGTAAAGACAAAACAGTTAGTAAGAGGGATCTTACATAGATCGTTAATGTAGATGAGGAACAAACTAGGACCCAAAATGCTTCCTTGCGGAACGCCATATTCAATCCCAGCTCTATCACTCATCACATCACCAATCTTAACATGCTGGTAACGGTTTCGCAAATAACTCGCAAAAACATCCAGCGCAATGCCACGAATTCCTATGCGTTCCAGTTTTGTTAAAAGTAGGGGCACAGAGACAGTGTCAAAAGCTTTCGAAATATCTAGGAAAACACCGAGACATTTCCGTTTACTGTCCATAAGCTTGGTTAGTTTTTCTGAAAACGCAATAACAGCATCCTCTGTTGCGATTCCAGCTCGGAAACCGTATTGGTTATCAGCAATAATATTATTTGCTTGGAGGTAAGCGAGCAAACGGTTGTTCAGTATCTTCTCCAGAACCTTCGAAATGCTTGGCAAGATAGATATAGGTCTATAATTGCTAACACTACCTCTGTCCCCCCCCTTATGAATAGGATGAACCAAGGCAGTCTTAAAGGCATCTGGGAAAACACCGGTTGATATTGCGAGATTACAGATGTAAGTTATATAAGGGACTAAGACTTTGCGAGCCAATTTCAGAATATTTGTAGAAATACCATCAATTCCAGCAGCAGTACCAGATTTGAGATTAGTTATGATCCTCTCCACTTCAGAACTGTCTGTTTCCAAAATACTAATAGAATTACAAGGTGCTTCTAAATGAATGACAGATGTGGGAGATGTTGTATTGGAATCTTTCTGTTGAATGTTTGTAGCTAGGGTTTTTCCCAAACTTACAAAATAGCTGTTAACCCTATTTGCTGATTTATGTTCATCTGTATCAATGCGAAGGAGTTCTTTCGATGAAGATGGTACTGGTTTAGCATACGTTATAGTTTTTATTAGGTCCCAGGTAGCCTTAGAATTGTTTTTCCGTTTCAGAAATTCTGCTTTCTCATAATTTATTTTTAATTTCCGCAAAAGAGAATTACAAAAATTACGATACCGGGTGTATGTAATTTTTAAGATAGCATTTTCAGATTGTGTTCTTAGAGCTAGATGCATTTTGTCCCTATTTCGGATACAGCGTAGTAGACCAGGAGTGATCCACGGTTTGATGTTGCGGTTCTTCTTTGTAACATTAGAGATACGAGTGTGTTTATGTACTATTTGGGACATTGTGGACGTCAGAATGTCAGCCGCCTCGTTTACATCACTTGTGAGGAGAATTGAGGAAAAGTCTGCGTTTTCAATGTCTGTCTGTATGCTTGAGATGTCAACGATTTTAGCAGTGCAAGAAGGCTTGAACCTAGGCCCGTCCGTGTTGATGCTCAGAAACACGGGTAGATGGTCAGTTATAGGCGAGTCAATGACTATGGTTGTGCCTGGCTGTTTTGTTTTTAAAAGAACGTGATCTAAACAGTTATTTATTCTTGTAGGATATAAGTGTGCTGGTAATAGTCCGTGAGAGGCTGCAAAAGTAAGGTATTCGTTTGAATGTCTGTCTTTGTTGTTTGGCTTAATATCAATGTTGATATCTCCAACTAAGGCTAGATGATGAAAGTTGGATAATGTTAGTAACAAGTTATCCAAACTGCTTAGGAAGTTGTCGATATTAGCATAGGAGGGGGATCTATACAAGGCCACTACAGCAACATTATCACCAACTCTGCACAGTAAGCAATTTGAGTCCAGAAACTCTGGTTCCGAAACAGTACAGTGCATTGAAGACTTTGTAAATATAACAACCCCATCATTCTGGTTTTGTATGTTTTTAGTGAAATGTACATTATAGCCACGCATACTGGGAATAATGGCAGTTTTAAGCCAACATTCTGTTAGAATTATTATATCACAATCTGTTTTGAATAGGTGTAAAAAAGCAATGAAACTATCAAAATTTTTATTGAGACTACGAATGTTAAGGTGTAAAATTGATATATGGTTTTTTGTTATATGAATTTTACCTGAGCATTCACCTACTGGAATTTTGTATGAATTTGAAACCTGGTAAGCATCCAGTTCCAGTTCAAGTGTATTTAATTGATTAGCCATTTAAAATTAAAATAATTCTAGCATAAAGTAATGCGACGGTGTTTGTGAAGCATGATTGATTGGTATACGACTGCGGCTTCAAATACTTACCAATTAATAATAATCGTTGTCGAGTAAGCGTGGTGAATAAGTGGTATGATTGTATTTGGCATATAATGGTGTAGAAGGGAATATGGGGAGCGGTGATAGATGTAGGTGATAACAATGTCCGAAAGACGGGTGAAGGTGTATAAATTAGTATGTGTGAATGCAGTAGCGTAACTGGGCGTGCGCGAAGTGGGCCCTCGCCCACAGCCCCGCACCCAAAAGGGCCTCGCGCAAGCGAAAACCTTTTATGAACGAGGGTTTTTTTATAATTGGTAGGCTCGCGTTTGACCACTATTTTAGCTGATGGTAAGCGATGATATGGTCGATCACTCAGATCACTGAGTTGCGACAGTCGCATGAAAGAAAAAGGCCTAGCTGATGTACCCACGCCCATGTCCAAATTAGTCCACGCTACGCCACTGTGTGAGTGTAAGTAGTGGTTTGTGTTTAGAGAGTAAATGCATGAAAGTAAATAATAGGTATGTAATAGGTGGTGTAATGGCTTTGTATTATGGTTATGACAGAAAATACAACCCGATAAAACACAGAAGCAAATAACAAAATAAACAATGACTGCCCTTAAAAAGCTAACTAAATAATCAGTATTGTAAAAAGATAAATTAAGTTGCATCGCATGTGTAACATTAGTAAGTTCTATCCATAGCAGTCACTGATTCACTTGTACACTGTCCCTATTCACTTGCACGGCGGCATCCCTTAGGGTATCCCTTAGGGAAAACAGAAATCTCTATATATTACACTCCCCAGCATTCCGTTCCACATTTTCCATAACGTTAATTGTAGGCGTAACCCTTTAAACACTGTCATCCCGGAAATCCCTGCGCAATAAAGGCGTGCAAGCATAGGGGTGCGAAATTCACTCTTTATCGCCGGGATTCCCTGAGAACGTTCATCATAGGATTTCCCATGATTCCTGGCTTAACCCTCGTTTTTCATTGCTTTCGTCGCCTGTCGCGCCATAATCCCTTATGTTGATTTTACTTGCGTTTTTAGGGTTAAGAATCTTTCTGCTAGTAGTCACATGTCCGGCCTATGAGTTATATTTGAGGGAGCAAATTTCGCAGGAGTTTCCGATGTTTTTGAAGTTGTATCTTCAATTTTATTGGTCGTCGATGTGTCATAGATTCGACCTGTTCCTTCCTACGCAATGTGATCTTTGACCTCACCTTACGATGCTTGTAACATGGCTGCTGTACTTAATCCATTGATGGATAACCAAATTGCGTAGGTTCACCTACGAAGATTTTACTAATTTATGTTTGGTATCTACAATAGGGGACACAGCATCGACATATACATTATAATGTGATGCAGAAATGGATTTCCATTGTAGTCATATTGGGTCATTGATACAGAAGATGTAGGAGAGGTAATAGGATCCAAATTATAATTTTAAAGTCCTTTTTTTTTAGATTTACAGATAAATCGACCTTAGAATTGAAGCATTTTACCAATTACATTGTAGAGTTTAGGCGATGTTGCTTTGTTTGTTTAAAATTTGGTATCCCACGCGTTTTGTGAGTCAAATCTGTTCTCAAAAAAGGGAGGATGTTGGTCGAGTAGCGGAATCCTCATCACACTACATTTTAAGACAAATGTGACAACGGCTCTGGCATACATTAGCTATATCAGACCACTTACGCGTCGGACCTTGATATCCTGTTTTTGAATGGGACCTCTACCCATCCTTTTTCCAGATAGGACTGACATTGACATTCCGGTCGAACCCATTACCGCACTTCCCCGAATCCATTCATACCTTAAAATCACTTCGCTTCAATTCACTTCATTTTGAACCTTCCTTATCTGGTTTTAAGTAACTTTCTGTGTGATGCAGAACTTTTAACGTGCCCAAAAATTAGGACCCTCAATTTTGAACTTTGTTTTTGGAGTCTGAAGTGCGTTCTTAGTTTGCTGAGAAGTTGTTTTCGGTAGGTTTAATGGTGATTCCGTCGTAGTGTGTGTGCGGTGATAAAGAGTGTGTCCATTAACGTTATCGTGTCGGTATCGTTGCGTTTATCGAGGCGCCGGCGCCGCTCGGGTGACACAAATATACTGCTAGTATTTGTCTTTTTCTTACATGTAGTTACTCTGTGTGTGTGCCCTCGAGCACTTACCGTTTTGAGAAGAGCAAAAGTTCAAGTGATTTACCTATTTTCTTGTTTTTTTTTTCTGTTTGGTTAATCACATTTACTAAAGATCTATTAACCTCTGAATCAGAATTGTTTTGAATTTCATATCGACCTGATCTTATCATGTTATATAATATGTCATATCTTTAAATATTCTGAACATAATCATTTGCTTTAGGTACAGTTGTATAAGAATATAGCTTTTATTTCTGACTGTGAGCTGAGTCTATTTGTTATCGTTTGATATTGCAGCTATAGCTGACAACTAAACCATGGATACATTGCCATCATCATCATTTTGAGTTTTTAACTCTTAACTCAAAGCTATTACTGAGATTTTTTTTATTAAAATAGCAATTTATAGTTTCTTCAGTAAATTTTGTTCTATCGAAACGATTCTTCTCTACATAATATCACAAAGTATACCGCAGGCTGCCCCTTTTTTATTCTAAGACCTTACAAATTCATCCAAAAGTATCTGGTAGATGATATCACTGACTGCAATGGGACTGGGCCCACAGATTTTTAGAAATTCGTATATTGAGCTGTATAACTGTTTTGGAGTACAATAAATAATTATTCTTTTCTACTCATAGTTTTTCAATATAGTGAATCATTTTTTAAACATAACTTAAGAGCCCTTTTCCCAATGGTCATTAATAACTAGATACGTTGTCAGCACCACGCTATGTCATGAGGTACTTCAGCTGTAATGCGTCAGTGACGTTATTGTTCATAAAAATAGTGTGATAATGAAAATAATCAGCTGTTAATAGACGCAAGTGGCGATCGTTAGTACCCCCTTCACTATTATTATCTTCGATGATCAGCTGATTATGAACAGAAATAGAGACGTCATTTTCTGGGACCTTTTTGATGGTAGTAAGAGGTTTTACTGCGTTTTTCAAGTCATTATCTTTAAAAGTAGCATTGCCAGTATTTTTTTGAAGACTTTGAATAGAATCAACTTTATTGTATACCAAAATAGTAACAATTTTACAGAAACTTAAATCTATGTGTATGGGTAAGGCAGTCTTATCGCTGACAGGGATATCTACCAGACAATCTTAATATGGACTGTTAGAACTTAAACTAATAATGTTTGAGTGATAGATTGCCTATAGGTTTATAATAATTTAGATCTAAATTTTAATTACTATTATTACAACTATAATTTGAAAAAAATCCTTCTCAGGCTAAATTGTATTTCTAGAGTGGATTCCAATAAATTATTATACTGTCGTTCTGTACAACCAATGAAAAAGAAACTTAAACCCGATCAGAACCACGTGAAAAAGCTAGTTGTAAATCGATGACTGATTTAAGGGATCGTATTTCTTCCACCTACGATCGATTACTCTTCAACCAACTTTTAACCTTCAACCCTTGTATTAAAGTCGATTCTAGTACACTCGCTGCTCTATCTGTGTCCAATGTTATCTTACAGAGAGTGGTATTTTTTAAAGTGATTTTGGTATTTTAACGGTTGTATCATCAGGGTAATGGCGGAGAGTATAGTGTGCTCATAAATGAAATAGATAAGTGTTTAAAAAGCATATTGACTGTTGTTAATGATATCAGTCAGTATTGAATTAGATTTTTCAATGCGGTACGAGGTCGAATAAGCCTTGTACGTATCTTCTATACAGTACGCGAAAGTGGTTTAGTTTAGAAACTAAGATGTGCTATTGAAACAGAAAACAGTGGTGTAGCTACTGATACGGGGTAACTTTGACCTAGTTCCGCACTTAGCCGAAAAAAGCGTTAAGTTTCTTCAACTTTACGTGGTCTAATAAGCCCCTTACTATCACAATGACAGTTTTCAAACGAGGTCTTAACCGCCCCGTACCGCCGAAATAGAAATAATTAAAAAACGAGTGCCGCTGTTAACGTGTTTAGACTTTCAAATTAATCCTCAAAAACATTTGGTTTTGAATACATATTTCTCGAACATAATTTGATTTCAATGCAACAATATTTTCACATACAACTCTCGCGTACAAAGTCCAGAGATACAGACCAGCATGACTGCAGCATCTCTCATAGGTACTTGTGTGTTTGTATCATCTGAGCCGAGCTCGGGAACCGTGCAGCGTCGGCTTGTAAACAAGCCGTATAAAACGCTCGCATTTCTGTGTCATGCGCACGCGCATCTTAGACGTAGCGATACGGGAACGAGACGGGATCGACTGGAGATATAAAGAGATAAGAATAAAATGAAGTAAAGTATCCTCAGAGAAGTAAAAGCACGGGTACATGCAAGCTATTCTTGTTTACTCAAACAGTAAGTTTCGATCGAAAAATACAGCTTACCTAAATATGATTACTGTAAGAATTAGAACAAATTTTCATTCTCTATGGAGAGAATACCAACATGAAAATCAAGTAATTTCTTGAAATATTAGAAAGGAAAACACTCCCATATCACAGAAGTGTTTCATAACCTCTTCAAGATTGATTTTTTAGCACCTTCATGATTGTAACCTAAATATTAAAACAGTACTAACCACCAAACCATACGAAACCTACTTCCCATATTCAGAAAAATCTTCGAACCGACATGGTTACATGTCGTAAGCACTAAAGCAGCTCAAAGCGGTGTCATTGAGCTTTCAACTATTCGGCGGGAAGCTTGCCTATCAAGCGGCATACTTGACGAATTCCTTTGCCTTTTTCTTAAGAACAGATTACTTACAATGTTTAGAAGTTATTTCTACGGTTAAATAGGGTAGTTAGAGTTTATAAAGAGTATGTCGTAGGAATTTTATTGTAGTGTGGTTGTTACTGTGTTTAAAATAAACGTTATTTGAAGCTTTTACTTTAAAAAAACAAGATTTTACTTCATTTTTAAGTTGGGAAATCATCTAGTAACTTCTCCCGCTTTTAAAGCGGGAGCTTAGCGTGAAGAGAGTGTCAGACTTTTACTGACTAAAATCACAACTATGTTTCTTCTTTACCCTTGTGGACTACGGGTTTGTCTCTAGGAAGTCAACCCATAGCTCCAGGACCACGATTCTACTGGCTTGTGGTCAACATTCGCCCTGAAATGTTGAGTTCGCATCGTCATATTTGTAAGTTACTAGCTATTGTTACTAGTCCAAAGTCACCAAGCTTTTTTAATAACGATATCTGAATTAAAACGTTACCTAATATGTAAATCTGTGCACCAACATCATCGGGAGACTCATGTTTGGTGTTTATAGACTGAAAGATCGTTGCAATTTTCATAACACAAAACAAACGTACGTACATAATTACCTATATTAGAGATACATCTTACATTGATGTTATCAATTCCATTCACTCTGCTCTCCCCACATAGCAACATAGACTCACACGAGGACCTAACACAATAAGTACTAATATTAAATATTGTTGTAAAGGAACGCGCGAATTGTTGTAAACTTCCATTACACGTGGCTGAGCGTTTCAAAAGACAAACATATTGCCGTGGACGAGTCTATTATACTAAATATCAATGTAGTTGCTAACCGAGAATATTATAATAATACAAGCAATATTTGAAGTCATTTCCTTACATTACCTTTGTTAGATTGACTTCATGTTTTCATGCTAAGCGTTTCACAGCATAATGATCGCGATTTTAGTTTTTTCACGTCTAATCTATCATGTGATTGGTTTTTAGTTTACTTATAGTAGTTAATACTAAGAATAGTATTTAAAAACAGAGTTAGTTTTGTCCGAAACACAAAAGGAATGTTAGTTTTAGTTCATGTGTTCCTCAAGGCATGATACTGGGTCCAATTTGGCTTCACTAGTATTTGAAAAAAAAAAATTCATTTGTGTCTTAAATACTGTGTCCAATATAGTTTCGCTAGTATTTGACAAAACCCTTAAGATTAAGCTAGTACCAGAAAATTTGATTCGTAGTAGCGGTCTGCTTATATTCTACAAAAAAAAAAAAAATTAGTAAGACAGTAATACCGCTGACTTAAAGATTCGACTTTGATATTCTATAGATATAAGGCTTAGTTACGGACGGACAAACAGTAACATTCATCTCTTCGGAAACACAGCAAAGTATTAAATTTCATTTAATAGGATATCTTTCTCGACGAGTGTGGCCTGACCACACCGTAGTTGTAGGCAGAAGACCCATATCTACACTGAGCTTATTGAATTTACTTCAAATGCAAGTAGCCTTAGATTTTAACCAATAGAGATTAATGATGCAAGTAGTCTACATATTTAACATATCATCTACCGACAATATTGTCGAATGCAGTTTTCAAAAAGAACGTGATGGTCAACTGTTTATAAAAATAATAATTTCTTAGGTTAAAGTTTAAAAAATAAATATGGTTTAGTACATACTTCTAGCGATGTTTTAACAAGAAGTATTTGTGCCTTCTACACTTTGTTCTTTAGTGAGTGGTATACATAAATATGTATAATTATACATGGCTGGTATACGACCTTGATTTGATCGGCAATATGCTAATGTATGCTATCTTACGCACTACGGCCACGCTACATACACAGCTATATTTACATATATATTTTACCTTTACATTATTTATATACTTGACCAAAATGAAGATTATGTTTCATGGTTTGAACTTGTGAACATTTGTTGCTACCTAGAGTTTGTCAGCCAATAATATTAATAGAAAAACAGCACATTGAGATTCAAGAATCATTTTGGTAAAAAATGTCTTTTGAATTATTTTTTCTCAGGAATCAATCCTATACCATTAATGGAATAAATCTCACCTACCTAACTTATGTACCTCGACTCGAGCTCGTGAGATAGTAGGACATAAAGTATGCCTTGGGAATTCCAAATGCCTAATTAAGGCATATCACAATATTAACCTTCCTAACGCCAAACCTGCCAACCAAGTCGCTCTTTAAGCCTGTCGGAAGCAAATATTATCACCATTTCAAACCATCTACGTTGTTTCCGCATGCAACGTGATGGCGCCAACACCTACCCTTGAGACCTGCTCACCTCCCGGTACATAGCGTGACGGTACCAGCAGACTTAAATAAAATCTATAATTGTAATAACTATTTATAATTCTGTGCGAGACATGAGATAAGCAGAAGGCGCCATAGCCCACTCTACAGTGGACTATTAAAATTTAAATAAGTACTGCTTTATAAATATAAATGTATGCACAATAATTTATGGCGCGCCTTATAATAAGTGTAGGATATAATGTGATGAATATTTGATTAATTAATACTGTTGTGACTGGACCTGCAGTAACTACTATCAACTGTTACTAACCTGCTTATAAGCCTAAACCTTTAATTTCGTGGACTTATAGACGACGAGCAGTGAGTACATTGCCGTCCGAACCGAGTCGTCGACGATGCGTAGTGTTTCACACGCGCCTCAAAGAGGTGTCAGTAAAGCTGTAGGGGCCCAATAGACTCGAAGCCTAGTGGGGTCATAGGTTAACTTCCGAAAGGAAAACTCGGTGTCATCTAACGGTAGGCAAAGTAGAAACATACGTGTGGTTTAACTCAGTAAAAGTCTGACAAGTCTTCCCACGCTACCCTAGAGTAAGAGAATTCTAGAATTTAGAAAAGATTTCCCATATAAAAAACCCTTTATATGATTTGCCTATGGACCCAAGCAGAGAGGCCTTAGCAAGGTACCTAGCAAAGTCATTTTAGCTGCTAAATCAACTACACCACACTTTTAACCTTTCTATTTAGCTTCTAGCTTAGAAAGACACGTTAGAAAGACAATAAGAGAACGCCTGTGCCTTTTAACTTGTTTTTTTGTTTGCTAATATTCCACAACTACCTATCACACAACGCTGTCTAGTCCCAAGCTAAGCAGAGCTTGTGTTATGAGTACTAGACAACTAATAAACATACTTGTATATTTCTAAATACGTATACATATTATGGATAAATTACATCCAGACACAGAACAAATGATTATGCTCATCACACAAACATTTGTCCTGTGTGGGACTCGAACCCACGACCTCCGGCATATCAGTCAGCGTCACTAACCACTAGACCAACAGGCCAGTCAAACCCCAAGTGAATTGGGGTTTAATGAATTAAACAAGATAAAATTTCTCAAGGCGCTTATAAAAACAAATACTGCAACAGATTTAACGATTCTCTTATGAACTCCAAAAACCAAATTGAATTGTCACTCACACTTCTAACAAGATATCTACATGTATGTAATAAATTATGATACATAGGTGTGTCTGTCTATGTGTTAGTGCAATCTGTGATGTCACTCCGAAACCTGTCAGAAGGATCGCCATTATTTTAATAGTTTAAGAGCTTGTCCAAACATGTTCTCTTGTGGGATATAAGTTTTAATGATCTGACGATCTATTTTTCATGATTGTGAAAAGCCGCATCTACTGATTTTGAGGATATTAGGGTAATACAATAGGAACATGAATCAACTACTGTCTTCTTTACTTCATTGCTCGAATTAGATTCCAAAATTTTTTGGTCCATGAAAATAATCTATGTAGTTGGTTTAGCGTTGATTTTTTAAAATTATTATTGATATGGTTGCGTTAAACTACTATCTCATCTGTTGGAAAGCGACGATGTGGTCGACGATAGAGCAGGCTTGCTTAAAAGTAACTTATTCCCTCTTGACTTGACAAGGAAATCCACTCCTTAGCTGTGTGCACAATTTGTTAGTTCAAAAGCAAGTTTTTTATAGTGATGATATCATAATGAACTTCACAAATCTAATATCTAGCCTTTGAACCTAGCCTATGAACTTTCTAATAGAGCTATGAAAATCATTGGTTCGACAGTTTAAACAGAATTTTGTACCACCTTCTCTTCCAGCGTACCAATAAGTGGTATCATATTGATATCATGGTGTCTGTTGTCCTCAGAGCATGGCGAGAGTACAGAGGATGCCAGGAGGACTGATCATGAGCGGCTTGTCTCCGCTTCCCTGGCGACTGATGGTGAAGGTAAATATTTTGATATTTTTATAATGTTCTGTGTAACAGATTGTGCTGTGTCTGCTCCGAAAAACAGTTTTTATATTCTATTCTATATTTACTAAGTTAGTAAATATAGAATAGAATATAAAAACTGTTTATAGAGATATAAGAATTGGTAAATTATCTCCCATCTTATATCCCTGTCTTTTAAAACTGCATGACTTTGGTTTAATTAGGGGCCGTTTTCTGCAGCTATCGAGTCATCCGCTAACTCTGCCTTAACTGATTTTGATGCGGTTTTTACTAATAGAAAGAGTAATAAACAAGGAGGGTTTGTGTATATAAACCGTATGAATCCGGAGTGCGTCGCTAGTTCTGAATATAGCGACAAAATTGTTCTCCTTTGAGAATCAATCAGGGGTTTGTCTAGTTAGTTGTCTACCTTAGACTGTCTATTAGACCTACAGTACATTGGTATTTACGTAGGGCCTACGTACCAATGGTCCTCTACATTATGAATGCCTGATGCCACCCAAAGTTTAGGCAGCTTGTTTATCCAGAATTTTACAGGCACTTCATACTAAGCCCTGAAATCAAAT
Source organism: Mythimna albipuncta (assembly GCA_929112965.1). NCBI lineage: Eukaryota > Metazoa > Arthropoda > Insecta > Lepidoptera > Noctuidae > Mythimna > Mythimna albipuncta. Next base: position 1,399,594 of record OV815969.1, on the reverse strand, counting down.
AAAGAAGGTCATTCGATAATAATCATAGAAAATTGCACCATAATTACCACAGAAATTTGAAGGAAAAGTCTTAGCACTACTCAATAAGTATGACTAACTTGTAAATTAAACACCGCTCTACATAATCTGGTGGTACAAACGGTGGTTCCCTAAAACCTATTTAGCAAAAGTAAATCCCACATTCTCCTGTATTTACTTCCACCCACCACGCAAACACCACCAGTTAGCTAAGTGGTGTCCCAAACCCATGTCTGATGGCTGTAACCTTGGCGATCGATCGCGCCCGCCTCGACGGCGCCACCCCCATACCACGGCGCCACCACGCTCGCCGTGGGATCGAACCGTGATGGTATTGTCTTGGATATATGATGGGATTTCGATGGGTTTCGTAGTAGAAGTTTTTGCAATGTTGGAAAGGAGTTTTAATTTGTTTGTTTTTTGGGATTTGGCGATGGTTTTTGGAAGCGGGGAAAGAAGTAAGCGATTCTTTTGCTTGTAGTTTAGTTTTAGTTCGTTAGTAGCATCAAAATTAGCTTTGACTGACGAATTGTTTGAATGAGTTAGCTTAGTCCTGGCACGCAAAGGGGAACTGAAGCAACACATTAGGGTTTTAGTCAGTAAAAGTCTGACACTCGTGATGATTCGTGGGTTCATCAGTCAGGTGGGTTTTTCTTAAATATCTGCTTAATGGTTAAAGCTGTTGCTGTTGTTTTTGTAGCTGTGTTGTGCTTAATAGATCCATTTTTTTTTCTTTTCTTTCTGTTTCTTGGGTGCATTAACAGCACACAGTGGCGAAAATCCTCTGGGTTTAATAAATACTACTTAAATATGTAGTCTATCATAGCCAAGTGGTCAACATTGTATCCATGAATAAAAATATCGATTTTCTACAATAAATAAATTATTGTCAAGGGCAATACGAGCAGACTCGTCGATTATCATGTGTTGGACTGTTGTCAATCTTTGTTTAGGCTTTGTTATTGCAAAACTGCTGTTCAAGAGTTCTTCTGTTGCCAAGAAAATCATGTCGGCGTCATGGGCATCTTTTTCTTCTTAGTTTTCTGCTGTTTTAAGATGTTTACTAAGTCTTTTATTTCCTGATGGTTCGGCAATTTTGCTCTTAACTTCACATCCATCAAAATCGTATCTTAGACAAAAAATCAAAACATTAAGATCACCATCTATTTCGGAAACAACAATGACTTCATAGAATCGGATGCAGAGATCAACACTTCGAACTTTTACAGTTATTTCGTCAACTTTTGGCATACGTCTTTTGTTTTAAAACAATAGGTTTCTTTCAGCACTGGCGTCATGTTTCTGGTTTAACTGAACTGTCCGGATATGTCGGATTCGTCATCTGGCATCGAATGGTAACGTGCAACTAACTGAGCCAAGTTTTGGAAAATGTGATGTCAGGGAGTTGAATAGACTGGGTAGATTATTTGAAGGAGTTCTCATGGCTATAGAACGTAAAAGGCAACTGTAGAAACTCGGGTGAATTGTGGTTGATAAAAGTCTTTCATTTATTCTAGCTAAACCCAGAGTAGGGAGAGTTGCCAGGGAGATGAATAGAACTCTTTCGATAGAATTAGCAGTTAGAAAATTGTTTATCATAACAGAGGGATTTGGATGAAGTACTTTTTCTTCCTTGGATCCATGTTTCACAGAGATTCTTTGAGACATAGGATAGTAGTAGTGGTTTCGATCTGAGCTTATAGTTCTAACAGGTTCCTAAGGCGCTCTTTGGAACATAAACAGATGATAGACATGTAGTATGGAATCGCTCAGTGTCGTTTGATGGCCTTCATAATGTTATGATTTTTTTTTTTATGGTAGGAAAAATCATGCATTGACATCCCCCCACCCTTGGGTGGAGCGGGAGATAGTGTCAGACTCTTACTGACTAAAAGACCCACCCCGTTCCTTCTAGCTTTCATACCGGGGCTCGAGCGCCCTTTCGGATAACCCTGGCCCCAGTAGGCTTCGACCCGGCTGGGTCCCTGCTGTTGCTGACAACTCCTTGAGGCGCGCGGGAACAGTGCGTGCCGTCGACGACTTGGGCTTGGTCCGGACAGTTACCGGACGGCCGGACAGCGAGCTACCCATTGCTCACTGTCCGCAAGCTCATAATGTTATGATGATGTACTCCGTATCTATTCCTATATTACTCAGAAATTCATCGAATGTCTGTTTCCTTTTATTCAAACCAATCATTTCTTTTTTCCAGAACGCCAGAGTTGGGAGTCAGAGTGGTGTCGCCTTGCGTACTGGGAGCTGACCCAGCGCGTAGGGCGGCAGTTCGGTGTCCGGGTGAGGGCAGTGGACGTGTTTGGAGGGGGCGGAGGGGCATGTGGCTCTGGGAGGCACGGGCTCTGTCTAGATGCCTTGGACCAGAGGGGGGATGCACCGCAGGCTGAACAGGTTGGTTTGAAAAAAGTTTTTAATGATTTTAAATTTATTGCCAAAACATCAGAGTCAAGTCGAGGTACAAAGGTTATCATGGAGATTCTTGCCGTTTCTACTCCATTGGATATTACCAAATTGACCTTAGTACTAGCTTCTGATGTTTCAAAAGTACCTAGTAGACTTTTGCAAAATGAAAGAGATATAGGTACTATATCTAAGGTGTTGAAAAGCACTTGAAGAATCATTCCTTCTAGCAAAATAGTCGCATATTTTATTTGACTATGTGATAATAATAGAAAAAGTACCTACATTCGAACTGATGTTTCGGTCAATTATATAGATACACATTATAAAGACAGTCTGAGTTTTTTGAACAAACTAAAATTGGTCAGATATTTACTGGCTTTTTATTACCAAGCTATTGATGAAGTCTCCTCCACCAAGACTAAATGGAGAAACTCATGAATCTCAAACTGTCAAATTGTAATTAGTAATTAAAACCAAAAGCTCGAAAGTACTACCGATTACAATGGCAGAAGATAGCGTCTTTGATTGGAAGTAGGAAGGCGACGCGATAACCCAAGATAACCTCCGCGCGCGAACACTGAATCTTTGTCGGACTTAACGAGATATTATAAGTGATTTTCAACGATTTTAGCAAATTGAGAAGGCAGAGTTTAAAGTACAATAATGTCTTGAACGTAGAAATCGGTACAAATTTCATTCAATCAAAGATTAAGCTTGATGAAAAGCCAGATATTATCTTTCAAGCCTTGAAAAGATATTAAATTATGCACACGCAGAAGATAATTACTATAGTAACATGGCTGTCACCTTCCCGTATGATAAGTGGTGTTCACCTTTCTTTTGACATTAAAGTAATCTTTCAGATTAGATTAAGAAAAATAAGACAACAAATACAGAAACAAACAACCATCATATATTTTTTTAAATTAATGATTATATTTTTCTTTAATTCCAGGTGCGGAAGACCAGAGCTAAGATAGGCCTAGGAGTCACCCTGTCCCTTGAATCGGATGGGGTCTGGCTTTACAACCGGAGCCAGGAGCCAGTCTTCGTCAGTTCCCCTGCCTTGGACGCTGCGGCTGCCAAAGCCCTCCTAGTGTGGAGGGTCGCTCCAGGCCACTGTCTGTGCATCTTCGACCCCTCTTGCCCACCTCCTGCAGTCTCATTACCCCACATCGGGCCCGTAGACCCGAGGTCGGTGAGGATCTCGTTCGCAAAAGGTTGGGGTCCTAAGTACTCGAGGCGGGACGTGACGGCGTGCCCTTGTTGGCTGGAGGTGCTGCTGGCCCCCCCGAGCTGACGCAAATAGAGTGATGTGGATATTGTGTGGCTATTTGATTTTGGAATAAGTTTGAGACGTTTTTGGTGTACGGCCAATGCTTTGACCACTTCTGTCATATTACAACTGATATTACTGAACCAACAGCTTTAAAGGACCAAATGTTTATTTATCTTCCAAAACAAATAGTCACACAAACATATTTTGAACTAATACAGTGGAAAACGGACCACAAAGTGAAGTGAACATTTTTAATGAACTCAGTGAAGTTTCGTTTATTGGACAATATTACAATTATGTTGTACACACATTGACTTGGAAAAGGGTTCGTCTAGAAATGTAATTAACAAAAGCAATAGGGGATCTGCTCATTCCCTTTAAAAATTAGAGCATAAATATACATACTTATGAAGTAGCTAACACATAGAATAAATAATAGTTTTTTTTTCTAGCTGACCAATTTTTCAGGGCCTTGAGTGTATACAGTGCAGTGCACATTAGTAGCACCCAAACTTGGGTAATTTTCTACATCTCGTTGGGTATAATGGTACATTAATTTTTTGTTATCATTATGGATTTGTTACTTAAATTATTACTCATTATGCCGTTATTAACTCCTTAGAGACTTATATAGACTAGTCTACTTGAAACTTGGCTTGGTACGTTTATACCATATTGAGTATAAAAGTATCAAGGCGGCAGAATGCGTACTTTTTTAAACAGTCATTTTTGACAATTACCATAATAATGTAAATATGCGATTGGTTAATGTGCGTAATATTTAAAGGGGCCTTGTTTCGTGAAATGAACGGTGTTCGTTGATTACAATTTTTGGGTCCAATTGGAAAATCTGGGGAAATTGTAAAACATTATTTCATTAAAATTTCGTATCATCACTGTACTGTATCATTGAAATCATTATAGTCATTAAAATCATTACTCCTTTATCAAAGTGCCATTTTAGCTACTCTCTTAGATTGGAGCTAGCCAATTTAGTTGTGGAGTACTAGTGCTACTTACCCCAGATGTTTCACTTGAATCGTGACTAGTTCTGAGGCCTTAACACGTGCTGTATAGTCAACTATACATGTTTTTTAAAATTGTACATATTGTATAAACTCGGCTTTAAGACATGCGAGACTGTATATATAATGTTACATATATGTACTATAAATATTTGTAATTAATTATTTATAATTATGAAATATGCCTTACCTTAGCAAGTAAATTATTTAAGAGTTAGAGTATAATTTCAACAATTTTTTTACAAAAACCATATACATTATTGAAATATAATTTGACACAATATGTTGTATTGGAGAATTCGTTTAAAAGTGAAGAAGGCTGTGTGAAAAGCATTTTTATTGACTTCAAATAGAAAAAAATCGAAGGTCAATTTTGAGAGAATTTTAATTATCTTACTTTAAGTAATAACAACTAGCGTTATACTCGTATAACTCACTCACGAGATAAACAGAAATCTATAAGCTAAATACAAAACAAAGATGATTAAAATTCTCTTAAAAATATTCTAATTTATCTCAGTTTTTGTGAGTTATGGGAGCAACATGGAATCGCTTAGAGGTTTAAACAATTTTAAGTTTAAAAAAAGATCTGCCGATATAATACTTTTGTAAAAGTGCAATCTTATTGAATTAAATAGTTTTATAACAGATAAAAATGTGCCTTGCGTTATAATGAAATAATAATATAATTAATGGGGTTATCCTGAATCGTATGTAAGTAACAGTCAATTTCACTGGCCTATAAGAATTCTATACATTTATATATACATGTAATATGATTTTTTATTGTGAAGCCTGCTGCCTCCAATAGCTTAACGTAGGGTTTTCAGAAAAGAATAATACATTTCAAAATAGTATAATTTGTGTTCATTATACATTCAAAAAACAAAAATAGTATATTTGGAAAAAAAAAATATTATGTGAAATTCATCATCGAATTCATGATTATAATTAAAAAAATACCAATTAAAATAGCCCTATGTTATGCTCTTGTAGTCAGCAAGCAAATATCCTCGAATTTAAGTGTATAATCGCTTAGACAAAGTGATTGGACAATAAGAAGTTAAATCTAGTCTACGTAGCAACTGTGCTTTGTCGTTGGGTAGTCGGCGGGAGTCGGGCCAGTTCGGACGATGTCGGACGTTTAAAATGTTTTATCTGTTAGATTTTTGAGTACAATATGGCTAACTCCTTTGCAGATTTATAAATATATATTTCGCACGAAGTCCACCTTAAGAATGTACTTAATAAAGTTAGCCCATACAAAATCAGAATATACCTGTTTTTTGCCAACATCTAAAATATAGTGTTTCCTCAGTGTATAAATCCATGTTGTACTTAAAAATCTGTAGAAATTTTTCGAAAATTCATGTACATATTGCGAATGGCAGCTTGTTCACAGTAAAATGTATTTTATGCAGTCACAAAAGCATAATTATGAGTTATTTATTAATGTTTTGGGTAAAAGCTGTTTAGTCATTGCATTAGACTGATGTAGCGCCTTAAACGAAATATATTTTGACATATTTTTAATTATTTATTTATTTATCAATCAATTGGGATCAATATTTTATTTCTAACCAAAAATAATAATGTTCATCGTTTTATAAATTTTTAATGGGTTAAAAAAAACATTTTAGTAAATAATTAAAAATATGTCAAAAGCTAAAATAATATAAAATTTAATAATGTAGATAGTAATTGTTCTCCCTGATTCGCCGGTAAATTGTTGTGAGTTTGACTGAGAAGATGGATGAGATTAGGTTATGATAAATTATAAATAAAAGAGAAATATTTTTAAAATTTCTGCCGTTTTATTCGATCCTTGAATTATACTTTTTTTTTTTTTTACAAAAACACAACACAAGAGTATTAAGTTATAAAATTATTTAGAATAACAACATAACACGACACTAATACCTAATAAGTATTACTTACAAATTCTAAATAAAAAAATCCAACGATTTCTGATACAAATAAAAAACAAAAACATAAAAGTCACATAATCAACAAACAAACACAGGAATAACAAAAATATTTACATTTCGTCGTTTTCTTAAAACTAAGAATTACTCTAATTTCTTGAGAGTCGTATTTGGTAAAAGGAAACATGCCAATCCGCACACTGAAACAAAAAGTGGGACATATAACTAAATTGTAAATAGCGCCATCTAGTAAAAACTGCTTGTACTTCTAAGACCAACTGTTTGGACAAGTATTCCTATTGGTCGGTTGGGTTTGAACTGGTTGATACGGTAATGTCCAGGTAGAGGGCGGTAGCTGACGTTATTTTTTCCAATGTCGAAAAGAAATCGCAATTAGAAGGAAATAATGAATAATAAAGCTTACTTGTTAACACGGTACTAATAGTAATGAAAGGCGGTAGGCACCCATAGTTAATGAGTGCTGGAAATATAATAGTTCCAGTGATAGTGCCTAGACGACCGCTCATGAGGAATGTAGACATTGCCATCACTCTGAAAGAAATGAAATTTAAATTGTAAAATTCATAGATAACTAGGTTGTAAAAGTTTGTACAAGTCTCAGTGAGTTAAGAAACAAAGTAGAGTAGAATTCAGAAGTAGACTTAGTGTAGTAGATATTAATAGAGTGGAGACTTTGACGGTAAGAACTTTACGAACTATTGCTTGAAAAAAGTCATACCAAACATGGATTGAATTATTACCTGAGTGAAGTAGGAAACAAGTCGACAATGATGCTGGACAGTGAAGCACCACAGAGTGATGTGAAGGCAAGACCTGCGGTGATCATGGCTAGTACAGCTACCGCGCTGGTGCCCAGGAACGGCAGTAGCACGATCAGTAATGCACTGGTGACGGTGCAAAACCCTGCTACTAAGCGCTTGCCACATCTGGAAGATAAAATGTAAATGTAATGGAGTGCCATTGTCGATAAAACGGTTTTCCTGGGGACTAAGCTTGACTCAAGGCTACAATGGGGTCCTCATTTAAAATCTCTTGCAGGATGGTTTAGCTCAGCTGCATATGTGGTTAGAAAAATCCGCCAATTTATGGTTTTTGATACTGCTAGGCTAGACTGTTTTAGTTGATGGGCTACATACATCGAATAATAAAAAAACCTTCCCAAATAAACTAGTGCGCCTCACCATCAAAGATTGCATCGCTACTTACCATCAGGCGGGATCGCAGTCAAGCACTAGTTTATCTCAATTAAAAAAAAAAAAAAAAATATTAGAATTCAGTAATTTGGGTGTCTTCAAGGCTAGAGGCTAGGCTCTTAATAAAGTAGTGCGGTTCACATCAACGATGGCATCACTGCTTACTATCAGGTGGGTTCGCAGTCAAGCAAGTATATATCAATAAAAAAAATCTAATTATTTATTTATCTGGTTCCTGATTGACCTTTTGAGGTAAATTATCAACTTTACCCTACCGGTAGATACCTGTCTAAAATTTTTGTTTCGGTAACTTACTTATTAATCAGTGCCCCTCCAATTCCGTACGTCAGTATAGACCCTGCTCCGACGAACGCACTCTGAAGGTACGTGAGCATATCAGCCACAATGGGAACACAGATCTCGTCTACCGCTGCAGCCTCGGTAGGGGGAGCGATGGCGGAACACAGACCTCCAGCGTCGTTGCTGATCATGGCTGCTAGTTGAGGGTACCAGAGACGAATGGTGTTGGAACTGGAGTATGAAAAATGAAATGAGTATTTTAATTGTTGGGATATGATTTGATCCTTGACGTGGATGTTGGATGAAGTCTTGAGATGATCAAAATGCATAAAAAAAGTAACTGTAAGCTGAATCGATTGTGCATAAGTAAGTTTATTGGACGATGGTGTTGAAAAAGTCTCTGGAGGATCTGGAGTCTATGAGACTGCAAAAAAACATAGTGAAACATTACTTTATTGATGTTCAACTATTTTAACTTATATTGAATTGCTTGCTTGCGTAAATGAATAAAATGATTGAATAGGTATCTCTCCAAGAAACAAAAATTAAATTAAATTTAACATACTAATTGAACGAAGTTTGAAAACATGGTGCAACACGGTCGCCTCACTAATTAGCTGAACTAATGATGAAAATAATAGCTAGATAATGCTCCAACTGTCTCTAGTAATTTCTAAGTCATAACCGCTTGAAACCATGCGAAACTATGACTGTAAGAACATTGACCTACATGATAATGGCTGAATGGTAACAGTCAGGATTTTCTGCCCATAACTGCTGAAAGGTCGACAAACTGGTTCGATGTGCTGAAGTCTTAATAAATGATATTGTGATATATAGGACACTTGTTTTTATAGATTAAGATAGTTATTTCGATGTAAGGAGTACATACGTGCAAAATTATTGTGTTGGATGAAAGTTAATCTAGAGATCTTTTTATGTTTGTAGTCTACACATGGCATCGCTTCGCTGATCGCTTTTAGCGATAAGACGACCCCCTATTAATTTTAAGCTTCTACTGTAATTATATTTATGGTGTACAACAATAAAGAGTCTATCTAATAAGCTTATCAGATTTTGAGGACATTGACTCATAAATTGCAATACTAGTGAATTTTGTTATATTTTGCGAGATTTTGGATCTATGAATTTTACATGAATAGATTTAGAAACAGTCCTGCAACTTGCTTTCACGTCAGTTTGCCCAAAATTGTTGGACTAAAATTTTTCTTTTTTCTTATTGCCTCAATTGGTTGTGTTTATAATATAACTTACCCAAACATGCAGCCCATGTGGATCATGCACATTAGGAACAGCCACGGAGCATGCGGAGGCTTGAACAACGGCGTGAGCTGCGCGAAGCCCCCCCTTAAGGCTGCGACGCCTTTGCCTTGCTGCTCATTCTTTTCCTCTACTAGGGATTTTATCTGAAATTCATAACACAAACCTGTCACTGCTTTTCTTGCTTGGTTTAAGGTGGGAAGAATTCTTAGATTAGGACAATTTTCTTGGACAGTAAATCCTAAAGTATTGTGAAGGGGTAAGAAAACTGTTGGTAATCAATTGCTTCTTGATGCCAGAAAATGCTTTAGTTATAAATTTATTTGTGAAAAATTTGTATAAATTAATTAATTAATTAAAAAAATAAATAAATTTATTTATTTATTAGTATTTAATATGCAAACAAAGGCGACTTAATGCCATAGGCCATAACCTTAACCATGTAGCCATAATCTTTGGGTGAGGCAGAGAAAAAGAGTGGAAGGTGCAGTAAAAGAGAGAAAAGGCGAATTTAAGAATCGATATATTAAGAAACCATAACATAATACAATTATACAATATATATTCAAATAAATAAACTACATACCTACACTAAAATAGTCTAACAATGGTTCAAATCCACAGCCAACTTCTTACAAATTAACTCGAGAATGATAATTTTGAATGTTAATCGGTTGTATTTTATAGATCTAATCTACTAAAATTTGAAGAAGACTAATATAAATATCTGTTCCTGGTTATAAAAGAGAGGAGAAACTCACCGGGTACTCTTCACCTGGTTTTCCGGTGTTCATTGTATAGATAATCCTAAAAACGGCCATCGCTTCTTCGTTCCGTCCCCTCGTCATGAGGAATTTGGGGCTCTCAGGAAAACAGAAGAATGACACCCCGGTTATGAGCGGCATCAGAGCCGTGGCGAAGAGGAACATATTCCAGGAATGGATCACTGAAAAAAAAAGTAGAATTTTAGTAGCTTCTGAAAATGATTCAATAATAGTAATACAACCATCTGTCGGAGCTGTCGTTGCGCGGTTGGATCAAGGGCCTGATACAGACGGCAGTACTCCTCGATACGGCTCGCATTGTGAGGAAGTTCCTGTCTCTGGAGCCCTAACCACCGATAGCTCGGACCTTGCTCCCGACGTCGGTGACTATTTTTGTATTTTATAATTATTTTTTTATACATTTGTTTTAAGAAATTTTTAAAAAGTATCAAAATATGTATAGAAGATAATTAAAGGAAATAATAATAATAATGTTTATTTGTTTTTAAAAAAGTGTTACAAATTTAAATGCCACAATGGATCCCGTACTAATCAGTTAAATTTAGAGTTTAGAAGCACTTTCATTACTACTCTTTCTCGTTCAGGTCAGCTCGAGCTGCACCATGTAGTAGTAGACCAATAAGCTAGCTAGAGGGGATCTGTTTGTTTGCCTTATCCCAACATGGTTGGGGTCGGCTTCCAGACTAACCGGGTGCAGCTAGACATCAGTATTATACATGAAGTGACTTCCTATCGGATCTCCACAACTCAGCAATTGGGTAAAACGTTATCTTGGCAAAATTAGTATCAGAGAAACTGCATAAGGCTATCGTTACTTAGGAACCGCTTGTAGTGGAAGCTTTAACTACCCTAAAAGGCCTTTGAAGAAAAACTGGGACTGGCCTTGCATCCTCGGACCTGTTTAGGAACAAACTCTTCCATATAACAAATATCTAAATATCAATTACTTACCAATACTATCTCCAAACATACGGATCTCCCAGTCTTTGGTCAGGATGGCCCAAGCCAGCAGCGGCAAGGTGGTGTTGGCGAACGTGAAGAACAGGTTGGTGAGCAGAATGACCCGCGCTCGCAGCTCCGTACGGTGCAGTTCAGCTATGTACGAGATCAGGACTGCGAACGGGCCGTTGAAACTGGAAGGATAGAAGAAAAAGTTTTTATCATTGATAGGCCCGCGTTTGATCACTATCTCACCTGATGGTAAGCAATGATGTGGTCGACGAATGAACACGCTTGACTAGAAGCAATCTATTCACTCTTGACTTAAAGACCTCTAGGTTGTAGCTATCAGGAAACACAGTCTCCGGCAGAGAATTCCACCCCTAATGAATGTGTTTCGTAAACACTTTGTGGGCGGGATGTCCACCACGTATCGTTGGCGCAACGGCGTACGTCTTGTGGTCCGATGATGGAACGGAATCATTATAACTGGCCTGTAGGTCTAGTGGTCAGTGGGCCTGACTGCTATGCCGGAGGTTGTGGGTTCGACGCCCCAGGACAAATATTCGTGTGATGAGGTCGATCATTTAGTAATAATAATAATAATCCACAATTATCACACAACGCCTTCTAGTCCCAAGCTAAGCAGAGCTTATGTTATGGGTACTAGATTACTGAAGACAGTCCTCGCCTCCATAACACACTCGCTTACGATTCGTGCGATTTCTGCCCTGCCCCACTAGCCAAGTTACAACCGTTTCGCTTGCGCCGAATGCTTCGAGTTGACCTTGCGGTCAAATCTTTTGTTCTGACCACGTGACTGAGCGTTGAAGCGACGTCATTCCCGTACATTTGAAGGTTTCTACAAGCGTTAATCTCTGCAGTTTTATATTACATTTATCCTTTCCAGGATATACTTAGATTTATGATTCTCATTGTAATTTCGTTCAGCTGTAGAAGCACACGCCGCCCCATCTACAATGGCTTCATTTCCGCGAACAATTTAATCAGAATCCCATAAAGAGATAATGTTGTTTACAGACTGATTAGTCGACGGTGATTAGTAAGTATTGTGTACTCTTAATCAAACAAGTGCACATGCTAAACACTTGTACGGTAATCAAAGAGTAAACAGGAATTATTGATCGAGTAACCTTGTGACGTAGGCACACAAACCTTCGTCCTAACATATGGGTGTTTAAGAAGAGAATTTTGACGAATGCTACTATGATTCGTTGGGTTTCTAGTTGATATACACAATATCTGACAAGTAATTGCACTATCTGGATAGTTCTACTCCAATCTTACTTGAAAAGATCACATCAGACATGGGTCTTATATGATTTGACCATTACATGATAAATCTAAATCTAAAGCTCATGAATGCCACGATTATAATATCTAGACTTTTGAATATTTTTTTTTAAACAGACGACGTTCGTGGGACACACGCGTCCAAGTTTATTTTTGTTGACAAAAAAAAATGTTATGTATTATTGATAGTTAATTCGCTAAATTACTAGGTAGGTATGATATATCACAATACCATTACACTAACATTCTGATCATTATAGATACCATTTCGTAAGAGTAGTGAACTAGTGACAATGAAATAAGATTTTTAATATAATTAAAATCAACTCTACATGTTTGAACTATTAATTATACAGAGCATGAGCTAATTTAAAAAAAAATGTATAATTAACTTTGGTTCGATGTCAATGCTACAAAAGCTATCTAGAAAACTTTCTAAGTATTAAATGTTGAGTAAATTCTTCTATTCGTTTTATTTTAGAAATAAACTGTATAATATGAGATTTTAAGAAAAAAACATGACTTAATTCTTAGCTCTCTTCACTTAAATTTTAAAGGTTTATTTTGATCAGTCCAAAGATATTATTTTGCTAGTTGTCATTATCATTTCAGCCGAAAGACGTCCACTGTTGAATATAGAGCTCATCTCGCGGCGCGTCATCCTATGCGTCCCGCAACCATCGGATTCAATTATTAAAATAAACTGAACGACCAAACTCAGTGCTCCAACGGACCAACTCAAGATACTTATAAGTCATTAAGATCTAACTGCGTGTGGCACACACTTGGCACAATGAGAACAATAAAAGCAGTTTCTAATATAGATTTATTAGTTAGTACCCTCATAAAAGTCTGTGCCATCATTTTAAGCACTGTTCATTGACGTCAACGAAGGTAGAAAATCGATTTATGTGCTCTTCGGGAAACAACAACACTAAGGTAAATTATAATCAAAATATGTAAATTACCGGTACAATTACCTACCGGAACGGATCTTGAGCGCTCGGCGTCAGAGTGGGGATCGCTTTGCGCGTTCCATACATTGGCGAGCAAACCTGCCGACTATTAACTCTTGATTTAAAGACCACCAGGTAGTTGCTATCAAAAAATACAGACTCCGTACAGAGTATTCTACTCTGTACTTCTACGCACATTGAAAGTGTTCCCGAAACCTTATATATTATGCAATGACTCGGCGTCAGTGCTTTTGAAGCTTTGACTCGATGAGTGCGTAATTGACGATGATCCTCTCGGCTCGATTCTCAATTGACTCCAATTGTCGGGTTAAAATAAGATTCGAATGTTTTCAAAACCCTGCTTTTTTCCACGCAATCACATTTTTAAATATCTACCTACTTGTACAAGTTTGAACACGGAAATAAGAGCCCAAAAAGTGGACTCAAATCTACTGGCCACAACAATAAATATTTAAATATAAGAAAAAGATATTTAAAACAAAAAGGCAAGAAAAAAAATAGTTACTTAGTTGTTAGTTGTTTTGTATATGAGTTATTCTTTTTTAGATTTATAAAAAAACTTTCCTTCACACTAGAGGTTAAAAAAAAACTTTTCTTCACGCTAGAAATTACTCCTAGATCGTGGTTGCGTTCACACACAATAATACTCACATACATATGACACCCAAAAACCTGTGGGCTATATAAATCTTCAAAATTTATTCCTTACAAGAATCAAACCCGCGACACGCAGTGTATCAACCAATCACTTAACCACTGTGCGAATCAAGTCATCAAAACAGCAATACTCACAGGAATCCACTGGCGAACCTCATGACCAGCAGCATGGCGAAGTTCTGGCTCATGGCAGCCGTCATCTCGACCAGGCCAGAGCAGAAGAACCCCCACACCATGATCTGTCTTCTGCCGAGGGTGTCTGACAGGAAACCCCATATCATTGCTGAGGAGATCATACCTGGAACAGGGTAGGTTTATGTTCAGTACATTTATTCACGACTTAGTATGTAACGAGCAGTGACCCAGTGGTAAGACTTGCGAGTTATACCTTTTCGGGATAAAACCCAGTAAACCATCGGTAAGATACTTTACTTTATGCATACTTTAGGGGGTGATAGGATACAATATAATATACTAATGTTTATTGCCTGACAATGACACTACAGTTAATCTTGGGCGGAGCATCGCCGTGCCCTCGTGGGGGTGATCGGCGGCGGAGACCTCTCGCGCCGGGCCGTGGTCGAGGCCATGGTCCGGAGCGAGGAGGAGTGGCAGGCGGTCGCCGACTTCTGCGAAGCAGTAATGCTCGCTAAGGAGGAGGCCGACCGCATCAGGCAACGGCGCTCTCGCCGCCGCCGCCGGGATTCCGATCCCGATTTCCAGCCACCGTAGGCGCGAGCTTGCGGACAGTGAGCAATGGGTAGCTCGCTGTCCGGCCGTCCGGTAACCGTCCGGACCAAGCCCAAGTCGTCGACGGCGTGCGCTGTTCCCGCGCGCCTCAAGGAGTTGTCAGCAACAGCAGGGGCCCAGCCGGGTCGAAGCCTACTGGGGCTAGGGTTATCCGAAAGGGCGCTCGAGCCCCGGTATGAAAGCTAGAAGGAACGGGATGGGTTTTTTAGTCAGTAAGAGTCTGACACTATCTTCCGCTCCGCCCAGCAGCGGGGGTTGTCATAAGATGATTTTTCCCATCGAAAAAAAAAAAACACTACAGTTAATAATGACGTACAAAAAAAAAAATCACTTGAATGATAAATTCAAGAGAGCAGTGGTGGCCGAAACCAGCATGTCCTAGAACCAATTTGAAGATCTGTGATCATCCACCAGCCCACACTGGCCCCGCGTGGTGGATTACGCCCCATTCCCTGTCCTAGAGAGGAGGCCGAGTCCCAACAGTGGGAACATTATAAGGCCGAACCGAAAACTATGCTTATAATTAAAGCTTACAAATAACAGTCTCAATCAAATGATGTCACCCTACCCTTCAGCCATAATATATAAATATAGGTAGGTACACACAGGTGATTTCTATCATGACCTATTTAATAACAGAGAGTGAAATTTTCTGCCGGAGTGTGTTTCCTAGCTACAAGCTTGAGTTTTTAATTCAAGAGTGAATAGAATACTTCTGGTGAAGCTTACTTTATGATCGACAAGGTTACGACGTTGATGATGTAGCAGTTACGTCACTCATCCATCATCGTCATCATATGCCTTGCCCACTGCCATTTAAATGATTCTCCTGTCACTGATTGGTTGCTCCATCATCATTATCATCATCATATCAGCCGATGATCTTCCTAAAGTGACGCCACGACGACAGATCCAGTGTATCTCGCATCCATAAGATCACCACGACCTTCACCAGGACATCGATCCGCCATGTTATTCAGCACATTGAATGGAATGTTACCTACGAGTGTGATCTCATTTGTCTGCCCCATTTCTCTTGGATTGACAAGGAAATTAACCGAACCTGGCTCCCTGCCCATATTCTAGAGGAAAGTGCGTAATGTATGCTAACAAAACATGTTATTTACCTCAGTTTTGTTTTTGAGAGAAATTCTGTGTACCTATCTATTGGTTATCATTGCGTAAGAATTCGTGAGTCATTTTAAAAACAGACAAAGTGTAATTTGGTTTTTGATATTTCGTTTTGAGTTTCCTTTGGCAATCTATTTTTTATACAGCGTGGCAATGCCGCCGGACTTTTGGCCACATGACCAGTCGTCAGTGTGGAAAAGTTTTTTGACGCTATATTTTAATTTGATTTTAGATAGTTGTAATTTGCGTAGGTTTTTTTATTGAAGTAAATAAATTACACCGCTTAGGAAAAAACAAGGATCAAAATAAATCAAGGCCGGTGCTATGTTCTTTTATAAATGCATGGAGAAAAGATGAAATTATGAAGAATAGAAAGAGTTTTAAGAACATTTATGTATCAGAGGATTACTCGAAGGAAGTTTTGGAGAAAAGGAAGGCACTGCTACCACAGTTGAAGGAAGAGAGAGAAAAGGGAAATATTGCTTTTCTGAATTACGACAAACTAGTAGTTAAAGAATCCAACTCGGAGAAAAGGAAAAGGGAACCAACTACCTCACCATCACCTTCTAAATCACAACCTAGAAAACAACAAATTCTAAACTCTGCTAAAGTTAACAGGATAAATGCCTTCGATGCAATGAGACCCAGATCGAACTCTTCGTCCAACAACCCTACATCCAAAAAGCAATAGCAATCAACCGGCAAACGGAAAATCCTAACAAAATACGAAACTAAACAAAGAGAAGAAATACCTTTTCCCCCAAGCCGACTGGTCCTCGTGGGGGATAAAGACCACAACCCTCCAACAACACAGATAAAAAACCACAGAGAAACAAAAATATATGTCGCAGCCCTTAACGTACTCACGCTGAAAAACGAAGAAAACCTTATAGAACTAACATACGCATTAGAACAGATTAAATGGGATATCGTCGGCCTCAGTGAAATAAGGAGAATGGGAGAAAGAATTATCTCTCAACCAGACTTCTTACTGTACCACATAGGAACGACGCCAGGCCATCATGGCGTCGGTTTCATCGTCAAAAAATACCTTGAAAAATCAATAGAAGGATTTATTGGAATCTCGGAGCGCATAGCAATGATGAATCTGAAGTTACCGGGATATAAAGATTCATGGTCTATTTTACAAGTCTATTCACCAACTGAACAATCGGACCTGGAAACAATAGAGAAATTCTACCTTGACGTAAATAACACTATCCAAGAACATGCCCATAAAAACCTAATTGTCATGGGAGACTTTAATGGTCAAATTGGAGCGAAACGTCTAGGAGAAGAGACAGTACTAGGACCATTCACCTACAGTAATAAAGTTAGAAGTAGAAATGGAGAAAAACTTATAAACTTCACAAAAGAAAATAACTTAACTATCTTAAACTCAGCATACAAAAAAAACACAAAGAAGATGTGGACATGGGTTTCACCGGATGGAAAAACAAAGAATGAAATTGATTTTATAATGACCAATAGATATAACTACTTTTCAAATTTCGACGTCATCAACAAATTTAACTTCAGTACCAACCATAGACTTATCAGAGCTGAAATAAAATCAACACAACCAAAAAAACCTAGACCAAGACAGGAACTAGAAATCAGTAAACTTAGTAAGCATCAAATGGAGCAACTAGTAATCACTCTAAGAGATAAATTCACAGACTTCAAAGAGAACACAAAGTCCATAGGAACTCAGGAAAAATACAACTGGATAGAGAATACTATTAAAGCTCAACTACAACATACTGCTAAGATCAGGTCTAAGCCGAAAAAATGGCTAACAACCAACACTGCGAACTTGCTAGAACAAAGAAACCAGTTAATTAATGCAAAAGATGTAAAAGACAGAAGAAGGCATTTAGTGACAATTAGTAAAGACATCAAAGAAAGTATAAGAAAGGACAGGAGAAGAAATAGAATGGAAATTATCGAAAAACATATAGTCAAAACGGGAGGTGTTAAAAAAGCTAATAAGGAATCAACAAATTCAAAAGACTGGATTACAAAAATTAAAAACGACAGCGGAGAATGGAACCACCACAGAAATAATATATTAGGAATCGCCACATCTTATTACAAAAAAACATATGAACGCAACGCCGTTTGGGACAAAAACGACCTAGTGGAAACCTCTAATATCCCTAACATACTTCAGAGTGAAGTAATGAAAGCTATAGATAGCCAAAAGAGAGACAAAGCACCAGGACCCGATGGAATAAACAACGATATCCTAAAAGATAGTAGAGAAATTATAACACCAGTCCTCACGGATATGTTTAATGAGATATTAAATACCGAAACTATCCCACAACAATGGACAGAATCAAATATTATTCTTATATATAAGAAAGGAGATAAACATGAAATCGGAAACTACCGCCCTATCAGTCTTATGTCTAACATATATAAGATATTTGCCAAGATCATACTAAACCGAATTGAAAAAATATTAGATGAACACCAACCCATTGAGCAAGCAGGTTTCCGTAAAGACTATTCAGTGATCGACCATATCCATGTAGTACGCCAAGTTATAGAGAAGTACAAAGAATACCAATGTACCTACTACATTGCATTTATTGATTATAGTAAAGCATTCGATTCTTTATTCCACGAAAAGATATGGGAGGCACTAAAAGAACAAGGAATCGAACACAAATACATTCGCTTAATAAAGAACGTTTACAGCCAGAGTTCCGCGAGAATACAACTAGAAAAAAAAGGTGAACCTTTTAGAGTAGGCAAAGGCGTTCGACAAGGAGATCCCCTGTCACCAAAACTATTCTCGGCGGTGCTAGAGTTAATATTCAGAGGTCTTAGTTGGGAAGGCTTCGGCATCAATGTGGACGGTGCCTCACTAACACATTTGAGATTTGCAGATGACATTGTGTTATTTGCTAAGTCTCCGGAAGACTTAACAAAAATGATACACGAACTAGCAACGGAAAGCGAGAAGGTAGGATTAAAACTGAATCCGGAGAAAACAAGAGTAATGACAAACGGAGAGAAAATCAATATATATTTATCAAACAACCAAATTGATTATACAGACGACTACATTTACCTAGGACAGCTAATTACACACGATGATTCAATGCACAAAGAAGTTGAAAGAAGAATAACTAATGGCTGGAGGAGGTATTGGGGTTTGAAAGAGATTATGAAAAATAAAGACCTTCATATGAAAATAAAATGCAAACTATTTAATACCTGCATACTACCAGTTCTCACGTACGGTAGCCCAACTTGGACCTTATCACAAAACATGACTAGCAAACTTGCAACCTGTCAATACGCAATGGAAAGGAGCATGATGAATGTGAAAAAGTCAGACCGACTGAGAAATCGAGTGATAAGAAGCAAAACAAAGGTTATAGATATAACGTGCAAAATTAGAAGGCTTAAGTGGCGATGGGCTGGGCATATGATAAGAGGAAAAGACAAATGGAGCAAAATGGTAACACGATGGTATCCCAGAGAAGGTAAAAGGAAAAGAGGCAGACCACAAAAAAGATGGGATGATGATATAAGGCAAGTGGCAGGCGTGACATGGAACAGAGTGGCTCAAGAAAGACATGAGTGGAAAAGGTTGGAGGAGGCCTTTGCCGACTGGCAAACAGATCTTCAAAAAATAAGAAAAAATCAAATAAAAGACTAGGTTTATATTCTTTAAGTTTTCTCTAAATAATGTAATATGGATCTGAATAAAAGGCTATATTATTATTATTATTTTATTGTAATTAGTTAAGTTATTTAAACAATAGTTAGCTTATAGTATTTTTTAAATGTAAATATATTAAGATCTATTTTAATTGAAATTGAAATATCAGACCTGTATAACTGAAAGAGTTATTCAGAAGTATAGTCACATTTTGATAGTCGTGTTTTAAGGGGCAAAGCAGTTATGGCAGCCCTGACTTATGATTTGCGTGTCGTGGGTTCAAATCCAGGTAGATACTTTCATCATCATCATCATTTCAGCCAATACACGTCCACTGTTGGACATAGGCCTCCCCCAGGCTTCGCCACATCGAACGTTCCTGTGCGTCCCGCATCCATCGCTTTCTTGCTACCTTCACCAGGTCATCGGTCCACCTTGTAGGAGGCCTTCCAACACTACTTAGACACTTTACTTTGTGTAATTTATTTTATTACCACTAAAAACGAAATTATCTTGAAGTAACCGGCATGTAAAAATTACCGTAGACATGTGACCTCCACCAATCCACACGGAGTCTGCGAGGTAGATTACGGTCAATACTCTCTCTTTTCGATCACTGAGAGGAGGCCGGAGTCCCAGCAGTGGGAAGATTATAAGGCTGATTATGTAAAATCCGATAATAATTTTGGTGTTTTCATGGTTAGAGTGAATAGGCTCTATCCTTATGTATGTTGCCTGCAAAACTAGTGCGCCTCACCATCAACGATTGCATCTCTGCTTACCATCAGATGGGATCGCAGTCAAGCACTGGTTCATATCATTTTAAAAAAAATACAGTTGTTTGACTTAGGGACCCAGAACTTACTTTATACTCAGACCACTAGATAATGAATATGTATCTAGTTTTTTAGGATTAGTTTCTATTTTAGGTTTTGTTGTAACAAAACATGATTAAAAATTGTAATCGTTTCAATTAAGCGGTCGGGTTTATAAGTAATACCAGTTACTTATAGTCTAAGACATTTGCAAACAAACTGTACCAACTACTGGTGTTATACGGCGAAAGTTTGTGTGTATGTTTGTTACTCTTTCACGCTTAAACAGCCGAACTTATTTGGATGAAATACGGCACACAGGAAGACCATGTCCTGGGCTAGATCATAGGGTACTTTTCGTCCCAGATGTATGTTTACTTAGGATAATTTTCCACTTTCTTCGGTTATAAATACCGGTATCTACTTGATTTAGTACAAATGAAACAGAATTCCGCAGTAAAGTTATTGGACAAAGCATGTGACTTCTAAGTTTGGAGGCCGATAAGGAATGCCTCCAACAAGGTGGACCGATGACCTGGTCAGGGTCGCGGGAATCCGATGGATGCGTGACGCACAGGATTGGTCGTTGTGGCGACGCTTGGGGGCCTATGTCTAACAGTGGACGTCTTTCGGCTGATATGATAATGATGATGATGATGAAGGAATGTGGCCTTTTTAGAGTTTCGCTAGTTGCATTATTGGCCTATAATGTTCCCACTGCTAAGACTTACATCTTTTCTGTGAGACGAAGTCGACTATAATCTTAATGCCTGTGCCTATCATCATCATCATCATTTCAGCCAAAACACGTCCACTGTTGGACACAGGCCTCCCCCAAGTGTCGCCATAGTAACCGGTCCTCTTTCGCTCGCATTACTGCTTTGCTGCAGGAAGTGACTGGCTTCCCATTTCTTCTTGCTCCAGACCATAGCCTAAACCAGCAGACTAGCTCGAGAAACCGTTAGTGCCAATTGCCTCTACGAAGACACGTCCAAGCGAGGTAGACTTCCACCATATCCCCCACCGTGTCCTCTGCGAGATCCGAATACGGTTTTCCTAAAGACTAAACTCACAAAAAGATCACAAAAATAGAATAAAAATTAACAAAACAAACAAGATATTACACAAAGTAATTTTACGTAACAGTATTGTCGTCACTACTTAAACATTTGAGTGGAAACGGCACAGTTGCTCATGTGTGCTTACTTTAGCGATAGGAATATAAATAGGTGATGTCGGTACATATTTATCTGTACATAATGTCTAGGAATTGAAATCTTGATGATATGTTTGTTTGTTGATACAATAAACTAGGGTTTTGAGTCGGTCACCTGATGATGACGTAAATAGTACATTTTGATACTAGTGGAGGAAGTAGGCGGAAAATGTTATGGAAACGGGTGCTGCGGTATCCACGTGTGTTAAACGACGTTTTTCAATATCCTTACTTAGATATAAATAAAAGGGGGTTTAAGCACGATTTGTGGGGAATGGATTGTGTGAGAAGGGATATGAAAGAAAAGGGAGTTAGTGATAGCGTGACGGTGACAGGACAGAATGGAAGAAAAAAATGTGTTGCGCCGACCCCAAGTAAAACGGGACAAGGGCAGGAAGAAGAAGAAGAAGCACGATTTGTGGGGGTTGCTTAACGCCCAGCCAGATACGATAAATGTAACGGGGACGAGAACGCTTTTCCTCACTAGTGCGGATTTACTTGAAATTCGTAATGAAAAAAAAAATTATAATAGGTAAGGTTTAATTGATTTCTGTTCACTAAGAATTTTTAATATCATGCGCATACGACTGCTCCCGGAGATTACCGATCACTCCCGAAGATTGGTTAAGTATAAACCAATAAGTGGATTCAGAAAATACACGACCCTCCCTGTACTTCTTATTAATGTCAATGAATAAGAAATATTTTTCCAAATAGGTTCTTGTGTTCATTTGGTATTACTTTATCTATTGTATTTATTTGTGAATTTTATGAGTAGACGAAAGTAATTAACTGGAGCAATAAAAAAAGATGAAGTGCGCAGTAAAATAAAATTAACCTGAAACTGAAAAATGTGTGCGATCTTGGCTAATAAGAGGTTTTAAAATCTCGTGCTGTTTGAATAAAGATACATTCCAGCCCCCCCCTAGCCAAGTTACAAACGTTTCGCTTGCGTCGAACGTTTCGAGTTGACCTTGCCGCCAATTCTTTTGTTCTGACCACGTGACTGAGCGTTGAAGCGACGTCATTCCCGTACATTTGAAGCTTGCTACAAGCGTTAACTAATGCAGATTAGCAACTTGGCTAGGGGTACAGTTGTCTACCAAAACAAGCACAGAAATCAATATAGTACAGTCATCATCATAATTTCAGCCAATAGACGCCCACCACAGGCCTCCAAAAATTCGAAGACATGTGACATTCACCAACCCGCACTGGGCTCGCGTAGTGGATTACGGCCCATTCCCTCTCCTAGAGAGGAGGCCTGAGTCTCAGCAGTGGGAACATTAAAAAGGCTGATGATGCTGATGATAGGCCTACCGATCCTGTGCGTCTCGCATCCATCGGATTCCCGCAATTCTCATCAGGTCTTCGGTCCACCTTGTGGGAGAGGTTTTCCAATGCTTCCAGTGCGCAGTGCTCCTCTCCAAAACCCATCGACCTTCTGTTCAGCGAGCAATGCCCTGCCCATTGCCACTTAAGTTTGGCGATTTTTCGGCCTATGTCGGTAACCTTGGTTCTGTTGCTGTATTCTTAATTATTATTTTTTATTATTGATAGGCTTGCGTTTAACCATCACACCTGATGGTAAGCGATGATGTGGTGACGATGGAGCACGCCTGCCTAGAAGTAACCTATTCACTTTTGACTTAAAGACCCCTAAGTTGTAATTATCAGGCAACACAAACCCCGGCAGGGAATTCCACTCTTTGGCTGTACGCATAATAAATTTTGGTCCTAAAACGCTTTGTGCTTATGGGTGGGATGTCTACCATGTACCGATGGCGCAACGCCGTACGTCGTGTGGTCCGATGATGAAACGGACTTGGCGGAATTAGATTGTGCAATTCCAGTGCACACTCCCCGAAATAAACGATAGAAAATCGACAGACTAGCAACTTGATGCGATCACTCAAGGAAACTTCGAGTCAAGCCCTTTCCTTTGCCCTTTGGATGACTTATACAGTAAAGTATTGCTCTATATGTTTTGAGTGTATAGCTAAAGAGTGGAATTCCCTGCTGGAGTCTATTTCGTGATAGCTACAACTTAGGGGTCTTTAAGTCAAGAGTGTATAGGTTACTTCTAGGCAAGCGTGCTCCATCGTCGGCCACATCATTGCTTACCATCAGGTGAGATAGTGGTCACACGCGAGCCAATCAATAATACAAAAAATATCTAGTTAGGGAATTAAAAGGAAAACTACACTTTGAATGTTAATAATAATAAACTGTTTTTCTCGTGCGCACGCGCAACCAAAATCTGTCCAAAAGCTGTATCTGTTATGACATTAGCCACGCACGCTTCGTGCGTCGCCACGTCAGCATTACACGGAGTTTGTTTGAAAAACAATAAACATACACTATGTTTATCAAGCCGCGATAACGAAGAAATATGTGGAGAAGGCGCAGTAGAATATTCTTTAAAAAACTTGAATGCCAGATGATATATCTCGTTAAGATTTTCTCAGCAGGCCTAGCCAGGTTACGATCGTTTCGTTTCGATTCTCTTTTGTCGATTGCCTGGACTCGGCCACGTCTCCGATTTCTTTGTACTGACCACGTGACTGAGCGTTGAGATGACGTCATTCCCATACATTTGAAGTTTTCTTCCAGCGTTAGTAATTGTAGTTTATCAATTTGGCTAAGTCCTCAGATGCCACATACGAGATATATCGTAGGATTTCAATGGCAGTAGTTGGTCTCTTAAGAAAGTATTAATGTTGCTGCACTGTTGATGAACTGTTGTGTTGACTGAAAAGAAGATGGAGCCAGCATTGGCAACCGCCTACCGGAAAATGCAGTGTTGAAAGGCCTCCCACAAGATGGACCTGGTGAGAGTCGTGGGAATGCGGTGGATGCGAGTCGCACAAGACCGGTCGTTGTGGCGACGCTTGGGGGAGCCCTATGTCCAGCAGTGGACGTCTTTCGGCTAAAATGATGATGATGATAATGATTAAACAATTGCACATTATCTTTACAATCTAAGTATATTTAAATTAAAGTAAATAAGTAATTAGTTTTTTTATCAAATTCAGAGTCGCTTTTTTTCTTTCGCCAAGCCATTTGCTATTTAACACAGAAAACTCTTTCTGTGAATGCTGACGAGGCGGGAATAAATATTTTTTTTTTTAAATTATGCACCAATCGATAAATTTCGTTTAGTGAAAAAAAAATACTTTTGACTAAACTTTTTAAAATCACAAAGAAATCAACTTACGTGAAATATTGTATTTTCAAGCACTTTATTATTCTCATAAAGTATAGAGTACAATTATTACAGTCAAACGGGATGAATAGAAACAAAATTTCAAAGGGTATTTTCACGATATTTGAATATTTTTTATCAATTTATGAATAAATTATTTATTCTAAGAAAAACGATGCTTTGTTAGAGGCGATAAATGGTATCAAAGTGAAAAACAAAACCGAAGGTTTTGTTTCTATTCACCCCTGAGTTTCTATTCACCCCATTTCACGATACCTGAAATAACGTACAATAGTTTATGATAAAGTACGGGTGGCAACCCTTCTTGTGATTGGAGTTTACTTCTACAGTTTACATTTAATTGTCATTACTGTTTGTTATGGCTTCACATTGTCGTTATAATGCCCACGCTACCATTAATTAACTAAACTGATTCTTCTGTACATATTTAGTTATTGTAAATCACACCATCTTGTGTACGAGAGATTTATAGGAACGTGTTATTGGTACATTTCTTTGTTTTAGTGGAAAACATAATATTTGCCGAGGGAATTGGAAGTGTTTGTGTAAATTCGACAAATAGACAAAATGTGACGCTTTGTCTATTTCGTTAGCAACTGGTTGACATTGTAGAATGTTTGATAGGTGTTTTAAAAGACGCGCGATGATTGGGATGGATGACTTTGAAAGATGGATTGGGTGACTTTGAAGGGTATTTTTTAGAATTCCGTACCTCAAAAGGAAAAAACGGAGTCTTTATAGGATTACTTTGTTGTCCGTCTGTCTGTCTGTCAAGACCCTTTATCCCGGGAACACGTGAAGGTATCGAGTTGAAATTAAAACCATATACTCAAGTCTGCGGTCCCTTGAAACTGTGAAAAAATAAAACTTCTGCATTAACGAGAAAAAAAGATACGGTTGTTTATGTCAAAAAAAAAAAACTTATAATTGGACACTCTCAAGGGAATCAAAATTCATACTTCCCGTTGACCTAAAATCCTAAAATTTGGTGTGAATAAGACCTTCTTATAGCACAAGTATACTTGTAAAAACCTTGTAACTCAATTCGCGAATTCAACTGTTTTCATAGGTAAGTTTGTACGGAACCCTCAGTGAGCGAGACCGACTCGCACTTGCCCATTTTTTTTAAATAATGCTAACTACTGCTAAATAATATGAATAACACAATAGATAATTGATTTGAGATTGTTGTTTCAGGCGTTAAACACATTGAAGATGGCAGTTTACTGACCATTACACAGAAGAATGACTCTGTCCATCTACTTGACGTGGTAATGCAGTGCCTCATTATGTAAAGAAAGAAAGAAAAACATTTTAACTAAAATACGATAAGATTAGATTTGTTAGTCGAGAGAGAGATGAAGGTGTGGCATGATTGCCTTTCTTTAAAGCAATGACGGTGACACACCCCCCTGATTCATGAAACGCTCGATGTTGCACACCATTGTTTTATGCGTAACAGTATTTTACAGCCCATTTTGTTCCCTTGTTTTTTTTTATAAGTGGTGTACCTACAATAAAGAATATATTATGTAATGATCCGTGATTTCCAGCAGGTACAGGAGAACTAAGGTGGTCGACATAGCACGAAGAATTGCCAAACTTAAGTAGCAATGGGCACGGCACATTGCTCGCAGAACAGATGGCCGTTGGGGCCGAAAGGTTTTGGAGTGGCGACCGCGTACCGATAGACGCAGCGATGGAAGGCCTCCCACAAGGTGGACCGATGACCTGGTGAAGATTGCGGGAAACCGATGGATGCGAGACTCACAGGAAAGTTCGTTGTGGCGTCGCTTAAGGGAGGCCTATGTCCAACAGTGGACGTATATCGGCTGAAATGACGATGATGAGTGTTTTAAGATATTGGTTTTTTTTGAGGTAAGATGGTCATCAAATTGCTTCTTCTATTATACGGCGGGGCTAGCGGGCCAGTTAGATTTTTGCTGTAATTTTTTTATTTCTTTATTTACGTTTGCAATTTGGTTACATTTTCAAATGCACTTAGATTTAGATTTAGATTTTTTTTTATATATCAAATGATTATCATAAAAACGTCAAGCAAGTATGGTTACTAAAGTTTTTTATGTGAAATGATGGTTTGGTTGGAGGTGCGTTTCGAGATTGTCTTTTGAATAACGTGTTAAAATAAAAATTACTAAAATTACCCATTGAGCTTTTCATTCTAAAGCGTCGGTATGTACTTTTTTTTTACTTTTTTTTTTTAATTTGTTTAAACTAGTGCTTTACTGCGATCCCACCTGATGGTACTCGTAAATAGTGATGCAATCGTTGATGGTGTGGTGCACTAGTTTATTAAGGGTCTAAACAGTGTGACCGCATTTCAACTGCAATCCAACCGCAAATTGCAGTTTGAATGCAGTTGACACGACTGCAATAGAACTGCAAACTAAACGTGCAGTCCGATTGCAGTTGTGTGAACTGCACACCGACTGCATCCGAACTGCACCATACCCACCCGCCCGCACGCTCTGCCCTCCCGCGCATGGCACAGAAATTTGATCTATTATTACACTTACCTCCATAAGTCATCGCCGTAATAGTCCCCATATCCAGCAAGCTAAGCTCCATATCGCACTGAGCTCTTGTGAAGATGTAGCTGGTGGAACTGGTCACGGAGACTGCGCTCCAGAAGGCCGGGATGGTGCACAGCATCAGCGCGATGTTGAACTTGCCGTAGCCTGTGGCTGCTATCGCTTCCTCGAAGTCTGATGGCTCAGGTTCTGGAAGAATGATGAAGGAGCTTTAGTATTACGTAGTAGATATCACATAGTTGTGCTTAGCGGTATTGTAAAGATGGAATTTCGGTCGGTATTGAGGATTTAAGAAAGTTTAGAGGAATGTTGAACAACGTGTAAAGTCCCGTAAACGTCCGTAGAAAAGGGAGGATCCTCTGACCAGACAGGAGTTGTGTCTGGACCGGGCAAATGCTCGAAGTTTATTTTGGGCTTAGGGCTTAGGCGTGCAAATATTGTCGAAAAGAATCGAGACAAAAATAATATGAATATAGAAACTTATAGTGATATAATGCAGTTTGTAATAAATGATTTGAGATTGAATTTATGTGGCAACTGAGTCAAGTGCAGTCTATGAATTTTCCTTTGAAATATTTTCGACATACCTATGTGTTGTGTGCAAAATGCGAACATTCATATATTCATTGTCAAATTCTTTTCGATTTTGTTTCCGTATATGGTTGCAACAGTAAAAGGACGAATCGCTATTCTTAGAAAAAAAATAAAACCCGACTACGCCAAAAAAACGACTCTGAAAATATATGAAACAAGATTTTCAGGATGCTGAAATAATCAAGGTAACTGGAAAAACCAGAACAGAACAAAAAGAAAAGCTGCAGTCACGCATTGTAAGTACCAACAGAAACACTTCAATAACGTGTGACTACGGCTTTTCTGATGATACCAAACAGGCTGTATTTATCTCTATTTTATTTATTTTTTAACACATTACTTTTTGTCCGTTAGAAGGCGCCATATTGAGTGACATGTCACGTAGCCTATGTTAAGCAGACGATTAAGGCGGTTGTAACGATACCTTATATTTACAGTTCCGATAAGTAAATTAGGAGCTATGAGGGAACAGATGAACATACTTATAAACATACACAGCCTGTCAAAAATCATAAAATTCCTTTAGCTTGCCGTAGTCAAGTAAAAATATCTGTAAAATTCAGTATCAACAATTCCAAAACAAAAACAAAATACCTTTCGCTTAAATATGCCAAATACTTATAGGTGACGATCAAAACAAAATCGTCTCATACAAGTCTGGTTATAACCCGAAATCTTGGAACTCTGCCAGAACTCTCCGTTCCCACTTCTTTAACCAATAAATGTCACTCAGCCCAGGTTTATCACTGCTGCTCATTTTAATATACATATATTAAAATAACAATATTTATGTGGCACTTTCAGGTATTCAAGGTCTTCGCAAATGAGTTTTCAATCGACGAAGGATGTGACTGGATACATCAACGCAACTGGAGTAATATTTTATTTATAATTGTCACCGGAAAATTGCAGACTCATATTATTGAAATAAATCTTTTTACAACGTGTATAGTCTGTCAACCGACTTGGGAATTTTCTATAACAATTAATCATTTAAAAAAATAATTATTTATTCGATACTTTTCATAAGGTTCTTTTGTTAGTAAACAATGATCTCTATCTCTTAATCAACCTTGATTATTGAACCCGTGTTGACTACATCAGATTTTATTAAATCTTAATAATTACCCAAGTCGTTTAACTTATTAGACAAATTCTAACGTTAAATGTGCAAAACCTTAGACACTCCAAATGATTTTTCATTCAATTGACCTAAATCTGAGGGTGAAAAAAAAAATATATTAATGGTTTTATATGCAGAATTAGTTTTTTTTTTTATTCGATCTGCATTGAAATAAGAACTTATTTAATTGGACAACAACCAATTGTGTTTGTTTACCTATTTTGGCTGGTTTGCGCACGTGATGACTTGACCTATTAATAAATAGACTGGGCATTACTAGTTAAGTTTTTTTTTTAAATGCGCCCTATATTAAAAAGTGGTTCAATTGATTCTGCTCGTTATTCTTATGAAACAATTTTCAGGTTTTACGCATTTAACGTTACACGTTGTATAATACAATAAATTCTTTCACCAACAGTAGGCTACTTTATCACTGAGTGACTTGCTATTTTATACTTTTACGTCAGATGCTAGTATTGTATATTATGCTGGCTTTGATTCAGTCACTGAAATCCTCTAAAATAGTAAATGATCGTCTGCCGAGCCCATGGTTGGATAGGACTCCAGTCTAAGCAGATGCAACTGAAAACCAGCACTTCACAAGAAGTTCCCTATCTAACTTTCATAACCCAGTAACTGGGGAACATGATGCGCCAACAGTAGTAGTGAAAGAAGTATATGATTCAACTCTACGTCTCTACATCCAATTTAACCTTAAGTGCTGGGTGATTATTCATTAATTTATGTAAACTTTAAGTAGTGCATATAATACTCGTATATATACAAACTTTATCTCCTGCTTTTCTTTTTAATACACCTAGAAAAGTTGTATCACTTTCTAAATACCAAATATTCGTATCATTATCATCTTCATTTCAGCTGAAAGACGTCCATGGTTGGCATAGGCCTTCTCCAAATGTTGCTACAACGACTGGTCCTCTTCATAGGATTATGACTCCTACGGCTAGTGAGGGTCTAATAACTAATGGTGTAATAGAAAAAACTTATACTACTTATATATAAATAACGATGAACACCTTAACTTTCAATAAAATTATCCAAAAAAATCCCATTTCTTCCACCTTTTCTGAAATCGCTTTATGACGTCACCAATCCCAAAATATCACAAGACGTACCTTGTGCCAACTTCTCCAGGTTTGTTGAAGATAATCCTGTCACCTTGAAGAGATGGCCATGAGGAATCTCCTCAGCAGCCCTCGTCACCTCCGCTTCGCTCTTAGCCGTCACCATTTTAAATAAATATATTTATGGTTTTTAATATTTTAAATAATAACTATATTAAAATACCGAATATCAAGTTGTCGGTAATTATAAATATTATGACTGTACGAAAAGACCATTCTTGAAGGAATGAGGTAATATGAAAATGATAGTGATTATATTTATGTGTTCTAAGGTTTGCCGAGGATTTGCGCGTATTCTTAACAAATATTGTAGCGGGGTATCTCGTTGAGCTAACAGTTTCATAGTTAATATGTATGTTAGGTGATAAAACTAGATTTTATCTCCGACTTTGGCTGTTTATTATAGGTTTATAGATCGTGGTTTGTCAGCCTCAGGCTCGTAAAGCAAACTATCAACCAAAAAAATTATCGACCGACAAACTATCGACCCACAAATTATCGATCAATAAACTATCGGCCAACAAACTGTCGACCCACAAACTGTCGACCAACAAGCTATCCCTTAGCAAACTATCAATCGACAAACTATCGACCGACAAACTATTAATGAACAAATTATCGACCAACAAACTATAGAACAACAAATTATTGACCAATAAACTATCAGCTGACAAACTTTCGACTAACAAACTTTGCTTGTAGACACGAATACTCCTACAACTATTTGCATGGACTACAGGTTTGTCCAAAAGAGCTACAGCGACTGTGGAACGCAAAAAAAACTGAAGAAACACAGATGGGTTTTATTCAATAAAAGCTTAACATTCGATCTCACTCTATTTAAAGCGAGAAAAGTTAGTTGATGATTATATAACGAAAAAGAAAAATAGCCTAAAACGTAAGTTCAAGCATCCAGCATTACCAGACCTTTCTTCTGGATAAGAGTGTCAGGTAAGCACGGCCAAAGTAACTAAACCAATTTCCTTTTCTTTTTTCAGCCTGACAAAATAGCCTTTGTTTTTATCCAATGAGCTGAACATAATACAAGTTCATATCTTGATATTATGATATGGAACATAACATGACGCGATAATGACGTCACAATGTTGGGAAATGTAAACTGAACGAAAGTAGAAACAGTAACAGTCGAGAACAACTTATCATAAGTAAAGAGAAGTTCTGAGACTGATTTACCAAAATAGTTCATAATGGAGTTTCTTGCCGGTTCTTCTCCATAGGAAACGACCAATTTGGAACCGTGCACTAGCTTCTGACGTTTTATAAGTGCCCATGTAGGCCTAAGTGAAATAAAAATATTTTTGATTTTGATTTTGATTTTGATTTTGAAACGCTCAAGACTATGACTGGCTTATCATAAGTAAATTAAAGTCTTGAGACTCTTGAAACTGATTACACTAATATTTTAAAAGCAAAAGTGTTTTTGTATGTGTTATTGTGTATACAGCCTTATTTTTTAGTATTAACGAAACCTGAAACACCTGTCTAGTATTTTTATGTACAAAATGTCACAACTGTATTATGAAAAATCACAAATTTATAAGCTTGTTATGTCAGCAAAAATACATGGTCACCGGACCATCCAGGCGACTGAGGGGTGGTTTTGCACTTGAGCCCAGCTGTTTGATAGCGCCTAATACCCGCTATGACCTGTCGTGTTCTGTGTTGTGCTTAGTGTCGGTGGTGTCCAGCTTGTAAAGCTAGAACTACATTAGACCGACGCACACGTGTAACACGCCTGATTTGTACGGAGAACGACGTCGCGTGGCGTGGATCTAGTGTAGCTCTACAAGTTTAGTTTCCATATAAAATGTATGGAGACCGACGCGCCCAGATCGGCGTGTGTGGCACACGTGTGCGCAGTGTAGTTCTAGCATAACAGTTGTGACCATAGAGTACTTTTTCTATAGAAGGTTGTGAATATACATATCTTTGGGAAAAAATATAACATGATGTAAAAATTATTGGAATTGATTCAGTTATTGATTCTGAACTAACTATATTCAGGTTTCGCATATTTTTCACGGTGGAGCATAAGGTTCTCCACCTTACGACTGTCCTTATCATTGGCTTAAGGTGGAGGTGTGTCCCGTTTGGGCGGAGCACCTCCGTGCCCTCGTGGGGGCAATCGTCGGCGGTGATCTTTCGCGATATGCCCTGTTACAGGTCCGGAGTGAGTAGGGATAGCAGGCGATCGCCTCCTTCTGTGAAGCACTAATGCTAGCTAGCTGATCTCCAGCCATCGCAGGGGCTTGCGGGCGAGCAATGTATATAATAGCTCGCTGTCCGGCTGTCCGGTAACCGTCCGGACCGAGCCCGAGTCTTCGTGTTTCAGGCGCACCTCCGGTTTTCAGCTGTAGGGCCCAGCGGGGCTGAAGCGTACTGGGGCCATGGCTTGACTTCCGAAAGGGAAACCCGGGTCCTAGAACGGACGCAAACCAAGATTGATTTCGTAAAGTATCGTATCTTTCACGCGACTCAACCTCGATTCAGCTATAATGACAGTTAGGTATAGGTACCGGCACGGATATTGAGCGCTCGGCGTCAGCGTGGAGATCGCTTTGCGCATTCCATACATTGGCGAGCCAATCGTCGTCGTTGTTAGATACATGCAGCAAGAGCAGGGAAAGCATCACGAGTGACGTCTATGACACGATGGCGCGGCGAGCCAATCACTGATACTCCCCGCACCCGCGACTCTCGTCATACCAATAAAGAAACCCGATATTTGACTTTTGTGCAACTTGAAGCTAGCGCTCAAGATCCGTGCCGTTATCTATACTCCTTGTTATTTTTTGACGGTATGGTCGATGCTTGATATGGTGGATAGTTTTGGTAATTTTTGGGATGGTATTTTTTGTTGTAAAAGCGACTGAGTAGATTGAAGAGAACTTCTTCCAAAAGAGCACACAATATACCTGTGTGTTAGTTTTTTACCTACATATGATAATATACATATATTTATTTACCTCTCACCTAATAACTGATTAACATCCGTAGACTCAAGCAAGGTTCAGTTGAAAACCAGCGTCAGGCAACTACTACGTGGTGGCCTGGCATCATGCTGAACTGGACCCATTTGGCGCAGCCGTGAGACATACCATGTAGATATATTTAAGTTTAAGTTTCTATACTATAATAATTGTTATCTCATTGTGTGTACCTGTGTGCCAAATTAACGTGTTTTCTTTCTTTCTTTCTTTTTAACATCAGAAATTGAAATTTCTTTAAATAACCTAGTTAATGGAGGTTTTTGCTCCATAGCGACTATAGCCTTCATTTGATGACTCTGATAATAGTTTAAATCTTGTGACGAGCAAATATTGTTGCGAGAAGAAAATAATCATTTGCATTATTAAATATCATGTTAATGATGAAATGTACATAACCGTACATGAAATAAACATGCGTGCAGAGGATTTTGATTCCATTTCTATAACAAAGGGTATCGCCGACATGTTTCCTGGCTTATAAGTATCTTATCTCTTAATTCAGGGTGTGGTATTCCCCTGTGTTAACGGCTACGTTTCATCTAAATACGTTCAGCCGTTAAGTCGTGAAATGGTAACAAATAATCAGAGTAACTTTCGCTTTTATAACATTGCCAGCTGCTGCCAACGGCTTCGTTCGAGTGACAGTGGAAATGGACCCAGGGTTAACTCCCGGGTTGAAAAGCAACTTTTATGCAGGATATGGTAGGCCGTGTGCCATATTTTATCCAAATACACCAACCCGCACTGGGCCCAAGTGGTGGATTACGGCCCATTCCCTCACCTAGAGCAGAGGCCTGTGTCTAGAGATGTGCCGTTGTCGGCAATTTGGGAATATTGCTGGCAATATTATTGACAGGCCTGTTAGTCTAGTGGTTAGTGGCCCTGACTGCTATGCCGGAGGTCGTGGGTTCGATTCTCACCCAGGACAAATGTTTATGTGATGAGCATGATCATTTGTTCTGTGTCTGCGTGTCATTTATCTATGTATGTACATACCATATGTATGTATGAATTTAGAAATTTATAAGTATGTTTATCAGTTATCTAGTACCCATAACACAAGCTCTGCTTAGCTTGGGACTAGACGGCGTTGTGTGATAGTTGTGGAATATATTGTATATTATTTATATAATATTGCTATTATTTATAGAATATTCATACTTCGCGCAATATTCCCACTTCACGGCAATATTGCCCGCAACGACACTTCTCTATCTGTGTCCCAGCAGTGGGAACATTATAAGGCTGCTTATGCTATTATGCTAAAAATAATTGACTAAAATATACCAAGGAACCCTATAAAAATAATGATTCAGAGCTCATATCATTATTTGATCATTTCAACACGAAAATATGTTACCATAAGAACGTGAAAATTTCATCATTCATCTTTGCAGCAGTGACTTTGTAGTCAGGGTCGTGGGCTCGATTCCAGCGTCATGACATAAATATGCGGCTGTGCAATGCCTTTTCATACAGATATTTTGTCTTGAGTCTGGATGTTTGTGCTTGTAATTTGTGACTGTAAACAATTTCATTTCAGGGTTGGCTTATATTTGGAGTTATTTTGAATAAAGGTTGCAAAAATTAAAGATCTAATGGGGCTACTACACGCATAAGCTTAACCAAAGTTTTGCTTGTGCAGGCCGATTTGTAAACGGAACACCATGCGTGTGGTTGATAAAACTATATCTACAGTTTTACACGGATAAATGACAGTGCAGAATAAAACAGAAAAAGTAATCAAGTAAGATTTATTCACCCTCACTCACCCTGACTCACTTTCACTCACTTTCACTCACCCTCACTCACCCTGACTCACTTTCACTCACTCTCACTACTTTATAATTCCTGACTTAAAGCCGAGCAACACTCATCCAACCAAAGAATCGACTCCAGAAACCCTAGACAATTTAGGCAATCATTCAAAAAATCGTAGTCATAACATCCGAAACGGACGATTACCTCTCCGCTCATCGTGTAGATAAGCACGTCATTTACACATAAGTCCACACGTACTACACAAACGCACAAACATATAATAATTACGTTATTCGTAGATAACGGACATTGACCGCCTATTTTACCTCTGCACAATGTCATCGTAATTATAACATTGTAAGTAAATCAATAAGTTTTTGGAAGAGTCATGTTGACGTTTTATTGCTATAAACCTAGTGTCATTACTATAGTCATCTACACTATTAAGATAAAGAGGTAAAGTTTTTTTTTTGTTTGTGTGAAGTAATCTCTGGAAGTACTGGTCCGATAGCGAAAATTTTTTCACCGACAGAAAGCTGTTTTATTCCTGAGTGACATAGGCTATATTTTATGTACGCGGACGAAGTTGCGGACAAAAGCTAGTCAATAATAAGAAAATAAGTGACGTTAGTGTCAGTGCCGCAAACCCTTCTTCTACTCCCAGTACGGTAACTAGTGGCAGCCTCCGGCCAGCGGTGCCCTAGACGTGAGAACACTCCGCTCTAGATGGACTTAAACCCACTCGTGTTTAGTAAGTTAGTGTAAGTGGTGCAAAGGGTAACTAAATTAATACGTTTTGCGTTCTAAGGCCACGGTGACTCTTAAGCTAGATCGACGCACACGTGTAACACGCCTGATTTGTACGTAGAACGACGTGGCGTGGCGTGTATCAAGTGTAGCTCTACAAGTCTAGTTTCCATATAAAATGTATGGAGACCGACGCGCCCAGATCGGCGTGTGTGGCACATGTATGCGACACTGCGCATACGCTGCTGTGTAATTCTACCTTTAGAGCTGGCGTTTTATTGCTGTATGACATTATTGTCACTACCTACTAGTCATAGACTATAAGTTTGTTGATATATCACCCACGGCTTGCGTCTGTGGTACTACTTCGGGTTAGAGCTGGTCTAGTTCAGTTCGAAGTGTTAATGGAATAACAAGTCCGTTCATTGTTTTATGGATAAATTTTACAATGTGACGTTCTGATAGTTAGATGTCATTGAAGGAATATAAAGATTTCATGTCTATTTAAAAGTAAATAAAAAGCTATAGCGGTCATTCTAAAGAGCTGTGGACGATTCGGACACAGTGTCCAAATTGACCCATACTTTTTAAATATTTTTTCACTGATGATTCGGTGACTTTCTGTTTAGTACAGCCAGATAAAAAGATTTGATAAATAATATATGGGGAAAAAGCGTTACCGAAACTGTTTAACGCGACAAATTCGGGTAATTTTCTTTATATTATATTTTAAGACTTTTTGTCTGAATGTACCATTATTATTATTATGAGCCCGTTGTGTCCCACTGCGGTGCAAAGGCTTCCCTTCCATTCTTCCACTCTTTTTTATTCTTAGCCACTTTTGGCCAATTCTAAAGTAGGAGTCCAAATCGTCACGCAATCTCGGCTCCTACTGTTCGGTTTCCCATCAGTAGTTGCATTTGCGCAATTTTGTGGCGACATACGGCAGATGTGACCTGCCTGATTGTACTAAACAGCTCCAGTTTCAGTGATGTCCGAATCATCAGTAAAAAAAAACTCTTGAAAATAAAATGTGCCGAATTGGACACTGTGTCCGAATGTGCTGTGTCCTAATCGTCACCAACTCGTTCTAAAGTAATCTATTATTAGAGTGCATGCAAACGATATTGAACGGAAATGCCATGAAAGAGTGAAACCATTACGATGGGGGTTGGAGTCTCCTTGGACTTCGCCCTTCAATAAACACGTTTCTGTCACAACCTTTGGACTCGCGGTTAAAGTCCATAGGGACGGATAGCAAAAAAAGTTTGATGATAAGTCTTTTACTTTTTTTATCAAGCACATTTTGTGATTGTCGTCAGAAAAGAAAATTGACAGTCTTAAGTATACAGTGGGCGAGTTTTGAGGCTAGATGATTTGGATAAAAGCATCCATAAACATTATGGTAATTGGATTTTTGAGGAATTCCCTGTCGGACTCTGTGTCTTTCCTGATAGCTCCCAAATCTTTAAGACAAGAATGAATAGGAGTCGACGACCTCCACAAATAATCCGGAGAAACAGTAGTCAGATGTGAACATATAAATAAAGAAAAAAAATTATACACAGTAGATGTACACTACTTTAAAAATTGTAGATTGACCTTTCGAGAAAATTTGATTTTTACACCGTCATCTTAATCACTCATAGATAAAGTGTCAACGAGTGCCTATATCTCCTCCACTGTTTTCAGCCATTTTTCGCAGATTTTGGTTGCCCTTTATTGATCACTTCCCTTTTACCTTGTTCTCACACCTACGACCAGGTTCTACTGCTTCAAAAAAGGCAGTAGCCTTTTCTTCAATTCAAAATTCAAATGTTTTTATTTCACATAGGCCTACATGAGCACTAAAACACCAGAAGCTAATGGACTAGTGGCGGAGCGAGAGGGCGTTTTAGACTTTTACTGAATACCCACTCCTGCTCCTTCTTTGTCTTCGTTCCAGGGGGGGTTCACTTTTGCACAACCCATGGTCCACTTCTGCCTGACACGTACCTCGCGTCATCACCATCATCACCAGCCTTTTTAATGTTCCCACTGTTGGGACTCAAGCCTCCTCTCTAGGAGAGGGAATTGGCCGTAATCCACCACGTAGGCCCAGTGCGTGTTAGTGAATGTCACATGTCTTCGAATTTTTGTTTCTAAGACATCGCGTAATTAATTAAAATCAAAGAGAATAAATGTGCAAAAAATATTAATTAATTATATTTTGATAATGAATCTGCGGACCATACAACAAATCAAAATAGACATTTGTGACAGTGAAGCCGAACAAAGTTGATTGTTAGTTCCACGCGAGTCGCGCGTGCTGTCACTACCACATTATACATATATGCTGACGGTACCAACACATGGCCGAGCAATAATATTTTATTTGCAACACTTTGCTCTATGTTATTTCTTGCATGTATTATGCTCAGGATTTTATATATTCTTGCTTCTTTTTGACTTTGAAAATTTTATCTTTTTATGGCAAGCAACTTATCGGTAATCATCGTCGTCAACATTGCACCTGAAAGACGTCCAATTTTGGACAAAGGTCTCCCCCAAGTGTCACTAAAATGACCCGTCCTACACGTCTCGCATCCATCGGATTTCCACGACCCTCACCAAGTCAGCGTTCCATGTAGTGGGCGGCCACACCAGGGCTGCGTTTTCTGGTACGTGGTTGTCACTCCAGAACCTTTCGTCCTCATCGGCCTACGAGCAATATGCCCTGCCCACTACCACTTAAGTTTGGATATCGTCAATGTAGTCACATTACTGATAGGTCGCCTCTTAGAAACTGAAATACATGAACGTACGACGACGTAATGTACGTACGTACCTATAACTACCGGAACGAATCTTGAGCGCTCGGCGTCAGAGTGGGGATCGCTTTGCGCATTCCATACATTGGCGAGTCAATCGTCCTCGTTGTTAAATACATGCAGCAATGCAGGGAACGAATCAGGAGT
Source organism: Mythimna albipuncta (assembly GCA_929112965.1). NCBI lineage: Eukaryota > Metazoa > Arthropoda > Insecta > Lepidoptera > Noctuidae > Mythimna > Mythimna albipuncta. The sequence continues at coordinate 1,360,755 of OV815969.1, read as the reverse complement.
GACGTCTATGACACAATGGCGCGGCGAGCCAAACACTGACACTGTCCCCCCCGCGTCCCACTTCGCATCATTAAAGAGACCGAATATTTGTCTTCTGCGAAACTTGAAGCCAGCGCTCAAGACTCGTGCCGGTAATTGTACTTTATTTAACAATTGCTGGATACTATTTACATAATAAAAAAAGACAATTAACTACCTAGCCGTAATTATAAATAAATTGAGACCAAAATAAAAAATAAATTAAAAACGTTAAAGTATATTGATTCTTTTGAGAATAAATATAAAATTATGTGGAATGTGGATAATTAACAAATAAAATGGAGACGTAATTTAATTATTTTGAAGCACTTCATTGTAAAGTTTGACGGTTGGTGCTGTGGTATAATGATTGGCTGTTGCCGGCGGTTCGATTCCCGCACGGAACTAATTTTTGTATGACCGATAATTCTTCCGGAGACCTTTGTACGAATATCAAAGAAAAGATGTCAGGTGTAAGGTTGTAAGAGCGTGTATGAAACAAGTTGCTAAATAAAGTTTAGTAGGCGCTTCAATCATTTTTCTAACAAGTGGATACATTATGTTGCGGAGCATCGCCATGAACTCGTGGGGGCGATCCGCGGCGGAGACCTCTCGCGCCAGGCCCTGGTTGAGGCCATGGTTCGGAGCGAGGAGGAGTGGCAGGCGGTCGCCGACTTCTGTGAAGCAGTAATGCTCGCAAAGGAGGAGGCCGGACGCATCAGGCAACGGCGCTATCGCCGCCGCCGCCGCCAGGATTCTGATCCCGATTTCCGGCCAACGTAGGCGCGGGCTTGCGGATGGTGAGCAATGGGTAGCTCACTGTCCGGCCGTCCGGTAACTGTCCGGACCAAGCCCAAGTCGTCGACGGCGCGCACTGTTCCCGCGCGCCTCAAGGAGTTGTCGGCAACAGCAGGGACCCAGCCGGGTCGAAGCTTACTGGGGCTAGGGTTATCCGAAAGGGCGCTTGAGCCCCGGTATGAAGGCTAGAAGGAACGGGGTGGGTCTTTTAGTCAGTAAGAGTCTGACACTATCTCCCGCTCCGCCCAAGGGTGGATGTCAATGCATGATTTTTTCCAACATAAAAAAAAAAAAATTATGTTGGTACTGGTACTGTTTCATTTCGTGTAGTCTTACTTATTGACTGGCCTGTTGGGCTAGTGGTTAGTGACCCTGACTGCTATGCCGGAGGTCGTGGGTTCGATTCCCACCCAGGACAAATGTTTGTGGGATGAGCATTAAATCATTTGTTCTGTGTCTGGGTGTAATTTATCTATTTTATCTATAGTATGTATGTATTTAGAAATATATAAGTATGTTTATTAGTTGTCTAGTACCCATAACACAAGCTCTGCTTAGCTTGGGACCAGACGGCGTTGTGTGGTAGTTGTGGAATATTATTATTATTTACTAACAATAAATTGCAATTTAATTTATTTTATATATATTAATCAGTATGGTATGTATCGACGGGTCAAAATGCCTGAAACAAACAATTTATTTTTAATAATTATATGGGTTATTATATCTCAAAATAATTATATGGGCCTTTGGAAGGTGTACGGGGAATAAAAACCAGCTCGCAGAGGCCCCTATGATACTTTTAATGGAAAGTGATGATATCATTTTTATTATCTTTACATTATTAAAAGGCTCAGTGTATTAAGGTACCTATAATTTCGAAGTGTTTTTAGTTTTTTTTTTTTTTTCTTTTGCAACACAATGCTGTTATGACCAAGTAGTAATTGAATTGAACACCAATTTTAAATGATTTTGATAATTTCTTCGCCACAAAGTAGTGCATAAAATGTAACAATAACAGGACGAATACCGGCCACCGTTGGTGCGGGCTTGCAGACGACGAGCAATGAGTAGCTCACCGTCCGGTTGTCCGGTAACCCTACGCACCGAGCTCAAGTCGTCAGCAGAACAAATAAAAGTTCAGAACCTTCAGTTGCGTAGGTCGACTGAAGGTTACCAGAGGTGATGTTTTAGTCAGTAAAAGTCTGACATGCCCCCCCTGCTCCACCATAAATCCGGAAAAGTCATGAATGACTTCTCTCCTCAAAATAATAAAATGAACGGTGATGAATGAATGGTTACTTCTGCCGGAAGTAACCTAAATTCATTTTATCCTAATTTCTTTATTTTTACGCTTGGCTAAGCGTGCTCCATCGTCGACCACATCATCGCTTACTATCAGGCGAGATGGTGGTCAAACGCGAGCCTGTCAATAATAATAATAAAATATGTAGAAGCCTACCAATACTTTTATACATGTATATTATCTAGCTTTTGCCCGTGCGGCTTCGCTCCCGCTCTTCCCTACTTTACCCTACTATACCCTACAACTACCCTACCCTATACTCCTCTACCCTACTCTACCCTACTCTACATTACTCTACACTACTCTACCCTACTATACCCTACTCTACCCTACCAAATTTCACATAAACCATCTACTAAATAGTCCGAACAAAGCCTAACATTTGGTTCGGATAGGTGAGCCCGTTCTTGACTTATAAAATTACAACGAAAAGTGGCATTGATTTTTATATATATAGATAGACTCGTAGATAAATCAAAAGTCGTGATAGAACAAAAATGTAACCACTAAAGTATTGTGCAAAGTATATAAGTAAACAAAGTTTGTTTGTTTATCCGTCTTCATGTTTTATACGGACAACAAACAGATTACTATGTTTAGAGCGGAAGAATATACTGATTGAATCCTCCGAATTCACTTGTTTGTCATTCTATGTAAATATTGTTTCTAAGTTTGATGTCATAGGGTTCTTTTTTGGATGGAAAATCACCTCATGATTTTGTCCCGCTCTAGGGTGGTTTCCCTTTCAGAATGCGGCGAGTCGATGCCCACTAAGATTCTATTTTTGTCCGACTTTTACTGGCTACTTTTCCTTCATTGCCTTTCATATAGGGGCCGAGCTTTCCTGCTGGGCCCCTCCGATTTGCCGACAACTTCTTTAGCCGCGCGTGGAACAATACGCGCCGTCGACGTCTTGGGCTCGGTCCGGACGCTTACTGGACTGTAGGACGGCAAGCTACCAATTGCTCGTTGTTTTCCGATGCCCACTAGGTTTACGGCTTTCCCTGTGGTATCGGCACTGCTACCTTACAAAGGAATACAGATGGGTTTTACTCAGTAAAAGTTTGACACTTTCTCTCGCTCCATCGAGAGCGGAAGGAGGTACTATGCGTTCCAAATGAGAATAGGACCGATGGCTATTTTTTAACGTCTCATCGTACTGTCAAATCGAAGAAAAATTGGCAAAATTGAAGAACTTAGAGATGAGCGAAATTGAAGAACTGGATTCTGATTAAACTGTTTTCGTTCACAGTTTATAAATAAATTTAATTAATTAAAGTTTAATTTCTTTCCTCGATTTTACAGTATGACGTGACGTCACAACATGGCGATCGATCCTATTCTTCTTTGAACGTATTGAATCTCTTTTAGTTATGTTTTAATAATAGTCATATTTAGTGTTAATTTAGTGTTTTTTTTTTATCTTACCTCTTTGCTTTATTTATATATATTATGTATATGTATTAACAATATGTTTTTTTTTTATTTAAATGTATTTGAGTATGTGTATTTGAACTAGTATACTTTTTAACTTTGTTTTTAAAACAAAATTTTCTCTTTGTGCGCCTACCATATTGTTTCTTCACCACCCTAGGTTGACTGGTAGAGAATACCCAAGGCATTAAGTCCGCCTATGTACTTTGTGTTACGGGAAATATTTTTTATTTAATTAATTTTACATAGTGATAATCAATTATAATTATAATGTATTAATCAATTATAATCAATTTTAATGTATTAATTTTCAACTAATCTATTGTTAATTCAAATGTATTGTAATTTAAGGGAATGAAATAAAAGGCTTATTATTATTTATTATTATTATTATTATGTACTTTGTGTTGCATGAAAGTTAAATAAATAAATAAATTATTTTGTAATTAACCTTTCTCTATCCTGAAGCACAGGTCACCCTTCATCATCATCAGCCGTTTTAATGTTCCCCAGTGTGGGTTGGTGAATGTCACATGTCCTTCGAATTTTTGATTCTAGGACGTGCCGGTTTCCTCACGATGTTTTCCTCCACCGTTTCGAGAGCAGTGGTTATGAAATAAATTACATAAAGTAATGCACCTGGCAGGGTTTGAACCCGCGACCTACAACTCGTAGGTAAGTTGGAACCATTACCACTCGGCCACTACTGCTCTCAACATACTTATAAGTACATATATTTGTAAATACATGCATATTATAGGTAAATTACACCCAGACACAGAACAAATGAGTCATGATCGAACCCACGACCTCCGGCATAGCTGTCAGGGCCACTAACCACTAGATCAACAGGCCAGTCGCATCAAAATAGTCCAGCGAAACTCGGATGGAGCTGAATAAATGTAGTTACTCTCCTATACAGAGTCGAGAATGGTAACTGCTCCACCTAGCAACCCCAGTGGGTGGTGAGGTCAGATCATACAGCTCTGACTGTTGACTCTTCCCCCCACCTCGCCCCATCAGGCCCCGGCCCTGTGGCCTTGGCTTTGGACGAGGTGTACCGATATAGAATACTGTGACAAGGTTTATGAGGGAAGATAGCGCTTATAGTTATCATGGTTTGATAGGTAGGGGATATTAATTAGATTTGGCTTTTTTTTGCGTCGTATTACAAGGCAAAGAAGAACGTACCTACTGGAATTGGAGTACTTACGGAGCTTTTGAAGAATACGTCTTGATTAGGTATATAAGTTTGGGTACGTCTCTACGATAGAGGAGTATTACCATTGACTTACATATGTACCTTGTGTATGTATGTGTATGTGTGTAAATTACCTTTTTTTCAAAACTCGTATTAATTTACGCATGTACGAAATTAATTTCTTTAAGAAAACGTCAGCTGAGCGAGTCCAATGACCCGTAGGTAGTTGTCGGCGTTCCGTACAAACTACATACAGGGAGTTTTGAAAAAAAGGTACTTTATTTTTTAATTTTATCTTTACAAATCGATAGTGTTTCATGTACCGGATCGATCCTCCACGGGATTAAAACAATTAAAATTTAACGGTGTATATCGATGAGTATTACTTAGTGTGGAGTAATGTTTATCCTTATCGTGTTCCCACAGCTGGGACTCAGGCCTCCTCTCTAGGAGAGGGAAACACCACTGGATATTACACGTCTGCGAATTTTTAGTTTTAGGGCATGCCGGTGACATCACGATCCTTCACCGTTTTGAGATCTTTGGTGATGAAATAAATTAATCAAAGAAATGTAGGTTGGGTTTGAACCCGCAACCTACAACTCATAAGTCGGTACTATTTTTACTGAGGCACTACTTCTCTTGACATGAGGCTTTAATTTTGTGGACACTCTTTCAATCCATCTTTCCGCAGCCCACAGGCATCCTCCCTACTGGACACCTTCAATTTTGTAGACATCTCATTGAAGCGCACTCGCACCAGAGCTCTATGCGCCGTCGATTCGGGTTTAGTCCTTAGCGGATGGCTGGACGGCGAGCTACCCATTGTTCATCGTCCAGGTGTTCACCCTGCGACTGCTGACGCCCGGAGCGTCTCACGCAAACAGCAATCTTCTTCGCTAGCCTTACTGCTTCACAGAAGGAAGCAACCGGTTCCCGTTCCTTCTCGCTCCTAAAGTTTATAAACACAGTTGGAGCAACAAGTTGGTAAGGTCAGCTCAGGGTAACAGGCTAAGTATTTACTTTCTACGAGGCTTGGCAGCCAGCCAGCGAGGCTGTGAGTTCAGAGCCCGGTCTTCAGTACTTGTTATTGTTGCAACAGGTGAATATCGTTGCCTCAGAATGAAACTACACGTAACTTTTATTATACTAGCTATTGCCCGCGCGGCTTCGCTCCCGCTCTTCCCTACTCCACCCCACTGTACACTACTCTATCCTACTATACTCTACTATACCCTACTCTACCCTACTCTACCCTACTTTACCCTACTCTACCCTACTCTACACTACTCTACCCCACTCAACACTACTCTTCCCTTCACTACCCTAATTTTATTTTTTTCCCATATGAACCTTCTCCTGACAACAACAAACATAACAAAAAAAGAATTGGCGAAATTGGTCCAGCCGTTCACGCGTGATGGCGTGACCAAGGGAAATAGGGATTCATTTTTATATATATAGATTACTAGCTTTTGCCCGCAGCTTCGCCCGTGTATATAAAATATAGATAATGTTACTCAGGAATAAAGCAGCTATCTATGGGTGAAATTTTAACAATCGGACCAGTACTTTCAGAGATTACCTCCTACAAGCAAAAAACTAAAAAATAACTTTAACTTTAAATATTTTTTAAACCCTAAGGGTGAGTTGCACCATTTAACTATAACGATAACCAAACCTTAACCAGCCGTGAAACGGCCGCCTATTGGTCAATACGACGATTTGACAACTGTTAACGACTTTGTTATCGTTATAGTTAAATGGTGCAACTCACCCTTAACGAACGCCGGCGTTCGCGCTGTCACATTCTTTCTATTATGTCTCTAATCGGCCATTTAAATTAGTGTAGATAAGGCAATACTGAAAACATTTGGCGAAGGTATATAATCTGTTGATTGGTAAATAACCGAAGGTCGAACAGTTACTCGCTGAGGTCGTCTTCTTTGTGAGACGTCTCTAAAAGGTATGGAAATTAGGGAAAATTGTTATCTATGACATCATTATCTCTACAATCATCTTAATGGCTTCTGACAGGCAATAGGATCCATCTTCAAATGGATATCATTTATCATTTTGGATAGTTAATTATGAATACATAAAAATTATATATTATTACTATATATAAACAACTAAAAAACTATAAATTACAAAAATAAATAGATAATAAAACACGACACTAATTGAAACTAACCAAAATATGGCGTCAAATAATTCTTCCACATCGCTGTCGACTGGTAATGTGCCCAAAAGACTGGCGGCATTGCCACGCTATATGGCAACGCTTATCCTCTGACAAGGTATAAGGAATGTCTTAGGATTGCCTAGTGGTTAATTTTCAATTCATAATGTACCTACCGCACTGAGCCAGCGTGGTGGATTACGGCCCATTTACTCTCCTGAGTCCCAGAGGAGGCCTGAGTCCGTAGTGCGCCGTGAGGCGTATTAATTTTCATTTATTTAACCTTATAAAAGCTGCTTAAATACAGTAGATAAATTAGAACTTCTCAAATCGTCACAAAAGCGCATCAATTACAATGTATCAGCGCCCGCCGCACTCTGAACTTGAAACAATCGCGTGGCCTTTCAGCTCTGAACACTCCTGAACAGTCCGCTCAAACGTCAGTACCGCCCTGAACGCAGAAGAGTACGGACGCACGCTAACAAATGCCGTCAAACTACCGCACTCGAGTCAAATTAAAACTCCAGTACTAAAAAACTAAATAATACCCCAAACAAATGGGATAAATAAAAAAAAAACTGGTGATTATACTAAAAGTGGTGATTAAAACAAACTTTAAGTGGTGATTTGAGGGTAATTTTGTCGATAAACGATTTTTTCTTCGTGTGATATTAGTTTTAGGAACTTTTTTTAGTGTTAGTGGATAGCTTTAATTATGGAGGAGCACGGAGGTGAGATACGATTTTTCTTTTGTTTTTGAAATTCATCATTTTTTTATCACAATTTGTGTTTTAATTTTGTGCAATTAAGTAATTTGGAGACGATAGCAGCTGTACCATTTTTTTTTCAAACGCTTAGTTGTCGTCATATAAAATTTTCCATAACCAAATTTTTTTTTACCCTACAAAACTGTTTAAGATTTTTTTTTTATTCACTTGACCTAAGTTCTATAAATGTTAGGCCTTTCAGATATTTTATTTACTCATTCTAGACCAGACTGAACGTCTTGAAAATGGCTGTAGAAGTCTGACGTCATTGATTAGTAAATTGATTAAGGAACCCAAGGGACACTCCCTAGCCAATCTTTTAGTGTAATAGCCTTTTTTCTTAATAGGTATAAAGGTCAATATTAACTGTAGGGATATCTGTGTTATGTCTACGTCTTATAATTAGTTTGGTTACGCCACTTAAACAAAAAAAAAACCGCTTTAAAATCATTTCGCAGTCTGAATGCGTATATATTGATGCCTTCCTAAATTAGCGTGATCTTTTTTATAAATTTTTTAGTCTTATTCATTTCAGTTCTAGAACATTCTATTATTTTATGTTTTGTTTTCAAAGACGTTTGCGAGCTAATAATAATATCTATGTAGTTTTTGATTATTTTCAAAATAGATTTATATGCAAGCAAAATGTTCTTGGGATGCACTGTTATTGCTTGATATACTTAATAAGTAACTTAATTAACTAATTACCTAATAAATAAAAAAAATTGTGTCAGTTATTATCGCAGACTTATCATCAATTCGCAACAGAATTATTTATAAATTTCTTCGTTATTATTTTGTTCAGTCAATGTTTGTTGTTATTTATCGCGCGCTCTGTTTTTTTCCTGGTGTGGTGGGCAGGTGTCCAAGTCATATTAACCTTTGGCACGTTAGTGTTAGGAGACAATGATCATTGGTAATAGTTATGTTATTCGTTTCTGATGGATGATAATATGCACGATGAAATTTGTATTTTTGGCCCATGGTGTTATCAGGCAAAGAAACCATCCGTGGGTGCAATGGTGATGAGACTAGAGATTTGGGTATCAGAAGACAACTAACGGTGTATAGTGTATACGTTCTAGATGCTTCCTGTAATCACCACTCAATTTGCTAAGTGGAAAATTGTGTGCAAAATTGGTCTCCTGAACGTTAATTAATTACAATAGCATAGAAAATATTTATAATCCACATTAATATCATAAATTGCATTTTTTATGTTTTCTTTGTTTGTAGGAGGTAATCTCTGAAAGTAATACTGTACTGGTCCGCTTACTACGTTTTTTCTCTGATAGAAAGCTGCTTTATTCTTGTGAGTGATATATAATTTATGTGCGCGGGCGAAGCTGCGGGCAAAAACTAGTTGTATATAAAATTCAAAAAATGTTTATCCGTCCATTTATGTCCATTATAAACTTTGATACCATTTAACCGATGCGCCCCAACCCGTTTTCATTAGAAAAGTAAGAACAAAGATATTTTAGGCTATTATTATGTCCTTTTTTCCAACAAATAAATAAAATATATTTTTATAGCTCACTACATTTCCGCTTGTTTATATTAAATTCTCAGTGAGTTCTTTTTATATGAAAAGCACGTGCTTTTGTGATAAAGAGAGAGACGATGTATAGGAAGTTATAACCTTTTATAAAAGTTATTGATAAGACAGCGTTACTTGAATCATATGTTGTATGAGAGGTTTATTTTTATGTATAAACAGTAAAAACTATATCTTCTGGCAGCGGCTTCGCGCGCGTGAAAAGAGGTTTCTTCATAGAAACTTTTATCTGTCTTTCATCCCCTTAAGGGGTGAATTTTGGACAATCCTCACTAAGTGCTCGCTTCGAGCTTTTCAGTCCCTTATAGTTTGAATTTTCAAAAATCCGTTTTAGTGCTATCTAAGATCTGGCCACGACATCGTCAAAAGACAGAAAGAATTCATAGAGTAACTACCAAAAAACTTATCCACATGGTTTTCAATGGGAAAAGCGCCCAAATATAAAATGCTAGCTTTTGCCAGCGGCTTCGCCCGCGTTCATAAAATATAGTCTATGTCACTCAGGAATAAAGCAGCTTTCTAACGGTGAGAAAATTACTTTTGGAGATTACCTCCTATAAACAAAAAAACAAACTTTACCTCTTTATTATATTAGTGTACATAATATAAAATAGGTGATTTTGTGTAAAATTTCACGTTCCTAGTTCTTGTGCGTTGATGTCAGTTGGTCAGTTTTTCCTTACATATTGTATAACACAATAATATTTATATTCGATTAATAACAATTAGGTTAGTGGATAAAAAAATCAGTCAGACTATAAAACCTAATCAAAACCAAATGGATGAAATAAGAAAGAAGGAAAAAGTGTTTACTTTGTGGCTTACTTATTGAAAGTTAAAATATATACCAAATTAAAATAAATAACAACAAATATAGCTATAACATTGCTTGTTTCTTCACAAGCAGTCCGATTCTTCTGTGATCCAAAATTTTAGTTCTGATGCAGTCAGAATCAATTTTTTCTTTTTTTTTGTGGGTAATCATCCAATGACTTCTTCCGCTCTTGGGTTGAGCGGAAGGACGTACCAGTTACTGACTAAAATCCACTCCTATGTTCATTCTTTGCCTTGAGTTCTGAGACTTGCACTAGACCGGTTTACTGTAAGTAATTTCCTAAGTAGGAAATGGTAATAAAAAATCTTTTCTATAATTAATAAAAAAGAATGTCAATTATAGATAGAAAATCAGTTCCCTACATGTATTTCCTTGTTGTTATTCATTTTATAATTGATTGGTAACGGTGAAATTAAATTCATGGCAAGACAATCAGCTTTAATATATTTTCAAGGCTATTAGATACAGGTAAAATTATATGTGTATTAAATATTATTATCCTTATGGCCTATAAACGTACAAACTTAAACGTAATATTAGGCTGTAAAGTATTAATGTAAACAAATATTTATCACTGTTTGTGGTTTGCTTATTCTGTTGTAAATAAAAGACTTCGTAACAATACGAAGTATTTTATTTACAACAGAATACCGCTACAATATATTTATAAATAATAGACTAATAAATAATATAATACTCACCCAATAAATAAATAATAGGTGCCCAAATCTTAGAATTTATCACGTCATAATATGGCCAGCTAAAACTGGCCAGATCATTTAAGCGTCATTCTCCTCGTTTGGCCATATCATTGATGTAGGATTTTAATGATAATAAAAGGTCTAAAGAAAGTAGACCAAGCGAAGATTGAAATATACAACTTTAACGTTTAAAACTATTTGGCCAGTTTCATTTGGCCATATCATGTAGTGATCAATTTATAAGATTTGTCCACGACAAAAAAAGAATTCATTAAATATCAAAAAACTTATCCACATTGTTTTCGATAGGAAAAATGCCCTAAGCTCCGAAAGTATTACCACCACTTCATCGAATAAATAGTCTCTATATTACAACAAATAGATGTCAACTGTAGGGGCCATGACTTCTGAAAGGGATACCCGTGGTCCTGGAATAGAGCGCAACTGATGGAACATCGGTGTAGTTTTTCGATCCGCTCTAGAGCGGGAGAAGTCATTAGATGATTTCCGAACTCTAATAAAAAAAAAAAACTGGACAATTGAGAGTCGGGCTCGCACACCGAGTGTTCCTTACAAAGTAACTTTATGTAAATATTTAGTTCAATTCTCGAATCGAATCTCAAAGATTATTCCGAGTCGAAAGAAGTTTTTTTTTGGGATGTCATAACAAATTTTAATTTACTGTTTTCAGATTTATTCCTATACTTGTGATAATAAGACCTTGCTTCATGCCAAATTTCAGGATTCAAGGTCAACGGAAAGTACCCTAAGAATTTTGATCCCCGTGAAAGTGTCAAAATATAATTAAACCTTTTTTTTGGTTAACTTCGAAGTTTGATTATTTCACAGCTTCTAGGGACTTCAGTAGATATTTATATGGTTTTAATTTCAACTCGATACCTCCACGCATTCCCAAGACAAAGGGTCTTGACAAACAGATAGACAGACAGATAAACGGACAACACAGTGATCCTATAAGGGTGACTGAACCAATGTTGATGATTTTAGGTATAAAGATAGATTGAACCATAGGGTACTTTTATCCCGGGTATACTACCTTACCTTGGGGTAACTTTATTACGCTGGCGAAGCCGCTGATAAAACTACTACTAGTGTTAAATGAAATATTATTATGTACTTTATCAGTGTTACAAAGATATAAAGGTTAACAAACGTTAAACTTGACATTGGCATTGAAAATCGTGATATTGACATACCACGAATGACTGCTACAGACTGCGAGAGAACTTTCAGAATTTGTTTTACAGTCTTAAACATGAGTTCGTTCCACGAACAAAAAGTTTTGAGTTCTATATTTAATTAGTTTGTTTATTAGTTCTCTTATTTTATTTGTATAGCTATAATTAAATATTTAATTAAGTAGATACTATTTATTTTTTAAATTCAAAACAATCTAAATTACTTCGATTCCAATCGAATTCCGTGTCGTTGTCGACTGACATTGTATCCAAAAGACTTGTGGCATTGCCACGCTGTATGGCAATGCTTATCACAGGACCGATCATTGAGGCGACACTTGGGGGAGGCTTGTGTCTAACAGTGGAAGTCTTTGGGCTGAAAGGATGATGATAATGGTACAATTTGCGAGCATTCGGACTACATGATCCGAGTGTTTCACCCCTAAATGGCTTGAAAATCTAACTACCAACATTTTTTTTAATATTATTGAAATATCCGTTGACTGATGAAAATGTACACAAAGTATAAATATAATAAATAATAAAATAAACAAAAGAATTAAGCTAGAACTACATAAGGCAGACGCACAAGTACAACACGCCTGGGCCCCAAGTCTGCTATTACAATGTGTAGTGTCAGAATGGTCTATCATTGATTTCATAATTGTTGATTTTGCGTAAGTTGGGTAATCTACTAATATAATGGCGTCACTGACACTCCATTAAAAAAAGTTGGATAGGATGGTAATCTCGTACATATTTACAATATACTCGTAATATCAGACGTTTACCATAATCTGCTAAAATGTTGACAGTTCCTTTGATCAGTGACCTACCATTAGAACGTCATTGTGCAGTCATTGCTTTTAATAAGCTCGATATTGTCATTTTACCGCAACTCTATTACGAGACCATTGACCGATCAATGATAGATCATTATAAATTAGCAGATTAGAAACTTTTAGCAAAATGACAATGGGATCGTGTTGGAATGACGAATTTATACGTAGAATGACGTCGCGTGGCGTGGATCAAGTATAGCTCTACACGTCTAGTTTCCATAAAAAAGTATGGATACCGACGCGCCCAGATCAACGTGTTAGGCACACGTGTGCGCAGTGTAGTTCTAGCTTAAAATTAAGAAATTACATAGATAATTATGAGATAAATACCTAATAAAAGTTCTGACGTAACACAAAAATAAAAATAGAGCAATGCACTCTGAATCATGTTATTAAATGAGGTAAACATGTTGTAACTTGTTATTTTGTAACATAGAAAAAAGTGTTTGTTTATCTTTAATTGCATGTCGAAAACAGCTTATCACTGTGACACGAAACTTTCTAGCTTGTAATATGGAGACGTTTGTAGATAGTTCAGTCAGTGATCCCTTGCGACCGGACACACTAGAAGAAAGCATGATAATTGCACTTTGTGTGCAGGATCTGTCATTAATGATATGACTGATATGTTGTTTGCAATTTAAGCAGTGTCGCCGCACAGCACATAGTCGTACCCGATATTCCACAAGAGCGGTCCTAGAACCGATCCCTGCGGAACACCGCACGACATTTCTTACCGTTTCCACTCTCCCTGGTTTTTGAGCAAATTTTACAGGAGACATTTTTTTTTTAAACTTGGGGATTTTATTTCATTGAAATCTTCCATACTATAGAGACCAGTAGTACCTAAGTAGCATTTCTTATATACTATATCTGAATAATGATTAAAAATATAAACACTGTAGATATTAGTTAGCAACTAATCTTTCTTAGAAATAAAAAATAAATTTTGCTAAAATTGGTCGGTTGGCTAGGGCAACGATACCTGTTTTTGTTACATCCTGTATAACAATCCCTTGTAAACATTCTCATACATTACCCAGTGGTTTAGACTTCGCGTTAACTGTAATTGAATTAAGTAATTAATTTGTGTCTAAGGAAACACTATATTACACCGAGAGCTGTGGTGGCCCATTGCATGAAAAAACCTGCATTACCTAGAATCAAATATTCGAAAATATGTGACATCCATCAAATCGCACTGGGCCCGCGTGGTGGAATATAGCCCTTCTCTTGGGAGATGGCCTAAGTGCCAGCAGTGGGAACGTTATAAGGCTGTTTATGCTTTATGAAGAAGGAAATACTTATTGATTGAGTAGTAGTAGGTAGCAGAAATAAAATATACCATCATTTCATCATGCATCATTTCAAACACAAACGAAGTAAACCTGGTAGAAGTACCTTAAAAAAAGAAGTCTTCAATCTAAATTAAAACACTAAGCGACTACACGCTGATGGCACCCTCTATGGGGCACAGACTTCGGTTTAGGGCATCGCTGGGGGAGGATGGAAAGGGACGGGCTGAATCGAACATCGATTATATTATTTTGTAGCAAACTATAGCAAGCAATGGGGCGGACATACAAGGGGACAGTTTTTTTTTAAAGTCAAAAAAATATATTTGACATAGGCCTACATGGGCACTTATAAAACGTCAGAAGCCAGTGCAAGGTTCCAAATTGGTCGTTTCCCCTTTTAAAAAAGTGGTTGTTATTACAATATTGATTGACATTATGGAAGAACAGTGTAGACCAGTCAATATTGTACACAAAAGTACAATTTTAATTGTTATAAACTATTGCTTGACTGCAATTCCACCTGATGGTAAGGAGTGATGCAATCGTTGGTGGTGAGTTAGAGTAGGAGCCGGGTAGTATAGATACCGGCATGAATCTTAAGCGCTCGGCGAAAGAGTGAGAATCAATTTGCGCATCGTACACCTCGTCGAGCCAATCACTGTAACTAAAAAGATATACTGCCAGCTCCCGCGTCTCACTTCATACCACTAAAGAGACCCAATACTTCACTTCTCATTCAAGTCTGCTCGATTTCAAGTTCAAGTCCGCGCTCAAGATCCGTGCCAGTAAACCATATCATCAGAAGTGAAACGAAGCAAGCCAGCGCAAACGCAAGTCTTTATCACAGTGACGTCATGCTACGAAAGATTGATATACCCTATAAACAAAGCAACGCTTCTTCGAAAGGGTTACCTGGCCCAAGTGCCAACATACACAAACAAACTGATTCGGATATATGTACTAACATATTAGTAGATCATACAAATATTTACTTTGAAACAGGAAATGATCTTGCGTACGTGAGAATGGGCCTTTTGTGGTTCTGGTATTCAAGTGTAATCAGAATCGAACGTCATTGGACTATCAGAAATACCGTAGGCGAGAGCTTGCGGACGGCGAGCAATGAATAGCTCGCCGTCCGGCCATTACGACCGAGTTCGAGTCATCAACGGAGAGTAGTGTTCCACGCGCGTCTCAAGGCGATATGCCAGCAAAACTGTAGGGGCCCAACACTGTCAAAGTCTACTGGAGCCATGGGTTATGTGAAAGTGAACCCCGGGGCCCTTGAACAAAACCCTGGCCTGGAACAAACCAGGAAAAGGAGTGGGTTTTAGTCAGTAAAAGTCTGACACGCTCTCGCGCTCTGCCCAAGCAAGGTCGAAGCCTACTGGGGCTATGGGAGCCCCTGTAAGCTTCGACCCTGCTGGGTCTCTACGATTTGCTAACATCATAGGCTCGGTCTGGACGGTTACCGGACGACTGGACGGCGTGCTAACTATTGCTCGCCATAGCCGAACATTCGGTAACAGTTTCGGTTTCGCAAATCGTGTTTTAATTAATCACTGTTTAGTACTCATAACACAAGCTTTGCTTAGCTTGGGACTAGACGGCGTTGTGTGATAGTTGTGGAATGTGTTATTCTCTTTATTCTTTACTTTCTCAAAACACAACGATAGCATAGTCGGTCTTAATAATGTTTCTACTGTTGGGACTCAGGCCTCGTCTCTAGGATAGGGAATAATCCACCACGCGGGCCATGTCACATGTCTTCGAGTTTTTAGTTCTAGGACATGCCGGTTTCCTCACGAAGTTTCCCTTCACCGTTTTGAGAGCAGTGGTGATGAAATAAATTACACAAAGTAATACAACTGGCTGGGTTTGAACCCGCGACCTACAATTCGTAAGTCGGGGCCGTTACCACTCAGCCACCACTGCTAATACAACCAACCTGTTGATAATGACGTTATATATTTACCCCAATCCCCGGAACAGCGTGAAAGCAATCAATTAACAGACGGTTCAATAAGAAAGCGCGGCGGCCATGACAGTGTGCCGTCTATTTATATCGTTAACGACCAACTTGGGGGGTACACGCGTGTTTGTCTACTTGGATAATAGTATGTTTTTATACCTGTTGGTAGATTTTCATAAGCAAATCTAATATCACGGAAATATTGTAAGTACAACCATTTTTTTAAAAGAGTAATTATGGAGTTTCTTGCCGGTTCTTCTCCATAGGAAACGACCAATTTGGAACCGCGCACTAGCTTCTGACGTTTTATAAGTGCCCTTTTAGGCTTATGTGAAATAAAAACATCACACTTGAACGTATATACTAAATGATTATAAAGAGCTCATATAGGCCATCTGTAGTGTTTCATGCGTACCTCAAAGAGATGTCAGCAAAGCCGTTGGAGCCCAGTAGGGTCCTGCTAATTTGATTTTTATCTTTTAATTAATTTTAATAATATTTTGCATTATCTACATTGTGTTTACTTAGTAGAAGCAACAAGTAATATGTAACCAAGCATTTTAAGTAACACATAATATGATTTAATTCATTAAACCCCAAGCGAACGCCGGCGTTCGCACACCTATTGTCTTTCAATTGTGTCTGTAATTATCACGATTGAATGGTTAAAAGAGTGTCCATGGAGTTTCTTGCACGTTCTTCTCTATAGAGACCTACGCTTTGGAACGTGCAATTTAGCTTCACTTTTCTTGGACTGACCGACATTTGACTATTCAAAAGTGCCTGCAAATTGTCTATTTGAAACATATCCTTTGATTTTGACAACAATCTTATGACTTTGTGATGTTTTATGTCACAAGTTATGTTTATACCTACCTACATAGATTCTTTATACATCTAAAAATACTAGACAGGTATATCAAGTTTCGCACGTACGAAAAACAAGATTGCATAAATTTAAGAGGTTATAATGATTGTTTTCCTGTTGTCAAGGAAATGGGAATAAAAATAGCATGTATCAGCCGGTTCTCGTCTAGTAAAGGTGTCGACAGACGGCCCAGTTTTACACAGATTCTGCTGACGACTCGTTTGTTGATGGTTGCTGACAGTGATGGTCTTTGAACATGAACTTTAGAAGTTGGAGTTATTGTATAAGGGAACTGACGGGAGACACCTTTAGTTACACCTTCGAATATCATAAGTCACTTGGCTGAAGTAACTTTCCAAAGCCAATTTCGTTAATTTTTAAGTAAACGCAATAGATATTTTTTACTATGTTTTGGGCGTAGTAACAAAATTGAGACGATATCTACATATAATATTTTTTAGTCTATTTAAAAAAAAAATTATATGAAGAAGAAGAAGGTGAAAATGAATCTGAACAGTCATATTAAATGAAATTGAAGTGTCTGTTTGTAATATCAACATGACATTTTTTTACTAAATTGTCAAGAAAATACTATTCGATACCTGTAACAAAAATGTAGTTTTTAACATGTTTTTGTCGGTTTGTTCTAACTAATCTCCGAAACGGCTGGTCCGATTTTAACGAAACCTTTACTGGTTGATAGCCGATATTATAAAGAGAAACTTAAGTTTATTAAATTTATTTATTTATTTATTTATTAAAACTTCATGTAACACATAGGTACAAAGGCGGACTTAATGCCTTAGGCATTCTTTAGCAGTCATCCTAGGGTGGTGAAGCGAATACATAGCAGGTGCATAAAAAAAAAAGAGAATAGATTAATAAGAAAACAAGGCCACAAGGCTACAAGGTATATATATATAATAAATATACATACATGTTTAATTAAATTATATTTTAGAAATAAAATTAGGGTAAGTACTGCGCAAAAAACTTTTGGATCAAGTTTTCGTTTCGCTTATTTGCAAGTCAGAAGCGTAGTATTTGATAAAAAAGCCCCTGAATTAGAAGTTGGCTAAATTCAAAAATTTATGTGTTTACCTTTTCTTTCTGATCATCTGTTTCGTGTTCAATGGTTTTGAAATCAAATGTGATCATCAGTTCAATGTACAAGAATCTTAATTACGTGTCTTATTATATACAGGTTATATACCTACAATTTTATCAGTGATATCTATTTTATACTAGGAATTTCATAAAGAAGGAACCTTTCTAGATAAGATGATGGAGGGAATGCACCTGCGAGTACCTAGGTAATGACGTCAAAGGGACAGGTCAACGACCTGTGATATAAACATGAAACTTTGCAAAAAAATCGATGATCAGGTAGACCTTGATGTTATCTAGTTTTTAATAGACTTAAAAAAAGGAAGTTAACATTCGACCTGTATGAATGTAGGTATGTCATGTTCGTGATTTTCTCAAAAGCTTCTGATCCGATTTAGATGGGGTTTTCGTTATTTAAGTACAGTTTGTATTTAACATCAGTTTTCAGAGATGGTTTCAGTATATTTATAGTATTTTACTAGCTTCTGTCAGCGGCCTTGCCTCTGTGAAATATATCCGTGTTCTTTTTTATTTTCTTTTTTAGAATTAGTAGAATAAAGATATCTATAGGAGAACCAAGCGACACAGCCTGAAGAATCGTCAAACTTACGTTGTTAAAATTTCTACGGTCCGGACTAAGCGTTTCGCCTTGTCATTTATAACGCGTACATCGAAGGATTGGAACAATTTGCCTGTTGTGGTCTTCCTATCTGTTTATAATTCACCATTAACAATGGCATCACTGCTTACCATCAGGTGAAATCGCAGTCAAGCACAGATTTTTATAATATAAAAAAAATCTATCCATTTTAGCGATGTTAATAAAATAAAAAGTTTCGTGAAACATTTCCTTACTAGTGATAATAAAGATGACCAATTCAATATTCAGTATGTCTCGGTTAATGATAAAAGCCACGTGATAAATGAATTCCCAAAACTGCAGATTAAAACGAAACAAAAACACAGATGTCTACTGACCTCATGACTCAATTATAACATACCTAATAACTACTAATTATTGTGTCGTTAAACTGTCTATCTGAAAGTGCCCCGAACGTCGAACCGAATTAGCAAATAAACATGTATAATTGTTTATGTAACCTCTTCTGTAGGTACATGTTATGAACAAAAAGTTGAATCACCGTTTGTCATAATGAAAAGGTGATAGATTTGTGTAGGTGCTCAAAAGTTACAAATACAAATCATGTTTAAGTATGGGTAAAACTTAGGAGTCTTTAAGTCGAGAGTGAATAGGTTTCTTCTAGGCAAGCGTGCTTCATCGTCGACCACATCATCGCTTACCATCAGGTGAGATGGTGGTCAATCGCAAGCCTTATAATTATAAAAAAAATCATGAAGTGGTATATAATTAAAGAGTTGTTCTTTGGACCATACCCTACCATTAGACGTGTACAAATATTACTACATTAAAAAAAAATACATTTTGTAAAATATATAAAGGCTTATGTTTAACTTACCACCAGATATAGTAACATATAAAAGACAAAAATAGTAAATGATCACCAAAATTAAACCTACATTTTAATGTAAAATTATAACCAGTTTTAACATGTCGCTATCCTATTTAAGCAAAATGAATCCAAATAAAGCATCGGCAGAACCCCATGGTTACGGAGATATCAGTAGTTAAAATTTTGAGGTTAGGTTAACTACCTGCCAAGCAGCAGCTCGACGGAGCCCCGCTACGCGGGGCTCCTACTTCTGGGTGGTTTAAAAAAAATAACCTCGAAGAAGGTTCTTCTAACCTATATCTATCCGACCCGGGGTGCCCTAAAATTCCACTAAGATAGATTGTTGATTAGACAAAGTATCATCTTGCTCTACGGGGCTAAAAAGAGCGCATTCATTTGCTCGCTAAGATTTGGTTATCATTTACTACATTTGGTGTTCGAATACAATTTAAAGTACAGTCTTAACTAAAATACTATTGTAACTTTAGGATTTCATTTTTTTGGTGTCAAGTAATATATTTTTGACAAAAGAACTAAGGGTACCAAAGCGTTTTATGGTGGTCATTATATTTAATCCCATATATAAATTTACATGCATTTCCATACAATTAATATTATAAACGATTTAAACAAACAAAATTTTGAATAAACCATTATTGAGTTACATATTTAATTACTATGTCCAACAGTGGACGTCTTTCGGCTGATATGATAATGATGATTTACTTCTCAACTACTTTTTTTAAAGTGGGAAGTCGTCTAATTTTTTCTTTCGGTCTTATGCATTGCGTTTTAGACTTTTACTGACTAAAACTACACCTAGGTTCCTTCAGTTGCTTTTTGCATCCCAGGACCACGATTACCCTATCAGAAGTCGGCCCATAGTCCCAATAGGCATCGGCTCTACTGAGCCCCTACAATTTTGCTGAAATTTTTTTGAAGCGCGCTTGTATTACTACATACGTGACGTCGACTCGGCTTTGCTCCTTACTGGCCGGCCGAACGGCAAGCTACCCATTGCTTTTCATCGGCAAATGCGACGTGGGGGCGGGGAGTGTCAGTGATTGGCTGGCCACGCCATCGCGTCATAGACGTCACTCCTCATTCGTTCACTGCGTTGCGGCATCTATCTAACAACGAAGACGATTGGCTCGCAATGGAATGCGCAAAGCGATCCCCATTCTGACGCCGAGCGTTCAAGATCCGTGATGGCAACTGTACGTGAAGTTGCTGGCTGAGGGTACGAAGTAAACCCATAACAATGCGTCAATGTCAGGCAGTATCAAGGTGATTGGCACGGGAGCTAGAGCCGAAGCTTATCAGTTAATAACGTGTCCACTCGAGCAGCTCACGATACAACACGATATCTTTCTAAATACTAGTATGAACCAGACAGAACCAGGCTTGATTTTTTTTACTCATCATACAGCCAATGTTTCATTATCATTGATAATGATGGCACGGTTGGCCCAAAGGTTAAACGGAAACTACATTGGACCAAAATCTACGATCACGAGAGCAGTGTGGCCGGATGGTAATGGTTCCGACTTACGAGTTGTAAGGTCGCGTGTTCGATTCGAACTCAGCCAGGCGCATTCTGCATTCATCATCAACATATCAGCCGAAAGACTGATGGACATAGGCCTCCCCCAAGCGTCGCCATAACGACCGCTCCTGTGCGTCACGCATCCATCGGATTTCCGCAACCCTGATCAGATCATCGGTCCACCTTGTTGGAAGCCTTCCAACGCTAATTTATTTCATCACCACTGCTCTCAAAACTGTAAAGTAAAACATCGTGAGGAAACCGGCACGTCCTAGAACCAAAAATTCGAAGATACGTATCTACCACCAACCCGCACTGGGCTCGCGTGGTGGATTACGGCCCATTCCCTCTTCTAGAGAGGAGGTCTGAGTCCCAGCAGTGGGAACTGACTATGACCTAAAAATCTCCTCGTGGTGGTCGTCCGAGTGTCTTCACAAAATTCTCTAATACTTCGGTCACATAGCAAGGAAAGACGATGGAAATCTCAAATTGCGAGTCGTGACCGGTAAAGTAGACGGTAAAAGCCCTCGCGGGCGTAGCCCAATACACAGGTCAGGTCCGACCAGATTCGCATCGCTCATGACTCCACAGTATACAAGGCCCTTCACACCGCCAAATACACAATAAATGGCGTATTCTTCAATGCTGAGGGAAGTGTGACCCTCAGAATTGAAGAATATGATGCAGAGAGGGAGGGACATTAGACCGATGCACACATGGGCCACGCCTGATTTGTTCGTAGAGTTGCATCGCGTGGCGTAGATCTAATGTAGCTCTACAAGTCTAGTTGCCATATAAAATGTATAACGCGCCCAGGTCGGGTAGCCCACGTGTGGCATTAATTCTATGAAGCTATAATACTTTGAAGCGATTGCAAAACAATTATTTGTATGGCTTAAAGATCTGCTTCAGGGTCTGGGGATCTTGTTTTTATTTTACGTGTTTTTGTGGACTGCTTTAATAAAACGTTTTTATCTAAGGTTGACTTCCACTAAAAGGCTCTTGGTAAACTAAAAATATTGAAAACTAGCTTTTGACCGCAGCTTCGCCCGCGTAGGTACATTAAATATGGCCTATGTCACTCAAAAATAAAGCAGCTTTCTATCGATGGAAAATTGAAGCAATCGGTCCGGTACTTCCAGAGATTCCTCCAAACCAAAAATCAGACTTTTTTTTCTTTATTACGAGTATATTAAGTGTAGATGTTGTCTGAATGGCATTACCTGTCAATCATTCATTTGCGGATATACGCATTGTTAACAGAGCCGTTACGTAATGACCTGCATCATAAGTTTTTGCTTCAGTTTCTGTGTAGTCAGAGTGGAAAGATTTATTAATTATGCCTTTGTTTCTAGCATTGACATTGACATTCTAATTTACTAATAACCTATTATGTTGTATGAATGATGACGATATTGTCGTAGGACATGGTTCATTACTCCATTAAGATAAAGAAGTTCTTAATTGATGCAGTACGTACGATGGATTGAAATTGATCAACTGTGCAGTTCTTCTCATATATAAATTCTGCTATAAGGCTTTAGAAGGGTCAAGGGGCGTCTATCACCTGGTTGTATCTCGTGAACCGTGAGAGCTAAACAGTTGAAAATTTCACGTATTTCTGTTGCCGCTATGACAAAAATATAAAAACAGATATTTAAAAAGTGGGTTTTTTGCTACGAACAGTACAATGCCTTGGTGGTATAATGGTACCCTTCGTGCGCGAGTTCAACTCGCACTTGGCCGGTTTTTTTAATGAAGAATAATATAAGTATGATCAAATGAACTTCCAAGTGAAGTTTGATAATTGTTATCGTTAGTTGCTTCATTAAATCACTAATAAATTGTTTTCCACTGTATTCTTTACATCTTACGCAACTCTATCACAACATTGCACTTTTCCCCCTCTACAAATTGATCTATCAGTATTATTATCACTTCCCATAAAAGGCAGACAACACCAATTTATTCTGAGACATTTAATCATTACTAGATATCACCAATCATCATCTGTTTATCAATCAATCAAACATAAAACAATTCGCGCGCACACAATCTCGTTAGAACCACTTCGAACCGACCGAATCTGGATTTGACCGGTTTTGGTTAGATTTTTTTGGTTCCTTGCTGGGTGCAAGTAGTGGTGTACTGCAGTGTAGATAGATTGCAATTAAAGTTGATTGGTGTTGATATGTTTGCAACAGGATTAATTTAAGATTAAACGAATGCCACCCAGAACAATTGTTTGACTTTGTGGTGCAAACATTCGTTGATTTGCTGGTATGTTTTTAATTTATGGTTTTGTTTTATGGGAGCTTTGTAGCGGGATGATTTGGTACTTGAAGCTGCATATTGTTAGTGAAGTCTGGATTAATGATAACATTGGAGATAACGTTGTTTTGCGTCACATCTGTAATCCTTCAAGGTTTAGTCGTTGATTCAGCAGTTGCAATTAATATGACAGCTTGCGTTATAATATTGATTTTGTTTGAGAGGCGCGAAACAAGTTTTAAGCACCCGGATTTTGATTACAAGAATATTTTTTACTGTCCACAGTTTAAATTAGGTTTTTAGATATACCTACAACGTTATTTTTAGTATATGCTAAACCTGAAAAACCTGTCTAGTAATTTTATGTGCATAATCTGTGTACAAAATTTCATAACTGTATCATAAATAATCACAAAATTGTAATGTGTTATGTCAGCAAAAATACATGATGGTCAGCGGGCTATCGAGATAACTGAGGGTTTGTTTTGCACTTACACTTAGGAGTTTGCTAGCACCTAATGCCCACTATGACCTTACGTGACCTGTGTTATACTTGGTGTCGGTGGTGTCCAACTTGTGACCTTTTTAAATATTTCTGGGAAAAAATATATTATGGTGTAAAAACTTTTTGAATTCATTCAGCTATTGATTCTGAACAAAGTAAATTCAGGTTTTGCATTTTCGCAAATACTTATTACTAAAAATTATGTTCTATAACTAGCAGCCAGTAGAAAATTTCATTTGTCTACTTAGAGGACATTGTCTGTCAAGCAACATACTCAATTTAGTATTCAAATAGTAGCAAATAATTATATTTTCGAACCGTTTGGGGTTGAAACTCTTGGATCGTGGGGTCCGAGTGCTCACAGTTTGTTTAAAGATCTGTCGAAACGTCTGGTTGACACTTCACGTGACCCAAAGGCTGGCTTTTACCTTGGACAGAGGATAAGCATTGCCATACAACGTGGCAATGCCGCCAGTCTTTTGGGCACATTACCAGTCGACAGCGATGTGGAAGAGTTTTTTGACGCCATATTTTAGATAGTGTATTTTAGCGTAGGGTTTTATTATTTATTTATTTTGTAATTTACTCTAATTATAGTTATTAAGTTGTTAATAGTACCAAATGTTACATATTCAAAACCTAAGAATTTTAATAACGGAAACGACCTCTCAAATACTGACCTAGTCGGGTTAGTAACCTACAATAGTCTCAGACAAGATACGGCGATTATAGTAGGTACAGTAACAGCATCGATTACCAAGTCATTGATAAGAGGTGTGGAACAAATAGCATTGTTTCATGTTACTTTATAGTTAGTAACTAGTGGACCATGGCGGATGAAATTGAAACAAAAGCATAGCAATATATCATCATCATCAGCCTTTTTAATGTTCTCACTGCTGGGAGTGCTGGGACACGGAACTCCTCTCTAGGAGAGAGAAGTGGCCGCAATTTCCTTGGTCACGCCATGAGGCGTGAACGGCTGGACTGATTTCGCTAATTCTTCTTTGGTTGTGTTCGTTATTGGGAGGAGAAGGTTCTTATAGAAAAAAAATGAAAATTAGGGTAGTGAAGAATAGAGAAGGGTATAGTAGGGTAAAATAAGGTATAGTAGGGTACAGTAGAGTGGAGCAGGGAAGAGCAGGAGCGAAGCCATGCGGGCAAAAGCTAGTATGGTCATAGTTCTGCTTTAAGTATCTCTCTATCTGCGGGTTGCCCAGTAACTAGGCTGTGGAGGTCTCTGAGAGGCAGTCCTTCATTGTGAAATTCAGGTTTTCAGCCGTATCCGGTTAGACTAGAAGCTGACTCCAAGCTAAATGGGAAAAGGTAGGAAGATGATGATTTTTATATCTGTGAAAAGCATACAGGGTTCCTGAAACGATGAATTGTGATTGACTACATAAACAACATAATTTTTAGTATATATGCCAAACGTAAAGAATCTTGTACAAAATTTACAGCTGTGCGCTGGCGCCTAATACCTAAAAATAAATAGATACAGAAGTCAATCTACATACAAAGAGCGCTCGAGCAACGCACACATAGACACCGCTCATGGACACGATATATCGGAGCGTCTCGGCCCGCTCGTCGAACAGTTCCGGCTCAAATGCTCATTAGTGTGTGTCAACCGAGCGTAGATATAAAAAGTGAAGTAGGTATATTAAGATTTTCTTCTGTACCTATCTATTTTGTGCTAAAACCCTCTCATAGGGTATGATGATAATGATGGAACTTTCAAAAATGTTGCGTTTTGTCTATATATTCTGTTTTTAGGAAAGAAATGATCTTTCATCAATAAGTCTTAAATGGCGACGACGAGAGAGCTGGGCTACTAAAAAAATGATTTACCTATTCGGTCGAAATTCAAGGCCATTAGAGGTAGATAGGTTTTGAAGTCAAACCCTTTACTGCGTGGGAGTGGAATGCCTAATTGCAAAAACCAAATTCAATCATTTAATCATTGCGTCAATCTAGTGTAACCTTCATGATTGATTTGTTTTAAAGAGACGTGTCAAAGTGCAACGTCATTCATCATCATTTTTAGGGTTCCATACCTCAATTAGAAAAAACGGTACACTTTACTTTGTTGTCTGTCTGTCTAGACCATTTATCTCAAGAACGGGTGTAGGTATCGAGTTGAAATTAAAACATATAGGTGCCCTCTGAGTTTTCCCTGTTATTCAGACTTTTTTACTCGTATATATGTATGTACAAAGTTAGTTTTAGTATAAATCCTTAGTTAATATTTCAGATTCTCATGTAATTTAACAGAGATAAACCATATAGTTGCTCATATCTGTTGCCTATGAAGCTGTGAAAAAAATCAAACTTAAAAAACAGGTACGGTTCTTTATGTTACAAAAAAAGTATATATCGACAATCTCAAGGGAATCAAAGTTCATAGAGTACTTCACGTTGACCCAGAATACTGAAATATAGCATAAAGAAAGATCTATAGCACAGGTATAGGAATAAATTTGAAAACAGTTTTGTTATTAAAAAAAACTTTATTGCGAATCTGAAACATCTTCGTAGCTCAATTCGGGAATTCAACTATTTACATAGTTAAGTTTGTAGGGAACCCTCAGAGCGCGAGTCCGACTCACACTTGCCTAGTTTTTTTACCCTTAAATAGACTGTATCTTAAAAATAACAAGTAGTTAGGCAGCTAGATTTCTATAACATTAATTTATTTCTTCGTAAAGGTTTCGGTTCAATTTATAACATTAGCATGTAACAATAAAATTGCAAATAATCGTAAAATATAGTTTTGTAATTAAGTATTTCCTTTCTTGAATTTTATTGTGTTCTTATCGTAATGTTTTCTCTTAGGAAAGACCGTGATCTTATATAACAAGGTTTATAAAATTTAAGTGTTACTATTATTATTATTTTATTATGGAGGCTCGCGTTTGACCATTATTTCACCTGATGGTAAGCGACGATGTGGCCGACGTCCATCGTCGGCCACATCGTCGCACGCTTGCCTAGAAGCAATATATTCACTCTTGACTTAAAGACCCCTAAGTTATAGCTATCAGGAAACACAGACTCCGGTAGGGAATTCCACTCCTTAGCTGTACGCATAATGGATGTGTTCCCGAAACCCTTTGTACATATGGATGGGATGTTTTCATGTACAACATGTACCTACGATGTTTTTTTTTTATTTTGATATAAACTAGTGCTTGTGTGCTTGATTGATCTTGCGTACTAGGCAGTGTGTACTTATTATTATGACCGGCCTGTTGGTCTAGTGGTCAGTGGCCCTGACTGCTATGACGGAGATCGTAGGTTCGATTCTCAGCCAGGATAATGTAAATAACACTACACAGTGGAAATAAATAGGATATTTATATTTTCTCGTTGTTATAGATTGTGACAGACCCTTTTGTTTCTTATTTGCCTATGTGTGAGACAGATGTATGACAGTACATTAAGTATTTTCAACACAGGACTTAAATATTTATGTGATGCGCATGGTCATTTGTTCTACGTCTAGGTATAATAAAATTTATCTAAAATATTTATATATATAATTCTTCTGTGAGTGTGTATGTCACTGAACTTCACTCAAACGACTGGACCGATTTTGATGAAATTTTTTGTGTGTGTTCAAGGGGATCTGGGAATGGTTTAGATTCACAATTTTGTCCGCTGGACAATGTTTTATTAATTAATTTTTAATTTATTAGTAGTTGTTGATTTTGGAATGTTTTACATTGGATCCGACAGACGGCGCTACCATCGCAGTGTCAAATTTTAAATAATATTTGAATTTTAATTTTAGTCTGTCCCGACAGTTAGCGCTGCGATCAAATTAAAAAAAAAGTATTGTTATCATTGTTAGACAGGACAACGTCTGTCGGGTCCGCTAGTATGTATATATTTAGAAACATAATAGGTATGTTTATCAGTTGTCCGGTACTTTATGCCACAAGCTCTGCATAGTCTGGAACTAGATGGCGTTGTGTGAAAGTAATGCAATATTATTATTATTTTTTCATGTACCTTAGTACCAGTATCTGCGGTGGTGACTGAAAAGTTTAAAAGAAATCGTTTGCCTTGGTATAGTCATAATTATGAAGAGGAGGGATGAAATGCATGTTACTAAAAGAGTTATGAGTGCACATGTGAATGGTTGGACAGGGAGAGGAGGGCCAAAGAAAAGAGGGATGGACTGTGTGAGGAGTGAAATGAAAGACAAGGGAGTGATAGCGTGACAAATAACCAGACAAGACAAGACCCTCCACAAGATATGCGCCACCTGCTGTGCTGCCTATCCTGCGTAACGACCTGCAGTTTTCAAGATCAAAGTCAAAGCATTTATTTCAAATAGACCATTTGCAGGCACTTTTGAATAGTCAAATGTCGGTCAGTCCAAGAAAAGTGAATCTAAATTGCACGTTCCAAAGAGTACATCTCTATGGAGAAGAACGTGCATGTCCATGGACACTCTTTTAAATCATATTATGTGTTACATATAATGCTTGGTTACATATTACTTGTTGCTTCTAATAGAAGTGTGAGCACAATGTAGATAATAAAATATAAATGTAAAATAATTAAAAGACAGAAACTGAATTAAGCCACTGGCAGCTAAGAGATGACCAGTCTCATCTAACGGATCTATACGAGGCCAACAATAGAGCTGTACAGGTTGCCAAATAATGGTCAGAAGAAGTATAGTTAGAGATGAGAGCATCAACACGAAAAGGAGAAGAAGAAATAATAAGACAGAATGGAAGACAAAAACGTTTTGGGTCGACCCCAAGTGACATCATCCCAACTGATATCTGAATGTAGAATTTTAAGATGAGTATTTGTCATACTTTTGCCTGAAAACCAAATAAAATAGTAATAATAATAGAAAGCGGGAGTAAATGATTGTAATTAATTAGACCTTAACAAAACATACCTATAATATGTTTTAAGACTAGACATGTTCATCACTAGAAATCATCACAGATCTCTAATAATGACCAAATTTGAGACTGTCACGCAATTTGGCACACAGACTCGTGATGACAGCTTGTGTTGTAATTAGCTCATTGAGACACTCTTGCGCATCTTCATAGACATTATAATAATAATAATTTATTTAAAAGACAACTTTTGTGCTACATTATATGTATGTACTTTTTATTTCTATGTTAGTTTAAAATTCACTAATTTGTTATTGTGCCCATTAAATAAATTACACATTGAATTGAATTAAAATTGTCACTAAATTAAATAATGTAGAATAAAAAAAAATATCACATAGTTAAATGCACTAAATTCTACAGTAGAGTCTGTCTAATAAGTCAATCGACTTGGGTTATTATTAAGGTAAAATGAAATCTGATGTAGTCAACGCTGGTTCAATAATCAAGGTTGATTAAAAGATCTACTGATCATTGTTTACTAATAGAAGAACCTTACAAAAAGTATCGAATATAAGTATTTTTTAAATAATTAAATATACAAAATTCCCAAGTCGGTTGACTTTTTAAACAGACTATAGCAAACTGTATTAACTTATATTCATGATGATGTTGATGATGATGAATCTCGATATTGTCTGTCTCATTTATTTCGACAATCACAAACGCGATTTTCAAAATTCCGATTTTACATGCAACAAGGCATTCTCTATCAGTGAACTTTCGGGTTAACCCATTTTTAATATTCAGTCATTTTAGTACTTCTAACGATTACTACTCTCAAAATGCCGGGTTTTAATAGATCTAACGTCGAAACTGTTCCATTAATTCATCACTAATATTATAAAGGGTTAAGATTTTTTTTCGTTTTTTTTTGTGTTTTGTTTAAGGAGGTAATCTCTTTAAGTACTGGTCCAATTGCTAAATTTTTGTCATCAATAGAAAGTTGCTGTATTCTTGAGTGGCATAAGGTTTTTGTGTGTATGTACGCGGGCAAAATCTAGTTTAGTAATTATAAGCTTTAACCCCACTCCAGAACCTGTACAAATTTTTCAGTAAAAAGTTCATTGAACCCAATGACGCGCACGCCAACCTAGAGAACTGTCATTGATAAAGACCGCGTTTCAAAATAGTCCCGTCCCGACCACCTACCGCTTGACGTCACCACCTACTCGCATGTGTTGCGGTGACAAAGTATTTAATTATAGGCGAAAGGTTACAGGTTCTAGAATGCTCCGAGACCAGGTGTGGGATATGGAGCTGGATTTTATTTATTTATTTATAAATACTTTATTGCACATCAAGATTATAAATTTACAAAAGAAAACCATATAATAAGAAACACACAATTGGCGGCCTTATCGCTCTAGGCGATTTCTTCCAGGCAACCTTGAATGGACAGGGATTGCCTGGACACAAAATGGGGTTGCACTTAGTGCAAATATAAAATAACAAAACTCAATAAATACTTATTTCTAAAATAGATACACAAATACATACATACAAAATATATATAAGCAAGAGAGTTTGTGAAGAAAGAAGACAAGATCACAGAGTCAAGTAATGATCCTTCACAAGCCCTTTAAATGCAGGCAGTGTTTGCGCACGCTTTATTTCAACAGGCAATGCATTCCATAGACGAGCGGCCTGAACAGTAAAGGACTTATCTAGGAAAGTACTTGAATGCATTGGCATTTTAAGTTTCAAGTTATCTGATGACCTAAGAACTTTTTGATTTTAATCAGTATTGGGGTCAAGGATAAGCAATACAACCTTATTTTTCGTATTATATCTGAAACCTGTGTCCAGTATTTTTGTGTAAAGAATCTACTGTATCATGAAAAATCACAAAGTTAAAAGCTTGTTATGTTAGCAAAAATACTTGGTCAATGGGTCATCCAGTCGACTGAGGGGTAGTTTTGCACCATGCTGCTTGCTGGCCCCTAATGCCCGCCATGGCCTGTCGTGTCCTGTGTTGTATTTAGTGTCAGTGGTGTTCAACTTGTGACCTTTATATTTATTTATTTATATTTGGGAAAAAATATAACATGTTGTAAAAATGATTGGAATTAATTCAGTTACTGATTCTAAACAAACTATATTCAGTTGTCGCATTTAATAATCTAAAAATAATGTTGTATACAGGGTGGTTTTTTAATAGCCATTACTGTCCCACTGCTGGGCAAAGGCCTCCCCCAAGTCCTTCCAGACATTCTTCTCTCGCGCCGTCTCTAACCAGTTCTCGTGATACGCGTCTAGATCATCTCGCCACCTCTTTCTAGGACGACCTCGATGGCGCTTACCGTTTGCAGGAACCCCAGGCGATTAGGTTATCACATTAAATTATGCAGCAGGCATTTCAAGTTGTTATTATTCCGGTAAAATAATAAAATAAACAATTTTACTAAAATTAGTAAAATGCGCGTTATAATTGTTAAATAATAAATCAGTATATAATAATAGTTTACTGACCTGTAAAAGCGGCAACGCCGCGGCGCCGGTGGCTACACGCCATAGATCCTTGCTACACGCCGTACCTACGCGAGTTACGAATACCTACTTGTGGATGTAGGCAACCGCGCGTGGTGCGACGGTACTTACATTATCATTTTGCTTTATGATGTTGTTTTATGAAATAATCACAAATTAACTTTAAAAACCTACACTTAAATGTTCAATTAGGTATTTTAAATTTTCACATTTTCAAAATGTCCACCATACTACTGTACCTACACACAAGCAAGGAGGAATGGCAGGCGGGCGAGCGAGGGTAGCGAAGGAAGCGGCTGCACGCGTAAGGAACTGACTTTTTCACACCCCAGCCGCCGTGATTCCGAATTACCGACCCCGTTTTCTATCCTGCCCCCTTAGCCAAGTTACAATCGAATTCCGTTCTTTAATCGGTAATGCCTCAGTGACAGCAATTGTAGAAAACGATAAGTTGGTAGCCATGTTGACGCGCCTGAGTCGGCCGCTCGTTCTACGATGTAGCGTTTTTATAACAAAGGATATAGCGTTAAATATTGTAGAAACGATTTTGAACGATGTGAACTTGGCTACGAATTGTCTTTTCGTTTATTCTTACCACGCGACTTTACGTTGAGATGACGTCATTCCCATACGTTTCATCACTTTTCGATAGCGTTAACGATTGCAGAATAACAACTTGGCTAAGCGTGCTGTATTTTTCAGGATGTATACGAGGCCATTGACTCTAATCAATGAAAAAGATTCTTATCAGTTGTCAAACAAAAACATTGTAGCTTTTAATGAAACAAAATGTAAACACATTACTAATTAAATGTTTCACAATATTAAGCAACTAGCTTTTTTCCGCGACTTCGCCCGAGTACATAAAATATAGCAGGAATAAAGCAGCTTTCTATCGGTGAAAAAATTTCAGCAATCGGATCAGATTCAGAGATTACCTCCAACAAACAAAAAAAAAAACAAAAAAAAAACTTTACCTCTTTATTATATTAGTGTAGATTAATTACTTACTTTGGAGACTGTGTGGCTTCACCAGTGCCTACAACCTTGCGGGTCTTTAAGTCAAGAGTGAAAAGATCTTCTAGGCAAGCGTGCTCCATCGTCAGCTACATCATCGCTTACCATCAGTCGAGATAGTGGTCAAAGCCTATCCATAATAATAAAAAAATCCATCCGTATTCCTTCTGGGCACGCCTTAAATATGGCGGTAAGTCCACTCTTTGAGGCGTGCCTGAAAAGACCGCACGGCGTCCTCACCTTCCGCATGACGCAGGTTCACACCGGACATGGTAAGTTCGGGAGGTACCTGCACCGAATTCGTGCGGAAGTGACGCCTGGCCACTGTGTGGACCGCGCGGAGGACACGGTGGAGCACACGGTAGAGGTGTGCCCCGTTTGGGAAGAGCATCGCCGTGTCCTTGTGGGGGCGATTGGCGGAGACGATCTTTCACGCTGGGCCTTGGTACTGGTCATGGTCCGGAGCAAGAAGAGGCAGGCGGTCGCCTCCTTCTGCGAAGCAGTAATGTGAAAAAAAATGAACCAGATTTTCGGATTTTCGGCCATCGTAGGCGCGGGCTTGCGGATGGCGACCAATGGGTAATTCACCGTCCGACCGTCCGGTCCGAGCCCAAGTCATCGACGGTGCGTAGTGTTCTACGTACGCCTCAAGGAGATATCAGCAAACCGTAGGGGCCCAGGTTCACTTCAATAGAAACGTATCCTTAAATCTGTTCAATCTAGGGTCTAAAGTCTTTGAAGTTTATGTCAGAATTTAATTGTTTTCTAAATGGCTGATAAATCTATTCATAAAATGTAAGGCCAACTTGATCCCACCTCAAATTTATATCAATAATAGCTTGTTATTTGTTGTAAATTCAAAATCACCTCGAGATATATTTCTATTGTCACGCGGAAGAAGCCGCTAGCTGTAGCTAGTAAGAAAATAATTGAGATTTCTAAATGATCTATCCCGAGGTGATTTAGTAAAGAGATTTTCTTAGAATTGATTATTGTTGTAGAGAAAACTGTAAACCACTCATATTTATGATTATTCTCAAGACGTGTCTAACGACTCTTTTGTTTCTTGGTAAAACGAAGTAAACCGGCCAAGTGCGAGCTAGACTCGCGTAATTAGGTACTTAATATTAATGAAGTTCATATCTAGAAAACACCAAACGCTACTCTAACTAAAAGATTAAGACCAATCTTTCGTTCCTTATAAAGAATCATCATGTTCATTATCAGCCTTTTTAATGTTCCCACTGCTGGGACTCAGGCCTACTCTCTAGGAAAGGGAATGGGACGTAATCCACCACGCGGGCGCAGTGCGGGTTGGTGAATGTCACATGTCTTCGAATTTTTGCTTCCAGGATATAAACATGTCATGATATTTTCTGTTTGAAGGATGGAACTATTGGAATTATAAATTGTTTTCCTTGTTCATGAGATGGCATGATTTATTAAAATAACTGGGTACTTATATAAAAGAAGTTGAATGAATGGTATTTTTAAATCAACACGCTCTCTCGATCTTTCAATACTTAGCAAAACATTAAATGTTTACCTCAATTCCACATTAAAACAATTTATGCATTTTTTAAAGAATTTCTCTACCATCGGGAATAAAACCGAGATTTATAAATATTTTACTTTTGAGAGTTTCTTGAACTCACGAATCGTTTGAAATCATACAGTTCATGGGTAAGAACTGGGTTATTTTGGATTTATAGACGACCGCTTAGAAATCTGTCACCGTTTAGTGAGTAAAACTAACAAATAAATCTTATATCTATATTAATATTATAAAGAGGAAAAATCTGTATTATTGTAGGTTTTTATTTTTCTTTAATAACAAAAATGCTGGTTTAAAATTTCATTCACCTAAAAAATGCTACTTTACCTCTGAGTGTCGTAGATAAGAATTGAGAAGAGCTAGTTAGAATTTTTTCCCTGTTACATCATGATTTTATTTTCCACTTCTAGTCTATATCTTCCAGTTCTAGAGACTGCCAGTTTTCTTACTCTGCATGTAAGTTCAAAAAAAATCTTTTCGCAAATGCTTAGCAAATTACCAACCTGTTGACTGTCGCAGCCAAGACGTCAAACATTCAATTTACGCGCCCAACCAACAATGACTTCACATATTAACAGTACACCAAGCGTTAGCAAAAATCAATAACACTAATCTTGCGTAGGAAGTAGAATTAATACGTTGTTCAGAAACGTCAAAAAAATTAAACACAAGTCACGAGAATCGATTGGATGTACGAAAATATCCTCTGAATATGAGGATGGCGGCGAGACGATTTTTCTTTGTGGTGAAGGCACGTGAGTATATTCGCAAGAAGTTGGTAGAATCATCACAGCACTGATTTTGATGGGATTTGGATTTGTTTTTTCATAAAAACATTAATTATTTATATGTATGTATACGAGTATAAGAATGTATTTGTTTCTATACTGTTTGTCTATTTATTAAGTTGCACCTGCCATGTCATGTTTCTGCACCACCCTAGGTTGACTGGCAGAAAGTGCCTAAGACATTAATTCCGTCTTTGTACCTACAGTGAAAGCGAAACATATAAAAATAAAATAATTTCCAAATGAAAGTTCTTAGTATCAGTTTCCATAGTTTAAAATTCAAAATATTTTAATTCAGAAGCAAGCAATACAAGGTCACTTATAAAATATCAGAAACTCCAAACGGTTCCAATTGGTTGTTTTCTATAGAGAAGAACTGGCAACAAACTCAATCATTACTCTTTTAAAAATGATTGATTTTACATTAGTATTTCTGTATTTAAATATATGCACACCCGTCTTATGTATGTATTTACTTAAATATATTTTCTTTATGACACAGAGTACTATATCTCCTATCCTATTATTAATGTAAGTTTTTGTATAAGCTGTGTTACTTTTTGGTGTACAACAAAGTTTATTATATTCTATTCCTATTGGAACATGTGGTAGTGTTAGTCTGATACTGACCAAAGCTGCAAAGTCAGTAACAGATTGACACTACCACATATGTTCCTTCAATTTGTCCTTTGCATTCCAGATCCATGGTTCCTTTATTGATGTGAATAATCGTCAAACTTCCCTCTCGCTCCAACTAAAGTAGGAGAAGTCCTACTTTAGTTGGAGCGAGAGGGAGTATTAGACTTTTACTGACTAAAATCTAACTGTGTTCTTTTATTCCAGAGTAACTTTTACGAACGATCTTTATTTCCCATAGTCTAAGAATCAGAAGTTAACAAAACATTTCCAAATGAAAACATAAACGTTCCTTGTCCACTAGTAGTGTCGTTGTGTATATCAGCTGTTGGCACAGCACTAATGTGTATTTATATCTTGTTGGCAGAGAGCAAGGATCGGGTGCAGCGGGCACCCTTCGAGACGGCTCTGCACCACGCCGGTGAGTGACCAAAACAACTACTTACTATACTATTATATATACTTACTATATACTATATACTACTATACTGAAGGTAACTGAAACCTTCAGTAGTGCCATCAGAATGGACTTTGGTGTAGACAAATGTGCAGTCATACATGTAAAGCGAGGAGAGATTATAGAATCCGAGGGAATTCAACTCTCGGATTCCATACACCTTAGATCCCTCAGCTCAACCGAAACTTACAAGTATTTGGGTATGTCGGAAGCGTTAGGCATCTTCACTACACACTAGTATGTCTTCATTTCAGCTGAAAGACGGCCACTGTTGGACATTCGAAGACAGTTGGGCTGTCCTGTGTTAAATTACGGTGTGTGTATGTTCATTAGCATCACTAGTAGAGATTCTGTTTTTATTATGAATAGGCTCGCGTTTGACATCTATCTCATCTGATGTTAAGCAATGATGTGGCCGACGATGGAACACACTTGCCTAGAAGCAATCTATTCACTCTTGACTTAAAGACCTCTAGGTTATAGCTATTAGGAAACACAGACTCCAGCAGGGAATTCCACTCCTTAGCTGTACGCATAATGAATGTGTTCCGAAAACGCTTTGTAACCGTTGGCGCAACGCCGTACGTTTTGTGGTCCGATGACGGAACGGACTTGGCGGAATTAAATTGTGTAACTCCAGTGCAAACTGCCCGAAATGTAAACGATAGAAAACGGACAGGCTAGCAACTCGGCGTCGATGCTCAAGACTTTGAAGTTTCGACTTGACAAGCGCATCATTGTCTATGATCAACTTATGGTTTATAAATTGAACAACCAAATTATCAGTAAGTAGAGAACCCAAGAAGGACGTCCAGTCTTTCCTCGGGACGGATCAAGACTGGCACGATGTCAACTACTTGACTTGGCTACATTTAATGTGTATACCGCAGTGTGCAATACGCTTGGTGAGGGTCACAGAAATCCGATGGATAAATTATGAGAGACAGGAAACTTATAGGTATAAGATTCCTACTGAAATTCTGTTCTGTAATGTTCACGAAAATACATCTTCAAATCGATCTCCCTTTGAAGATTATCAGCGAACATGACATTTTGTCTGCTCTGGTCTTCTCCTCCGATTATAATTTAGGTATCCTCATGGCTAACGTGAATAGGTTCCTAATAAACTAGTGCGCCTTACCCTCAACTATCACTGTTTATTACCAGGTGAGATCGCAGTCAAGCTCTAGTTTATATTATTTAAAAAAACCATTTGATTAATGATATTTTTATGAAGTAATTTCCCCATGACATCAGTTTCTTATTTTGTAATAAAAGGTTTTTAAACCTATAAAAAGTAAATCCTATCTGAGACACCTTATAGTAAAAATGGTGCTTAGTAAATTTATTCATAATCTTATAATTTCCGTTACATAAATCTGTCCATAACGTTTCTCATAAACTAAAACGTCAAAGGGGAAATTAAACGTTTCGGATATTTGTTCCCCGGTCCAGACGCACCACCTCAACGGCTAGACGAGCATCGATTGGCACCATTAGCCGAGGGTTTTCCCTGCCTACGCAGTGGGGGACTTAGCTGATATGTTATAAGCTATAACTATTTTTTCAATACTTAGGTACATAATGGCCCTTGTTACCAAACTGTGACATTTTGATTACCATTACGCACCACTGCTATAATGTAGTTAAAACCTTATTGTTCAACCTCTGCCCCGCCATAATTATATTAAATGTATCGTATCAGGATGAGTCGCCGGTCAACCCCCGTTTATTCATTTCAGTGAGTGTATTGAAAGGTAAATAAAAAAAATATGGGTGCGCATAAGAAAACAGATTTTTACCGCCACAAAAGTTTACTAGTTTTACAGTTATTTTCTTCACAAGTGTATTGAAAAACGTCGTATACATGTGAGTAATTAATGATTACTGTTCTCGTTTCTCTTAAGACCCTCGCCACGGCTCGGGTCTATTGTTCATGAATAAATGACTAATGACTAAAAACCGTTTTGTCGGTAATCACTAACATTACACACTTATATCATAATGTACTATTTCATTGCCATACTCTGAAAGTAGGTTTGAAGTTGCCTGAGGAGCGGGCTGAAAGTGATACTTTTCATCCCTAGGAAGTTTTACTTTACAACTGACAGCTGTCAAATTATTAAAATCGGACAGCGTGTTATCCATTTTTCGCCGTCCGCAAGTCCGAGCCTACGGGGAGAATCCCTAAGGATGTGTTGGACATCTTATAGTTTATTAAAAACTTGTAGTTTGGAGAAATGGATCTCACCATTCAAAAGGCAAACTTCTTTTTCAAAATGGATTTTTGCCTAAATGGATAGAATAACTACTATGTAAAGTGTATACCAGTGCAATCATCAGATACAGCAATAAACGCTAGTTTTTCAGCATATTAACGGTTTACCCACAATTCTTGCCAATATCAACATCAGTAGACAGTTGATCAAGGCGGGGCAGACGGAGACCAGCGTCGTATTGATAAACAATGTCTAATAAAAACCACAATGACTTGAGACTCGGCATTTGTTTACGTCTGGTGTATCTTTGGATTTGAGGTTGACCAGTCTACACTTCTATAGCATTAGGTACCGCTCCGTTCCATCCAGATTCTTTTCAGGCGAAATGCACCATATTCTATTCTAAAATATATGTCGTGGAGAACGATATTGAACTACACAGTCATTGTTTTGTTATTATTATGGTACCTACCAAAGGGTGTAACACAGTGGTGTCATTTTTTTATACGTCACGAGGCCAGAGTCATGAAAAAGGGGCTGCGACCCATGATGCGGGCACAGTTTCAAGGGTCACACACCTATAACATGAAACTGTCGGTTAAACCGTGTATTCGTAATTATTTAGTATAGGTACTTACAACACTATTGCGAATTGTAAAAATGACATTATAACTAATTGTGAACTGTGAAACTGACATTATAAGTAACTAGAAAATTCAAGTGCATAGTTATTAATATCCCATCAAAATGAACCCAGTACCTACCACTGAATCAAAATGATGACGGTCATATCGCTCAGCCACTCCTGGCGCCGTCATATATATTAATTATTATATATTATTATTTAATATGTTATTTAAATTATCGTTATTATAATATTTTGTGACAAAGACATGTCCTAAAAATATTAGGCCTACTGCGGTCCACGGATTATAATGACGAGCAATACGCCCTTTTTTTATGGTGGGAAAAATCATCCAATGACAACCCCCGCTCTTGGGTGGAGCGGGAGATAGTGTTAGACTCTTACTGACTAAAAGCCCACCCCGTTCCTTCTAGCCTTCATACTGGGGCTCAAGTTCCCTTTCGGATAATCCTGGCCCCAGTAGGCTTCGACCCGGCTGGGCCCCTGCTGTTGCTGACACCCCGTTCTTTCTAGCCTTCATACCGGGGCTCGAGTTCCCTTTCGGATAATCCTGGCCCCAGTCTGCTTCGACCCGGCTGGGCCCCTGCTGTTGCTGACACCCCGTTCCTTCTAGCCTTCATTTCGGGGCTCGAGTTCCCTTTCGGATAATCCTGGCCCCAGTAGGCTTCGACCCGGCTGGGCCCCTGCTGTTGCTGGCAACTCCTTGAGGCGCGCGGGAACAGCGCGCGCCGTCGTCGACTTGGGCTTGGTCCGGACAGTTACCTGACGTAGAGCAATACTCCCTGCTCAAACTTTTTGTAGTCGGTCAAAAATAAATAAAACAAGTTTTTAATGAAAATATTGTTTTCATAGCAAGCTTTTATAGCGCAGTACACCTAAATTATACTTGTCAAGACTCGATGGGGTGGTGTCGTCTAACTACCGAGTTCCTACGGCCACCTTCCGGTTTCATCATCAGATCAGCTTCAGCTCCGGAAGTGGATGAATTTTTTTTTTTAGCAGGCCTGTTGGTCTAGTCGTTAGTGAACCTGGCAGCTATGCCGGAGGTCGTGGGTTCGATTCCCACCCAGGACAAATGTTTGTGTGATGAGCGTGATCATTTCTTCTGTGTCTGGGTGTAATTTATCTCTAGTATGTATGTATTTAAAAATATATAAGTATGTTAATCATTTGTCTAGTACTCATAACACAAGCTCTGCTTAGCTTGAGACTAGATGGCGTTGTGTGATAGTTGTGGAATATTATTATTATATATAGATTATAGACATAATTATTACAAACATCGTGACAGGTGAAACTAATATATAAGCTTGTTATAAAAAAGTTAATAATTTTAAAAAGTCTTATAAATTACACAATTTATATATTGAATAGGTAACTACTAACCTCATAAGTTTCAAATAGAATAGAAAAAAAACACTTTTATTACAATATAAAGTGGGTCAAATCGCTGCTAATAAATGACAGTTTTACCGTAGATTTAAATCTTTTATTTTTTTACTTTTAAATAAATTATATTCAGTTCACACAGGCATTAATACTTTCATCACATTTCTCGCTTTATATCGGGAGTTGGTAGGGGTCGTCGAACCTGCGCCCACGCAAGTGACAATATTGCGCGGGACTCCTGCGCATACAAAGAGAACCTTGGGAAAGTGATTTGGCATTTTTACCTTAATGAGTACAAGATTTTTTGGGTTTTATTTTTGGACTTAGAAATTGGAATTGAATATTGTGTACTTAACAATTTTTTTTTTGTGTAATTACCTACTCATTTATTTGTTAAAAAACTGCAATGCAACTAACAGTTTACACCAAAGCGTATGTGGTATAGCAAGCCGATAGTAATCTATGACCTAAAAAAACCTTATCCATACACAGCATAGTTATAATAGCATCATTATCATCATATCAGCCGAAAGACGACCATTGTTGGACATAGGCCTCCCCCAAGCGTCGCCACAACGACCGGTCCTTTTAATAGCATAGCAAAGCGTAATCAGCCTGATAATGTTCCCACTGCTGGGACTCAGACCTCCTCTCTAGGAGAGTGAATGAGCTGTAATCCCCCACGCGGGCCCAGTGCGGGTTAGTGAAAGTCACATGTCTTCGAATTTTTGGTTCAAGGAGGTTTTGAGAGCATGGTAATAAAATAAGTTACACAAAGTAATGCGTGTGACTAAGTTTGAACTTGCGACCTAGGACTCGTCAGTCCCATTGTCACTCGGTCACTACTAGGTCTATATTTTACCGAGACACGATGGCGGAGCGACCAGTTGTCCCGGTAAAATGTAGCCCTAAGTTACCAAACTAGACACCATACAGACACCAGAGTCTCCACACGTCCGAGCTGGTCGCGCCATCAAATTTGTTGCGCAATAATATCAATTTATACGTATAATTGTGTGCTGTCAGATTATTAGGATTTATAAATAACTAGCTTTTGCCCGCGGCTTCGCCCGCGTGGCATGGTGGTACTTAAGGAATCGAGATAAAAGGTAGCCTATGTTCTTTTCCATGTCAAAGGCTATATGCATGCCAAATTTCATCCAAATCCGTTCAGCCGTTTTTGCGTGATTAAATAACTAATATCCAAATATCCATACTTTCACATTTATAATATTTGTTAGGATTAGGTTAACTCTATACTATATTGCAGGAGCAGTAGTCGCCGAGTGGTGACGGCCCTGACTTAAGAGTTGTAGGTCGCGGGTTCAAACCCAGCCAGGCGCATTACTTTGTTAAATTTAATTCATCAGCACTGCTCTCAAAACGGTGAAGGAAAACATCGTGAGAAAACCGGCATGTCCTAGAACCAAAATTCGAAGACATGTGACATCCAACACGCACTGGGCCCTCGTGGTGGATTACAACCTATTCCCTCTCCTAAAGAGGAGGCTTGAGTCCTAACATTGGGATCATTTTACGCCATACTATATTACTGTAAAAAATTTTAGCAATCAGACGCCAAAATTTTTTCACCTATAGAAAGCTGCTTTATTCTTGAGTGACATATGCTATATTTTAACTATACGGGCGAAGCCACGGGCAATAGCTTATTAAGCGTAGGCTATTACAACAAACCATCATGCTTCGACCTAAAAACCAAAGACGTTGGACAGCTAGTTAAAAATAAACCATTTAAAAATATATCACCAGTTCTAAGTTTCGTCAAAATGTTTTCGTCCGTTTTCCCCGCTCCTCAGTCTCCGTAGCGTTGCACCAGGCGTTCTGTTTGTCCGTCTGTGTCTAATTCGGTCGCTCGCCTCCGCGATTAACCTTGTTTCATTGTACCCACAGTGTCACGGTTTGTGGGTGAGCAGACGGACAGGTAAACAGAGGTGGGTATTTTGAGGGTGGGTGACGCATGTGTATACCTTGCGGGGAATGGAAAACAGTATGAGAGTTTGGGTTTGTGTCAGTTTGAAGTTGCGAGCATTGAACTACTAATTAGAATAGAATAGAATAAACTTTACTGTACCCCAAAACAGTAACAAAAATTTTAAAGTAACTTTCATACTTTGGTGGTAGATAGATCAATACGATTCTTCGAAAATTGGCTCTTATCGTACTTTGATTAGGTTCAACTTGCAAAATATATAACACTCGTGTTTTTTTTTTCATTTATCACATTGAGATTTTATTTTGATTTCGGCACAGATAACAATGAACATTCGGTCGATTTGTTCTTTCTTTTTTTTCCTGTAAACGGCGGTGTTTATAATTGGCTTTTAAAAATTACTATTTTAAAATCTGTGTTCTTTCTAAATTTAAAAATATTAGAATTTCTTATTTTTATGGATAGCGGCTTCAAAGTCATACCCATGTTTTTTGTTTTCATAATTGCACCATTAATAAATCAGAACTTTTCAATAATTGAATAATTATAATCTTATAGAATATACTCGTCTATGCATAGTCTTATTTAGTTATTAAGCTTTAAGAAGAAAAAAAAAGATGTGTAACCCCATTATCCATGGTTTACAAATAAAAGATATTTGCAAAGCAGGCAAATATCTTTTTTTAAAGATATTTCTTCTTCTTTATTTTTCTTTTAAATTCGAAGAAAGAAAAAATAATAACAGTAAAAATATACACAAAAACTGCATTTAGTTATTAATTTTTAAATTTACGGCAGGGGCTGGACCTCACGATAAAGGGTATCCTAGTGTGGGCCAGAGA
Organism: Mythimna albipuncta; assembly: GCA_929112965.1. Lineage (NCBI taxonomy): Eukaryota > Metazoa > Arthropoda > Insecta > Lepidoptera > Noctuidae > Mythimna > Mythimna albipuncta. The sequence continues at coordinate 1,317,957 of OV815969.1, read as the reverse complement.
TAGTATATTTTAAAAGTCAGCTGATGTAGTAAAGATTGTTATTTATTATTGTTATAAAACAAAATACCTATAATATTTTCCCTCGTTTTTCGTTAAGACACGCTAGCAACCAATTAGCACATGCGTGTATTTCAAATACATTGGAGATAAAGATATCTCCAATGTATCTGAAGAGTTTTTTCATTGTTTTCCTAAGCAATACGGTGTGGAAACTATCAGTAATCAGGAAAATATTAGACAAGAAATGAAAATCATTTTATTGAACTTCTGAGGCGCGGTTTCATGTTTATGATATCCTCGTAAGGTCCAACCTAAATGTAGGTCGATACACATCATAACGACCCAATGTACTAAAATTAGGCGCAAGTACCTAGTTGCGGCCCAGAACTTTAGTCTAGTCAAAAAATTTACAAATGTATTGGTTTGGATAAATTCTGTTAAGCGGTATTTCCTATACCTAAAGTTAACTATTTTATGCAAAAAATATATTGAAATAATATTTTTAAGGTAAATATTTTTTTGAGATTGTTAAAAACAAAAATTACGTTTAAACATCATGTCATAATTTTAGGTCGCTGGGCTGTAGTTTCATGATTTTAAAAATTATGTTGGGCGGGACTGTCTAAATATTTTTGTCCTTAAATTAGGCCTTACGAGGACAGTATTTTCAAAAGTCTTCCTACTCTAGGCAGACCAAGATCCTGAGTGTCAGACTTTTACTGACTTAAACCCTGTTCCGTCAGTTGTATTTTGCGTTCCAGAGCTACGGAAACTTCCTCACTTTCCTCATGATGCAGGACATGGCAAGTTTGGGAGGTTCCTGCACCTGATTCGTACGAAAGAAACACCCAAGTGTCACCATTGTGTGGACCGCCTGGAGACTCCGCTTAAGCTAGAACTACATTGGACCGATGCACACGTAGACCATGCCTGATTTGTACGTAGAACAGAATGACGTCGCGTGGCGAAGACCTGGTGTAGCTCTACAAGTCTAGTTTCCATATAAAATATATGGAGACTGACTCGACCAGATCGGCGTGTGTCACACGTGCCCAGTGTAACTTCTACCTTTATAATCAGACTTTTTAATATACCCACTTCTGGGACTCAGGCCCCCTCTATAAGAGAGGGAATGGGCTGTAATTCACCACGCGAGCCCAGTGCGGTGTATGTCACATTTCTTCAAGTTTTTCGTTCTATGATATGCCGGTTTCCTCACGAGGTTTTCCTTCACCGTTGTGAGAGCAGTGGTGATAAAAAGTACAAGTAAGCGCCTCTCTGGGTTTGAACCCGCGACCTTACAATTCGCAATTCGGGGCCGTTACCACTCGGCCACCACTGCTCATATTTCTAACTGTACTTTTCCGAATAATCCTGCAATTTTTTAACTTGCCTGGAGTATTAAGAATAATAATTATGTGTAATAAAAAACTGCTTAATAAATTAGGTATCAACAAATCGTTTAGTTTTATAATTACATAAGACTTGTGTTTGAACAGACAGCATAAACATAAAAACGTATATTTTGCGCGTTTACGTGCGTACGATTGTTATGTGCGCTATTAAAAGATTTCGGTCAAGACCGAACCGTGCGCTGTGATGAGATAGTTCTGTTTTTAATCGTTTTGTAATCTTAACTGCATGAGTTCGAATAATAGGTCAGGTTTTGAGAGGGGAACTCCTCGGCGGCGATCTCTCGCGCCGGGCGCAGGCCATGGTCTGGAGCGAGGAGAAGTAACGCGGCTGAATCTTTCTGCGAAGCACTAAAGCTAGCAAAGGAGAAGGCCGACCGCATGAGGCAACGGCACTCACGCAACGCGATTTCCGGCCACCGTAGGTGCAGGCTTGCAGACGTCGAGCAATGGGTAGCTTGCTGTCCGATCGTCCGGTAACCGTCCGGACCGAGTCTAAGTCGTCGACGGCGCGTACTGTTCCCGCGCGCCTCAAGGAGTTGTCGAAGCCTACGGGGTCCAAGAGTCTGCTTCTGGAAGGAAGCCTCGGCCCCGGTATGAGCAATGATGAAACGGCGTGGCTTGTGTTAGTCAGTAAAAGTCTGTCACTATCTCCCGCTCTGCCCAAGGGCTGGCGATGTCATCTGGGTGATTTATACCCACCGAAAAATAAAAAGAAGTAACCCCTAATTCTTTATTTTATAGTGGTTATACGTTTAACAACGCGCTATGATCCTAGGCCTGTTCTGGACTGTAAGGTACCGGACGGCTAGCTACTAATTGCTCACTGTCCAGTACCTTACAGTCACCGGTTCAATTTTTCTAATTCGATCTTTAACAAATAAAATTCGCCAGTTATTCCCATTTAATAGTACATAAATCTAAGTTACTATCGCTGATGGCAAACAGCCTACCGCCGCTACTGTCAATCATTCGGCATCTGTTTGTATTTCTTTGTTATACTCATTGTAAATCTTTTTAACCGCTTTGTTGCGGCCGCCATCTTGTGAGTTAAACGGAGTCTGTGGCAAATGTTACTAACTATTACGATATATATAGTATGTGATGTAGATAAGGAAAATGGTGGCGTTTATTATTGGCGATGCAAATAAAAATGGTGAAAATGAAAACAACATGCATTATGTTTTAGGTTAATCACAGATTTTTGTATTAGGTTCCTTGAAAAGTGACTTGTTTGGACTGTAGAGTTCCGTGCCCAAAGGGCAGAAACTCGACCATTATTGATAAGACTCCGCTGTCCATCTGTATGTCAACAGCCCCCTTAGCCAAGTTACAATCGAATTCCGTTCTCTAATCGGTAACGCCTCGATGACTGCAATTGTAGAAAACGATAAGTTGGTAGCCATGTTAACGCGTCTGAGTCGGCCGCTCGTTCTACAATGTAGCGTTTGTATAACAAAGGATGTAGCGTTAAACATTGTAGAAAGGATTTTGAACGATGTGAACTTGGCTACGAATTGTCTATTCGTTTGTTCTGACCACGCGATTTTACGTTGAGATGACATCATTCCCATAAGTTTCATCACTTTTCGACAGCGTTAACGATTGCAGAATAAAAACTTGGCTAAGCGTGCAGGTTATATCTTATGAACCGCCAAAGCTAGACAGTTATTATCACAGTTAATGTATTTCAGGTACCGCTTTATCAAGAAAAAAAGAAAAAAAAAAGTATTTAAGTGGTGTTTCCATAATTTGTAATTGCTTTCTCGCGCCTTTTATTTTGATATCGCACTTGATACCACATAAAACAGAGAGAATGATTGCTTACCAACCTTAAATCATTATAAATCCTAAATAGTCATACAAAATGATAAATTATGTGATTCTCAAAGACCTATGCAGCTGTTCATTGATGCTTAATTTTTTTTCCAATTTATCGTCTGGTTGTCATCAGATTAAATTTTTAATACTGTCCCATCTTTTATGATAATCACAGTATTACCTAAAATAAATCGATTTACGTAACAATCACCAAAATCAACCAACGCGTTGGTCTGTAGAGCACCACGAAGTAAAAAACATACATACATATATAATATCATAAACACATTACCCTTCTTTACATCCACGCAGTCGGGTAAAAAGGTTACCATGTAAACATACCCCAGTAACAACCCTCCGAATTCTTTCCATAGATTGTACCATAGCATCGAGCGACCACGCACGGGTTTCCCAAATACCGACATAGCTACAACCAGGGGTGGAAAATCCCAATGGTTGCGGCAATCATTACTTGCGGTATGTCGGCACCCCTGCTGGATCGAAACTTTGGCGACAGTGTGGAAAATAATATTTGTATAGTCAAGAGACAACTCAGTATATTTGTATAGCAAAGAGATGATCGTGTGTGGAGTACTGCAGCCACATATAGTGCTGCAAAATGCTGTCTAGCAGCTTTGGACGCAGTGGAAAGGCGTGCGAACAGGCTAATTGGTGGTCCAGATTTATTTAAGTCCAATTTACAAAGCTTTGAACGCAGCACGCAGGCGTAGAGTAGCCAGCCTTTGCGTATTTTTCGGGATGCGTTTGGAGAGTGTGCGCAAGAATTGCATCACTTGATTCCAATTCCAATCAAAGGGTTGTATCTGCTTTTTACGATTATATAATTTTTTATTTTATTTATGACTACTAACTACAATATGTAGTCGTAATTATTAATCGGTAGTTAGATTTTATATTGCCCGACACTAGTCAGTTGCTGTGTTGCCAAATTAGACAAACTTTAATAATAATAAAAAAATCTCTGTCTAGGGAAAATTTATGTGTGATTTTTTTTTAATTTAATCTCTGGCTGCAGCTGGCGTCTAATGTCCGTTACCCCGCTACGATCTGCTGTGACCTGTTTTATACTTAGTGTTGGTGGTGTCCAACTAGTGAGTTTTTAAAAATATTTTTGGGAAAAATATAACAGGCTGTAAAAGTGATTGGAATCGATTCAGTTACTGATTCTGAAATAAATATATTCAGGTTTCGCATATAAAAGGTGTAAGGGACAGCCCTCCACAAACTTTAAGGGCTTGCTCAGTAGACGAAACTGAACAACCTTCCACGAACATTTTTTTTCAGGAAACGAAACAAAAAATTCGGCCTCGCCATACAAATTGTCCAATCAAGTTTATCATTTTGTATGGTGAGATTGATTTGTTTTTTCGTTTCCTGAAAAAAATAATTGTGGAAGGTTGTTCAGTTTCGTCTACTGAGCAAAGCCCTTAAAGTTTGTGGAGGGCTGTCCCTTACACCTTTTATAGTATACTAAAAAATAATGTTGTATATTTTGTAGATTAAGTACGCTTTCCTAAGAATAAATCGATCAAACACGACTAATTACATCCCTATAGCGTTCAGTGAATATCCCAGAACCCCTTTAAAAATAACCTCATCCCTACTAATTACAACCACTTCATCAAACTCAAGGGTCAGAGCAACCTCGCATCACATATCAGGTAGAACCTTCCCAAGGTCCCGACCTTCAATCATCTACCATCATTAGCTGGAGGTGGTCATAACAAGCGTCATTACATTAGCAGTAAGCTTTTAGTTAACTAGGGGTGGGACACGTGACGTCACCAAGGTTCTGGGGCAAGGCCGAAGCTATTAATGTAGCAGTTGATAAATATAGATGGTGGTGTCTTTTATGGGGGGTTTTAAGGTCAGGTTGGAGGCTGAGGTGTGGTGGTGTTTAGGTTGGTGAATAGATGGGAAGCAATAAGGCCGCTTAATATGAGTGACTGAGTACTAAAGAAGTATGAAAGCAGTACATAGAATAGCCGGCCTTATAATGTTTCCACTATTGGGACTCAGGCCTCCTCTTTAGGAGAGGCGATGGGCCGTAAACCACCACTTGGGCCCAGTGTGGTTGATGTCAAATGTATTTGAAATTTATAATTCTAGGACATGCCGGTTTCCTCACAATGTTTTCCTTCACTGTTTTGAGAGCAGTGAGATGAGATAAATTACACAAAGTAATGCGCCTAAAATAAATAAATATAAAATACAGAACTGCCCACATTTTGTCACTCTAGGTTTTATTCAAGGTCCTTAACTTGTTACTTTTGAAGCCTGTTGCGCCTATTCTACTTGTTGCTTATATAATTGAGTTTTAGCAGCAGACTTTCTGTAGATAAAGAGGTCAAATAAAAGTAGCAATACTATTTATTTGTTTAATTCGTCGCCTCAGAAGGTCATCTTGATACCAATATACAATTTTTTTTCTTCCATTTCGTCTATTCTGTCCTGTCGCACGTTCTAATTTCATACAAAAGGAAAATTAGTAACTTAAACGTTATAAAGGATAGCTCATGATAGGTGTACTTTGCTAAATCGAATTCCAAAATATCTCGTAAAAATTTATAAGTACATAACCAACCTATTTTTACGAAAAGCTCACAAGTAATAATTGACTTTTCAAAATGCAAACTAAGGGTGAGTTGCACCATTTAACTCAAACCATAAACAGCCGTGAAATAGCCGCCTATTGGTCAATTCGACGATTTGACAACTGTTAACGGCTTTGTTATCATTAGGTATAGTTAAATGGTGCAACTCACCCTTAATACACCAATAAAATATCTGTGGTAGTCAATTTTTAGAGCGAAATTAACTTTTGGCGAGATTTTTTCGAGTGAAGTCCAGGCTGTTTTAATTATCCGCAAATTAATTTTATACCGGATATGACAACTGAACGATATGTGCGATCTCGGTAAAATGGTAGGGTTGACTACCTCAGAGAAGTTTGCTGAAACGGTTGACTTGATATTCGTACATTTGCTGCCAAATAATACACAGAATTTAAACATGTAGAACCATGTCTAATGGTAAACAAATTAACTATTCAATTTATTATACGAAGACATAACTTATAAGACTTAGTATCCAAGCCAAAACTAAGAGCGAAAAAATGAGAGCGATTTCTTTGTCTTCCTCGTAAGTCACTTTTTTCGCATTTATGAGATTTACAATAAATTCTTGGTAGCCAGGCTGAAAGTTCGAGTTTCGAACGTTCGCAATTCAAGATGGCCGTGAAACCTCACCGAAAATAAGTTTTGCCGCCAAAACAAACGCTGTCATGGCGATCAAAGTGAGACTTGTATTTAACTGTTTCTTTTGAAGAACTTTGGAAAATCTCTTTGGGTTTTTCACCAGTTTATTACTATGACGTAGGTGAGTGTTATGTTTTATTTTAGTAATTGGTATTTTTCTGCGTTCTGCTATGCAAAACATATGGTGTACGTTTTAATAAGTCGTCAATTTATCAATATCTCTTTTTAGAGTTCTGTACTCACAAGTACTTTTAATTTGGGCTATGAAACCATCAAATAATTAAACACTCCGTAAAATAACCACCCTTTCGGTAGGGGGAGGGGGAATGTCAGACTTTTACTGACTAAAGCCCGCTCTGTTCCTTCAGTTGCTTTTTGCGTTCGATGACCACGTGAATCTTTCGTACAATGTTGTAGATAAGGGTGCTAATGCGGCTTTTACTAAGCTTACGACATTTTTTATTCTATTTACCTTATGACAGCATTTTACCAAAAAAGGCAATTTGCTTATTAAAGCTTCTCTCATCGCAACACATAAAAAAAATAGATAAAATTTCAAGAAAACTACGACGACTATTTCATCTTCGCGAGTTTGACAGTTCATATCTAAAGCCTGCAATACAATAATGTTGACCGAGCTTAGGCCAATGCGAGCCTAGACAAATTCAGGCCAATTGACACAAGGCAAGCGCTACTGTCTAGACGTTCGGCAAGTTTGATGGAAACCAATGCAAATGACCAACATAGACGAGTTTGAAGAGACGCCCACATGTTGGGCGAGCGCCTTTGATTTGTGCGGAAAAACCGACACCGCTCCGAAGTGAGGCAAGTGATCGCGAGCGGCTGCAAGTTGTAACAAGCTACGTTGGCGCTTGTCTCAACCAACTAGGCGAGCGACACCGGGCGATAGCAAGACAAGGCAAAACTGTCTGGATGTTGGTATTGGTGTTCACTCGACAACGTTCGGCCAACGTGTATTGCAGGCTTAAGCCAGGGCAACGTTTGCCGAGTTTAGTCGTAGAGTAGTAACTGACTGACTGACAATCAACACATAGCCCAAAACTACTAGCACTAAGAGCGTGGAATTTTGTTCAAGGTTTACTTTTAAAATGTGGGTGAGCGAGCACTGAGAGAGGATTTTTAAAAATTTACCCCAAAAGGGGCTTTAACGAAGGTCCTAACCTATTTTCATGCGGGCAAAGCTGCTGGCAGAAGCTAGTATATTAAAAATGATAAAGCCTTGATCTAATTTCATGAAAATGAGACATGAATGAACACTGAAATCGTTTAGGTATAAGCGTGTCGATAACTGGGGTAACGCATGACGTAGATAGCTGCCTAGCTACAGTACCAACCCACGATCAAGTCGCCCTCATTTGTTTCATATACGTATACTTTTATTGTAGTCTGGCTGGGGGAAAGTACTAGCTATTAAATAGGAAGTCTAGGTTATATATAGTCTAGGAACATTAAGAAAAAAAATAAGGGTAGAAAAATGAACGGATTCTGAAAAGACTTTTCTAAACAACTCTATATGTCTTAAATATGAAAAATCATCACCAACATTTCAGCCGAAGAACGTCTACTGTTGGATATAGGCCTCCCCCAAGTGTCGCTACTACGACCAGTCCTGTACGTCTTGCATCCAACGGATTATTGCGACCCTAAAAAAGCAACTAGCCGACATAATTTAGTTTTATTTTCTCCATACCTGTCGTGAAAATATTCGTTTAAGTTAAAGGAGATGGGCCATGATGGCCAAGTCATTCACACAACAGCCACCACTAACCACTTGACTACACATAAAGTGATGGATGTAGCAATAATGCTACCGCCAACCATTATGTATAAGGGCAATTAGACACACCCACGCTACAGTTTATATACCTTTCCTATAAAGATTGAGTATCGCGTGATGGCTGACATTTTGGGACTGTATAGATATTGGGGTGTAGAGGCCACTGGGATCCTAAATCGAGGATGAGGTGTAGCGATTGATTAATCGGTGTGGTGTGGTAATTGAGGACTTCTTGCCACGTAGCTTCATAGACGTTTCAAGCTAGAACTAAACTGAGCACACGTGTGATACACGCCGATCTGGGCGCCTCGGTCTCCATACATTTTATATGGAAACTAGACTTGTAGAGCTACACTTGTTCCTAGCCACGCGACGTCGTTCTACGTACAAATCAGGTGTGTTACTGTTGTAGCTAGAGCAACACAGCTTACTGAACGCCTACGTTTTCAAACATTTGTGATAATTCCATCTGAAGATGAAGACGTGCATTCGCCCAATGTATGTCCCGACGTATGACATCCGCTACAGTGAAGCAAGCACGACTTTGCCGCTCCTTCGACAGAATTTCATATTCCGTATGTAAGCTGTGTGCAGGTATACACTAAGCGTATAATGACTCGAATACTCGTCTATAAAGCTATGCGTCTGTGAATAGTAGGCCTAAGACAACTCGCCCACTGCGACCTTTAGTGACGCAAAAAAGTCTGATAATGACGACGGCATCGCTACTAACGCGCGTTAGTTGCATTTGCAACGCGCTACAGAGTCGCCTCTGTGTGAAAAAGGTCCCCGGTCCACTCCTTCTTTTTTGTCCAGGCGATATCTCTTTGAAATGCGCTCCCTCTGTATTTTCCTTTAAGGTGAAGGCACGTGAGCATATTCGCAAGAAGTTAGTAGAATCATCACAGCACTGATTGGTTCCGTTTGTTTCTTCACTACTGCATTGCTTATTTATATGTATGTATCTAAGTATTTATTTACTATTGTATTTGTTTCTGTTCTTTTCGTCTATTTATTAAGTTGCACCTTATCTTTCTGCTCCACACTAAGGTCGACTGGCAGATAATGCCTAAGGTATTAATTCCGCGTTTGTTTGGTGTTACGTGCATAAAGCTTTAATAAATAAATACAGCATACAAGCTCAAAAGGTCTACCAATTCACTAGAATGGGTATATCTAATAATGATCCATCTTTCCAACAGCCGATCATGTAACTTAAACCGCAATTTATGACAATGTACCTACATCAATTTGTCGATATATCTAAAAATAGATTAGCTGAGTACTTCGACAGCTTTTCTGTCTGACCGATATCAGGTAAATTACTGTAGTATCGACGATACTGTCACTGATAACAGACGTACGATAGTCGGAGCTTTAGTACCTACGCTTCTATGTAGCTTCCTGGATTATACTGCGCTAGGTTTTTGGAAGAAGATAGGGGAACACCTTTTACCTTCCTTATTTCCTTCTCTACCGCTATGTTTTGTGCTATCTCTTTCAAAGGTCGATCGTTAGCCGTCATCTTTCCTAGCGTTCCGAATTGCGATAAAAGTGATTATATCGCGAATACGACCAAATTTCTAGCTTTGAGTAATCATTGTGAAAATGCGTGTTGGTGAGTTTTTAATTATTTCACCCCATAACAAATCATAATTGAGAACTTCTAAAATGGTTCCGTGGTTCGTAAAAGTCTGACAGAGTGGGGTGTCCCACTCTGCCCTAGAGCGCGAGAAGGCACAAGATGATTTCCAATTCCAACGTAATAAAAAAGGTCACTTAAGAATGTGGCTCTTGCTACAAAGTTTTTTTTTTAAATCTTTATTTGAATTAAAGAGGGTTTGATCAGACATGATCATACCACCCTCATAGAAGGCCTATATACAATAGAAATTATTTAAAATTAGGTTATATTCTACGTTTAATTGCTAGTTTGACTAATTTGTAGATAGTCCCTGCTTCATCCGATAGAGGACGAGCCAGGACCAAATTACATATACCCATTTCCCGCAGATTCAAATCACATTTGACTATTAAGTTGACCCTTTCAGCCTCATTCCGGGCACATTCGGTCGACTACAAAGTTGATAAACAGTTACCACTTTACCTTGTAGAATTCCATTCAGTACTTTTCCATATTTACGTAGTGGTACCCCTAACAGACTGTCGTGTATGGCAGTTTGTTTTAAAAACACTTCAAGAAATATCAACTACTTCATCATACAATATAACACTAGCTCCTTCTAGCGATTTCGCTCGCGTCTAAGTAGTTTATAGGGTTCCGTACCTAAGTCAGCAAAAACAGAATCCTTATGGGATCACTTTGTTGTCCATCTATCCTCTGTCAAGGCTTCTTTTTCTCAGGAACGCATGGAGGTATGAAGCTAAAATTAATACGAAATACTCAGGTCTGTTACCCCAATCAATAAAACTCTCAAAACTCAGTAAAAAACTCAAACTTCTAAGTCAATGCAATCTTCAGACAAAGCCGTTCATGCGCCGTGTAGATATTACGACACTTGCTAGGAAATCAAAGCCTATAGGGTTCTTACTGTTGACCTAGAATCCTGAAATTTGGCATGGAGCAAGGTCTCATAGCACAAGTAAAGGAAAAAATCTGGAAACTAAGTTTGTGATCATGTCACAAACAATTCGGAAAAATCTTCGAGACTCGAGTCGGGAATTGAACTATTTTCATAGGTAAATTTGTACGGAACCTTGGTACGAGTTCGTCTCGCACTTGGCCGGTATTTAATCCTGGAATAAAGTATACTGTGTCCCTTCCCAGGTCATGGTTTATCCGTGCGTTTTTCATTCAAATCCCTTCAGCAGTTTGAGCGAGAAGGAGTAACCAACATACACGTTCAAATTTTCACTTTTGTAATATTAGTGTATATAGTATACGAATAATAGGGTAAATAAATCTTTAGACGTACTTCAATAAAAACAAAGAAGTCAGAACAATTAGTGAGGACTATCTGAAAACTGAAACGTTTTCCTCCTCACGGAAAGTTCCAGAGTGTCGACCTTTCAATTTGTGTTTGATGGCTCGTTTACGACGTGTGTGTGTCTCCGGGAACTGTACTATGGCTATTAATATGACCGTGCCTGTACATTACTGGTTATATGCAGTACTCATGGCCTGACAGGGAAACTGGTTCTTGTATTATTGTGATTATTTGTTTGTCTATTTAGGCGGAATAAACATGTTTTTTTTCCTTTCTTTCTTTACTCGTTTACATATTAAAACTACAATATCTGTCTGCCAGTGTCTAGTCTTTTCATTGTATTAGGGACGGGATCCAGTCTAAAGGTAGAACTATACTACGTACACGTGTGCCACACGCGCTGATGGGCGCGTCGGTGTCCATACATTTTATATGGAAACTAGACTTGTAGAGCTACACTTGATTGACTACGACGTTCAAATCAGGCGTACCAATTACACCTGTGCGTAGGTCTAATGTAGTTCTAGCATAATTGGATGCAGGTAGGCTCCAGTCCCGGGGAATAGGTTGACGGTGAGTAATGGGTAGCTCGCCCTCGGACCGCCCGGGAATCGTTTGGATCAAGGCTTGTCGCTAACAGCGCGTAGTGTTCCACGAGCGCCTCAAGGAGATGTCAGCAAAACCGTAGAGACCCAGCAGGGTCGAAGCCTACTGGGGCTAGGCTCTGTTTCCGAAAGGGAGGCTAGGCCCCCATATGAAAGGCAAGAATGAACGGGGTAGGTTTTTAGTCAGTAAGGGTCTGACACTATCTTCCGCTCCGTCCAAGAGCAGGGGATGTCATTTGGATGATTATTACCCACCGAAAAAAAAACCTTTTTTGGCTTTGCGGTAGTCGGGTAAAAAAGGCAAAGTCTTGACTCACTTAGCAATACCCAGCCCAAATCCTTTTACCTAGAACACTGAAATTTTGCACAGAAGTTCCTAATATGGTGTATGCAAAGTATAAGAAAAGATTTTTCAAAATTCATCCTCGAAGGAGATGAAATTGTGGTCCATAATTTGTTTGAATAAACCCACTTCACGCGGGCGGATTCGTTGGCAGTCACTAGTGTGTAAATAAATCGATCAATCAAAGCGAGACGAAAAAAGAATTCGTTATTTTACAAATATATTTCTAGTGAATTATTTTAAACCACGCATGGTTATTTAAAAACACAATATTTGGAAGAAATCTATCCTACGGTTTGTAAATATTTTGGTTCAATGGCTCACCTGTCATTATTGCGCGCGCGCATGGACTTAGTCTGCAGAAAAAATGTTTGTGTGTGCGAGAATTTGGTTATTTTTATCTCACTATATGTTATAGGCGATAGTTTGTGTGTATGTGTTGTGTTTGTCACTTCTTCTTTTCTTGGTAATTTATTTTATTTAACGAAAAAAAAAAACATTGAGTATTACATAGCATAGTATAATCAGCTTTTTAATGTTCCCACTGCTGGGACTAAGGCCTGAATGGGTCGTAATTCACCACGCGGGCCCAGTGCGGGTTGGTAGATGTCACATCTTCGATTTTTTGGTTCTAGGACATGCCGGTTTCCTCACGATGTTTTCCTTCACTGTTTTGAGAGCAGTAGTGATGAATTAAATTACACAAAGTAATGCATTTGGCTGGGGTTTGAATCCGCGACCTACGACTAAATAAGTCGGGGCCGATACCACTTGGCTACTGCTGTTTTTTTTTAAATGTTACATAAAGAAAGAATTTACCACAAACGTCTTACAAATATGATGTCATAGTTAAAAGTAACCATGAGACATTTTGGTTTGATAAGCACATGTAAATAGAAGAAAGGAAAACGAAAAATACAGTAAATAACAATATTGTTGATAAAAAATATAGCTGGTCAATGGGTCATGAGTGGAAAAAATATTTAATAATTTTGATTTGTAACCTTCAACGATTTTTAATAGTAAACACGATGATTAAGAAAATATAGATTGATTGTGGTAGACATTATCCGGCTGAAAATGATATGAGGGATAAGGTGACGCTTGACAGAAAGGAATCAATTGTAAAAGGACAAGGTGATGATATTGATAAAGCTCTACTCATGATGGTCAAAATTGGCTAGTTTTTATTCTGGATGGTTCGTAATGATATGATTTAATTTGTTCATTTACGTATTGTATGTACAAATATTGATGTAGTTTATTTTAACTGTTAATTCAAACTACCTTTATTTCTATTATATTATATATTTATATTCAGAGGTTCGCTGTAAGAAAACCCAAATTCTGGGTTAAGTTCGCCTTTGTGCATTAAATATCCTTTGGTTTTTTTGTATTACCTTTTTTATGCGCAATAAAGAATAATTATAATCGTGTAATAGTGCGTCCATATTTGTTACTTACAGTATCGATAAAACAATAAACTGAGGACATACCAATTTTGACTCTCAAAGACTGAAAATTGGTAAGTTTCATAACCGACACATATATTATATTATACTTAAACATTACCTCAACACAATTTCCATTTAACCTTTCGAATGTCTTAAGTTATACTGTCCGACATAAGGTAATTGTTCTTCTATTGTGTCTCTAATTACGACATTCAAAGAGTTAACAGATAAAAGCATAACATTTTGGACGCAATCGTTAACAGATATATAACTCGTCGAATTCTTTAAACTGGTGTTAACAACGAGCCATAAAGCAACCACCATAAAGAAAAAGCCGGACAAATGCGAGTTGGACTTGCACACTGTGGGTTCTGCACAAATTTACCTATGAAAACAGTTCAATTCCCGAATTGAGTTACAAAGATATTCCAAACTACAAAAAAAAGTTGTGACGCAACAAGTTTACTGTTTTCAGATTTATTTCTATACTTGTGCCATAAGACCTTGCTTCATGCCTTTCAGGATTCTAGGTCAACGACAAATACCCTATGAATTTTGATACTCTTGAGAGTGTCGAAATACACGTTTTTTTGTGACAAACGGCCGTATAATTTTTTCGTTAACTTAGAAGTTTGATTTTTTTCACAACTTCAAGGGACCGCAGACTTGAGTATATGGTTTTAATTTCAACTCGATACATCCACGTGTTCCTGAGACAAATGGTCTGGACAGAGAGACGGACGGACGGACAGGTACCCTTATAGGATCTATTAGGGTTCTGTTTCTTTCCTTCTGAGGTACCTACAGAACCCTAAAAATATAAATTATTAATTATTTCCTCGAGCCATTTTTCTCTATGTAACCTTGAAGCGTCGTTGACTAATTGGAACTAGTCACAGATATGTTAATGGACAGTTTTAATATTTTCAGACACTCTGCAGACAGTTCTAACCAGGGTTGCCAACTATATTGTAAAAACAGTTTATACTGTTTTTCACTACATTATACTTTTTACTGTTGAACGAAAATAAGGTATACGAAATACTGTTTTCAGCATCACAATGCTTAACACTATACTCATAAGTGTTAGACTTAGACGCTCTCACAATTTTTTTTTTATCAAATCACAATAACAGAGGTTCAGAATGAATCGAATGAGCTCCTTATTTATTTTAATGTTAATTATATTGTGGTGAGGCGTATGAAGTTTTTAAAAAGACTGTAAATTAATAAGTTGTGCGACTAGCTCTAAAAATATGTATTTAAAACGTCGAAGAAATAAAATACGTTAATTTTTTTCTTTTAAATCCTGTTTAATATGGTGGCCGAGTGATAACGGCCCCCCGACTTACGAGTTGTAAGGTCGTGGGTTCAAACCCAGCCAGGTGCAGTACTTTGTGTTATTTATTTCATTAACACTGCTCTCAAAACGGTGAAGGAAAACATTGTGACGTAACCGGCATGTCCTAGAACCAAAAAATTTGAAGACATGTTACATCCACCAATCCTCACTGGGCTCGCGTGGTGGTTTACGGCCCGTTCCCTCTCCTAGAGAGGAGGCCCGAGTCCCAACAGTACAGGGAACATTATAAGGCCGACTATGCTATGCATGCGATGCTACTGTTTTATATTCTTCTTAGATAAAAAAAAAAAAACTTTATTTCTTGTAAAAAAAATTGGAAACCCTAGTTCCAACAGTGTTAGTATCTAATACTAATAATAATGACTTCCGCTGGTTTAGCATGACAATATTAAAAGTTTGGCTTAAATACATGGAAGCAAAGAAAATGCAAGGTCGCTAAATAGATTACTTACCTATTATAGAACGTAACGTCTGTCTGTTTGTCCATATAAGCGCTGGTATCTAGAGAACTACTGAGCTGATTAACGTAAGTGCATTTTTTCAAAAGTGATAAATCTGTGTTCGGCTAGATTCTAGTCAATATGCTAGCAGAGCTGTAGGTACAAGTAGTTATGGACGTAAAGGTAACTAAAAATGTATAATCCACTAGCATCTAGCCAGCGGCTTTGCCTGCGTGAATATAGAAAAATATTCCAATGGAACACACTCTCAGGGTTAAAAATTATACTGTGTCCTATTCATGGTCTACCGTGCGCTTAATTTCATCCAAATCAGTTTAGGTGTTTAAGCATAAATGAGAAACAAACATACACACAAAAATCAACAAATGACATCCCCGCCCTTGGGTGGAGCAGGAGATTGTGTCAGACTCTTACTGACTAAAAAAACCAACCCCGTTAATTCTTGCCTTTCATACTGCGGCCGAGTTACCGGCTTCGACCCAGCTGGGTCCCTGCTGTTGCTGATAACTCCTTGAGGCGCGCGGGAACAGTGCGTGCCGTCGATGACTTGGGCTCGGTCCGGACGGTTACCGGACGGCCGGACGGCGAGCTACCCATTATTCACTGTCCGCAAGCCCGCGCCTACGGTGGCTGGAGTGATTAACTTACCTACCGTATCCGCACTTACAATTACTAGATACTTTTTATATTATAGCTCAGTCCGCCCAGGCTCGACCTGAATTACTCTAAAAATAAAACCAATCTGTTTTTCTGTTTCTCGCGCATTTCGTACTAGTTAGTGCTTGTAAACAAAAGCTGAATAAAGCTAGGGATGGCAAACACTACATCGAAAGTGCTAAATAATAAAGGTAATTAGCTTTTGCCCTCGGCTTCGCCCGATAAATAGATATAAAAAATATATAACGTCTCTCAGGAGTAAAGCAGCTTTCTATCCGTGAAAAACTTTTAACAATCGGACCAGTAGTTTCAGAGATTATCTCCAACAAAAAACAAAAGATGAGATAAAGATAGAGAAAAGAAAACAAACTTTACTTCATATAGGTGAATATGCAGGCATTTTTTTTTATTTGTCAAATTAAATAATTTTTAAATTTAGTAAAGAAATGTGAAAGATTTTTTAAATTAATTAATAGGTCTTTGAAATTACCGTTTTTCAAACGAGTTCCTCCGAAGTGTTATATCCTTGGAATTATAAGTTTAAATAAAATGTATATTAATGGTTCGTTATTCTTTTTTCGAAATTAAGTATTTATTAGTTTCTTTGTGTTTTATATTTTCTGAGATACCGCTGTGCAAGTTTTTTTTTTTTTTTTTATTAATGATAGGCAAGTAAACCGTAATTGCTTGCAACCCGTTCACACGGTGGATCGACGATCTGGTGAGAGTCGCGGGAATACGGTAGATGCGAGACGCACAGAATCGATCGTTGTGGCGACGCTTGGGAGAGGCCTATGTCCAACAGTGGACGTCTTTGGGCTGAAATGATGATGAGCCTTGCCGTATTTAGGACAAACATAATTCATCTCACAGGGGTCTAGGCACAAAAGCGTCCTAAATAAACCTTCGACAAACAATATTTTACGAAAAATAACAGAAACATCTATTATACCTGACCTACTCAAAGAATGACAAACAATAAAATGCGCTGCCAAATAATTATATTATAATAGAAGTAACGACAATTTTTCTTTTTATTACCCTAGTTTAACGAGAATGAACTAAATATCACGAAAATTAAAAAAAAAAATGGTTTGCAAAGAATGTTAACGTGCGTCTGCAAATCGAGAGGAAACGGACGAATAAATAATGGAAAAAATAGACAATTGGAAACACTGAAATGTTTCAGTTGAACTGATCTTTGGGTAAATAAAACAGTAAACGGGGTAAAAGGTTATTGTACTGTGAGAGACGATTAGTTAGAATTGTTTAATTTACTGAGAAGTCTAGTTTTTTTTAATACTTTTCCGAACACTTTTATTTTAGGTGGGAAAATCATCCAATGATATCTCCCGCTCTTAGGCGGAGCGGGAGATAAAGTCAGACTTTTACTGACTAAAAACCCACCCTTGTTCCTTCGGTACCGAGGCCGGACGTACTTTTCAGAAACGAATCGTTGGCAGTTGTTTAGATTTAAGATCCAGTTACCCTTGCTGTAGTCAATTTATCCTTGCTATTAAATATAATAAGTATACGCCAACCTATCCTTACTGTAGGTACTTAGAAATAGTAGCTTTCTAAACAGAACCAATCAAAATTTCTTAGTCATTATCTACCGATCTGATCATCACAACCCAGTAACTGGATAACACGATAACCTTGATTATTGTGAGAATACTGAACAATCGTAATGAATGTCGAAGATCTACAAATACAGTCATAAATTGTTTTTCATAGTTCCTGGAAACAGAAGATGATTAAGCGTCTGAAAATTTCAAATATCTTTACCTAACCAATTAAAATCTTACATAAACAAGTAAATACGTATAGATGGAGCACATTGTCATTTGTATACGATCATAAACTCAGTTTAACGACTTCGTTGATTTTAACGACTTCGTTAACTGTCCTACGGAGAGCTCTATTTACTTCAAGAATTAATGGACTTTACTTTACGACTTGATACCTATAATTAATTTCTACGTCTATGCTAAAGGAATCTGAAATGTTTCTAGATCAAGATTGAAGGAAAACCGTAAATAGAATTTCTGGGTTAGCATGAGAGTTTATTGGAAGTCAGGGTCGGGTGTGAATTCTAAGCTATAGATGTTTTTGGTCTTTATAAAAACCATATAAAGTAATACGTGATAAATAAATGCTTCAGAGCATAACAACACCGTTAAATGAGGAGTATACAAAAGTATCCGGCTCGAAGGACCGAACAAAAATGTACTACTGATTAAAATTTGAAGTATACTAAGACAGTATTTTACATGGAGCGACTGTCTATCTTAACTCTCACAACCCAGAAATTGAGAAACTCTTTCTCCCATTGGCAGGATAGGTGCAAGACACATAAGACTGTTCGTTATAGCGACACTTAGGGGATGTCTATGTCCAAAAGTGGATGTCTTTCGGCTTAAATGATGATGATCAATATTTGTAAAAAGTCTCCAAATGACAGTCGGGGACCATCTTGAGATACGGAGGAATTTTGATACATATGGACAAATTCAGAGACGGACCGGCGTTGCTTAGAAGCCAAACGTGCGCCTTTCATTACTTTACCCACAACTCACAAGTACTTTCTTCCATAACATTTAATTGTAAACAAGTAAAGCAGCAGCCCTCTTTAAAAATCATTAGTGATGGTACATCATAAAGAGCATACTGCCAAAAATCCAGACACATATAATTTTTTTTGCAAAGAAAAAGAATCTTATTATTTACTTTTACATAATGTTTTGGTCGCCTTTCCATCATAGCAGTTGTCACGGTGCCAAACCCCGTATCTATAGTCTGTCTAAAAATCAAACGACTTGGAAATTTTTAAACGAATTAAAAAATCTGTTATATAAATTACATTCAAAACTTTTTATAAAATTCTATTAGTAAACAATGATCACCCTCTTTGTAACCTTGATTGTTCAACCAGTGTTGACTACATCAGATTTCAAGAATTTGATTATTTCGTTTTATTACCAGTCGTTTTGTTTTATTTATGGTGGGCAAAATCATCCAATGACAACCCCGCTCTTGGGTGGAGCGGGAGATAGTGTCAGACTCTTACTGACTAAAAGCTCACCCCCTTCCTTTTAGCCTTCATACCGGGGCTCGAGTTCAGTTTCGGATAACCCTGGCCCCAGTAGGCACACAAGTCGTTTAACTTTTTAGACAGACTATATCAGATGCGACTGCGACCTAGTCGTGGTCACTTTACCTCGCTCGGCTATTTCCGTACAGCTTCGGATTTAAGAAATATTGAGGATACGCGAATAAATTAAATTTTTTCAATGTTTATGTATCTCGGAGATTATTTTTTTAAAGTCTAGACAAATGTAGTTATTTATGTAGGTTGTCAAGTTTTTTTGGATAATGTTTATTGCTAATATGACAGCTTTGTAGGTCAATGTACGCCAACGATCTTATTTTAGAGCTGTCTATTGAAAATGGTATCACATCTACTGACATTAGAAATTCCAAGGGTTTGGCAGTAAGTATGATGTTAATATTAGAAACAAAGCTACAATCGTTATTTTCTTTTTGAAGGTCTCCCACAAGGTAGACCTGCTGGAGGTCGCGGGGATCCGATGAATGCAAGACGTCTTTCGGCTGATATGATGATGATGATGATTGGACCAAATCGTTAAAAATTTCTAGTGTTTTAACAAAGTATATACCTATTCTATTTTAGTTTTAAAACAGTTTTAACATCCATCGGTACGTGACCGAGTCGCTTTGACTTTTGTATTTTGTTTTAGAGCAGTATTGTTTGAACAATATCCTGGAAATTATTTACGCTGTGCACAAAGTTAGTCATAGCTGTAATATACTATATCTTGTTAATAAGATTTTTAAGTATAATTTCAAGGTTATCCTTGTACGAGTTGTCTTAATTTTAAATGGTATTTCTTGAGCGTTGTTACTAAAAGAAAATATCCGTAGTTTAATTGATTATGAGCAGGATTTAGTTTATTAAGATCTAGCAGTAAAAAGGCGGCGGATGAGTTAAGACTGGGGATAAATATGGACTAAGCTTTATTTATATATCTTGTGGATACCCAGTGTCTCTACAATTCATTTATTTTAATGGTATAATATCAATTTCGTATTATTGTTTTAAATGAACTCGGTTTGGGGCAAATCGATCACACCGATGCAATAGTTGGATGGTTTCAAAGTCTGTAACGGTCATTTGAAGCCCGAGACGGTAACAATATTTTTTGTTTCATATATTTATAGCTTGCAACTTGACTAGCAAGTCAAGTTTTGTTTTTTTTTTTTGAATTTTTGATTTTTGAATTTCAATAAGATGTTTTTCCTGTTCATCACACATGACATGTCAATGAAAAGCATGTGACCACCAGCTTACTATTTAGTCACGAAAAGCATGCCATCCTTCTCTTCAACGATGTCGCTAATATTAGTACATCCATCGGCTCCACACCCATCAGCACTTGGCATTGAACAGTGCCAGCGAACCCATGATGTAATGAGAAGAAAGGTAAAAGACCATGTGACGTTTACTAGAAGTGAGCTGTTAGTATGGAAACTTGTGCCAAGAATGTAGAATTTACTTTAGAACGATAATACATAACATGATTGAAAAGAGTTCCCATGGAGTTTCTTGCACATTCTTTTCCATAGAGATCTACACACATACACACTATGTACCTATATGTATAATAATTATAATAATATCATTTATTTTCTCTCACAATGGTTTGCACTTAACAGTTTGGAACTACATAATTATATGAATTAGCATTGTGAGAGCTGGTGCCTGTTGTAGGTTTCAAAGTAACCTGTGCTACAGGTCACCAGGACCCACGTTACGGCCTCACAGAAGTTTATTCGCAGATAAAATGAACACCACTGAACAAAAAAGCAAAAATGAAATATAAGTGTTAGTAATATGTCGCAGGGAAATGACGATATCAGGGATTTCACGAAATACTAGTAGATGTCGAATATTCTTGTTTATTACGTCTTCATACATTTAGTATCTAGTGATATGACAAAATACTCGTACTATATCTAATATCTTTAAAGTCAGAGATATGTAATTTTACTAAAGTAATACTAGTAAGACACCAGAGATACCGTAGTTTTGAAGATAAAAAATGGTCGTTATAAAGTTGGGTCTTCAGCTGGTATATGCGATGAAAAACACGAGTATTTTTTTAAGATGGGAAATCATACACTGACTTCTCCCGCTCTAGGGGGCCAGGGTTAGCTCCGAAAGGTAGCTCAGCCCCGGTAAGGCAAAAAGGAACGGAGTGGTTTTTTTAGTCAGTAAGAGTCTGACACTATCTCCCGCTCCGCCCAAGGGCGGGGGAAGTCATTTGGATGATTATTACCCACCAAAAAAAAGTTAATGCAAACCAGCAGATCTTCAGAGGTCTTTACTAGATTAGTTTTACATACATTTATAAATTGATTTCAATAGAAGCCACAATATACAAGCAAAGCAAGATCAAAAGCAATATCCACAAGATACTGTGTTTTCAAAATATCTAATGAAAAATGAGTAATAACGTCATAATCGCGTAAGAGCTGCGGTTGTATGAAAACCAGTGAAAATGTATGTCGAGTTGCATCGCCTTATGGGTTTAAATAATAACAGTTTAATATTCTTTTCTTTATGTACTGGAAGGCATTTTCATTAATATTACGTAAAACGTGATCAACAGGCGGTCTTATCGTGAAAAACGATCTTTGGAAGACCATCGTTGGATGAATTTAAAAGAAAACAATACTATAAATCCAATCTATTGATTAAAATAAAAAAATAAATAAAAAGAACTCTTTGAAAATTATTTTTAGAGCTGATGTTTACGCCTGAAAATAGCGGAGAAGGGCAAGTCCAAAGTGCACAGTCCCCTGTGACATCGAAATGACATTTATAGAACTGTGACGTACATACAACTATTTATTTACTATTTCATTCTACGCTCCAATGACGATTACAGCTATAGTAACCCCAAAATTAACGAAATGTTGTGGGGAGTTTGCTGTGATTACGGAAACTTATGAGCGGGTTTGATGTCATCAAGTATTTTGAAATATTACAAAATAATATTATAACAATAGAGAAACATCGTGAGGAAACCGGCATGTCCTAGAACCAAAAATTCGAAGACATGTTGCATTCACCAACCCGCACTGCGCCCGCGTTGTGGATTACGGCCCGTTCCCTTTCCTAGAGAGGAGGCCCGAGTCCCAGCAGTGAGAACATTAAAAAGGCTGATGATGATGATTTATGGATTGAATGGTATTGGCAGAAGGGTAAAGGCTACCTAATCCTTTCTTTTGATTCCACATTTGTACAAAAACGACACGTTAACTGCAGAAGTGTAAAACTAACCAATGATGCATCATCTAGACACGTCATTAGGTTCTTTTCAAATCACACACTTATACAGTAGGCACAACGGAACTTGAGCGCTCGGCGTCAGAGTGGGGATCGCTTTGCGCATTCCATACATTGGCGAGCCAATTGTCTTCGTTGTTAGATACATGCAGCAACGCAGGGAACGAATTGGGAGTGACGTCTATGACGTGAATACTAATTTAAATACCTACATATCTATCAGTAATTTAACTTATAAATAGCTATTCGCAGTTAAACCGTGACATTATCGCCTCTATATTTATCCACAGTTTAAAAAAACACGGTACCTTATTGTAACAGTTTCTCGAGTGAGTCAATTGTCCTTGTGGATTACTTGTTACACTGTGACCTTGGTGGGGTGGATACGTACCGGTTACATTCTGTATTGTTTTGATAGGTATACAGTTAAGGCGACCATTACACGGTCATGCAAGCGTCAATCAATTCTGTCAATCATGATTGATAGTTTTTGTCAGTCAGTATTAGTACTGACTTTAAACTTAAAACGTCAATTACCGCATTAGACGGTAGAATTTTCGTCAATCAAATCTTTGACTGTGGCAAAATCTAACGTGTAGTGTTAGCCTAAGGCCCAGCCTCAGAGCAGTGCCATAAAACAGGAACTTTCTGAAGCCCCGGTAACGGCCAGGTTAATATGTTTGATGTATATTCATCGATTCATGAACAACATTTTCAACTGTCGATTAAAACAAAATTTAGCAATTTCGCAATTCTTTCCTACTCCTTCGAAACGGCTTGGATCTTTAGAAACATTATTACACATAATAATTGGTGGTTAAATATTCTTCAAAGTGGACCTAGTATAAGTAAATCAATCGATATTTGGCAAAGAAAATGGATTTAACGGTCAGCAGGGCTGTATTCGGTCAGAATTAAATGCACAGATACTCGTACGGCGGGTACGAGCATTGTGTCCATTTAATTCCGGCCAGATGTTTAAGGGACTATAAGCCTTAAAGTGAAAGTATATACCTGTATGTAACACCTGCATACGAGTATATTGTATGGGACGTTCAAGGCTACAGTTGTTTTGAATGATAACGCGTCCCAAGGTTACAATTTCCGGTCAGTTTTTTTCATTCAAAATACTTCAAATGCTCATTAGTATGAGGAAAATCGAAATATAGGAGTGGAATTCCCTGCCGGAGTCCGTGTTTCCTGATAGCTACAACTTAGGTATATTTAGGTCAAGAGTGAATAGGTTACTTCTAGGCAAGCGTGCTCCATCGTCGACCACAACATCACTTATCATCAGGTGAGATGGGGACAAACGCAAGCCTGTCAATAATAAAAAAAATATTCATCCTTCTTAGTCCTTCTTGTTGAGTAGCGGCATCAGGTAACTTCTCCCGCTCTTGGAGGAGTGAGAGGGAGTGTCAAACTGTACCTGCCCATGATCCTTCAGTTGCCCTTAGCGTTCCAGGGCCGCTGTAACTCTTTTGGTATTGGCCCTAGTTGATCCTGACGATTTATTTCCACCCTCAATTTTATTGTCATTATTTGAAAAAAAAAATGATTTTCACTATTCTGAGTTATGAAGCCTCGTCATTATTTGACAGGCCTGTTGGTCTAGTGCTTAGTGGCCCTGACTACTATGCCGGAGGTCGTGGGTTCGATTCCCACTCAGTTTTTCCACTAATTTATCTATAATGTGTATGTATTTAGATATATACAAGTATGTTTATCAGTTGTCTAGTACCCATAACACAAGCTCTGCTTAGCTTGAGACTAGACGGCGTTGAGTGATAGTTGTGGAGTATATTATATATATTATATTTCTATTATATATTACGTGAGTCCTTACGTTGTTGTCACCTCTACACCGGACTAAGCGTATCGCTTCGACGTTTAAACCGATGTCGAAGTATTGGAATAATTTGCTTGCAGCAGGACTTTCTTTTTGATTATAATTTAGGTGTCTACAAGGCTAGAGTGATTAGGCTTTTAATAAACTAGTGCGATTCACCATCAAAGATTGCATCGCTGCTTACCTTCAGGTGGGATCGCAGTCAATCACTAGTTTACATCATTTAAAAAAACCTCATCTTTTGAGAATGTGACGTGAGTTGTCTTCTACACTTTTTCATCCTGGTTTTTATCCAGCAACCAAACATCTACTGTTTTCAATTCGTACTATTATCATCGTCATTTTTCTGCCCTTGTCCCGTTTTATTTGGGGTCGGCGCAACACGTTTTTTTCTTCCATTCTGTCCTGTCATTCGTCACCTCACCTCACTAACTCCCATTTCTTTGCTATTAACGTGGTTCTTTTAAAATTTCTGTGTGCATCAATAAAGTGCGTAAGTTCCTATTCAGCGGTAACGTCCCGTTCGCTCGTCGCCAACTCGATTAATTGGATTCGGTTTCGTCGTACACAAATCTAATTTGTGGCTATGCTTAGCTAGCTTACCTACCGGCTTAGCGAACTAGCTGTTATGTTGGAGATTTTAGTCGTTAGTGAATTAGTTTGTTGATTACTTTGATACTTGCAGTTTAACGTACATTTTTTGGTGATGGTTGATGGGCTTTGGAAAGCATGAAAAGTCGTCGTTCGTAGATCTTTGACAGTCGTCACAGGGAATCAGACGCCACAGAAAGTTTACCCATCAGTCTTTTTTTCATTATTATTATTGATAGGCTCGCGTTTGACCACCATCTCACCTGATGGTAAGCGATGATGTGCTCGACGATGGAGCACGCTTGCCTAGAAGTAACCTATTCACTCTTGACTTAAGGCTAATAGGCCACCCGGAGGACACCGTGGAGCACACAGTCGAGGTGTGCGCTGCTTGGGCGGAGCATCGCCGTGCCCTCGTGGGGGCGATCGGCGGCGGAGACCTCTCGCGCCGGGCCTTGGTTCAGGCCATGGTCCAGAGCGAGGAGAAGTGGCAGGCGGTCGCTTCCTTCTGCGAAGCAGTAATGCTAGCAAAGGAGGACGCCGACCGCATCAGGCAACGGTGCTCTCACCGCTGCCGGGATCCCGATTCCGATTTCCGGCCACCGTAGACGCAGGTTTGCGGACGGCGAGCTATAAGTAGCTGTCGGTACCGAGCCCAAGTTGTCGACGGCGCGCACTGTTCCCGCGCGCCTCAAGGAGTTGTCAGCAACAGCAGGGGCCCAGCTGGGTCGAAGCCTACTGGGGCCAGGGCTAGTTCCGAAACATAGCTCGAGTCCCAGCATGAAGGTTTAAAAGAACGGGGTGGGTTTTTAGTCAGTATGAGTCTGATACTATCTCCTGCTCCGCCCAAAAGCGAGGGTTGTCATTAGCTGATTTTCCCACCATAAAAAAGAGCCAATTTTCAGTCGCTCCATGTAAAACAAGGATAAGCTGGAAGCCGCTTCCAAGTTAGTTGGGAAGAAAGAAAGCTATACTCAATTTAATAGAGAAGCTAGAGGTGATGAGTTTGATGATTTAAACAAAAATTCAATCAATCTGTCCAGTCATCTTCTCTACTATGTTGAAGTCGGGTTTCAGTATAAACGAACGTTCCTCCTCCTCCTTGCCTCATACTCCTCAACGCTGCGGGATGTGACCTTTGCTTCTTCACTTTCATTCGAACGATATTCTTTCATCTGTTTCTGTCTCTGTCAGTGTGAAAGGCATTGTATAGCGTCGAGTCAAGGGCGCTGCGGATCTGGTTAAACCAATGTATTTGGCTGCATCCACGAGACCTTTTTCCATCCACTTTACCGGTCATCATCGTCATCATCATCATTTCAGCCGAAAGACGTCCACTGTTGGACATAAGCCTCCCCCAAGTGTCGCCACAATGAATGGTCCTGTGCGTCTCGCATGCCGTCGGATTCCCGCAACCTTACCAGGTCATCAGTCCACCTTGTAGGAGGCCTTCCAATGCTACGTCTTCCAGTACGCGGTCGCCACTCCAAAACCTTTCCGCCCCAACGGCCATCTGCTCTGCGAGCAATGTGTCCTGCCCATTTACCACTTAAGTTTGGCTTTACTGGTCACGACAAGCCTTTTGAGATAGCTACCATCTTTTCACATCAATCGAACATAGCTGAAAACTATTATTACGTAGCCACGACCTCCTGCTTAATAACAGCACTGATACGCATAAATAAATATAGCATTCAATAAAATACATCAATATGTAAATGTAATGCATCCGTGTCTATTGAAGTCTATTAGTACAAGTGATCTCAATATCGATTCAATTCTCAGCTGATGTCTAGATCGACTTTAAAAAAGACGTTGACAGATATGTATGGCTGCTCTGTCCTTGAATTATGACTTTATATATAAATGCTGTTGTGTCTAGATTGTTGGAGCTGTGATTGGATTGAAATGTTATTGGAAATATACATAGTTAGAACATATTTTTTCTTCATACTGCGTTATTTTCCCTATGCTATGAATGTTAAGACAACTGTATGGTGTAACGAAAATGGATAAAGTGAAGAATGAGTATAGAAATTTGAAAGTGGCGCCAGAAACTGAAAAGTTAAAGGGAATTGTTTGCCTTTGTATAGTGATGAAAAGAGGAGGGGCGAAACGCATGTTATAAAAGAGTGATGAGTATATATGTAGATGGTTGATTTATTCATATAAACTTCATGTACAATAGTGGTATATAAGCGGACTTAATGCAACAAGGCATTCTTTCCCAGTCAACCTTTAGGTTAAAAAAGACAACACTGTATCCGATCAGTTCTTAAAGCGTGATTAATTACCAATGTGGGACAAGATTTCTTCTTATCCTTTATTGTCTTCGTCACTAACAGCTTCATCTTCTTCATTCCAGGGTACGGCTGCTTCCAATGGCTGTTGCTGATGTCCTGCGGTGCTATCTACGCAGTTTGCGCGCTCAGCACCACGACTCTCAGCTTCGTGCTGCCGGCTGCAGGGAAGGATTTTGATTTGAAATCTGCAGATAAAGGCAAGCTCACTGCCACACCTCTTATTGGTGAGTAAAGCATACATTTATCTCTACTTTAACAGAGGAAAGCAGCGTGGACCTGCGGACAACGAGAAATGGGTAGCTCGCCGTCCACCTGTCCGGAAACAGTCTGGACCGAGTCCTAGTCGTCGATGGCGCGTAGTGTTACTCGCGCGCTTCAAAGAGATGTCAGCAAAACTATAGGGCCCAGTAGGGCCAAATCCTACTGAGGGGCCTGAATGGCATAGATTGGCTTCTGAAAGGGAAACTCGGGGTCGACCGGCGGGTGACGTTTTAGTCAGTAAAAGTCTGAGATGCCCTGCCACCTCATTCTAGAGCAGGAGAAATCATTGGATAATTTCTCACCTTAAAAGAAAACAAAGGAAACCAGAGGTGAGATGACCTAGACGACTGCTGCTTAGGCTGGTTCGAGATGGCCCATGAAAAGAATACCTGGAAGAATATTGGAGAAGGCCTTTGTCAAGTAGTAGGAACAGTACAGTCTAGTCGAATGTAACTATGGCCATTATGTCCCACTGTGGAGCAAAAGTCTTCTTTTGTCTTTTCTACAAACGTCTGTCTTATGCCATTGTGGGCCAGTCACTCCAGTAAGAGTGACGTTTACCTCACCACCTTCGTCTTGGTCTGTTGCGATGTCGCCTTGCGTTTAGTAGACCCAATCTCCTTTAGTGTAGTACCCGCTTAGTCTATAAGTCTTCTGACATGCGGCAGACATGTCGGGACAAATTCCACTTGAGAAAAACAGCTTCTGGTACCTATGTAGCGTCCCGGATCTATGTCTATATCTATTTTTTTATAATCTTATTTTAAATTATTGTAACAGCAGCTAGAACTATTTTCTGCCAGCCTGTTGTTCTTCGTTACAGCATACAAAATTGTCTCAAAGATTTCATAACCATTTTTCCATTTTCCAGGAATGTGTATAGGCTCCTACTTCTGGGGCAACCTAGCAGATGCCAGAGGACGCAAGAAAGCTATCATTGGAGCCCTGCTGTTGGACGCGCTAGCTGCCTTCCTGTCCAGTGTAGTGCAGTCATTCCCAGCGTTCTTAGCTTGCAGGTATCTAGAACATATGTGTCATATAGGAATTATAAGAGGTTAATTTTTTTCTTTAGTTGTTTGGCGTATACTTTGAAAGTTCAGAGGTCACAACCTGAACTGAATTGTTAAAGGGATGGAACTATTAAGGGTGTTCCAACCCTCTTTCTCGCTCGCACGACTGACATTTTAACACATCATGGTATTATCATGGTGCGTCCAGTTTTAGCGAATGCGCCCCTCGCGAGCTGCTTGCAAACAGCGCGCGTGCATTTCGCGCACGGGTCGTTCGTACGAAGCCCCTGCGCAGCGCACGCTTCGTATGATCATGTAATGCACGCGCGCAGTTCGCAAGTATCTCGCGAACGGCTTGCAAGCCGCTCATTCGCCAAATCTGGACGCACTATTACTTATTCTATGGTCATGGTAAGTCCTCGATATAAATTAAATATAATGCGAAGATGACAATAGAGCAGTAAAAACAGTACTTATTGATATAAAAGATTTAATTTTACTATGGAACCAATACAGATATCGTGAGAAAAATATTTTAGTGCTTGGCTGTGACCCCACCTGATGGTAAGCAGTGATGAAATCTCTGATGGTGAGGCGCACTAGTTTATGAGCCTATATATTATGTTCATTATTATGGATATTACCACTTTATTTTATCATTGTATTGTCATCTCCACATTGCTATACGATAATATGAGTATATACATACCTATATAGTTAGAGTAGCGGTTTGGCTTCTTTTAATTTCTGAAAATTGCATGGTTTTGGTTCGAAAAATTATAAGAGTGACACTGTGGTTACTGCAAGTAACAAGACCAATCTATTTCGTAGTACTAAAACTCTGTTTCAGTTTCGGTCAGATCTTCCAGAAACAAGCGTAAAGGAAACGTAAAATCTTCAATGTGTTCACCAATACCTTATTTGTACCAATCTTGGCGTAACTATTCGTTGTAGACTTGTGTATCTTGCAGGTTCTTCTCCGGGTTCGGCATCATCGGGGCCACAGGGCTCATTTTCCCTTACTTCGGGGACTTCCTGTCTCTCAGGCACCGGGATGTCATGTTGTGCCGACTTGAGGTGTTCTGGACGTTAGGCACTATTCTGCTGCCAGGTAAGAATTATAGATAGACAGATTTATTATACACCATGATATATAAATTTTGAGAAGTAGCCCTAATGAGTAATAGCCCTAATAAGAAGTAGCCTAAGTGAGAAGTAGCCCAAGTGGGAAGTAGTCCTAATCAGAAGTAGCCATAATGAGAAGTAGTCCATTTGGGAGTCGGTTGCCAAAATGAGAATTAGCCCTAATGCGCCTAAACCATAATTTCAATAGGACTGAGCTTAAAATCTATTGGGTGTCACAATGGGCGGTCTTATCGCTAAAAGCGATTTTTAGACAGACTACCTTTAGATAGATTTGGCAGAGAAAGAGGATATGATATAGGAGAGGAGGTAGGATATTGTTCAGTATAGAGGTCTTGTGCTTTGAGAAACAGATAAAATTCTAAATCATGATGATTATAATTGTTTCGATTTTGTCAATTTAAATCAAATCTAAATTTAATAATACGTTAGTAATAGAAGTTGACTGGTAGATAACGCCTTGTTGCAATAAGTCTGCCTTGGTACATAGGAAGGTTTAGTCCTCCTATGTACCAAGGCAGACCAAATGAAGTTTACATGAAGTTTAAATAAATAACAATAAATCTACCATCAAGTAAGTATGTAACAAAAATTTATTATTATTTATTCAGCACAGCAAACAATATACAACAAAAACCAATAGTAAAAGTAGGGAATGGAACAAAAAAATAAATATTTAACAGAACAAACATACTTAGGTACTACCACAAGTACTACGAATTATACACAATTAATTCAACTTACCAAAATCAAGGAAGAAGACACGAACATCCCAATAATAGGCAAAATAATGATCGCATTTATCGTACGAGAAAGAATTTGAATGTCAGCACCGTGGCTGAGGTCAACCGGAATGATATCGACTCTGGCACGAGAGAGATGCCAGCGGCTGCCAAACGTGATGGCGACTGATTACATACCAGGGATGTGTACGTGGACGAGACTGCATCAACATAAACAGATTTAAAAATGATACAATGAGCAACTTGATAGAAACTAGTTTTAAAATTGTAAATGAGTTAACATAAGTAGTTATGAGCGTACTTGTGTATGGATGGAGAGGGAGAGGGAGTAATATGAAAGAAAAGGGAGTTAGTGATAGCATGACGGGTACGGGATAGAACGAAAGAAAAAATCGTCGACGAACATGATGACACAGAAATGAAAAGAGAATGGACTTTGGAAATATATATGTCCATAAAACTGAAAACCAAAGTTAAAATATGCGTGAAAGGAAATTGTTGTCTTTAGTTCACATACAGCGTAAAAAAACCTGAAAAAAAAGAAAACTAGCAGAATGAGAGATTTTTACTGGCTAGCTTAGAGTAGTAGTTGTAGTAAAATTGGCCTGGAAACCAGTATCGGGAACAAGGTCCAAAACCTTCTAATATGAGACGAGTCCACAAGTACCGCTCTCTGAATCAAGCGTCCTCCGGGTTGGTTCAGGCTTTAAATTACTTTCTGAACAAATAGTAGAACCATCTCAAAACTCCTTTTCTTTGTGTATATATATATATATATTTGTATGTATGTATAGCTATATATTTTATTAAATATGCGTTTTTATATGTATGTTTGGTTTTAGCTTTATATATAATTCTATAATTGTTTTAAATAATATTTTCTTTATTTTTTATGCACCTGCTATTTTGTCTCTGCACTACCCTAGGTTGACTGGTAGAGAATGCCTAAGGCATTAAGTCCGCCTTTGTATCTTTTATTACATAAAGGTTAAATAAATAAATAAATGGCTATTAAACGAATGACTGTTATGACCACCAGCCCAACAACAGTTGAATCCACATCCATCTTCTTTTCTCTTACAGCTATCATGAAGTCACTCACGTGGGTTCACAGCGCGTTTCTCGTTTCAACATTTACCTTTTTTTTTGCCAGGTATCGCATTCCTCATCATCCGTGATCCTCGTTTCAACCTGACGGCAGTGGGAGCTGACTTCCAGTACACCTCCTGGCGAGTGTTTGTGGCTGCCTGCGGGATCCCCAGCCTGTTTGTGGTGCTGCTCCTCATACCCTTCCCCGAGAGCCCCAGATACCTCCTGTACGCGAACAGGGCTGATCAGGCCTTGCAAGTCTTGCAGAGGATATTTGTTGTAAATACTAAACTTAGTGAGAAGGACTTTCCGGTGAGTTTAAAGTTTTGAATATGCATATTATTTTTTTTAGTCAATTCTCAGTCATTGATATTACAGATCTTTAAAGACTGACTGTAAAGATTACTTTAAAAATCTTAGTACTACAGTTACTTCAATATTTAATTGGTTAAATTGCTGTCTTAGATAAGATTTATCAGCAAAGAGAAAGAGTAGAAAAACAGAATCAGATATTTGAAATTTTTACAATTTCTGTCGCAGTTTTGGACCTGAAAGTTAAAAGCAAGAACATATCTTTTAATACTTGCATTGAATAATTACAAGCAAACAGATGGTCGTTGGGGTTAAAAAGTTCTAGACTGGCTACCGCATACCGAAAGACGCAGCATTGGTAGGCCTCTCACAAGGTGGACCGATGACCTGGTTAGGGTCGTGGGAATCCGATGGATGCGAGACATATACACCCCTACTTTTTAATTAGTACAAAAAAATGGGGCTCTATCTGTACCCGTCACTGATCATATTTTTGTAGTCAAAAGTAGAAAACACCGAAATCCTAAAATTGACCACAAAAAGGTAAATTCATCATAGAATCAATCAAACATAACAATTGCTAGTAGAAAATACTGCAGACAGTGTTTTCCCTTAATAATTGTCACTTATTCATTCATTAATCAATAGCCGGCACAATATTTCCATAAATTGAGTGACATTTTGGGACAAACCAACGCTAATAACTTTGCTGTTTATAAATATTATTTATTGAGATTTTACTTATAAAATAACAAGAGCTTTTTTAATAAGCCCTTTAAGTATGTGTACTAAATAAAAAATCGTGGTGTATAAGACCGTTCGTTGTGATGACACTTTGGAAAGACCTACGTTCAGCAGTAGATGATCACAATTAAACTTTGCACTTCCAGGTAGAGTCAATGATAAGTGCCTATGAAGGTGAGGAAGAAGAGGTAGTGTCAGCAGACAACAACGGTAACGAGACCAAGGCGCCCCTGACCTGGTCACAAAGATGGGATGCCTTCTGGTTCAGAAAGAAAATGCTGATCACGCCACCTTATATCGGGTTACTAGCTCTCTGCTGTTTCGTCGATTTTGGACTTATGTTCAGGTAATTGTAATTTTAAATTTGTAAGAGAGTGGTGGCCGAGTGGTAACGGCCCCGACTTACAAGCTCCAGAGGAGAGTCCACCCTTAAATGGTGAAAAAACATTGTGGCGATCTCACGACGTGAAGGCCCCGCTTATTAGAGTCTATTGAAAAGCATGCCAAGAAGATTATAGGCAATGATGCTCGTGTGAAGTTAAAACTCCAAAGTCTTGAGCATCGACGCCGAGTTGCAAGCCTGTCTGTTTTCTATCGTTTACACTTCGGAGTGTGCTCTAGAGTTACACAATTCCGCCAAGTCCATTCCATCATCGGACCACAAGACGTACGGCGTTGCGCCACCGGTACATGGTGGACATCCCACCTATACGTACAAAGCGTTTTGGGAGTACATTTATTATGCGTACAGCTAAGGAATGGAATTCCCTGCCGGAGTCTGTGTTTCCTGATAGCTATAACTCTTTAAGTCAAGAGTGAATA
The DNA here is from genome assembly GCA_929112965.1 of Mythimna albipuncta. Taxonomy (NCBI): domain Eukaryota; kingdom Metazoa; phylum Arthropoda; class Insecta; order Lepidoptera; family Noctuidae; genus Mythimna; species Mythimna albipuncta. Next base: position 1,284,577 of record OV815969.1, on the reverse strand, counting down.
GATTGCTTCTAGGCAAGCGTGCTCCATCGTGGGCCACATCATCGCTTACCATCAGGTGTGTGATTGTGGTTAAACGCGAGCCTATCCATTATAAAAAAAAAATATTATAATAATATAATTTTTTTTTTTTTCACAACTATCACACAACGCCGTCTAGTCTCAAGCTAAGCAGAGCTTGTGTTATGGGTACTAGACAACTGATAAACATACTTATATATTTCTAAATACATACATACATATTATAGATAAATTACACTCAGACACAGAACAAATGATCGTGCTCATCACACAAACATTTGTCCTGGGTGGGAATCGAACCCACGACCTCCGGCATAGCAGTCAGGGGCACTAACCACTACACCAACAGGCCTGTCATAACTATATGTATGTATGTATATAACTATATGTGTGTATGTATATATAAATTATTGTATGTATAAATTATTGATATATATGTATGTATTATGAGATTTAATTTAGATAATAGGTCTCTTTAATTATATATCAAGCAGGTCCTATGTACTCTTTTATCCTAATTTGTTCTTTTCGATGTGTGTACATAAATAAATAAATAAATGCACCTCTGGTTGCAGTTACTACACGCTGATGATGTGGTTCCCGGACCTGTTCGAGCGGTTCAGCCAGTTCGCGGTGCTGTACGGCGAGGACGTGTCGGCGGGCGTGTGCGAGGTGTCGCTCGCCGTCACCAACTACACCAGCGACGCGGCCGCGCTCACCGGCCTCACCGAGCCCGACACAGAGACAGGGGTGAGCATTTGTACTTCTCTTGTTAAGCTGAAATTTTATGTTTGTATATTTGTTATTACTTGGATCTTTTCCTTGGGAATTGGAAAGAAGTGGCTCAAAACTGGGAACATTGGAAGGAGTGGAGGGAGGCCTTTGCCCAGCAGTGGGACAGTATGGGCTAGATATAGAAATAATAATATTTGTTACGTCTTCAGAACAGATTTTGATGATAATGTACATGGTAGACCATGTTCTGAAATACCGTATAAGACATTTTATGATCCCTTGAGTGAGACAATTTTCTGCAGTCATGCGGCCAAAGCCGCTGGTAACAACTATTTTATTTTAAATGCGAAAATAAACATCACTGTGTATGTAGTAGATCTTTTTATCTAGGCTATTATTGAGAATCATAATATAATAGTACATTATGATATAAGTGTGTAATGTTAGTGATTAGGTACCGTCGAGATGGCGAGGGTCTTAAGAGATCCGAGAACGGTAATCACTAATCACTCACGTGTATCATACGACGTTTTTCAATACACTTGTGAAAAAATAACTGTAAAATTAGTAAACTTTGAAGCCGGTAAAAATATGTTTTCATATGCGCGCCCATATTTTTTTTTATTTACCTTTCAATACACTCACTGAAATGAATAAACGGGGGTTGTCCGGCGCCTCGCGGGACACGAGCTGCGCCTGATACGATATATGTAATATAATTATGGCGGGGGAGAGGGTGAACATTAAGGATTTAACTACATGCACTAGTGCATAATGGTAATCCAAAAGTCCCAGTTTGGTAACAAGGGCCATTATGTACCTAAGTGCAGTGCAATAAGAGTCATTTTCTGAGCAAACGTATTGAAAAAAAATTATATACCCCATTACTGAGATGTGTATAAGAATGGTCGAACAATGTGTACATAAATCTACACACATCATCGTTTTCCTGCACTTATTTCATTTTACTCGAGGTCGGCGCAATGCATTTTTTCGTTCATTCTGTCCTATCAACCGTCACTTTACCTCTGACTTCCTTTTCCTTCATAATATTCTCTTTAGAACATTATTTTTAGTATATACCAAACCTGAATATAGTTTCTTCAGAATCAGTAACTAAATGGATTCCAATAATTTTTACACCATGTTATATTTTTTTTTCCAAAAATATTTACAGCTACCACCACGGATATTGAACGCTGGCTTCAAGTTGCGCAGAAGTCAAAAATCGGGTTTCTTTAGGTGGTGCGGTCACTGATTGGCTCGCCGCGCATCGCGTCATAGACGCCAATCTTGATTCGTTCATTTCGCTTGCAGCACGTACCTCCCGACTACGACGGTTGGCTCGCCAATGTATGGAATGCGCAAAGCGATCCCTACTCTGACGCCGAGTGTTCAATATAGAGTGGCAGCTGTAAATAGGGTCAAAAATTGGATAACGCCAAAACTAAGTACAAAATAGGTCACAGCGGGCATTAGGTGCCAGTGCACAGATGGGTACGGAAGCAAAACAACCTCGGTAAGTCCCCTCTTTGAGCGTGGCTGGAAAGACCTCACGGCGTCCTTACCTTCCGCATGACGCAGGTCCTCACCGGACATGGTTCGTTCGGGAGTTTCCTGCACCGGATTCGTGCGGAAGTGACGCCCGAATGTCGCCACTGTGCAGATTGCCCGGAGGACACGGTGTAGCACACAGTCGAGGTGTGCCCCGCTTGGGCGGAGCATCACCATGCCCTCGTGGGGGCTATCGGCGGCGGAGACCTCTCGCTCCGGGCCTTGGTTGAGGCTATGGTCCGGAGCGAGGAGGAGTGGCAGGCGCGAGCCGACTTCTGCGAAGCAGTATTGCTCGCAAAGGAGGAGGTCGAAAGTATCAGGCAACGGTGTTTTCGCCGCCGCCGCCGCCGCCGGGATTCCAATCCCGATTTCCGGCCACCGTAGGCGCGGGCTTGCGGACAGTGAGCAATGGATAGCTCGCTGTCCGGCCGTCCGGTGACTGTCTGGACCAAGCCCAAGTCGTCGACGGCGCGCACTGTTCCCGCGCGCCTCAAGGAGTTGTCAGCAACAGCAGGGACCCAGCCGGGCCGAAGCCTACTGGGGCCAGGGTTATGAAGGCTAGAAGGAACGTGGTGGGTCTTTTAGTCAGTAAGAGTCTGACACTATCTCCCGCTCCGCCCAAGAGCGGGGGATGTCGTTGGATGATTTTTTCCCAACAAAAAAAAAGCAAAAAACCTCTCAGGGGCTCGGATGACCCGGTGACCATGTATTTTTATCGCCAACCAGGTACCGTAACTGGCTTATAATTTTGCTATTATTCATAATACAGTTTTGAAATGTTGTATATAGATTCTTTACATAAAAATACTAGAGAGGTATTTCTGGTATCGCATATACTAAAAATAAGATTGTATTATCATTAATCTCTTAATCACATGCATTTCATCCCTCCTTTTCACGTGACCATACCAAGACAAACGATTCGAATTCAACTTTTCAGTCACTGGCTCCACTTTCAAACATCCTCTAACCCCCCCCCCCCCCCTATTTAGTTTATATTATTATATTCCATCCCAAGGTTGTCTGGAAGACATCGCTTTCAGCGATAAGACCGCCGCTGTGCACATAGGTTTAAGTTTCTGTGAAATTGTTACTATTTTGGTGTACAATAAAGTTTATTCTATTCTATTCTATTCTATTATTCCTTTGTGAAAAAATACAAACGGGACAACTACGTGTGTTTTCTTCACTAAACTCTTACCGTCTCTTGTTGCAGAACTTGCACAGCAAAGTGTACATCCACACGCTGGTGGTAGCGTTAAGTTGCGTGCCCACGGCGCTATGGGTGGGACTCACCATCAACATGGTGGGCAAGAAGCTCATGTTAGGTAAGTGTACAGTGATTTCAGTGAGTTAAGAGATTAAACTCCAAACGCCTTCGTGAACTGGACAATATGTAGATTAAAAGCTGTCAAATTGTATAAAATCATGTCACGCATCACGTGAATGCGTTGCAAAATGTATAAATAGGATGTTCCAAAGTTAGGTTGAATGAATGTTGTTCGTCATGTTGGGGAAAATTTTGTTCCTTAATTAATCTAAGACTTCATTAAAACAAGCGTGATCTTAGTAAAATATATTGAGATTTTCTTAAAATCTTTTAGAAATTCTTAACTAAATTCCTAAATAATAATTATTTACCCAGACATCGTACTTTCAGAGATTTAGACTATGCCTCTTTATGCAAGCGTCTGGATTGAGGGCCCACATTATTTAATCATAACTTTTTTATTTTGCGTTTAAGAAATTTATGGCTCATTGCTTTAAGTTTTACTAATTTTTAACTTAATTCCCTGTAAATCTTGTTTCGTTTCAAAAGGATTTAAAAAATGGGCCCTCAATCCAGATGCACACATTTTTACTTATCTTTTTTGCCATCTTCCTAGTAGAAAGAGTAGATAGTAGTAGGGTTAATTGTAAAACAACAAAAGTTGTTGTTTCTCATATTACTAATATAGTCCTGGGGTCTAAGTCTGCTATTTTTATAAATTCGTCATTCCAACACGATTCCATTGTCATTTTGCTAAAGGTTTGTAATCTACTAATTCATAATAATCGATCGTTGATCGATCAATGGTCTTGTAATAGAATTGTGATAGAATCACAATATCGAGCTTATTAAAAGCACTAATTGCGCAATGACATCGTTTTGGTAGGTCGCTGATCAAAGGAATTGTCAAAATTGCAGATTACCGCATACGTCAGATATTCATTTATCATTATGTACAAGATTACTATTCTATGCCCTTTCTTTCAATGGAGTGTCAGTGGTTATGACCATCGGAAAGTCATAATGACGCCATTATACTAGTAGCTTACCAAAACTTGTAAAAATCAACAATTATGAAATCAATGATAGATCATTCTGAAACTATTGCAATAGCAGACTTGGGGCCTGAGAGGTTGCCAGTGTTTTACAAATAACCCTCTATACGAGTACATGTGGACCTGATGGCACTGTTCTCCTAATGAACCTGAATCTTTGTTCCAGTAATGATGTTGATAAGTTCGGGTCTGGCGGCGCTGGGGCTGAACCTGGTGCGCTCATCGCTGGAGAACCTGATCCTGTCGTGCGTGTTCGAGTCCATCGTCAGCTGCACGGAGGCCGTGCTGTTCTGTGTCATCTGCGAGATCTTTCCCACCAAAGTCGCGTGAGTGATCTTAGATTTTATCATATACTAGCTTTCGCCTCCGGCTTCGCCCGCTTACTTAAAACCTCCCAACCACTCCACAGCTAGCCAGCTAATGTCACTCTAGAATCAAGCAGCTTTCTATCAGTGAAAACATTTTAGTAATCAGACCAGTAATTTCAGAGATTACCTCTTACAATAATAAAACAAACTTCACCTGTTTATAATATTAAAACCCTATGCTAAAATACACTAAATAAAAACGACGTCAAAAAACTCTTCCACATCGCTGTCGACTGGTAATGTGCCCAAAAGGCTGGCGGCATTGCCACGCTGTATGGCAATGCTTATCCTCTGTCCAAGGTAAAAGCCAACCTTTGGGTCACGCGAAGTGGCCTAAATAAAAAAATAAAATCTATCTATATTTATAATAAATCTGTAGAAGTGAAAATTCTGTACATTGAAAATATCAAATAAAAATAATGGCAGGGGGTGTTATTAGACCCACACCGAACCCAAAATTGTGATTAAAAAAATTTTTGGCTGTGTGTCTGTTTGTTCAGGCATCACGCAAAAACTACCGATTCGATCACGATGGAACTTGGTATTATTATTCAATATCCTGGGCACCACACTGGGTACTTTTTATCCCGGAAAAGTATAGGTATACAATAAAAACCAAACTTAATTTTGCGGTTCGATCCCTAGACCCGATTACTGTACCAACCGCAAATAATAAGTTTGTCGTAGGTTACGTCACCCACAGTGGAATTCACTAAGGGGTGCCGCATACGGCTAAGATCCCTAAGCATATTATAAAATTAAATGGGAAAGTGTGTGTGTGTGTCTGTTTGTTCTTCTTTCACGGCAAAACGGAGCTACGAATTGACGTGATTTTTTAAGTGAAGATAGTTGAAGGGCTCGAGAGTGACATAGGCTACTTTTGTCTCTTTCTAAACTCCTACAGAAAGGGGAACCGTGTTACCCCGAATTTAATGCGAGCGAAGCCGCTAGCAAAAGCTATTAAGAAATAATATATATATATATATATTTTAATTCAGCTAAAACAGTCCATAAAAGTTGTTAGTAGCAAGAATTTAACTTATAACAAATGTTGTAGAATAGAATAGAATCTATTAGAATAGAATATCGTTTATTTATAAAAGTGGCACATTGGCAGTGATGTATTAGTGTAGATTATACCGTCGTAATATTACAATTGATGCAGCAACGACACACACAGAACACTACAGTATGATTCACGAATGATGGCGGGCGTGAAGTTTGCGCAGAAGGCTGCGCAGTAACGTGTTTTAGGAACCAAATGGCGACGTGCGTGTGCGAGAAGAGTGTAGTATGCGCGAGCGTTCGCATAGGCTAACTTCACGGCCGCCATCATTCGTGAATTGTACTGTAGAAATAGATTCAAAGTCCAAAACCAATGAATGCCTAATGAAAAATCTGTACACACGTTCTTATAAATCTATGGTACACACCCACCAAAACCACATAAACAAATAACAAACAAATCTGGCATCACATGTCATTATAATGACGTACAGTTCTATAATTGATTCGCGTTTTCACGTCAATGGCCACGCATGTGCTCGTTGTTAACAACGCCAATTAATCAAGTAATGACACCACCTGATAGATCTCAGCATTCTATGCGTAGCTATCGTTCTTGTGCTATATATAGAACTTAATTATATATTCGTCGCTTCATTCTTAAGATAATATAGTCTATTTACTAAGTAGTCCCTCTATCCTAGGGGCAACCTTCGCACGATTTTAGAGTTTTTTTTTGACATTACGTTACGTTTAGAAAAGGGAGTTAGTGATAGCGTGACGAGTGACAGGACAGAATGGAAGAAAAAAACGTGTTGCGCCGACCCCAAGTAAAATGGGACAAGGGCAGGAAGAAGAAGAAGAAGGACGTTCGTCTGTCATATTCTTCATTCCTTTTTCGTGCGGGGCAACCAAAATATATTTAATGTCTTTGGGGGGGCTTAGCAACTTTTTTAAATGAAAATGATTTAAAATTCTAATTGCTTACTAACATCTACCACGAATGTAAATCTCGACGGTGGATCTTTCCGAGTCGCCGTCTCAACACGACACTGGCAGAATAGTCGCTATCGGCTCAATTGCCATAATAATAAAAAAAGTCTTTGGGGGCAACGAACGATTGATAAAAATGCCCAAGAGAAATTGAAGAAATATACAAGAACAAGATTAGAGAACTAGAAAAAAGAATAAAAAGACAGAATGGCGTCGTATACGACGACCATTAGATTCATCGGAGGATGAAAACATTGAAGGTTATTTGAAACTCTATTAATAAGGGTTACAAAATATTCAAAGCTAAATCATATAACATAATTAGCTGCGAGCTAAATATGGGTCATATTCTATGACTATTCATGTAGAAAAAATGTGTCATCTTGAGAAGATAAGCAACATTGTCCGCCTGATATTAGCCGCAAAAAATGTGATACACATTAATAATTGCTACAAAATATCTATTCAAAATTAAATCGGGATTGACTGCGAGTCAATTGCGATAACATAATTAGCTCCGAGCTAGACGTAGACCATGACGTTTAAAGTAAGATTGTTTTAATCTTGTTTCGGTGTGGGTAAGAGATGGCGCTAGACAACCTGTATAGTTCTCATGTCAGTCATGGTAATCCCGCTAATCATGGTTCTATGACTATTCATGTAGAAAAAATGTGTCATCTTGAGTAGATATGCACATTAACTAAATAGTATTGTCTGCGAGATAGTAGCCGCGAAAATGTGTTACACATTAATAAGTGGTACAAAATATTCAAAGTTATATCGGGGTTGACTGCGAGTCAATTGCGATAACCCCAAAAAACCCAAAGGTTGACTGGTAGAGAATGCCTTGTGGTATTAATTCCGCCTATGTACCACTATTGTACCTACATGAAGTTTAAATAAATAACATAATTAGCTGCGAGCTAATTATTTGGTCATGTTCTATGACTATTCATGTAGAAGAAATGTGCCATTTTGAGTAAATATGCACATTAACTACAAACTGTTGTCTGCGAGACATTAGCGGCGGAAAACGCGTTACACATAAATCAACCTACCTATTTGTTCGCTTAATGATCGCATCGTATGCATATCGCTTGCAAATGTGTGCGAGGTCGAGCTCCGGGAGCCACAGAACGGTCCGCTAAACCTTCAATATGAAGAAGACCAACCAGTGGTGGTCCATGATACACAGGTTAACCCAGATCTCGTGGACCTCGTGGAAGTGGCTCAAGTTTGGAACCCGGAACTATTGCCTTCGTTGGGTTCTTCAACGTTCAGTACACCAGACTTTGGGGAAAAAATCCACGAAAGATTAACTCTCCCTATTTAAAAAAGAATTAGACAAAGAGGAGAAAGATAGACTCCTAAAAGACCAATTAATACTCGCCAATTGCAGACTATTGCGAGCTCCAACGTTGAATGTGGAGATCTCAGCTGCGGTGTCAGACATAGTAAGAGGCAGAGACAAAAAAAATAATACTTGGTTTACAACAACAACTGGGAAATGGTACCGCAGCAATAATTAATCAATGGACACTCTGCTCAAGTCAGACAATAAATTAATAGCTTTAAAATACTTAAGCGACAGTTGTCGCTTGTTATCAGATCTACGACAAGAACTGCCTTCATATTAATCAAGATTCAGAACGTATGATACCCCATTTGGGAACTCATTATCCGAAAAGATAAAAGCCAGCAAGGCTATCGAAATGCAAGGGTATCTATCAGATAGAAAAAACTGTACCAAATCAGAAAAATTATATTCCTCAGTCGTCAGTTACTTTCCCTGGTCCCTAGGGAAAGTGGCAAGGACCTCCTCGCTACCCGACTAAAAGGGGGGGGTGGAGGACAGAGGAGACTACCAGTGACGCCACGTCGGTCATACTCACAGCGTCATCCGCTAACGAAGAGCCCTTACATATCAAAGAGCCACGCAGCACATCAAAAATAACTAAGTTATATGCTGGTAGAATACAATTCTTCCTCAGTTTCTAGTCTCACGTAACCAAGAACACTATTGACCTATTATGGATAGAACATGGTTTAAAAATCACCTGGTGTACTCAAGTGACTCAGTCAACCATACATTTTCGAACTTTACTTATGATGAAGCTCGAGATATGCAGATAGCAATTAAAAAGTTGATAAGATGATAAGATGTCAAACTTAGGCTTTTATTTTTTTTTCGATGGGAAAAATCATCTTATGACAACCCCCGCTCTTGGGCGGAGAGGGAGATAGTGTCAGACTCTTACTGACTAAAAAACCCATCCCGTTCCTTCAAGCCTTCATACCGGGGCTCGAGCGCCCTTTCGGATAACCCTGGCCCCAGTAGGCTTCGACCCGGCTGGGCCCAGCTGTTGCTGACAACTTCTTGAGGCGCGCGGGAACAGCGCGCGCCGTCGACGACTTGGGCTTGGTCCGGACTGTTCCCGGACGGCCGGACAGCGAGCTTCCCATTGCTCACTGTCCGCAAGCCCGCGCCTACGGTGGCTGGAAGTCAAACTTAGGCTCAACTCACACCGAAAGAGCGGCGAAGGGCAACGCAGTTTCAGTGTCATATGAATTTTAACTTTATTTTCATTTCTATAATACTTATTATCGCGACCCGTTTACCGTTTATAGAATTCGCCGGAATTCCCGCGGCCCCGCGGGTATCCGCGCGACTTGTTCGAGTTTCTCATGCGATAATAAGTATTAAAGCAATGAAAATAAAGTTAAAACTCATATGACACTGAAACTGCGATCCGCTTCGCTGCGCTTCGACGCTCTTTTGGTGTGAGTTGACCCTAAGATTATAATTAAGTCATTACAATCACAGTTGATTTTATTAGAATAAACGAAACGTGTGATTATAATTGAACTTGACTTTTAAAGTTCAATTATAATCACACGTTTCGTTTTTTCACAAAAAAAAAATACCTGAATAAAACTTGTGCCTCTAAAAATCTACTTAGTAAATAAACTATATCTGGAGAATGAAGCGACGAATATATAATAGATGATCAAACGAGCTTCCTGAAGAGAAGTTCGATCATTATTATATGAATCGCTTTAAGTTTAAGTTTAAGTATCGTACACAAATTACCAGTCACCCTATATATAGGTAGAGGTTCTAATAATTAGTTTATTTCCCCAGTGCCACGGCCATGGCGGTGACGGTGATGTGTGGCCGGATAGGAGCCATTGTGGGCAACGTGGTGTTCGGCGCCCTGGTCGACCAGTACTGCGTCGTGCCCATCTACATGTTCGGGACCTTGCTCATAAGTAAGTTATCGGCATTTTTTATAAGACACTAGCTTTTGGCCGCGGCTTCGCCTGCCTACTTAAAGTGACATACCACCTATGTCACTCAGAAATAAAGCAGCTTTGAAAAAAAATTTACAATCGGACCAGTACTTCCAGAGATGTTACCTCCTACAAACAAAAACAAACTTTACCTCTATATTCATTAAACCCCAAGCGAACGCCGGCGTTCGCGCACCTTTTGTCTTTCTATTGTGTCTGTAATTTCCACGATTGAAAGGTAATATTAGTGTAGATCATGCACATGTTTCTTTTTTTTCTCTCTCCACAACTATCGCACAACGCCGTCTAGTCCCATGCTAAGCAGAGCTTGTGTTATGGGTCCTAGACAACTGATAAACATACTTATTTCTAAATAAATACATATTATAGATAAATTACACCCAGACACAGAACAAATAATCGTGCCCATCACACAAACATTAATTGTCCTGGGTGGGAATTGAACCCACGACCTCCGGCACAGCAGTCAGGGTAGTGACCCTGGTGGTGGTTAGTGAACCACTAGACCAACAGGCCTGTCATGTTATGCCACTAATGCTCTCAAAATGGTGAAGGAAAACATCCTTATGAATTCCGCCATGTAGTAGTGTGTAGGTCTGAGCAAGGTGGCCCAATGGTAACTGCCCCGGCTTATGAGTCACGGGTTCAAACCCAGGCAGGTGCATTACTTTGTGTAGTTAATTTCATCACCACTGCTCTCAAAACGTGAAGAAAAACATTGTTAAGAAACCATATCCTAGAACCAAAAATCCTAAGACGTGTGACATTCACCAACCCGCACAGGGCTCGCGTCGTGGATTACGGCCCATTCCCTCTACTAGAAGGAAGCCCTGAGTTCCAGCAGTGGGAACATTGTAAGGCTGATTATTCTATGCTAGTATAGTACAATTCATGATGGCGGGCGTGAAGTTTGCGCAGAAGGCTGCGCAGTAACGTGTTTTAGGAACTAAATGACGTCGTGCGTGTGCGAGAAGAGTGTGGTATGCGCGAAAGTTCGCAAAGGCTAACTTCACGCCCGCCATCATTCGTGAATTGTATTGTAGGTATTCTTTCAGAAAAATATTACACAAGCAATCAACAACATTCCTAGTAACCCAACTTCTGAGGCACGTTTTCATGAACGTTAGAGATCCCTCTGAACAGTACTAGCGCCGCTAAGGACGACATATTTTGACTTACCTATGTTATTGTCAAGAAGTAATTTACCCATGTCTTCAGTTTGTGATTTTTGTAATTTAACTAAGTATTTTTATATATATTTGTTAATTTTTATACATTTTTCTAAATAGTACGTAAATTATCGACTTCAAGAGACGATGAGAACATGAATTTCATTCAAATATACAAGAGGTCTAAATTCATTTTACAAGGGTCCCGTTTTATTAAGACTGCTGTCTTTCTGTCTGTCTGTCCGTCTGTAACCAGGTTGTATCTCATGAACCGTGATTGTCAATTGTATATTTCTATTGTCGCTATAATAACAAATATTAAAAACAATGATACCCTTTCTGTGCGAGTCTGACTTACACTTAGCTGCTTTTTCTGTACTACTCGGTTTCAAATGCAAATATGTTCTAACTGTCTGTCTGTGTGTTGCAGCGAGCGGGTTGCTGTGTATAATCCTGCCGAAGAGCACGCGCCCTGAGCGGCCGACCACGTGAGGCGACGTAGTCATACTGTTATATTTTTATATCAATTAAATAATTATATCCACAACCAATCTCTTGTGTTTTCTTTGTAACTCTTTATCGATCCCCAAAATCAAAAATATTTTATTTTACATAGGCACTGACATGGGCACTTATAATGCTAGAACTACACTGCGCACACGTGTGCCACACACGCCGATCTGGGCGCGTCGGTCTCCATACATTTTATATGGAAACTAAACTTGTAGAGCTACACTAGATCCACGCCACGCGACGTCGTTCTCCGTACAAATCAGGCGTGTTACACGTGTGCGTCGGTCTAATGTACATAGTTCTAGCTTAAAACGTCAGAAGCTAGTGCACGGTTCCAAATTGGTCGTTTCCTATGGAGAAGAACCGGCAAGAAACTCCATGGTTACTCTTTTTAAAAAGTGGTTGTTTTACAATATTGATAGATATTATGTAAGAACAGTGTAGACCAGTCAAATATTGTACACAAAAGCACGATAAAAAATTTCTCAGTAAAAAACAAAGTAAGTCTTAATGGGAAGTAGTCTAAGAGTTCGTGGAGTATACGTACAGTGTTCTCACATTCACAATGCAAAAAGTGGGTATATAAAAAAAACATCAGGAATAATATAATAATTACAACTATCAATAAAATATTAACAAAATAAATTACTAACAAAATACAGTTGAAATAAAAATAAAAATATTGCAAAAGCAATGTGTCAGAGAAAAAAAAAAATGTATATATAATTATTAAAACAAAGGTGGAGCCGTTAATAGACAAAATATTGATGATTTACCAGGGGGCCACATGTGCAGAGGTAGTCATTGCCAAACAAGCGTGTCTTCGACATAGTCTTTAATCTTGTAAATATGCAAACACGTAGTAGTGCTTTACTGCGAACCTAACTGATGGTAAGCAGTGATGCAATTGTTGATGGTAAGGCGTACTACTAGTCTTGAAGACACTGAGACTGCAGCAGGCACATTGTTCCAGTCCTTCAATGTACGCGGTTTATGCATGATGATACAGTTTTCATGAGACAAACACCAATATTTTTTTTATTGATATAGTTTATTAAGAGCCTATTCACTCTAGCCTTGAAAATACCCAAATTATAATCGGACGGGAAGACCGCAGCAGGCAAACTGTTCCAGTCCTTCGACGTACGCGGTATAAACGACGAGACGAAATGCTTAGTCCGGACCGTAGAGGTTTCAACAACGTAGGGATGGATATTCGCCGTACAAATTTCATTCGATTTTCGAATTTGTTGAAAGACGCGACAAAAAATTTCATTCTTTCAATGTTTACGCGGGTTCTTTCACAAAGGGCGATCGATATGTGCAGAAAAGGGTTGGGAATAAGAATGCAGCAACCAGCTAAAAATGGAACAACCTGCAGGTCAAAGCAGCCCTCGGCTCCATAAAACACTCGTCTACGGCTCGAGCGAACTCCGCCTCGGTCGCAATAACAAACTTTCTGCACTAGTAGCGAAATGTACTATAGTTCAGCACATTTATTGAGGAAGGCTGTTTAGCATCACGCTACAACTCAAGGGTATGGAGCAGTAACTAAAGAAATGTGTGAAACCGGGGCGAACAGCTAGTAGGTAATGTATAAACAAAACCCTACAAACATGAGACGAAGAGAGAAATCAAAAATTTGGCGTACTTTGAGGAATGATCCTGGAATAAATTCCTAAACGTAAACTTATAAGGTTCTAACAAAAAACAGTTATCCAGGTCTATTTAGTATCCTGGTAGGTCTATTTCTGTGAACAAAGCTAATAGTAGAGGATACGGTTAAGAACGACCTTCACCGATTTGTTTAAGGGATGAAACGTATTTTATGATAAATTTAGTATATTAAATAATAAAATGCGGGTGGGTTGCCTGAGAAACTCCTAGCCAAACATTTTTTTTTTTATTATTAAATTCACCGGTGTGTTTAACGAATAAATTTAATACTAACCGAAAGAGTGAAGCCTTTAGAACATGAAAATGTTGGGTTTCCTATTTGTTTCCTGGTATAACTATGGGTTGCCAGGTATAAACAGGTGTGTTTATTTTAAATTATATATCAAAATAAACGCTGTTTCATTACGAATACGATGTTATAGTGTTGTCTGCAAAAAAATCTGGTATGAATAACGGTTGTGCATATACAAAAAGTAAATTTTCAATTTTTAATTAATAATAGTCTGGCCAGGAATTCCTTAAGCAACCCACCCGCGTTATTTAATACACTAAATTTATCATAAAATACGTTTCATCCATTAAACAGACCGGTGAAGGTCGTTCTTAATCGGATGTTAGACTATAAGCTAAGAACAGCTCAAACCAGTTACGCCTAACAACCTAGATGCCCGCAGTACTTTCTTCTAGGCATTTTTATCAGTGCATTAAAAAAAAGGCGTTTGTTTTAAAGGTCGTAGTGTAAGTGAAAAATATTGAGTGATATTTGTAAGTGTGGATAAACAAATGTAAGTGAACGCTTGGGACGTCGATTACCATCAACGTATAGAATTAGTTCCGATTGAAGTTCAAGTGTGGTTCCTAATTAAGTTTCGAAGAAAGTTGCTGCGGCATATATTAGGAGTCCTAATAAAATTATTGCAAAACTACTTAATGAGTGAGCTAAGGACCCATTAAAAACGAGGTCATTTTTTGATGGTATTCTTTTCTTTTTCTCATAGTTTCGTAGGTCATCTTAAGGCCTATTGTAAATCTGTAAGGTTATGATTTTAAGTTCTTAAATCCTTGTTCTTTAATTCTTATCTAGGTTTTACTGTTTTAGATAGAAAGAAAAAAGAAAGAAAGCGCGCTCCATAATTAACATCATCGTTGCTTTCCATCAGGTGAATAAGGCTCTCAAGCGCGGACCTATCAACAACAAAAAAAAAATATATTTTGCGGAAAAGACACTGTCTTAGGACTAACTTGCAGAAAAAAAAAACAAATATATAATATATAAGTGTCTTCGCATATTTATGGTGAAACGAAAAAATTAAGAGCTTACAGCGTAGAAGAGTCGTTAGATAGACAAAAGGGTGAGGAATGTATAAATATATTATATCTATGTAGATTTATATAGAATATATGTGTGTAAATACATATATGGATTGTATTTATGTGTGAGGTGGGTGTGTGGTATGATGTAGGTGATTAGCAGATACGAGTAAGTATGTTTTCAGTTGCCTCGTAGTCTTGATCTTTCAACCACTCCTCGATTTTAAGTTTAGCATTAAAAGTATTTAATTCAGTTATGTTTATTTTTTTATTTATTTTTGTATATAGGTATGAGCTTAGGACATAGTGCTGGCGCTTAGCGAAAGCGGTGTTGTGTGTTACCGTAAGAACAAGAGGCTTATTCTTGCGGCGTGTTGTGTCTGGCAGCGGGACCTTAGTGTGTGTTCTCAGTACGGATCGAAGCACAAACAGCTGTCTAACGGTAAGTACATTTGCATCTTTGTATAATTGAGTGGTGGGATACATAAAGTTCTTCTTTGACATCACCTTAAGAACAGCTCTTTGTGCCCGTTCCAACTTCAGAAGCTTTGTCCGGACTGCACCTCCCACACTGTGATACAGTGGGTGATAACGGACGGGCAGATAGCAATATATACCATGCTAATCGTGTTAAAGTCAGCGGATGACTTAAGTAGTTTGAATACGTAAATCATTCTTCTGACTCTTGTACAAAATAGTTTCAATGTGCAAGTACCAGTTGAGACCGCTATCAGTAACCACACCCAAATACTTTAGATGATTTACCTCACGAAGAGAAAAGCAAAACAGGGTGTATGGCCATCACATGTATGGGCGTTAATGACAAAGTCTGTGGGAGGTTTAGTACTGGGGTGTAGTTTGAACGGTATGTAATTGGTCTTATCTGTTTAAGTGTTAGAAGATTTAGCTCCAACCAACAAATATGTCATGTTTCAGCGCATCGGTTGCTTCTAAAGTGGTTGCCCATACGTCAGCGCAGAGAGCAAAGGGCCCTCACCACGTTATTTTCGTTTCTTGATTCTCCTAATTGCCCCAGTTATTTAGCCCCTCACTTTCAATACATTTGCGCTAACCACAATAGAAATCTGCGCTCATCTAATAACCGCCTTCTCCATTGTCCCACTCATCGTACCGACTTTCTTCACTATTCCTTCTTTATTCAAGCCATTTCTTTGTGGAATGCGCTTCCCCAGGAGATCAGGATGGCAACAAGCAGATTTACATTCAAAATCAAAGTTCGCGAGTTGATTCGTAAAAAGCTGGCAGTAGTTTCATCACAGCGTTAATGTTTTTCTATTGTCGATTTGGACCAATTATTTGACTATTTTAGTGTATTTATGTAGTGTATTAATTTGAGTATATATTGTATAGTTGTATATATTTATTCTATGGTTATTAGTATATCTATTCTATGGTCTATTAGTATATAAATCCTTGTTTTTGCCTTTTTCTCACTCTTTTATTGCACCTACCACTACTTTTTCTCCGCATCACCCAAAGGTTGACTGGAAGAGAATGCCTAAGGCATTAAGTCCGCCTCTGTACCCATGTGCATAAAGTGTTAAATAAATAAATAAATAAATAAATAACAGATTTTAGTGACGTTTCGGCGGAAGTTCTGAGACTCCCAATCGGATCCATGAACATAGGTGAATATTTTGGAGTTAGAGAGAGGTAAGCAGCAAAGCCCGTTGATATAGACCTGGAAAAGGGTCGGGGCAAGGACACTTCCTTGCGGTACGCCGAAGGAGGTGGTTTTCTCCCTACTAACGTGTTCACCAACTCTAACACACTGTCTGCGATTAGTGAGATAGCTTGCGACAAAGTCAAGAGCTATGCCGCGTATGCCGATGTCTTCCAATTTTGCTAGGAAGATAGGAACAGAGACTGTGTCAAATGCTTTTTTTAAATCCAGGAATAAACCTAGGCAATGCTGTCTTTCATCAAGCTTTCTTGCAACAAACTCAGTTAAGTTGAGAACTGCATCTTCTGCTGATACTCCTTTTTTGAAACCGAACTGATTTTGTGCAATTAAGTTGTTTTTCTCGAGGTACTGAGTAAGCCTAATAATTATTAGTTTTTCGAAAATTTTGGAAATAGATGTGAGGACTGAAATAGGCCTATAATTATTCACACAGTCTCTGTTTCCACCCTTGTAAATCGGGTGCACAACAGCCTTTTTAAATGCCTCTGGAAAAATTCCAGTGGCAATGGAACGATTGAAAATATGAGTAATAGGGGGGTACAAGGATGTGACGACATTGTTTTTATAAATTTGTTGACAGGCCATCCCATCCGGTAGCAGAATCTCGACGGAGCTGAATTATGGCGTTGCTTATTTCCGATTTATCAATTTCTAACAGAACCAATGAGTTAACGGGAGCATTTTTATGAGGTTGTTTTCGCGGATTGGGGGGCAACGCGAGGTCTTTGCCAACATTCGCGAAGTACCTACACACGTGATCCACAGCAGCTTGAGGATTAGGTTCAATGTTTAATAAGTTCGTGGAGGATGTAGGTAACTTTTTATAATTTGTCAAGTCTTTAATTTTTTTCCAAGGCGCTTTATGTTTTTTTTGGCCTTCTCTTACTCATACTTTTCGAACTGAGCTTTTAGGTTACGTAATATAATATTACAGTGGTTACGGTAGCAACTGTAGGTAATTCTTATGATGGCACTATCCGGCGACTTTCTAGAGTTCATATGAAGTAAATCACGATGACGAATACACCGCATAAGACCAAGTGTTATCCATGGCTTAATATTTCAGTCTTTTTTGGGAATTCTGACCACATATGTATGTTTTTTATTAGGGTTCCGTAGCCAAATGGCAAAAAACGGAACACTTATAGATTCGTCATGTCTGTCTGTCTGTTTGCTGTCTGTCTGTCTGTCTGTCTGTCTGTCTGTCTGTCTGTCTGTCTGTCTGTCCGTCCGTCCGTATGTCACAGCCACTTTTTTCCGAAACTATAAGAGCTATACTGTTGAAACTTTGTAAGTAGATGTATTCTGTGAACCGCATTAAGATTTTCACACAAAAATAGAAAAAAAGCAATAAATTTTGGGGGTCCCCATACATAGAACTGAAACTCAAAATTTTTTTTTTCATCTGTCCCATGCGTGTGGGGTATCTATGGATAGGTCTTCAAAAATGATACTGAGGTTTCTAATATCATTTTTTTCTAAACTGAATAGTTTGCGAGAGAGACACTTCCAAAGTGGTAAAATGTGTGTCCCCCCCCCTCTAACTTCTAAGATAAGAGAATGATAAAACTAAAAAAAATATATGATATACATTACTATAAAAACTACCAACGAAAATTGGTTTGAACGAAATCCAGTAAGTAGTTTTTTTTTAATGCGTCATAAACCGAAAAAAATACACTATTATTAAAACATCGATCAAAGTTACAACACATAACAAGAACTTGTATATTATGTTACTTGCTGCTACGGAACCCTTCATGGGCGAGTCCGACTCGCACTTGGCCGGTTTTTAAGTTCTGGATAACTCCGATCAGTTCGTCTGCAGCTATGTTTGCATCGTGCGTGTTCGAGATATGTGAGAGGTTCGCGAAGTCCACTCGTGAGATAGTTTTTTGAAGTTTTATGGGTAATTTAGTATCTTCGATATGTAACAAAATAGGCATGTGATCCGTAATAAATGATTCCAAAATGAGTGTTGTTACTAGTGTTGTTGATTTGAGAATTATGTGATCGAGGCAGTTTGTTCCTCTAGTGGGTAAGTTATGAGCCGGTAAAAGGCCATGCGACGCGCTTAATGTTAGGTAATCAGTGGTACGATCATCATTGTTGGAAGGTTTAATGTCCACGTTAACATCCCCCATGACAGCAACAGTTTTAAATATTTTTAGTTGGGTGAGTACAGTATCCAAACTATGTAGAAAACATTGAAATTGCTCTTTTTTGTTCAATGATGGTGAGCGGTATTGCTGTATTATTATTAATTATGCATGTGAGACAGTTCGCGTTCGTAAACACTGGTTCCTGAACAGAACAAGCTAAGTTTTGTTTTGTAAAAATCACGATGCTATCATTTTGATTTTGTGTATTCGATGTATAATGAGAATTAAATCCGTCTAATATGAGAACGTTCATAATCTTACTCAACCAAAATTCTGTGAGAACTATGACGTCACAGTCTATATTCATAAGAGACAGCAACACTAAAAGTTCATTGAAATTCTTATTGATGCTACGAATATTTAAATGGAGAATTTTTAAGCCAGACACAGTGGAATCAATAAAATCTGCACACTTTTCCGGTGGACACTTATGTACTTTCGCAAATTCAAGGTTATCCCAGTCACCGATTATATTCTCAATATTAGTATCCATCGATAATAGATGTAAAAGCAAAACAATAGGCGAAAATAACCGAGTTCAAGGAAATGTTCACAACAAAATTGCGGTGTAGGTACCTATGTATGCAACCGAAAGCAAAACGATAAACAGATATCATCGTTAGAATAAATTTACTAAGCAAACGCATTGAAAACAAACAAAACATTGAGTCTCGTGACCTATTATTATGAGGGCCGAGTTATTAGACTGGCAGCTGTTGAGATTATGTGTAAGAATGAATGTAGATGTATATTGAGGTGTGTTATGTTTACAGTTTTGTGTATAGTGTATCAAAGTTCGTGTTGAACTTGTAGTCCGAGAACACAACAAGTGCAATATGTTACGAGTAGGGTGTAGAATGTATGATGTAATATCTAACATAAATTTACTTAGGTACAGGTATTTTATAGAGGACAATTTGCATAATTATATAGCACAATGATATTGACTTGAGATCGATTAAGTGCAGAATTAATATTAGGAATCGCGAGACTAAAATAATCACTATAAGTCACTGAGTTAACAGATTCGTCACTAAGTTGGTCAGACAACGAAGTCACTGAGTTAACAGATTCGTCACTAAGTTGGTCAGACGACGAAGTCACTGAGTTAACAGATTCGTCACTAAGTTGGTCAGACGACGCTCCGATTTAATGAGGATATGTTGGGCTCCGGTTTCTTTACGACGAAAAATGCTGCCATCTTTTGTCCAGCAAAACATGAACTTTTGGTTCTTTGCAAATTCCCTGGCCTTGAAAAATAGTTTTCTCATACTTGAAGGAAGATGTTCTGCTACGTAGATGGGCTGCTGGACTCCGGTAAGGCCGATACTGTGTGTATTCAGTGTTTCACCCTTTGGCTGTTTTTTATTGAAATTTCGTACATTATTGATCAGCTGGGTTTTAGTGTGCACAGTCATAAATTCAGTGACTATAGGTCTTATTGTTCCTTTTTTGCCCGGGAGACGATACTCATGTCGGATCTCCATTTTAGACAAAGGCATATTTATAGCATTACCTACTTTCTCAATAATAGTAGATAAATCAGAAGTAGTTTCGTTCTCTTTAGTAGGTATGTTCCTGAATACTACACATGATGATCGTGTGGACTGCTGAAGATCTTGGATTTTATTTTCGAGTTCGTTGATACAGATTTTATAAGTGTGGTTTTCCTTTTTCAAGGTATTAATCTGCTGTCGCATATCTTCAAAATTGGTGTTTATAAATTCCATTGATTCTTTTATCTCCAGGCTGACCGACTGTATCGAGGAGTTTTGCTGTTTGAGGTCCGCAATCTCTGCAACAAGTTTGTCCAACATCGACGATTGCTGTGCGTATAATTTATTTACTTGCTCATCTTGATCCTTTTTCCAAGATTCGAGAAGGGATTTTAGATCCGAATCTGAAACATCTTGATCGTCCAGTGACGCCGAGGACTTGGGTGAGACAAAACGTCGTTTGTTGTAACGCTTTGTGGTGTTTACGCTAGCGTTTTCACCCTCAATACCTTTGTGGAGTATTCACATCTGATGACAATTTCGGCTCCGTGTTGTTTTTGGTCGCAATTTTTGCGGGTGGAGGCGTACGTCGTAGGCTAGACATTGTGGTGACTTGCAGACGAAGTTGGGGGAAGCAGGTGCTGGCTAAGTGTTTTTCAGATACATTCTGAATAAACACTTAGCCAGCACCAGCTATTTTTTTTATACATATTTAATAACATTTATAAAGATCAAAGCCGTTTAAAAGGAGCAGGGAAAAAAGTCAAAATGTATCGTGTTTTTAATTTTTTTTTTTAAACTAATGTATTAATCGAACGAAAAAATCATATTGTTGATAATGTTGTAAATTCGTGAATCTATAATATATATTTTTTTTTATCTATTTAACCCAGCCGTTATCGAGGATTAGTTTTCAGAAATTCGCTGTTTTATGGCACTGCTCGGGCGCTACTTAATAGTACATTATGATATAAGTGTGTAACGTTAGTGATTACCGTCGAGGTGGTATTTAGACCCGATCCATGGCGAGGGTCTTAAGAGAGCCGAGAACGGTAATCATTAATTACTCACTCTATCATACGACGTTTTTCAATACACTTGTGAAGAAAATAACTGTTAACTAGTAAACTTTTGTGGCGGAACTGTTTTCATATGCGCGCCCATTTTTGTTTCTTTTCCTCGTGGGGGACGACGCGAGCCCATCCATGGTGCGATAAATGTAATAAAATTATGGCGGGGAGAGGTTGAACAAAAAGGTTTTAACTACATAGCACTAGTGCGTAATGGTAATTTAAATGTCACAGTTTGGTAACAGGTTATCATCCAATAAATAGGGATGACTATTTTGATACCAGCGCTGCATCAAGTTGTTTGAATGCCATTTAGAAAGTCATAATTTTTTTTCATAACAAATTAATTTATTTCCAAAAGCCCAATTGCGGGCACTTTTGAATAGTCAAAGGTCTGACCGACATTTGACTATTCAAAAGTGCCCACAAATGGCCAAATCCAAGAAAAGTGAAGCTAATTCCACGTTTCAAAGCGTAGATCTCTATGAAGAAGAACGTGCAAGAAACTCCATGGCCACTCTTTTAATATTTATTTATTTATTAAAACTCTATGCGCAAGTAAGCACTGTGCAAAGGCAGACTTAATGCCTTAGGCATTTTCTACCAGTCGACCTTAGGATGGTGCAGGTGGTGCAACTAAACAAACTAATAGAAAAGTAAAACC